>CM034153.1:497711496-499004257 GCA_019776745.2 Taxus chinensis
TGGAAGCCAGGTTGTTTGCCATGGTTGAATTCACACCTCTTATTATAGTTTGGTTGTGCTTTCGGGGCCAATAAAATGAAGGACGGATATTCTCCTTTCATTGGATGTCTTGGTTGGGTGGAGAGCGTTGCTTTTCCCCCACTTTTGTTGTGATCAACTTGGAGAAAAAATAAAACTTGCATGTTGCTGTTCTGGAGCAAGGGAAAATGCAGTTTTGACAATCCTTTGTGAAACAAATTTATTTCATTGTAACCTTTCCCACTAAGTTGTGGATGAAATTGTAATATGTATTTTGTGAAGAAAAGATGTATGTAATTTTTTTATGAAAGTGTATATTCGAATTGTGAAGGAGGTTTATATTCTGTTCTGTTATTGGAAAGAAAGAAATAGAAATGTGTTATTTGCATTCAAAATATGGAAAGATGTAAGGATGTATTCCTTTTTTAATTAATAAAGAATTACAAGACCTTGTCTCATATGCATTGTTGGATTGAATTCAATGTTTCATTGTATGACAAAAGAGATAGTTAGATCTCTGTTGAAAAAGAAGAAATGTGCGTGGAAATAATGTTGTATTTTGTATTTTTTGGGAATGTGTAAAAAAATGAAATTTAGTATTTAATTTTGATTCATAATGGTTTGTTTAAAACAATTGAATGTATTATATTATATTGGAATTGAAATTACATACTTGCATTATGAAAAGTTAGATGGATCTCTTAAGAAATGAATCTCTGTTGCAAATTTTAAAACTAGCAAATTTAATCAAAATGTATAGTTCAGGTCTGCACATTATAATCAACTTGAAAATGATATAATTTAGCATGCTAAGACACCAATGAACTCAAATTGACAAAGAAAACTTAAGAAAACAATTTAACCATTGCAAATTTGAGCCCAATCCCTTTCTCATTTGTTTTCTGTCAATTGTTGGAAAAAATTCAAATTGGAATAAATTGAGAAAATTAACTTCCATAAAACATTTTAAACCCTCCCTAGAGAAATCCTCCATGTCGTTTTGGCATGTTGAGTGAAGGAGGAGATCCAATTTAATCAATTTGATAAGTTAAAATTTACCAGTTGGCTGTTTAAAATCCTACATATCATTTTTGTAAAATTGAACCCTTAAACCTTATCAAAAGGTAAAATTTATATTTTTTGTGCAAAGAGGGCATTAAGAGCTTTCCAGAAATTCCTTGTTTTCTCAAAACTAAGATTTCTAGCAAAAGTTATGGCACTTTGAAGTTTTCCTGCCTTGGTGGGAAAATTTGGGAAAGTTTTCCCTGGCGGGCCCGCGACCTGAAAATTTTCCGTCAAATCCTTATAAAATTTTTAAATTTTTGGTTTGGGAATTTTTTTAATTTTTCTCCTTTATCCCACAGCCAATCATAGGGTGCCACATGTCCTTAAGGGGCAATGGTGGAGGTGTGACATTATTTTGTCCTTGGGACCTTTTAAAACTTTTGGAAAATTTCTACCTTTTTCCCCGCTGGCCTGCAGCCAACTATAGGGTGCCACGTGGCACCTTGGGGTGACAACGGAGAAGGGATAACTTCATCAATTTTTGAAGTTTTTATCTTTGGAAAATTTTAATAGAAATCCCCGCGGCCCCGTACTCCTGCCCTCGCCTTGGGAAATCCCTTTTGCGGGCGCGCGGACCCATGTGTCCAACACTCCCCTTATCTCCCCCTTCGGTGAAATTCACCAATTATCTCTACCACCCACCTCTCCCTCTCCTTCACCCCCATAATGGCCTTTTGAGAGCCATGTGTCCCTAGCAAACCCGTGGGTGTTATATTGATTTCTCTCCCTCTTAGGCGAAATGCCCCAAACTCTTCCGCCCCTCCGCCCTTCCCGCACCCTCTCCCGCTTTGGATCAGGACCCGACACGTGTCCTTGGAGGACCTGTAGAGGCATGGGCAAAAATGAGAATTTTATCCTACGTAAGGAAAAATTCCAAATTCCGCCCCGTGACCCGCCAACCCAAAATTGCTTTTCTTCCCCATTCGACACGTGTCCCATTGGGAAAAATTTGATTCCTAAAGTCTGCCGGTCCATAACTAGAGTTCTACAAAGAGTTAGGAGAACTTCTATATATCGTTGGAAAGGTGATGAAATTTTCTATCCAATTGGAATGATTTAGGGAAATTTGGGAAGCATCATATATGAGAAAAATCAAGTTGAAACTCTGATCCTTTTATAGAGTGGGTATGGGGGTAAATTGCTCCCTGAACCTAACTGAAACTTCTAACCCTAAAATTTGGACCATGTGACCTCTGGAAATTTTTAATAAATGAAAAGTATGTCCTAGTAATTGTAGACTTGTTTAGGAACCTGTTAGTGACAATTTTTGCCTTGCAACTTGGTTGTAGACACTTGTAATAAAAAAAATTATTCCATAATTTTCTAACTAACCCTAGGTTGTTTCTTGGGTCTCAAGTGGGTTGTTTTAAACGGGCATCACATCTAGCTTATGGAACATTCAGTATTTTAAGCTAGGAACCTTCATCAAGGTCGTGGGTGCTTGTGTTGGTGCTGAAAGGATCCAATTTGGATGCATTCATGAGGAGGATGGTGATTTTGATGGCGCAAAAAATATTCTCTACCTCGGAAGAGGCTACCTTTCAATGGTTTCTTAGGTGGGTGACTAGGTTAATAACACATTTTCTTATGGTTTAGGATTCACAAAGGTTGATTCCTTGGGGAAGAAGACCCCTTTATTTCTTGGAGATGATGTTTTGCATGACTTTGTGTCCAAATTTTGTTCTACTCCTATTACCTAATTCAATTCTCAAAGCTATTACTATATTTAATTTCAAGGAATCAATGTTGCATGCATGAAATTAATATTTTTGTGATCTGTATTAGTAATTGGAAAATTTTCAAATCATTGAAGATTCGAGGATAACTGTTTCACCATTTTCTTTAAGTTTTTGGAAAAAACAGATAAGGGTTTGGGCTAATGAGGAATACCTGTAGTGACGGTCAGTTTGAAGGTTGTTGCATGCATTCTGACTTCTTGATCCAATGCTGAATGTGATATCTTCACTTTATCTAGGAGGAAATACATGAAATACACAACAAGAACACAAAAGAGGATTAAATAATATATTTCAATGGGCTACCTAGCATGTGCTAGATCCAGGAAGTGTGATACTTCCTCGGTGGAAGTCAACCCATTGTTTAATAAAATTTAATGCAAGAAATAACGTAAGTAAATAGGACTGTAATGTAGTTGATATGATTTAGGTATCTCATCCAAATACAATAAGAAAATCTAACATAACAGGCTAGGCTATGATTAGATCTGGAAATAAGGTAAACAACTAAGGTGCTGGAACAGGTCAGGGTCAGATTCTGGGTCACTTGAATCACTTAAAAAGGGTTATTGGGATCTGGTATTAGTAGGACTACCAAATACAGAGACCGACGTCAGTCTGGTATGATCGACGATGATTTAGTAAGGATCAACAATGGTTATTATAGGCTGGTAATAACTCAATACTTCATGGTTTTGGGGATTTGTCTGAGACTGGATCAACGATGGAAAGGTGTTGGTTTAGGTATGGGGGGATATTTGGAATATTCAGAGGTTCTCAAGGGTAGACAAAGGTGATTAAAAGGGGTAAGAGTGATGGGAATGGTTAGGTTCACAAGAAGGCAATAGTGGTAGGGTGAAAATATAGCTGATGATTGATAAACAAAGGTGAATAACTTTATAAACTGAATGGAAATGAAGTAGTGTAGGTTAGAGACACACTTACTGCTATGTAGGTTCAATGGCTGGGTGGTAGTGATGGATGATCAGTGAAATGGCGACCAGTGTCGTGGCAGTGCTTCCCAGAGTGCTCATGTGAATGTAAAAACCTCCTGATCAATGGTTGCGCTCATTATGGCTACCTGGATGTGTGAAAGAGATTTGGTTCTTGCTTGCATGTAGATATACTTTTCTTTAAAACTCAAGAATGTGTCTAACCTCTCAAAAAAGGTTACCAAAATGGTTATATGGTAACTGATGACGGTTTAGGGTTACCGACATCAGTTTCGGGTTGACCGACGTTGGTTAAGGAAGGATATCCTAGGTTTCCTAAAATAGCAGATCTTGGCTATCCTCTCCCAATTTTTGCTCATTTTTTCCAGGTCTAAATGAAACATTGCGCTTAACTACGTGGGAAAGTGGTTAGAGGGAGAATAGGCATGTGCTTTTAGGGTTTTACTAAGTCTTAGTTCATTAAGGTAAGTAGGGATAAGTCTTAGTTAGTTATGGAAGCATGCTATGAATAGGTCTATGGTGAGGTGTCTAGGTGAGGTGGTGGGGTGAGGTGGAAATTGGTTTTAATTGAGGTAATTAAATAATGAATGAAGTGAGGATGAGTATTAATTTAATTGTAAATAATTAAATTAATATTAATGTGGGGTATAAGGGTCATGGTTAGGTGAATGTGTTTAAGTTGGTTATTTGAAAGAGGACCAAGGGGAGTGTGACCCAATTTTGGTGTCTACATTTTTCCCAATTTTGTGTTGCATAGCTTGTAAACCAAAAAAATTGGTAAGCGAGGCTGACAAAAATAGGAAGTGAATTCCCCATGTGTGGGTGAAGGTGATCCCCCTCAAACCGGGCACTGATGAGGTGTAAGACAGAATCAGTGAGTGGTTTGATAAAGGTGTAGGTGGGGATGATAGGTGGGGAAAGGTTTGAGTAGTGAGGGAAAAGGTGACGGTCCACTTGGGTAATGGGTAGTAGGTCATGGTCAAAATTGGGTCATGGGTAATGGTAATCAAATGCATGCACACATATAGATTGCAACACGGTACTAAGTTGAAGAGCTTACAAATTCTACATCATCCAAGTTCGATGCGTTTATCCAAGCAAGGGTGAAGTGAGTCAGGTATCCAAGGTATAGGATATGGTTGAGAAAAACAACGTAGGTCAGCTGCAGGAATGTTTAGGTATGATTCGGTACACCAAAGGTTTGGTCGGGATAAATGACACGAAAATATGAAAGGTATGTTTGTTAGGCTAAAAAAAATAGGTAACAAAACCACAAGGTATAACGAGTACATAAGGTCAATGGTCACACCAAGTAGGTCAAGTTCAGGAAAACAGGTCATGGCATAGGTAAGGCCAAGGTTTAGCTAACATAACAACTTCCAATACGTAGCAAAGGAAATGTAGGGGTAGGTTGGGTTTGTAGGTATGTTGCAATGGGTGGTTGAAATGATAAAAGGTGGGTGAGCACGAGTGGCAACATGTGAAAAGGGAGCGGGGTAAGGGCAACTAGTTTGAAGTGTGACCGACATCGGTTACATGTTGACCGACGACAGTTGACTAGGGCACCAATATGACCAACGTCGGTCAGAGCGGATTGGGATTTAAAAAGGAAAATTCCACTTTTTGTGGAATCATTTGTCATTTTCCAATATTAGAAAATGACAAAGGAGCGGTGGAAAAGTGGAAAGTGGAGTGAGATGGAGATTTGAGTTGGCGAGCCTCGGAGCAGGTGATTAGTCATTCGATAGGTGGGTCCATGAGATCAGTGGGAGTGATTCAGTTGGTTGAAGGTAAGGAGGGCAGTTGGTGATGATGAAGGCAAGAGAGGGGTTGGGTGGACCACCAGTGCAGTGGCCTGATGTGCCCCCATAGAGATGACATCATGATGAGGTAAGATTCGATCCCATTCTACGTTGGTTAGGTAAATTTATTTGTAGAAATCGGGTTTGGGTAAAAATGGGTTTGGGGGGGAATTAAATTTGAATTTGGAAGGTATAGGGATGAAATAGGAATGGAGGAAGGCTTATGTAGGGTAAAGAGGGGTGAGGATGGATTGAGGTGAGATTTGGGTAGGGAAGGGTAGGTAGGTAGGCTAAAATGTTGAATTTTTAGAGAAAAGGGGGGTGGGGTTTCACAGATTTTGTTGCCGCGACAAAAATGACCAATGTCGGTCAAAGGTTGGTCGACGTCGGTAGGAGTTAGCCGGCATTGGTCACAGATGAGGTGACTGATGCCAGTTTTTATTGACCATTTCTAGTCAATAAGAACCGACGTTGGTCAACATTTAGAGGAAAATGGGCTAGTAAATGAGAGGGGGTGGGTGGGGGAGATAGGTCATGAGATAAGAAGATATTGTTGATGGAAAATACCTTAGGTAAGAGGTGTGAATAGGTATGGTTTGAGGGATGGGAAATAGAGGAGGGAGAGAAGGGTAGTATTTTAGGGTTGGGGTGGGGAGATAGGTCATGAGTAGGAAAGGTCTTAGGAATAGGTTGGGTGGGTAAGGGTGAAGTTGGGGTATGGTCGAGGTCTAATGATGTTATGATTTGTTGGATGTAGGTGAGGGATCAGTTGTGGATGTGGGATAGGGTACCACCCTTGTTATTAGTGGTACGAGGGAGCTTGATAGCTGAGGAGTGGTGCCATGTGGTAGAGGTCAGCCTGATTGGGGTCAAATACTATCAGCATGTAGTATGGGAGCTGATTTTGATGGTCACCCTCATCGACAAATGGGATTCGGTGACCAACACATTTCGTTTTCTTACATAGGTGAGATGACCATCACCTTAGAGGATGTTTATAGGATCATGTGACTGCCGATAGGAGGGACACATGTGTATTCCATTTCCTTAGAGGCATCTGAGGAGTTGATGTTGATAGTGTTCAGCGAGGGGTTGGAAGAGTTACGGTTCCATAGTGCTAGCCTGAGTTATGGAGATATGTACTAGGCCCATCCAAAGGAGATGAGGTTAGTGGTGTTGATGATGGAGGCAGTTTGTTGTTTTTGCTATTGCCAGATGCGGAGGGTGGGAGATTCCCACGAGCACTGATGGGGGTTCTTCACGACATGATGGAGGATAGGACCTAGTTTTCATGGGCACCAGCATTCTTGGTGTAGCTATACAAAGAGTTATGGGCCTATGGGAGGCTACAGAGGTTCAACTTGTGTTGTACATTCCTCCTACACTATTTGGCATATGAGCACATCATGTGTGTGTGCATCCAGTGGGATTACCTCGACTTGATGCATTCGAGGCAGACTTGGTTTAGGTGGGCTACAGGTGATGGGTACCTATTGTTGGAGAGTGTCAAGTTTCCAAGGATACACACGATGTAGCATTTTACAGGCATGTATTAGAGGGGTTGGCCGGTGTGGACATCATTTAGAGGTTGTATGTGGGCTTCCCATCATATAGGTAAGATGCCTGAGGAGCTACAAGAGCTACAGTTTCTCTGATGGATAGAGGGGGCATCATGTAGGAGAGCATGAGATGATACCTGTTGACAGGGTCAGATGACAGTTTGGGTTGCCACAGGATGTACCTCCACCATTTCCACAGTATAGGAGGGATGATGTGGAGAGGCCTATGCCTCTACCACAGCCGACAGTGCCTATAGGGTAGGAGGAGAAGGTGGTAGACCAGTGGATTGATGATGTCATAGTTACAGATAGGTACAGATAGTGGTGGGCAGCACAGCTATGGAGAAGTATAGAGGCCAGGGCAACCTACTTAGCCACTATCACAGTTCAGAGGGACACCCTATAGGGGAAAGGTGGCTACTCTAGTGACACAGTTAGGGATAGTCTAGGGGTAGCTGACAGGGTCAGAGGTGCAGGTGGCCACTCTACATGCATAAGTAGTAGCCCTACATGCCCAAGTTGTATAGGGACAAGTACCCGCACAGGGTGGGGATGGAGATGGGGTATAGGTGGCCACCCTAAAGGTGTAAGGTAGCAGGTTTTTACAGGGCCATCTGGCCACTACACATGCATGTATTGTGGTCTTAAAGTCCAAGGTACATGCACCTACACAGGCTCAGGGATAGGGTCCCATTTTACAGGCAGGGGTGGGACAGGGTCCCATGGTACAAGTACAAGGTCAGAGGCCAATGGCACCACCATAGACAGTACCCATGGCCAAGTTCAGGGATTCCCTAGGTGAGGTGAGATATTATCAGGATCACCTGATGGCCACAGGGATAAATGTCCCTACCTATGTAGAGTATAGAGCACAACAGGCCTCGAGTGAGAGGACTAGGTCTCGCACTCATAGTGTGGAGAGTACAGGGGGACGACGAGCCCCAAGACAGGGTCAGTGTGAGGCCACTAGTTCACGGAGGCTAGCTCCAGGTGAGGTGTCAGTAGAGGTCAAGTTGAGGCCCATAGAGGGTGGTGAGATGCTAGTGGGACGCCACACAGGAGCAGAGGAGGAGGAGGAGACATGTGAGACAGGCATGGAGGGTATCTGGTGATTGATATTTGTGTGGACCTTCATTTTTGTGATTTTTGATATATATCGGCCTACGTGCCTAAAGAGAGTGAGGATGTACACGAGAGTTTTGATATTTTTGATCATATATTGGCCATGTACCGAAGATAGTGAGGATGTATATAAGAGTTTTGTGATTTTTATTTTTATACCGGCCTGCATGCCAAAGATAGTGAGGTTGTATCTGAGTGATTTGAGATATTTGTATTTATTTGTATCTGTGTACATATGTATGGATACACAGACTTTCTCATTTATATAGATGATGATATTTATGGTATGGATGGTGTACTTGTTTTAATTTCCATTATTATTTGTGTATGTGATGGAAACTAGGTGAATTAGGCATGATTGAGTCGAGGTCTTGTAGGCATGGTTGAGTTAGGTCAGTTAGGCATGTTGGAGTCAGGTCGTAGGCATGATGGAGTCAGGTTATAGGCATGATGGAGTCAGGTCATAGGCATGATGGAGTCAGGTTATAGGCATGATGGATTCAAGTTATAATTTTGATTTTAATGTCCAAGTCATTGGTAACATGGGAAATAAATGATGATGTATATGCATGTTATGGTTTAAGTTTCCAAATATTTTCTATAGTGGAAATGTGAAAATGATAAATGAACGATGTGATGATGCGGTAAAAATGTTCATCAATTGTTGCTTGTTTGGTTTAATTTCCAATTGTTGATATAAAATGGAAACAAACTAAGGTAGGATGTGAATAGGGAAATGAAGGGGAAAATAGGTTAGGGTGAAGAGTGGCCGAGCTAACCTTCAAGGGCCCCATGCCCTCGAAGTGCTTCCTACATAGCCCTGGAGAAAAGGGGCCTCAGGCCGATGTAGTTCTCCCATAAGCTAGGGAAGAATATGATGAATTAGGGGGATGGGTTGGTGAATTTTAGGCATGATTGAGTTAGGTCATAGGCATGGTTGAATGAGGTCATAGGCATGGTTGAGTCATTTTCAAATTTAGGCGTCGATGATCTGGTCCTGTATAGGATAATCAATAAGTAATGAGGAAGGAGAATGGTAAGAGGTGGTAAAAGATCCACTTAATTGATAAGAACCCTAATGAGTCTAACATACCCAAGATGGGCTTATGAACGTAAGACCCTAAAGGCGTTGCATAATGGACTATTCTAAAGGTGAAGAAAGTCACATGATCACAAAATGTTGTATTTACAGCAAGTCCCTTGAGATGAGAGAAAACTAGGGTGCAAAAGGCGATGAGGTGAAAGTGGATGGTTTAGCGTAACCTAATGTACGACACCATGTTGACTTAGTAAGAAACTCATGACAAAAATAGGCAAGTCCATGACGAAAAAGTTAATCTTTTTCTTTTTTTGGCTTTTACTATTGTTTTTTTTTATAGACTGATCGATGCGGGAAGTCTATGTGGGATGAGTAGATTATTCCCTTGAGGTATTCGTGAAGTTGATCGATGTGGGAAGCTTCAGAAAATTTATTATATTTTGGAAATGACTTTATATAGTTGTCCTTAAAGGGAGCATTCTATTTATAGCAACTAGATAGAGAGAAGAGATGTCCCTTTTTGAGGGAGTCACCTTTTGCGGGAAGTTTGACTCAAGGATTTGAATCCCATTGTGTTTTTCTTTGTTTTTTTTTTGGATGTTTTAAGTCATGGAAAAGACTATAGAGGAGGATTAGGTTATTTTTTAGAAGACAAAACCATAACACAAAGAGGTTAACTATGAAAGAGGTAGTTTTGAGTGATGAACGACCATGGGATTCCATCTTTTTAAAAGATGAAAAGTATCCATGAGAATATTGCCATGAGTAGCATTGTGGTACTCATATTGAAGATAGGGCTGAAAGGTGATGGGTAATCACATGATTCTTGTTTAGTTGTGGATCCTCAAAAATGGGTAACATGGAAGATGAACGACGCTCAAGGGATGAGTGGTCAATTGACAGAAAGTGATATAGGACTTGATGTCAAAAATAAAATGGTCGAAGATGCAAGGCGTTGAGAGGCTCAGGTTCAGGTTTACCTTCGAGTGAAGAAAAATGATAAGCACCTGATCCATAGGCATGGGTAACGATATAGGGTCCAAGCCAATTAGGAGCAAATTTTCCCTGTTTACTTTTCTCTTCTTTGGTTACATGTTGATTTTCCTTCAGTACAAGGTTGCCGACCTAAAAGGTTAATTTGTGGACACTTTTTTTGTAGGCACGTTTGATACATTTTTGGTAGATTTGGAGATGGTCAAGAGAATTGAGATGACGTTCATCTAATAACTCAAGTTGCACCAAACCATCCTAGTGAAAGTCATTGTTGTTGAGCATGTCTTGTAGTGAGATGTGGAGAGATGGAATCTGGACTTCGAGAGGCAAGACAACCTCGGTACCGTAGACCAGAGAAAAGGGTGTGGCAGTAGTTGAAGTGTGAATACTAGTGCGATAAGCCCACAAGGTGAAAGGAATGTGTGAATGCCAATCCTTGCCAATATCATCAACTACTTTCATAAGAATTTTGTTCAAGGTTTTATTGGTCGATTCTACTTGGCCATTGGTTTGCAGGTAATAAGGTGATGAGAAACTGAGTTGGATGCCAAAAGCATCACACAACTTACATATGGTTTTTTTTTGAATTTCTTTCCGTTATCAGTGATGAGATGGTGAGGAACACCAAAGTGACAAATGATGTGATGGTTGATGAATTCACATATTTTCTCATCTTTTGTAGAAATGAGGGGAATGGATTCTACCCATTTAGTATAATATTCAGTAGTGGTTATAATCCATTGGTGGCGTTGTGAAGAATGGGGATTGATCTCACCGACAAGATCTAAGCCCCATTGAGAGAAAGGCCAAAGGTCTCGTGTGACCTGTAAGGCATGACTAGGTGTGTGATGAAGATTAGCATGTTGTTGGAATTTTACACAATGTTTGACATAGTCACAACATTAGCGGTTTAGGGTTGACCAATAATAACCAAGGTAAAGAATGCATTTTAGCGACAGCTAAACCACTAAAGTTTCCTCCACAAATTCCATCATGAACTTCCTTGATCGTGTAGGGAATTTCAAAAAATTTAAGGCATCGTAAGAGAATACCATCAAATCTACGCTTATAAAGGAGACCACCCATGATGACATAATGAGAGACACTTTTAAGAAAGGCATGTTGTCCATTATGAGTGAGATCAACAGGTAGAATGGAAAGGGAAAGATAGTCTACAAAATTGCTTATACCAAAGGTCACGTGGGTCAGGTGCAACAGTTTTGATGGAGTAGACCTCATGAGGTAAATAAGAGGGTGATTGTAACCTTTGTATTGTGACAAATATTTTAGATTCAGAAGGTGAAGTGGGTATCTGAGAAGCCAAGCAGGCCATGGTATCCGTAAATTTATTGGTAGAACGTGGGGTGGTTTGAAGTTTGTAACGGTCAAAGGTGGTCAAAATTATGTCTACGTGATGTTTATACTTTTGAAGTATCTCATTACGACACTGGTATATACCATTGACTTGGTTTATGACCAGCTGGGAATCACCAAAGATATTGATTGACTTAACATCTAGGGCATAAGCATCTCGGAGACCCAATACGAGTGCTTCGTATTCAATGATATTGTTTGTACAATCAAAATCTAGTTTGAAAGATAAAGGCATAGGTTCACCATCAAGAGGAATGAGGATAACACCAGCCCCACCTCCACGCTGACACTTGGAGCCATCGAAGAAGAGTGTCATTTGGTAAGCGGGTTCGTCTAAGGAGAGGGTAGCTATGGATTCATCTGGGAAATCAAAGTTAGAGGGTTGATTCCTAGAAAGAGGTGCATCTACTAGTTGGTCAGTGATAGCTTGGCCCTTGATGGAATTTTGATGAATGAATTTGAGGTCGAGGTCTCGACAAGAAGCATAAGCCAATGTGTGCACATTGATGTTGATAGGGTTTGGCGTACATATAGTGTAGGGGGTCAGTATTGGTAACAACAAAGGTTTTGTGGTTGAGTAGGTAATGGCAGAGTTTGGTGGCAATGAAAACTAAGGCTAAGAATAGTTTTTTAGCATGGGTGTATCTAGTTTTGTAGTCCAGAAGGGTACAACTTATGTAATAAACCACTTTCTCTCTGTGTTTCTCATCGTGATGAGCGAGCATGGCACCTAAAGAATGGCCAGTGATGGAAATATATAGGTAAAAGGGTTGGTCATCCTTAGGAGGAATGAGCACTGGTGGTTGAAGAAGGTATTGTTTTAAGGCTTCAAAGGCTTTATGGCATTCATCATCCCATTTGAATGAAACGTCCTTCTTGAGAAGATGATGAAATGGTTGACAATGGTCAGAAAACTGCGAGATAAAATGATGAATGGATTGCAACTTACCTTGTAGGCTTCGAAGTTGATGGAGATTAGTAGGTGGAAGCATTTCTAGAATAGCCTTTACTTTAGCAGGATCGAATTCTATGCCATGCAAAGAAATGATGAAACCAAGGAGTTTTCCTGAAAGTACCACAAAGACGCACTTCTTTGGTTGAAGAAGAACACAATACTTGATGAGGTGGTCAAATATGACCTTAAGGATGGTCAGGTGTTTGGCTTGATGTTTGGATTTGGCAAGAAGATCATCTACGTAATCTTCCAATATGTGATGCATGATGTCATGGAAGATGTAAGTCATGGCTCGTTGATATGTAGCACTAGCATTTTTAAGGCCAAAAGGCATGACTCGATAGTAGAAGGTCCCCCAAGGGGTGATGAAGGTAGTCTTGTGTTGATCTTCTGGAGCAAGTAATATTTGATTATAACCCAAGAAACCGTCCATGAGTGATAGCATTTCATGGTTGGCAGTGAGATCAACTAGTTGGTCAATTCCTGGTAGGGGAAAATCATCTTTGGGACAAGCTAGGTTGAGGTCACGGAAGTCTGTGAAAATGCAGAGTCCCCCTGTCACCTTTGTGACAGGAATGATGTTAGAAATCCATTGGGGATAGTCAATGGGTAGGATGAAGGAAACTGAGAGAAGGCATTGAAGTTCTTCTTTGACTAGAAGAGCAATGCGAGGATACATTTTCCGTAGCTTTTTTTTGATGGGTTTGGCATCAGGAATGGTTACGATATTGTGGACCATGATTTTTGGGTCAATACTGGGCATATCGGCATAGGACTAGGAAAAAGCATTGCTATGGTCCCGAAGGAAAGAGGTAAAAGCTTCATGTTCAGTAGCATCTAAAGATTGGCCTATCTTTAGAATGTGTGGGTCGTCCTGAGTGTGAATATTGATTTCATTAGTCGATTCATTCAACCTGGTTTGTGTCTTCAAAGGTAACGACTGGTGAATATAAGAATCTTCCACACCAAGGTAGGTGAGGATGGACTCATCGTCCTGACATTGAATGACATTAATAGAAGGTGTATCGTCATCGATCATGTCAGGATATAGGAATGGGAGAGAAGAGGGAGCCTCGCCATCGTGTTGATAGGTTAGAGGTCCTAGGGAAATTGTGTTTACGAAAAAAAGTTAGGAGGAATAGATTCGGGATCTATGGACTCCATGGGTGAAGATGGTGACGTGGGTGAATGAGGTGGAGAAGGTTTGTCTTCCTCAATGAGGTCGACGCGAGCCTTCTTGGGAGGTGGTGCGTCAAATCCAATGCCACTACAGTCATTGTTTTTACGGGTAGTACAAGAGATGACAGTATGGCGGCCCTGTTCGTAAAAATTGAAGGCAAAGCCTTTCCATGTGCAATGGTGGAGGAAAGTGTGGAGAAAGTGGTGGTTAGTAAGGGATTGTAGGTCAGATGAAAATGGTCATGTTTGGGATGGAGGTTCAGGTGAATAAGTGGCAATATCAAGTCCCCCATATGTTAGATTAGTGCGAAGGTGGGGAGGACCATAAGGAAAAACCTCGCCTACATGGTAGTCATAACTAGGGTGCTGATGCAGGTTCCCATACTCTTGTGGAGTGAGGAATGTGTCGATATTGTATAGGTGGTACTCCCACAGAGTGAGGCATTGAAAAACACCTTCTAAGGGATCAGTAGTCAATATGTGGGTAGCGGGGATAGATGACTCGCTAGATGATTGGGAAGCAGATGAGTCAGCTGTAGAGGCTACGGTGGTAGTAGGAATAACAGGGTTAGATGTGGGAGAGGTGGTGGTAACATTGGTGGATGGGTTTGTGGGTGAAGGTGAAGTGGGGGTAGTGGAAGATTCCTTGACTGGTACAAGCACATCGTTGGGCTGGTACAACATGTTATAGGTCTTGAATGGTGACGGGTCAGTGGGGATGGTGTAGTTATGTCCCTCATGCTCAAATTTTACACATTGGTGTAAAGTTGAAGGGACACAACCCATGACGTGAATCTAGGGTCTACCGAGCAATAGGTTATACTGGAATTCCCCCTCTAAGATGTAGAATAGTTCTGGGACAGTGCGAGGGCCTACACGAACATGAAGGATAATAGTGCCAAGGGTGGAGGTGATGGCATCATTGAAGGAGCATAGCATAATTGGGTTATTATGCATATAGTTAGAAGGAATACACATTTGATTGTATGTGTGGGAGGAGATGATGTTAATGCTAGCACCACCATCAATCATGACACATTGTATGTGTATGTTATCGATATAAACAGAAATGAATAGGGTAGGATAATGGTCATTTGACTGGAGAGGTACAATCTCCTCATCAGAGAAGCTGAGGGAAATGATGTGAGGAGTGGTCATGGGGGTAGAAGGAGGAGCTGATTTGGTTAGTGAGGCCACATGGTGAGGGGTGATAATCGAGGCCATTGGTGTGGGGTCATTGGGTAGAACTTCAATGGATTGTAAAACCTCGATAAGGGCTTGTCTGTGGGATTCAAAAGTCTGGACGAGATCATACAAAGACATCTTTAGAGGAGATTGATGTAATTGTTTTATCATTGCGTGATGGGTGACCCCATTAGAGATAGGGTATGTAGGTCTGTGGATGGTGATTTTGGGAGTGGGTGCAGATGGTATATTGGGTACAGGGTTGGTTGATGGGCTAGTTGCTTTTTCTTTTCCTTTGTCTTTTTGAGCGCGGGTAGCAACGTGAACCATGTTAATCTGAGGGGAGGTGGATGGAGAGGGTGTGTCATGAAAGGTATAACGACATGAGGGGAAAAATCCTAGCAGTGGATAAGAGCCTTGTGAAATGAGTAGGGCGCATTGACATTTGGGTGGTGGTTTGGCCAACTCTCTTATACAGACCATGTTGATCTCGAATTTTGGAGGTGGGAAAAATGGTTGTGGGGGTGGAGATACTAATCACTGAATGGGTAAAGGATGATGATGTATGGTGACAGGTGATGGTGGAGCATGGTCCTCATCAAGAAGGTTGTCATCATCAAAATTTTGTTCAGGAGGAAAAATTTGAAGAAGAACGGTCTTCAGAGCCTTACAATTTTCAACATCATGTCCTGACACACGATGATAGGCACAAATATTGGTTTCATCAAACCCTTTTGGTTTGGGTTTGAGAGGATCGTAAGGTCGAAGCAGTGGTAATGTGATGACAGAAGTATCCAAGAGATTGGTTAAAATTTTGGCGTAGGACCCCGCTAACGGATCATAATGGGAGGTGAGTGTGGGTTTGGGTACAGGTGTGGCTGATTGTGAAGGAAGAGGCTTTACAGGAGGGGGAATGGGTTGGTCTAGCTAGTTTGGTATATGGAGTGGTCTTAGGTCTTGCTGACATATTTTTGGGTAAAGGTGGGGTAGAAGAGCTAACGATGGAAGGTTTGGTTGGTTTGACTACCTTAGGGGAGGGTAGCGGATTCTTAGCTTTGAGTTTCACCTTCTTGGGTAAAGGTGACATGGGAGTACAGGATGAAGAAGGGAAAAAAAATGGTGGAAGAGGATGGGTTACCCATGGGGGAAACTGAGTTGCGGTGGAGGTGGTTGGTAGAGGTGGGGTAGGTGGCATTGGTTGGAGTTGTATAGGCAAGGTTGGGGTTATAGTAACTGGTGGAGGTATAGGTGGCAAGAAGTGCACAAATGAGGGTGAGGGAGTTTGGTTTTTTGGTGAGTGAGGTGTAACAAAGGCTTTTGATGCAGTAGCAAGTTGTTTAGCTTTTGAATGGCCTTGGGTATGAGATTGTTTGGTCAAGGTTGATGGATGAGGTCCTATGATGGATGGAAAGGGGGAAGTTGATAAGTGTGTAGTAGGCGAGATCGGTGTACACGACCTATAGGGTTGGGTTTTATTTTTAGGTGAGAGGATAATGATGCTGTGGACATTGGAAGACTCGACTAAGTCCAATCTGACAGGTGGGTGAGTAAGGCTTGATGTCGGCATAACACCCAAAGTAGTGATGGGTCTAGATACGAGTGGGGGGATAAGTGTGGGTAGGTTTTTAGGTTTGGGAATAGTTGTAGTGATGGGTAGAATTTTGGATGGAGGTAGGGATGATGAAGAGGAAACCATTTCAATTGGCATGGTTAGTTTAGTTTTGGTTACCGAAAATACCTTTGGGTAGATCGTGGAAGTATCTTCAGAAAACATTTGTATTTGGGTCGAAACAGGGAGATGAAGACGTCCCCAGAACAAGGAATGATCAACATAATCCAAACGATCGACCAACCGTGAAAATGATACTACTGAAGAAGAGGATGGAATGGGTTGGGTGGCAATCCCTGTAAAATATGTCTGTGAGACAAGGAATTGGTTGGCTTCAGATTCTATAGGTAAGAGAGCCGAGATCATGTCAATAGGGTCCTGGGATGCTAGGGGAGAACTGTCCCCGACAGGTAGTGACATGTCTGAAGAATCTCCCATGGGTAGGAGAGATAATAGGTTAGGTGAGGTAGACTTCTCTCTCGGTGGAGGAGAAGGTGATGATGATTCTCTTGTGGATGGGAGAATAACAAGTGTTGATGGTTCAGAAGGTTGGGAAGCAGGTGATGACACGACATCGGTAGAAAGTGTGGGTTCCTCTGTGAGAGCAAGGGGAGATGAGGGGGACTCCTCTGTGGGTGGAAGAGGTATGCTCCTTTGTGGGTAGAGGAGCCAAGATTTACTCAATAGATGAAGTAGGTAGGTTTTGAGGAATAGTTGGCATGATATCAAAAACTGTGTGAACCTCACGGATGTTGTTGTCACTGGATGAAGGTTTGCTATTTTGATTAGACGATGGTTTATGATTGAGGAATGGATTTTTGAATATGTACAAATTCTGATTTGCTGGTGCATTTGGGTTTTCTACGACAAGGTCTCCATTGTCTATCATCTCTTGATCAATGTTTTTAAAAGTTATGTAGTTACCATCACTATGTCCTTTAACGCGATGATAATTACAGTAGTCATGCTATTTATACCATACAAACATAGGACGAGCGGGATCAAAACCTATATGAGGTTTTATGGGAGGAAGTATAATGGCTCCAAATTTAAGAAGTTTTTCCAAGACTGAAGAATAGGGCTGTCCGATTGAAGTGTACTTCCGCTACTCCCACCGAAGCTGAAAGGTCTGGGCAAGATAAAGATTGGAAGAAGGTTGGGCTTGATTAGAAGGATGAGGTGGACCCACCTTGAGGACTACCACATTTGCAGATACTTTGGGATTTGAATAGTTATTTTAGGGTTTTGAAGATGAAGAATAATCATTTGATTTGAACGGGGTGTTCTTGTTCCATAATTGGATTTTCTTTTCTTTAATGGTACAAATTTCTAGTTTTCGGGCCATGGTGAATGCTTCATCAAAGGTTCGGAAGGTTTGGACTTGCAAAGTTGGTGAGATGTTTTTGGAACAATCTCTAGTGAACAAATCAATAAGTTTAGTCTGAGGTAGTTAGAACATCAATTGGTTAATAAGACTTTGTGAACGGGTAGCAAAATCTATGATAGATTCATCTTCATATTGCCGGGTTGAATAGAGATTCGTCATGGTGACTTTCTTGGTAACATTGATTGAAAAATGATCTAGGAAATCTTGGGCTACTTGACTAAAGGAATAAATATAATTTCGAGGTATTTCACTATACCAATCCAATGCCGGTATTGTTAGGGACATTGGGAAAGTTCGTAGGAGTAAAGCATCATCGTGTGCGATTAGGTAACACCCATGTTTAAACAACCGCAAGTGTTGCTACGACTCTTCTTTACTATTAAAGTGATTGAATTTAGGAATTTCCCAATGAACTGGGTAAGGATGAATGGGAATAGATGGATGGATAGGATCATTACAAATTTCATCATATGTTAAATAATTACGGGAGCCAGAAATAGATGCTTTTAAGGTCTGCATGTTCTCCGTCATCATTTTAATGAGGTCGTTAGTAGGTTCGGGTGAATGGTTACCCCCTGCCAAAAAGGGGTTGATGTTGAAGGTACAAGGAAGGTGGTATGCTAGTATATGGTGGCGCTAAATATGAGAAATATGCAGGAGGAATAGATGTGGGTGGTACATAGCCAACATAAATGATAGATGAGGTCGGGGGTTGTTGGTAGCACGTGTAAGTGGGTGGGGTAGTCATAACGATTCTAGTGGATATTAGGGGTAAGGATTACGGGATAGAAAGGACAAGGTTTTGGAAATGGGTGTAAGTTACTGACACCAGAGGTGGTTGTGATACAATGGGTATATGGGAGGTGGTCGGTGTAGATAGAACTATACTCATAGAGGCTGTTAGAGGGACAATCAATGTCGCGAGTGTGATCGATGACATAGATGTTGTAGTTATAATGGCTGTGGGATTTAGCTAAGACACCACATGTGATAAAGTGGATGACGGTAGTGCTAAACTAGTGCTAGATGATGTAAAAGTGGGGGCTAGAGAAAGGGGGATGGATACGGGCATGCCCTATATTATCTATCCTAAGGAATTCCAGGTGGAAGAATGAGCAAGGTAGTACTAGAGGGTAGTGGGATTTTGGTCGAGGAGTCTCACAATCTTCTCATCATCGGTGGCGATGGGGATAAGTTGAGTCGGATCCATAGGTGACATAATGGATGGTGGTGAGGGACTAGGTGGGAGTGGATGATAGCTAGTGTGAAACACGAGGTCGTTAGTTTGGCTGTAATTCAACACCATGTGAATCAACGTAAATCAGGTGAACTGTACTTTGTAAATGACACACAGGATAACAGAGATGGGAAAAAATCGATTTTGAGAGGAAAATTGGGTAAATATTTTGATAAAAATCAAAACAGGGTGACTGATGCCGGTCACAAGATGACCGATGATGGTTTTTTTTATTATGGGTAAATAGTTTTGAAGGGACTATACCCTATGTACAAAAAGGCTCAAAAGCCAGATACCAAAAGAGGAAAAACCGACCCTATAAATGCAAAACATCAA
Source organism: Taxus chinensis (assembly GCA_019776745.2). NCBI lineage: Eukaryota > Viridiplantae > Streptophyta > Pinopsida > Cupressales > Taxaceae > Taxus > Taxus chinensis. The sequence continues at coordinate 497,731,046 of CM034153.1, forward strand.
ACACTAGGAGGCTCAACAGCCAGATAATACAATATAGAAACAAAACAGGATCAAGACAGATAGTGATCCGAATAAAAGCAGAAGAGACAAAACACGAACAAGAGATAACCACCACTGGTCTTCCCAGCCAAAAAACAACACCAAAAATGCCAGTCAACAGCAACTTCACCGCCAGTAAACAACAACAGAGCTCCGCATCACTTGACAGCCCGGTCAATCTTGGCTTTAATCATTTGGAGTGAGATGAAGAATGCAATGGCAGTGGCCTAGGATGGATCTTTCAAATCCACCTGGGCAATTGCAAGATCCCTGTTCTCCTTGGAACCCCAAATGTCCTCAGTAATACCACTGAGACTGTAAATACTACACAGATGTTGCTCAATAAAATTGTAGATGCTTTTAAGAGCTGAGAGGATACAGTCATTATGCCCTTTTGCATTGCCAAGCCTGGCATCCAGAGATAGAAGCTTCTTGAAAACTTCAGCAGTGATATCATCATCTTCATCGTTTTGCAGTTTCCGTTTGCCCTTTGTTTTATCCATATCCCTAATAGCACTCTTTAGGTCCTGAATCTCCTTTTCCATCTTTTCTACTCTGACCAACAAGTCCTCATCTTTAGGCTCCTCCACCGGATTACTAATGTGCAGTAAATTCGTAGCAAGCTCCAGGTCTTTATGACTTCTAAGAACCCTCTGAGAAGTAGGGACCTTAGTTTTCATCTCTTTCCTTTTCCTGCTAGTGGTAGCAATGTCAAGTTTCCTATCGGGAAGGGGAGGGATGGAGGCCGGGGGAGGAGAAAAATCTAGGCGGGGGTAGGCTGAGTAGTGGTGGTGAATGAGAATTATTAACCCTTGATGTAGGGGAACAACCCTAGTGTGGTTTTGCACTTCCAGTATAGATTTCTCCAAAGAATTCAACAAGTAATGAGGAAAGTTTATGGTGAGGTTTCTACGAAAGTGATTAAGGAAAATTAAGTGCTTTTGGGGAATAGTGACAAATCTCCCCTCCAGAGTAACGTACCTTACCACCATCCTTGCAATCTCAGTGAAAGGCTCTGGAACAGATGCAATTTTGATGCCATCCGTCACAAACTCCAGATTCTCTCCCTCATCTAGAAACTTCTTAGCCTCCACCTCTCTATCCACACGCTTGTTGAAGAATTTGGTTCCGTCTAGACTGAGCCCAGTGACCTGGGCAATAAGCTCCTCAGAAATCTCAACCTTGATATTACTGTACTCAACCACGTGATTCCTCCATCCCTGATCAAAACCTTGGACTTTTTCAATAAAGTTTGTGAGACCCCCTTTTTGTAAATAGTTCCAGAGAACTGTATCATCTTTCCATGCTGGATTATGGGTGGGCTCAGTCTTGCAAGGTGGTCCCCCCATTTTTCCTGTGATATTTCCTCTTCCCGCAATGGTAAAAATTTGAAAACTATACGAATCATCCTCAGCTCTACTTTTGAAGCCCTCCCAAACGTGCAGAGAGATGTAATTATTAATCCTCACTTTGCAATTAATTAACCGCTCCTTAGCATCTACCCTATATCTATTAATGATGACGCTCCAAGTCATGCAAATCTTTGATGATGTCATTACTTTGCACTTAAAAAACTGCTCCTTAGCATCATCCCAACAACTATTAGTGATTACGCTCCAAGTCATGCAAATCTTTAATGATGTCATCATTTACTTTAGTAGGAAGAATGTCACCCCTTAACCAAGTTTGAAAAGTATTATTTACCCCAATATTTGCCAGACCATCTGCCACACTATTACCTTCACGGTAGGTATGTTTGATTTCAAAATTTTCAAAACTCTTGCAAATATCAGTAGCTTCAGCTATAAAGTCCCTGATTGACCAACTGGGGGGTTGTTTTTGGTTTAAAAGATTGATAATGTTCAGTGAATCACCCTCAATTATAATATTGGAAATATTACAATCTCTGGCTAGCCTTATTCCCCAAAGAGCAGCAAGAGCTTCAGAGTAGTGATTAGTTTGCCTACCCATTTTACCAGAAAAAGTAGCAACAAAACAACCTCTGTGATCTCTAATGACTCCCCCACCTCTAGAATCTCCAGGATTTCCTTTTGAGGCCCCATCAAAATTCAACTTATGCCAAGCACTGGGAGGCTGAATCCATCAGACAGTGGATCTATCAATACTATTGTTATTCTTGTTCAAAACAGTGCCAATATTCCAAGCAGCCAGAATGTGCTCTTCTTCCTCAGGGTAAAGTCTATTTTTGGGGGGTTTAAATCTTTCAATGTTGTCTTTCACAACAATGATAATTTCTTTGTAGACTTTTTTGCATAACTTTCTGGTATTCCTGAAAATGACATCATTATGAGCTTTCCAAACTCGCCACATGGTGTGAGGGAGAACCAGTTGCCATAATCTCCTCACCACACAATGTTTGTAAGGAGAGTTCCATTGTTCCCAGGCCTGAAGACAAGTATGGGGAAAGATCCATTCCTGATTGAAGTTTTCAAAAATGAGATGCCAAATTTTGGAAGTGTACTTACAATGAAGAAAGAGGTGTTTGATGTCTTCTGCTTCTTCCTGACACATGCTGCATCTGTTAGGCATGATGAATCCTTTCCTAATGAGATTGTCATTAGTTAGGATCTTGCCTTTAATGATAAGCCACCAGAAAAATTTTACTCTAGGGGTTAGCTCGGGCATCCACAACTTATGCCACTCAGTATCACTTTCAATAGAGGCAAAGAAAGAGTTGTAGCCAGATTTAACCGAGTACTCTCCATCAAAGGAATCTTTCCAAATGAGTTCATCCTTATGATTTTGAGGACTGATATGAATTAGGGAGAGATGAATCTGCATGGATGAAACATCAGACTGCATATTATCCTCATCTACTTTGATCTGTTTCCATTTCCTTTTATTTTCAACCACCTCAATATAGTCCTGGACTTTGTGCCCATAATTTCTAATTAAGTTGTCTTTAATGTGACCATAAGAGGAAATCCAGTTAATATCTGACCATTTTTTAGTCCAGAAATCAATGTCTTGTCCATCCCCAAGCTTCCAACTACATCCCTGAGAGAGAATATGTCTGATGTGGAGAAGATTGTTCCAGAAAATAGAACCATTCGGAAGTAACTGATCAAAAATAAAGGAATTCATGCTTTGATTGGAAAGGTATTTGATTTTGATCAACTCGGTCCAAGGCTTCTACTCTTTTATAAGTCTCCAACCCAACTTTGCAATAAGAGCAGCATTCATATGTTTGATATCTTTGATTCCTAAACCCCCAATCCTCTTTGGTTTACAGACCTGCTCCCAAGCAACTAAATGGTACCTAAACCTGTCTTCAGTACCATGCCATAAAAAGTGCTTTTAAATTTTTTCAATGCTATTCATCACTGCTGTTGGAATGCTAAACATTGACATGATATAAATAGGTAAGTTCTGAAGAGTGCTTTTTATCAATAAACACTTGCCTGCACTTGAAAGTAAAGCTCCTTTCCAACCAGCAATTTTTTTTTGAAATCTCTTAAGAAGATCATTCCAAACCTCATTAGAAACCTTACTAGTACTCATAGGGAGCCCTAAATAAGTAGCAGGAAGGGAATTAATAGTACATCCAAGAATGAGAGCAATCTTTCTTTGCCTTTCAATAGGAGTATTGAAAAAATAGATTGAGATTTTGTCAAAGTTAACTTTCTATCCTGAGGCTTCCTCATAAAATCTAAGGATAGTTTTGATAGCCTTCACTTCAATTATTGAGGCCATCAGAAGCAGGAGAGTGTCATCAGCAAACTACTGGTGAGAGGAAACCTGATTACCAGAAGTAGGTTGAAAACCCTTTATCATACCAATATGGATAGCTTTTGAAATAGATCGGCTTAAACTGTCAGCCATTATAATGAACAACAAAGGGGAGATGGGGTCCCCTTGTCGAATTCCTCTATTGCTGGCAAAAAAACCAACCGGTTCACCATTGACAACCACTGAGAATCTAGATGAAGATATGCAAGAATGTATAATTTTCCTGAATTTATTTTGAAATCCAAACTTGGATAAAACCTCATCCATGAATTTCCAGGAGACTCTGTCAAAAGCCTTATGCATGTCTAACTTGATAGCCATCCCAACTTTTTTACTTTTATCCATTGAATGAATTGTTTCATGGACCATAATAACTCCATCCTGAATAATTCTACCTTGTATGAATCCGCTCTGTTGTTGGGAAATAATTTCCATTAGAATAGGTTGCAGCCTAGTGGTTAAAATCTTTGTGAAGATCCGATAGATTACATTAACCAAACTGATTGGCCTAAAATCCTTGAAATCCTTAGCATCCAGCTTCTTAGGAGCAAGCACAATATGTGTATTGTTTAACTCTTTTATGAGATTTCCAATTCTATAGAACTCATTAACATCTTTCAACAGATCTTCGGAGTAGATTTCCCAACATCTTTGGAAGAAGTTTGCAGAGAAACCATCAGGGCCCGGAGCCTTATCCCCTTCTAGATAAAAAACATCTTTTTTCAATTCCTCAATGGTGATTGTTTTGGAAAGGCTCTTAAACCTCTCGACAGGCAGTAAATTATTACGAATGGAGTCTAAGAGAAAGGAGGCTGCTTGCTCATTGTAGGAATTATTCTCTGTGAGTAGATTCTTGTAGAATTTGAGGGCTTCATCTTTGATGTCTTCAGAATCTGTAGTAATGGTCCCATTACCCTTTGAGACTTCAGTAATTCTGTTACAAGCCCTATGTTTGAGGGTTGTCATATGAAAATATTTTGTATTTCTGTCTCCTGCTTTTAACCAGAGGGCTCTAGACTTCATTCTCCAAAAGGATTCCTCACAGCTGTTTATATTATGCAGGGCAGAGAGAAGATTTTTTTCCTTTTGATGATCCTCAAGGGTCATACCTTTCAATGAGACTTTAAGCTCAAACTCTTCCAGTTGTTGTTTAAGCTCTTTCTTTTTTTCAAAAATATTACCAAAAACCTCTTTATTCCAGATTCTAACCTTTTGTTTCACATTTTTCAGCTTCTGAAGAAGTCTGAATTGAGCAGTTCCAGTCCCTTCCCAAGACCACCACTCTTTAATTCTATCTAGAATGTCCTCATGTTCAAGCCACATCTTTTCAAATTTAAAACTGTAGTGGAAAGGTTTTGACCAATTGAAGAAATTAAGGGCAATAGGATTGTGGTCTGAACCCATTTTGGGAAGGGAGGAGAGATGAAAATTCTGATCTAAGATCTAGTTAGTAGAAATGAGAGCTCTATCCAATCTAACCTGAATCATATTTTCCCCAATTCTTCTGTTAGACCAGGTGTATTGATTACCATGAAGTTCAATGTCCATAAGATTAAGAGTTGATATGAAGCCAACAAAATCTTCCATGCTAATAGAGAAATCAGAGTTCCCTCCAAATTTCTCCCCTAGATTTAAAGGAGTGTTAAAGTCCCCCATTATCAACTAGTTCATATCCTCAAAGTTATTTCTAAACAAGACTAACTCTTTCCACAAATTTCTTCTACCAGCAACAGTATTAGGGGCATAAATATTGGAAAGAATCCAGCTAGAATTATTCTCAAGGCTTTTAAAAATTATAGCTAAATGATTCTGGGAGGATGAAAGCACATTACCATGAACAGTTTTAGTGTCCTAGAAGACCGCTAAGCCTCCAGAAGCTCCTTGAGAATCAACAGCAACAAAGGCAACATTCTCCTAGAAATATCTTTTGCAATCTTCAACAACTTTATTTTTCATTTTCGTTTCCTGAATTAGAAGGATGTTGGGCTTGCTTGATCTTTTGATTTCCTTAAGCATTCTTTGTTTAGGTCCCCCATTGAGTCCTCTGACATTCCAAGAAATAACCTTCATTAAAAAAGTTTTGGGGATGTAGTTACCAGATGGTTCAAAAGCCTTTGAGTACCATCTGCAATTTCTTTCTCAGTCTCTTTTTCTCTTACTTCTCTCTTGGAGAGTCTGCCTTTTCTATAGGTGACTCCAATATTTGCAGTTCTCTTGGCAGTAGCCCTTGTGATTCTTGAGGTGGAAGCTTCCCAGCTTCCTATCTGTTTATTTTTATCACTATAGAGCGATTCCAGAATTTCTTCAAATCCTTTGTCTTCATTTCTTACTTCTCACTGTGATGAATCCATCTTTATCACATTTCGATAGACTTTTCTTTAGAGTAGGATTAATTTCCCCTTCTTCTTTTCCTTTATCAAAATCAAGTTGTTGAGCTATTTTAGGAGTGAGCTCCTCTATATCTGCAAACTCTTTATCTTGGTTTAGATCTCTTGCTATGGATTCTAGAATATCTTTGGCTTTTCCTTGTCTCATCTTGTGCAGCTCCAGAGAGCTGTTCTTAGTTATCAGTTCTTGATGAGGAAAAGGAGTAATTTTTTCCATCTCTTCTTCCTTAGAAGTGGTTAGATGAATGTATACTTTTTCATTTTCTTCATCCACTTCCATGTTCAGCTTTATCGGATTTGATTTCTCAAGTATCATTATTTGATCTACTTCCATTTCCCTCTTGTTTTCTTCACCCTTTGTCGGTTCAGGATCTTTTTCCTTTTGGGCTTTATCATGCTTTTCCAACTAGTGGATTTTGGGTCTCCACAGTTTCCTATAAACCGGTGGCCTCTTTATTATGGTCTTAAATCCTTTTTTCCGGTCCTTGATCCTTAGGTTCATCTGCATGCAGCGATCCCTTACATTCTGGTTCTGTCCGTCAGTTAGAGAGGCTTTATCATCCTCATCCATTTGCTTCTGCCCTTGCTTTTTAGAATGATCCAAGGGTTTTTCTAACTGTTGCTTCATTTTCTCAGAACATTTGCTAGCAAAATGCCCTAATTTATGACATTTGTTACATCTTAGCTGGAAAGCCTCATATTCTATTGGCTGTTTCCATGCCCCAAATTTGGATTGTAAAATGATGTGTTCAGGAAGCTCTTGATCCATTTCAGATGAGACAAAGAACCTTGCAAAGGAAAGTCTGGATCTATTTTTCGTAGGTCCATCTAGCCCAATTGGTGAACCAATCAATCTAGCTATATGAAGAAGAATCTCATCATCCCATATATGTAGGGGTAGCCCTGGGAGTCTACACCATATGGGTATGGCATGTATGTTTTCAGTATTTGGATTAAACCTGGGATACCATTTTTTTATAAAAAGCCCCATATTGCCAATACACCAGGGACCACCCAAAAGACAGAGTCAACATCAGCTTGTTGATGACCGATGATGGTTACTGTGAAGAATAACAGTTTCATAAAATAAAGCATAAACTGGTGACTGTCAGTTAGTGAGACTGTATTGGAGGACTATGATCAAAATATAGAGATTATGGTGACACACAGAAACTTTTAGACAGAAAATAAGGTGAGATGAGTGTTCTTTTGGTAAACTGACCAACAGAACAAGGAACTGACACCGGTTAGGTAAACCGATGCCGATCATATGTAAATCGATGAAGGTCTCGAGACCGATTTCGGTTACTATGAAATTTGAAGAATGAAGAAAAATGAGGTGTTGTGAATTTAGATTGTATGAAGAATCAACCCAGAAGCCTGGGTATGATAAGATGAGGCCCTGACACACTCAGAGAAAGTCAAAATACTCCAACTATGATGGCAGAGTGTGAAAGGAAAAAGAAAGATGAAGAAAATGTATCCTCTCATTTTAAAATGCAAGTCAAGCACAAAGCTGTGAAAACACGTAGTCCTAAAAGTGAATTTTATATTTGTTGTATCTTATGCTATTTTTGACTGACACATGAATTTAGAACAAAGTTTTTAGTTGGGAAGGCGTCCTAAGAAAAAAGAAATCTAAAGGGTGAGGTTTCAGGTTATGTTATGGTGAGGGCAGTCCTTCCTCTAATGGGGTACTGGACACAGATAACCAGCTGGGGATTACTTGTAAATCCTTTGATCATGTGATCATTGACAGGAATTCCAAGATAAGATATCGTTTAAGAAGGTGTGTATATTAAAAAAATTTTACAGCTTGGCGAGAGAGAGAGAGAGAGAGAAGTAAGTGCTTTCTACGGTTCAATTGTGTCAACCATCAGCTGGGCATGACTTCCAATGTATAGGTTTCCCTCTTTTCTAATGTGAGCTATGATGCCAAAATTAGAATGTAATGCAAGTGTTTTAAACCCAAATCGAAATATGATATTCGATGTAGCAAATTATGATGAAGAGGGATGCTTTTTCACTAATACAATGCAAGAAATAAGAAGTGGTTCATTTTAAGCCCCAAATGACAAATGCCGTTTAGACAATTAGAAGAAAGGAATATTACTAGGGAGAAGATTAAATGTGTAATTTTCAAAATGAAAGAAACACACAAAAACGTTTTCCCTATACGAAGAAAATGCAATGAACCCAAGAGAGGGTCCCACCGGGTGTGCCAAAATGTTTCACTATTTTCTTTAAGTTTTTGGATGAAACAAATAAGGGTTTGGGCCAAGGAGGAATACCTGTAGTGACGGTCAGTTTGAAGGTTGTTGCGCACGTTCTGACTTCTTGATCCAATGATGACTGTGAGAGCTTCCTTTGGCTAGGAGGAACTACCTGAAATACACAACAAGACCACAAAAAGAGGATTAAATAATATATGTCAGTGGGATGCCTAGTGTCTGCTAGATCCAGAAAGTGTGATACTTCCTCAGTGGTAGTCAACCCACTGTTTAATACAATTTAATGCAACAAATAACATAAGTAAATAGGATCCTACTGTAGTTGATATGATTTAGGTATCTCATCCAAATACAATAAGAAAATCTAACATAACAAGCTAGGTTATGATCAAATCTAGAAATAAGGTAAACAACTAAGGTGCAGGAACAGGTTAGGGTCAGATTATGGGTCACTTGAATCACTTTAAAAGGGTTATTATGATATGGTATTAGCAGGACTTCCAAATACAGAGACTGACATCAGTCTGGTATGACCGACGATGGTTTAGTAAGGACTGACGACGGTTACTGTGGGTTGGTAATAAATCAATAGTTCATGGTTTTGTGGATTTTTCTGAGACTGGATCAATGATGGTGAGGAGTTGGTTTAGGTCTGGGGGGATGTTGGGAATATTCAGAGGTGATTAGGGGTAGACAAATGTGATTAAAAGGGGTAGGAGCGATGGGAATGGTCAAGTTCACAAGGAGGAAATAGTGGTAGGGTGAAAATATAGCTGATGATTGATAAAAAAGGTGAAGAACTTTATAAATTGAATGGAAATGAAGTAGTGTAGGTTAGAGACACACTTACTACTGTGCAAGTTTAATGGATAGGTGGTGGTGATGGCTGATAAGTGAAATGGTGACCAGTGTCGTGGCAGTGCTTCCCAGAGTGCTCTTGCGAATGCAAAAACATCCTGATCAATGGTTGTGCTGGTTATGGCTACCTAGATGTGCGAAAGAGCTCTAGTTCTTGCTTTCATGCATATATCCTTTACTCTAAAAATTGAGAATGTGTCTAACCTCTCAAACAAGGTTACCAATATGGTTATATGGTAACCAATGACGGTTTAGGGTTTTCGGCGTCGGTTTCGGGTTGACTAGCGTCGATTAAGGCAGGATATCCTAGGTTGCCTAAAATAGCAGATCTTGGCTATCCTCTCCCAGCTTTTGCTCATTTTTACCAGGTCTAAATGAAACGTTTCTCTTAGCTATGCGGGAAAATGGTTAGAGGGAGAATAGGCATGTGCTTTTAGGGTTGTACTAAGTCTTAGTTCATTAAGGTAAGTAGGGCTAAGTCTTAGTTTGTTATGGAAGCATGCTATGAATAGGTCTATGGTGAGGTGTCTAGGTGAGGTGGAAATTGGGTTTAATTGAGGTAATTAAATAATCAATGAAATGAGGATGAGTATTTATTTAATTGTAAATAATTAAATTAATATTTATGTGGGGTATAAGGGTCATGGTTAGGTGAATGTGTTTAAGTTGGTTATTCTAAAGGGGACCAAGGGGAGTGTGACCCAATTTTGGTGTCTACAATAACTATCAATGTACTATCACACCCAACTATATAGATCTGTATGTATTTTGTATTTTTTCCCAATATTGGTATTCATGATAAAAATTATATATTTTAACTGACTAGAAGTATGTTACAAATTTAAGATAAGGTGTTTTGACATTATTTTAACGTTTTTCTTAAAACAATTTAAATAGTTTTGAATTCATTCATATTTATGTTGAACGTGCATTCCTAGGAAGAAAAAATTGAGCTTTGAGGCAACAAAAATTGCAGGCCCAAATAATCTAGATATGACCACCTAATGTTCAAATAAAACCACATTCTTCTCACAACATAATAAGTATAGTAGTTGCACTTCGACATATTATTCATGTCATTCTTGGGTGGTAAAGTTTCAAACTATTTCCCCTTTCCATTTTTGCCACCCTCTTACTTCTCCACCCTCTAACCCCTTCTTCTTCACCCATCTTCCTCTCTTATTGTTTATCTCCCTTGAATTTGATTCCTTCAAAATATCCCCTTCGGCATTTCCATCGCACATTTCATGTGCGATTGCTAGTAAGTATATATGACATATAATTTTTTTCTGAATAAAAATCAATTTTGACAAGCGAGCATGTTTTACACCACAGTCTGATTCTTGAGAAAAATTTTAAAAAATTGTTAAAGGTTTATTTTTGCCCAAGTAGTGTTGCTTTAAACATACATTTTTTAATTGACTTTTAGGGTTGAAATGAATTGAAACGAGCTAAAGATAAATGTGAATACTTATCTTTTGAGTCATGTGATTTCATTGTTTCATTTAAATATAAAAATAAACCAGCAAAAGCATCTGTAAGTGCTTGTGACATGCCGATAGGCAGGGTTAGTGTAGACTTTATGTTTATTGAAATGTTTAAAATTGGTGTTCTTTAAGAGTTCATTTTATTTTTATTATATTTACAATGCATAAATTTCTACATATTAGTATTAAAGGAGGATTTGTAACATATAGTTAATCTAATATTATTGATTGCAAAGTATTTTCCAAGAAAACAAAATAATAAAATATTGATTGTATTAATGGAAAATTCCTATGGTAGTTTGGGCCACCATATTTTTAACATGTCAAAATTATAAAAAAAAATTGATAAGTTTTCATCGACAATAAGTGGTTAGTTAGTGAGAGCATCTATGATTAATATTGTGTGTTAATCACTATTGTGTTAATGACAACATGTTTGATTGTCAATGTGGACCATTTGAATGGTATAAATGGCAAGAAAGAAAACCGATAAAAAATATAACTTGTCCCTCTTTCAATACATAGTTTTAGTTTTAGCAAGAGATTGAGGAATAGAGAGAAAGAAATCTAAATCTTATTGCATTAGTTAATATTTTTAGGAGTTTTAATTGACAACAAAATCTTTCTTTTTTCTTCTTTGTAAAACATTACAAGTGGAATCCCTTCATGAAATAGAAAAATCTTTGTATGAATTTACATTTTCTTCATCCAATGATATTATCGATCTTTTGGTGGATGTTCCAGACCTTTTTTCATGAATGTGCACATTCAATAAAAATACATTAAATTTTAATTTGATAGAGCTATTGTAATTATCTGTAAGCAAGTGCCTATTATCCTTTTGATATTTTTAGTGTTATAAGTTTATGGAAGAGGTATGGTCTATATTATGTGGTTCTTAATACATTTTATTTCAAACTACATTATCTTCATAGAGGAATAAAGTACTACTACGTGGCACTTGTTTAGATATTACTTTTTTACATAAACTGAATTTATGGATAACAAGGGGACAATATTAAATGGACTTGGGATAAAGAGATATCACATCTTGGATGTTAAGGCCATGACCATAAACCACATTGACATAGCCCTAAGATGGTAAGGTGTTTTTAAGAGGAATTGGTTTCTTCAACAATAATATGGTAAGGTCAGGGTCATGCCAAATTTCTATCAGAGCTTTATAGGGCATTCATGTGCATATTTTGTTGTTACACAAGATTGAGGCAGTGTTAGGATGCCCTTATCTATTTTTAATAGAAAATGTTTGTAACTTCATACACAATCATTTATGAAAGCTCACCATACGTTTAAATAAATAAAATTTAATACATCACAATCTACAACACCCAAAATTTACATTTACAAAATAGATTGAGGGAAATCTTATGCCCTCCCGACAGTAAGTACTTGTACATATTTGGTTTCACCAAATACCTTATTAAAAATGAATGACTTTTGTAACTCTTTTATTTTTATGAGTGTTGAATTTTAGAGCCATAGAATGTTATAATGGAGGGAGGGAGGAATTTCCCAGCTTCACAGGATGTTAATGGATTATGGAGATGGCGAAAGGTGGACAAATATAGTTGAGAGGAGGTTCATCTCAGGATTTCCTTTAGTGACGACTTTATTTGTTTTGATATTTATAGGAATCGGTACATTGTTTTCATGTTATTATTGTTGGGAAAAAATGAGGACCTTGCCAAGAAAAACAAGTTCCAGTTTTGCTTGAAATGAAATTTCTATTACGCAGAGAAATTGCGATGGACATTATTTGAATTTGAATGGTTGAGATGAATTTGAATTGTTTTTATTTTGAAAATAAGATGAAATATATTTTAGGATGACAATGACAATGAATATGGGAGTTGTAAAGAAAATTTACTTTTGAAAGGCTTATGAACCAAATAGACCAAAAATAAAAATAGAAAAAATATTTAGAATGACTATAATAACCTTGAAAACTATTACCCTTAAAATTAACTTAATAAAAGCCTATCACCAAATATTTAAAACTTTACACATACAAAATGAATAAAATCTGAGAAACCCAACTGACGAGACCAAAATCACCTGAAACAAATGTTCCATATTAAATCAATTCATTCAAGGAATTCAATATATTGTTTTGTTGTCTCACCATGCCACCATAAACGACCACAACTCTCCAGCTATGACTCTCCCACTATGTGATATTCAATAATGATTACAACATTATGAAATCAGAGATTTTTAAAGGTGAAACCTGCGAGTGATATTCCCCGTAAGGTATACCAAATGTGACATTTTCGTAATCTCTTTCTGAAATGGCGATGAAAACTCCAATATTAGAACGCTTCAAGCCTTCCTCCAAAACATTTTTTGCCATTCTCGCAGCCATGTCGAAAATGGGAGCATTGAGAGCTGATCGAATAAGAGAACCAATCATCGAGAGTAATTGAAAGCTTTAGTGGGGTTGTGTTGATTTATAAGTTTTTACGCCTTTTCTTTCGAGCTGGCTAGGAAAGAATCTGCACTACATGCACACTTGTAATAAGTTTATTTATGAATAATACGAGCAATGACTTCTATTAAACTAGCCACATCCACATCCCAATGAAGGTTTATCTCTTCCTTAAGGTGGAAGGATCAGAACATTAAGGAGCCCAAGCATTGCAACATAGAGAATATAATGAATGCAATACACTGTATATAGACACGAGTGCTTTGATACTGCTATGAAGGGAAATGTCCAATGGAAACGGTCATAATATAAGTTGCAACAAAATCAAAACCACTTCTTGCAAATGAAGTTTTAAGTCAGGTAGTTATTACAACCTTTTTGTGGTAGTTGTCTTTAAAAGGAAGATTGGGGGACTCGGCTTTCCAGCACGCATCTCAGAAGAAATGAAATTGTTACTCTGGCGTATGAAATACAGGAATACTGACACAAGCTGCTCAGTATCAGATTTCATGATTTTGAAATCAGAAAGATTATATAGATTTCAATGCGCAAAATATATGTGATATTATGCTGAGTAGACAGAATGTTCGTATTTGAATGACAATCTAAATGAGAAGGATGAAGTTTGTAATTTCAGGATCTGTAGAAAAAAGAGCATTTTGAACCAGCCCTTGGAAACATCCACCTATGACTGCCTCTGCTTAGTATAAGAATTTACTCTTCATCGAGATCCCACTTCTGTTTCCAAAATAAACGATGACGATTTGCTCACCCCTGCACAGATTCTGTACCACACCCCATGCCCACAATTCGTAATTCAGATTTATGTATGCTACCGTAGAAGTGGAAGCATTTGAAATTATATGCTGCTTTCTTTTTTAATAAAAGAGGATTTGAAAGACTGTTATTAAAGTATTTCAACTTTAGTAGGCCTATCGGCCAATCATTTATGTGTTTTTAACATTTTTCGTTGCAAATAATTTGGAGGAGTATCCCAATGAGAGAAGACATTGATGATTGTCAAATTAAAACCTTAATTAGGAGACATTTTTCATACGGCATGTATTCAAATATTCCATTGCAAAAAGGAGGTTGAGGTTTTTTTCGCTCTCTTAGGGTTTAGGCTCAGCGAGTTATTTTTGCAGTGAATGCTCGGCCTTGCTGTACGCCGCCATCGCGTCACACCACCGATCTGCAAATCCAGGTGGGATTATTTGCATTAATCTTGTATTGATCGCCAGTCTGCCCCTTGGGCGGTGGCTTATAAAATGACCACCTCATCGGGCCATGCATCTATTGATGATGGTCTTATCACAGGAGCTTTGGACAATGGCACCGAAACGAGCGAGGAAGTTTGTCCCAAACGTATTCGACGAGGTAAGGATACTGATACTCCTTCCCCGGATACTGTTCTTGATTTACCAGCTTTTGACAAAGCTTGCAACTGGTTTGAATCTTTTTCTCTTGTTGCTTATTTCGTGGGTTGAGTTCCCTGTGAAGGTATCCTCTGCCAATGGATTCATAATCATTGGCAACCTCATGGAGTCAAGGTAGAGGGAGTCCAAAATATGACCAAGGGTTTTTTTCTGTTTCGCTTTACCAATGTTGAACATTGCAAAGCCATTGTTAACCACGGTCCTTGGTTTATTCTCAATACCCTTGTGGTTTTCTCCCATTGGACTCGAGATTTTCAAGTCTCTGAGCAAGCCAAACTCAAAATTCTAGTTTGGGTCGAATTTCCAGGCCTCCCTTTGCCTCTATGGGGATTCATTGATCAACTTATCAAACCCTTGGGTTGCCTCATCTACCACGAGCAAAATAAGTTCTACTCGGCTCGACCCCAAAAACGGGTTTGTGTAGAAATTGATCTCTCAAAAGACCTCAAAGATACCCTTGATATCTAGGTGGGAGACACGCGCTTTTCACATAAAGTTCTATACATCAATCTGCCCAACACTTGTTTTCGGTGCCAATCTGCTGACCATATGATCAAGGATTGTCCTCTCATGAATCCAAGCCCACCGCCGGCTTCAGAAAAAACCCCGATAGACCCTAAATCCAACACTTCCTCCTCTGATGGATGGACTACTGTCAATGGCAGAAAACCTTCGACCTCGACCTAAAATAAGCACCAACAGACTACTTACAAACTGGTGGTCCCCTCTACTTTTGCTCCTTTGAAGCCGTCTGCTGTGACCCCTCCCAAGCCCACGCCCGCCATCTCTCGGTCTCCGCAAGCTGCAGTTGTCATCAGCCCTCACCCCTTAGCTCCTGCTCTTTCACACCCCTCATTTCCCGAGGCCTCAAGCTTTCTGGATCTCACGGCCGGTGGTTCAGCTACTCAGATAGATAGAAAGGTTGCCTTACGCCGTTCCCGAAGTCCTTCCCCTCCTTTTGAGGAATATTTCTCACAGAGACTCCACCATCAGTTTGAGCTCGGCGATTTTATTCATGGGAATGTGTGGCAAGTCATTTTCTCTAACCGCTTTGGAGCGTTAGCCGACCTCGAGGAGGAAAACATGCACCTTAATAGCTCTCCATGTTAGTTTAATCATGGAATGTCAGGGGGCTTACTGATCTGACACGCAGATATCTTGTCAGAGATAGTTGCAAGCATTTTACAAAGTTTCAGGTGTTGTGTTTACAGGAAGTCAAAATCTCTGGCTTCCATCTTTCTGCTGCTATGTGTACCATCTGGCCTGGTTCTCTCTACCAGATGTCAGCTCATGATAACGATCGAGGTGGTGTTGTCACTCTTTTAAGTGCTGACCTCAACTCCAGTATCATATCTTGGGGTTCTGACCCACTCATCAGGTGGTGTGGACCCTTTTTGATTTTGACGGCCACATCCTTGGGTTGGCCAATATTTATGCTTCCAACAATGCCTCTGAACATTCTTATTTTTGGCGGTGGTTGGCTGATCATCTACCCTCTGCTACTTGGCTTTTCTGTGGTGATTTCAACATGGTTAAATCCCCCGAAGAAAAATTGGACCGGGTTCCAATGCGTTGGTGTACTGGCAAACATGAAGCCTGGTTTTATTTGCGTAATAAGCTTTGTCTTTTTGATCCCAACCACCGCAAGCAATCTTCTACTGCCACTCCTTGGTTCACTTGGTATAATTTTAGAGCTGGAAATGACAGAGTTTATAAGCATCTTGACAGAGCTCTGCTTTCATAGCAGTAATGGTTTTCCTTTGACTCTTCATACAACCTCCCGGTCTCAGTGGTGGACAATGCTTTTTTTTCTGACCATAAGCCTATTTTCTTTGGGATTCAATGGAAATTTCAATGCCCCAAGCCCAAGTCCACCCATTTATATTTAAATACTTCCCACCTTTCTCATCCCAAGACATTGGATTATATAAGACGTATTTGGAATCTTGATCTGAGACCTGTTGATGGGATTGGCTGGATTGACTAGTGGTCTCATGTCATTGCTCGTACCACTTATTTCCTTCAACTCTATGGGAAACAAGATGCTCTTTTTCACAAGAATGCTCATGAAGCCTCTCATGTTGAATATTTGAGGGCTATTCAAGAGCTTAATATGTCTCCTTTCAACACCCACCTGCAAGTGCAAGCTGCTCACTGGAAGAATAAGCTTCAAATGGAGGAGCACTATAAAGCTAGACGAGCCCAAGTTCGAGCCTATCTTCGCTAGCTTCTCATTGGTGATAGAGTTACTAAGGAGTTTTTTTCTTCTCTTAAAACTAATCAAACTCTCACCAAAATCAAAGCAATCAAGGATGGCAATCAAAGGATTACTCTCTTACTTGACATCCTGCAAGATTTTGTGCATCACTATCATGCTATTTTTGTTTCTCAACCTACTACTCTGGCTTGTGAGGTTTCTCTCCTCCAATGCATTGAAGTTGTTCCTTGCAAGCTCTCTGAAAGTCAGCACATCGCCTATGATAGACCTCTCACTCTTGATGACTTGAAGGAAGCTATTATGTAGATGGCATCTGATAAAGCCCCCGGTGTTGATGGTTTTCCCTGCGAGTTCTACCAGTCTCTATGGATGACTGTTGGTCTGGATCTACATCAGGTCTATCTGGAAGCGATGTCCTCCAACACCCTGGGTGATCTGATCAACCAAGGAGACATCAAATTCATTCCCAAGTCTAGGGATCCTGAGCTTATCACCAGTTGGTGGCCAATAACTTTGCTCAATGTCTCATACAAAATTATTGCCAAAGCCCTTGCTATCAAGCTCACTAATTTATTGCCCCTGATCATCAGGAGTGAACAAATCAGATTTATCAAGAACATATATATTTTGTACAACATTATTGCAGTTTGGGAGGGCATGGAATATGCTCGTTAGACTTCTCAACCAACTCTATTTGTTAAAATTGATTTTGAAAAATCCTATGACAGAGTTGAGTGGCCTTTCATTCTGGCCATGTTGCAGGCTATTGGTTTTGGACCCAGATTCATCCGCTCTATCAATATGCTCTTTCAAAATGTGGGTGCTTGTATTACTATCAATGGTTAACAGTATGAGAGATTCTCTCTTCATCATTGCATTCAGAAAGGTTGCCCTCTTGCTCCTTCTCTTTATGTCATTGTTGTAGAAGGTCTGAGCTACTTGATTAATGGTCACTTTGCAGATGACTCTTTTCTCACTTTGGCTAAAACTGAGGCCTCTGTCACTAATGCCATGAAATGCCTTGATATTTTTTGTCTTTCCTCTAGTTCTGCTATCCAATGGAAGAAAACCCAATGCTACAAATAGGCGGTGGGTCCCAAACCTCCTTGGCTAGAGGGATTCCAATGGCTTTGGATTGAAACTGGTGTTCAATTCAAATTTTTAGGCATTCCCTTTGCCTTTATGGCATCCCCTGCTGACCTTTAGAACTATGTGATTCAGTGAGTTGAGCAAAAAATCTCTTTTTGGATTATAAAGCATCTGTCTCTTGCTGGAAAATTCCAACTTTTCTACAAGGTTTTGGCCACCACTCATGTCTATTACTCTTCATGTTGGGTGCCCTCTAAATCCGCTTACCACATGCTGGAGAAAATTCTGTGTGATTTCCTCTAGACCAACTCCGAAGGGAACCATGGTTTTTATAGAGTTGTTTGGGATATATGTTGTACGCCCAAGGACATTGGTGGTCTTGGTATAATCAACATTCATATGTAGGGGTTTGCTTTCACTGCTAAATGGATTATTTACAGCCTTGAAGGTGAGGAATCTTGGAAAATTCTTCTCAAAAATTAAATATCTCAAGGGTCTCCGATTAATCGAAAGGCATGGCAGGGTTTGAACTACTACTCCTTATTTCTATGCCCTGCTATGGTTAAAATAGGGGGCTCTTTTGTGGCTAAAAGCATATGGAAAGCTTGGGAACTTCTCAAAACCCATTTGCTCTAGTAGGGTGATGATTTCCGGAATGAGATTTCTCTTAACTCTCTTAGTTTGTGGTGGAATCCGGTGCTTCAATTTCATGAAAAACCCCTTGCTCTTTCCTTGCAGCTCAAGGGTTTACGTCTTTTCAAAAAGGGGATTCAGTATATTCAGGACCTTTTTTGTCCCATCACCAGGGATTGGCTTCCATGGGATAGCCTAAAAGCTAATTTTTCTCTAAATGACAATGACAAACAAGCCATCTCTATCATTCAAGATCTAATACCTAGTGATTGTTTGCATAAAATTGGTGTTACTACACAGCAGCTGTGGTGGTTTGATTGACATTGGCCCTCTACTACCCCTTCAGAAACTATAAACCTTGGTTGGGCTACAAGCTTCTCACCCAGAAACAAATTCCTCTCAATAAGTTAAATACTCGGTGGAGCCTGCATTCCACTCATTTTGGGTGGAAGTAGCTCTTCAATGTCATTTGGGCCATTCCTATAGAGCCCAAAGTTACGTACTTTATTTGGAGCATTCTTCATCAAGGCATTCATGTGGGTAAGCGCCTTGTTCTTCTAGGAGCTCCCCCACTGCATTTCCCATTCTACAACCACATTGAGACTCTTCTTCACCTCTTTTGGTTTTGCCCTCATGCTCAGTCTGCTTAGCGTTGGATCCATACCCTTTTCCAACCTTTTTTGCCCACTTTCTTCACGTGGAAAATGGTTCTTCTGGGGGATCCGACCTTTATTCCTACAAAATTTTACAACATTTGGCATTCTTTCAGAGTGTCTATTTTATATCACATTTGGAAATCTAGAAATGCTGCTATTTTTAATAAAGAGACAGTGGATAGAATTTTTGCTATTTCTAACAAGCTTGCTGTCATCTTCAATGTTTCACTTCAAATCCAAGTACAGGTGGAGAAAGTCCACATAGAATTCAAACACTTGCAAACTCTACTGGACCATTGGGGGAGTGCCCCTTGTGCTGTTAGTCGCGTCCCACCTAATTCCCCTCACCGCCACTCCTGCTCCCAAGGTCACCACTCATCCCAAGGGCGACGCAACTTCGACCAGGGTCTGACTCGTGGGTGATGTAGCACCTCTCCTCACCGGCAGGTCTCTCCACCTCTGTCTTGGACTCCGCTTGCTTCCAGGGTTTTTGGTCGGATGGGCTCTGGCAGTGGTGGCTCCGAGAGGCAGGCGCTCGACCAGTCAAAGATTTTGTGGCTTTTTCTTGCTGTCTCACCCTCCTGGCGGGGAAATGGGGAGGAACAACAGTGGACTGATAACTGGGAGCAGCCTGATGACACGCTTGATACTACTCTTGGTGGTTGGGGTTGTTAGGAAATAAGTGATAAAATATGCAGAATAATCCCTCACAGAATTGCAAGAGTAGAAACTGTACGTACCCGAAATTGTAAGGTACTGTACCACCAGAACAGTGTAACAAGTTCCCCAATGATGATACAGGTCTCCTTGCAAGGTGTTCGAGATTCGGAAAAAGCTCTCCGAGTGTGCGTTAACATCCCGCATGCCCCACTTAGCCCCCGCGTCCTTTGTTTTTCCTTTTTCCTCTCTTTTATTGGCCTTTTGCTCTTCAGTGACGAAACCGCCGCCCTGATCAGGGCGGCGGTCCTATAACCGCCACCCTGCTCAGAGCGGCGGTCCTTTACACGTTTTCCAGAAAGCATTTTGATGCGACTCACGTAAAGATCAACGTTTCACCAGCTTTTCCTTGCCGACTTGGGCTTGCATTTATGTTTTTGGTCCCCTGGAATAGTGGTTGGCCATTGTTTATAGTTTTTAGAGTTCAGTTTGGTTTTGATTTTTGGGTGAATGAAAGCTATAAATAAGTGGCTTGTGCTCAAGCAAATGGCCCTGAAGTTTGTCTCTGAATTTCTCTTTGCAATAGACTTAGCTTTCATTTTGCTTAGAGTGCTTGGTTTAGTTCATTATACGTCTAGTTAGCATCGTTCAACTGTTAGTAAGCCACATATCTAGCTTGTGCAAATAGTGTTGTTGCTTTATCCAATCCATTGGAGTAGAATAGCTTAGGAAGCCATTAAAGTTGCAGGTTTTGCTCTTCAAACAGGATAGTTTTAGGTTCTGGATGCTTTATGTTGCATGACTCACAGTAAATCCCGCTAGGAATTGCATAAGCCAAGCTCTGTACTATTGCGCTATCCCTCTCCTACTCGCATTATATTCAGTCTGCATTCTAAGCTTCCCTTGTCCCAATATCCATTTCTGTCGATGCTGGCATTACACGCTTTTCTGGATCCACGTGAACACGAAAGAACGAGGAGATCACACTGAGGGGACAAGATCACACACACCATCAAATTCGCCACTGTTATGCGTAATTCAGGTTTTAACTTTCAAAGTTCTAGTTAGAATCATATCAAATAAAGTAGTTAATTGCTTCATTTCAGTAAATTCTATTCTCGATATTGCCAGGGAAGTTGTGAGGATTGATAGTTTCTGAGAAACTATGATTCACTTCTCACTTCTGAGGTAGGATCGAGAAATTGCACAAATGGATCAAGCAAGTTATTTCATTATTTATAATAAATCTACAAATTACACAGACAAATAACTACACTCGGTTATTTTGTTTGTTTTAAATCGTTATTTAGTTGTTATTTCTAGATACGTTTAAATAGCTACTTTTCTTCTTAGAAAGTTAAAAACAAAAATAGAAGTTATATATGTTTTAGATAGTTAAAATTTGTTTTGTTGCAGTTAGATTTATATTTTTTTTTATATGACAATCACGGGACCTAGGGAGCCCAGGGAATACGTATTTGAACCAATCATGCCTCAGCCCAACCTCGTCACAGCAATAGTTGACATAGACCAGAACCTTAGAATACAAGTCTTCCAAACAACAACAGATTTACGACTGATCAGCTCTCAGTTGAGAGGGTTAAATATAGAAGACGACCAAGCACACACATTTTGGTCAAATCAACTGAACTATAGATTGCCCTAGGCAAAACATTCACATGACTGTAGAAGGGTTCGAAAGAGAAAAAACCTTTGGTTGTGATCCTTTGGTCCCACAGCCAAGTGCAGGAGACACTCTCACAGACATAAATACTAGCTTAAGGATCCAGGTTGCACGAACGCCTGTGAGATATTCTAAGAATATCGCGCAGTTATTGGTCCTAAACATAGAAGCTGAGAAAGCATATGATTATTGGATACTAGGGATTAGGACCTGATTTCATACATGACCATAACAGGACTGTGACAACCTAGAGTCTACGGTTGTGATCCACAAATCCCGTAGCCTAACGAATCCATAAGTCAATCAGATATAGACACTGGCCTACTCACACTAGTATTCCAGTCCACTCCACTTCCACCCATCATCATCGAACAACTATCCTTACTAGATATAGCAGCTAACGAAGCTAGAGAATTCTGGACTAGGCCAGAGAACCGTCCGTAGAGTCAATTGTATTCACTACCCACCATATGACCTTATCTGGAGATATACACGAAACTATCCCAGGTCATTTTCCATGTATTCCACAACCCATAGATCGAATCACGCCAGAACTCGATATTGATTGGAGCCTTTGAGCAGTCATCCTTGCTAATCGATTTATCACACCAGTCCAAGTTAGAAGGGCCTTCTTTGCCTTAGATTTGCAAGTTCCATTAGTGCGTGTCGAAGACATTAGATTGCCTAACTAGTTCATTTGCATCCCACGCATATTCTATCCCCACCGGCTGTTTCGGCATGACCTCGGGAGGTCGGGTACGCAGAAGAGTTACCTATAGATTACCACGCTCGCTTGTCACTTTTCCGGCATACAAAAACCAATATGCAGAAATTATTACAGATCTCAAATAAAATTGTAGAATAAAATAACACAACATAAAGAGATAGTATTTAACATGGTTTACCCAATTTGGGCTATGTCCACCAAGAATCACTTCCTCAGATTTTATTACAAGCCACTGCTCTCTCAATACAATACCCAGATCCGTTTGGAGCTATGCTCAACAAACTCTACAGAATTCACAGTCAAATTCAAAGCACATCTACAATGTTTTTCATTATACCCTACCATATGCATAAAACCATATAAGTAAGCAACTGCTTAAACAGTTTTACAATACCATGGGTATCAAAACCATGGGCCAAAACCAGCCCAAAAACCTATGGGTCAAAAATCTCGTCCATATGAGAAGAGCACGTTTCCCGATATATTGGGTGTGTTTTTTCGAGGCAAAAAAAATTTACGCCCAATTTTTTTCTTTTCGGGGGCTGCCACCCCCAAACCCCTGCTTGGGGCCTGACCCAACCCCAAAACCTAGCGAGGATACATTAAAAGTGTACAATACTCTTAGTTTACATTCTTCATCACTTTCACACATGAAAAATACGCTCCACAACCTAACAGGGGTGACCATCCAAAGAGCCCACCGCCGCCATCACCTTCCTCCATGTTTGCTGCTGCTGCCTCGCTCTATGATTGGAGTTTCTCTAGTTCTCAACTTTTCTGTTTTAAGCTTTTTTGATTGAAAATGCATTTGTTGACACGACACTTTGCTATTCGTAGCCTTTATGGCTACTTTGATCTTGCTTATGGGGTGTGATCTTTTCCACCCGATTTTGTATGATTAGCATTGTACTTCATTATTAATATATGGTTCTGCTTTTCAATAAAAAAAGATAAAAAATCTTAGGAGTAGCTTAAGAATAATTATTTTAATGGAGAAACTTTAGAGAACGTTTATTATATTGGGGTCAAAAGGAGGAGGAAAAGCATCTAGAAAATGCGAGTGAAAATGATTGGTTTGTTCGCTTTGCACTTTTGTCTTCATAAGAGTCACACCTGTGAATGATGGGCAGATAAAAATGAATGTTCTGTGCACTTTGCGCTTTTGTTCTAGCTGTACGAAAGAGTATGAAATTTGTGCACCTCGGGGTCCAGATGTTGTGCTTACATGTAAAATGTAACAATTCCTCATATCTTAAAAAAAAAAGAGTTCCGTCGTTACCAGTACCACTGTTTTCCATTCATTATTCTTTTGACACCACATGTTTCACACTCGATCACTGGAAGTGCCTGTCAATCAAACCTATTGTCCCTCCAAGTGTTTCTTTTATGACTTTACCCTCCTCATATGAGTGATTTAGAAGGTTTTTCTGACTCTCTACAACTAATTAAGGCATTTCAATTCACTTGATTTTTTTAATTAAAATTTGTTATCTTTGACATTGAATAGTTTTTGTGGATTTCAAAATTAAGGTCATTGTAAAATTTCTGTTAGAGCCATGTTCCCTACGGATGCGAGCAGATGACATTATAATCAACAACAAAGGACCCTATCAAACTGACTTTTGTTGTGCATCCATCTTTAAATTTTCACATCTACGAACAAAAGAAGATTTTGAGGTAGACTAAGAGAGATTCGATAGCGAAAACTCAAGATCTAAAAGCGATGAAGCCAATGTGATAGATTCCAACAATCCAAAACCAACCCAAAAACTTTTTCCTCTATTTCATATGCATTCTTCAACACAACCTAATGCCCAATCTACATTTCTGTATGAAATTGTAATTTTCTTCTATTTGTAATACCTATGATGTTGGATTTGTACTCATGAGCCATTTTTTTATGGAAGCATGTGTTCCACCGCCTTCATACATAAGACATGTTTATGATAAGGAAGTGCATGACTATATATTGCATCATAGTATGGTCAATAAGATAAAATATTACTTAAATACATCTATCTAAAATATGATGAGAGATATCAATTATGAGACATCTATCTAACTATGCAAGTGTAGTATTAGTATATAACCACAAAAAGTAATAATTAAAAATAAATATAATATAATAAGTATATTATAGTAATTGTATATATATGAAATACATCAATAGATATCAATTTCAAGGTTCTTAGGTTTGATTTTTTACATACCTCTTTAATCAACAACTTCGTTAAACTCTTTATGAATTTCTTGTTGATTTGTGGCAAATGGAATTATTTAGCTATGCGATTGTGTTGGTTTCAAAAATATCTATTCAAGAAAAAAGACCTTAACATTACTACATGGCCAAAATATTACTATTTTTTTTATTGACTTGTCCAAGCAAAAAAAACAAAACTATTTAAGTGAGAGTCTAATAGAAGTCAAATTTATGAATGAATTGTCACATGACGGTCAAATTTAATATTGAAAATAAAAGTGAGCAACACACTCCATTATAACCTTTCCTGCCATTGTAGAATGCCTCTTGGCATTAAAAAAAATCAACAATAAAAATGTATTTAATATGTAAAAAGAAGAAACATATATGCCACATTACTGCCCAACCTTCATATGCATTATGGTTTATTTATGAACTTGCTACTTATCTTAAAGACAATGGCAGAATACAATGCTTTGACAAATCGGCATGGTCTTTAACTATAGCCTTTTCAACACATTACTTATTTTAAAATATAAAAATTCAAATAAATGTATGTACATTTGTTTCCATTTATCCTATATACTATGAAAATTCGGATTTGCATAATCCAAGTAAAACCATTATATTTTCTATGAATTTTAATCACATGTAGATGTGATATATGTGGTTTTACATCAACAATGCGCTATAAAGAGCCATATAACATTATGTATAGAGACAAGCATTACGAGGCACATAAAAGAATACTCATAAAAGTTAGGAAAGCTAATTAGTTTATAAAAGCGAGTTTTAAAAGTGATTCATTATTGGTTCAAGTTAGGCTCCTGTTAGTATGTGTACATATATGTCATTCAACGTCAGACTTTTTTTTGGTTTTGTGCGATTTTTGGTGTCTTTCATGGTGCAAAAAACTTTACCAACATCAATTTTAAGTGTGAAAATCATCAAATTCCTATTCTATCTATAGAAATCTAGATGGAAAGCTCTAAAGCCAAGGATGATTCATGCCTCCTTCTCTACAATGTTGCATATCTCATGTAGGCTCATTATTATACCACACAACTCTACAATAATGTAAGTTGAAGATGATGGCCTAATGATTTGTTATAAAGTGGTCAATACAAACTATTTTAATAGTCCAATGGATGGCTCATCTTTCTCCTTTGTTACCAACTATTATTCATATTTATATCAACTTCAATATAATAATACACCATATGAAACCCTTTTAAGATTAGGGATGTCACCATGTATGACTTGGCTTAAAAGATAAAAGTGTTTATACGTACTAAGTATAATCAAATCATCTAGCATGAGTAATCAAAATTATTATAAAACCCACATGTAAATTAGATATGATCAATAGAGAGAGAGAGAGTAGTAGACATGTCATCTAATGGGAAAGCATTTCGTAAACATGTCCAATAATCCATATAAATTAATAACTAAGAGGGTAATAGTGAATGGTAGACAAGTATATGCTAATAGACAAATGAAGGGCAATACTAATAGAAATTTTAGGACTCGTGACATGAAATGGTAGGCCCAATAAGACATAGATGACTAACTTGATACATTGTGATGATTACAAGAAAATTGTTAATAGTAGTAAGTTATCTATGGTAAGAAATTATGTATCAAATAATGATGTGTCAAATAGTTTTTATCAATAGTAGTGTACATGTTAGGAACTGTGTGTCAATTTTTTTTTCAATGTTCAATATGTGTCAAGAGTAATATTTATTTCATGCAATATGTTTGAATTAATACCTGTCTCAAGAAATATGCCCCAAGGAGCATGTGTATCAAGTAATGTATCATAAAAAATGTCCCATAAAAATGTTGCAGATGATGTTCCTATAGAAAATTATGTATCAGACACTGTGTAGAAAATAATGTTCTTAGAGAGATTAGTGCATCAAAAAAATTGTGTGTAAGCCCGTAATGAATTGGACAACATGTAGAAAATTGAAAACACTTGCCCAAAGCCAATAAAATTCAAACAAAAATAGAAGCATGTAATGAGTAAGTAATAAAGAATTATATAAATGCATTAGGATCAACAACAACTAAGCATGAAGCATGTCAGATAAATATATAGAAGTAAACCATGCCATCAATAAATTTAGAGCAATGCGAAAAATTTCCTCAATCATTTCATTGAACCAATGAGATTGTCAATAGGTTATTCTTTAGTCTATAATTAGAGTAGGTGTTAAAAGAATTTGTATTGTGCCAAGAGTACATCCCATTATTTACTAAATAGAAGAAGCATGTATGCATAGAAGAAGTTATGTATAAGTGATTATGCCCATAAATGTGATTAAGGGTACAATAAGAAGGCTAATTATGATCTTGTCAACA
Source organism: Taxus chinensis (assembly GCA_019776745.2). Lineage (NCBI taxonomy): Eukaryota > Viridiplantae > Streptophyta > Pinopsida > Cupressales > Taxaceae > Taxus > Taxus chinensis. Next base: position 497,757,911 of record CM034153.1, read on the forward strand.
TAGGTATAATCATATAGATGTCCAACATATCAAGTTTGAGTTGAGGTAAAGATATAGATGTCCTATATCAATGGACCAATAAACACCTTTAATTACGAGTTGGGTTGGGCAATCATTATATTTATAGTTGTGTTTTGGGGCCTCAATATTCCCTAATTGTGTTCCCATGCAACTAATTGAGTGATTGGTTGCATGGAAATTAAAATAGGAAAAATTGAGTGAACAAAAATAAACTATAAAAAATGTATTTTCTTTTCATTGTAGAAACAAAGAATTGATCAAATATGTAAATACTTTTCCTTACGTATTTTTGGATCTTTGTTGTCTAATGTGGCTTCTCAAATCAATTTATAATTGAAACACAAAACCATCAAGGTATTAGGTTGGTTAATTTTTCAAAGATAAAGAAATATTCCATCATTGGGTGATGGATTTTATGTTTATTTTAATGATTGAAATGACATTAGATTTTTACAAATGCTTTTAGGGGGCTCAATATTCCCTAATTGTGTTCCCCATAACACAAATTGAGTGATTGATTAGGGAACTGAGTGTGAATGATATATGATATAGGATTTATGATATCTGAAATGTATGACATATGGAATATGATGTATAGCATATGCCATATGCCATATGATATATGATATATGATATATGGTAATGATAACAATATTCAGTACATGATATATTCATAACTATTTAGATGTAAATGAAATATATCTATTTTGTATTTATAGACTTATTAAACTAGAATTAGGACACCATTGATTCCAAATTGACATTAAAAAATAGAAAAGATAGGCCAAGGAGTTTCACTAACATTCCATAGGACATTCCTAGAAACTTATAACAAAAGATATGGGGAATAGAAAGGGTACCAAAGAGGGGATCATTAATATAACTGATAAACACACGAATACCGTCTAATTTGGATCAATTGACGACAACCAAAAAAATTACATCCTTGCATGCTAAGACTAAGCCAATACACTAGATGTATAGCAGGAATTTTTTTTCTTCCATTGTCGTTCTGCTATTTTTTTCCATCCTTTCTTAGAGGTCACGGAAGTCCATGAACTCCACATTGCTATCATTGATGTTAACTATGTTAATGAATAAAATATAGGTAGGTTCATAGCCATAGTATTTTAACTTCATGGGAAAAATGGAAATGATAGAAGTGATGGGAAGGTGTTTTGGAGGAAGAATGATGCCAAAGAAGTGCTAAAATAATGAGTTCTTGAATATTTTTATAGTAAAACACCTTGAAACCCTCGAGAGGTAAGAAGTAAAACACCAATCCATCAAGGTATTAGGTTGGTTATTTTCTCAAAAATACATTGATATTCCATCATTGGGTGATGGAGTTTATATTTGTTTTAATGACTGAAATGACATTATATTATCACAAATGTTTTTTAGGGGGATTGATATTCCCTAATTGTCTTCCTCGTGACACCATTTGAGTGATTTGTTAGGGAATTGAGTATGAATGATATGTGATATGTGATATGTGATAATATAACAATATTCAGTACATGATATGTTCATAACTATTTAGATGTAAACGCAATACAACAAATTTATATTTATAGACATATTAAACTAAAATTAGGGCGTCCATTGATTCCAAATAGAAATAAAAAATAAAATAATGGGGATGAGTGCACCCTAACTTTGAAAAACAAAAAGTTGGGCTAAGGAGTGTCACTATCACTCCATATGACATTCCTAGAAATTAAGATCAAAAGATATGGGTCATACAAAGGGGAATAAAGAGGGGATTGTGAAGTTAACCAATACAAACAAGAATATTGTCTAATTTGGATTAATTGATGACGGTAAAAAAAGTACACAAAAATGTGTAATTTAACAACTAAGAAATACTTAGGTGTCATTTTTTTCCCTACACAAGAGAAATACTTTTTCAATTATCCTCTTTATATATTGTTTTAGTTATAAATTTATTTAATTATAATGGTACTTTGTTTCACACCACTAGTCTATTTTTTATTTACAACTAAACTAGCATACCTATCTTAGATAAATCTATGTAAACTATGCCAAGAGATATCTTTCACAAGGCGCCTATATTGAACTTGAGCCTTAGGTGGAATAGACACCTCAAGAATGATATCTCTCGGCATATTTTACATGGATTTATGTAAGATACACACACTAGTAGCATCCGTGGGATTTACATTTCGCATTCACATATACTATTAATTTTTCATTAAAAATTAAATTTGTTACATACATCACATTAAATGAAAACAAACAAAACATTTAAAAATAGTCCAAATACATTATATACAATAAGATAAAAAGAGAATTAAATATTCAAATAATATTAATCAAAATGTGTCATGCACATTATCAAGAAATAAGCCATTTCATAGAAAGATGTTTGTAATATGTACATGCCTTTACATATCTTTCAAGGATTTAAGTCTTTCTTCCTCAACTTTCCTTTTGTAATTTCTTTTTCCTTTTTTCATGCTTTCATAGCAGTCATAAGTAAATGGTGGAAATATTAATAGGCCATCTAAACACTTTACATGAGAGATTGTGATAAATGTTAACCCTATTCTTTCTTGTTGTTCTATATCAGTTGTAGCTTTTAAAAGAGTCAAACCTTGTGATTTGTGTATTGTTAATGCCCAAGCCAACCGTAAGGGTAGTTTTTATGTGCCTTTAATTTGTATTTGAGTAATTGGAACTGTATGTGGAGTTTCATCTTCAAATGATATTCCGAAGTAACAGTAAAATTCAACCATAACATATGTTGGTGGCTCGGGTGGGGTGTTTCTAGGTTTGTATACTATGTCTCAAATATACCCTAGAGCTCCATTTACCAGTCCTGCTTCTATCCAAATATTGGAGGTTAACATCACCCTTGCATCTCTAACAATTATTAATTCAACAAGTTCATGATTTTGATTTTCTAATCGAGTGTCGGCACTGACAACTCTGGTTGCAATGCTATGTGTAATATATCTTTTAAGTTAATACAATTTTTGTTGTTGTGGTTATTCACATTATCGTTTATGGAAAAAAATGAATGATATTGTCAAATTCTTCATTACTAGTTCTATCTAGTTTATCATTGGTTCTTCTCGTCAATAACTTCCAATAATTAAGGTTGGATTTACATCTCATATATTTTTGAGAAGTTGACGAAACCTCGTTTGATCCTCACTTTCTCCTTCTCGTCGAAATATCTTATCCAAAGTAATAATTGTTTTAAATTCTTCCCACAATAGTTTTGTATTCATGTTACTATTATACGGTGGTCTATCACTAACAGGGGCCAATTTTCCCAAATCTCTGGCCAAAATCATAGATATTCCTCCAAAACTCATAGTTACATTTTCAGGATATGCTTGACGAAGTCGGGAGTCTATATTTTGTAGCATATTTTTTCCAATGAAGATCATTTCATCAATCAATATGTATTTCATGTGGCACATCTATGTAAAATATGCCAAGAGATATCATTCATCGAGGCACCTATATTGAATATTTTTTCCAATGAAGCTCATTTCATCAATCAATATGCAATGTTGGTTCATAAGCGACACCTGGAAACCTGTCATTTGTAACCTCCCCAAGTGATTTTTGTTTTTCTCATTAGTTAGTTGTTCATTCTTATTCTTTTCTTCTTCCTTTAATTTAATTTTTTTAAAGAACATTACAAAATATCTTGAATAATCTTACCATTTTATAAATAGGTTTTCCATAAGCATTTATCATTAGTATAAAATATCTATAAACATGTCATTGGTGTTTGGTGTAGTGAATGGATACTATTTAGGTGTTTCCCAATGATAAGGACACCATAAAATGTTCATGATTATGTCCATCTTTTCTCTTCCTTATATTTTTTCCGATAATTTTAAAAATCTTGAATTTTAATTAAAAACAATAAGATTGAACCATTTTAAATTAAATCCTAATTATGATTTCCAAAGCAATTTGTCTTTATTAAAAATTAGTAACCTTGTCACTAGTGCTTAGCTATTTTTAATAATTTGGTACATTTTAATTGTTTCCCCGGAATAGGTCTCCTTCAATTATTTTTTTAATGTCCTTTCTTTTCTCTTCTCTTTAATATTATTATTACTTGTAACCACACCCCTCCAATTTAATCTTTTGAATTTATTTCCTCGCTAGTTAAGTATTTATTTCTTAGTCTTTCCTTTTTGTATTTGTAAGATAATTTTTTAATAATGTTGATTTAATATTAAAATTCGATAATCTTTAACCATTATAATAATAATTTTTAAAATCCTAAATAATCTAACTTCTATCTTTTTCCCAGAATTGTTTACCTCCTATTAAATAGAAAGATTTTACCTTTCTTTGTTTCTCCCTTTTAAATAAAATCTAAATCCTCTCTTAGCCAACCATAGATTGTTTTAATTATATTTTTCATACTGTTACTTAAACTTAAGATCAACTATCTTATCATTATTCATAATCTTCTCCCTGATGATGGGTCTAGTTTCTTGATCCGAAACATCGGTACTTCTAAAAACTACTACACAAGCTTCCAAATAAATACCTCAATGATGAACTGTGAAAATCTCAGAAATTCAAATGTATTAGCATGTCCTCGATTTTGTGCTTCCAAGTCTGCAACTGTCAATTCGGCTTTGTGTGTAGGGGATCTTTATCTATCATTATCATTTCTTCATTTTACCTTTTCCTCTTTTTGTGAATCTGTCATTTGTTGTCGTTGTCATCTTTAATATTCTCATTGATATTGTCTTCGGTATTATGTTTGTTGCTCTTCATTTTCAAATTTCAATCGTGGTCGAGCCATATGTTCAAAATATTTGAAAAGAAATAATTATTAATATACAAACATTAATATAATTCTTAATTTATTTAAAGATACAACAAATAAAAGTATCAAAGAAAATATAAAGGATTGAAGTTGAGAAAATACTCTACATTTTGATCAAAGCTATTAAAACATTCTTGTACTAAAGGTTTGTACTTTATGCATTTTAACATTTCCATTATCAAATATTTACCACCGGTCATGAGCATTTCTGGCACTACCAACTGGTAGCATTTTTGGTGCTGTCGGATGTTAGTATTTCTGATGCTACCGACCAATAAAACTTGAAATGCTATCATCTTGCACATCAGAAATGCTACCGAACAACAGCACCAGAAATGCTATCGGCCGACAACATCAGAAATGATACGAGTTTGTAGTATGGAGAATGCTACCAATAACAAAAATGGTATAGAAACTATGTAAAATTCCGTTTAGAAATGATAAAGATATCATTGTTTTGATATGTATATAAAGTGTAGGGTTCAAAATATATTTACAGTTTAAAATTATTAAAATATATTTAATATAGATTTAATTTATATATTATATATAATCAAGATAACTAATAGTTTAAAGAAAATAAGAATTATATTAATGGTTGTATATTAATAATTCTTTCTTTTCAAATATTTCGAAGATATGGCTCGACCGTGATTGCAATTTGAAAATGAAGAGAAATGAACATAATACTTAAGAGAATATCAAATATGATTACGACAACGAATGACATATGCATAAAAAGAGGAACAAATAAAATGAAGAAATGATAATGATAGATAAAGCTCTCCACTACACGCAGACCTGAATTGATAGTTGAGGAATTGGAAGCACAAAATTGAGAACATACCAATACATATTGATTGATGAAATGGGCTTCATTGGACAAAATATGCTACAAAACGTAAACTCCCGACTTCGTCAAGCATTTCTTGAAAATTCAAATATGAGTTTTGGAGGAATATCTATGATTTTGGTCAAAGATTTGGGACAACTGCCACTTGTTAGTGATAGACCACTGTATGATTAGTAACAAGAGTGTATAACTATTGTGGGAAGAATTTAAAACAATTATTACTTTAGATAAGATATTTTGAAAGGAAAGAGAAAGTGAGGATCAAATGAGGTTTCGTCAACTTCTCACAAATCTACGAGATACAAATCCAACCATTTATGATCGAAAGTTATTGATGACAAGATCTAATGATAAAATAGATAAGACCAATAATGAAGAATTTTACAATAACATTCATTTTTTTCCCATAAAAGATAATGTGAATAACAACAAAAACAAAAAATTGTATTCACTTAAAATACCTATTACACGTAACATTGCAACCAAAGTAGGTAGTGCTAACACTCCAATAGAAGGTCATAATGATGAACTTTTTGTTGAATTACCAATTGCTAGAGATGCAAGTTAACATCCAATATTTGGATAGAAACAATTCTGGTAAATGGAACTCTAGGGTATATTCGAAATATGGTATACAAACCTAGAAGTGTCCCACCGAAGCCACCAACATATGTTATGGTTGAATTTGACAGTTACTCCAGAATATCATTTGAAGATGAAACTTCACATACAGTTCCAATTACTCTAATACAAATTGGAAACACATAACAACTACCCTTATGGTTGGCTTGGGCATTAACATTGCAAAAATCACAAGGTTTTACTCTTTTAAAAAATACAATTGATATAGGACAACAAGAAAGAATAGGGTTAACATTTGTCACAATCTCTAGTGTAAAGTGTGTGGAAGGTCTATGAATATTTCCACCATTTACTTATGACTGCTACAAAAGGATGCAAAAAGGAAAACAAATTTAAAGGCATGTACATATTACAAAAATCTTTCTATAAATATTAAATGACTTATTTCTTTATATGTTATGCTATGTGCATGACACATTTTGATTGATATTATTTGACTATTTAATTTTCATTTTATCTTATCGTATATAATGTATTTGGACTATTTTTTAAATGCTTTGTTTGTTTTCATTTAATGTGATGTATGTAACAAATTTAATTTTAATGAAAAATTCATCTTATATGTTAATGCAAAATGTAAATCCCACGGATGCTACTAGTATACCTATCTTAGATAAATCTATGTAAAATATGCCGAAGATATCATTCTTGAGGCACCTATTCTACCTAAGGATAAAATTCAATATATGTGCATCAAGAATGATATTTCTCAACATATTTTACATAGATTTATCTAAGATAGGTATGTTAGTATTTATCTTAAACATATATAGTGTTTCAAAAGGTACATGTAACTTTTGGTGTGAAAATGTATGTCACTTATTAAAAAATAAATGTATTAATAACATGAGACACTTTCACTCTATGTTTTTTAATATGTGGGCTGTACTTTATTTGTATGTACACATTCATGCCATGAGAACTGATGCTCCTCTACAAATATATAATTTCTCTTGCCATAATTATTGTTATAATAATGTTTTGTTATAAAATAAGTTTATATTACTTATCACTAGTAAAAATATCATAAAGACATCTATCTCAAAAATACCAACAGATAAAATCTCAAGGTGCTTATCTTGGATTAATTAACATACCAAAATTATAAATAGATGTATTACCTTCTTCAAAAAATTCCCATTAAATGGTTAAAATTAGTTTAGTGACATCAATGCAAACGGATTGAAAAATAATTTTTGGACAAAAATTGGGCTCCCGATTCTAATGTAGACAAAGATGTTACTAATTTTTAGTTGAATTATTTAAGTTAAAAAAGAATTTTTTTTATTAGTAGTCAAGTGTGTGCCAAATTAAGGTTCTAATTAAAAGTAAACACAATCATATAAATTACAAGGTAATGTTATCCCTTTGTTTCCCTTGTAGAATGCCTCTTGGTATAATTAAGTAATATAATTAATATTAAACTAATATGCACCATTTGCATGATTTTAGGATGCTTGTGCACATTTTTTATTATTGTTTAAAATTACAAATTATCGGTGCATCTATCGACTTTAGAATATTGTATCTATATTCAAATTTTACTTAAATTTTATTTTTCGGTAAAGGTAATTTTTTCCATAACACTTGTATTTATGTTTCTTTATTTTGTTGCTGAGGGTGCCAGTGGACGATAATGTCTATGAGATGTTAACACTTAATGGCCAAAATTAAACTTGACATCAATTTGACCATCATAAAGAAATTTCAAACTTAAATTTGATGTCATATTCATTATCGTATAAAAGTTTATTCTTTCTTTCTTGGAAAAGTTAATGGGAAAATTGTAATATTTTGAGTATACGATGGAGTTTGGAGCATTTTTTTACCAAAGTGTAACTACATTAAAGTCATATAACACTAATAAATAGAAAATTCATAAATAAGATATATTGATTCCAGTGTCTCAAATCTTATGTAAAATAACTAACATCTCAAAATTAATATTTCTCAAATTAATATATTTAAAATACACATTTTAATTCAAATAATTTATAAAATTAATATGTATTATTTATACATATTTTAAAATACAAATTATTTTTTGAATTTAAATAATTTTTCTCTAATTAAAAAATAGTTTTAATTGAAATGATAAAATTTATCTTTTAAAAATAGCACAAGACCAAATCCTTTTCTTAGATTTGATTAATAAACTATATTAAGTGAAAGTTAAATTTTCTTAACAAACTATAGCTGAAAATAATTAAAACATGGGTTGTTGACTTAAAAGGTGTGTCCTAGACTCTCAAATAAATATTTTGTTCAATTTTTGACTTTTTTTTATCTCTTACTTTTAAGTGTTCTACGTACACCCTCAACCCACCCTCTTCGATCCTTTTACTCTGATCATTAAGAAACAAATCAATGAAAAATGATTCATGAAATGGTTAACGATAGGATACAATTTTCTTATCGACAATTTCAACTGCTTTGACTCTAACAATGAAACTAAAGCATGCAGTCTTGTTTGTAATGATAGAGTATAATTGACACATAGTTGCACCAATCTCTACCCATGACGTCTTATAGTTTATATCAACCTTAATTGCATCCAATTCAATGAGGGTGATGATGATGAAAATGGAGGTGAGAGAGGTTGGGAAATCCCCTTGTAGTTGTTCCCTTTGTTGCACACATGGATCTCCCACTCGTATTGTATGCAACACTACACAAAAATCACAACATGATCCCTCCTCTCCAAGAAAATCAAAGTGTGTAGCTCGAGTACACTTGATTTCACATATCAAAAATTTTGAGGAGAAAACTTGAGCAGGGAATTGTAGTTTGTTGATCATGATAGATGATGATGATGATGATCCTCTCAATGTCACATTTGTTTTATATTGTTCCCATGTATACATGTGATGTATTCTCTGGTGTTTTAATTTTCATTTGCATTTGGTGATAGTCATGCTGACATAACATCTCCCACTCCCTAATTCACGACCCACACCACCACAAAAAACTAATAAATCTCAAACAAATACAAATCACCATGATAAATAAGCTGAATTATAATCTTAAAACACATTAACCAAATTATAATATTCAAAATTATCAACCAAATTATAATCTTCAAATCGATTATCCAAATATTAATATTTAAACAAAGGTGTTCCCTTTTTATAACCTTGGATGAGCTAGAGTATTGAAGGAGGACACACGAGAGGAAAAATAATAATTTTTTAATCTTTTGTTGATACCTCAAACGTCAATTACACTTATAGGTGTTTCCAAACAAAATTTTGGGTGGTTGCGTCTAACATGAACCATGGAAATGGATGTTTGAGGTTTTGTACCTTTGGTTATTTACAAATGGTGTAAAGCACTAATTGAAAAAGTGTACTAAATTGCTAACACAAGTAACCCTAAATGTAGAGTTTTGATATCTAACATATGTAGATTTCAGGATTGAAACATATGCGAGTTTCCCTATCTACAAGAATGGCGAAGAAAACATTGTGATGCGACTAGACAACACACCTCTCCACATAGGAAACCTATGGGTTCCACTCAAATAATAATTATCATTAACCTCTATTTGTCAAACAATTTGGTGGGGTAGTCACGCTATAAGAGTAGTGTCATGTCATATATTCATACCTTAATGATAACATTTCTAGAAATGAACAAGTCAATCAAATAGTGGCAAACTTGAAAGCCTTATCTGATAAAGATACATGTTAAAATGTTTCAAATTTAATCAATGTTAAGAACATGGAATGATGAGGAGGAAATGTCAACTACAAATCCAAAAGGAAAAGTATTGCACATGATATATTGTGTAAAGTGTGCAAGCATGGAGAATTACCTAAGCTAACGGTCTATAAAGGTTTCATGAAACCATGGTATTGGCCATGTTTTGCATTTTTCAAATTCAACTAATTCATCAAATCAACATGGATTGTTGATTCTATGCCACATGTACATATCTCTAGATTTTGTCAAACATGCACATATGAATCCCCTTAAATTGATGTGTGTTAAATAACTACCCACAAATCACAAGGGTTGACATTGTAAACAACAACTATTTATATTTACAGTATTGATTGACCATGACTTGCTTTAATATGAGATATCTCCAAAGTACGTTTCCTTAATTATCTATGCACCACACCCGCTTTCTCCTTCCAATGATTGATAAAATTGGCACATGGTATTTTTGTGTGGAGTGGTAAGAAAGAAGATTTTTTCATAGGTTCCCGCCAACATCTACCCCACCCTTAAACTTCTCCTCCCTCAAACCCCTTCTTCATTTTCCCTCTTTCTTTTAGAATGTTTTACTCCCTCAAGTTTTTCTTTGACGTTTACCCTTAAACGTATCCATTGAACCATTTACGTGTGATTGCTAGTAGTTAGTGGATAATCCTATTGTGTTAATATAATAATGTTGGTACTAGTAGAAATAACAGAAATAGTAGCAGTAATAATAATAGTATTATTAATGTAGGATCAATAATAGTGTGGCCCTAATACCAATAACAACTAGTAATAGTAGCAACAATGGTAGCTATATAATAGCAATAATAACAAAAAGAGTAGTTACATAATAAAAATAATAACATTAGTATGAAAAATAGGAGTAAAATTAGTAGGTGGTAGTGACATTAAGAATATTTTCACGAATTTGGCAATGAAAGTGATAAACGTTGGCACTTTTTCAAAACACCAAACTACTTACTGAACTGAACATTATATTTTGTGATGTTTTCCAAAATATGAACAAAATCATACGGGATTGATAACAATGATAGGATAACACAAGCCCCAATAATTTTTTTTAATATTTTATGGTTTTATAAGTTGTTGTGATCATATTAGGGTATAGAGGAAAATGAGTAGTTTTTCAATTACTCATATTGAAATTTGGAAAAAAAAGTCTTATTTTTATAGCACCAAAGCAGGTGAATATGGTTGTAAAATTTGATTCTCCCTAGCTAAAATATTCAAGAACTAGTACGGTTTCAATATTTATCTTATCTTAAAAAGAACACATTATAGTTCTAGTTAAGTTTTTCTATTTGTGCTAATTATACTTTATCTTCTAGGCCTTGTTGTCTAGACATGTTTTACACTATCTATGTTTGATGATTGTCTCCAAATTTTTGATAGAATATATTGTTAGGAACGAGTAAGTAAACATTACATAAACATGGAAGAACATTGAATTAAATAAAATGCACAACACATAAGAGAATATAAAGTAGTAGATTACATAGTGAACACAGATATATTGTGGAAAACCCTTGAGGGGTAAAAAAACATGGTCAAAGAGAATTTTTGAATTATGTGAGAAACATAATACAGTCCAGTAAATATCCTTCCCTTACTTCTCACCCCATCAAATCCACCTAAGGTGAATTTACCAATATGACCCACGATCATATTTATTTGATCCCATGGGTCACATACCATATTAAGTGACAAGGTGTGAGTAATAGCCCCCCGATTTAATATATATTGATTAATTAACAATCAATTAAACATAAACTCATAATTTATATTAAATAATTAATAATATAAATATTTTGAATTATTTAATTATAAACTAATGTTTATACTAACACTTAATATTAAGTGGGGAACATATGCCAACATTACATGTTTATACAACATGATTTACAAATCCATAAACCATAGTGAATGTTTAGGCTAGCATATCACAAATTAAAGATTTATACACCTTCATCATATTCGAATTACCTTTTGGTACAAAAGGATTTGGAATCCATAAATCAGTAATGAATGATTTAGGCTAAAAATGAATTTTGAGACTACATCTCATAGTTTCTCATGTAGAAATCTCAACCAACATCTCCATGAGCCTTTTATAACAAAAGTAACTCCTTTACAAATAGATGAAACACACTAAAATGTACACCATAAAATTAAAGTGACAGGTTTACAAATATCACAAAGATATTTTTGAAATGGTTTACAATTGGAGCATAATTATAGAGTAGAAGGAGATATCAACCAACTGGCCATTAGAAGGTGACATTGTCATGCACACTCCCCCTCAATTGCAACTTTGAAAAGCCAAACATTATACAAATTTTTTGTAATTTTACATAACACAATGGCTTCGTAAACATATTTGCAACTCGATCTTCGTTCGAACAATACTAGAGATCTATATCACCGTAGAGAATATTATTTCAGATAAAGTGCATATGAATATCTATATGATTTGTTCTCTAATGTTGAAATGGATTCTAAGAAAAAGGAAAGAAACTCTATCTATAACACAAAAGAGGAGTACTTCCTTCAACTTCCACGTGCTTCTCTTTCAACAACCTCTTTAACCACATGGCTTGTTTCACTATCTCCATCACACTTCTATACTCTGAATCAGTTATAGAAGATGAAGACAATCTGTTATTTTTTATTTCTTTAAGTAATGACACTTGTACCAAAAAACTTGAACACATATCGAGTATATTTTATATCTAACACAACATCAACATGGTTAGAGTCACAATATCCATATAAGCATATAATTCTTTATTGATTTAACTGTTAACCATCTATAAAAATTAGATTGATAGGTTAAACACAAGTTGTATAACAACTTAAATAATAATATGCTTATTAACTAACCATTTTATATTACCAATATGTTGAGTAATTTCAACATATTAATCGTGTAAAATATATATTAGATGAAATCAGTATTGGATGTCTCCAATACAAACACAAAGGCATCCCCAAGTGTCATTCGATATGTATATAATAATATTTTCAGAAATCACATACTAACTTGGAATTTATAAATGTTTTATCAACAACATGTATATATTCATTATATATTTTAATCCTTTAAACATGTGATAATACTGATAGATAACATATCTGAAAATATAACCAAATCGTGGAAGAATAATCACAGCATACACTATATCATCTTGGAAAAAATCCTCTAAATGTGGAAACATTCCATGGATTTATGTGGAGTTTGCTTCAAAAAATGATTAAGGAAGGGTTTTTGGTGATAACTTACCGTGTAAGCACCCTTCACACATTTCATAGGTGGAAAATTTAAGCCGAGATATGTCATACATGATCCTAAAAAATTGATCTTATATTTTCATGCCAAAATTGAACAACACTTATATTTTTGAATAAACAACTAGGAAACTGAAGCAAAACCACATATAAGCCATTTTTGTATGTTTTTCAGCTATAATTGCATCTAGTTAATTCTTAATAAACCATCATAAACTAAACTATAGTTATTCTAAGTTAACTTTGAATAAAATAAAACTATTTTTCAATTCAATACCCGTACACACAAAAACATTTACTTTTCATTAGAAACGATAGATGTAGTTTATAGAGTTCTACATTAGATACATGATTATTCTCTTCATTCTCGTTCTGATTTTGATATGGTTTATTCCACTTTTGATTTTTGAATTTTTTTTAACTCTACATTCTTCTTTCTTATGACCAAATTTACCACAATTATAAGATTTACCATCAAAAATTACTTTTTAAGTTTCTAAGTTTCTTATCTTTACTAGGTGGTTTAAAGTTTGGTTTTTGATTCTTGTTAAATCTAGGAGTTTTAGATATATGAGCAAGAAGTGCTTGAGTGAAATTATCTTTCTAATCAAAATTAGTCATAACTTGATCTTCCTGGATTAGAAGAAAACTTAGAGTTCGCAAATCAAGGATGACCTCCTTAGTTTTATATTTAGAATTTAATATTGAAATGAAATTTCTAAATCTTTCATTTATATTCAATTGAATAATAAAGTACAATAATTTATCATGAATTAAATGAAAGTTACATCCATCTAACTGAGATTTAACATATTTTATTTTGCTAAGAAATAGATTACCTTTTCATCTCCCTTCATGGGAGCCGTCGTCAGTTCTAGAATCGATTTTATAATTTTTGATAATTACATAGCTTCATGAATTGATTCTAGTTGCGTCCAAGCCTCACTCAGAATTTCTCGATTCCCAATATGAAGGAGGAAATCATCTTGCACAATCTACAAAATAATATACAATACTTCCTACACCTTCTATTGATATGTAAAAAAATTGTCCGTTGTCGCTTGTCTTCCAATCAGATCCTTCTCTATACCATTCACGATCGTCTAAAGCTTACGTGCCATAAATGCCACCTTCATTTTTATCTTCCAGATGATGCAATTACTTGTGTTCAACATCTGTGATTTTTCAATCGTAAAATGATTAGATGTGATTTTCACTTAAACAATTTTAACAAATGATAACAACGAGTATTAATAGTAATAGTAGTTTACAATTCCCCCTGTCATTGTTCAAGGTATGCTAGTCATATTTTGATGGAATCAAGTCGAAAATAGCCCTGTCAAACAAAATATTCTATACACAACATATTAGTTTGACTATAATGTAAATTCGTTGAAATATAAGTGATTTTTTTTAGTTTTGTCAAAAACACAATATACTTAACTTGTCGTAAAACATGTATTACTTCTTATTTTAAATCATAAAAAAACTCTAATACCAAAGAAAACTTTTTAACAATTTTTGTTTCACTATTAGGAATAAATAAATAAATTTAATTATATATATATATATATATATATATATAGCATGTTAAAAAAATTTGGAGCATAGCTCCATTGAAGGGTTATAATGATTTTTACTAACTCAATGAGTTGAGTCATCTTCAGAACAATGAAAATCAAGTATGAGTTCAATGGCCGAGACGTGTGGTGATTTCAATTCCGAACTTCACACGATTAAATAAAACAATTCAAAGTTTGGACTAAGCCACGAAGATATTTACACATGATAAACATTGCTGGCACGCCCAACATGAGGGATGTGGAACTAAATTCCCAAGCAAATTTTTTTAAAAAACAAATGCGTCCACGCTATGCCGCGACCACATGTAACAAGTTCTGGTCAAACACAAGTTTCCACCGAAAGCAACGAGTGCTGCAAAGCCTACCAAGTGGAAGATGAAAAGGGGCTGTATGGCCATTAGGTTTAGAATATATATTTTTAAATATAGTTTAGGTTTAAACTATATATTTCTAAAGGCCACGTACATTATTTAGATAACAAAAGTCATAATTAAAACATGTGACCTTTTAGTACAATATAACCCCCTCTTATAATTAAAGATGATGTAACATTTAGTTAATAATAAACAATAAAAGGGCCTTAAATACTTAGTTTAGGTTTGAAATATATACACTATATTATTAAACCATAGTAATAAATTAAACTATAGTATGTATAGGATATGGTTTTTAGTACTATATATTTGTTAGGCTAACTATAAACTATAGATATCAATATATAATTTATACTATAGTTCAAAAAAATAAATGCAAAGGGGTATTCTTTAGACATAGAAAATTTATTTTCGAATAACAAGATGAAAATACACACTTAGAATTTTATAGGGGAACAAGGGAAATTTATGAACCAATAGGACCCATGATCATATTTTTTTGACTCCACGTGTCATGAACTATATTAAGTGACGAGGTGTGATTAATAACACCCTGATCTAATATATATTAATTAATTAATAATCAATTAAACATAAACTCAGAGTTTATATTAAATAATTAAGAATATAAATATTCTGAATTATTTAATTATAAAATAAGGTTAATACTAACACTTAATATTATGTTCTAACAACTATATAGTCTAGAAACCAATTTTTTCCCAAAATTTCAATCATTATATTTTTTGTATTTTCATATAATATTCCTGTATGTAAGTAGCACTGACATATTGGACTATAATTGAATTAAATATATTTGGAATCATGTTTGGAGTTTGTAAGTTTTGATTGTAGTGCAATATTAGTGAAAACCAATCTTACCCAAATTAGAATGTTGAAATGGGGGTAATATCTTAACTATGTTAGAAATCTAAAGAATAATACTCAATCATATTTTATAAATATTTTCCAAAAAATTAGATATAATACAACACACAAATGAAACAAATAAAGGTTAATCAATTAATCACATGCATAAATACGGTGGTACACAAGAAGATATATGATTTAGAATTTTTGGATGTCTCGCAGATGTTCTGGATGTGGAATTAGGGGGAAAAAAAGTGGAACTTGGATGAATTTTCTTCTTCTTGGATTTTGGATCCTAAAACCTTCATACAAATTAGCACCGAGCTTGAACATGGATTCTAAGAGCTACTTTCATGTTTGGATCTAACTTCTAAAGATGCTTTTTAACTTCTAGTCAAAATGGGATACTTCATCACCGACGATAGATCCTTCTTGTACATTTGTTGTTTCTAAAATCTTTGTGCATGCACATGTACTGATCATAACCCTAATTATCCTACAATAACACTTTAAAAACATGGTTTTATTTATAGTGGAGTTAGATTATCCTTGGTGGCCAATCCCCTTGTTGATTCAGACAAAGAACTACATTATATTTCCTAAATCATGGGCTCAAATTACATGCAGTTGTCATGATTCTCGTACAAGTGTGTTTGTGCAATCTAGAAACTGATCCACTATGTCTTCCTTCATGTATCACCACCAATAAAAAGTGTAGCTATAAATATAATGTACCCTTCCTAATGGATAGAGTGCTTGAAGTAAAATGCCTAAGTATAGTGCTTGCAAATAGAAACCTTTGATGTTCCTTTTAGTGTATAAGTGTTTTATAATAAGTTTGATAAGATTTTGGATTTCTATTGAAAGGTTCTAGAGTGTTTCAAACCTTATTATGGATTTGCATTGATGTCTACTCATGATTTAAGGAAGTATAGGGTGTCTTTTCTAGAGATTTGGAGATGAAGATCAAGTGTTCCTTGTTATTTCCTAGTATGAGTTAGATGATTTCCATTGTTTCTAAGTGAGTAAATGAGAGTAGTTGAATCAATTTTATACTTTTCCATGTGATATAATTTTCATTAATAATAAATTAGTTTAGGGAAACAAGATAATATTAATAAATTTGATTGTTTAAGATAAAAGGACACTAGTGCTCAACTCCAAACAATAGTGTCTAAATGTAGTGTTCTACTCTGTAGATGGTAGTTTCTAGAAGATGGAAGATGTAATGTAAGTTATGGAATAGCTATGAAATGAGGTGAAAAAAATTAGGAGTATTTCGATCAATCATGTAGATCTCTAAGAATCAGAGTTAGAAAATAATTATTATTTTCATGTATTAGGAGTGGGAATGCTAATACATTTACACTTTGTTTTAACGTGCAAGTCGTTATTAAGGGATATGAGTAAAACCAATAATTATTAAGCCCCTAATTACTAGATTTAGGTTTCTATACTTTCCTCCCTAATCTAGTATATAATATTGGTAGGTGAAAGGAAATGTGTACATGAGTGTGTAAACACACTTATTATTTACTCAATTTCCTTGATTTCTTGAGTGTTTAATATGTTATAAGATACCTTCGAGAGTGAATTTGAAAAAAAAGAGTGTATTTAATATCCATACAATGATAATCAAATCTTTAAATATAAAAATATCGAAATTACCAATTGCAATAGCATAGAGGACAAAAAGATTTAATTTAATTAAATATAAGATAAAGGCACTACTGATAAAATGGATAAAATAGTAAACAAGAAAGATCAAGTAAAGGAAATACATGCACAAGTGATAGATAGAGTTTTTAGAATGACTCAACTTACCACTGTAGATATGGATTGATATTGGGTAGGTGAATGACTTGAATAGGAATATTATTTGGTGTCTAATATCTTATTCTGAATCTAGCATTTAAATATCTTAGGGACAAGAATGCATGGGAGAGGACATGACCACTTGGGTGTTGGCGTCTATTCTAGGCACTAGTGTCTGCGGTAAAGATCTGGATCCAATTATTTTTGTGTCACTTCTTGTTGTTGTTATCATGTTACATGTTACGTTACATTTTTTATAGTTATCCTATATCACACTTCCACTTGTAAAACAAACCCTAGCTACAAGCATAAGCACAATACTCAGGCACTCATTAGATTGAATAAAAATACAAATGATAGAGTCAGACTAAACCAGTGGTCACCCCGATGTGATCTTGTTGCCGAGTACTACAATACGTTTCAGAATCCTTGTAGTTCATGTGGTGTGTGATTGAAATTGTGTCCCTTGAACTAGGATTCCCTAGTTCAAGTTGTAAAAATAATATCAGACTACAACTACTTTTTCCTAATGCAAGAATGTCTGATATGGAATTCAGAATAACCTCCCCCTATGTGGTGAATAATGAATCCCAATATGTTGTCCCTTGTGTTGTTATTTGTATGTGGTAGATATAGAAAATGATAGCCCAATTTCCTGTTTAGAATAGTTAAGTAGTAAATGATTTAACATAGTACAAGGGAAAGTCATAGAACCATTACAAAGAATAATCTTGTTAACTCCTAGGAAATAACTTTGTCAAGAGGGTATCATCACACATGTAGTCTAGGCAATCAAAGTGAAAGGATATAAGGTGATTTTTAGGATCTCCATGGCCATAGAATAGAGGAAACTTTGGTGAAATGGAATTAGTAGGGAGTGAATAAAAAGACATTTCAGGTGCAAGAGGACTATGAAGAAGAAGGGAGGAATCAAGGGATGGAAAGGAAGACCAAGTATCTTGTTGGAACTAATGGATTTATGCTTGTAAATCATGCTAAAAAGACTATAAAGCATGGATGTTTGAAGAATAACTAAGTTGAATGTGGGAGGTAAGACGATATGAAAGATTAGGATTTGGTGAGGAAGTAAGAATATGGACGGTAGAAGCTCCAGCATTGGTAGGAGGGGAGGAAATAGGGATAGAAGATGAGGTAGCATTATAAACAATGGTGCCAAGGGGAGGACAGATAGAAATATTTTGGGCTTCCTCATGAGAAGTAAAAAGGAATAGGTCAAAATTTTCAGGATGTTCAATAAGATAAGAATCGAGCTCATTGATATCCTTAATAGAGAAGTCATGAGAGGTACTAGTCATGATGAGAAGGGATCCAATAAGATAGGTATGAAAGTATATCAGGATCGCCAAATGATTTAATAAAATTAAATATAAGATAAGGACATTTTTTATCAGATAGATAAAATAATAAATAAGTAAGATCAAGCAAAGGAAATACTAGAAAGAGTCATAGACCAGGTTTAGAGAATGAATCATATTGTAACTGTAGTTATGAACTAATTATGGATTGAAGACTAATATAGAAGGGGAGAATTTGGGTTGTGCAATCTCTATATTAAAAAATGGTCTGCAACAGTCTCAGGGATATGAGTACTTGGACTTGGATATGGCCTTTTGGGTGCTAGTGTATGATATGGGTGTTAGTGTCTACAAAATTATTCAGGATTTGACTCTTTCTGTGTTGCTTCTTATCACTTATTATTCATTATAGGTCACGTCAATTTCACTACACCTATGCTTTGTTGCACGTGTACCAACAAAAGAAAACACTATCTACCTGCATAATACTCAAGCACACATTTTATGAATAAAAATATGCATATTCTTAAGTCATACTGACATCAATGGCCATCTCAATGTGATTTTCACCGAGCATTGCACTACATTTCAGAATCCATATAGTTCTATTATGTGTGTGTGTGATTGAAATAGTGTCTCTTGAGATAGGATACCCTAGTTCTAGTCACACAAAGAATAACAAACAAGATAGAAATACTTCTTCCTAATGCAAATGTATGGTATGGAATTCAAAATAAACCCTCCTATGTAGTGAAGTAATAAATCCCAAAATATAGTCCTTGGTGTAGTAGATAGAAGATATTAGCTCCTTGTAATAGTATGTGTCTCTTGAATGCTTTCTCACCTAATGAGGTTAAATAAGACTTGTATATATATGATTCATTTTCTTAAGTTTATTCATTAACAAGTGAAAGACAGACCAAGGGTGATAAAATAAGATAAGAAAGAATTAAAATTTGAAAGATAAAAAAAGAGACAAAGACGATAGAGGTACCCAAAGGAGACAATAGTGTCCAGACACTCTTGTCCCTAATGGTAAGTCCTATACATGGTACTCAAAAGGTTAGATAGTGAAATCATAGATGAGTAAGATGTCAGTTGGTATAAAAAAATATAAGTTATCAATTATAAACTACAAGAAATAAAGATGAAAAGGATAAAATAAATGTCTAAGCAAAGTGAAAGAGTTATTAATGGTCAGTTCTCTCACTTACGAATCATGCATATAAATGAAGTATTGAGAGGCAATATATACATAGTAAGTGCATGATTTAGTGACTATACCTATTATAACAACTTAATAATACTCCTACTAATATATCTCTCTTAGAGCTCCTCCAAAAATCACCAGTGTATATGACATTCTCCAATCATCTTTGGGATCATTTACATTACCTCCTGATACTGAATAATCTAATTTTTATTCTCTCGTGGATAATTTTAAAGCCCTCAAATAGGATATTACCTTCAAATCCATTAATATCCCTACTCTCTTTGGTTTTCACACGTTCCCACCTCTTTTCATCACTGAAAGTGTTCAAAAAAATTCTCATTAATCAAGTCATGATTGAAAATGGATCTGGTCTAAATATATTTCTTATGTCTCTTCTTTTGAAAATGGGTCTTTCTCCTAGTACAATCAATAATATTGTTACTCTTATTCTTGGCTTAAATAATGTTAACCACTCCACATTAGGCACTATTATTTTTGATGTTCATGTTATACCTAAGACATTACCTACCACTTTTCATATCATGGATAATGTTCTTCATTACAACTTATTTTTGGGTTTCCCTTGGATACATGATACACAGTCTATTCCTTCTGCTTTCCACCCATGTGATAAATTCCTCCATAATGGAATTGAGCACACCATATTTGTTTATCTTAATCCCTTCAAGTATTATCAACTTGATATATCTCATCCACAGATTCCTTATATCATGCCTCTATTACAACCCATTCCTATGGACTATCTCAATACTTATGTTGTTGGTGAAACCAGTCACCCTTCTAATCCCGTTCCATCCCCATTTATAGAAAATTATACAAATCCTAGCACTGTCACCCTTCCCTCATCTTATGTCACTATCTCACAACTAGTGGTTAGTACACCCCAATTAGAAAGTACTATTCAACAACATGATGCACTTGATTATCCTACTAATAGCGATGATGGTGACATTGAGCTCACTGATGAATTTTTTTGTAACCCCAATTTCAACCCAAGAAACAAACACCAATCTATGTTTTATTACCACTATGTCTCTACTTAACCTGGATATTGTCAGCTTAATAAATATGTCTCTAAAATTCATACTACCATCCCACTATAGAATCTGGTAAGCACTTTGGGTTCTCTTCCACATATACATTATATTTCCATCTAGGATCGTCTTGACACAACACATAATTTGTTTCATATCATTATAGATCATTGATTCCTCATTTTTTCTTCTAAGTAACATCATTCTAATATTAATATTTATAACCAACCTAGTATCCCTCTTATAGCTTAGAATTTTACCCTTGTCTAGATAATGGTATATTCATAATTCTAGAACAAAATGGGTTGATCTCAAAAATGTGGGACTTGCGTGAGTGAGATCAACCTCAGGAGAAGATAAACTTCCTCTTGTTCCTCTGACCTACACTACTACAACTCCTAAGCTAATGTTGAGAACCAAACTACATATGAAAATGGAGGAGGAAATGCATGAAAGGAAACTAAGCTAAAATAAAAGAGAATGGAAATGTACCAGAAGAAGGTGATCACTCCCTCTTTGAGTCTCAAAGAAATAAGAAGCTCCAATACTAGGTTAGAGGGGCACATGCTTTCCACTTTCTAACTCTGTAAATAAATAAACTTAAAACCTTGTATAGTTGACATAAATGCCATGAAATTATATAAAACATAGTTGATACAAATCAAAAATGAAAGAACAGAAGGAAATAATGAAATAATGTAACACATGGGGTAGATTAAAGCCACAATTTACATCATATTATTGTTGTAAGTATGCACAGACAACTAAAATCAAATGGGGGTACTTGATGCATTACAAAATGCATGTCATAGGTATGCAACTTCTTAATTTAGTGAAAATTTTGACATAATAATATTACCAAAACAGAGAGGATTCATTAATGAAGAAACACATTACATTTTATATAAGGGAGGAGGGGAGAGGGGATCAAAAGATCTTGGGGAGATGCTCAACCTGCTAAACCTGGTTAAAACCTTCTAAACTACCTCCAACAGGTAACAACCTCACCTCATGATGGTTCATGCTTTTGGATCAACCTTCACTTGTGCAAAAAAACTAGATATTTTATATAGATGAGCATCAACTTGTGAATAAATGGATTCCCATGAAATATGAAAGATAGAGGAATGTGACATTTTCAAATGTCCAATTCTTTTAAACATATCACCATTCCTCATCATTTCAGTTGGGCATGGGAGAATATGCTCTTTTGGAAGTATTTAGAAGGATCTCAAGGTGAGGGAGGATCAAACGAGAATCTCATAACCAAAAATGGCATCATCTAACTTCTAAAAGTGACGTGAAATGTCCCCAAAATCCTCAACATCAATTTCCCAAAATAATTGATCATTCCCTGTAAAGTTTCCTTTTTTTGAAAGTCTTCTCCAAAAAATTATTGATGAATCAAATCTAAGGAAAAATATATTTGTGCAATGAAATATATCATCCAAATCTGATCTTTCGTAAAAAATCCTTTATTATGCGGATTTGGTTGTTATTTTCCTTTACTCTCTCATTTAATGGCTTTAAAATATTTTGATCATTATACGACCTTGGTTTTAGTGCCTAATACCTCCATGGATCTTTTCCTTTCTTTGTCGAATTCTAATGATATTTATCATTCCACAACATTTCCATTATTTGGTGGCTTTTGAATAATTTCGAGGGTTTGATTTGTTTTCTACCTATTCTATGGTTGTTCGAAACCTGTAAATCTATTTTCCACATTCTATGTAGTTCTTCGCTTTGATTTACGCAAAATTTACGCAATAGTATTAGTTTATTCATTCTAAAGGTTAGGAGAACCCTCCAAACTATATTTTATATTTCACCCTTATCTGAATTCCAAACTCCTTACCTTTCCACACAGTGTTTCTTCCTTCATTTTGTGACCATCAAGGTTTGGATACACTAAAATTTTTACCTTTTTCATGTGATGATTTGAGCTTTATTTACTTTTCAACATGGTTCCTTACAACACCCTTCTTGCGAAATACTAAGCTGAAATACCCTTTGTTCTGTGGACTTGGAGATTACACGAAACACTATATTCACAAATTTCACAGACTTTCATTTCAGTGTTCCGCGACCTTTCTTACCCAATTTTGGACTTTAAAAAATCTAGGTCTAATGTCAAAAAATGTTTAAGACCCTTGAAATACCAAATATAACCCAAAGAGGATCAACATGGCCCCCTTCTACCATCTCTAAACCAATTTTATGGCTAGTTTTAGACTAATTCTATCATTAGCTCCAGATCAATTCTATGGCTAGATCTAGACCTCACAATATTTAAACTTAAAAAAAATTAACCCTGAATATGTAATGGAGAGTGAACTTGGCACTGAAATAAGTTAGATCCTTGGAACTTGAAAGAATACGCTTGGAAACTAATATGAAAATCTCATTTTTTCCAAGGAAATATCATAGAGAACTATGATTTGAAGCTAATCTTGGGGGTTGAGATGTAACACTTTGAAACTACCCTAAATCTCCCCATTTCCATCCCAAAATTTAACTGAACCAAACTGTGCATACCCAAAGGAAAGGACCCACAAAAACTATGTAAAAAAGGAGGAAAATCATACATTTCAAATGGAAACATGCAAATTGTGCATAAGAAATTGTTTGAAAGAATAAAATGTTATGTACAAGGTGACACCTTACCTTAATAATAGATCTTGAGGTACATCCCATTGACTGGGATAGGAATTTCATCTCTATTCAGCCTTTATAGTTGAAAAGCATTATTTGATTTATAGCTTGAGATCACATAAGGGAAACTCCAAATGGCATTAAACTTGGTGTGCATTCCAAGTTGAGATCTATTCTTATCCCATTTTAGGAAAATATCCCATTACTTAAAGGTTATTTCAGTTGATTTATTTTCAAAACATCTTTTCACTTGGCCTTGTTACCTTTCCATTATATGCATGGAGTTGTCTCTCAATTCTTATAGCTCCATCAAATTCACATACTTGACCTCCATTTCCTCTTCCTCAAACATCTCAATTTTTCTTATGAGTTCCAAGGCTAGAAGCTCAAGGGAAAATTTTAATATTTCCTCGTTATAAATAAGTTTGAGTGGTGAGCTTCCAATTAACCTCTTAGGAGTGATCCTATCAGCCCACAAGGCTGATTTCAGTTTTGTATGCCATGCTCCTTGATTTTTTCCCAATGTTATATTAATAACCCTTATAAGATTCTTTTTAATTGATTTAAAAATTCCAATGCCTTGGGGATAATAGTTTGAGGATGTCCTTAGTTGTATCCCATTTCTGATAACCCATCCAATTATTTCAATTCCCAAGAATGTCAAGGCATTATATGATATGATTGTAGAAGGTACCCCATATATTATTATAATTCCCTCATAGAATTCCAAGATACTAACTTCATTTTCCTCCTTCAAAGGAATGGATTCAACCCATTTGGTAAAATATTTAGTTGTGTTCAATATCCATTTATGCCCCAAGCTTGAATGTGTGTTAATCACTCATATAAAATCCAATTCCCATTACATAAATAGTTGCTTAACTTAAATGGGATAGAGGGGAAGGGATGAAAGTTATCCTTTTCCTACAAAGAAAGCACAATTCCTGCATTTTATGATCCATGCATGGAAATCCTTGAATATTTTAAGCCAATAGTAACCACCCTTCATGATCTTGAGTGTTGTGGCATTTGTAACAAAATTCCCTCCCGCGGATCCATCATGGAACTCTTGAAAAATGCTTTCTATATGATTATCATCAAAAAACCTTAGAAGAACACCATTGATGTCCTTCCTTAAAAATATGTCATGTGTGAGTGCATAGGTAATATATTTCAATGTGAATTATCTCCTTTTTTCTTTGTTCAAACCCTGAGTGTAACTACATATGTGTAAGAAATCCATCATATGTTAATACCAACTATTAATGGCATGGGGAGGAGGTTGTTGATCTTCTTGTAATATGTAAGTTTTCTTATTAACATTGAATTTTGTTTTAATATGTTCACACAAACCTTTACCCCTTACATGTTTGGTGACCTTGATATGAACATCATACTTCATGACCTTGGTTATCCACCCATCTCTCTTCTCATTCACATATCATATGCCATCATATTAATCTTATTATTTTAAATCATGTGTCTGACTTTTTTAAGTGCACAGAAAACAACAAGGAATTGTTTCTACAAAAATGTATCCAAGCTCATAATATTTGAGTGCTTGAATGAAAAAAGTTATAGGTTTCTCCAAGAAATAATTTTTCTAATTAACCAAGGTGAAAAAGTTTTTGTTACCTCCTCCAAATGCATGAAGAATAAAATATTTAGCATAATTAGGGTTTATGAGAGTGGGGGCCTGAGAAATGGGTTTCTTGATATTTTCAAATATCTTCTTTCCTTCATTTTACCAGCTAAAGTAAACATTCTTCTTGAGCATAGAAGTAAGAGATTTAGATAAAGTAGAAAGTTTGGGAATAAACCTTCTTACAAAATTTAAGTTCATAGGAATCTTTGCAAGCCTTTCTTATGCCTGGGGAGAGAGAGAGAGAGAGAGAGAGAGAGAGAGAGAGAGAGAGAGAGAGAGAGAGAGAGAGAGAGAGAGACAAAATTACATCCACTCTATCTGGATCTGTGGCAAGACCATATGTCCCAAAAAATTTCCTTTATAGACAACAAACACACACTTCTTAGGATTCAAGGAAACACTAAGCTCTTGGAATATAGTAAACAACTTCCTCAAATGATCCAAGCGTTCACTTGTGTGCTTTGTGTAGATAGTCATATCATCTGGATATACCAAGATTATGTCACCAACAAGTACTTTAAAGGCCATAGTCATTTCCCTTTGGAAGTTTTCGTAAGCATTTATTAACCCAAAAGGCATCTTCTTATAAGAATAAGTACCCCACTTGGTGGTGAAATTTATTTCGAAATGATCTGATTCTTTCATAAGGACTTGTTTCTACCCTGAATAACCATCTAAGTGAGAGAATATCTCTTCCATCACTATCATTTGAAGGATCTTTTCTATGGATGGAAGTGGAAAATGGTCCTTTAATGATAATTTGTTCAAGTCCCTAAAGTTTACACATAATCTAATCTCCCCATTATTTTTCTTGACTAGAACTAAATTTTCTACCCAAGAAAAATGCTTGATGGGGAAAATGATATTTTCCTCTATGATTTTATTCAATTATTTTCTCATCAAGGGATACACTTTTGGATTTATAGGCCTCTGTTTATGCCTTATAGGTTTTGTGTTGGGGTCTAATTCAATGGTGTGTTATACAAGGCTTGGATTAAAACATTTAAGGTCCTCATAAATCCAAGAAAACACATCATAATATTCTTTACAAATTTCAACAAGATATTTCTTCTCAAAAATGCTACATACCTTTCCAAACCTTACATACTTATCTCTTGAAATGGCCACCTACTCATAGCTTTCCTCCTAGACAGTTATGTTTATTTTCTCTCCTTTGAACTGATCATTAGGGTTAAAAAAGCTCTCCAAGGTGAATAATCCATTAGGAATTTTTTTGGTCTTGAGTTAGATGATTTGATCATAATATTACTCTTGCAATCTTGACTGATTTATAAAGGAGAACTTTTCCTTGTCTTGTAAAAATTTATAATTTTCCTATCATTTTAAAAAACCTGCCGATAAGTTACATTATTTGGTATGGTGTGTCTAACCACGAGTTTTACATGTTGGTACAAACCTTTCTTGATGTCTTAGGGGAATTAATATTGGGATCCCACTGTTTCGATTCTATCAACATGTTTATTTTTCACTCTTGGTACCACTTTGATGTTGAAAGCGTCAAAACCTTCAATCATGTCCCATGTTATATGCTTATAGGATTTTAGTAGGTTGTTCTTGGATACACATTGAGCTCTAACCTAATGTATGAATAATTTTCTATCCCCAAATACCTACACCAACTTGACTCCTCACTTTTACACGAATTGAAGACCTTAGATAAATGCCTCATATTCCGCCATATTATTAGTATAACTGAACTGAATCCTAAATGCAAAGAATTATTTCTTCTCACTATGAGAGGTCAACATACCCCAACACCATTCCTAGTTATCTATCCATCAAAATATAACTATCACACTCCATCTTGATTTTCTTGTGACTTTATAAGGTTAGGTATAAGGGAATTCTCCTCGTGTATACAATAAGTCATGTTGTTGTGTAAATGTGCAACAGGGAAATTAACAATTTCTGAGCATGACAACTATACCCCTATGCCAAAATTTTCATGTCCTATCATTCCCAAGCACACCAAGTTAGTCCAGTTAGTCCAAGTTACCTCCCAATTAATGTTATCTCATCCCCTTTGGTGATTTAGGAATTTTCCTTCATTCCCCCTATGTGATTTGAACAATTCATTAAAAGTTGCAAGCTATAACTGGTTGTGGGATGGGCTATCACTAGCCTTCCTAGGGCTGAAGGAACCCCATAGAACGAAGAAAAAGAGAAAAAGAAGATGTGGAGGTGATTAAAATGTCTTAGAACATCATGGAAATGATTTTGGAAGATTTTGGAAGGGCTTGGAGAAGTTTTGGTAGTTTTGCCAAAATTAGGGTTCACAGGCCTAGTCAATACACAAGCCAAAACAATCGTTGAGCTTTGGAAGGTGATTCTAGGAGCTCCGAGATGGAGTTAGGAGAAAAATAAAACATCATCAGAAATATAACTCCTAGACCTACAAGATAGTGAAATCATGTTTTTCACAAGACTTTGGTGCATTAGGTTTGTAGGAATTTTTTCTCAGGCATAAGTGGAGTACCAAATAAAAATACCGCAATTTTTCAAGGATAAAATGGAAGAATAAAGACATTAGAACCCCACCATTTTATTCAAAAGGCCATTTCTAGTTAGGATCATATAAAATTTTTCTGAAAAATTCCATCGGGAGCTCAAGTTATCATTGTCACAAGTTGTCCTCTTTGAGCGAGTTTGAGAGTTAGCCAAATTTTGGGAGGACACGTGTCAGCTCCAGGAGCCTGGCAGGTATTTTTTATGTCCCCAAAATCCCTGAGGGTCAGGAACATCAACCTTGGAAAAATGTCATCCCAGCCCCCATGTGATCTCTGGAACCCCATGCGACCATCAAGATTGCCAGTTCAACCCCCGGGTGTAATATGGAGCTCAAATCACTTGTCATTTAGATCTCCGCCACATGTCCAGCTCCAGGATCACCAGTGGAATTTGATGTCCCTCACATCCCTCAACAAGTTCAGGAAACATAAAACCTTTAGAAATTGACCCAGTCCCCCTAGGAGAGACTTTTTTTCACTCATGTGACCCACTTCCAACCCCTCAGTGCTTTAAAGATGGAATTTGGAGCACTCACTCCCTGCTGTCTGATCGTTGCCATGTGTCACCTTCTTTCTCACCATGGAAACTAATGTCCCTAACATGTCCCTTTGAGGGGAGGGAATTTAAGGGACAAAAAATGTTCCCAACCCTCTCTCAGCATAATTTTTAAATTTTTAATATTTCCTCCGACTTGCCCACTTCTAACTTCTTAACTCCTTGTGCACAAACATATGCTCCATAACTTCCTCTTCAACTTATCACTACCATCCACTGTCATTGCAAATCTCAAACCATCATTCACCAAAAGGCAATGAAATCCTATACCCCATGGTGATATGATAGGTCTCAGAAGGAATATTTCATCAAGATAAGAAGAAGAAATGAAGAACAACGAAGAAGAAGAACAATGAAATCCCCATTGCCACGAAAACGGAAAATTTGAAGAAATCTTCCAAACCGGATGCACGGATTGAAAAATGTTTCATTGCATGAGTTATTCCTCTCTTCCGAAGGCCATTAAAAAATCATATTCAAACCTCCTCGTTTGTAGCAAGGAATCATTCACAACAAAGAAATTTCACTTCCGGCTCCACGAAGAACAAAGTTAAATTTCGCATCAAACTGGTTAGTCGGATTGATCGTTGAAAAATTTCACGAGTTGAAGCACATGAAGAAAAAACCTATCGCACCATGGAGTTTATTTTTCATGAATATGAGATAAAAACCAGACCTGAAAATTTCAAGCTCCATTAATGGCTGCCATGACATAGTAGTGAAAAAAATCAATGAGCTACCTCTCCACTTCTCAAGGTTCCAGTGGGCGAAATCTCTCGAAAATTAGAGGAAACGATCATTGAAAAATCTAGTTTCGCGTGAACTAGTTTTCACACCATGAAGTCCCTATTTTTTAGGGATATGGAGGGCTATGTATTTTTATCAACATTCTTCCCTCTTTGAAGAAATTTTCAAATTCCTGAAGATCCGGTGGGTGAAATCATCTGAAATTCAGAGGGAAGGATCTCCAAAAAATCTAGTTTCTCTCAAAATAGTTTTTTCACGATGAAGTTTATAGTTTCTCGAGATATAGAGGGATGTGTTTTTCATCAGAATTCTTCCCTCTTCAAAGAAATTCACAAATTACCACAGATCCGGTAGGTCAAAATCATACCAAAATTCAGAGGGAAGGGTCTCCAAAAAATGTAATTTCTCTCAAACTAGTTTTTACACAATGAAGTTTCTAGTTTCTTGAGATATGAAGGACTAATTTTTTATCAGTACTTCTTCCCTAGTAGCTCCATACCCGAAGTTCTTCCCAAACATAAATTTTCATTTTTCATTTCTGATATTTCTGGAAATTGAATCATGATGAAAATTGGAGCATGAGTTCTTGACAAAGAGCCAAATCCAAAATAGTTGTTCTCATCGCAAACAGAGGTAATTATCTCCATTTAATAAAAATAGAATATGGTATACTTCCTCGCATGATATAGATGGTGAGCCCCACTGAAATTCAAGCTCGATCAGTCATGGACAATCAGAAAAGTTGTAAAATGGAAAGTAAAATAGGAAACGATTTTCTTACCAAAAGTAGCAGGTCCCAAAATAACAACTTGCTAAAAATAAAAAAATGCTAAAAATAGCAATATCTCAGGAACAGAGGGGGTTGGAATATGGTAGAAGGTTTAGAAGGTGAAATTGGAGCAAGATAGGTGATATGCCCCAGAATAGTAGAGCACATGGGACTCATATTCCAAAAATAGACAGGTTGTTCATTTCAGAGTGGACACGTTTAGCATAATAGGACATTGAGGGATAATCATTCATGTCACCTATACTACCATTTGGGGTCCCTTTAGGAAATATATGACACTTAATAAATATAGTAAGTTATCCCTTCCAAATATAGTAAGTGATAAGGAGGACATGAATTTCTAGTGCACACGTTGTTCTAATTTCTTAGGTGTAATCAATTATGAAGAGATGGCAGTTTTTCGTTGTTTGGAATGATCATATCAAATTACAAGGCAGGGCATTGCAAGGCACATGATGTGAATTCATCTTCATCACTTAAGGAAGTTGGGCAATTCAAAGAGAGTTGCTCAAAACTGATTTCAACAAGTCAAAGGAGTTCATCAACCAAGTTTCAATGAGGGATCATTGTGGGAATTGTATGTGTTCATCTCAAGCTTGTAGTGGTAAATATCATAATAGTGTTTCTAAACACTCATTCTATGGTTTAGGATGTCTATGCATCATAGATTTTGTGGTCATCACTATATTGGGAAAAATTATTCAAATTTATTCAAGGGAGAAATCTTCCTTAATGTATAAGATCACCAGTGGCATAAACTCTTCGCTTAAATTTCATGGTTGCGTTAAGACGTTTAAAGCATTTCATCACAAGGAGTGTTTTCCCTTCCATCCCTTCCCCCTCCCTCTCTTTCACACTCTACTTTCTCTCTCTATTATAATTCTTCGTTATGTGTCATCATGGTATTTCATCATATTCCCTTAAGTGACCTATTTTAAATTTGTAAATAGTATTTTCTCAAAATTATAAGAGAAATACTTAATTCATGGAAAATGACAGGTCACGAGTGGAATATGGAAACAAAGAGTCATAATGAGGCAGGTGAAAGGACAATTGATATTGCTATAAATTTTAATGATCTCTTCATTCCAAAGGGTTTCTAATTATGAAATTATTCTTGTTGATTATATTCTTTTAAGTTCATGCGAGATATTTTTCTCACTTGGGAGTGAAAAGATTTGGCCAATTTTCCCCTATTCTTAATGTCTTCCATTATCATACTATGTACAATTTTTTCTTGAGTGTAAATACAAGAAGAAGGATTTTTTAGCCTTTTTTGACTGAGGGGTTTATTGATACTTTGTGTTCATTTAAATTATAATTGGTCTTGTTGATATTTGCAGTATTGTGTCTTTCTAATTTTAGTGCATGTGATGAAATTTCTAACTAGTGTGTGCAGGAATCTGATTTTCTACTTAAAAAATTAGTTCTCCTACCTCTTTTCTCACTCACCTTTCCCACTCTTCAGAAAAAGTATTCCTTAGTAAGAGATTGCTTGGCTTTGCCACGGGGTCAGTGGAGTGCCCCTATTGGATCCCTGACCACAAGGCCACCAAGAAAATCCACTTTTACTCGTGCATTCACATATGACAGCTACACCGGTTGAGTAGAGGGACTTAGATTCCAAGAGCAATGGAAATAAATCCACAAATTTTTCCACCCAACAAATTTTCTCGCCAACAAGTCCATAACCCTATTTCTTCCATGTAATCCTAAGGATCAAACTCAAAATTTTTCTTTTCCCAATTGTCAAGTGGCGTGTCAAGAACCTCCTTTAATGATGTGGAAACCTCATGAAGGTCATCACTCTCCTATTTATCATGCATAAATAAATTCATGTTGATAGGACTACATGTATAAGGCTCAATGTGATTATGGGAAATAGGCTCATCTTTGATAATTACTCTAGTTCTATATTTGGTTCTAAGAATCATATGTGACCAATCCACAGAAAATTATCCCCCTAATTTCATCTTAAAATCTCTAGAGAGGCATATGGAAAATAAGGGATGGAGGTCAATGACTGAAATGTCCTTCAAGATTGAAATATTCATACACAAATAGAGTAAGATTCAAGTCTTTTATAATCCTAATTGTGTTAAAAAAGTACCATCCAGTTAGATGATCCCCTTGGTGATTGATGTATACCCTTTTCTAGTTCAATTATGTCACTAATATGCCCAAAAGCTTCTTGTAACAAATTTATTTGTGATAGAATGGAAAGTCTGTCCCACATAGTCAAATTCATGTTGGTTTTCTTCATTCATTCCACCAAATTTAGAGGGGTATGACTAACCTTTGACTATATTTTTGTGTAGAAAAATCCTTTTTTAATTGCTAATTACTTTGAGTTTGATTTATAGGTGGATTATCCCTCTTAACAGTATGATTATCTTACATTTTAGTAGTTTTACCTTCTCTCAGTGTTTTGAGAGGTAGACATTTGACCACCTATGGGAGATATACTTTCCATAGATCTCTTGTTAGACCTTGTGTTGATCACAATTGGACTAGTGCCTCTATTTGTAACTTCTTGGTTTACTCCACAAAAATCACCTTATTGCCAATGGAAAAGGGTAGATTCATTTGATACTTGTCCTTAAGATTATTTTCCTCTTGCAACTGACTCTTCATATTGCTCTTTTAGCGTAGAACCACCTTGGACCATCAAAGATTGACTGAGAACTCCATTTCTCCAATATTTTTGATCATGAGGTTGATTGTATGGGTAACGCCACTCATAATCATGTGCTAGGTTCTTCTGAATTGGGACAATATGCTTAGAAGAGCTTGCATCACTAGGCTATTATGTTTTTAAAGTCTTAGGGTAACCTATTTTTCCATGTCCTTGGGAATAACCTTAATAAGGTTGTTTATTGGGTTGATATTCTTGATTGAGGGGTTGGTAAGGTCTTCTTTGTTGGGATACTTTCCTTTTTCTAGTCACCATTTCATTTCCAGTATTTTGCAACATAGTTATAACTCCATGCAACTTATTGGGGGGTAGTTTAGGATGAATTGGTTGAATGATTACTCTAGGAATGGGTGCCAAAACAAATTGCATTGGGAGGGGTTCTAGAAATAAAGGCATTAGCGTCCTAGGGTCTGTCTTCCCAGCTTAGACTAAATAAATTTGATCTCTAATAGATATGTCATAAGAATGTGGTAATATGGTCCCTCACATGGATTGAATCATAAAATCCACATCACTATTCAAGGCTCTCAAGAAGTATATAAATTCAGTACTTGGAGAGGGATTAAATAAAGGGGGAATTATTTCCTAAGTATTTTAAAACCTGATATTAAACATTTTCATGAGGGGATATCTTGATGCTAGAAAGTTTTTAAATGAGGGATAGATGGTCACTTTTATCCTAAAAATGCTTGCAGAGTTTTTCCCCAAGCTCATCCCATGAATGAATATAATTTCTTCGTAGAATTCTATACCATTGCAATACCATCCCCTTAAAAGATGAAGCTAATAACCTAAGTTCTACATCATCTTCATTAATAATGTGGACACAATAGACATTTACAACATCCAAAATGTGTTGAATAGGAGTGGTTGAATTTTCTCCTATAAAGAATGGGATGCTCTTAAGGAAAGATACTAGAATATCATGATGTGTATTTAGATTTAGCGGGCTACCACCGTTAAAAGTAACAAAGCATTGATTCCTTTGAAGGGACATAAGAGAGGTGGATTTTAGATCATTATGAGTAGAAGATGAAGGCCAAGAAGAACGAGGATTTGAATGGACTCTATATGATGGGAATAGAGACTTCTTAACTGGTTTTTATCTTTTCCTTGGTGAAAGTTATAGGTATTCAAAAGGCTCACCTCTTTATGTGTTTTTCCTTGTTTGTACTCTTCTCATGAAAATGAGACACTTGACTGTTGAAACCAGTAGATATGTTGTCAGGGGTATCTAAATGGGATATTGTGATTCCTGTAAAGGTTGGGTATCACCAAGAAACACAAAAATCCTAGTGAAATGATATAAATTTCATAATTTTTGGTCCCACAAGGAATGCCAAAAAATATTTTAGCTTATAATTGCACCCTTGTCTGGATCATGGAAGATTTAGAATTTTGTATCAACATGGGATGATCTTCATAATGGGGGACTCGCGTGAGTGACATCAACCTATGGAGAAGGAAAAATTCCTCTTGTTCCACTATCATACACTCCTTCTACTCTTAAACTAATGTTAAGAACCAAATTGGAGATGAAATGGGAGGAGGAAATACATGAAAGGAAAATAAGCTCAAAGAAAAGAGAATGGTGATGTGCCAAAATAAGGTGATCACTTCCTCTTGAATTATTAGAGAAACAAGAAGCTTCAATGCAAAGTTAGAGGGGAAAATGCTTGCTACATTCCAACTCTGTAACTAAATCAACTTAAAACCATGTATAGTTGACACAAATGGCATGAAATTCAAAAAAACATAGTTGTTACACGTCACAACTGAAAGAGAAGATGGAAATAAGATAATAATGCAACACAAGGGCAGATTCAAGCCACAATTGGCATCATATTATTATTATAAGTATGCATATACTGCTACAATCAAATAATGGTAAGATACATTACAAAATACATGTCATGGGTCTCTAATTCCTTATTTTTGTCAAAATTTTGACATAGTAAATTACCAAGCCAAAGAGGATCCATTAATGAATAAATATGTTACATTTTATAGATGGGAGGAGGGGAGAGGGGATCAAAAGATGTTGGGGAGATGTTCTACTTACTAAACGTGGTTAGAACCTTCTAAATTGTCTCCAACAAGTAACATCCTTGTCTCATGATGTTTCATGATTTTGGAGTTGTCTTTTCTTGCAAGAAAGCTCCTAATATGTTTTTTGGATGAAAATAAACTTGTAAATCAATGGATGCCCACAAAATATGGAATATGGAGGAATGTGACATTTCCAAATGTCCAATTATGTTACATAGATCACCATTCCTCATCATTTCGATTGGGCATGGGATAATATGATCTTTTGGAAGTATTCAGAAGGATCTCAAGGGAAGGAAGAATCAAACGAACATCTCATAACCAAAAATGCAATTTTCTAACTTCTAAAAGTGATGTGAAACGTCCCCAGAATCCTCAACTTCAATTTCCTGAAATACATGATCATTCCTTGTAAAGTTTCGTTGTTTTGAAAGGCCTCTCCAAATTTTTCTTGATGAATCAAATCCAAGGAAAAATGGAGCTTTGGAATGAAACATATAATCAAAAAACTAAACCCGACCTTTCATGAAAATGTCCTTTAATCCACAAATTTGGTTATTATTTACCTTTTTCGCTAGTTACATCGCTTTCAAATGTTTTGATCATTTCACGACATTGGTTTTGCTTTCTAATACCTCTACGAGTCTTCTCCTTGTTTAGTGGAATTTGAATGATCCTGATTATTCCACGACATTTCCTTTATTTGGAAATTTTTTAAGACTTTTGTGAGTTTCCTGTATTTTCTACCTATTCTGCAGGTGTTCGAAACCCGTGACCCTATTTATCACATTCTGTTGAGTTCTTCACCTTTTTTACGTGGAATTTACCTAGATGTATTTAATTATTCATTCCCTGGGTTAGGATAACCCACGGAACTATATTTTTCATTCCTCCCTTAACCGCATTCCAAACTCCTTACCTTTCCATGTGGCTCTTCTTCCTTTGTTCCACGGCCATCAAGTTTTGGGTGTGTTCAAACTTTTACGTTTTCCACCCAGTGCTTTGAAATTTATTTTATTTATCACGTGGTGCCTTGCGTCTCCCTTGACATAAAATATTGATCTCAAATCCCCTTTTTTTCACGACTTGGAGAGTGCGCGGAACACTACGTTCACACATTCCAAAGACTTTTTTTGAGTGTTCTGCGACCTTTTACCTTATCCAATTTTGGACTTGAAAAACTCTAGTTCTAATGTCCATTTTTTTTTTAAGACCCTTGAAACACCAAATATGAACTAAGGAGCATTAACATGCCCCCCTTTTACCAGCTCTAAACCAATTTTACGGCCATCTCCAGAACAATTTTATGGCTAGTTCCAAACCACTTCCACATGGACCTACATTTAAATGTCTAACAACCTTCATTTTTATTTCCATGCATAAGGAGAACCTACAGAACATTAAGTTCCTTCATTCCATGGATCCCGCCCTTAGCTGATTGTTTTTCAACTTTTTGTGGATGTGTAAACCCCACGGTGTTCATAATTACCTTAAACTCCCGAGAGATTGACTTGATTCCACAAAATATTGACCTCCTTAATGTCATGAAGCACTAATTCTGTCAAGAATCCACCCAAGTCTTGAATTTAAACTCCTTTGTCTTGCGGGTTAAGATAACTTGTAGAACATTGATTTCCTTGATTCTGTGGAACACTAACTTTCAGTGTTTCATGGATTTTGAACTCAAACAATGCCTAGGTAAAAAATTGGATTTGTAAGTTGTCAAAATAACCTAAGGGGGTTATTTCAAAAACAACTCCCATTTTTTACTTTTATGGCATTAATGTACATGACACCGATCATTGCCAATATTTGATCTTCTTAATTAATGAGCTTAAAACACATGGACATATTGTTTTATTTCCGATATCTACACCTTCCCCCCATGCAATCCTTTCCTACTAATTGCCATATCTCCAACAAGATACCACATTTTGAAACTTTTACTAGTACTATTTACATTCAAGATCATTATTGGCCACATGAACCACTCAATTTGAATACAAATAAGAATATTTACACCTATGAGTATTTTTTTATGACTTACACCCTTTGATATTACACCTCTTATCACACCATAATGTCTTTTCAAGGATATTCTATGCTCATGGTTTCTCTCTACATTATCACTACAAAATTTTGGATCTCTCTTGATCCTTGATCCATACCGTTTGATTGTGGATGATCTTGGTTATGATGTATATTTGAGATACTCACCTCAGACAAATTTAACATTATTTTCCTCTTACTTACTACTATGACTACTATTTACAATGATTAATCCCCTAATTATAAACCCAACAAGATACATTGGATTCATACCCTGAAATCACAAAGTCCTCCTTCCATTGATGAAGAATACATTATAACATTGTACTTATTTCAGCAAACTAGACTATTCCATTAATCATATTGTACTAAGCTCCAAAAATCCATAACATGGAAGACCCTTCCCTTTTTTGGTTTGGCCTTGGTATTGATGAATTCTTGGATGACACTTCATACCCTTAGTGGTACCTACCTGCTTTTTACATATTTATCCATTGCGATACACTAAAAAATTCAAATATTTGTAAAAATACAAAACCAAGACCTGTGTATCTCTTTTGTATTGTTGGAATTTTACATTACATGTATTTTTCGTTACTTTGGTCTAATAGATAACATGATTTATTTTTGTACACACATTCATTCTCTAGGTATATTGAGTTGAATGTAGGAAACACATATTGATACACACCTATAAGATCACTCATTTTTCCTTATATTATTCTCACTTAGGGGAAATCCCTCCACATTGTACATGTTTTGTTGTTTTATCATAGTTCACTTGTACTTCCTCATTTATGCTCAATTATATCTATTGTCTACTTACTTATTTTTAGACTAAAAGGACTAATACATGTGTCTTATGCACCATTGATATATAATATTTCACATATCTCACATATATTGGTTGCTACATCATATTATCATGTTTTTCCACTTGTGTTTCATGTATATGTGCTTGTTTGTGTTACTACTTACTTATTTTCCTTTCCTGTGGCCTATTTACCATGATTATCTTGTGACACCATGGGTATCCAATTTTTGTAGCATTGTGCCTATATTGTTTGTAATTTTTTGCTCTTATTTGTAGGCCTATAGGCCTTGATTATCTTGTGACATTGTGGGTGTCCCATGTTTGTAGGCCTAAAATCCTTTTTGTATGCTCTTGTATGTTATTATTTGCAATTGGATGTATTACAACTATTCTTTTTTTCTTCTATGTGCATTATACATACTAGTTGTTTTAATTTTCTACTATTTTTGTTTGTTACTAGCATTATTTTTGTTGCACACCATGGTTTCCAACATGCACAAACACCTTTCCTTTTGCATGTATAATCTCTCCAAGGTTTCCACTTATCCTTTGGTCGTACACACCTATTTATTTTGAGCCACATGTTCAGACATGTTTTTTGTGCATGCTTTAGAAGAGGGGGCATCTATATATGTTTATTTTACATTTTCAGCAAATACAAACAAAATTCCCGGGGGAAATTCAAGTATAGATAAGGTACATGAACCTAGAAATGTAGTCACACACAAAATTTTGGAAAAATAAATTTGGGTTAAAACTGTACACCTCAGTCAAGACCATACAATACGGTTCTGACCCTCCGCAGGCTTTTCATCAGGGGAAATTTCATCCCTTCTTTCAGTATTTTTCAAATTTTCAGCCATGCATACAATTTTTTAACACATTTTCACATCTAGATTGCATAGTCCAAATTAGTTAATTGGGAAAGAATGTTTTCATTAATTTTTCACACAAAAAATTAGTTTTAAACTTAGTTTTACAAATCTTGGGGGCATGAATATCCTTCCCAATTAAGCATTGTTAGCATATTTCAACATTTTTTTAATTTTATACTCGGTTGTTTGGCATATGGGGAAAATTTGGGGGAACTTACTCTCTGTTGTATTACGTCCTTGTTTATAAAACCATATCTACATCCATCTACAGATGTTTGATCAATGGGTTATGGAGTAAAGTGAATAAACTAAGGTCTTTTTGGGTAGTATTTCCTCTCTTATTACAGTTAAAGGGAAATATATTAGATTTTCTGAATAACATTAGCACATTGTCTTCGTCCTTCGTAGGGGTACATTTGTACCTCTTTCTTCTTCTCTCTCTTATAAATTTCCTTTTTTTTGATGCACCTAATAATATGGTTTCTCCTTAACATTGATTAGGGATTGATCGCCGTAAATCCTTCAATGAAGTTAAATATATAAAAATATCAAAGTAAAAGAAAAGAGTAAGAAAATAAGTGTATTCTTTCCTTGTTTACATATTTTCACTTCACATATATTGAAATGCAAATCTATTTTGTTATTCGTTTTTTATTTGAATTAAAATCAATTATCTATCATGTACATTGAATACACTCTATGTTACAAGTTTCATCATGGAGCATGCCAATACCAAGCACAACAACACAATTGCAAAAAAAAAAAATCAAGAAAAGGAAAAGTGTGTTTACACACTCAAGTATAATTTCCTTTGATCATGCAATTTTCTATTTCATACTTTAAGGGGGGAATGTAGAAAATCAAATCTAGTAATTTGCACTATAGAAACCATTGATTTTATGGTGCAATATTTCAATGATAAATACAACTTATCCATTACCTTTAAGAACTTTATGAGGTCCATTTTTTAACTTGTTTATCCTTACATATTGACAAATTTTGGAAATGCAATGCCCAAATTCTATAGAGAGACATTAGTTTACTAACTCCTAACACTATTTAGAACATTCCTTTCTCCCAATTAAGACTTTAAAATTTGGTTAGGACCATACATATGGTCTTGACCTGCTTCTAGTGTCTTGTAGCGAAATGTCTTCTAATTATACTTTTAATTTGAAATATTTTGTTAGTTCTTATACTTCATCTGGGTCAGCCTTTCTTAGAAAATGAATATACAAAACCCTATATAAGAAATTGAACACTACCTCAATTTCCAACCTATAAATCCTAAGGAAATACAATAGATCACTCACTTCATTCACT
This sequence comes from Taxus chinensis, assembly GCA_019776745.2. NCBI lineage: Eukaryota > Viridiplantae > Streptophyta > Pinopsida > Cupressales > Taxaceae > Taxus > Taxus chinensis. Next base: position 497,798,221 of record CM034153.1, read on the forward strand.
TGCAAAATGTATCCAAATCTTGTAAATCTTGGAATTGGACATCTACAATCATTAGGGAAACACCCACATCGGGTCTAAAGCTATGAACTAGGTCAAGTCATCCATATCTCTATTATATAAGAATCTAAACATCCTCTCTCCAAGTATTTTAGCAACATCCAAGTTAAAGAAAATATGGTAATAGAAAATTCCAAATTTGATAGATCTATCCTGATATCACATGATAGGTGGAGAATGATGTACGATTTGAGGCCTCTTTCGAGTAGTGCCAACATCAGTGGTTCACGAGGGTACATAAAACCCTTCTAATGTTTATTTTATATGAATATTAATCCATGGAAATGGTTTAAGATTATTTCCAATTCTTCTTAGAGAGCCTTGTTACATGTACGATAACTAGGGTTTGACAATGATAGATAAATCTAGCAAGACAAAAAAGCTACAAAGTTTTACAGGTTGATTTAGAGAATTACAAGACTATATATAAAGGCATATACCATATGGTATGGTCCTAACCCATGTGAAGTTAGATTTCTAGAATATATTGTGAAGGTTATCCAGGATTACATTTTCTAGTTTCTTTGTTGCAAAATCCCATATCTCTCCAAAAATCACCTGAAATTAACTAAGCACCCTCATACATTTGTTTTGAGCTTTCCATGACATGTTAGGTTGATCAATGTGTGTTAATTATTTCTATGTTATTTGATTTCTAAATCTAAATTAGTGTTTATATGGTAACATATTTTAAAGATTAGTAATCAACTATAATATATTATCCACCTAATTAAATAAACCTAAAATTTAATTTAGGTTTAAACACTTATATAGGTTTCTATAGGTGATTTATCCAAAAATAATGAGCTAGAGGAATTAGAAGACCCAACAAAGAATGTAAAATTGAAAGAAAAGTTGGAGAAAATGTTGGTCCAAGACCATATAAGTCATCTAGGACTAGATATAACATTCCGACCAAACTATATGTCCCTTCCCAAGGATGGAAAACATGCAATTTAAATTTTTCAACGTGTCATTTTATGTTTGACTATGTATTTTATGCATTTTTTTCTTATAATTTGATGACATGACTTTGTGTAAAGATAAACAAGCTAAACAATATACCTCAGAATTTGATAAGAGGGAATGGGAATGTTGTATTTAACTTAGCAAGAGTGCAGTGTCAGAATAGTAGTGTCAAAAGTTAAATTTCCAAATTTTAGTGTCTACATTTGGGTCTAAGTGCAATCCATTTACTGTTTACGTTATCACTACTTTGAAGAGACCTCAAACTACATGTAGTTTTCCACCTAGCATGTAACATATATTTAAATATAGCTAGCTAGAAACTTGAACCAATTTGAACATTCTTGAGAGGATTGTGCTCTAACTAAGACTCTAAAATAGGGGTCTTGGTGTACATGTAAATGAGGGAAGCTAGAATCCTTGACCTAGTTGAGTGTTTCAAAATTGAAGTAGTGGTTTCCATAATGAATGTACATTAGCTTTTAAAATATTTAGGGATTTTTGAGTCTCTTTTATGAGTATTGAAATGATTTTTCCAAATTATTTTTCTATATGTTTTGCAAGTTATGTTAGGTGAGTAAATGAGGTGATCTTAATTTTCTTATATAGGGCTCCAAAGGTTAATTATAATGATAAGCCCAACCTAGGAAAAAAAGACCCAAAAAATGTTATTGCATTGACATAAGAGTTAGAATATGTGTTGGTCTAGGACCGTATAGGTCTATCAGGACTATATGTTACATCTTGATCAATTTATGTGGTTTTGGATAGGAAAAAGGTAGATCAAATCTGAAATTTACACTATGGTGGTCAAAGCTTAAGTATTGATTTCTTGAATTTTTATTCAAAAGTTGTCGACTCATCAGTGTGTGGGAATAAGTTAGGAAACAAATAGCAATATGCACTGAGTGGGGATACAATGTGGATGTTTGTATTATCCAAGAAGCACAATCAAGTTTTTTAGTAGTGTCAAAGGGTAAATTGCCAAATTTGAGTGTCTACATTTCTATATAGGTGTGTTGAAGTTTTTACATTTTTTAAGGCCAATAGTCCTACTTTTATACTTAATTTAAGGAGAAAGATGGAGAAGGGTGGGATTAAAAATAATTGTGACATTTTTCCTATTATATTTTTTCCTTCATTATGTTGATAGGCATTTTCTCTATTAGAATAAGAGGAGTGTTGTTGAAATGTTGTATCAATGACATATTGAAACAATTCTATTAATTGTTTCAACTCAAATTAGATGTATTACTGCTTGATCATTCTTTTGCAAGTGGACTAATCATGGGTGATGTAGCCACCCATAGTTTTTGGGGTAAATGCATGGAAATGGGGACCAAAAAGGGGTAAAAAATGGCAACTTTGTTCTTGAAATTAGCAAAAATTGAACTTCAACTAATAATTTGACATGCATATGCTTAAAATTTGGAAGTGTGATAAGAATAAGAATTGTAGTTCTCGGAATCTAGTTTCTAAACTACTAATTTATTTTTAAAATGATGGAGATTAAGAAGATCAAATGTGGTGTGCACACAAAGTGTGCCTATTTTGAGGCAAAATTAAAACATAGTGTTGTGTGTGCACCCCCCATTTTTTGAGTTCTGTAAAGTATTTTACAAATCCCTTCAATAGAAATTTAGCTACGATCAAGTATTAGGTCCTGCTAGTTTTTAAAATATTTTTTGGATGAATATATAATTTATAAACTAATTTTCAAAGACGAACACATCCCGAAACACGAAATATATGTGTATACACCCCCCTAATTTTGAGGAAAATAATTTAAAATCATTTTTTTGAATGTGTGTAGAATGGAGCTTTAGATCGTGCCAATGCATTTTTTTTCAAATATCAGATTAATGGATCATTAATTATGTATTAAAAAATAATAAATGTATTTTGGCAAGAAATTGAAGACATTAGTAAAAGAAATTAAGGATGAAAAGCTTAAACTGATTCAGATTTTAGAAAGAAATACATCGACACAAATCTAAGACAAAGCTTGACGTCATAGTCTGTTTTTTTGGAATATTGTTTTAAAACACAAGAAAAACGAAGAGTACACTAGATATTTTTATGTTTTTTTGTAAAACACGGATTTATTCATGGAATACACATAGTCTAACAGTTAGACCTATAATATCCTAAAAAAATACAAGCCTAAGGGTTGAAAATTTCCAATCCAAAATATAAGAAGTATTATACACGAGCATGTTATAACGTGGTCACATTATTTCTCTATGAAAAATAGATGTAAACACACACAAAAGAAAAATGTACTCATGATTTTGGTCCCACAAACTCTATGAACTTCACTATTATCTGCACATTTCTACATTGATTTATTCTGTGGAGACATTTTATATGATTATTTGACAATTGAGTATTATTTTATGTTTCTTATATTCCTAAGACATTCATAGAACATTCTTATTGTTTTATAGTGATATAGTGAATCATTGTTTTTTATATATTTGAGAAATTTCCTATCATTGTTTTAGAATTGAGTTATTTTTCATTATTTTCCTTATATTCCTAACATTCATAGAACATTATCATTTTGTCAATTGTTTTAGGTTGATGTATATTTGAGAATTATGGGGAGGAGACCATGGAGGTAAACATTCGAGGAGCTGGAGAAACAAAAGGAACGAATGTAAAAAGGGCTTGTAAAAAATAAATTGGACATCTATTTGTCAGAGAAATTAGATGTTGACAAATACCAATCTATCATCCACTCAGAGTCAAAAAAGAAGAAGAAAAATGAAAACAAGGGAATGAGTGGAAAAAATCCACATGGAAGAAAGAAATCAATCTATGGAGGTGAATGTATGCCATCTTTTGCAAATGAAATTTGATATTAAAACAAATCCTCAAACACCAATTAAATTAATAAATAATAAAACAATGAATGATGATGCAATACCAAATTTAAACTTAGATGAATACAAAAAATGATGAACTTATTCAAAACATACAAAATTTATCAAATTATGAAGATGAACAATATATAAGAAATGGACAATATTTACTTGACGTTCAACCAATCATTACCATTGAGATCACCAATTAGAATTTTGTGTAAAACACCTAGGATTTTTCTTGAAATAAATGAATATTTTAAAAAACCCAATCAATGATAAGATTATTGAACACACTTGTAGAAGATACACTAATTAGATATGGACAACATTTTTTAATGACTTAAATGAAACACGAAGATGTCAATTGTTTGTTGAAATGATGAAAAATATTAAATTTAGAACCACTATGAACACCCTTGGTATAAGAACATCTAGGACCAATAATGAACAAACCATTGTAAAAAAATATAATGAATGCATACCAAACAATAGGTCCGACCTTACGTACTAGAGATAACAATACTACACAATGTATTATTACATAAATTATAGTAAGTAAAGTAGTAAATAAATATGGTTTAATTAAGAAAATGAGTAGTATAATAGAAATAAATAGTAAAAACACTATTTAAAGCTATCTGGAAGACAGTGAAAGAATTGAGAGATTCCAATAACAAAGAATTATGTGTATTCTCTGATAGACTCCCATGAAAAGATATACATAGTTGAAGACTTAAAATTCAAAATTGAAGAATTTTGGATAACTAAGACACGGGTGTTCATGTAATGGGAAAAATGTTTTAAAAAAAAAGAGTTGGTCATCAAAACCTGTATGAATCACATCCAAATTTTTTTAATATGACACAAACATAACTTTATAATAACTTTGAAGAGGCTTATATCAAAATCAAAATTAGTCAAAGGTATTTCAAAATGGCAAAACATTTTTATGCCAAAATAAATCACTCACACACTACTTGTTGTTGTAGGGTCCATATTGAATTTGCTATGCATTATAATTTTTTCCGACATATATGTGTTATTTTGCATACAAAGAATGTTTTTCAAGATTGTATGACAAACCTTGTACCTAAAATCAGAAAGATATTTCATCTCAAGTGTTTTTTGTAAAAGAGAAGGTACCTTGTTTTGATACAAAATCATTGTTTAGAAAAAATGCGATACTTGTGGTGGTTTGCAATGTTTAGAAAAATTGTATACACACAGAAGAATACACATGTGCAATTAAAAATGAACTAGTTGGTTTTGGGAAATACAATTCAGTGGTATAGACTTCAAAATATGGAAAAGAGGCCAAGACGTGTGAATTAACAAGTAAAGAAATAAGTGTATCAAAATTTATGCGACTATATTTTGAGAGAAGATAGTGTATAGTATGCACAACATACACATAAAGCTCAATGGTTAGATGAAACAATTCAATTTATGCAATGACACATTTCCCCTTAGTACCATTGTGTGAGTTGTTTGTTTTTTAGAGAACTATACACTACAACCACAAAATGAAGTCCAACCACAATACTACAACTCTATTAAGGTTTCCATATTTTCACACATAAAATGCAGTCATGCTCCCAACATCACAAAGTAAGAGATAAAGCTCTTGAGGGAGTATCTTTCCTATATTAGTGATGCTCGTACAATTTTTTATAGAGTTTGTGTAAGGTTGCTTCGAGATCTATGGTAATTTGAGTAATAGAAACATCATATTTAATCAACAGATCATATGTATACATAATTGTACAACACAATTCAAGAATTCATAGAATGTTCTACTGGTTGAGTAAGCATGCGTAGATGAGGATGTTAAACATATATTGAATTTGAGTGGTAGTCATCAACATGATTCAGGACATGTGTTAAAATACCCCTAATGTAGAGAAGTGTTGAAGTACAAAGATGGTGCAAAGTTGATGATGCAACATCCATCATAGAATGGTGCAACTCAAAAATGGTACACGTAATGATGAGTAAGTCTATAGTTTGTAAAATATTTTGGTTGATAGAAGAAACTAACTTTTCAAAATATGAATATTTTTCACACTAACACGATTTAGTGAGTTGAACTCTTTTAAGAAGTTCAAATGTAGGTTCACAGACTATTTATATGAGGCAAATGACATGACTTTTTCTCTTCATGTACGTATTCATTTTGGGATGAGTGTGAATTGAAAGAGTGGGTTGATGAATGGTGTTGTAGACATTTATATCCACTTGACACCTATCAACCTCCACGAGCTCTACAACTCACAGTGAGAGATCATAAATTGAATTTGACCATATATTAGATCTAGTGAAACTAGGTATTATATAGATGCATTATTTTGTCAAAATTAATAGTTTTTCTCATTATGTAACTTATTTATGAACCATTTTTTGAAATTAAATTTTTTGTACAATTTGATGTAGGTCATGTTTATGCAGTTGTTGTAGAAGAAAATAATAAAGAAGGAACAAATTATTATTTGTCTCATTGTGTTGAGGCAAAAAATAAATTGATATCCCTGTCATAGATGGAGAAGGCCTAGAATATCCTATGGGGTTCTATGGTTGTTACTCAAACATGGCTTAGAACATACCCAATGAAGAAATCCAATGTGTGGTTTTTTTAGGACTTTGAAATTCATAGAAAGATTATTCATTATTCTCACCTTGTTGTTGCATATAATGTTCAATTAACTAAATATAGGAGTGGACCGCGCAATAAGAACTTGTGGAAAGTTATTGAGTCTAACCATGAAACAATACTCGACACCCTAAAAATTAGATAGGACCCCTATGGTTCATTAGATTGAATTTGTAAAATGGCACGTGATTTTTATAGTTTGTAAGTATTATTGTTGAATTCTTAAGTGTTAAGTATTTGAGTATTTTTTCCTTTAATTTAATTTATTTATATCGTTACTAATGTTATTAATGTATGTTAGTGGTGGAAAACAAGCTTCCACCTTCATGTGGTTGGTGTCATTAGTAAATAATTTATCTTCTTGAAGCAAACAAAATCTTTTATATTGTGTATTTTGGTTTTAATCCTTTTTTACTTGATCTTTTCGTATTAGTAGAGGTATATTCATTACATATTTATATAAAGGAGAGATAGAGAGAGAGGAGATTTTCAGAGAGATGGAGAGAGAGAGGGAAGTGAGAGTGACATGGAGAGAGAGGAGGGAAGAGCGAGAATGAGAGAGAGAGGGGAGGAAGGAAGAGAAATTAAGAGCAAGAAAAGGGGAGACTGAGAGGAAAAAGAGGATGGAAGAGAGAGAGAGAGAGAGAGAGAGAGAGAGAGAGACCATATTATATGAAAATGATTTTTTTGCCATTATTTTTAACAAGAACACATTCTCATTTTTTCACCTATATTGTATGAATTTTTTTTAACATTCTTTTTACCTCTTACATATTCTCATTTCACTGCCTATATTAAAGGAGAGACAGAGAGACAGAGAATACCCTAACACTAGATTAAATTGAAGGTTTTTCCCACGTTTCATTCATTGCCACCATGAAAAAATGGGATAGATATAGGAGAAACCAAAATAGGATTATGTAGTTAGACCAAATGTGAATTCATGGGTTCATACAAAACATTCTCAAGTGTCCACAATTTCCTAATTACGACCCATCAAAGTTTGACAACTTTTTACTCTCATGGCACTTAAGAGACATCGATGAATTGGCATAACCTAGAAGCATTGGGACGGTTTGGTAGTGTAACTACACCACTGGTAGCATCTAACATCCCACCCAAATGTGTGGGAACCCTTATTTTGGTGCCACAAGGTATTCATTGAAAAATATCACCCTGGATGCCCTGAAACTAGTGTTAATTAAATGTTTTAGTCATGTTTCAATTGATGCCACTGCGAAAAAAATGTGTGAGAGATGGGAAAAAATGAGATATAATTATTTAGGAAGACTAGATGTGTATTCCTATTTTTAGATGAGACATTTCCAAGTACCATAGTTTGTTACTTATGACCCATTAAAGTTTGAAAAAAAATTGCTCTCAGGGTGCTTAAAAGACATCAACATACTGGCATAGCCTAGAAGGACCAAGATAGTTTGGAAATGAAACAACACCACTGATAGTGTTTAACAACCCACATGGACATGTAAGAACCATCTATTCAGTGCCATGAGGTGGCCATTGTCAAATGTTTCCCTGGATGCCTTGGCACTAATGCTAATTGAAGGGTTTTACCACATTTCATTCACTACCACTTAGAGCAAATGGGAAATATATGAGAGAAACAAAGATATTATTTTTTAGGTAGACCATATGTACATCCATAGGTTTAAATAAAACATTCCCAACCACCACGGTTTGTTAGTTATGACCCGTCAAAGTTTAACAACATTTTTCTCTCGTGACGCTTAAGAGACATCAACGAACCAATGTAGCCCAAAAAGACCGAGATGGTTTGGTAGCAGAACGATGTCATTTATAGTTTTCAACATCCTACCTAGACATATGGGTTCCATTGGTTTGATGTCACAAGGTTCCCATTGCACAATATCACTTTGGATGCCCTGACACTAGTGTTAATTGAAGTTTTTTGCGATGTTTCATTTGCTAGCACCGCGAAAAAATGAGAGATATATGGGAGAAACCAAGATAGAATTTTATATGCAGGACCAATTAACATCTACAATTTTAGAAGAGACATTACTAAGTGTCACCGTTTGCTAGTTATGATTTGTCTAATTTTGACAACTTTTTACTCTCATGACACTTATGAGACATCGATAGAACAACGTAGTATGGAAGGAGCGAGATGGTTTTGTAACATAATGAAACCATTGATAACATATAACAGCCCATCAATATGTGTGGGAACCATCAATTTGGTGCCACGAGTTACCCATTGCAAAATATTACCCTGGATGCCCTAAAACTAGTGTTAATTAAAGGTTTTTGACACGTTTCATTTGTTGCCACCGCGAATAAATGGGTAAGAGATGGGAGAAAATGAGATAGGATTTTATAGGTGGACTATATTTTCATCCATAGGTTTAGAAGAGACATTCCCAAGTGTCATGGTTTTCTTTTTATAACCCATCAAAGTTTGACAACCTTTTTCTCTTAGGGCGCTTACAAGATGTCATTGAACTGACATAACCTGGAAGGACCGGGATAGTTTGGCAAAAAAATGACACAACCAATAGCATCTATAATCCCAACTGATTTTTTTGGAACCATCAGTATAGTGCCATAGGGTTCTTATATTATATCTATTTTTCTCAACAATTTTTATATCTAACACTGATGTTAATTGAAGGTTTTTTCGACGTTTCATTTTGATTAAGAAAATATAGAAATAAATGCCTAATTTTGATTTCTATTGTAACAGTAAATGAATAAACAATTAAGTACATAATAGATCCAAGAAAATTAATCTATAAAGTATGACACCCTAGTTGGAAAGAAGGGATAGAATGACTTCACTGATTCACAACTAAATCTAAAATGTGTCGAAGTGCTAACCAAATGATTAGAAAGGAAGAAGTGTCACATAGAGCCTTAGAAAAATGTGCGAGATGACGATCTACCTGGATAAAGGTGCTTGAAAAGGGGCAAGTGCACCTTCAGGTACACTGGACCTAGTATGGGCACCCATGATTGCTAAAACCCTTAGAAAACCTCCTTCGTAGGGTAATGAGATGTTTGTTTTCCTTCTCCTTTGGTCTCTATTATGTCACAAAATGATTTTCGATGTTATTGATAACCTGCAATGAAATATTAATCTTCAAAAACCTCAAGAGTGAATCAAATCCCAAAAATAAAAGAATGCAAATGAGGGGTTGGAATGTCCTCAACTATCAAACAAGTGAAATTACAACTGAGTGTTGCACTACATTTCAGACCTAATGTAGTTCTAGGTGTGTGTGTGTGTGTGGAATTGTGCCCTAGGTGGCTCTTGTGTGTGTCACACTTGATAGTGATAAAATATATAGATGTAAGAGATGTAAATATATGTGTGCATGGAATAAATTGAACTTCCCCTCCTATGAAGTGTATGTAGAATAATGCAGTCCCTTGCCCTTTAATGGATGCTTTAATGCTTTTGAATAGCATTTGGATGCAACCTTAGGTGTTGATAGCTAATGATTAGTGCTTGGTCCTTTATTATGATCACATGACTTTATATTTATATGATTACCTTGTTTGAATTTCGTAATTTACCCCAAAAATGCTCAATACCAAAAATATAAGATGCTCAAATGGCTAAAAAACGACCCAAAATATGTGAACAAAGTACAAAGAGGTCAGGGGTGCGTAGAGGGGACAAGGGTGCCTGACGTTGCTGTCTTGGCTGGGTGCTAGTATCGAGGATGAGAAATGTTAAGTTATTAAAAGACTGACTGAGTAAGTAAGAGTATAAGACAAAAAGTGGCAACAAAAAGAAATCAAAGATGTCCACAGAAATGGGTTAATTAGTAATTTTCTTACTTAAGAATCATATGAATGGTAGTGATTTTATGTCTACACATTGTCTTCCACCATGAACAAATGAGTAAGATATGGGAGAAAATGAGGTAGGATTTTGTAGGTGGACCAAATGTGCATTTTTAGGTTCAGTCAAGACATTCCCAAGTGCCACAGGTTTTTAGTTATGACCCGTCAAAGTTTGAAAATGTTTTTATCTTAGGTTGCTTAAGAGACATCATTAGACCGGCATATCTCAGAAGGACCAAGACGGTTTGGTAATGGAATAAAATCATCCGTAGCATTTTACAACCCACCCGCAAATGTGGGAACCATTGGTTCAATGCCATGAATCCACCTACACCTACCCATTTCCAAATATCTCCTTGGATTCTCTCTCTCTTTCTCTCTCTCTCTCACTCTCTTTGTCTCTCTTTATCTTATTGGAAAAAAAATTCTCTTTCCTATTTAGATTAGTGAACTAGATACTAAATAAAATCAAACAACTCAAAACATGTAAGGGTTTAAGGTACCTTAGGATAAGGTGGTGATGAAGGACATGCACAAAGTATACTCATTGTTGTAAACTTGATGGCCTTGCACAACAACGATAACTAGAAAGAAAATGGATCAGATGGTAGATGAGGGGATTAGCTGACAAAGTTGGTTACAAGAAGAGTTAATTGCCTTATGCAGATGTCAACACCCATATTGATAAAATAAAATAAGGTAAATGATAAAGGACAAAATAACATACGAAATATGAACTAAACATAAACTAAAATTGTAGAAATGAAAGGAAAGTGCAAAATGAGATATACCTGGCTAGTTCGACGTCAACCCAGACTGAAGAGGTCTAGTTGACACCGACTAGGGCAGATGAATCAAAATAGTAACTAAAAATGCAGATGTGAAAAGCTCTATATGCAGATTTGAAGATGATGAAGACCTGTAGCAACTGATGGTAACCTGTAGAGAATATATGAAACAAGAGAAACATAAAGGATGCAATAAAATGGGGATCTAGGGAGATAGGATGGAAATATGGATCAGTTCAATGGTGACTAGGTAGATTTGGTAGTGACTAAGGATTGATAGAGTGGATATGGGATGACAAGGTGACATAATGACAGATATAGGAACTGTGTGGACACGGAAACAAAATAAAAGACTGTTATGGAGTTTGATGGAAGAATAGGTGATGAAATAGGAGAAGGGTCGATGAACTTAGGATGACCTAGGTGTGAATTAAAATGGATAACCAACACACAAGATGGGTAAAAGGGAAGACTGGATCTGGATCTCTGATGGCAGTTGGACCTGTAAAATGTTACTAGATGATAGTAACGATAATAATAAGGAAACAATGGAATAAACCAACAAAAGGTAAATATGATCTCCTTAACTTCTCCACAAATGATGCAAGCAAGTTCAAAGGGACTCTAAGAAGATTGAAACAACTGTAGAGAAGATCAAGCATGAAGATAAGATTGCAAGTCATAAGAAATTTATGATTTTACATCCCTTTGGAAGGAGGGTGGGTGGATTTATAGGGTCAATAGCGACCTGGGTGGATCACCACCAAACACGGGGAACCTTTCATTTGAGTGATTAGAGGATGCCTAGCTTGAGTCATCAAACCCATTAGAACTGGGATTAGGGTTTTAGGAGGCTTAGGCAGGTTAGGGTTTCATAGGGGGATGAAATGGGTAGGTGAGGGATGAAATGGAGTAAATAAAGGCTAAGGGGAACTTAAGGATGAGAAGATGATAAATAACCTAGAGAGGATAATTAGAGGTTGATTGAGGGTGATTAGGATTAATTAAATAATGAGATGAGGATTAGGGAATAATTAATGAGGATTAGAAATAATTTAATATGAATGGGATAGTAGATTGCAAGGATGGGAATATTAATAGAATATGAATTAAAATGAAGGATCTAGATAAGCAACCATGGTGAAAAGAAGTGAACACGGGGTGACAAGGGTAGTGATACCAAATTTTTATGTCTACATTTTCCCCTTTTTGTCGAGTTCTTTACGTAAGTAAGCCATGAGAAAAAAATGGTGATAGATGGGAGGTGAGATGGAGGATTGATAATGTGTTCCCCATCAAACTAGGGATCGATGACACGAAGGAAAATTGATCAAGAGTGTGAAAGAGATAGATGAAGAAGGGCAGGTGGGAAAATAAGGATGGGTAAATGATGATGAGGCAAGATGCCCAAAGAAATAAGGATTCAAGAAAAAAATTAAAACATTACAGTGATATTTAGGAGTCACTTTGGTAGGAAACAAAGGGCACAGTCTTCAGGGAGACGTCGACAATGTCCTACGAGTTTGTGATTTTGAAAAAAATCACTGTGAAATGGAGGGAATCCAATGGGAAACCACTCAAATAGATTCAAGCCATGGAGACTAATGGGTCATAGGAACACATCAAAATCATGTGCAACAAAATGTGATAATAATTAGAAATCCTTTGTACATGAGGAATCAGAAAAAGGTATGTGTCCGCAAAGGATGAGGATGAGGATGGGAATAAAGGTGGCCTAGAAAAGGGCATGAAAATGATCAAATGACGAAATATAAAAAATATGTGATATGGTTCCCCTAGAGGGAACAAAAATATGGCTACAAAAGTGGACTTGAGATGGTGCCCTAGCAAAGGAAAAAACAATGGCCAAATGGAAAAATAAGAAATGACGATGAGAAAAGATGGAAATAGTAGGGAAAAGAGTGTTATGAGTGACACCCCAAAAAGAAAAATGGAAGAAAAGATGGTATAATGATGCAGAGAATAAAAAATGAAGAATGGTAGCATGGGTCGATGGCGACCCAAGGGGGTTGGTGGCAACTGTGGTCGGTGACTATATAAGCCCACAAGTCGGCTGACTAAGATCATCTGCACACCTCATAGTGACGATTGAGAGCTCTGAGATATAAAAGGAGATTGAGATTTAGAGAAATATAGAAGCTAGAGTATCTACGAGGAACTTTCATAGGACACATAAGATGGTGAGTAATGAATCCTTGGCTCTGTTTTTAATTGATTTTATGTTTTATTTTTTATTTTTTACATTTTTCAAAATTTTGGATTATTGCTAGGAGTGGTTGGCGGCGACTGGATATGGTCACCGTTGACCCATCCTAAAAGGCGTTGACCTTGACCTAAGCATGTTGACTTGACCTGGATCGGCGTTGACCATAGAAGGAATGGATAGGTTTGATATTTTATTATTATCATTATTTTGTTCTTTTTGTTATGAGGAATTTGATATATACTTGTTTTACTGATGATTGCATGCCCGAGATACCCTATACTTGAGAGAAAAAGTCTCAACTCTATATGATCAGATCAAGGGGGATATAAAAAATGTTGAGTGAGATCACTAAGCAGTAGTGGGATTGGGTGGATTTATATATTATCAAATAATCCCACGAGATGTGGATTTGATGATCGCATTGGTGGAGAGACGGGATTTGTGCACATGCACATTTTGGTTCAAGGTGGGTGAGATGACAATCACCCTAGAGGATGTATATTGTATTCTCATATTGGTAATACAGGGGGAGTATAATAGTTCCTATTATAGTTGATAGTAGACTAGAGGTAATGAAACAATTGTTTAGATCCAATGCTCCACACATTACATTTTCTTCCAGTGCTTTTTCATATGAGATGAGATATGAGTGTTGGGTACCACAGAGCTGATTGATATACCTAGTAAGGATGGTGATATCATGCTATGCACTTCCATACTCGGGGGGATCCATATTTTCTTGGACACAAGTAAGGGTTCTAGCAGATATTGTGGATCACTAGACCATATTTTCATTTGGGAAAACTTTGGTAGAGTATGTGTATCATGAGCTGATGATGCATAGATCGGGGAGGAGGAGAGGAATGGATGTAGGATTCATCCTTCACTACTAGGCTTATTAGTAAATAACATTTATTAGGCCACCAGGGCTTCCATGGGTAGCAAGGGATCACATAGAGCTTGTAGTTGGATTTATGAGATGGCGAGCCGATCACGCTCATGGGGATAGAGGATTTAGAGATTTAGATTGGTATAGTGATAGGTTTGTAAATCTTGATGTAGAGCATATCAGATGGCATCCATATTGAGACTTCCCTGCATGGCCTGGAATAGATGTAGATTTGGTTGGTATAAGGAGGACTAGGTGGGTACAGGGCTATAGACCAGAGATGATCAAGGTCATGTAGTTTAATAGAGTTTGATGATATTTTGGTTTCGTCTAGATAGTACCCAGGGAGCCCATTGTCTATAGGCAAGAGGAGATAGATATTTTCCTAGTCTAGACATGGATGATCCATTAGAGAAGGCATATGAGCCATGGGACGACGATGATGATGTCAGAGGTGGATCCATGTTCATGGATTAGATTTCACTACTTGGGTGGATCAGATGGTTGGAGAGGGAGTTGATGAGGAGGAGGATATGGATCCTGGAGGTGGTCAAGATGTGGACTAAGAAGAGTTTTCAAAGACGGTGTAGTTATTATTTTATGCTCAATACTTATTTCTAACCCCAAGCGCATCAACCTATCACCTAATATATGTTGGTTACTCACTTGAGGCATGTGCAGGTGTCGAGCCCCTTCTTTATGTGACCTTTGTAAGAGAGTTCCGCCATTAATAGAGGATTATTTTGAGAAATAAAAGTACATGAATCTACTAAAAAGGGTATAAGATATAACCAATAGATCTACACATCAATGCATCACAAAATCTAAATAAACATTGTATAAAGCACAAGAAAACATATCCGGGTCATGAAAAGCCAAATAACAA
The DNA here is from genome assembly GCA_019776745.2 of Taxus chinensis. Classification (NCBI taxonomy): domain Eukaryota; kingdom Viridiplantae; phylum Streptophyta; class Pinopsida; order Cupressales; family Taxaceae; genus Taxus; species Taxus chinensis. The sequence continues at coordinate 497,813,379 of CM034153.1, forward strand.
GAGGGTTTACACCCATAAACAAGATGTATAGAATAGATCCATGTATATTGATTTAAAAAGAGTTTTTGGTAGCCATACTACATTCAAAAGGGTCATCTCTGACCATATCCATCAAATGAAAAAGATAAAAATCCTGTAAAATAATCTGATCAAAAATCCTAACTATGATTTCCCCATTATAGACCCCAATACCCATACATATGCTTAATGATACCCCTTACATCCCTCTAGCACTAAGAACTATAAACCCTTACACCATGAGCTCTAATCCCTTAGTATTTCCTAACATTTATGTAGCACCTTATTACCTTCTCTCAGCACTCATGTACCTTCTAGTACCTTCGCACTACCTTCTCCCTTCTCCCCTCTTCCCTTCTCCTGTCTCTCCCCCTTGTTCATGTCCCAAGCAATTCTTTAAATAGGATCACCATCCACCACCATGAATTATTTCCTGAGAAGATTGTGTGCCAAGTGTCAATGTGGTCCTCCATTGGTGAATGCTTATCCTCTTTCCAAAACCTTCCACTACATGTAATGATGCCTCTGGGAATATTCTTATGTGGAATATCCTTTGCTTGGCCTCCATGGTTCCAGGCTGGCACCTTATCCACTTATCATGCCTAGTCAGGTACTCACAGTTTTCCTCAAGTGAATCCATGATGCCAAATATGGTAAGTCCTTTAAACCCTTGTTCTACCTCATGCATGTTCCCTAGTTTCACTTAAACCCTTTTTCCTACACGCTTTTCCCTGAGTTCCCTTCGATTTACTGATCATACGCATGTGCAGCTCTTAGTACTTAGCGAATATTTAGGGTCCAACATCACCCCACACTACGTGTGTTCTCTGTCCTCGGGAACATTCTGCTTCTTCAAAGAATAAAGAATAGTTGAATTGAAATAAATAAATACTGGAAGAATGGAAGAATATGCTACTACTGCATGAGGAGTGGGAAATCCTTCTTTATAGATGCCTCAATATTCTCCTAGGAATCCACTTCTCCTTGTGCCTACTGAAGTAGGTCACCCAAAAATGTGATTACTTCATCAAAAATTAGTTCATTACTCTTAGCTTTTAGAGTATCTACAATGATTTCCAGTTGTTTGCTAAGATCACCTAACACATTCATCCTATGAGTGACTTGGGGGTATAGTTCCTTTAGCCTATTCTTAATAAAAACCCACAAGGTTTCGATTACTTCCAATTTACTCTCAACTTCATCCAGGATCTTATCGCACTCTGACCTATTGCCTTTGTTCTTCTCCTAATTTTTTTTTAGATCTTCCTCATGTGTAGTAACCAATATAATTGTTACCTTGTCTCTTCAAACACATTTGTCATACACGGCTTCAACCATCTGCGCTGCGGTCTTTACTGCAGCAAGGAGTTCAAAGTACCAAGTCATTGTCTCCCCAATCTTTATCTTTTCCTCCTTATGGCATGCCATCACCTCCTCTTTTGACTCTAATGAGAGTGGTCACCTTTCCATGGTGAGGATGTAGGTCAAGTATTCCAAGCAGTGCATGGTTGACTCATATTTCTACTTAGGCAAGGCCAGGTCAAGGTGTTTAAAGATAATGACATCTAAAATGGCCTCTATCTTCTTTTGTACTTTACGTACCTTCACCTTTTCATCTCTCAGCTCACGCCTCAACTGTGCATTGATCAATTCCTTCTGTTTTATCTCCTTGTCCTTCTTAATGATCTTCTCATTCTTTTTCTCAAGCTCTTCCTCCAAGACCCTTATTTTTTTGTTTCTGCTTAAGAGTCTTGCTTCCACCTCCACTAATACTTTGTTGAGCGTGTTGCAAACTTTCTCATATGACAATTACTGGGAATTTACAAGAGGGTTTACTCCCTTGGCATCTGGTATCTTTATCAATGCATCATGATTTACCTCGAACTCAGGTTCATCAATGTCAGAATCAAAATCCTAGGATAACATTTTCCTCATGCAAGGGCACGCACCCTCTTTATCAAAAGAATAACAAGCGAGGCTTTGGTTGGTGGGAATGGTAATTTGTAAGCATGCCCATAGTACCTTACTTGGATCATTAATATAAGTCATCTCATGTTCTTGCGCCATTATTATGCCCTTTCCACCTGTGCGCACTACCGTAGGGAAGTTTACTGCTAAGTTTGGGTCTCCACCCATACTCCCATACTCCATTCCTACACTTTCACTCTCCTCAGCTTCCTTCAGCATTTCTTCAGCACTTCGCTCTACTTCATGCTCCCCCAACTATTGGATAATACTTGTCACCTCCCTCTCTATAGTGTTATCCATTTGCTCCTTGGTCGAGGTCGTGGTATTCTGATCTTTCATGTTTATTTCCTCACTACCCCATTTTTCATGAGCACCTTCCTTTTTCTCATCCCTCTCTTTATTTCATTATTCCTCTGACTCATGTACATTGTACACAGGATGATTTTGAGCCTCACCACACCCTTCATCATCTTCATCACCCTTATTGGCCTCTATGCTTTTTGTTTCTCCTGAGTCCAACCCTTTTTTCACCCTTTGCTTCTTCCTTACTAGTGACTCCAAATCAGGGGAATTCTCTTTTTCTTCTCTTTCGGGTGACTCTTCCCTTACCGACGACTCTTCCTTCTGTAGCGACTCTTTTCTAATAGAAAACCTCTTCCGACGGACCTAAGTACTTGTGCCTGTGCCTGACTCCTGTGCCCTAACTGTCTATATTGTTTGCGTGCTTGACACTTTTTTCTCAGAAGCCTCTCATATTTCTCTTCTCCTTGGCACAACATTTTTCCTTATGGTGGGGTCTTTAGAAATAGAGACATTATCTTCAATATAAGAACTGTAGGATGGAAAAGTGACAAGCGAGCATGGGAATCTACAAGTAACTCTTCCTCGCACCCGACCTCTCGAGGTCATGCCGAGACAGCCGGTGGGGATGGAATACGTGTGGGATGCAGACAAACTAGTTAGGCAATCTAATGTCTTCGACGTGCACTGGTGGAAACTACGAATCTAAGGAAAAGAAGGCCCTCCTAACCTAAACTGGTGTGATAGATTGATCGAAAAGGATGACTACTCGAAGACTCCAATCAATATCAAGCTCTAGTGTGATTCGGTCTATGGGTTGTGGAATACGTGGAAAATGACTTGGGATAGTTTCGTGTATATCTCCAGACAGGGTCATAGGGTGGATGATGGGTATAATGGAATCTACGGGTGATTATTTGGCCTAGTCTAGAATTCCTTAGCTTTATTAGCTACTACATCCAAAAAGGATAACTGTTCAATGATGATAGGTGGAAGTGGAGTAGATCTGAATACTAATGTACGTAGGCAAGCATCTATGTCTGATTCACCTATGGATTCATTGGGCTGTGGGATTTTTGGGTCACAACCGAATTTTTTCTCTCTTTCAATCCCTTCTACAGTCATGCGGATATATATCTAGGGTAATCTATAGTTTGGTTGATTTGACCAAAACGTGTGCGCTTGGTCGTCTTCTATGTTTAACCCGCTTAACTGGAGGCTGATTTGTTGTAAGTTTACAGTTGTTCGGAAGACTTGGATCCTAAGATTATGATCTATATTAGTTATTTCTATGACGAGATTGGGTTAGGGCATGATTGGTTCGAATACGTATTCTCTAGGCTCTATAAGTCCCGTGATTGTCATACAAAAGTAACAATGTAAATCCAATTGCAGCAAAGTAAGATTAACTATGTGAAGTATATTTATAGCATATATAACTTCTCTATTTTTGTATTTTTCTGATGAATTTACATGAATGAAATTGAAGGAGCAACTATTTTTAATAGATCTAGAAATTGACAACTAATCTAATAACGAATTTAAAATAAACAAAGCAATCGAGTATAGCTACTTGCATGTGCAGTTGTAAATCTATTGTAAATAATGAAATAACTAATCTAATCTATTTGAAAGACTCTCGATCCTACCTCAGAAGTGAGGAATGAATCATAGTTTCTCAGAAACTATCAATCCCCAGAGCTTCCCTGGCAATATCGAAAGTAAAATTGACTGAAATAAGGTGATTAACAACTCTATTTGATATGCTTCTAACTAGAACTTTGAAAGCTAGAACCTGGATTTTTCAGAATAGTGGCGAATCTGATGGTGTGTGTGGTTTTTTCCCCTCAGTGTGATCTCCTCGTTCCTTCGTTCTCACGTGGATCCAAAAAAGCGTGTAATGCTAGCATCAACAAAAGTAAATTTTGGAACAAAGGCAACTTAGGATACAGACTAAATACAATGTGAGTAGGAGAGGGATAGCGCAAGAGTACAGAGCTTGGCTTATGATATTCCTAGCGGGATTTATTGTGATTCATTCAACATAAAACGTCCAGAACCTAAAACTATCCTGTTTGACGAGCAAAACCTGCAACTTTAATGGCTTCCTACTGAGAATTAAACTGCTCTATTTCAATGGACTACATGAAGTAATGACAACATTTGCACAAGATGGATATGTGGCTTTCTAATAGCAAAATAACATTAAATAAGCATACAATGAACTAAACTATGAATCCTAAGCAAAATAAAAGAATGAACTACTGAAATGAGAAATTGAGAGGTAAATTTGAGGGGCCATTTTCTTAAGCACAAGCTAACTATTTATAGCATTTGCATTTACCCAAAGGTAAAAACCAAATTAATCTCTTAAACCATAAACAAAGCCAAAACACTATTCCAGGGAACCAGAATCATTAATGCAAGCCAAAGGCAGTGAAAAAAGCTGGTAAACGTTGAAATTTACATGATTCGCGTTAAAAAGAACATTTTGGAAAATGCGTGAAGGACTGCCACCCTAAGCAGGGTGGCGGTTATAGGACCGCCGCCTTGTCTGGGCGGTGGTCACGAGACCGCTGCCGAGTCAGGGAGGCGGTTTCATAACTGAAGAGAAAAATGCAAAGAAAAGAGGGGAAAAGAGAAAACAAAGCACGCAAGGGCTAAGTGAGGCATGCAGGATGTTAACGCATACTTGGGGAGCTTTTCCAGATCCCGAACACCTTACAAGGAGACTTATATCATCATTAGGGCACGTGTTACGTTGTTCCAGCAGTGCAGTACCTTACAATTTTGGGTACGTACATATTGCCCCCCTCGAAGAAGCGTTTTAGCCATGAAGAGGCGTAAAATGGTGGGTCTGAGTATGGCGGTCCCAAAATGGGAAGTTAGAAGTTATACCTGATACGTCTTTGTGTCGAAATGACGCTATCCAAAATTCCTGCCTCCTGCAAAATGAAAAGAGGAATCAAGTGCAGATAGACAAAATAGATCGGAAAATAAATGCTAAAATAATGGGAAATGAGGACATACCATTTGTGTGGGGGTAAGAACTTACCTCCATTGGCGCTCTAAACCTGTGAAAAGGGGATTCAAAATGAGTCAGGTTGTTATATATATGAAAGTGGGCACATTTTCCTTTTCATTTGTGCGTGTTGATTTGGTTGGTTTTGAGCTCTGGGACCCACGGTGACGGTTTCTTACGAGAGTAGAGTCAAAATGTTCGTGACGAGATAGCGATCATGCCTCCACAAGTAGATCATCGACCCACGAGATCATAGATTATTTTTTCTCAGTTTATCGTTTTTACCCCCAAAATTTTAAAATGTTAAAATCTTTGTCATGGGGGGGTTATTTTTGAAAATTTTAGGTTCAAAAGGTCTATCTAGGGGGGGTGCCTACTAGTTAGGCTTTTTTTTAGTTAAAATAGTCCCTTTTTGCATTTTTAGGCCTTTTTAAGGTATAAAACCTGCGTGGGTTTTCAGGACACGACCGCTGCCATGAATAGGGCGGGGGTCACATGACCGCCACCCTATTCAGGGCGGTGGTTACAAGACCACCACCTTTAAGGTGGCGGTTACAAAACTGCCGCCTGCTCAGGGCGACGGTTCCTAAAAGAATTCCAAAGGAACACTTGTTTGAAATTGTTTTTTGCATTTTTAGCATCTTTATGTGTTTTCATGATTTTTCTAATGTCATTCAGATGCTAAATTGCTCTGTTTTGTGTGTTTTTGGGTGTATGCAGGTGAGGGAGGAGTACATTCGATGGAGCTGAGAGAGAGAGTGTGACTGGCTCCCAGCAGTATTAGATCCCCTTTCACAGGATGAGGTGGACACTCTTTAGAGGGCCGGTATACTGCGTATATCACGCGTCCCACATGTTGCTCCATCCAGTCACATACTTTGTGACTTATTTTCTTATTGGGATGATGATCGGAACACATTCCGGTTACCAGGGGTCCGAGGTGAGTGGACCATCACTTTAGAGGATGTTTACCATATTCTTGGGGTCCCAATCATCGGGAGACGACTTACTCTTGAGACGACAGGTTCACGGGCTCAGATAGCACATTGGGCTTCTTACATGGGAGATGCAGTTATCTCCACTAGCTTGAAGAAGGGGTGAGGGTCTGATCTATTCCCAGCTTTCCCATCCCTTTGATTCACCAGGAAATTAGGGGGATCCTTGCCTCAAGATTGATCGGGGACAAGGGAGGAGACACACTACTATATTATTGGTCCCCCATCATTGCATAGATCGAGGGACATCGCCGGATTTACACTTGGGGAGCCGATATACTTGGGACTACCTACCATGATTTCTATAGGGTAGTCCATCTACAGGGGCAATCTTTGAGCCACCCGACCCTAATTATGAGCTGGGTCTATGATCGCTTCATCCCCTATGGTAAAGGTGTAGAGGTTGCAGATCCCGGAGCTGTGAGGGCAGCCAGATGGATAGAGATGTCGGTGCTTAGAGCACCTCACTAGCCAGCTGCTTCCCTGACCACCGATGACATGGAGGCCACACCGTATCAGGCCATGGCCAGTTTATGGGGCAATGAGGCTCTTACTTTGATCTCCTTCTCCACCATAGGGAAGCTTGTTGATAGAGTAGGGAGAGTGGAGATACATCCCTTTGGCCAAGTTCCTCAGTAGTTTCACCTACCTTACATGGGTATGCTTCCCCCGGTAGTGCCAATATACAAGTCAATTCGAGAGGCCAGATGGGGTCCTAGGGGTCGGGGTTGGATAGTTATTACCCCTGACATTCCTATTGCGGCTAGGCAGGTAGTACGTGCCCGAGGGAGAGTCGGTGCTCCTCAGGCACCCTTACATCAAATTACCGCCAGTCCTGCTCATAGCAGTGACGACCCTATTGATATAGACTCCGAGTCTGATGAGTTCACAGGGGGGAGACAGAGGATAGTGATCCTGAGTGGCATAACACTCAGGATATCATGCAGGAAAAGAGGACAGAGCAGAGTGCAGAGAGGGTGACTCTGGTTTCAGAGGAGCCACTCTCCCAGGGCCATGCTGGGGAGGATGAGTCCATAGGGGGATGCTACATTGCTCCAGCCATGGGAGGAGTACCTTAGTTAGTAGCGGCATCTGTTGTAGGTGCTGACCCTAGAGATCCATCCTGGAGGATCGGTGATCCGAGTAAGTTATCTTTCCTTTGCTTCGAGTTAGGATCACTTTAATTGCCATCTCCCCTTTTTTTTACACTTGTGTTTATCTCTTGTTTTATTTCTAATTTGTTTTCTCCTTTATTTGAAGAAACCGTCGATGAGTGGTGAGGCCTGATTCGCAGGGTATGCACCGATACCCTGATGATCCCTATGGAGAGGACTCATGCAGAGCTGTCTGTAGATGCAGGGGAGCCCTTAGTAGCTGGTAGACATACCGACATCTTTGCCCCCATCTGGCATGTGGCCAGGATGGTATCTGCCCTCTGTACTGAGTTGGTAGGGTATAGGACAATAGAGCAGTTGATGAGGAGTCATTCTCATGGCGAGACCACAGCTTCCCCTCGGGATCGTGAGCCCTCCATGCACTCAGAGCACCAGCGTAGCTGGAGTCCTAGGCGTGGGCGTGCACCCTCAGAGGGATCTCATAGGGGTTGAGAAGCCACTTGGTTCTCTTAGATTTTTGTATGATGTTTTTGTATTTGCCGGGCTCTTTGAGTGTTTTGACCATGCTTAGCACATGATGGCATTGTACAGGAATATTGACCATTTATATATATATTCTTTTTGGATCAGACTCTTGCCATCTATGACCTTGCTTCCATTTCCATTTCCACATGTAAACTATGATGTTATGCTTATATGATTTTTAGAATGTATGCAATGGAGAACAAATGATACAAGTGTTAACTCTCTTTTTGTATTTCATGGTGCTGATATATGATAATGTAGATACAATGTGATTTTGAATTTTTAGTTTCTTTAAGTAGTTTTGATACCTCATATCTGTTTTGGCAAAGTGGTGAAGATAAGACGGTATGATGAGCAGATAAACTTGCCCCACTTCTAACTCCACGCAACTAGTAAGATGTGAGGACTCGTCACTGAGAGATAGAAAGGGCACAAGTTATGAAATGTGTTGAAATGATAGTGATGAAAGATAAACAAAGCTTTGGTGGAACCCAATTAGGATGCTACAAGCCTATTCTACCCGAGTGACTCCATAGTTTGGGATGCAACTTGCTTTGTGGTTTATCTAGACTTAGATCCGTAGATGGCCACATGGTAGACAAAATCTGGGTTTTAGGATTTTTAACTCTCTTGGAATTTTGGACATCTGATTCATTTATTTTTGACTCAAGACTTCAAGATTTGAATTGTCTGTTTATGACCTTTAACATTTGTTTGTCAAGAGGACCCCCTACACCTTGCCCCATGCTACTAATAAGAAGCGTGGGTTTATCACCATGGGAAAGGCTTAGGCGAGTAAGGGCATTTCCATCCTTTCCCAACCTTACGTCACTAGTAAGAGACGCAAGCTCATCACCAAAGGTTGGTGGGGCAAGGAAATGTGTAAATTTAAAATGTTCTATTTGATTTATATTTGGCTTGTTTATTTGAGCAAAATGTCAGCATGCTCTTACTTCCAAAGAGATATTCATACGGATAGATGTGACACAATGAAGCTTCTAGAACAGACCATAGGTAAGACACCTATCCTAAGAAGAAACCGAAAGTGAGAACAAGCATGCAGACCTTGGTATGGTTACCGTTAAGACTTTGTCATATCTAGCTTTATTTGATGAAATGATTCCGAAATAGTTGATGATATCATGGAAATGGAGAAGTATGATTAGAGTGTTTATGCCAATACCATCAGAAGTTTGTAATGAATTGCTTTTAAGAATAAATTCCTTGATCACAAAATTGTACGAAACAAGCAGACAAAATGATCCTAGCTATATGAAGATGCAATGTAGCTATAATTATACAAGTAGTGCCGGTTGCTTATGAATAGAATCATTTAAGGTGTAGGAATTGACTGTTTCACCAAATTCCTCACCTTCTAGTGTGCATAAGAGATATGCACCATTTCCATAGTCCTTCATGACTCGGTATGGGCCCAACCATTTGGGCCAAAACTTCCTTCCTTCGCTGGTCTTTTTATCGATCCGGCTATCTAGCCTTAGAACTAGATCACCTTCATATATGTCTCGTTCATAGACCTTCCTGTTATACTGCCAGCACATCCGGTCAGCATAGACTCTATGCCACTGTTCAACATCTAACCTAGCTTCATCTAGGCTTTCTAGTTGGGAGAGATGTGCTTCTCTGTAAATGTCTTTGTCTAGGATCCCTTGCAATGAGATACGGAGACTGGGTATTTCAACCTCAAGTGGGAGAACTACTTCTGCCCCAAATACTAGCGAGAAAGGAGTCGCCCCTGTTGGTGTTCTTATTGAGGTTCGGTGAGCCCATAAGGCTGGATACAACTTCAAATGCTAATCTCATTTGTTTTCTTTCACAATTTTAAGGAGAATGGCTTTTAACGTTTTGTTTGTTGCTTCAGCTTGTCCATTGGCTTGGGGGTAATACAAGGAGGCCGTATGATGGCTTATTTTAAATTTATTACACAATTCGCAAACTTCGTCATTCTTATAAGAAGTCCCATTATCCAAGATAATGATTTGTGGGACACCATACTTGCAAATGATTTGGTTCAAAATGAACTTGGCGATTACAGAACCTTGTACAGTAGTAAGAGGCATGGCCTCTACCCACTTGGTAAAATATTCAGTGGCCATGATTATGAAATTATGGCCATCTGTAGACGAGGGAGATAATTTCCCTATCAAATTTAGGCCCCATGTAGAAAAGGGCCATGGAGTAGCAATTAGTTATAGAGCTTGTGCCGACATGTGGATCTCACGGGAGAATTCTTGGCACTTATGACACCTTCGTACAAACTCTACTGCGTCGTGTTCTAGAGTAGGCCAGAAATAGCCCATTTGATGTATTTTACGAGTAGTGGCATGGCCACTGAAGTGGCCTCCACATATTCCACTGTGAGATTCGTGGAGAATCTTCTTGGATTCTTCTGTGTCGACACATCTTAGAAGCATTCCATCAAATGCTTTTTGATAGAGCACTTGCTCTATAATGACGTATTTGGCTATGATAATGCATAACCACCTTCTTTGTTGTGGTGTAGAGCCTTCTGGGTATGTATGATCCATGATATAATTAATAATATGAACATACCAAGGACACTCAGAGATGGGAGGTATGGTTTCGATGTAGTATACGCATTCATCAGGAAAGTCCAGATCTACTAGGTTACCTCCATCTAGTGGGTTATCAACTAACCAATCCATGATGATTTGTCCTTTAACATACTTTTTATTTACAAATGTTAGTTCAAACTCCCCCATTAAGGTTATAAAGCATCCAACCTTTTTAGACAAGGACCCTTGCATGAGGAAAGTTCGTAAATGCTTTGTCTTTACAACGACCCTTGTTTCTTGATTTAGCATATAATGTCTTAAACGTATGGTTGCAAAGACTATGGCAAGGAATTCTCATTCTACCTGTGTATAACGTGTTTTATAGTCGAGAAACATCCAACTAATGAAATAGATCACACGGTCTCTCTTGTCATCGTCTTCTTGAGCCAGCATACAGGCTAGTGAGACATTGGTAGCTCACAAATATAAAGTTAACGGGCGGTCTGGCTTAGGTGGATTTAGCGTAGGTGGTGATAACAAGAAACACTTAACTGCATCGAAAGCTTCATTGCAATCTTTGGTCCAATCAATACTGTAATCTTTCTTAAGTAGATTGTTGATTGGATGAATGGCGAAACTTAAGTCTGGGATGAATCTCCGGATTGCACCAAGCTTTCCGAGAAATGACCTGATTCCAAATTCATCCGAAGGTGGGACCATTTCGAGAACAACCCTAATTTTTGTTGGGTCAACATCGATCCTATGTGACGATACAATGTAACCTAGGAGCTTCCCTCATGTTACACCAAAGACGCATTATTTTGGATTTAGGGTGACTCCGTATTCTATCAAATGTGAAAGAATGACGCGAAGCCCTTCCGGATGGTCATAACACTTCTTGGCCTTGGCCGAAAATTCATCTACGTAGGATTCCAAAATTTTATGAATAAGGTCATGAAATATATACGTCATAGCCCGCTGGTATGTAGTGCCAACGTTCTTGAGACCGAATGGCATAACAACATAGCAATAGGTTCCCCAAGGAGTTATAAACGTGGTTTTAGCTTGATCTTGTTCGGATATTCTGATTTGATTGTATCCTAAGAATCCATCCATGAGAGACAAAAGCTCAAATCCAGTTATTGCGTCAACAATGACGTATATGGATGGTAACGGGAAGTCATCCTTAGGACATGCCTTGTTAATGTCTTGGAAGTCTATGCAAATGCGTATCTTCCCATTCTTTTTTAGAACGGGAATGATATTAGATACCTACTGAGAGTAATCGACTGGCTTGATGAATCCTACTTGGAGGAGTTTCATTACCTCCTCTTTCACCATGAGAGCTACCTTAGGTTTCATTGGTCTCGATTTTTGTTTAATCAGATTTACATCTAATTTAGTGACGAGGTTATGTACCGCAATGTGTGGTGCAGCCCCTGTCATTTCCTTATATTTAAATGTAAAAGTGTTCCGATGTTTCTTTAGGATTTGATTGTGTATTTCTACTTCAGATGGAGTTAACGAGGATCCTAACTTCAATATCCTTGGTTCATCCTCTATTCTGATGTTAATATCGATTGTTTCTTTGATTAAAGAAGCGTTACCTTCTTCGAACTCAGGCGGGGCTAGAGGTAGTTCCATATCGTCTCCATTCTCAACTATGTATATGTTGAGCTCCTTTTGTGGGGGAAGCTCTGTCATGGGATTTTTGAAGTAGGATGATGAATGCGGTATTAAGGATAAATCTACTGCGTGATGGGTGAGATGTAATGCTACATAGGCATTTAAGTAATCCAAAGTGGTTGTATCACTATCAATGTGGTCTAGGATAGTAGATTTGTTTTCATTTCTATTTGTTAAAAGAGGATTTGACATTTTTTTTACTAATGGTTCGGTACGAAGGGATACCATGAAATAGGTATCTTCCAACTCACTGTTTGGAGTGAAGCGTGACGCCGAGGTCTCTATTGAATCGGCGAGAAGATTTTGCTCTCACGGGATTGCTTCAATTGATATGAAGTCAAACTCCTTGCTTAAATTCAATACAGCTGTTTTGTAAAGCTGTAAGTGCTCGGCTCTGGTTTCATACATCTCAAAGACTTGGTTTGCTACCAATTTTGAGTCTCCTAACACCCTGATGTTATTAACATCGATCCTCTTAGCTAGGACGAGGCCAAGGAAGAGGGCTTCGTACTTAGTGTCATTGTTTGTAAATTCGAAATTTAGTTTAAAGGCAAATGGTAGGACTTTTCCCTCGGGAGAAGTAAAGATTACACCTGCCCCAGTTCCGTAACGACATCTAGCTCCATCGAAATGGAGAGTCCAATAATTAGCTGGGAATATGGGCATTGGGATATTTGTTGTGTTAACATCTTCTACCTCTACTATACAGAGATCCACTACTGGAAGAGAACCAACACCTAGGGTGTATCCCATGCCTATAGAATCAAATGGTAGGAACATTGGTAGATCCTGTTCTAGTAATTCAATGATTTTTGTAGTAGTTCCTAACGATATTATTTCTACAATCTTAACCTCATCTTTGAGGGTTGGGATCATCTTGGCTAGGCTCATAGTCTCAAGATCTATCGTAGGTACCAAATTTTCTTCCGGCTTTGTGTCAGTAGGTTTCTTAAGTTGGTTTGTTGGGAGTTCAAACTCTGAGTGCACGCCTGGTCTTTTCTTTAGGTCAGCCAGGTGTACATAGAATGGTTTTGGATCACCTTTGGCTATGAACACCTTTCCTAAATGCAAAAATCTTACTTCTTGGAATAATGTAGAAGGGATTGCCTTCATACGACGTATCCATGGTTGGCCAAGGATCATATTATAGTTAGTTTCCTGATCTATAATATAAAACTCAGTCAAGATTGTTTTGGGTCTTAAGGTGACCGGTAGTATTATAGTTCCAATTGAGGTGGCTTTATGGCTATCATAGCCTCTTAGCATATTTCGAGTTGTGGAACAATTCGTTTCTCCATACCCTAGCTTTTGAAAGAAAGAGAAGGGGACTATGTTAACTGTTACCATATCGTCAACCATTACATGTTTCACGTAATTGTTATAAACCCATACTTGCAAATGTAAGGCTGGATCACCTCGGCATGCAATCTCAACGTCTGTTGGCATTTTGTTTATTTCAAATATGAATTTTCTATCCCTATCCGGCTACACCGGAGGGTGGATATCAAAGTCTATATGGTTTACCTGTGTTTTAGGAGGTGGAGTGATGTTAATTAGATGACCTAAACCTAATGCCTCTAAAAGAGCAGCCCTGTGGGTAGGAGAATTCTTTAGTAAGTCCAAAAAAGAAATGTGCGAGAAGGTTTTTGTTAGATCACTAATTAAATCGTAGGCACCTACGGGTCTTACTAACATTTGTTAGATGTTATCTATCTCCAGTAGGTAACTTGGGCTTGGTTGAGAGGAATACTCTCGTGTCCTTGTTACAGCCTCTACAGGTAGTTTGGCGTCTAACTCCACTAAACCGATTATCTTGGGTCACAGATGACTTCCTAATTGTGGCACAACTAATGGATTTAGTGAAGTTGAGGCTTCATGATCATGGTTTCCTGTCATTACACCCTTGTTTGTCCCATTCGAAATTAACCTATTGTTGTCGTGATTTGGGAGCGGATCATTAAAGATCTTAAGGGGTGCATTTTGAGGGGAAACTGCCCCTGTAAAAGTATTTGGTGTTGGTAACGTAGGATCTGCCAAGAACATATCTATGAAAAGTTTTCTTTGTTCCTCTGGAAAACGTTGCATGAATTTATTATAGTCATGGCATGTTCTAGTGTCATTGCCTCAGATTTTGCGAAAACCACAATACGAATTAGGATTGTAATTCCTAATCTGCTGGTTTTGTGCATATTGTGGCCCAAAACTCTGATCAAACAGTTGCCTATTAGGATTAAATTTTTTCATTTTTTTTAGTTTTGATTCTTGTTTTGACAACCAATTGAGTTTTGGCTTGGACCGTGTGTAGGGTTTTGCCATTGTTGTTGTTTTTGTTGTTGTTGATGATTGAAATCCACTTCATTGATTGTTCGGGTAAAGTTGTTGTTTCGTTGGTTGTTTACTAATGGTGGAGTATTCACAACATTTACCCTTTTGGTCTGATCAGTTACTCCATCTATTGTCACTCTGCGATTTTTATTAAGGATTTTAGGTCCTTGATTGGTATTTGTGGTGGTAGGTTAAGCTGTAGTATTCTGGTTGGAGGTGATTAACCTCCCATTTCTTCCATACGTCTTACGACCATTATCTATTGCTGATTGATCTATTCAGAGAGCACTCTCAAGTACTTCATCGTAAGTCCTTAGTGGGAACTTCTGGACTTCTTCCTTCACTTCTATGCTAAGAGAATGAAGGAATAAATCACATAGTTCCATTTGGTCCATATTTGGAGCACTGACTGAAGAATAAATAACTGTATGCCATCTCTAGATGAAATGAGCAACATATTCATTGTGTTCCTGCTTAATGTGCAAGAATTCCCTGATTCTTGTTCTTAATAGTTTGTTCATGTCAAATGCCTTAATGAACTTTGAAACGAGTTGTTTAAACGAATGGATGGAAGCCTTACGTATTCTATAATACCAATCGAGAGTGATACCCTCCAAAGTTTTGGGGAATATTTTAACAACAACCCCATCCCAAGGGAGTAGTTCTTGAATAGCTGTGGCGTAAGCCTTGATATGTGTAATCAGATCTCCCTCACCTTTGTATTTGGGCAAATCAGGAAGAGGTATTGGAAGCATAACGCTTCATATGGTGAAGCTTAAGGGTTCTTTCAAATATTCTGAATAATTCCCTATTGCATAGGTTTTGACCATTGATAGTGCCTGCTAAGGGGGTGGCGGTGGAATGGGTTGTTGATATGGCATAGCGTACGAATTGGAAGGGGCATAAGGAAGCCCCTGTGTTTGAGAAAACATGCCGGGAGAGGAGAACATGTCTACTTGTTGTGATTTGGAGTACATGTTTAAGTATGAAGTTGTATTGTCCCAGAATGGATTATTTTGTACTGGACCGAGAGGTATCAGAACGGTGTTAGAAATGGCGGTTCTTGTTGGCATTTGTTGTGAATACTGAGGAGTCATACCTACCATGCCTATTCCTGTGAGGAGGTCTACTTGGATAGGATGGTGTGGAGGATTAGAATTTCTTGCATGTATGAATTTAGAATGGCGATTTTCCTGAGCAAGTTCTAATCCCCTAACTTTTTCTACTAAAGTTGAAATGACCTCATGTTATGAAGTCATGATGTTTTGCCTTAGTGGCATTTGTTGTATATCATGATGTTGTATAGGCATGTGATATCCTGCTATGAATTGATCGCTGCCATGCCAAGTTTCCCCGAGGGCATGTCCTATATGGAGTGGCATGGAGGTATTTTCTTGAAAAGAGACCTCGGGTTGTGCTTGTAAACTTCCTACGAGTGGGTACATACTCCGAGAGCGTTGTTCATTCTTGGCATGATGTACCAAATGTTCATCATCTAAAACCAAGTATGGGTCTGATTGCCTACTAATTTGTGGTCTAAGTAGTACCTGAGGAGATGAACCAGATTCTCCTGTGAACGTCATATTGTTCAAGCCTGAAGGCTCTGTGTGTTGCATTTGAGCGAGTTGATCCAACTCCTCTGTTTGGAAAGATGAGCCATATCTGATCCTTGGAGATGGAGTTTGTGTTGATAATTGGTTATTTGAATAGTTTTCACCCCATACTGAGAGCGAGGCTGATGACTGTCTATTCAATTGAGCGTAGTATGCTTCAAGACCTAGGAGAGGTCTACCATATACATCGAATCCCGACATATTCGGGGGGTATGTGAATACCCACAAAATAATGGGTAAGAGTGAAGGTGGAAGGAAGAACTGAAAATAAAAGAGGAAGAACTATTTCATTCACATCGGGTTCACCAATTTTGTATGATGGAAAAGTGATAAGTGAGCGTGGGAATCTATAAGTAACTCTTCCTCACACCCGACCTCTCAAGGTCGTGCCGAGACAGCCGGTGGGGATGGAATATGCATGGGATACAGACAAACTAGTTAGGCAATCTAATGTCTTCGACGCGCACTAGTGGAAAATGTGAATCTAAGGAAAAGAAGGCCCTCCTAACTTGAACTGGTGTGATAGATCGATCGGAAAGGATGACTGCTCGAAGGCTCCAATCAATATCGAGCTCTGACATGATTTGGTCTATGGGTTGTGGAATACGTGGAAAATGACCTGGATAGTTTTGTGTATATCTCTAGATAGGGTCATAGGGTGGATGATGGGTATAGTGGACTCTACGGGTGATTATCTGGCCTAGTCCAGAATTCCTTAGCTTTATTAGCTGCAACGTCTAACAAGGATAACTGTTCGATGATGATAGGTGGAAGTGGAGTAGATCTAAATACTAATGTGCGTAGGCCAGCATCTATGTCTAATTCACCTATGGATTTGTTGGGCTATGGGATTTGTGGGTGACAACCGAATTTTTTCTCTCTTTCAAGCCCTTCTACAGTCATGCGGATATATATCTAGGGTAATCTATAGTTTGGTTGATTTGACCAAAACGTGTGTGCTTGGTCATCTTCTATGTTTAACCCACTTAACTAGAGGCTGATCTGTTGTAAGTTTGTCATTGTTCGGAAGACTTGGATCCTAAGATTCTGATCTATATCAGTTATTGCTACGACGAGATTGGGTTGGGGCACAATTGGTTTGAATACATATTCTCTGGGCTCTCTAGGTCCCGTGATTGTCATACAAATGTAACAATGTAAATCCAACTACAACAAAGTAAGATTAACTATGCGAAGTATATTTATAGCATATATAACTTCTCTATTTTTTTATTTTTCTGATGAATTTACATGACTGAAATTGAAGGAGCAACTATTTTTTATATATCTAGAAATTGACAACTAATCTAATAACGAATTTAAAACAAACAAAGAAACTGAGTATAGCTACTTTCCTGTGCAGTTGTAAATCTATTGTAAATAATGAAATAACTAATCTAATCTATTTGAAAGACTCTCGATCCTACCTCAGAAGTGAGGAATGAATCATAGTTTCTCAGAAACTATCAATCCCCAGAGCTTCCCTGGCAATATCAAAACTAAAATTGACTGAAATAAGGTGATTAGCTACTCTATTTGATATGCTTCTAACTAGAACTTTGAAAGCTAGAACCTAGATTTTGTAGAATAGTGGTGAATCTGATGGTGTGTGTGGTTTTGTCCCCTCAGTGTAATCTCCTCGTTCCTTCGTGCTCACGTGGATCCAAAAAAGTGTGTAATCCTAGCATCAACAAAAGTATATTTTATAACAAAGGCAACTTAGGATACAGACTGAATACAATGCGATTAGGAGAGGGATAGCGCAAGAGTACAAAGCTTGGCTTCTGCAATTCCTAGTGGGATTTATTGTGAGTCATGCAACATAAAACGTCCAGAACCTGAAACTATCCTGTTTGACAAGCAAAACCTGCAACTTTAATGGCTTCCTACTGAGAATTAAACTGCTCTATTTCAATGGACTGCATGAATTAATGACAGCATTTGCACAAGATGGATATGTGGCTTTCTAATCTCAAAATAACATTAACTAAGCATGCAATGAACTAAACTATGAATCCTAAGCAAAATAAAAGAATGAACTACTGAAATGAGAAATTGAGAGGAAAATTTGAGGGGTAATTTGCTTGAGCACAAGCAAAGAATTTATAGCATTTGCATTTACCCAAAGGTAGAAACCAAATTGATCTCTTAAACCATAAAGAAAGCCAAAACACTATTCTAGGGAACCAAAATCATTAATGCAAGTGAAAGGTGGTGAAAAAATCCGGTAAACGTTGAAATTTACGTGAGTCACATTAAAAAAAAGATTCTGGAAAATGCGTGAAGGACCGCCGCCTTGAGCAGGGCGGCGGTTATAGGACCACCACCTTGTCTGGGCGGCGGTCACGAGACCACCATCTAGTCAGGGCGGTGGTTTCGTAACTGAAGAGAAAAATGCAAAGAAAAGAGGGGAAAAGAGAACAACAATGCACGCAGGGGCTAAGTGAGGCATGCGGGATGTTAATGCATACTTGAGTATCTTTTCTGGATCCCGAACACCTTGCGAGGAGACCTGTATCATCATTGGGGCACATGTTACATTGTTCTGGCAGTGCAGTACCTTACAATTTTGGGTACGTATAAGCACCTTTTTCATACTTAGGCCTTTGGAGGAAATATACCCTCACTTCTTTCCTCCTTGCAACAAGCAAGGTTACTAGTATCAACATCTACACATCATGGGAGACATACTTCTGCACATAGGCACACTTCTTGGGGTATATTAACTTCCTACATAACTCACATTAATCTTGATCGACTAGACTTAGATAAAACATGAGTTTCTTCGCCTCTTTGGATCAATTGAACCTGGCTTGGAAGTAATGTGCTATGAAGGAGAAAGGAAACTTACACCAAGGAATCTTGGTGTCATCCACCAAAGTAAATCCGTTGATACAAAAATGCTAGTATATGGAAAACTCATCCTCTCCTTGCACTAATGAAGGTAAGTTCTTGGGTTCCAGGTGCACCTTATAAGTGGTCGTCATGGTGTCATAATTATACTATTCAAACCTCTTGGCGGGGGAAGGGTTCTCATTTGGTTATTCCCAAACACACTTATCTGGCCCATTTGGCACTCCAATCGTTGAAAAGGTAATGGTGAGGATGACATTACCAAACATGATCTTCTCTCCGTCACACATGATGTTTGTAATCTCCTCTGTAATAAAATATTAGAGGTTATAGATGGTCCCCTCTGAGATCTTTCAACATACATTCAACCAGGCCTTATTGATCTATGTCCATCTCTCTTGCCCATTTAGCTTTATGACAAAATGTGCAACCATCCTCATCACTAGATCAGTAATTGCATAAATGTTAAGTAGCATGAACCCTTCTTGTAGTCATAAGCCTCAATTATTTTCTTACTGGATTCCTTGTCTCCCAAATCATCCTCCAATGATTATCCTTTGCAGATAAGGATGGTCAAATTAGAAATTAGCTAGGGGTTATGTGCATCCTCTAACCTACGAAATAGAAATGGTCTTCATTCTCACATGACATCAACCATTGCTATAGTCACTTAGGCTTGTCAAAATAAGGAAACTCGTAGAGTTGTAACAATCCAACCTTATCCATTTTCACCTTCACTTCATCGTCATAGATAGGCATTCCATATGGTGTCCTCCTCTCTATAGGATGAACTAGTTCTAGGGTCATCTCTTTCTCTGTGGTGCTCGTTTGATGGTTTTTATCACTTACAGCCATCTTTTCAACATGAGACACCCATTCCTTACATAGTAGTACAATGTCCATGTACTACATTTTTGTGTACCATTCTTTATTGAAACTGGTAGAAACGACTTGTTTTCCCTTTTCCTTGCCCTTCTTCAGTGAAATGTTTTCTACTTTCCTTCATGTCATTCCTTCGTTGGGTCCTTAAAAATTCTTCCTCTCTTCTGGTCCCGACTCTTCTCAACTTTGTGGATCCACTTCTTTGCAAAAATTCCTTCAAACCCCATGACCTAGCTATGCAACCCTAACCTGAAAAACCATTTTTCCACAAGATGACATAACACCCGTGAGATTCTTCTACAAAACCTTCTCTTCTTATGCTTGTGTACTCTTTTCCACTTTGGTTCACTGATAAAACTAGCTATGCACCAAAATCTTCACAACTCTTCTCAAACCTTCTTTGCAAGGATGCACTAGTTCACGAGAGATATTTGATAGCTCACTGGACATCCATATCTACTGATTATATTTTTCCACAAGAACCTAATTTTTTTTTTCATTATGCAATCCATTGTAGCCACCGCTTATGTCCACCTTATAAGGTAATCTGTGCATGTAATAATACAGTGCAAACCTATCCTTTGTGTGACTGGAGAAATAGAGCCTACGAAGTCAATTACCCACTTCTCAAATGGTTTTGCACTGACAATTAGTCTTAATGGAATTTCATCTCTTTTCCCTCATTTACCAAGGCACTAACAGTTGTCATAAGCCTACCAATACTTGATACAAAATTGGTAAATGCTTTCCCACAAAATACCTACTAGTAAAATCTTCCACACAGTGGAATTTCCATCATAGTGTCCTCCTGCAATTCCACTATGTTCTTCCTCCATGATTGCAACACGTTCTTGCTCTAACACGCACCGATGCAAGATCTCATCATAGCCTAACTTGTATAAGTCTCCACCAATTAACATGTAGGGTGTAACATGTATGGCTAACTACTTCCTTTCTAAATTATTCATTCCCTCTTGCGCCACACCCATTTTGAGAAACATTGCAATATCTTCCAAGTCAGAGGGTGTGCAATGCAATCTGAATAGTTGTGCATCTGACATTGTATCCTCAATGTTTTTTGCATCCTCTCTTGATTCTATCCTTGATAAATAGTCATGCCCCAAATTACTCTTACCCAGTTTTACAACAACTATAAACTCAAACTCTTGAAATAATAGGACCCACCTGCATATGCGCCCTTGTAAAATGGGCTTGTTGATGAAGTACTTTAATGTCATGTGGTCCGTGTAGAATATAAAGTGTGTTGCCAACATCTACTACCTGAATTTGTGTAGCGCATAGATCATCGATAATTCCTCATGCTCGGTAGTAGTATAGTTCTTCTCTGCTAGTGTCAACTTCCTACTTTCAAAACAAAGTGGGTGATCAATAGTCCCCTCACCAGGTTGTGCCAACACTACTCTAATTTCCATCCTTGAGGCATCAACATGTACACGGAATGGCTTATCCTAGGAAGGAAAGCATAATATGGGTGCAGTGATAAGCATATTCTTTAATGTATCAAATGCCATTTGTTGCGCTTCTCCCCAATGAAGTGTACTTATGTGCTTAAGCTATTCCTCCAATAACACTGTGATCTTGGAATATCCCTTGATAAATTTTTGGTAGTACCCTGCATGCCCAAGGAATCTGCGCACCACGCTCTAGATGGTAGGTTCCCCCAATCCCACAATAATGGAAACTTTGGCAAGATCCACTAACAAGCCTTCCTTATATATGATATGCCCCAACAAGCTTCCAAAAGGAGTAGAAAAAACACATTTCTTAATGTTGAGAGATATACTCAACTATCGGTATCTCTTAAACATTAACCACAGATTGTTACAATGGTCTTTTACTTGTCCATAAACCATCTAGTCATCAAGGTATACTTGAAGAAACTTACAAATGAATTCCTAAAACACCAAAACCATAATGTGTGAAAACATAGCAGGTGCATTATTCAAACCAAAAGGCATGACCATATAGGAAAAACTTCCCCATTCAGTGGAAAAAGTTATCTTTTCTTGGTCCTCCTTTGGTAGTATAACCTGATGATATCCTGAGAATCCATCTATGAAATAATATATCTCGCACCCAGCTACTCCTTCTAGGATTTCCTCAATGAAGGGGGTTAGAAAAGGGTCAGTGAGACATACCACACTCAAATCCCTATAATCAACTCAAACCCTTATCCTTCCATCCTTCTTAATGTTGATGACCATCAAAATTATCCACTCTCATTCCTAATAGCCTCAATGATTCCTAATGCAATCATCTTGTCAATATCCTCCTTGACTTTGATGCGCAAATTCATATTCATTCGATAAGGTCTCTTCTGAATTGGGAACGCACCTTCCTTTAACTTGATCTTCATTTCTCCCAAGGAGTGGTGAACTCATTTAAGCTTATGGTACCCGTACAAAAACAAATCCTAAAATTCAAGAAACAAATTGATGATCTTTGAAACCTCCTTTTCTGTCCAGTAATCTCCAATAGTATCCTCCTTAGGTTCCACCTCTGAACCAATGTTAACCTTATCAGTTTTTAGGGGTTCATTGTAGGTGCACACTTGCTGATCAACACTATCCATAACCCCACGCGTGCTCATAGTATGGTTAACATCCAAGTTTTCCACCTCTTCACCATCTATCACGTACACCAATTTTCCTCTCTTTTTCCATGCATGTGCACTCAAGTTATATCTCCTCTTATATGTCCTCATGAAAATGTAATTCCAAGCTAGGTTAACCCAACAACTCTAGTACTCTATCCTCTACCATGGTACTATCTCCCATAATTAGGTGCTTAACAACATGTAGTGCCTTATTCACCAATGGTTTAATACTTCGATATTTGAAAGCTTGAAGGATATCAACCGTCAACTCTTGTCAGTTTCCTGTCTGACGCCACAACTTTGAGTTAATGTACCATGTGTGCACAACCTTTTAAGGTGGAGTAAATATTATACACCCATAAAGTTGGAGGAAATTATTCCATGCTTTTCATCCATGTCTTCTCACATGCCTCGACATGAAATGAGATGGGTTCCTTCCCATGATAATCTTGTAAAACAATAGGTGTATTTCTTTAGAGAAATCTACCAAAGAAAGTTATTCTCACCTTATGCCACTCTATAAGGTTATTGTGATGGATTTCCCACCAACATGCTGCAGTCTTAAGCAAGGTATATCTAAGAATACTTATCCTTTCAACCTCACATATCCACTGGGTCTCCATTGCTTGTAAGAAAACATCAGGTTTGGCTCCCCCAGTGTAACTTGGCAACTGTTTTCCTCCTAGGATCCTGAATGAGTGTGCCTTTTTTACACTCGTCACAGAGAGTCTTAACTTACTTCCGAATAAATCATATGTCATGTGCGCCAATTGTCACATGCCACACTAGTTTTATCACTTATAGAGTGAGCGTATTCCAACTGAATAATACCTTCTTTTGTTGGTTGTATAACCTCAGGGTTATTGATAGTGCACACATATATTATGTCTAGGTCTTCTTCTCTTATGAGATTAGTATAGGGCTTTGAATTCCCATCCATCAAAGGAATGATAACACGTTCCTCCTTGTTCTCAAAACTTATATACCCCTTGTTGAAATTCAAGTCAGTATTGTTCTTATAGCACTAGGGGTGCCCAAGTAATGCTGAAAAGTTGTCCCCCTCAGCAAACACCAAGACTTCAAAGTCTCTAGTGAATTTTTCCCCTTGGATAGTGATAGCAGCATCCTTTAAACACCAATGGGAATTAATTTTGTCTTATTAGACATATCCATCACATTTGAAGATGGCTGTAATAGGGGCCTTCCCATTTGATTCCATACATCTAGGGTGAGAACATTAACTTCTGCACCCATGTCAATTAGAATATTACTTAGGATTCATCCATCAACAACTTCATTCAAGGTAATCTCCTTATCATAGTCAAGGTTGTGGGGAGGTATATCTGACTAAGGGACCTCAATGCTCTTCTTCTACTCCAACTTCCTGGATTTATCTTTTAGAAATTTAATTTTCCCTTGAAGAATTCTAATTGCATCCATGCTCTCTTGATAGAATTCCTTCTGATGCGTAGCGTCCAGATACTTCCCATGTACCACTTATTCTCTTGTAATCATCAACCTTTACTATGGTATCGCTATGGCGCGAGAAACCTCAGCTTGCGTCATCACAAGTATAGGTTCTAACTTGGACTCATGTGACATTCTTGACATCCACTATTTATCAGCGTGCTTTATGCTCACCATCCCAGCACCCTTATCCTTCTACTGCTTCTGGTTCATGTGTTCAAATAATTCTAGGCATTCCTCATACTTGTGTTTTTTTCCACACTAAGAACACTGCAGTAGATCAGGGAATTCACGGTTATAGTGTTCTGTAGACTCACAGTTGTAACAATTTCCACATGGGAACTCAATTCTTCCACCTCCATGGTTTCCAAAACCTCTAAATCCTCCGTGAAATCCTCTTCAATGACTCCCTTTGTCCATGCACCCTTCATAATGACAACCCTTATCCTTAGAAGTGTTTGGAATACTAGTCTGGCACACACCAATATCAATGACATCATGTATTTTTTCAATCAATCTATAATCTTTAGTGTCATGAGTAGTAGAGGTGTAAATTTTGTAATAACAAGACACATTCTTACAGATCGTACACTGCAGTAGTAGACACCTACTTACATCATGATCTCCATGGAAAATCTCATAGTCTACCATCATCATGTTACCCATCTCTGAGGATAATTTTCCTTCATATGCCATTCTACCTCACAATTTGTACACCATAACCCACTTTGAGTCTATTGAGCCGAGTTCCTAGACAATTTCTCCATATGCTTTGCCATTGAAGCAATTTGGGATTCTAGGAATAGACTAACTCATATATCAACACTTATTATTGGATTCACACTTAAGACAGCCTCTAAGGCCTCGTGCAGATCTGTGAAAGTATTATATGAAATTGCCCTCCTAAAAGGTGTGATCAGTCCTCCGACAAACCATTGAGCATGTTGTGAAGGGTGAATGCCATAAGATAACTTGGATATGAGAGTCTTGATACACGCATCATACTCCCACACATTTTATGTCATTCCTTGTTGAATATCCTTCAATGCGTTGATGCTTTTCTATTCAAACTCAAGTATGTGGCCAAAAAGGCATTACCCAGTAAAATTTAATCCACCAATGTCTAGTGTGGGTCATACTTCATGTACCAGCTATGCGCGCATCCTTCCAACATGGCTGCAAACTAACTTTATTTCCACTTCGGGGAAAGTGATTCTCATTGTGGGCCATAGTAACTTGTACTTGTGTACATTTTCTGTGATGTCCTCAACGCCCTTATAATAAGGTAAGTGGAGCAACATCTCATAAAACACTTGTTGATCGTGTTGTGGACCTTGTCCACTAGATCCAAGACCTTGATTCCCTTCGATGTTACCTCCACCATCAGACCAACTAGATCCACCATACCCTCCTCATGTCCTAAGTAAGGGGCTTAATGCATTTGTACCATGCAAACCCACCGTTGCGTGAAACTATGAGCCAACAGTTTGTGATACCGAACCACTCCCAAATGTGTTTCCCGCACCACTCCTAGATGCGATACTCAAACCTTTTGATCCCACACCTTTCCTAAATGTTGTGCCAAAAAAAAATACCACCAAACACAGGAAATGATTTTACAACCATATATGTACCAAATGAAATATTATACCTCCTAGGTGTCACTTGACTATGAATACCGATACCAACTAGATTATCAAAATTTATCTTATGAACTGGAAAAATAAGTGCAAATGTTTTTTCACCATGTGGGTTAAGTTACACACCGACAGATCTTCTCCTTTCTTCATATTACGAGCTCTCTCCAGAAGCCGAGGAGGTTTCTCTTCCATGTTTGCCTAGATGGGGTAGCTCAGACTGCTTAGGTTCCACGTCCTTTTCGTGAACCTCAAATCCTTCTCACAACATCTGCTTCCATAAATCCATCACTCCTACATCTTTTTGTTTTCTTGCCAACTCCCTCTCTTGAGCCTCATTATACTTGAGCCACCTATCCTCTCTCTCCATTTATACCGCAAGTTCCACCATCCTTCTACCATGTCAGCTTCCACGCCCTACACCTAGCAAGAGTTTAGCCATCCATGGGAAAGGCCTCCAAACTCAAACTAATGACCAAGATCTTAATATCTAGTAGAATAACATGCAAGAATGATCCTCTAGGCTCCCTCAAGAACTCAAACTCAGCAATCTCTGGGAAAGAATACGTAGAAATAACATACTCCAAGGTATAACTAGTCAATTCTCTACTCAACCAGTGATAAAAAAACATAGGTCCAGGTCAGATCAACATCATGCAACCACTAATATTCCTCCTAGTTCCAAACACAAGGTCTATAGTACCAATGTTTCCTTGATGTATATGTTGATATTCATTCATACATCTCTACTAAGAAACAACAGAAGACTGCCTCATAGAGTTCCTGATACAGGTTTTCCTCCACCCATTTTCACACACCAAACTCAGATCCAATACTAAAATTTTGAGAAAACTCATCCTCCATGATTTTAAGCTAGGTCTTGATGTTTTCCAAGATCAAGCAATCTATCATTACACATTTCTCTCATAATGTCTCCAAAAGAGGTCCCGGAAATAGAACCAAGATGTAGTCATTATTTTACCCTCAATACTTCTTTCTAACCACAAACGCGCTGACCTATCACTTAGCATATGCTAGGTGCTCACCCAAGGTGTGCGTGGGTATAGATCCCCTCCTTTATGTGATATTTACAAGAGAGTTCCATCATTAATGGAGGATTATTTATAGAAATGGAACTACATGCATCTACTCATAAAGGTAGAAGATATAACTAACATATCTACATGTCAATGAATCACAAAAGATAAATAAACATTGTATGAACCACAACAAACCAGATCTGAGTCATGACAATACAAATAACATGAGGGTTTACACCCATAAACAATATGTACATAATAGATCCATATATATTGATTTAAAAAGAGTCATTAGTAGTCATACTACATTCAAAAGGGCCATCTCATACCATATACTTCAAATGAAAAAGATCCAACCCCTAAAAACTAATCTGGTCAGAGATCCTAACTATGTTTTCCCCATTATAACCCTTGTTATAGACCCCAGTACCCATACATACGCTTAATGATATCCCTTACAACCATGAGCTCCAAACCCTTAGCATTTCCTAGCATTTATGCAACACCTAGTTACCTTCATTCTCTCAGCACTCTCATACCTTCTAGTGCCTTCGTACTACCTTCTCCCTTCTCCCCTTTTCCATCCTCATGTCTCTCCCCCTTGTTCCTGTCCCGAGCACTTCTTTAAATAGGATCAACGTCCACCGCCATGACTTCTTTCCTGAGCAGATCGTGTGCCAAGTGTCAATGTGGTCCTCCATTGGAGAATGTTTATCCTCTTTGTAAAACCTTCCACTAAATGTAATGATGCCTCTGGGAATATTCCCTACATGTAATATCCTTTTCTTGGCCTCGAGGTTAAAGGATGGCGCCTTATCCACTTATCATGCCTAGTCGGGTCCTCATGTTTTTCCTCAAGTGACTCCATGATGCCAAATATGGCTAAGTCATTTAAAACCTTGGTCTACATCCCACGCATACCCTAGTTTCACTTAAACCCTTATTAAACCTTTTTTCCTACACACTTTTCCTTGAGCACCCTTCTATTTACTGATCCTGTGCTCACACACCTCTTGGTACTTAGCCAATAGTTAAGGTCCAACAAATAGTGCAGCTATGCACAAAGAAAGATTCATCTTTCTTAGAGAGAGACACATTAAGGTGGGATCTCGAGACAGCACGTCGGAAAAGGTATGGAGTGAATCAAGAGAGAGACACAACCATCTAAGATTCGGATCGGTATAAGAGGCAGAGGGAGGAATATAGATCTCAATTTAGAGATATTGCATCTATATTAGCCTCAAATTCAATGAGCAGTGCACCAGTGACATCACAAGGAGTAGGATAGATTACACCTCTTGGCACCATATCCATGGATCAATTTATACCTCTAGTTGCAGAGGTGAGATATTATGAGTAGATAGTGGTACACAAGTTACCACAGACAATGAGAAATTGGGAGTACCTACACTGGTAAGGAATAGATAGAGTAGATCCATCTAGGAGTGAAACAAGTGGTGTTCAAAGTTACCGAGAGGAGGGCTAGGGTAGAGGAGATGAGGCCCAGAGAAAAATAGAGGGACCTACCCTAGGGGTAAGGAATTGAGATTAACGGATATTAACTTTACTGGTCTTGACGATATATATATTTGAGAGAGGGCCTTAGAGGCCAATGATGTATTGAGAAATGATATGTGTGTGTGTGTGTGTGTGTGTGTGTGTGTGTGTGTGTGTGTGTGTGTGTGTGTGATTTTTTTGTGTTCTAGCATGTTTCATTTGTACGATTTGATTACTTGATAATTATGTTGATGATTATGGATAATGATGATTATATGTTTTTTTGATATTTTTTGGTGATGGTGAATGTAGATATATGATTGTATGTTTAATGATCTAGCATGTGATGAATAAAATGTGATCTGGAAATAGATGTGAAGGATGATAGACATGGATGATGATAGATAGGAACATGTGATTAGATGTGAGATTTTTGATAGATGTGTTATATGAGATAAAGAAATGAGAAGATAAATGATATATGTGGAATATTAGAATATAACCCAACTATAATTATTGACGACCTATAGGTACGAGTGACACTACGTCATATCAAGGATTACATGAGGAAACGATACCTCTAACTTCATTGGAGGTACATAAGAAAGGGATCCAGGTAATGTAATGCACACATGACCAAAACAAATGTTAATGCATAACCAACAATAATTAGTTTTATAAAAGATCATGAAAGAAGTATGGATGAAATGAGCTCATAAACCTAGTGTCGACATGAAAAATGGGTTTTAGATGCAAATTGTATGCGATATGAGGGTTCTCCATACATGGTTGTTTCTAGGACTATGCCCCAACTCTGGGAGGGGGAGAAGTGCAAAATGATCAATGCACGAAGTTTGCAATATATGAGAAAGCTAATCGATGCAGAAATGTTGACCTTAAGCCTCAACAACATTGTGAGACTTAAGAAGTTCACCCTTCTGTTATTGATGTGCATGGGAAAAGTTAACTAATCTATTATGTGAACAGAAAGACTGTAAAATCAGATAACAGTATTTATCCCAAACATCAATCTTTATTTATATCTAAAAATGGATTACATTAGTATCATATAAATATACTAATCTCCCTATACTTCATATGTCTCTTTCTCATTAATGACACACATATCTTGTTTATTAAATACTCATATACATATTGTTCTTATGTTGCACACATATCTCTATTCCAGTGGCACATGTATCTTGATGAGTGGAACAAGTATCTTGCTAAATGGCACACTATGTACATTATATTAATTACAATAAATATGATTCATACAAAATAACCCAAAATTCACTACTTTTGGTCATGCCTCTATCGACTTCTATCTTGTTCTGTCTTTGGATCGCAGCTTCTGTGTCAGCTTCTATGGCTTTCTCCTTTGTATTGCGGATTTATCTTATGTATCGGGCTTTATCTTATGTACCCAAAAATTCCTCTAGTCCTTCCCCGTATTTCTTCTGTACCTCGGCTTCGTTCCTTTTACTTTATTCTTTTATGGCTTCGTTCTTTTACCCGTGCGGCTTTCTCTAATCCTTTGATGGCTTCCTCTAGACTTCAGTGAATTTCTTCTTATATCCATAGATTTCAAAAAACTTGATGAAGAACCCTGTCAACATCATCCCCCAACTTCAAATTTTGTCTCATCCTCGAGATAACCAACCAATGAAGAACCCTGTCTTCTTCTTCAAATTTTATTCCCAAAATTTTTGGATTTGATTTCAATGCTATATAGGCATCAAAAACCAGAACTTAGACGTCTGGCATAAGGAAAGGTTCCCTCGCTTGACTCGCTAGACTGGAATTATGGGACACCATCTGAGAGGCCATAGGCATCAACCCCAGAAACTTAGACATCTTAGCATAAGGAAGTTACTTCACTCGACTCACCCGACCGGAATTATAGGATGTCATGCCTCTTATTCTTCTTTATGGTGGAGCTTGGGGGATGTACTTGGTAATTTATGGAGTAATGTTCTTCTCAAAAGTGTACCATAACTCTAAATGGATGTCAATATGTTTCACCCATTCTTGAAGCTGTGAATTTTCTTGGATCAAAGGAAGAATCTCAGAGGGTGGTTGTTTTTATTGAATTTGACCCAATATTTGTTGAGAAATTATGAACTCTTATTGCATTTTGATTAGTGCTCTGTCCATGGTGGCACTGCATTCTTACATATCAATGTTTTTCTCTTCTTCATGTATTTAGCTTATGTTTGATATTTATCTGTGAATTCAACAATTTTACTTCTCTGATTTTCATCTTTTTCCTTGCTAATATCATACAATGTTGAATCTAAATGTATTTTTCATTTTAATTTATCAAGTTCCTTACTTTTTCTTTTTGGGTCTCACTTGGCCACCCTACTGTGTATGTATAGTATGTCTGTGGTATTGTTTAGTTATGTTTCTAGTTTAGTAATAGTGGCTTGCATCTCCTTCCTTCATTTTTTATTCTCTAATGCCTGTTGTTTTAGGATCTATTCCTTATGTTCTTTAACAACTTCCTCATGGATCTTCTTCTTCTCCAACTCCTGGCTGACTTTGTTTTCCTTTATTATGTCTTTAAAATCCTATTTTATTAACACCTCTATCTATAGTGGTATGTGGCTTTGTCGTATGAATGGATGAAATTATCCTCTTCATTTCTTCTCCATGTCTACACACCATTGCATCCAATCTTGCTTTGCACTTTGATCCAATACGTGGCTGTAAGCATTTTTTTGAAGAGAGAAGAGTTTGTTCAAGTGTACCTTGAATCCTTCTATTGTTTGTTCCACTACCCCTTGTTGTAGCTAGATAGATTGATCTTTCTTTCTTTATTGGAGTGCCTGTTTAATCTTTTCCAATGAATCTTGAGGGACTTATACAGGTACCATACTAGTAGAAGTGTCCACTGATGGTGTTGATGATAACATATGTATGGGATTTTTCCCATCTGTTCCCTTTCTATTCACTCTCTTTCTTATCTTTTTCCTTATTTGCTTCTTCTTGTTTCTTTGTTTCTTCACTTTTCTTCTTTTCCTCTTCTTCTTTTCCCTTTATTTTCTCTTCTTCTTCTCCCTTTTCTTTCTATTTTTTCTCCTCATGTTCCTTTTCCTTTCTTTTCTTTTCTTCTTCTTCATTTCCTTTCTTTTCTTTTTCCTCATGTTCCTTCTTCTCTTTCTCTTTCTTTTCCTCTTCTGTCTTCTTCTATTTCTCTCGTTATTCTTGTTCTTTATTTTGTTTTTGTTTTTCCACTTCTTCTTATTTTTTATTTTCTTCCTTTTCCACTTCTTGTTTCTTATTTTATCCCTTCTTCTATATCTTCCTGTTCCTTTTTCTTCTTTTCTACTCTTCTTGTTTATTCTTCTCTTCTTCCTTATGTTTCTTCTCCTTCTCTTCCTTTTTTTTCCTTGTTGTGTCTTCCATCTCCTTTTTCTTATGTTCTTTCTATGTTATTCTTCTCGCTTCCTCAACCTCCTTTTCTTCTTGTTTTTTCTTTTTCTCTTCCTTCAATTCCTTATTCTTCTTTTCTTCACCTTTAGCCTTCTCCACAACATTTTTCTGTTACTTCCTCTTCTCTTCTTTTCCTTTTCTTTCTTCTAAGTTCTCCTTTGTTTCTTCTGTTTTTCTCCCATAGCATATATTTGTTCTTCTTATTCTCTCTCTTTCCTTTTTTAATGAGAATTCCAATTAATTATTCTACCTCTTTGATGCGGTTTTGTTCCTTGGTGGTCTTCTTCTTCTTTTATTTTAACTTTGTTCATTCTTGTTAAAGGGATTGTAGACGGTTTGTCTCTTCCACCTCTAATTTTTCTTGGATTTCTTTTGCTAATTCAAGTGGAAGTAAGTGAATAATATCCCCTATTACCAACACAATTTTTTCCATGTAGTAAACTATAGCTTTTTCTATAGCCATTTGTTCCCTTCCTGTACTGGCTTCATATTCTTGGGCCACCTGAGAAATTCCACCTAGAGTTAAACATTTCTTTTAATAT
Source organism: Taxus chinensis (assembly GCA_019776745.2). Classification (NCBI taxonomy): domain Eukaryota; kingdom Viridiplantae; phylum Streptophyta; class Pinopsida; order Cupressales; family Taxaceae; genus Taxus; species Taxus chinensis. The sequence goes on from CM034153.1 coordinate 497,845,453, forward strand.
CCATATGCAAGATTTGGATAGGTGTGTTTCCTCCCAAGGTTCTTCTTCCTTTAAAAACTAGGTTGTAATCCCTATGGTGATATTGGTGATAATGAGGGAGGGAGTTTCTTCTTCTTCAGATCATAAAAATTTCTTCTATTTCTTGGGAGTCTTATTCTTCTTCTTCTTCTTCTTCACTAACCTGAGTTTATTTTCAATTTTGATTTTAATGTCAAGGCCTTTTGGCATTTGATATCAGGTTCCACAACACTAGAAACTTTGTCTGACCTTATTTTGTATGTTTTTGGTCTTCCTTTACTTGGCTATTCCTTTCCATAATGTGGTGGGTATTTATTCTTGTACTCTTCCCATGTCTCTTCAATTACTTTATCAAAATTTGGAGGTGATGGTTTTATAGAATCCATAGGAAAATTCCTAATTGCTTCTATTGAGGTAGCCACTAATTCATCTGAGGCTTCATATGGTAGTGGAGGTATATGTGATGCTCATGGAATAAGGGGTCGAAGGAAGGTATAATCTATGTCAGTAATGAATATTACCTCTTGTTCATACCTATCCACAATTTTCTTCAGATACCCTGGCTTTATTTACGTGACTACTAGTTGTCTAATCCTTTTGTTCCATCCTATTAAAGATGTAATTTGAGTAACCCCATCCAATGTGTTCATATGTTCCCAAAATTTTTCAACAATGGGTGTATCTAACTGATCCATTCAACAAGTTATGATCTGGTTAGGAGGTTTTTTGTGAAATACATGGCCAAACATATTAACAACAATCCATAACATTATGTTTCCATTCCTTAATTTTTATATTATTTTCATGGAATTCAGAGGTCAATAACTCAGCAAGATTATATTCTGAATGTGAATTCACATTGTCTAGTAAATTTGAGCACTAAGCTCATGTACCTCCATTCTTCTCAATTGGTATGATAAAGTATTAAGCATATGGCCTTAGCAGTGTCCCTGAGGGTATGATTTGCTATGTCTGCAATACATAATACTCACTTTGTCTTTGTGACCCCCATCACCCGTGTTGTATCTTTCATTGCCATATTTTTCTTCAATGATAGCGGAACATCCTACCACCCATAACCCTGTAACCCTAGCCATGAATTCTTTGTTAATTGGGTATGGTTGATCCAAGTACAACATTTGGTTGTGTAAGCAACTCAGAAGGACCCTAATTACATGATCAACCTTAGAAAAGTATGGAATTCAGATCTAGGACATCTATCTTCAATTCACTAATGAATTTTTTTGTCTTTTTGTATTCAAGCTCTTTGGTCTGAGGGTTTTCTTCAAGAATAGTTATCTATGCACTTCGAGTTGTGTATGATCATATTTTTTAATTTGAGAATGAATATATTTTTGTAAGTCACATGTATGAGAGACCTTGAATGGAATGTGCGAAAATGCCCCATCTAGATCATGCTTATTTTATTTGAGATAACATTTTTGATACTTTTTCTTTGAGAGCTTGTCTTGTGTAAGAATAATTGGATTATCCATCTTCCCTGATTTTGTTTAGTTTTACCTAGCTCACTTATTTGTTGAAAATCAATGATGAATTCTTTACTTTTACATTTGCTTTATCTTTTTATGCCTTAAGCCCTTATGGGTCGATGCCTTTTCTAACCCTCCAATTTGTACCTATCGCATTTATTGTCTTTTTGGCGGGATATGTGTTGGCATTTCTTATATTTTATTGCTTGTTTCGTGGATTTTTTCTCTTTATTCTGGATTTTCATTCCTTCCATGGATTTCCTTTCATTCGTAGCATTTTTCTTCATTCCACAGGTATCCTACCTTCGTGGGTTTTTGTTACAGGTATCCTCCTCATTTTTCCTTTGTGGGTATCCTTCCTCCGCAGATTTTTCTACATACCGCAAGTATCCTTCCTCCACGAATTTTTATTTTTCTAATGGGTATCCTTCCTCCACATATTTTTCTTCATCTCATTGGTATCCTCCTCCACGTATAGCTTTTTCTTCGTTTCCATGGGTATTTCTCCTCCATGGGTATCCTTCCTTCCAATTTTTTCTTCATCCCAAGGTATCCTTCCTCCATGGATTTTTCTTCTATGTGGGTATCCTACCTCCACAACTTTTTTTCCATACCGTGGGTATCCTTCCTCTGTGGCTTTTTCTTCTTCTTTGATTTTTATGTTTTCTTATTTTTAGTAGAGTAAGGATGCCCTTGCAGGTTTTCATCCTACTCCTCATCCTATCCACTGAATTTCCAATTTTCAGATAGGCCTCGGATTGTTATTTTTATTTTTAGTTTTATTCTTCATATCTTTTTATATTATGATATTTTTAACCTTTCTCCATTTACATAACCTATAGTAGTTCTTTGAGTTGCAAGGTTTGAAGTTTTGTTTCTCCTGAAGGTAATATGTCCTTGATGATATAAGGTCATAGCCATCAAACTTTAAGTTTTCCAAGATGCTTCCATTTTCTATCATATAACAGTACTTGGTCTCCAATGTCAAATTATTTCCTCTTTATGTGGTGATCATGCCAAGATTTCTGTCTCCTTTTTCTCTAAGTTTGATTGTATACAGCTATAAACCTTTTTTCATCCAATTTCTCTAGTTCAACAAGTCTTTCGTGTAGTGAAGATTCTTCATTCATTTAGAATGTTACTACCACTCATAAGATTGGAAGGAAAAACTTTATGGGAATCGTGGCTTCAAGTCCATATACTAACTGGAATGGAGATTATTTAGTTAACCTTTTGTAGGTAGTGTGGTAAGCCCATAGAGCTACTGGTATCTTCAGGTCCCATCTACTTGTTGTAGTGATCACATTTTTGTAAGTACCTTCTCCAAGATTTTTTAAAAATATTCTACTATCCCATTAGCTTGTGGATGGTATGGTGTACTGTTGTTGTGGTTTATCAAAAATTGGCTTAACAATTCCTTAACAATGACATTCACAAAATGTTTTCCTTGATCACTTGTAATGCTTAAGGGACAACCAAACCTGAGTAATTATGTGTTCATAGATAAATCTGGTTTTTTCCTAGCAGTACAATCTTTGGTTAGAATGGATTCTGCCCATCTTTTAGATACTATGTCCTATGTGACGATGAATCTTTCCTGAGAATGTCTTGCAACAGGTTTAATAGGTCCAATGAAATCTATGGCCCACTTCTCAAAGGGGGTAGTTCCAGGACTAGTTTTAAGGGCATCTCATCTCAGGTATTTGGTTTTCCCACTCACTGACAAATTTCACAAGACCTTGTGTGTCTATGTGCATCTTTAAATAGTGTGGGCCACCATAATCCTCCCATCATTATCTTCCTAGTTGTTTGTTCTCCTCCATTGTGTCCTTTGGCTATACCTTCATGATCCTTTTCTAATATATTATTTCTTTTATGTTCTAGGGAAACCCTTCTAAGGATATCATCTTGTCCTTTCTTGTATAATTTTCCTTGGATCAAAGTAAAGGAAAAATCCTGACTTAACAAGTTCTTATTTTATTGTTTTGTATATTCACTAGGAATTATCCTGTAGCCAGTAACTATGCTATGTCATCAAATTATTTTGAAATGGATTCAATTCTTAATATATGTTCACCAGGGAAATCATCATCAATAGGTCCTTCATCTTCTCCTATTTTTATTCTTGATAAATAATCTGGTCCATTATTCAATTTACCTAGTTTGACTGTAATAGTAAAGTTGAATTCTTGAAATAACATTAACCAGTGGCATAGCCTACCTTGTAGTACTGGTTTGTTTAGTAAATATTTTAGTGGCTCATGGTCTGTGTAGAAAATAAATGATGTAGCCACTATATATTGTCTATAATTTTATAGGGCATAGACCATACTCAATACCTCTCTTTCTGTAGTCGAGTAATTCCTTTCTGCTTTGGCTAACTTACAACTTGCAAAAGCTATTGGATGATCAATATTTTCTCTTGGTTGTGTTAATACTGCTCCAATGGAAATGTAATATGCATCTACAAAAATATGCATAGGAAATTTCCAATCTAGAAATATTAAGATAGGTGCATGCAATATTTCATCCTTAAGAACCTCTAAAGCATATGTGCATGGTTTTTTCCATTTCATTTTTTTATTCATTCTTTTCTTTAACAACTCTTATAAAGGTGCGGTGATCTCCATATAGTTTCTTATGAAACTTCTATGATAGGTTGTATACCCAAGAATTATCCTCACCTCTTTTTGTGTCTTGGGAGGAGGTAAATTGAAAATAACTAAAGTTTTGAATGGATCAATTAATAACCCTTCCTTGCAAAATATATGCTGAAAAAGTGTACCAAATGGGGTAAAAAATATACATTTCTTCAAGTTGAGATATATCTACAGTGCTCTACATAGTTGAAACATGAGTCTCAATAATTGAATATGGTTCTTCAAGAGTCTATATACAATCCAATCATCTATTTATAATTCAAAGAAATCATGGATAAATTCTTTGAATGCATTGATAATTATTCTGCTAAATACTATTGGTGCATTTGTTAATCCAAATGGCATGACAGTGTACATGAAAGATCCCCATTCTGTAGAAAATGTGGTTTTTGGTTGATCTTCAAGGGTAATCCTAACCTAATGGTAACCATAAAACCCATCAGTGAAAGAATAAACCTCTCTCCCTGCTACGTTTTCTAAAACTTCTTCTATGAAGGGAGGAGGGAATGGGTCATGCACACAGGCTTTATTAAGCTCTCTATAGTCCACACATATTCCTATTTCTCATGTCTTCTTGTTTTTAATGACCATAGGACTTATCCAATATGATTCTTCAATAGGATTGATGATTCCTACATTCAACATTTTATCTATCTTTGTCTTCACTTTGAATTTGAGATTAGGATTTAATCTATAAGGCATCTTTTTTAATGGTTTAAATCCTTCCTTGATTTGAATCTTCATAGTTCCAAATTCTTCTTTGATGCCTCGCAACTCCTTAAAATATTTGGGAAATATATCCTAGAATTATTAAATGGAGTTCTACTACTTTGGCTACTTCTTCTTCTGACCAATACTCTCCTATCTTAGAAAACTTCTCATCTCCATTGATGTCAATATTTTCAGTTCTTATCTTTTGAGGATGATAGTAGTATTTTTCCTCTTCTTTTTTGGTCTCCATTACTTCTCTTTCTCCTTCTATTGTCTTGTATCTCAAAATTTTCAAGTTTTTCATCTCTTTCTTGTTTCTTGACTGAAAAACAATACACCATTTCTGGAATTTTGTTTAAGTGTTCTGGATTCTAGGGTTCTTTAGGTTTGGTTACATTTTGTGAGACTTTTTTAGTGGCCTCTTCTAGGGATAAGAATAAAAAGGTCCTTATATTTTGTACCCCCCAAAGGATATTAAGATATGCATCCCAGAAGTTAAATGTATTGCAAAAATATTTTATAATCTAGTCCCAATTCCTTTTCTCCCATCTTATTTCTTGATGCATGTACCATGACCATGGTATGAGTCCTAATATTCATATGAATAATTGAGTCCATACCAGAGGGGAATTTTCACCACATATTTATCAATGTCTCTTTCAGATTTGAATATGCCTTTTGGATAGTTGCTTTCACCCATGTATTTAGGTATAGCCACGTAGTAACCTTCACTCTCCAAGTATATTTTATTTTGAGTAACATGGTTAAATAATTCCAATGAGAGATGTTAGTTTTGTGAGTTTCCCACCATCTGTAGCATTAATTGTTAGGGTATCATTTAAGGCTTCCAAACTAGCTTTCTCATTTAGAAATATTCACTCCATTTGATCTAAATAACCTTCCAAATCTCCAAACCCTGAGTACTTTAGTAAAGTTCAGTGGGATGATTTCCGCAACTTAATATATATACTTGTTTGATTAGTTTGTCTTCTAGTTCTTATTTTACATGGAGTAATATCCATCTTCTTCTTCAAATTTGTCTTATACGAGGCCATAATATGTCATTTGTAGGATCTGTGAAATCATCATCTAGGGTGATGACACGGGGTGGAACTCTTCTTGCGTAATGCAACTTCCTTATTCTGGATTTCAGGAAGCCATGTATCCATGATTTAACAACATTGTCTGATCTCTCAGATGTAGATTCAGTCTTGATTGAGATTTCTCCTTCTGAATTGGGTTCAAACTCTTTATTGATATTGGAAAATTTATAAAGGCATATACCCCTTGTATATCATTGAAATATTCATCTTCAATATCATGCTAAAATTCTTCAAAGCATACAACACCCATTCCTACATGTAGTGGTACGTGGACACAAATTCCGTCTGATTGTAATGTTACTTCCTCCTCCTCTGAATTTAACATATTGTTACAGTCAACAAACCATTTTAAGGATAGAATGGCATTGTATGATGGTTTTAAAGCCACATTCTTGACAACTTCAAAGTTGACTATCTTTTTAATTCCCATGAAATTAACTTCTATGTTCTTCAGTGCTTCTAAAGGCTATTTTGATGAACCATATGCTAATCCAATATAATATCTGGTAGGTTCTAAGGTAGGCCTACCTAGTTTCTCCCAGGTAGGCACATGTAAGGGTATGTCGACATAAGGATGGATGTGCCAAGGCGCACCTTCAGAAGGCGCAACATTTTGAGCGCTGACAGGAAGCACACCCTGACCCAGATATTCAGACGGCCATAACTTTTCACAGGGAACTCAGATTCACGCAAGGTTTGACTTTTCAGAAATCTTACGAGGTCCTCTATCCAACTATGACTGGATATATTTAATTGGGTGATAACAAATTATTAAAAATGCAAAATACAGTTCACCACTTTTTGGGTTTGCTAGGGTTCTCACCTACCACCATAATGAGATGAATTAAATGCAACCTAGAGGTGGTTGGGGTAGTTTTGGAATTCCTCTCTCTTTTCTCTCTCATTCTTCCTATAAATTGTAAGGAGGGGCTTCTTTCTAAAGTGCTGGACATTCTTTTTTTTCCCCTCCCTTCTACTCTTTGGCAAGTGAACTTGTGGAGTTCAAACCTCCCATCTAAAACTGTAATGTAACTTTGCCTCTTGGCATTTTGTATTGTATTGTATCAATCTTTGGAGAAAATAATGCATGCCTGTGGATGATTCTCAACCCTCTTTGTATTCATTTGCATCCTCCTGATCTTTCACTACAAATTTGGTTATCTGTGCATGATCTTACATTGCATTTTAATGGTTTGTGTTTATTGGCAAGATAGAGGTGGTTGGGGTAGTTTTGGAATTCCTCTCTCTTTTCTCTCTCATTCTTCCTATAAATTGTAAGGAGGGGCTTCTTTCTAAAGTGTTGGACATTCTTGTTTTTCCCCTCCCTTCTACTCTTTGGCAAGTGAACTTGTGGAGTTCAAACCTCCCATCTAAAACTATAATGTAACTTTGCCTCTTGGCATTTTGTATTGTATTGTATCAATCTTTGGAGCAAATAATGCATGCCTGTGGATGATTCTCAACCCTCTTTGTATTCATTTGCATCCTCCTGATCTTTCACTACAAATTTCGTTATCTGTGCATGATCTTACATTGCATTTTAATGGTTTGTGTTTATTGGCAAGATAGGTGTTTCTTCATTCCTCGGTGCATCACCTTTGTTAGTTTAGGTTTTATTTTATGCATTTTCTTACCCTGTCTCCTTGGCAAGTTAGATTACGTTTTTGAATAAACCCTTATGTGTGCATCTAAACAGAGGAATAGGAACCAGCCTTCATCCGGAGAGCTTTTCCGATTTTGCAAGGTCCCACACTTGGGAAAAGCTCTATGTTATGCAATCACACTGAGAGTCTCAACCCATCGAGTTGCAAACATTCATGGGTGCTGTGATTCGCCACCAACAGTTTTGGCACGCCCGGTGGGACCAAGAGGTCATTCCACAAGATTTGAAGGAATTTTCAAGAAATTTGAACTAAAAACTTACAGGTTTTACAATTTCATATTTTCACCTTCTGGGCTGAACTTTGAAATCGATTTTCAAGGACTTAACTTGCTCGAAACAAGTCAAAATTTCACCAGTTTATAGATCAGGGGATAATCTTCAAAAGGGTATTCTTAGTTTTTTGAGATTTTGACTTTCAAAATTTCATGGTTTTTGGTATTTCAGATTTTGGGATTCTGGAAGTGTGGCATTTTTGGATTTTTGGGACTGTCATTCCAAATCAAATTCCGAACCCTAAAATCTCAAAAATATAGGTTTTTCAAAATTTTGAGTTTAAATATTGTCAAGTTTGGTGTGTAACTTGGCAAAATCAAGCCTTTTGAGGCTCATTCTATAACACATCTGGCGACTCCGAAGGGGATATAATTCAGTGGTGTAGCAGCAAAAGTTGCCCAAGCATATGAAAAGAATTCGAACCAGGTCTGATACTCGAGAAGAAGGGCTATTTGTTCACTTGCAGTTATCACCAGGAAGAGGAAGGAGAGGAAGAAGACCACAAAGGTCACCATCTCCACCTAACCGGACTTTGTCTACACCTCCACCTGGTAGACCTTTTCTCGCATCAACCAAATTTCTTAGACCAATCATAATGGCACATCTACCACCGAATCCCTTTGTCAATTTCACTGGCAATAGCCCACTTGCCCTCAATGCACAAAATCTAGTTCCAATTGCAGCATTGAAGAACATTACATTTTTCACTGGAGAAAATCATACCACTCCTGGTGATCATGTCAAAGACATCGCCAACGTTTGTGCAATCCATGAGATAAATGAAATGGATGTTGCTGTCAAATTTCTAGCATCTTTGTTCAAAGGGAAGCCATTGCAATGGTTTAGGAGCCTTGGAGCTAGTTCTATTCAAAATTGGAATCAGTTATGCATAGTTCTCCATCAGCAGTTTGGAGAAAAGGGAGACAATTTGTCTCTACTAGAACAATTGACAACTATCAAGAGAGCTCCCAATGAGCAGTTGACTGACTTCAACTTCAGATTTCAAAGGTCTTGGGATAGGATTCCAGTGGCCATTAGGCCAACAGTTGAAGGTGCTTTTCTATATTATCACAAGGCTTTGAATTCTGATATTTCTATGTTAATTCAATCTATGGGAGGCACAACCTTACCTGCCACTTATAGCATTGCCATTAGGGCTGAAAACTATATTATTCAAGCTGGTAAGCTGGTTCCTAGGCCTCCCATTCCCTTGTATCCAAACTTAGAAAATCCAAGCACTAGTCAAGCACCCACTTTGGCTCATATTCCCACTCCTAGAAATCAAAGTTCAAATGAAACTTCTACTTCATCCTCTAGTGCTTCAAACGAACTCCAGGAGGTTATGAAACAATTACAGAACCTTAGAAATGAGCTAGTGACTATCAAAGATAGCAAGCTCAAAGTGCTAGACCGTATCAGCCTCAAGCACAGTACTAGGCTAGGCAACCATACCAGCCCAATAGGCCACCCAATCCAGCTGCAAATCAAAGCCAAGTAAGGCCTCCCACTAATAGACCATTTCAGCCCTATAACCCCAATGTTGCATCTGCTTCTAAAGCATTAGTGCCAGTCCAAAACAACATAGCTCAAGAGTATGATTGGTGTTTCCCATGCAATGAACCTCACAACCAATCTATGTGCTTTAATGGTGCTTTAAACCAAGCCTTGATGATGACAACTACTGGCGTTGAGGGTGAAGTAAGTCAAGAAGAAAATCAGCGACAAGGGACATCTCAGCAAAACATAGCTCCAAATGATACCGCACTTGCGAATTGGCAAGCTGAGGATTTTTGTGGCATGAATCAAACAATTTCTCAAAGTGTAGCAGCTAACACAAGATCAAAGAAGAGGAATATTGGTGAAGGGAAGTCATTTGCTCCAAGTGATCTACAACCTTCCATCACTCCACAAGGTGTTGGTAAGCAAAATACAGTTCTAAACACGCAAGGACAGCCCAAACCACCTTCTAAACCAACTCAAATGCTAGTTGTTGTTGCCCATGCACAAGAAAGGAATGTGCAGCCTAAAGGATAGCAAAGAGAGATTTCATCCCCATTTAGCATCATTGATCAAATGAAGAAGACAAATGTGAACATATCAATGTGGGAATCTTTATCCATCCCAAGACAAAGAGATCTTCTACAAGATGCCATGAAGAATTGGTCAACTTCGAACCAGTAGGTCCATATGCAAGAGAATGTCCTCACAAATGTTGCTCAGCCTGAAGGGAATCATGGAGGACAACAAGGTAAAGTTTTGAAGCCCCCTCCATTCTATGTTTCATTAATCATTGGGGATAAACTAGTACACAATTGCATGATCGATTCTAGGGCAAGTAGTTTTGTCATGCCCAAGCAAATAGCTGATCAACTGGGTCTCTAATATGAAGTAATATCTAAAGGGGTAGTGCAATTGGATGGGACAGCAGTAGCAACGGTGGGAGTGATTAAAGGTTTGAATCTTATCTTGCATGCATGCCCCAACGTTACTGTTTTGCAAGATGTGTCAGTGATAGATTTGCCACCACTATTTGCCCTATGCTTATCAAGGGATTTCACAGCTAGAATTGGAGGCTACTTATCTGTTGACTGGTCAGACATGTTGTTCAGAACAAGATATGGTACTAAGGTCACAATCAAATCCGAACCAATTGCAAACTTTCATATTGAGCCTCATACTCCAAGCCAAATCAATGCCAACTGTTCAGCATTTGATCAAGAAGATTATCCAGGCACAGATGAAGCTGACACCAAAGTTGGAATCATCCCAGATTTAACTCTTGATGAATGGGTGAGCAAGGTACATGCTTTTGATCCCTACCAAGAAGTAGAAGAATCTGAGCTAGGATTCTATTGCATACATGAAGGAAACCAGCCTATTCCTAGCATCACCAAACCAGACAATAAGGATAAAAATGAGGTATGGTAGTTATTTTTTGATGGATCAAGGAGTCGGAAAGGTGCAGGAGGAGGAGCTATGCTTATTTCACCTCAAGGTATCAAATATTATTCAGCTTTCCATTTCCAATTTTCCTGTTCAAACAACACAGCTGAATATGAGGCCTTGATTCATGGACTTCATTGGGCCAGGAAAAAGGGCATAAAGAACTTGCAGGTGTTAGGAGATAGTGAGCTAATCATCAATCAATTCAAGGGACAACATGCTACAAAGAATGACTTGCTGAAGAACTACAAGAATAGGGTATGGGACCTTGTTGAGGATTTTGAAGCTTTCAACATCGTATCCATACCTAGGAAGAAGAATGAAGCAGCGGATAGGCTCGCAGCAGTTGGAGCAACATTTGATGTGGTTGATAACATCAAAAGGGAAAAAACGCAACCACATATCCATATGATTATGAGGCCAGTAGTTCCAGATAATAACACAAGGTGGCAGGTGTTTGAAAATGATCAACAAATCGTCAATTTCTTACAAGAAGAGGCTGAATTCTCAGCTAGGAATCAAGACAGATTAGAGCAGCAGTATGGGGATCAAGTAGTACAGCTGTGGACACACAAGCTTCCCAAGGGTTTAGTAACATTGGAGTCTATCTTCAACCCTAACGACCAATTCCATAAGGAAAAGGCTAACATACAGGTCAAGAGAGAAGATTCAAAGCCAATTCCGGTTGGGGAAGGTAAAACACTTCGAATTGGCAAAGTGGCCACTGAGCAGGAGAAATCAGATTTCATACAACTTTGCCAAGAATTTCCAGATGTCTTCGCTTGGAGCTATGAAGACTTAAGAGGTTTCAATATAAAGTTGGCACAACATACCATAGAATTGGATCCAGATGCTAAGCCCATCAGGTAGAAGCAGAGACCAGTCAACCCTCACATTGAGCCTCTAATGAAGAAAGAGTTAAACAAGCTAATAGAGGCAAGCATTATATTCCTGATCAAGCACTCAAGCTAGGTTGCAAACTTGGTTCCGGTCAGGAAGAAGAGTGGAGAAATCAGGTTGTGTGTGGACTTCCGAGACCTCAACAGGGCATCTCTTAAAGACCATTGCCCACTTCCTTTAATGGAACAAATATTGCAAGTGGTATCCAGTTTAGAGAGATTCTCTCTCCTAGATGGCTACTCAGGGTATAATCAGGTAATTGTGAAAGAATATGACCAGTTCAAGACTTGATTTGATATTCCAAATGGCATCTTCTTGTAGGCATAGGTTTCTCATGTAGGATAGTCCAAATGGCATCTTCTTGTAGGCATAGGCATAGGCATTTGATAATCCAATTGTTGGTTTCTCATGTGGGAGTCAAGGAATTCCTTCTAAACAAGGATCTGAACAAGAAGCATGTAGGATGGATCACTCGTGTCATGGAATATGACATCGAAATTAAGTTCACTAAGCTAGTACGTGGAAAAGGAATATGTGAACAAATAGCTTTGAGTCAGAAAGTTGAAGCAGGTGATGAAAAAGAGACTGTCTTGGTACTACAGGATGGTCAAGAACAGGAAAATGATGATGTGCCCACTCCTTGTTAGACTCAGAATATGATACACTTCCTACAGGCAGGCTTATGCCCTCCAGAAATGAGCAAAGAAAAGAGGAGATACTTTAGATTACAAGACATTCCATATGTGTTAGTTGATGGTGTTTTGTTTAAAATGGACATCAATGGAGTTCTATTAAGGTGCATTGGGACAGGTCAAATTGAGAGGGTGTTACGATATTTTCACGATGGAGATTCTAGAGGAAATTTCACCCCACGAGTAACGGCTCTCAAGATAATGAAGGTAGGGTATTATTGGCCCACAGTGTTCAGTGACTGCTATACATGGATAAGAAAGTGCAAGAAATGTGCACTCTTCACAGGAAAAGAAAGACTAGCCGCGCTTCCATTGCACCCAATTTTGGTTGACCAACCATTTATGCAATGGGGATTGGACTTCATTGGGGTCATAAATCCTAACTCAAGCCAAGGCCACAAGTGGATTCTCATGGCAACGGACTATTTCACCAAGTGGACTGAAGCAGTAGCGCTCAAAGAGGAAAATGAGTCTAACATACTAGAATTTTATGAAGGAATAGTGACCAAGTTCGGTGTGCCGTCCAGTATCATATCAGATAATGCATTGGCATTCATAGGTTCCAAGATTACAGAATGGGCTGTAAAGAATGGAATCTATTTGAGCACCTCTTCAAATTATTACCCGCAGGGTAATGGACAAGCAGAGTCCATGAACAAGAATTTACTAAGGATCATCAGAAGGACTCTGGATGAAAACCAAAGGACATGGCATACCAAGCTAAAATCAGCATTATGGGATGACAGGATAACTCCAAAGAGGTCTACAGGGAGTTCTCCCTACAAATTGGTCTATGGGAAAGAGGTGGTATTGCCTATATCATTAGAACTACCCGCATTGGAGCTCATGAAGCAGTTTGAGTTGGCTGAGTTAGAACCAATGGAGGCTAGATATGCAGAGTTGATGGAATTGGAAGAAATAAGAGAACATGCAGTTCAGACGATTGAGAAGGATCAGGCCTTAGTAAAAAGATGGTTTGCTAAGAAGGCAAGAGCAAAGACCTTCTAGGAAGGGGACCTAGTTCTGAAATGGGATGCAGATCGGGCAAAACCAAGAAGGCATTCCAAGTTTGATGCCATTTGGAGTGGCCCCTACATGGTCACAGGATGTAAAAGTAGTAATTCCTTCCAATTGTCTACATTGGATGGAGAAGAACTCCCTATTCCGGTTAATGGAATCTATCTTAAACATTGCTACTAAAAGGAAAAGGTTTACCCTTGTAAATATTAGCCTAGACTTCAATTCCTCTAAGTGTGAATGCACATTGTTTTGTTGTAGTTAGGTTTCATTTTCCCTAAGTGCTTTGGCACAGGTTTTTTTGTTCTTAGGTTGTTTTCTACAGTTCAGAATGCTGGCGAAGAAGGAGTTGCAGTATCAGGCTCAGGATCAGAGATCAAGTTGGTTTCATGTTATTGCTTATGACTCCATACCCAATGGATTGCTAAAAAGCCACTGATCTTCTACCTAGCAGGTAGGTGATCCCATTGAGTCCCCAATTTTTTGTATATATTTTCCCCCCTCGGGTCGATATAGACAACGTGGAATGTCGATAAGGGAAAATTCGCACCCAAGGCGCAGGTAAAGGGCGCACAACATGGAATGTTGACAAGGGAAAATTCGCGCCCAAGGCATAGGTAAAGGGCACACAACATGGAATGTTGACAAGGGAAAATTTGTGCCCAAGGTGCAGGTAAAAGGTGCACATCAGAAGGTGTCGACATGAAAATGGATGCGCCCATGGCGCAGGTAAAAGGCGCACATCAGAAGGTGTCGACACGAAAATGGATGCACCCATGGTGTAGGTAAAAGGTGCACATCAGAAGGTGTTGACATGAAGAAACTTGTGCCTTGGCACATGTAAGGGTATGTCAACATAAGGATGGATGCGCCAAGGTGCACCTTCAGAAGGCGCAACATTTTGAGCGCTGACAGGAAGCAGACCCTGACCCAGATATTCAGACGGCCATAACTTTTCACAGGGAACTCAGTTTCATGCAAGGTTTGAATTTTCAGAAAGCTTACGAGGTCCTCTGTCCAACTATGACTGGATATCTTTAATTGGGTGATAAAAAATTCTTAAAAATGTAAAATACAGTTCACCACTTTTTGGGTTTGCTAGGGTTCTCACCGACCACCATAATGAGATGAATTAAATCCAACCTAGAGGTGGTTGGGGTAGTTTTGGAATTCCTCTCTCTTTTCTCTCTCATTCTTCCTATAAATTGTAAGGAGAGGCTTCTTTCTAAAGTGTTGGACATTCTTGTTTTTCCCCTCCCTTCTACTCTTTGGTAAGTGAACTTGTGGAGTTCAAACCTCCCATCTAAAACTGTAATGTAACTTTGCCTCTTGGCATTTTGTATTGTATTGTATCAATCTTTGGAGAAAATAATGCATGCCTGTGGATGATTCTCAACCCTCTTTGTATTAATTTGCATCCTCCTGATCTTTCACTACAAATTTGGTTATCTGTGCATGATCTTACATTGCATTTTAATGGTTTGTGTTTATTGGCAAGACAAGTGTTTCTTCATTCCTCAGTGCATCACCTTTGTTAGTTTAGGTTTTATTTTATGCATTTCCTTACCTTGTCTCCTTAGCAAGTTAGATTAGGTTTTTGAATAAACCCTCTACATTTTTATGTGTGCATCTAAACAGAGGAATAGGAACCGGCCTTCATCCGGAGAGCTTTTCCGATTTTGCAAGGTCCCACACTTAGGAAAAGCTTCATGTTATGCAATCACACTAAGAGTCTCAACCCATCGAGTTGCAGACATTCAAGGGTGTTGTGATTCACCACCAACAGGTAGTTTTGGACATCATATTTACATCTGCACCGAGATCAAGAAGTAATTTGGTATTATTAGTGTCGAATATGTCTACATCCAAGTATATGGTAGATTTGGGCCATGTTCGCTATGTATAGAAGACATTTCTCTTTTTCTTGTGATGTCCATCTTCAATTCTCTAGACATGAAATTTCTTCTCTTCCTTGTTCCAATATTTACTAAATTGTTTTAACTTATCTACAAGGTCGTGTTTGATTTTTAGTCTGGCTATCTCTTTAAGAGTAATAATTACATCTTCCATGAAACACTTCTTCTCTATATCTTCATGGGACTATGTTGTCTTAAATACGGCCTTATTTTTTCCCACTTATTTTTTATGAAGGTCCTCCTTGATCTTCTTGAATTCTCATTCTTCACTACTAGAGGAATCTTCCTTAGTGTGTAGCTTGATTATCTTCTTTCTTGTAGGTCAATATTCCTTCTTGGCTGTACTTCTAGTTGTTGCTACAGCTCTATATTTTGGTTCTTCAATTCCCTTGTTTGATTTAGATTATTTTCTTTTGAAATATCTTTCTTTAGCTTTGTCCTTCTTTTTCTCTTTTGTTGGTTTTCTTTTTGAGCTAGATGTTTTCTCTTTGTCCTATTTTTATTCATCACTCCATAGGATCTTGGTAATATGTTATGTTAGGAATTTAGTTTTCATAGTGTGAACATATGGTTTAAATATTAGTATTATTTAATATTTAAATAACATGTGAGTGTGCACAATTAGTTGTCATGCACAACTCATAGAGATAGGAATGTGTGAGAATATATTGGGATTAGGAGTAAGACTAGGGAATAAATGAGAGATATGAGGATAAAATGATAAGACTTGACTCTATGATTTTAGGAGCAAGCAATTGTATAAAATTTCCTCTCATATTCAATAGAAATTGCTCCATTCTACTTTCATTTTGTTTGTATTTTCTGTACTTTCCATTTCATGTGTTGATTTCAATTAGATATTACTTTATTTATTTATACAAATTTAGAAATTTAGCATCATCTGGTATCAAATTAGGATAGGATTAGTTATGAGAGTCATTTCAAGACAAAACCGCAGCCTTTAGAATGCATATCTAAGAGTTTGGAAGCTTTCATCGCCATTTTCTGAATTCTGATCTTAAAACAATAACTGGTAATTCATATTTTTCTCAAAAACCCAGATTCAGAATTTTTTGAACTTTTTTGGGTTTGTTTATTTTTATTATGGAAATATTCTATCAAAAAATTATAGAAACCCATTTCTTATTTTAAGATACATTTGGAAACAATTCTAACATTTCTAATTATTCTGTAAAAATAGTGACTGATTTCTAGCAATAAAAATATGGTATGCTTTATTATTTTGGTTAAATATAAAGTTGATTATTATTGTAAGGGTGCATTATCATTTGAAAATGAAACCTAATAGAATTGTAAAATGAGCCTCAAAGAAAAATTTGGATGAGTTAGCATCATCACAATGGAGGAAGGAGGCAACAGAGGATGGAAGTTAATCAATGACCTCTCACCGACCACAAGCTAAGGGGCCACATAATGAATTTGTGGTATTTTTATTTTGTGTTTAATTTTCATTTTTTAATGTAATAAGAACATATGATTTATTCATGTTCGCTCTTTTAATAAGTGAGCTTCTGTGTGAGCGATATTTCTTATATTTTCTCTTGAATGTAAAGATGGGGGTGGGGAAACATATACACTACTATGAAAGTGGTTGGTGGTCCACTAGAATACCAATTTGAGAGTTTATGAATATCTTATAAAATCACATACAAAATGGTTAATGGTTCCACTAGAAAACTTGTTGGAGTTGATGGTACTCTTTGAAAACCATCGTATTGTAGAACATGAGCATGTACTAGACAGAAATCACCCATGTTCACACTAAGGGGGTGAATGTTAGCAAATTAGTGTTCATAGTGTGAACATATCGTTTAAATATTAGTATTATTTAATATTTAAATAATATGTGAGTGTGCATAATTAGTTTTCATGCACAACTCATAGAGATAGGAATGTGTGAGAATATCTTGGGATTAGGAGTAAGACTAGGGAATAAAGGAGAGATGTGGGGATAAAATGATAAGAATTGACTCCATGATTTTAGGAGCAAGAAATTGTATAAAATTTCCTCTCATATTCAATAGAAATTGCTCCATTCTACTTTCAGTTTGTCTATATTTTCTGTACTTTCCATTTCATGTGTTGATTTCAATTAATTATTGCTTTATTTATGTATGCAAATCTAGAAATTTAGCATCATGTTAGACATTATTATGAGCATCTCTTCCTAGTGATTTTGTTTTATTTCTTTCATTTCTATATAAATGATTAGCTCTGGAGAAGCTAAAAGAGGCATGTCGTCGTTCATGGCAGAACCCACAAGGGTTAGGTTCTATATAATTTCTAGCTAAATATCCATCTTGTCTGCATTTGTAATAGTGCACAGGTCTTCTATCTTGGTATCCACCTCCTAAATTATTCTAGTTATCTCTTCATTGGTATACATGGTATCATTGATATCCCCTTTATCCTTGAAATTTATTGTATCCACCCATAAATCCTCCTCTGTAGGCTCCTCTATAACCTCCGTAGTACCCTCCCCCATTGTATCTTTAATAATTAGGATTGTAGTTATTACCTTGATAACCACCTATATAGTGGGGTTGTCCATTTTTCTGATTTGGGTATGGCGGGCCATAATTGATGGATAGAAAGGTGGTGGGTTAAGTGTAGGCATTGATTGTGGTTGTGAGGAAAGGGAGGAGTTAGGTCCTATGTTTTTTCTAGTTTCCATATCCCTACGGGTATTATAATCCTTAAATTATTCAAGTACATCTGCTGAAGGGTAGGTATAGTGGTAATGATTGTAGGATCCACATGTTGTGTAATACATTAGTTGGTTGATGGGTGGAGCTACTGTTATCGCCAAATCACTGCACCCCCTAAATGGCTTGAGTGCAGATGGGACATTCAGTGTGATTGGGTAACATGGGATCACCTCTCAAACTATGGGACTTGGGATCAAGGTGAAACTCTAGAGAAGGTCATCTTCTTGTTCCTAAAATAAGCACTACACTACTCCTAAGGAAATAAAAGAGCTAACTATATCTATACTAACATTTCAAGGGATTAGGGAGAGAGATTTGCAAGGAAATAACACCTATGCTAGAAGTGGTGATGCACCAAAAAAGGGTGTTTCTATAAAAATTTCCATCTTACCAATGAAGAGAGATGATCGTGAGGGATAATGAACATGCATTACAAACCGAATGTTCATATAGTACTTCACTCCATGATAAGCACAATGTCCTCCAAAACTTGCAAAAGAAACCTTGGTTTCACAGTTCACCTACAAACGTGAGAGAGACAAATAAAAGCAGAAAAATCATGAAATGACATATAACTGATCACAAAACATAATTTAAATTAATTTAAGAACTTGCACAGTGCATCATTATAGAGGGGAAAGTCATATGCTACCATTACAATTCAAGAAGAAAGGTTTGAGAGCCTACAAATTCATAGAATCTCGGCTTGTGAAGAGAGGGGAAGATTAGAAATAATGTCTCACTTTTGAATAAGCACCCCTTTACATTTTATAGCACTTGATGAGTGGTGAGAGAAAGAAGGAAGAAACCCTAGAATCTAGGCCAAAATGTAGGAAACAATTAATCACTGTTGTTGTCCATGTTTTCCTCATTAATCACATCTCCACCTTTCAAGGCACCACTCAAGGAATGAGGAAAACCTTTAATTTTTGAAATAAAAATTTCAAACATTCACCTTTTGATGGCTCCATGGCGTAGCTCTCATTCTCCTGATTCCATCAACTGTAATTTTGTAAAAAATAGGAAACTGGGGAGAAAGTTGTGGCTTCTTGAGAGAAAGTCCCCTTTTAGGCATCTAAATATCAGCTCTCTGATAATGACTCATGATGTTTGAATAAATTCAAATATTTATTTTCTCCATTTGATTAAAATATGATATTTTAATCATTTTTTAAATATTGATAATTTTTTGCATTGGTGGAACCTCTTGTAAAGATACATTGGGAGGGGTGTTATTATTCTCCATCGAGCTTAAAACGAGTTCTTCTTATTTCTTATCTGCCACATTGCCTGAAACCTTGCTTCCATTATTTTCTTGTTGAGATATTTATTTGATGCTTTGCTTTCCATATGGTTAGACACCTCTTTACATTAAATTACCAAGAAAATCGACATCAAACTCGATAACCTATTTTGAAAATATGTTGACTGAGATAATCGGTTGTATTTAAAATTATATTATCTTACCAATTTTCTCTGGTCCACCAACATGCCAACCTCTCCAACGAGATCCTCGTGAGCACCTCATACACACCTCCTCATACTTCACCCAAAAATACTCATTGGATGACTTGATGGGTGCCTTCATATTGACTGAGCTATGTGGAATATGCACCAAGTTACTTAATTTTGGGCTCCTCCCTCCATTGGCTCAGCAGTCAATTAACTCTTCACGCAACCCCATGTTGACTCAGTCCAATCATGCATGGATTCCACATGTGAATTGAATAGGATAATGGTTCCTTCACCCTACACTAACTAGATTAAATAGAAAACAACCACCATGTCGTTGCTTCTAGCTCTGAGCTCCAACTGTCTTCACAACCTCTGACTCCCAAAAACCCAAAACTCCTCATTTTAGAGTTTCAAGATTTTGGGCTTTGGACTCTTCCAGCTATCTTGTCGACTCGCCTGATGAAATTTCCAAAAAAAAACATTCTAAAAGCCCGAAAACAAGCTACTTATGAAATGAAATCATGCTCCATCGAAACTCTTCTGCAGCTCACTGTATACTCTGAAACTCTCTATAGCCCATCGAACAAGCTCTTCTTTGGTAGTATCTCCATTATGACTCAATCCACTAAAGTCTGCACTAATCCATCTACCTTGAGATCCTTGCGACATCCACCTTAGAAATTTCATTCAATCGTGTACTTATGCCAATGTTTATTTGGATCAACGAATCACCTGTAAGTCATATCCAATTCAGGCTCCTGTGAAAGAGCTCACCTAACCCTTTATAATGTTGAGTGTGATGATCTAAACTCATAATTCACTCGATGAATTATCCATTCACTCTTCCTTTTGAGTTAAATTCCACCTTTAACACCATCAGGAGCTAATGCTCCAGGCTGGGCTCAACATAAGTCAACACTTGAACTACGAGCACAATTATCTGTCTCGTGTTCCATCGACTCGTGACTTAGTCAAGAATCTTGGTGATGATAACTAATCTCTTGGCTGTGAGCTTCAAACTCGGTTGGTGGAGACTTTCTGTGATGAGCCCAAAGATCAATCCTTCCTTGATGTAAACCTCATTTCTTCAAATTCTGTAGATTTAAGGACCACCTCGTCATTGTCTAACTCTAAACATCTATAAGCATAGTCTTCCTTTTACACTAAGCCGACCAGACATGGCTCCTAGCTTGATCCATTTCCTTTCTCCTATGCAACGACATCCCTCAGTAAGCCAACCAAGCTTGTTTTTCCTACAACTTGATTCCTATAAATTTGATTTATTCACAGTGAGTTGCTTGGCTTCTCCTCATCCCATATTGACCTATTTGTGAGATAACATCCTTCGTGACATGTTAATTCATGCATAGCCTAAAATTCACATTTCAAGTTTGCGAGTTGACGAAATCTCTACGCTGAGCAGAACCCATCTTTGAGCTCACTAGCATCTCCCATCACTGAAGTTGAACATACGCCAAGTTACTCACACAAGCTCAAGGTTGCATCAATGCAACCATGTCTCTACCTCGAGTCTTGATGGGGCGAGTTGAATCCCATGACTAATTTTATATATATATTTATATATATGTCTCTATGAATCACTAGGATGCTCCAAGCATAGGGAGCCCACCCTCTCGAGACTATGACTCAATCCTTAACTTAGAACTTCAACTTGCATCTTTTCACCTCTATCCTCATAATCAAATCTGTGACATCACGTTAAGCTTGAAGGAGCACTTCCTTAAATTCCTGAACCATTCCATAATTCCTGCAAGCTTGACATTTCAATCTCCTATGATGACTTGGCTCTTTTGAGTGAGCTCTTTGCATAACTTGGCCTTGTTAAACACTTCCTCCACGTATTTACATGCATTGAGCCCTAACCCCAATGACTTCATCAATTTTCTCATTCTATACTTCGAATCCCTAAGCTATATTGACCTTGGTTCACAGATCCATTCATGAGTTTACACGATCTCAACAAATCATATGTCATTTTCACTCTTATGAATACCTCTACCGTTCAAAACCATCGAGACTCGCTCGTGATTCACCCCGCACCAATGTTCACATCTCAATGAGCTGAGATGTGCATTTGTGTTACAAATGGTTGAAAGGCCTGGTAGGTGATTTTTATTAATCCCAAGCTCCTGATCACTTTCTTCCTAATGAGCTTACCCCATTGAGCACATATTTTTTAAGGCACCTGTATCCCGTTGAGTTGTCCTATGTCGAGACCTTGGCTGATCTAACAAACAACACCTAGCATCAATGCTACGAGCTCTAAATTAGGTATTTTCCTAACTCGAAGATCTCATGTACTATACCGAGCATGATCCCCCTTCAGCACTATCATGATCCATTATCTTGGCTGACTCATGCTTATTTAAATTTGTAGAAGCTTGGTTTCGTGGCTCACTTAGTGGTGTAATCAACTGACCAACTTGCCGAGTAGCTCACCGAGCTGCTCGGCGAGCTACTCCTTGAGCCGTATTTTGAATTTTTCAACCTTCTACACTAACCCTTGGAATTTTATCAAAACTAGAGGGTATTGAAAATGAAATAATACCCTTTTCTATATAATTTATCATTTTTATTATTTTAACAGGAGGTGGGCCAGGTAGGGCTGATTTTCCCATTCTGAAACCAATTTGAATCTCCATGACAAGAAAAGAAAGAACAACCCCATAAGATCTCAAAACCTTCTAGAGCAACATAAAAGGCTCTCAAATCTTGGAAATTGGTCTTAAATTATTTCTCAATAACATCCCAATATTTAGATCCTTGTGCATTCATTTTGATATACCACCGTAAGGTGTCTCTATGGATGAAAATTGATATGCAACCTTGAACCGCACTCAACCCCCCGAGGTCATGCTGGAGCAGCTGATGTTGAATGTGTGTGGATAACTATAGGAGGATCAATGAATAAGATCTGGTAGTGTGATCTCCTGGTAGCTGAATTTGAAAAGGGGAGATTTAGAGACTATGTATGGGTAGCGTAAATTCCCTATGGTTTGTTTGCCTAACTTTGATCTAAGTGTTAAAATAGTTTGAATTGTCTAAATAAACTAAGATGAAAATAAAAATCTATGCTACTGCTGAAAGGGAAACTAATCTAAAAAAATCACAAAATTGAAACATTACAATAACAAAAAAAAATTTACTTATATTCTAAATAAGTAAAATATTTCTACACTAAATATAGACAAGTGAGGTAACCCGATGTGGTTATTCACCTATGCTGAGTGTGTTGAATATAAACTAACTTAAAAAAATAACTTTTCCAAATGATCTATGATATGTAAACATTCTCCTATAGATATTCTCTCCTTCAGATCCACAGGGATGGGAAGAAGAGGATCCGTCCCCGGGGGCTGTTATGAAAGATTCAAACCCTCTTGGAAATTAACTAATTTATTGCAAATGAAAGGAAATCGATTCCTAATCTATTTGATATGATGTAAAAATGATTAATTGTAAGAAAGAAGGAAATCAATCAATAAATCCAACCTGGAATTCACATAACAGAGGTAAATCTAGCTGTCTAGTAATTTTTCCCCTTAGTTTGTGCTTTCTTTCTCTGAGTGTTCATATGAGTCTAAGGGATTGGGAATGCAAGAAAAAAAATAGGAGGATGGTGCTTGAGAAATGATAGCTTAATGGTAGTCTGGATGTAATGCAGGTAGAAGATAGATAGCACAAGAGATAAAATCTTTGTTATGCAATTCCTAGCAAGATCGTAGCAGCAATACAATGCAAGATACACAAAATTAGCAGGCCCTTTGCTTGAATACAAGCATGAAATATATAAGAATCAAAGATGGGAGGTTCCTTCATGAAAAAGGAAAGAAGAATCAGTTCCAAATCTTTAAATCTATTTTAAAATAGAAGAGGGAAGGAAAATTAAATCATCAAGGCTATTTTTAGGTGATTTGGTTCACAAACGCACTCCAAAATTCAAGTTAAGTGAAGCGTCGTAAGTCAAAAAAACGCATGAAGAGTTCTGGAAAAAGTGTTCAGGACCACCGCCCTATGCAGGGAGGCGGTCCTAGGACCATCGGCCAAGCCTGAGAGGTGGTCCTAGAACCGTCGCCCAAGCCTGGGAGATAATCCTAGGACCGTCGCCCTTCCTAGGAGGTAGTTCTATCACTAAATCCAAAACATGCACATAAATGAGTGGGAAGTTGGGAGAATGCATGGAAAAGTTAAGTAAGGATGTCTAGGCTACAAATATACACTGCTAATGGGTTTTGGAGCTCAAACGCCTTCTTAAAGGACATGAATCATCATTGGGGACTTTTGTAACCATTTTTTGACAATCTAGCACATGTAATTTTGGGTGCGTACATATTGCCCCCTCAGAGAAGCATCTTAGCCATAAAAAGGCATAAAATGTAGAGTCCAAGTATGGCATTCCCAAAATGGGAAGTTAGAAGCTATACCTGACATACCCGTGTGTCGAAATGTTGTCTTCCAAACTCTTGCCACCTGTAAAAAGATAAGAAGACTCAAGTGCAAATAGATAAAATATTGAAAAATAAACACTAAATCAAAACGAAAAGAGGACTTACCATTTGAGCGGGGATATACAAATATACTTGTTCCAATACTTTATCCCTGTGAACACGTGCACTTAAAATGATGTCAAAACAACATATATATATATATATATATATATATATATATATATATATATATATATATATATATATATGTATGTATGTATGTATGTATGTATGTATGTATGTATGTATGTATGTATGTATGTGAAAACAAACTCATTTTTCAATTCATTTGTGCATACCGACTTAGTGATTTTTGAGCTCTAGGCCCATGGTGACTATTTTTTTTGTTTTTGAGTATGGTTTAATTGGAATGAATTTTGGGAATGATATTTTGTGTTAGGTTTGGCCCTTTGTTTTTTTGAATGCTTTTGAGAAGAACTGCCAAGAAATTCGTAGCTAGAGTGGTCATAAGGGGCCTCAAAGAGGTAGATAGGCAGAGTGCCTTTATTTCTTAGTCTCCATTTTGTGAGGCATATATGATGTTTTGATATTTCATGCCCATTGTGAGTGTTTTGACTGGACCTAGTGTGCGATGACATCGTACAAAACTATGACACACCATGATATGTGCATATATCTCTTTTTGGCTCATTTATTCCTTGCATAGAGTTGACTTACATTGATGATTTTATTCATATGTGTACTTTTAGATGTTTAGAATTTCTAATTTTCTATGCTTTTCAAGATGCATGCAGTGGACATGAATGCTAACAGAATGATTTATTTTATTTTATCTTTGTAATGTTGATATATGATAATGTAATCACATTGTGATGTTAAACTTTAGTTTCTCTAAGAAACTTTTGGTGCTTTTTATTATTTTGGCATAATGTGATGAAAGAGTGATATGATAAGTGAATGAAATTTCCCCACTCATAACTCCACACAACCAGTAAGATGTGTGGGCTTAACACAAAGATCCAGAAGGGGCACAAGTTATGAAATTTGTTGAACGGTAATGATGAGAGAAAGAGAAGGATTTGGCAAAACCAAATTGAGACACTACAACCTCACTCTACTCAATTTTTCTTCATATTTTAGAATGTGAATTGCTTTCCATTTTATCTATACTTAGATCCGTACATGGCCACTTGGTTAACAAAATCTGGTTTTGAGGTTTTAAGCTCTTTTGGAATTTTGGACATCTAACTCACTTTTTTTTCAACTTATGATTTCATAACATTTGAATGAATTATTTGTAACTTTCAAGTTTTTCAAAGAGACACCCTATACCTTTTCCCATCCTACCAGTAGGAAGCATGGGCTCATCACCATGGAAAAGGATAGGTAAGTAAGGGAATTTCTCTCCTTTCCCAACCCTACATCACCAGTAACAGATGAAGGCTCAACACCAAAGGTTTGTAAGGAAAAGGAATGTGTAAAACAAAAAAAAATTGTGGATTTGTATTTGACTTATTTATCTGGAAAAAATGTTTAGAATGTTCTTATTTCCAAAGAGATGTATACAGGATAGATGCAACACCATGAAGCTTCTAGAACAGACCATGGGAAAAGACACCTAATCTAGAAAGAGACCAAAAGTAGAACCAAGTAAACAAGCCTTGGTATGGTTACTGTCAAAAAATTTTCTTATCCTGTTTGGACTAATGAAATGATTCAGAAACAATTGATGAGACAACGAAAATTTGAAGAGATGTGATTTGAATGTTTTCAAAAGTTTTTAGGAATTTTTATAAGAATAATTCCCTTGATCAAAAATTTACGAAATGGACTGGAAGATGAAAATGAAATGCAGATGCAGTAATAAACATGTGGAAATGCATGTGAAACTACATGTCATGATAGATAAGGTGAAGAAATTTGACGAATATCAAATTCTTTGCCCCTAAGAGTACACAACGAAGAGCCATGATCCTCAAAATTTCCATTTTTTTCACAAGGGCCTAGCATTCTGATTCTAAACTTACAACCCTTTCCCATAAGTGTATACGTCCAATAAATAAAATCATTTTTCTGAAAGAGGCATTCATACACCTCTTTGTCACGTTCTTGAGACATGGTGTGTGGGTGAGCATGAATATGCTTCTCGACCTTCTATCCTTTGTGGAGCGTTGTGTTTATTTGTGACACTTTCTAAATGATGAGGCATTTCACCATGGATATGGAAATATTATTTTCAAACTCACATGGGTTTGAACCAGGGTTTAGAATAGAAAAACCCTTAAAGATGGTTTTGATGGGCATCATTTCAATCTCAATTTTCCCTTCTTCATCTGTTAATTCTATCATGTTTACACCTAGACCTAGGTCATTAGAGGGAAGAGATGCTAAACCAAGAAGACTACCCATCCCCTGTGGCTCAAATGGAAGGAAAATTGGATCGTCACTCTCTAAGATTTTCATAATTCCCATTGCGGTTTTAGTGGAAATTGTTTCCATAGATATTGATTTACCCTTATCTATTTTTTCCACCTCAAATGTTTGTGGGTCAACGACTTCAACCTTGAGAATACCCGGGGTGATCAAGGCTAACTCTTTTTATGGTCATGGTTTTTTCAATTGATTTGGGGGAAGTTCATACTCTGTATGGACCCCTTTCTTCTTCTTGAGGTTTTCTAAAATTATATCGAAGGGCTTAGGATCCCCCTGAGTGATGAATACCTTCCCCAAATGGAGGAATCTAATATCCTAGAATAGGGTAGAGGGGATAGCCTTCATTCGATGAATCCAAGGTCTCTCAAGGATCATGTTATAACTTGTTTCCTTGACGATAATGTAAAACTAAGTCAAGATGGTTTTTAGACCAAGTGTGACTAGAAGAACTATTGTTCCAATCAAGGTCACTTTAAGACTGTCATATCCCCATAATGTGTTTCTTGTAGAGGAACAATTTATCTCGCCATATCCCAAATTCTGCAAGAAAGAGAAGAGAACCACATTTACAGCAGCCCCATCATCAATCATGGCTATATTAATGTAATTGTTGTAAAACCAGACTTTTAAAAATAAAGCATGATCACCTCTTTTGGCAATTTCAGTTTCAGATGACATCTTGTCTATATCGAAAACAAACTTAGTATCCCTATCGTTTTGTCCTGGAGGATGTATGTAAAATTCAATATGATTTATTTGAGCACTAGGAGGTGGCATAACATGGATTAGATGACCAATACCTAGTGCATTGAGCAACGTAAAATGATGCGTGGGTGAATTCTTCAGCAAATCTAGAAACAAAATGTGAGAAATGGTCCTCTTCAAATTCAACATTAGATCATATGCTCCTACTGGTTTTTCGATTGTAGGAATGTCATCATGTGGGAAGGAAAGATTGGGAAGGGGTTTTGAAACATACTCCTCCATCCGAGTTGTTACATTAATTTCACGCTCAGCCTCTAACTCAACTAATCCCAAGATTTTTGTGTTATCGTTTGCACCAAGGATAGGAGTGACCCAAGAGTTCTTGGAAGTTAAAGCTTCATGGTCATTGTTTCCTATAGGAATGCTTTTGTTTATGTTTTTTGAAATCACTTGGGAATCCCTAAAATGTTTAGGGTTTGCGTTTTTAGGTGTTACATGTCTGGTATGACTAGGTTGCAAGTTTTTTTCAGGATTTTTAGGAACATGTTTACAAAGAGTTGCGTTTGGTTTTCAGGAAGTCATTACAGAAACTTGTTGTAATCATGGAAATTCCTATCGTTGTGACCTCGACTCTTATGGAAAGCAGAGTACATATTAGGATCCTAATCTCTTGGCCTTTGATAAACATCTTGTTGTTGTTGATTATAACCTCGATCGTAGTTTTGAAATTGATTGTTATAATCATGGTTTGTTGCCCCTTAGCTGGAATTTTGGTACTGTTTTGGGCCTTGGGTCTGATTTTTCTTTTGAGAGGGATGGTTTACATCAACTGTGTTGAAAAGACACAGTGTTAGGGCCTCTTTGATTTCCCGAGTTGTCATTAATTTTATTATTTTTGTTATTTTGAAAACCAATTTTCTTGACTTGATCAGTAGTATTATTCGTGGTAGCACCATGATTGTGATTCACACTCTTAGATCTTTGGTTGTTGGCACCATTGTTTTGATAATTTGTGTTATTTTGATTTAGGGATACCAATTTCCCATTGGGACCATAGATCTTACACCCACTATCTATAGCGACTTGGTCAATACAAAGCACACCTTCCAAAACCTCCTCATAACTACGGAAAGGAAACTTTTGGACCTCTTCATTAGTCTCTCAATTGAGTGAGTGAAGGAAAAGATCATAGAGTTCTATCTAGTCCATGTTGGGTGCACTTTCTGAGGAATAGAGAACTTGGTGCCATCTCTGGATGAAATGGGTGAGAAATTCATTTTTCTTCTGCCTAATATGTAGGAACTCCCTAATCCCTATACGTAACAACTTTTTCATGTCAAATGCTTTGATGAACTCAGAAACAAGTTGTTTGAAGGAATGCATAGAATCTTCCAGTATCCTATAGTACCAATCCAATGTGATTATTTCGATAGTCTTTGGAAAGATCTTAGCCACTACAGCATCCCAAGAAAGCAATTCCCTGATAGCAATAGTGTAGGCCTTAATATGAGCATTCAGGTCTCCTTGTCCCTTAAATTTTGGAATATCCGACAATGGGCATGGAAGCATGGCACCACGTATGGTGAATTCAAGAGGATCATTTAAGTACTCAAGGTATGTACCCATTTGATTCCACCATAAAATATCTTTGATGAGGAGGTGGAGGAGGAGGAGTTGGATAAGATGCATTATAAGCATTAACGAGAACGTATAGGGTCCCTTGATATGGCATGTAGGGAGAAGGAATGGTATATGGGTCCATCTAGGTAGTTTTTGAATACATATGCATGTAAGGTGGGATATTTCTAGGATATGGACTAGCGGGCATAAAACCAGAGAATGTCACATTTCTTGTTGTGGCAGAATTTAAGACCGCACTTCCAGATAGCCCTTATGTAGGATAAGCTTGAGAAGGATGAGGACCAATCCCTAGTGTGTCTAACCCTGTGAGAAGATGACATGGATATGAATGAGCTAGATAACCTTGTTGTACATGATATTGTGTTGGTTTCTCATTGGAAGGGATGTATCCTTTGTTGTCAACTGGATACCCCAGGTTATGCCCTACTACATGTGTTAGTTGTGATGTCTGAGAACTTCCTAGTTCTCTAATCCTCCCCACTAAAGTATAAATGAGATCATTGGGAGAGGATTGAGTCCCTTGTTGGGGTGCCTGTGGCATAGGGTTTGATTGAGCAGTCTCATGATACCCTGTTATGAATTGTTCAATGTTATAATTATTGTCTTCCTCAGAAGTAAGAATCTTAGGATAGGCATTCAAAATCTCATAGGATGAAGAATTCATTCTATCCAAAGACACATCTATCTGACGAAGAGGGTCAACTATTCATGTAAATATATCATCTTCTATTGATTTCATGGAAATGTGAGGTCTTGGCAAGACTCTATGGTAAGAACCTATTCCATTTGTGATGACAACATGGTTTACATTGGGATGATCATTTTGAATGTTTAACAGTTGATCAACCTCCTCCATCCTTATATAGATAATAGGATTTGAAGTGTAACTAGGGGAGGTTAGGACGTTGTTTGTGTAATTGCCACCCCACCTTGAAAGAGAAGGGTGATGTTGTGGTTGAACGTTGGTGTAATATCTATCAAAGCCAAATGGCCCACCAAACTCTCTTCCAAAAATATTTTAGAAACTATAAAATACCTACCAAAATAGGGGAAGAAATTGAGGGGTGAGGTAATTGAAATAAAGGAAATAAGAAGGAATTAATCTTTCACGTCGGGTTCACCAATTTGTAAGTATGAAAATTGACGTGCAACCTTCAACCAAACTCGATCCCCTGAGGTTGTGCTAGAGTAGCCAATGTTGAATGTGTGTGGCTAACTATAGGAAGATCAATGACTAAGATCTGGTAGTGTGATCTCCTCGTAGATGAATTGGAAAGGGGGAGATTTATAGGCTATGTACAGATAGTGTAAATTCCCTATATTTTGTTTGCCTAACTTTGATCTAAGTGTTAAACTAGCTTGAAGTGTCCAAATTAACTAAGATGAAAATAACAATCTATGATACTGTTAAAAGGAAACAATTCACAAAATTGAAACATTACAATCAAAAACAACAATTTACTTCTATTCTAAATAATTAAAATATTTCTACACTAAAACTAAACAAGCAAGATAACCCAGTGTGATTATTCACATGTGTTCAGTGTATTGAATCTAAACTAACTTAAAACAAGAACTTTTCCAAATGATCTATGATATGTAAACAACCTCCTATAGATATTCTCTCCTTCATATTCACAGGGATGGGAAGAAGAGGATCCGTCACCAAGGGCTGTTATGAAAGATTCAAACCCTCTTGGAAATTAACTAATTAATTGAAAATGAAAGGAAATTGATTTCTAATCTATTTGATATGATGTAAAAATGATACATTGTAAGAATGAAGGAAATCAAACAAAAAATCCAACTTAGAATTCATAGAATAGAGGTAAACCTAGCTGTGTAGTAATTTGTCCCCTCAGTTTTTCCTTTCTTTCTCTGAGTGTTCATATGAGTCCAAGGGATTGGGAATGCAAGAACAACAATATGAGGATGGTGCTTGAGCAATGGTAGCTTGATGGCAGTCTAGATGCAATGCAGGTAGAAGATAGATAGCACAAGATATCAAATCTTCACTATGCAGTTCCTAGCAAGATCATAGTAGCAATACAATGCAAGATACACAAAATTCTCAGGCCATCTTCTTGAATATAAGCATGGAATATATAAGAATTGAGGATGAAAGGTGCCTTAATGCATAAGGAAAGAATAAGTAGTTAGAACTAATTAAATTTATTTAAAAATAGAAGAGGGAAGTAAAACTAAGATATCAAGACTATTTTAGGGTTATTTGGTTCACAAATGCACCCTAAAAGTCGAGTTAAGTGAAGCGTCATGTGTCAAAAACACACATGAGGAGTTCTGGAAAAAGTGTTCAGGACTGTCACCTTGCTCAGGGAGGCTTTCCTAGGACCACCGGCCAAGCCTAGGAGGTGGTCCTAAAACCACCACCCAATCCTGGGAGGTGGTCCTAAAATTGTTGCCCAATCCTGGGAGGCGGTCCTAGAACCACCGCTCAAGCTTGGGAGGCGGTCCTAGGACTGCCACCCTTCTTGGGAGGTGGATATGTCACTAAATCCAAAACATGCACAATAATAAGCGGGAAGCTGGGAGAAAGCATGGAAAAGATAATTAAGGATGTTTAGGCTAAAAATATACACTGCTAATGGGTTTTGGAGCTCAAACACCTTCTTAAACAACATGAATCATCATTGGGAACTTTTGTAACTAGTTTTTGACAATGTAGCACATGTAATTTTTGGTACATACAATGTCCTATCTCAGAGTACCTATGAAGTCATATAGCTTTATGGTGTTATCTATGATATTATTACATTTCTAATATGAATCCAAGATGAAAAAATCTTCCTCAACATCTTTGGTGTTCTTTCTAAATACGAGTAACTTAAAATTCTGAGCCATATTTTTAATTGGTTGGGGAAGTACTTGGGGCTGAATAATTGGTTATTTCTTTGTAAGTTTTACTTTATTTGATTGATTGTGAATTTTTTTCAAGTTAATTTTCTCCCTTTGTCTCTGGATAACACAATATCAAAATATAACTCTCCTAATAATTATCTGAATTCTCTTACAATTACTTCTCTCTTCTTACTTTCTTCTTATAATTTATGATATCTTTCTTCCAACCTTTCTCCCTTTTATATTTTTAGAATCGATGTTTGAAGCGGCACATGGAATGGCAAACGATCCAGGGGCTCATCTCCTTTGTGCTTATATGGTAGTTGGGGGACACATATTTGATTGGTGACTCTTCATAATTATTTTTTTCCATGAATAACTTCCTACCTTTACTATTTCTTAATCTATAATTATCTTCTAATCCTTTGTCACTTCTTCTTTTATTCTTTTGTTTTTCTTTCTCTTCCTCTTGTTTCTCTGTATTAACTTTTTCTTCATCTTCCTCCCCTATTATTTTTTATTTTCTCTCCAAATTTTGCAATAAATTATTTCATGCTAGTAACTTCTTCTTCCTCTTCACCTTTTTCTTTAATTAATAATGGAGTTTATTTCCTCATATCTTCACATCTTGTTGTATCTACTATTTCTCTAATTTTTGGTCTTAATCCTTCTACTAATTCTTGTAAATCTCTTACTAGTATAGCTTGTCTTGATAATGCTTGTTGTATTAGACTATTTAAAATATTTTATACCACGAGGAACCTCATTTTGACAAAAAATTGTTTG
This sequence comes from Taxus chinensis, assembly GCA_019776745.2. NCBI lineage: Eukaryota > Viridiplantae > Streptophyta > Pinopsida > Cupressales > Taxaceae > Taxus > Taxus chinensis. Next base: position 497,877,916 of record CM034153.1, read on the forward strand.
TCTCCACCTGATGTGGGAATGATAACAAGACTCTGTGTGTCTTCCTCCATTTCCAGGTTATCCAATTACTGCCCTCCACTCAAAGTGGGTTTTCCTTTCTTCTCTGCTCTTTGGATTTTGTTCAGTTTTTCTTTTTGTTCATTCAACTTCTTCACTCTTTCCTCCCTTTCTAATCTCTATTTCTTTACATTTTTCTCTAAATCCCTCCTCTTTGCATTTATTCTATCTCTCTCTTCCATCCTCCTCATTCTGATTATTTTTGTTAAAATGATAATTTCTCCTTAATTCTCTTAATATTATCTTTGTGAACTATGTAATTTTTTTGAATTTTATTTCTTCATATCATCCTATTTCTATTATCCCAACCATCACCCCATTAATTTTTAGTAGTTACATTTCTTAGATCACCCCCCTTAACGTACGCCATCATGCGGTGCCTGTCCCCTAAAGGAACTTTTCCACACTTCGGATTAATCCTTTTTCAACCATCAAAACTTTAATTAAAAAAGGAATTTGTTTAATAAATCGACCTCTTTCTCCACTTAAAACTTCCCCTTTCTTATAGTCAAAAATGGTCCACCCTTGTATGGCCCAAGTAATTATATAGGAGTCTAATGTAGTCTCAAACCAATAATCAGTTTCTCTGGTTCAGGGTTCGTCAAGGTCTGAGTATGTTTAAATTTTCTTGGGTCCACTCGAAAGGTTCCCTTAAGTGTAACTATGACCACTCTATTCTTTTAGCGTGTGAAAATATGCATGGCCATAATAAGTGAGGGAACTGAGACAAAAATTCTTCTATGTATTCTCCAAATAATTTTGCCTCAGTTTCTTTGTATGATGCTTTGAGTGTCTTCGCAACTCATTTTACAAATATGTTGATTTGATTTTCCCACCAATCCTTAATTTATGTTAGTGACGGTTCCCAATATCCTGGTGGTGAAATTTTTCAAGACATCTGACTAACAAAAGGAACCTAGGCTCAGACACCAAATGTTGACCTTAAGCCTCAACAACAGTGTGATACTTAAGAAGTTCGCCCTTCTATTATAGATGTGCACGGGAAAAGTTAAATAATCTATTTTGTGAAGAGAAAGAATGTAAAATTAGATAACAATCTTTATCCTAAACATGAATCTTTATTTATATCTCAAAATGGATTACATTAGTCTCATATAAATATATTGACCTCTCTATATTTCATATGTCTCTTTCTCATTAATGACACACATATCTTATCTCTCAAACACTCATATACATATTGTTATTATGTTGCACACATATCTCTATTCAAGTGGCACAAGTATCTTGATAAGTGGCACACTATGTACATTAGATTAATTATAATAAATATGATTCATGCAAAATAACCCAAAAGTCACTACTTTTGGTCATGCCTCTGTCAGATTCTATCTTTCTTTGTCTTTTTTCATGGCTCTGTGTCAACTTCTACAGCTTTCTCCTTTGCATTGTGGCTTTATCCTGTGTACCACATCTTTCCTTATTTACCTGTGGCTTCCTCTAGCCTTCAACATATTTCTTCTTATATATGTGGCTTCATTTTTTTACTCACAGCTTCCTCTAAAATTTGGCAGATTTCTTCTTATATCCCCTAAAAGTTGATGAAGAACCATGTCAACAGGAAGCTTTCTTAAGACGATTTCTTTTTTATTTTATATATATATATATGCTTTTTATTTTGGATATATAGAATGCGGATCAATGTGGGAATCCTTCACTTCCATGATATAATAGAGTATCCATCCTTTGAGGGAGTGGTATACTTTGGGAATTTTGACTTTTATTTCTTTTCTTTAGATGTAAGGATAATATATGCATAATAGTTGTCCTTCGAGGGATTGGTCTATTTATTTTTGCATTATATGAATAAATTCCCTTTGAGGGATTAATTTGTTTTTAGATAAGATAGCATGAGATAAAAGCATCCGGGATTTTTTTTATGAGGAAGATTTTGGTATAGCTAAGTAGACCACTTAGGAGGGGATGAGAAGATGTACAAGAGACACCTATGGATCCTTTTTGTGGTTCCAATAGGTAGATAAGAGGGTGATGGATGTAATGATCATGGATATCTCATGATGAAGGGAGAACGTATTCATGAGGAAAATTCTATGGACATAGCCATGGTGCCCATATTTAAGGTCATGACTAGGAAGATGATGGCAGACCACATAAATTCCAAATAATTACAAAGATAGATGAAAGATTCTAATGATGGAGGAATGATCTAAGGATATGACTAAGTGGTCGCTGGTAGGTATGCTAACAATAGAATGGTCGCAAGTGTAATGCATTAAGTGGTTACACTTATATTTTACCATCAAAGGAGGAAAAATGATAGGCTCCCAACCTGTACTTATACGTGATAATGTAAGGTCCAATCCAGTTAGGGGAAAACTTTCCACGTTGGCTCCTTTATAGAGTAGTGGCATTCTAATTTTATTTAAGGAAAAGATCACTGACATTAAAGTTATGTTCTTTGATGTGCTTGTTGTAAGAATGCTTGATGCACTCTTGATAAACATGATGATGCTCAAGATAAATAAGGAAACATTTGTCTGAAAATTCAAGTTGTACTAGACACTCCTGGAAATAATCTTCATCAGAAATGAAGTTGCAAAAATACATGTGAAAGGATGGAATTTGAACTTTGAGGGGGAGAATGGATTCAGAGCCATAGACAAGAGAGAAGGGAGTAGCACCCATAGAGGTGCGAATGATATTTTGATAAGACCAAAGAGTGAAAGGGATATGAAGATGTCAATTACAACTTGATCTATCAACAATCTTGGAAATAATGTCACAAAGAGTTTCTTTAGTCACTTTGGCTAGTCCGTTAGCTTAAGGATGGTAAGGAGAGGAGAAGATAATCTTGATATTGAATGAGTCACAAAGATTCTTGAAATATTTGTTTTTAAAGGAATTATGTTTTCCATGATGATTTTGTGAGGGATGACAAAGAGGAAAATTAAATGTTGATAGATGAAGTTAATGATTTGATTATATTTGTTTGAGATGAGTGGAATTTCTTCCACCCACTTGGTGAAATACTTATTCATAGTGATGATGGAATGATGATGTTGTGAAGAACGAGGATTAATGGTAATGATAAAATCAAGGCCCCATTGCAAGAAGGGTCAAAGGTTCTAAGATTGCTGCCTAAATAGGAATATAGACAATATTATAATGTTGTTGACACTTGACACGTTTCTTAATGTATTCACAAAAATCATGATTGAGATAAGGCCAATAATATACAAGGTGAAGAACGTGTTTAGTGATGGCTAAGGCACCAAAGTGTCCACCACAAGTGTCATTGTGGACTTCTTGGATAGCGTGAGTAGACTCATGGGATTTTTAGCATTGAAGGAGAATACCATAAAACCCACATTTATAAAGAATGCCACCAAGGATGCCATAGCAATTAGGATGTTGAAGAAATTACCTTCTACCATTCTTAGATAAGTTGGAGGGAATGATGGATTTTGATAGATAATCAAATATTTGAGAGTATCAAATATCTGATGTGTTGGTTTAAACAAGATTAACATGAGGTGCCTCATGAAATGGTTGATCATGAAGGTAAATAAAAATATAAAGTTTGCATTCATTTTTTGTCCATGGGATGAGAGATGCAAGAGAATCCATCATGTCAGCAAAATTATTAGATGATCAAGGGATGGCATGGATAGTGTAATAATCAAAAGCCTCAAGGAGAAAGATGATAATGTATTTATATTTATGAATAATATCATTTTTTACATTTATAATCGTATGTAACTTGTTTTATGATGAGCTCAAAATCACCATAGATGTTAAAGATTTGAACCCCCAAAAAGACAGCAGTTTCAAGACCTAAGATAAAGGCTTCATACTCTGTCATACTATTCATGCACTCAAAGTCAAGCTTTTGAGAGATGGGGATAGGAGTATCCCAAGGAGGATGATAATGATGCTAGTGCCCCCCTTGTTGAAACTTAGAGCCATCAAAAAAGAGACCCATCCTAAGAGGAGAATACTAATGGTGGAAATTGTTAATGGATTCATCTAGAAACTGTTCATGAGGAAGATGAGTATCACGAAGAGGGGATTCAATTTATTGGTCTAAAATAGCTTGGCCCTTGATAGAATTTTGTGAGATGAAATCTAGGTTAAACTTAATCATGATCATGAGCCATCGAGTGATACGATCATTTTGATAAGGCTTAGAATGCATCATTTTGAGAAGATGAAAGCTAGTGATGACATAAATCTTATGATTGACAAGATAATGTTGAATTTCAAAAGTGGTGAAGAAGAGGGTGCAACAAATATTTTCATCTTCACTGTAGTGAGTCTCATAATCATGAAGGGTGTGACTAATGTGATAAATGGCCTATTCACGGTCTTAATCATCACAATGCACAAACATAGCTCCTAGGGCATGATCAGTAGTAGAGGCATATAGATAGAAGGGGTCCCCCTTATGTGGAGGTATAAGCACTAGATGGGATATGAGCTAATACTTAAGATGATCAAAATATTTTTGGTAGTTATCATCCCAATTGAAATATTTGTCTTTACAAAGAAGATGATGGAAGGGTTGGAAACAATCTAAAAGTTTCGAGGTGAAGCAGTGAACTCATTGAAGTTGGCAATGGAGACTGTGAAGTTACTTAATATTGGAAGGAGGAAGCATCTCTACAATAGCCTTTATTTTGGGGGGGTCAACTTCAATACCCCTGATAGATATGATTAAGCCAAGGATTTTTTCAGTAAACACTCCAAACACACACTTAGCTGGATTGAGACGAAGGAAGAAACAAATGAAACACTCAAAGAGGATTTTAAGGACATAAATATGATCACGTCAATGTCTGAATTTACCAAAATGATCATTGAAATAGTGCTTTATTGTCTTATGTATGAAATCATGAAATATGTAATTCATGTCTTGCTGATACGTAGCTCTAAAAATTTTCAAACCGAAAGGCATGACATGATAGCAAATGGTACCCCAAGGAGTGGTAAAATAAGTCTTTTGTTGGTCTTTAAGCCGAAAGGAACTATATTCCTAAAATTAGGTTGATACATTGGATATTTTTCAAGTATACCAAGGTGATGTGGCATGGGGAAGTTGTTCATCATGAGAGGACAATACTACCCCAGCGTAAGGTTGTCCATGACCTTGTCTAAGGAATCATCATTGGGAAGCTTGGATGAAGAGATGGATGAACTAGTGGATGGTTGGGATGGCTCATTTTTGAGAAAGATGACATCTTTGGGTCAATAAGTCATGTTGCATCCTTTAAAGGGATGATAATCAGCAGGAAGATTTAATATCTTTCCCTCATGCTCATATTTGATGCAACGATGAAGTGTGGAAGGGACACATTGCATGACATGAATCCATTTTTGTCCAAGAAGGAAATTATATTGAAACTACCCTTCTATGATATAGAAGACTTCAGGGAGGAGCTTCTCATTAACCTAGATAGGAAGGAAAACCATCCCTAAGGTGGGAGTAAATATGTCATTGAATGCGTGAAGGACCGTGGGTGATTGGGAGACAATGGAGTAAGGGATATTTAGTTGATCAAAGGTATGTGATGAAATAATGTTGATAATTACTCCATTTTCAATCATAGATCGTCGAATGAAGGTGTCATAGATTTGAATAGTGATGAAAAGGGGAAGGTCATGGTCCTCAGGTGGAATGTATGGGATCTCAACATCATCAAAGAATATGGAAGTATAAGTCACAAGTGCTCCCACAAGAGATGTAAAAGGTTGAGCCTCATCACTAGATGTTGGGATATGTTTCAAGGCTTCAGTGAGAGCCTACAAATGCTTTGGATATCTTTGGATAAGCTCATAAATTGACATCTTAACCAGGGCCTGGTGATTTTTTTTGGCAATGCATTGTTTAATAGGCCGAGGGGAAACTAGGATATAAACCTTAGATTTTGATGATAATAGAGATGAATATGAAGTGGGCTCACTAGAAGGAGTGGTGACAAAAACCTTAGCTTTTGATGGGGGTATGGATGAGGTATGCTCCTTAGTAGGAGGGATAACAACAACGGTCTTTAGTTTTCATTGGGTTGTTTGTTTGGAGTCATGTGGGCTAGAACGAGTAGTTATATAAATAACATTAATGAATAAGGGTGGAACATCCTTAGAATAATATTCGTTTGGTGGTGGGATGGAAATAAAATTCCATGATGAATGGGGGACTTTATTACTTTGGTGGATGGGGTTGATGATGTAGATGTTGAAATGGTCATAGATGAGGAGGTGGAAGGAGGATATCATAATGTTTCAAGAAGAATGTCACCTTCCTCAATAATGTTGTGAATAATGGTTTGAAGCACTTTACAATGATCCATTCCATGTCCCAGGGTGTGATGATAAGTGCAAATGAAGTTGGAGTCAAACCATGATGGATTATTACTATGAGGATCAAAGGCCTTGATAAGAGGGAGTGTGATGGAGGAAATTTGAAGAAAGTGTTGAATTACCTCTGCATATGACATGACCGAAGTGTTGAGAGGCTATTTGGCTTTTTGAGATGTAATAGTAGTCTTATATTTAGGTTTGGATTTAGAAGAAGAGGTGGATGTTTGGGATGTATATATAAGAGATGACTTGGATGTTGAAGGTTGAGTCTTAGTGTTTTGAGGATTAGATGTCTTAGATTCATATTTAGTGATGGTTTATGTCCTAAAAGAAAGATTATATTTTGGAGAAGGGTTGGATTGCTTTTATTTATATTGATTGGTTGGTTTTGGTGTCTTGGATGAAGGGATTGGCACTAAACGAGATGGGGAGGGACCTAAGATAAATGATGAGGCATTTTATCTCTTGACCTCATGTAGAGGGATGTCTATATTTTTTATGAGGATGGAAAAGAGATCTTTGAGGAAGCATGCCAAGGGTCTTAGATTTTTATTGTGAAGAGGTACCCCAAGAAAGGATGAGAATGATCTGAACTGGAGGGTCTAAATATTTTGGTGTAGGGTTTGATATTGGTAGAGGACGTAAATTATACTTGATGATGTCTAAATAATATGTAGATTGGGTTGATGTGGAGGCATCTTATTTTGTGGACGAGGTAGAGACATCACTTGAAGTCATTGTGAGTTAGAGCGATTTTAAAAAATCTTCAAAGGATGAGATGTATGTAGGAGGAGAGGATGATGTAAATGTGGTCAAAATATTTGATGTTGTTGGTGCAGGTATAAGTGCAGAAAGGGAGATTGGAATAGATGCTAAGGATGGATCTGAGGTGATATGTGGGGGTATAATAGATGTATGTGAGGTAGTGGGTATAGTCAAATCTAATATAGATGTGACAAATGATGAAGTAGATGTGGATTTAGAATCAATGGTAGAAGTTGATATAGGTTTGGATATGATTGGTGTAGATATGGGGATGGTTGTTAGTAGAACTGTAGATAAAGGGATAAAGTCTAAGAAAGGGGTAGATATATTGGTTTGTGAAGTAGGTGGATTTGTTGATGGGGTGAGATCCTGATAAATGGTGTTGATGGTTTTGATGGTTTTAATGGTGTGAGAATTGGGTGGTTGAGATGTAGAAGGGGTGGTTTGATTATTTGGCGCATGATTTGGATATGGTTATTCGAAAACATCAAGTGGTTTATTGGGAGGTGCATTAGGGTTATCCACTTGAAGATCACCTTGGTCAATTTTTTTTTGGACAAGATCTTTGAAGGTTTGACATTTTTCTATATCATGCCCATGAACTTGATGATATTTGTAATAGTATTATTCATGATACGAAGTTGGTTTAGGTCTTTATTCATCGAATGGTCAAATGGGGGGAAGTGTGATGAGATGGAATGCCATCATTTTATCAAATATAGAGCTATATGATTCTCCAAGAGGAGTGTAGTTGGGTGGTGGTCTAGGATCTCTTTGTTGATGCCTCCTATTAGAAATGGGCATAGAAGAAGACTTAACCACTATGGTGTTGGCTACATTTATGGATTTGTCACTATATGTATATGGTTTATTAAACTCATATTTTGGCTTGTTTGATCTAAGCTAAAGTTGGCCTTTCTCAAGGGTGCAAGTCTCAAGTTTACGAGCCATAGTGAAGGCTTCTTAAAATGTTGAAAATGATTGGATTTGTAAGGTAGATGAGATATGATTTGCACAAGAGCGTGAAAATAATTTGATGAGCTTTGTTTGTGGAAGGGTAAATGATAATTGATTTATGATTCCACACCATCATGTGACAAATTCTGTGATAGAATTATCACCGAATTATCGATTGGCATATAAGTCTATAATGGTGATATTACACATAATGTCGATTGATAAATGTTCTAAGAAGAGTTCTGAAAGTTGGGTAAATGAGAACAATGAGTGTTGGGGGATACCATTGTACCAATCCAATGCAGGCTCAGCCAAGGACATAGGAAAAGTGTGAAGCATGAGGTCTTGATCATGGGCAATGAGATAACATGTATGCCTAAATGTAGGAAGGTGTTGTTGGGGATCCTCCTTACTGTTAAATTTGGTGAGTTTTGGAAGTTCCCAATGAGGAGTATAGGGTTTGACTGGGACCAATGGATTGATAGGTTCGTTGTGAATTCATTCCTAAGAGAATTTGACCTTATGTCCCAAAGTAGAAGCTTTGAGGTTGTCCAACCTATTCATCAAGGCATGCATGGGGTAATTTAAAGTGGTTGGATGAGAGGTAGATACTTGTGGTTGTATGACATGAGAAGGGGCTTGATATGGTTATTGGTAGGATTATGAATGAGTGAGTGTTTGAGGTATTTATTGATGAAGAGGAATGTATGGCATTGGTTGGGGTTGGATGGGTTGTTGTAATGGTTGATGTTGAGAAATAGGCATGTGATGTGATTGTTAAGATTGGGTGGGTTTTTGTGAGAAGGGGTAATGGACTTGTTAAGGTATATGAGTGTTACTAGGTTGAGACTTTTGAAGAGGTGGATAGACATCCTGTAATGGAAAACACCCCAAGGAGGAGGTTGGTGAGTGTGAGTAGACTCTGTTGGGTGAGGTTTAGAAGAGATGACATTTACATGAATGTGGGATGTGAGAGGTAAGGACTAAATATATTGTTTAGATAGGAGAGGAAATTATTGGGATTTTTGAAAAAATTGGATGGGGATACTAATGATGATTGTATACGAATAATTGATAGGAATGGAGGTAGTGATAGTCATGTTAATGGGAGGTAGATTAGGAGGAATGTGTGTGACTAGTTGGTTATTTTGATAAGGTTTAGGATTAGTGGAAAAAGATGTATCAAGCTCACATTGGGCCATAGCGATATCATTCATGGATCTAGGGAAAAAACACTACAAGTTGTGAAGAAATAACTTGGGTTGTTTTCGGATTTAAGTGATAAGCATATATTTTCTGGATAGGTGGCCCATCGATATGAAGTTTGGTTAATTTCCTAAGAAGGTAATCATGGATAGCTACATGATTAGCATCGAGGAGATATTGGAACTCCACACTCCCATGAGAGATAATGGGAGGACCAAAGCTTCAACTTATGTAGTGGATTGAGGCGTGGATGACCTAGATGGGATGGATTGGTGATGTCTAAAGGGCTTGGTATCATCATGGATGGTTGTTTCAACAAGAGATTCTTGATGAGGTGGATCAATGATCAAAGGTTGGGTGACCATGAAAGAGGTGACCAAAAGCATGGATGAGATAATGGCCAAAGTAGAAGTTGATTGGGATGAAGTGATGGGATTTTTTGATGCAAGATTTTTTTCCATTTTCCTAGCTAAAGAGTGTAGGATAACGGGCATGAAAATAGACAAGAAAATAAAAAATATATAAATTAAATAAAACAAGTCAAGTATGTAGTGTTTTCTTTATCTTTATTAATTAGAGGATGTGAAAAATAAAAAGGGTAAGTGGATAATGAGGGTACCTAAGAAATTGCAATATAAGGTTGGTTTTAGGTAGTTTTAGATGTGGAGTCCTCGATATACATGAATTTACATGAGGACCAAGTCTATATATGATTTATAACGTGGTCATAACACCATGACGACTTTCCTATTGGGTGATGAAGTCCCAATTAGGTCCACATAGAATGGGATTGTTTTGATGTGTGAATTTTGTTAGTGTGTTTGGATGTGTGTGAAGAAGTGTGAAATGCAACCCATTAAACCCCTACTTACACTAGATTTGCAATAAATAATGAAAGAGGTTAGTTTTAAAACCAAAACCAAATATGGAGATTCGATGAGAACAACCACACAAGAAATGGAAAATAAGATGCAAAAAGGAGAAACTAAGAAAAAGGGGAATACTTGGTTTTTACTTTTCCTTTTTATTTGATCTTTAAAATAAAGCAAGTGAAAATCAATATGCAAGAAATCCAGAATCCCAACACGAAAAATAAAAATCAAATCCTCTACTTGCGATGTTAGTGGAAGATAGAATAAATATGGAAAATGAAAAATGAAAAAAAATGCAGGAGACTCACCTAAGAGGGTGGTCCCACCAGACATGCCAAAATGTTGGACAAAATTTCCTCTTTCCTATTCAAATTAGTGAACTAGACACTAAATAAAATCAAGCAACTCTAAACATGCAACGATTTAAGGTACCTTGGGATAAGATGGTGATGAAGGATGGATACAAAGTAGACTCCTTGATGAAAAATTGATGGACCTGCACAACAAATTCAACTAGAAAAAAATGGATTAGATGGTAGATGAGGGGGTTTCCCAATGAAGTCGGTTCCAAGAAGCATGAAATTCCTTATGCAGATGTCAACCCCAATATTAATAAAATAAGATAAGATAAATTATAAAGTACTGAATAACATACGGAATCTAAACTAAATAGAAACTGAAATTGTAGAAATGAAAGGAAAGTGCAAATATGATCTAGATTGACACAAAATGAGATATACCCGGATAGGTTGATGGAGACCCAGGTTATAAAGGTCTAGCCGATGGCAACTGCTGCAAATGAATTAAAATAGTAACCAAAAATTTAGATCTGATAGGCTTTGTATGCATATATGAAGATGATGAAGACCTGTACCGACTGATGGTAACTTGCAGAGAAGATCTAAAACAAGAGAAATAGAAAATATGCAAGAAAATGGGGACCTAGGGAGATAGGATTGAAATATAGATTGGGTCAATGGTGATTGGGTTGAGTTGGTAGTGACCGGGGACTGACATAGTGGATCTGGGATGACAAGGTGATATAATGACAGATCCAGGAACTGTGTGCACGTGAAAACAAAATAATAGATTGCTATGGATTTGGATGGTGGAATAGGTGATGCAAAAAGAGAAAGGTCGACTGTGACCTGGGCTGACCTAGGTGTGAAATAAAATGGATGGGATGGATTGACAACCTACACACAAGATGGATAAAAGGGATTGTTGGATCTGGATCTCTAATGGCAGCTAGACCTGCAAAACGTTAGTATCGATAATAATAAGGAAAAAATGGAATAAACCAACATAAGGAAAAGATGATCTCCCTAATGTCTCCACAAATGATGAAAGTAAGCTCAAAGGGACTCCAAGAAGACTAAAATAGTTGTAGAGAATTTCAAACATGAAGATAAGATCACGAGTCCCATGAAAATTATGTCTCTTCATCCCTTTGTAAGGATGGGTGTAGGTGGCTTTATAGGGTTGACGGTGACCTGGGTGGGTCACTGCCAACCATGAGGAACCATACATTTGGGTGGTTGGAGGATGCCCATCTCAAGGCATCAAGCCCATTAGAAGCAGGATTAGGGTTTTCGGAGGCTTAGGTGGGTTAGGGTTGTAGAGGGGGATGACATGGGTAGGTGAGGGATGAAATGGAGTAAATAAAGGATAAGGGTAGCCTAGGGATGAGAAAATAGGTAGTTTAGGGATGATAAGAAACCTAGATAGGAGAATTAGAGGTTGATTGGGGGTGATTAGGATCAATTAGATAATGAGATGAGGATTAGGGAATAATAGATGAGGATTAGCAATAATTTAAGATGAATGGGATAATATATGGGAAGGATGGGAATATTAATAAAATATTAATTAAAATGAAGGGTCTATATAAGTGACCATGGTGAAAACAAGAAAACACGGGGAGACAAGGGTACCGATACCAAATTTTGGTGTTTACATATCTCTCTCTCTCTCTCTCTCTCTCTCTCTCTCTCTCTCTCTCTCTCTCTCTCTCTCTCTCTCTCTCTCTCTCTCTCTCTCCCACACACGCATACAATCTATATCTTTCTCTTTATGTCCCTCTCACATCCTCTCTCTCTATCTATCTCTCTCATCTAATTCAAATTAATATAATATTACTTTACCTCATTACATATGTTTCATTTGAATTATTGATATTTCAGGAAGTGGATGGCAATGGCGTTCACATTATACGATTATAATTAATGGAAATGAATTATTATAATAGTGGATAAATTATATGTGAGTTACATATATATTTTAATTCTTGTGTTCAAAACATTTTTTTTTTTAACACTAATAATAAATGTTAGCATAACATACATATGGAATCATATTAATCCACTAAAATACATGTATAAAGCATGATTCATCCACTATATAAGTTTTAAAACAAAATATTTTTGTCTCGTACATTGTATTGATTTCTAAAATCCTTGACAATATACAATTTTTTTTTTTAAAAAGCAATGTCTAAACAAAGCCATGTTTGCATACAATGGTATACATCAGCAAAATACACATCCATGCCAACATGCCATGAAGGCATACAAGAAAAATTATATCTAACTAGCACTTCCAATATGAAATTAGAATTCTAAAAATATAATTTTACAGTTAACCAAAAAAAACTAAACTCAAAATACATAAAAATTAATTAGTTCACATAGTGGAATCATTCTTAACATTCCCCCCTTTCATGCAAAGAGAATAAATTCTTAGCATATACTTGAGTTTTCCATGAACTTTATGTAACAAACCCTTGGTGAAAATATCATAAACTTGATATTCACTTTTCACATAATGAATGAAAAAATTATTACCATTCACCAAGCCTCTAATAACACGATGTTTGAGTTTTACGTATTTGGTTATAACATGGAAAGTTGGATTCTTGGATAATTGTATCGCCCCATTGTTATTACAACAAATCTATGTATGATCATGTTGAGCCTATATGAAATCAACTAAGACTATTCTCAACCACATAACTTGTGTGCAATAATATTTAAATATATTCATATTCAGCTTCAGTAGAGGATAAAAAAATTGTATCTTTCTTCTTTGATGACCATGAAACCAACCCACTTGCCAATGTGAAGCAATAACCTGAAATAGATTTCCTATCACCAAGATAACCTCTATAATATGAATCTATGTATCCAATTAGACATAATGAATTTTTTTGTATGAAATTAATATCATGATTATAAGTTCCTCTTATATATCTGAAAACTCTTTTCATTTTTTGCACATGTTTTACTAATGAATTGCCTATAAATAAATAAACTAGTGAAACCCCATAATTGATATTAGGTATTTTTGTAATGAGATACATCATGCCTCCCACAATGATCATAAAATTATTTTTATCAATTGAAGGAATTCCATCCTCCCTCACAAGATTTTATCCTCTAGTAATTAAAGTATCTACAAACTTACAATCTTATAGATTGTACTTCTATAACATGTTCTGAACATACTTAGATTGATAAATCAATACTTCCTCTTTCTTTTGATGGACTTACATAAAAAAATTACTTCATAATACTAATACTAGCCATCTAAAATTCCAATTTCATAGCTTATTTTGAGCTTAGAAATATCTCCATAGAGATTCTTGTAAATATCAAATCATCTACATAGAGACACGCACATATAACACATTACAACCCAATGCATGTATATAAACAATTTGGTTCATTTTGAATTCTTACAAATACTTGATAAAAAAACCATATATCAATTATTTATTACAATATCTTGGATCTTTGATGCAAAGCACAATGTACTTATAAGAAATCACCACAGTTAGATTGGTCATAAAAACTCAAAATTGACTCTTAGACCTTCAAACTAGTTATCTATTATAATTTAATAACCTTTAAATCGTGAAAAATTATTTATTTTAAAACTCATTATACTTAACTAACCATTACACCATGTTATTAGGCCTTATACCAAGTCAATTTTTCCATCAAACTGGAGCAAATCAATCAAAAGTCTCAATCTTGTTACCTACTCCAAGACTTCCATGTCCAATCTTATTAAGAAAATGCTCTTAGTGGATTCATGGTTAGAAACATCTACAAAGGTTATCAAGTTAAAACCTAATTAAAATACCCTTTATTCCTACTAAGGTGTGTGAAAAAATTATTAGCCCAAATCCTTGGTTAGACCAATTTTCCTCACTAGTTTAGGTCCCTACTAGTCCTGCCAATGTTATTTTCCTCCCTTAAATTTTGAATCAATGGTTAATTTGAAAAAATAAAACCCATTTGGGGAATTCATCTCTGTAGAAAGTTTCATTATGACTTCCATCAAAAAATTTCACTCAAATATTTTGTTACAGTCCTTAAATTAGGTCTTATAGCATGTACAAGTCTCTTAAGGGTAAACTGTCATAGTTTTTGAGTAAATGATGAATTGTTAGCTCTTCAAACCCCTTGAATCTCTTTATTCCTTCCACTTATATGATATGTAAAAAATTTCAAATCTCAATTATTCCTTAGATTATCTCAAAATGCAAACTCTTCTCTTGTCTCCTCATCAATATTGTACCCTACATGTTGCTATGAAGACTGTCATGCAAAACAGAATCTTGGAAATTGGGAAATCTCTAAAAATTCATGGATATGAAAAGTACAGATGTTGAGATCACAAGCTCACAATTTCATACCTTATTTCCACCATTTAAGCCTTCAAACACCAAATCTTCAGCAAACCCTAGGTAGGGTTTCCTACAGACCTTGTAGGGTTGTTTTTACAACCAAATGACTAGAATGCAACTTCAAGTCTTGAAACTTTTTCCAAAGGCTTGTATTATCCTTATCCATGTGTTAGCTTTAATAGTAATACTTTATAATAACCTCAAATTCTATAATGGTGCCTAATAACTATGCCTTTGCCCTCAAGAACAAGGCTTCTTAGTCCTCTTCTCTGTATTTCTACTAACGACAATTAGTATTCATTTTCCACAAGGCCTCTAAGGATGTTTTTAGAATATGAACATGTATTAAATAACATCTAGGTTATAGTATTAACTCATAGTTCGGGTTATTTTACTAAACTATTAGGCTTAAACTTGTTAAAAATCCCAAAATAACTTTTTACAGGTCTACAAATGTTTCCCTGACCTGAACCATAATCACAATTGATGAAAACAAGACAAGATCATTATAAAAAAAACACAAAAACACTCCTTACCACAGTCAATAATGTTTCTTTATCTTCAGTAGCTCGCATGCACAAGTTCAATGCTCACTAACATGCACAAAACAAATTGAAAATTGTCACAAAGGTTGTGTATACACAAGAAAAACCCCTCAAATTTTCTTAGAGATCCCTTAAAATTTCATGACCATTTAAATGATATTACATAAACAGTCACAAGGAGGTGTTTATACCTCTTGAGATTGGTTCTCAACCAAATGGAAACTTCTAAGACCCCTCGGTCACATGACTATATTTTGTCACATCATTAGTATTTGGGTTAGAACTCCAAGACACTACCTCCTATACACACATTATGAATCCTATACTTCTATAGGTCATATCACATTGATGAAAAACCATGAATGACCTTTATAACACAATAAAACTCCTAAAACAAGCCAAAATGCCTTCTAAATTCAAATTTGCACTTTTGGAGGGAAATTGAAAAATTCAAATTTGTGAAGGACTTGAACAAAACTAGTACACCTTGATGAGTCTAGGTGACTCCCTAATCCTAAAAAAATAATTAATAAGCCAAAAATTGATGTTGTCAACCATATTTACATGTTAGGAATGATGCTCCTGCATCATATTCCCAAGGGAAAGAGAAAGTTTCCCCATAACTTCTGATTTTACAAGATTTTTTTATTCTTCTTTATTTGTTTCCAACTAATAATGATCTTCTTGAGGTGGACCTTGACCAAATACCATGCACTCCTGGACTTCATCAGTAACATCATTCTTCTCACTAGCTTATTTTCTCTTGCATTAATCATGTTCTTAAGTTCAAGGATGGTTCTAATACTCAATTTGATATTATTCTCCTTGTGCTTGAAAGTATGTATGTACTCCATCATAAGAAGAGATACATATTCATCATACATGACTATCAAACTGTCCACATCATCATCTTTTTTTCCTTTCTGAGTCACCTCATCTTCAAGATTGGAATAGAGTAGCTTTTTTGTAGTGATCACCTTCTTCTTCTTTTCCTTCCACCATATTAACTACTAAACCTGTATATACATCACTTAAGAAAATATTATATTGATAAAAGTATTCCTCACCATTATTATTAACCATCCTTTCCCTGTCTTTCATGTTTCCTTCAATTGAATTTTCTTGGATTTCTCCTATAATTTTCAAGTCATTGTCTTCTGGGACTATTTTAGCTAATATTTCATAACTTTTTTCCACATTCTCAATGTCTAATTGTTGTATGGCTTTGTCATACTCTGATTTTTGTAATTTTTTATTCGCATTGTGTGCTCCTAAGAGCTCTTCTTGATCTTCTCATCTATTAAGATCTGCAGATCCTTCCCTTTCATCTTCTTTACTTTCTTCCTTAGGAAAATTGTCTTCGGTTTTTTCTTTCCACTCTATATTATTCATGCATCTTATTAAATGATCCACACCTTCATTCATTCCACATGTACCTATACATTCAAAACTCAAAGCAATGTTAGTTTGATAAATAGGAGGCTTACATGCTTCTTCCACTTTCTTCATGACATGTTTTTCCTCTTCTTCACTCATCAATATTCACGCATCAATAACCTTTTTTACGTACGACAGGAGGTTTGCTATCACACGACAACAACCTTATTGTTACGCAATAGCAAACCTCCTGTCACACATCTGTAGCCTCCGCTCTCTGATCGCGCGACAACAAAATATTCATATCACATGTCAAAAAACTCTCTGTCACGCATCTACTTCCTTCACACTCCTGTCATGCATCAACAAACTCTCCCTGTTGTGCATCAACAAACTCTCTACCACATTTCTCCATCCTCCGCCCTCTTGTTGCGCATATGTAGCCTATGCCCTCATGTCACATGTTTACTATACTTGATAATAAATATTCCCCTAGGTGGTATGAGTGAGCTAGTAGTGTTATACCTGGATAATAATATAGGATTATATAGGGGATAGTTTCAAGGGTAGGTGAAGCCGACCCCTAAAAAAAATTAAACTGTAATTTTTAGGTGAACAGGTCACTGACCCGTGCCAGAAAATTCACCTTTTCAAATTTTTCAAAAATGGAATATTTTCCATATTACGAATATTCGCCACTAAAATTATCCTTGGTCCACAAACACTTTTTCATGTGCTTCTTCTCTCTTTCTACCATTTTTTCTTGTTTCACTATAATATACCATCTTCATATTTCTTAACCTCCTCTTGTCTTGAGACTGTTTCAATCTCTCCACAAACCTGATATCCACCATCATCAAAACCAATGATTAAATAAGTCATATGAAGCTTAAAAATCCTAAGTAGTGTTTTTTTACATGTTGCTCTAGTTCCCGTCAAGAATTTCTTTGTTGTCATCATCATAACTAGCCTTGCTTGTGGTTCTTGTTCACCTGTAATGGGAAAAAGAGTACACCTTTCTCCATTTGATACAATAGTATAAGTGTTATTCTTACCATCATGCAATTTTTTCCTATCATATTGTCATGGTCTACCCAACAACACATGAAACACATCCATAGGTACCAAATCACACAAGACCTTTTCTTTATATCTTCCAATCTGAAATTATACTTGATATTGTTCCCTAACTAAGACATGATGTCCTTTTTGCATCCAAGATACTTGATACGGGTTAGGGTGCATTGTAGTTTTCATACCCAACTTCTCTACCATCTCAAAAGAAATGAAAGTTTCAATGGTTCCACTATCTATGATCATATTACAACATTTACCTTTTGTTTTATACCTAGTTCTGAACAAGTTTCTTCTTTGAGTTACAACAGGTTGTTCCTTTCTTGGTTTCAATAAAACTCTTTTGAACAAAAGATACTTACCTCTATTTTTAAGAACATGATCAACACCTTTTGCAACCTTTTTCATCCTTTCATACATCTCATGGCACTCATATGCTTTGTGTTCTAAAAATCTCTGACACCTGTAGCATCTTCCTACAAATTGTACTATGTTATTTGTACTATTTCTCTTCATAAGACTCATCTCTACCCTCATACTTCTATGACTTTCCTCTATATCTTCAAACTTTCTCATCAAGATCTCTATCATCCTATCCATCTTTTCTTGCAAATATGATCTTCTCTCTTCTCTAACTTGCACCATCTTATCTTCTCTTTCTTGTTCTGCGATGTATCAAACATGTTTCAAACTATTCTAATATATTTTCCTTCTCTACTACCAAATGATGCAGAACACAATGTACTTATAAGAAATCACCAAATTTAGATTGATCACAAAAAAACTCAAAATTGACGCTTAGACCTTTAAAGTAGCTGTCTCTTTCAATGCAAGAACTTCTAAATCATGAAAATCTCTTTATTTTAAACCTTGTTATAATTAACCAACCATTACAACATGTTTTTAGGTCTTATACCAAGTAAATTTCACCATCAAAGTGGAGAAAATCAATCAAAAGTCTCAATCTTGTTACATACTCCAATACTACCATGTCCAAGCTTCTTAAGCAAATGCTCTTGGTGGATTCATGGTTATAAACAAGGTAAAACCGAATTCAAATACCCTTTATGCCTCTTGAGGTGTGTGTAAAAGTTATTGGTTCAATTCTTTGGTTAGACCACTTTTCCTCACTTACTCATTCCTCACTAGGTTAGGTCCCTACTAGCCCTACCGATGTTGTTTTTATCCCTTAACTTTTGACTCAATGGTTAATTTGAAAAACAAAAACCCATTTGGGATACCCATTTGTAGCATTCATCTCTATGAAAAGTTTCATTATGCCTTCCTTCAAAAAATTTCACTCAAATCTTTTGTTATAGTCCTCAAATTACGTCTTATTTCCTATACAAGTCTCTTAAGGGTAAACTGTTATAGTTTCTAAGTAAATGATGAAATTTTATTTCTTCAAACCCCTTGAATCTCTTTCTTCCTTTCACCTAGATTTTATGTACAAAATTTTAAGGCTCAAATCTCCCTTAGAATCTCTCAAACACCAAACTCTTCTTTTGTCTCCACATCATTATTGTACCCTACAGATTGCTATGAATACTGTCATGCAAAAAAGAGTCTTGGGAATTGGTAAAGCTCTAAAATTCATGAATATTCAAGGGGAAGATTTTGATATCACAATTTTACAATTTCATACCTTTTTCCACCATTTAAATCTTAAAACACCGAATTTTCACTAAATCCTAGGTAGGGTTTCCTATAGACTTGGTAGGGGTATTTTTGCAACCAAATGACTAGAATGAAACTTCAAGGCCTGAAATTTTTTCCAAAGGCATATATTATCCTTCTCCACATGTTAGTTTTAATAGTAAGACTTTATAATAAACTGAAATTTGAAAATGGTGCCTAATCACTATGTTCTGCCCTCAAGAACAGGGCTTCTTAGTCCTCGTCTCTGTATTTCTACAAACCACAATTAGTCTTCCTTTTCCCCAAGGCCTCTAATTATTTTTTTGGAATTTGATCATGTATTAAATCACATCTCACTTACAGTCTTCAGTCATTGTTTGACTTATTTTACTAAACTAACAGGCTTAAACTTGTTAAAGGTCCTAAAATAACTTGTTACATGTCTGCAAAAGTTTCCCTATCCTGAATCATACTCACAATTGTTGAAAACCACACAAGATAATTATAAAAAACACTAAACGACTCCTTACCATAGTCAATAATGTTTCTTTATCTTCATTATCTCACATGAACAAGCTCAATGCTCACCAACATGCACAAAACAAATTGAAAACTGTCACATAGGTTGTGTATACACATTAAAAATACTCAAAATTTCTTGGAGATCCCATCTCATTTTGTCTGTAGACACAAAATCATGCACTTTAGACATTATTTAGTCTCAGTCTCATATTAAAATTTAGAGGGTTTTTGATTGAAGAAATTGCTAATCAACCCTAGTATTTTGGCCATCTTGCGTTATTTTAATTTGTCATTCCCAACCTATACCACGCATATGCCAAGTTTTTTTTACGACTTTCACATTATTTCAGCCTTGACTGGGTGCCCGTGGGTTCCCTAGTCCCACCATGGGTGACTCGATCGTTTTTGGAATTTCCCACCACTTTTTTGGCTCTTTCTAGCTGTTTGAGGTCTTTACCATTTTAGTGGTCAACCATTTCAGGGTTAATTATGAAATTAGATCAAGAGAACCCTATAAATATAAAGTTATGAGACCAAGCACTAGTCACTACTATCATCCACCTAGAGTTGCATCCATCTATTCCATTAGAGATCACTTGCATCCACATAGATCCATCAGAAGGCACAAATATAGGACATCTGCATCACATATAGCAAAATAGGGGGGGATTCTATTCTATTCCATAAACACATTTTATTACATTTTTATACATCTAGTTATTGTCTCGCTACTTCACAAAGTGTGACTAGACACAAGAGCACCTAGGGAACATTATGCCACACACAGCACATATCAGAACTATGTTTGGGTCCTGAAATGTAGATGTAGCACTCAATTAGTAAGCCCACTATTGTGGCAATCTGAGGTCAGTTCTGACCAATTCATTTGCATTCTTATTTTTTTTAGGGTTTTGATATCCTTCTTGGTCTTTTGTTCATCATCTTGGAATATCAATGACATGCCGAGAGCAGTGCAGTGAAGTTAATGCGATCAGACAGTGAGGATTTTAGACCATCTTCCGAACCTATGAAGATCGGTTTTCAGATACTTTTTCATAGACTAGGGTTCACCAGTTTTGCAGACCAGAGCACCTTGTGGGCACCCCAATCAATCTCCCAAGTTGCACTCCAGTCTAGCCAGAGACTCCATATCCATCCTTTTCATGGTTTCTACCTGCACGGTCACTCCTGCTTTCATATTTTCTAATCACCTCTGTGACATAGTTTCACGAGCATCTTCATTTTAGTTGAGTTTCTTTCCTCTTCTCTCTTGCACATTAGGGTTTTTATTTTCAATAGTTTAATTGCTTGAGTCATAATTTACATTTACTTCTATAGCTACCTGTATTTACTTTATTTATAGTTATTCATAGCTTATAGATTAACTAGTATCCACATTTTTTAGTTAATCATTTTTAGTGAACCCCATGTTGGTAAAATCGACTTCCTTCATTCACACTTTTAGTATTCTTTATTCATTGTTTGTCATCCTAGGGTTTTGGTTCATCATGAGTATCTCAATCATTGATTTTTTTCTTACAAATCTTGATGTCACTACATATATTCCAACACTTTCTCACTACTACTCGCATTCATGTTGGCATACATCCAGAATCAGTTTACCAAGCCTTTGTTGATGCTTTTTCTTCACATATAATATTCAAGTCTAACCTTCCCGCTAACATTCACACTTTTTATAATGACCCCACCGCGCTACATATCATCTCTCGTATTCATAATGTAGTTAACCGTTAAGCGTATTTTGAGTTTATAATGGGATTTGAACTTAACTTGTGTCCTATGTCATTCCTTGAAGCTTTAGGTATTTCCTGCTCATGACGTTAGTCAATCTTCTATATCACTGCATGCTTAAGATGGTTCTTTCCGCCCTTTTCTCGGTCACGCATAACATTACCTATTACTGTTGGTCCAAAAACTATCCACATTGTCTTTTTTGTTGTTGAATTTCCCAGTTTCCTAGAACTGTCTACTTAGTAGGCCATGGCTTCATGCCATACAAGCTATGTGCACTTCTACTGTCGCATAATTGTGTAAAATTCTTACATGAAAACTTTGAGTATACACGTATTTTTTCATGACCATGACCCCTTTCACTATTATGATAGGGCTCCTTATATTGTCCTTCCTATTCCATGGATAGATATTACAAATGAGCCTCAACCTCAAGAAGAACCACCTCAATTACCGCCACTTGATGGTACCATTTGTGTGATAGATACAGTTTCTTTTGTACCACATACTACTACTGTTATGATTCCTTATCAGGCGCTTGTCTAGTCCATGGACGTCTGTTCTATCACATACGCCTTCACGGTGTACCATCTCCCTTAACACGCCCACCATTTACTTGCACACTCTTCATGAATAATTGTTACTAGGAACATATTCCATTTAATCCTACGTGTGATGACACTATATGTACACATGATGGGTTGGCTCATGCTTAGGATTTGATTTTGATGTACCTATATCCTACACCATATGCTTCCCTATCTTTATTATGGGTATGTCATCATCACTACCACTTATGCTCTTTATATCTTTCACCTCACGATATTTCTCACACGCACTCCTTGATCTTCACCACTTACATTAGGAAAATCATGGCTTGATTATATTGGGGGCACTCTAGATCCTGATCATATAGACATATCATTTCCTATGCCCTTTGGACGTGTTTTCATTTACAATATCTCTTTCCTAGGATACACTCAAAATCTCATTCGTTGGTATACACATATTTTTCCACTTCCTCCATTCATAGATGAATAATATGCTATGGGAATGTACAAATTATGCCTTAGTGGCTCATTACGTGATCATCTAGACACTATTTCTTATCAAGTCATCAATGATTATCCATTCGACTATGATCTTGAGAACGATGATCTCCTAGATGACATTACATGATAACCTCTTTCAACACACATACATTAGGTCATAGTATTTACATCCCACTCTCTCATCATCATATCATCATAGGAACATTTCTTATCTTTGCATATAATTCATTCACATCCTTACATATTGTTACATCATATGCCTATTATTAACACATACCACATTTTCACATACATCCCATAATCATTCGCTTTCACCACTACATACATTGCATGACGGACCTTTGTTCTTCATTATCATTGGTTAGTTAATTTCAATAATGGATACTTGGAGAGAATTGCATCTAATACACTCTCCCCCACCCAACATAACATTTTCATATTTTTTATTTCCATACATTAACATATCTATTACCGATGACACACTCTTATGATTCAGTTCACACTTCACTCTTGAGGGATTACTACACATGAAACCTACTCACTAGAATATAGTACATACACACTACATCTACTCACATATTACGTTTTATACACCATACATTATATAGTTCATCTAAAACATTTTTACATTTGTGCATTGACACATCTTACATCATACTAGTCTTCATTATACCTACTTACATCCAGCATTCCATAGTACTCCTCATACATACTAATGTTAGTCTACACCATACATTACATATTAGACATCGTAAATTACACATTATAATCATCACATGGTCATCTTCATCATTATATATACTACATTGTCTTCTACACGTTGTACTCACTACCATATGATGTACTTTAGTTCCTTGGTCAATGCTCAACTACCAAGGGTTTACAAATCAAATGGACCTTACACTTATCACAAATTTACTATTCAACCTTTCATCATGCAAAATTTATAGCCTAGTAATAAATGCTTTAGGCTAAATCCTCACCTATTATATCATTTTGTAGTGGTATACACCTTAGGTTACATCACCACTCCCTCTTTTCATCTTGTAGTGATATACACTTAGGGCTAAATCATCACTCATCTATTCATCTTATAGTAATATACTCTTATGATAAATCATCACTTATACATTCATCTAGTTGTGATATACACTTTGGATATAGGGTTCATGCACATGTAATGTTTTCTAGGTCGCATATCATCACCATCACACATGTACATACTCATCATAGCGTGTTAGACACACATCACACTTCGACCATTTCCCATTGACACACTCTCATTTATGGTTCATTCTTGACTGCTGAGGGGGGAAAATAAATGAACCTCAATGCATACACTTGCATTCACTTATGGGGTATGTGACTTCTATCACTCCATTTTGGATTCCATTCCATCCATCCAAAACATAGTGCATATTATGGTTGTTCTTATTCTTGCTTACTTTTTCTTGTTCATGGTCACTTTATTACACATGCTAGTTAGCTTACTTGTATGTCATTTATTTATATCATCCACACATGCACTTTTGTGTCTTTTTCTAGTTGTGTTTGCATATACTGGTTTGGTATACACTGCATGTATTCTTTCCTTCTACCCTTCCTACACTAGTTGCTGGGGACATTCACATTCGTCTCTTCCAGGTGCTATTGTTTCATTTTGTACTTAGCACTTTACATTACATGTTTATACACAATTTTGACATACTAGTTATATTTTTTACATGCTAACGGGTGCTTCTTGTGCAACATTTTTTATGCATGGATATTTTCTTCCATACTTTTTTGTTCCATTATCTACTCTTGCTTCTTTTTGTATGCATGATTTTCCCTTTGTTTGGTGTGCACACTTGTTTGTTGTTTGCATCCATTATGGCCTTGCATGTCTTGCGACATCGTGAGTGATGTCCCATGTTTTCAACCCACTTTGTGTGGATTCCTTGTCTTCTTGCATGATTACACTACTTTTCTTGGTAGCTTTTACACTATTTGCGTAGATTATACATTTTATTTTTTATGTGCAGGATTGTTCATACTAACACCTATATTTGGCTAGCCATCCTTATTTATGTGTACCTTTTTTTCTACCAAGCGCATTTCCTTTCCCCTACAAGGTATATTTTCAGGCTTCATGTAGTTAGTCCTCTTTTGGGGACGCATTCTCCTATTAGCAATGTCGTATGCACCCCTAAAGAGGGTGTCAATGTTTTGGGGTTTTACAATCTACATAGCATGTTTACACCAATTCAGTTCAGTGCACTTTCCTCCCTTGGAATTGTGGTTTACATATAGCAAGTGAATTCAGACCAATCTACGAACTCCATACAAAGTGGATTTTATAATAAATGGGGTCCTTAGCATTCTGGGAAGTAGTTACAAACTTAAAGGTTATAGTGGGTGTACCTCCCTACACTACTTCAGCTAATGGCATTGGATAGCCCAAAAAACCAAACCAATATAGATATCTCTTCACACACAGTTCAGGGAAGCAATTAAAGGTTGGAGGACATAGATAAATTCCTCCCTATACTTCTTCAACCTATAGCATTGGATCACCCAAACAACCTCGACAGTATAGGATATCCTTCTACAGTCTTTCTCTCAACATGGATCAGGTGCACATGTTCCATTTACACTTTTCATTTCATGTACTTTACTTTTACATGTATCTTTTACAGTATGTTTTTACACACATATGCATACATATTTTACTATTTGATCATTTTCTCCTTATAGGTCCAACTGTATGAGAAATAAGCAATCAAATGGGGGCAACAACAATGACATCAACAACAGCACTTCGTGGTAGCACACTTCACATACTAACCATGTAGGTACACTACACACATCAGCTTCAACACACATGTTCTACCCTAGGTTCACTCTCATCACTTTTTTGGACATTTTCATCTTTAGTTTCCATGCTCATCATCTTTTTGTCTTTCCATGCTTTTTCTAGTCCTTCAGTACACCTTTTTTGTTACTCTACATCAGCACCAGGTACACATCTCTATCTACTTTATGTTACCAATATTTCTTCTTACCAACATAAAGTGGGAGAAAATGTAGACACAAAATCATGCACTTTAGACATTATTTAGTCATGGTCTCGTACTACTATTTACAGGGGTTTTTAGTGAAGAAAGTACTAATCAACCCCCGTCTTCTGGCCATCTTGATTTATTTTACTTCATCATTCCCAACCGATAACACACATATGCCCAGTTTTTTTTACCACTTTCACATTATTTCAGCCTTGATTGGGGTGCCCATGGGCGCCCTAGTCCCACAATGGGTGTCCCGATCCTTTTTGTAGTTTCCCACCATTTTTTATGCTCTTTCTAACTGTTTGAGGTCTTTATCTTTTTTGTGGTCAGCCATTTTGGGGTTAATACAAAATTAGATCAAGAGAACCCTATAAATATATAGTTATGGACCATAATGAGAGACCAAGAACTAGTCACTACTATCATCCACCTAGATTTGCATCCATCTATTGCATTGGATATCACTTACATTCACATAGCTACATCACAAGGCACAAATATAAGACATTTGTATCACACACATAACCTAGGGGGAGGATTCTATTCTATTCCATACATACATTGTATTACATTTTCTACATCTAGTTATTGTTTTCTACTTCACAAAGTGTGACTGGTACAAGAGTACCTAGGGCACATTATGCATATATCACCAGAACTACATTTGGGTCTGAAATGTAGTCCAATGCTCAATTAGTAAGCCCATTGTTGTGGAAGATGAGGTCAGTCTGACCCATTCATTTGAATTCTATTTTTTTTAGGGTTTTGATACTCCTTCTTAGTCTTTTGCAGGTCTATTCATCATCTTAGAATATCAGCAACATCCATAAAAGTGCAGCAAAGTTAATGCGACAGAAAATGAGGGTTTTGTACCATATGCCAAACTTGTAAAGATTGGTTTCAAATTTGTTACACATACTAGGGCTCTTTTTTTACATATCACGGTTCCTGCAGGTGCCCCAGTCCCTCTCCAAGTTCTCCAGTTCATCTAGATACTCCAAATTCATCCTTTTTGGGGCTTCTGAATGCTCATTCCTGCTTCCAGATTCTACACTCACCTCTGCAACATAGTCTCGTGAGCATATTGTACTCAGATGAGTTGTTTCCTCTTATCTCTTGCATACTATGGTTTCGATTTCCACTTGTTTATTTGCTTGGAGCATTAGCTCCATTTATTTGCTTTATTTACAGTTGTTCACAATTTAGATTAACTAGTACATCTATATTTAATTTTTAGTTTATCATCGTGACCATTCAAATGATATTCCATAAATAGTTACAAAGAGGTGTTTATACCTCTAGAGTTTGATTCTCAACTGAATGGAAGATTCTAATACTTCTTGGTCACATGACTAGCTTTTGTCACATCATTAATAATCGGGTTAGAAATCCAAGACACTAGCTTCTATACATGCATTATGAATTCTAGACTTCTATAGGTCCTATCACATGCATTAAAAACCATGAATGACCCATAGAACACAAAAACACTCCTAAAACAAGCCAAAATGCCTTCTAAATTCAAATTTACACCTTTTGAGGGAAATTGACAACTTCAAATTTGTGAAGGACTTGAACAAAAATAGCACACCTAGATGAATCTAGCTGACCCCCTAAACCTACAAACACACGAAAAAGCCAAAAAATTATGCTTCCAACCATATTTACATGTTATGAGTGATGCTCCTACATCAATATTCTTCATCTCATAAATATCCTTCTTCAACTTATATACCTTAAAATATTTACCCTTTACATGAAAACCTTGTGGTTGCCTTACATATACTTCTAATTCAATAAAAAAATAACTCTTTTGACATCCATTTTATTGATTTTCCATCCTTTAAGAGAAGAAACAAAAATTATTAGTACTATAGTATTTGAATGAGCCATGATTTCCTAAGTTTCCTTATAGTCAACCCCATATGTTTGTGTTAATCATTTCCCAACTAGTCTAGCTTTTAGCTTTTCAATTGTACCATTAGTTTTAAATTTGGTCTTATAGAACCAATTTATTGCAATTACATATTTATAATATAGAGTATGAATAATATTACATGCATCATTATTCTCAATTGAATTTATCTCAATTTTCATAGCATCAACCCGTATTTTCCTTTTACTTGTTTATGCAGAACTTTTAGGTTCATTAGCCATAGATGACAATGGAAACATAATATTTTTATAATAAGCATCATAAAAATATTACCTTTATCAGATTTAATCCTTGTGATAATCCTCTCATAATTATAATTGAATATTTGATTTTATGATGTGGATATAATAAACGTTTGTACTTATTTGGTGTTGATCCATATAGATGACTAGTCTCTTGGGAAGAGCCCATATTTTTTCATGTTAAACTAGAAACCTATGTAAGCATTTTTAATCCCAAAAAATATTATTATAGAGGACTTCCACATTCTCTCATGACCATTTTATAAATCTGATCATTATTAACATACATATCATTTAAAAAAAATACATTCCCTATAAAAAAAACTATGGTTTTACTAGCATAATTATAAAACTTGCATGTCATGATTTCATCATTAAAAATATGATTTAATTATCATTCTAGAGAAAAATAAGAATAATTATTCTTACCATTATGTTTACTTTTAGTGAGTTACATGATTCCCTTTCCTTCAGCTTGGATGGACTTTCCATCTCCCAATTGCACTTATATTTTGAAGGAAGAATCTAACTTGTTAAAACCTGACTTGTTATTTGATTTGAAAACTCTAAATACAGAAACCACATATTATTTATATCCTAAAATCCCAAATTAAATGATAGAAAATAAGTTGAGACATATTTAATCTCAATTTGTTTAACTTGAAATGCCTCCTTCTCACCCTCTGGATTACTTTGTTTCTTAGGTGCCAGTATGGGGTATCATCAAATAATATGGTTCTCTTGAGTCACCTAGAAGATGAACTAGTCACATTACTGGAATTTCCCTTTTTTCGGCCAGACCTCCTACACTCAAAGGATGCTTGTAGCTCTAGCTATTAATAAAAATAAAAAACATACACATTAGTATACAACTAATGACATATAAAGTGACATTAATTACAAATAATTACTTACCGCAATCTCATGATCACTCAAAATTATCATCTTCCTCTCAAGATCGACCTCAAGGGAAACAACCTCAGTATCAGGTACACAAACTAGAGTTGTTACCTCCTCATACATGACAACCATGATGATGAAAATTAGGATACTCATGAGTGTCATTTAATTATACTACTTCGTGTTATTTAATATAATCAATTCATTGTGAAAATTACTTTAATAGCTCATACCTGTGTAAGAGTCACAACTGACATTATGCCCATTGAAAATCCAATATCTAATGATTGTCGAATATCAAAAGGAGAATTTGATGACATCATCAACTTTAAACAAGAAAAAGGTTACACACATACAAGTTACATGAAATTATTTGCATACCGTAACTATTTTTCATTCTCTTTATATATGATGATTAAAAATAATAAAACTCACATTAGTATATTTAACAACATGTGCACTATTACCAAAATTCACTTGTTCAACATAAAATTGTTATTTTAGGATAACATATATATATATGGAAAATAAATTAACACAAAAAATTTACATATTTATTACAAATTTATACTTGACGGGTTGTCATGCCTGCAAACAAATGTGAAGAACGGGAATGTGATACTGGATGTATAGTTTGACCCTGTAATTTTATAAAATTATACATGACTCATTAATTTTCATTCATAATGGATTACAATTGTTAATTATAAAATTTTGTATGAAAAATATATACTAAATTGCAATTAACTTCATGTAAATTTACCAGTTGGTCAATACCAAAGGTCAAATATAGGAGAACATCTATGATGATGATAGTTTCCAACATAAAATCATAATGTGTCTCCTATAATCGAACACTATTCTCAGCCTATGGAGAATCATGAATAAGATATCGAGCAGCCTCGTTAGGCTATGGAGCATCCTCACTAGGATGTGGAGCTACCTCACTAGGCTGTAGAGTTACCTCATTAGGTTGTGGAGTAGCCTTGCTAGGTTGTGGAGATGTCTCACTAGGCTGAGGAGCTGCATAATCAACCACAAACGTTCCTATAATCCCAAAAGCATCAAAAAATATGTTATATGATGTTTTATGCCTCGAAGTAGAAGCCTAGGAGAGATGAGTGTCATGCTAAAGAAATGAATGTGTCAAACACCTAATAGACTCAAGAGTCTCAACCTTTTTGGTTTCCTTCACAATAGAAGGGATTGAAACATATTGAATATATGGGAGAGAAAGGGATCTAATTGGTCAGTTGAACAAATTTTGTTCCCCAAATATATCATGTGTAGAGTCTTTTCCTTTTCTTTGAAATTCTTGAGTGTCAAAATAGTTTGCTTTTTCATTGAGGATGAACTCATAATAAAGTTTCCTTAAGTAATATTATGGTACCTCAAATTTTTTGTAAGGTGGTTAATCAAAACACATCCACCATCCCAAAAAGTATTTTTTATCCCCTCATGGTTACACCAGTGGATTAGAAATATTTTGTAACTCAATAGTAAGGGTGCATTAGTTTTAAGGTCAATGAACAAAGCACACAACTTATCTTTGGTGATTTTTTTCTTCACTCCATTATAAGACAATGTGTTGATATAAAAATTGTGACAATTGATTTTGTAACCCTCCCATGTGTTTATTTGACGCACCACATTATCAATATTAGATATTAATGAATCTGATAATGTAGAAAAATTTTGGAGATGGGCATTTGTCGCATTGGGGTTTCTTAGGCTATCTATTAACCCTTAATTTGAAGTTTGTTATTCTCAATCTCCCCTAAAACATTTTCTTGGGTTTTTGAAGGATGTCTTAAAATTTAAGGGGGTGTTTCAGGTATGTTTTTCACCCTGGTCTATGGGTAAAAGAGGTCTTTCAGGTGAAGCTATTAGATCCTCTAAAAATAAAAAATAAAAACAAATCAAGAACAGTGCAAGAAACAATTAGTTTAATAATAAACATTACCCTAAAATCAACTAGAACTCACCCTCTAGACTCTCCTCCATGATTGATTCAATCAAGAGATGAGTTTTGACTTATAAAAACATGCTCACCCTTTTTCCCACTTGTTTTATTTGTACAATAACCATTTTTTGCTTTGTGGAATTATTTTTTGAGGTCTTGGCCATGACTATTTTTTAGTACAGTCATAATGTGAGCAAATTATGGCTTGCAAAATCTTAACCATAACGTGTTTGCATTATAACACAAGTTTAATTTTTTTATTGAGTTATAACGCAACTGAGTCATAACACACACGCGTTATGGTTAAAATGGCCAAAAAGTGGATTTTTGGCTACCTTTTGGTCCCCCATCTCCATGCGCATGCCCCACATATTCTTTATAGTTAACTTTGTTCTTAATTTCTTCTTCAGTACCCACTAAAATTCTTGTAGTGATCATTTTAAGTATATTATCGTTCTCAAAACTTTAAATATAAAGTTGGAAGAGAATGAACTTATGCTTGTTCTCAAAAATTTAAATATAAATTTGGAAGAGAATGAACTTATACTTGTTCTCAAAAATTTAAATATAAATTTGGAAGAGAAGTAACATATTCCCATTCTCAAAACATTAAATATAAAGTTGGAAGATAATGAACATATGCCCATTCTCAAAACATTAAATATAAAGTTGGAAGAGAATGAACATATGCCCGTTCTCAAACAATAAATATAAAGTTGTAATAGGTTATACATTAATTATTTATTATGCATTAGAAATTTATAAAATTAAATTAATACATTATTAAGTATTTCCTAATCCTACTACAAAGTTGGAAGAGAATGAACATATGCTCATTCTCAACTAATAAATATAAATTTCGAACAAGTTATAAATTAATTATGTACTATGCATTACAAAGTTATAAGTGTAAATTAATACAATAAGTACTTCCTAATCTTACTAAAAAATTGTAAACCCTTAAAATGGAAATCCAACAAATATGATATAAAATTCCAAAAAAGCCCTTTTTGGATTAGTAGAAAAATAAAATTCCAATATTTGATATAAGTAAAACCAACATAGTTGATTTCAGTATTTAATCTAGAGTGTAAAATGTCCAAATTTAATGAAATTATGGTTGTCTAGGGAGGTTATTGATGACCACTATATTTATTGATATCAGCATCGAAATTTCCTCTTCCTCAATTTCACTTTATTTTTCCATAATATAACAACAAATCTCCATTCACAGACATCCCCCTACTTTCCACCAATAAATTGCTAATAACTAGGTGTGAGGGGTTAAATTTGAAGCTCGTTTACATATTTTTGTGAATTCAGTTATAAAATACTTGCAAATATTTGAAATAATTGTCTCGTGTGACTTGCATATCTAAAATATGAACATGATGTTTATATAGATCTGTATAAACTATATTAATATATATTTAATGTAGTCACATAAACATATAATAGTCCTTTATTTATTTTATTAATAATGTATGAATAACATCAGTTCACATTTTTGAGCGGTAATTTTTAAAAATTATTGTGAGCTAAAAATTGTTTGACAAACACATGTGGTCATTAAATTTAACCCATTTAGGGTGTTATACTTTGTTTCATTTTTATATTAGTATTAGGGAAGAATTTAATACCTCTCAAAAACAATATTTATGTAAAGTCTTTTGGCACTGAATATGTGCAAACATTTATCCTTCCATACCTCTAAATAATGCTAAAGATTCAATTTTGAAAATATTTCTCTGTCATTTTCACCTATTTTTTGTATGGGTTGTGTTAAGAGTTAATGTCCACTATGGTACAATGTAACTATCATATATTTCATTAATAATAGTTAAATTTCTATTAAAAATCCGACCCTTACAATATGTTTCAAAATCTATTTTTCATGGTATATATGTATGCAACTGTAGAATCATACATAGGGCATGGTATTTGTTAAACATTAGGCATGCAGGTGGTAGCTTTAAGAGAGGTTCACTTATTTAAAAATAAAAATGCTTTCATATAGCCCCTTTTAGGATTCTGACATTGTCCTAACTACACCAAATTGAGGAAGTGGAACAAGTCTTATCCACCCATCAAAGTGTGGAAGAAAGTGATCTTTCACTAGTCTTAGATACAGGTGTTATAATAGATATGTATACAAACTATGTATTCCTAGGAAAGACATGTGAGTTTTTTACTATTATGCCTTAATGGAGATGTGGTGATATGGAGTACCATGGTTATAAGATATGCATAGGAAATTTTATATTTCGAGAAACAAACACGAAAATGATGCCCGGAGGAAGTTACATGATGAGTTGGAAGGTAAGGTCAGAAATGGAAAAAACAACAAAAAATATTCCCTATTTGTAGCTGATGGTGAAGGAGACTTCTAATGCATCCTCCATCTATTCCCCTCTTATTATGGTCTCGCCTCTCTACCTAGGACACTAACGTCTCCCATGGAATGTTTTGTCTTCCAATTAGATGTGGCACTATTAAGACATAATTAATACTTGAAGCAATAATTTGTATCATTTAAATGTGTAAGTTTGTAATGGTGTAGTTATAATTTACTTTTAATCTAAATATTAGTGTGTAGTAACTTCAAAGGATTTCGACAAGAATGGAAATGTTAAATAGGAAATGAAAAAACAAGTTTTTCAAAGTCCATTACAGTAATAGGATAATTCGATGGAGGAGGATGGATTTGAGATTATGTGAAATGTATAACTCAGATAAATCCTCCCACTCTCTAATTTTATTTTTACCTTCTTTTTCCACTTACAAATACTAATGTCTATCCCTATAAACATCTCTAGAAAACTGCTGCATATGGTTGCCAGTTGTATCATATGCCACATAAATAATAAATTTCCCTCAAATGAAATCTAATTTGAAAATAATTTTTATAATAAAGTATTAATTAAAAAATAATATATAACCCATTGGGACAACTGATAGAACCCATAGTTAGAACCAGACCCAATAATAACAAAGTCCAATAAAAATTACAAATAAGACAATTCATAACAATAACAAATACATGATTAAATCTTATACATTTTCTCCCTCAATAAACTTGGTGATCTCGACATAAACAATTCCTAATCATGTTCTTATATTTTGGACCATCATGGTCCCTTTTTCTAGCTCAGATCCCTATATATCCTTTTTATCTTCTAACACTTCATAATTCAGACTAGCACTTGTCCTCTCTTTTCCTTTACCTACCACAATTGTTTTAAGATTTTATTTAGTTCTTTTTTTCATTTTCTCTTTTAACAATTTTCTTTAATGCCTTTGTAGTCCCTTTCACCTTGGATTTAATCATGGCCTCTAGCCATTATGAACGTTTTCATTTGAACTTTCCATGGCCTACTCATTATTGTTACCCTCAGAATCCTACTCTTTCTACCAGTCTTTATCAATGGAATTGTGTAATACTTTACTAAAATTTATGTCTCTATACATAGTTATAAATTTATCTTATAACTAAACTCCTTATGCCCTAGCTAGTTGTTGGTCAACATGAACACATGAAGCTCAAAGTAAGTTTCCTTAATGATCCCCCACTCATATTCAATAATTGTGATTGTTGTAGTTGACGTATGAAGAAATTTTTAGTCATGCAAGCGACTAAATCTTGGGTATCCTAAGGGATAATGATAAGCTTCATAGTAACTTTTAGGAGATATTTTTTGATAAACTAT
Source organism: Taxus chinensis (assembly GCA_019776745.2). Taxonomy (NCBI): domain Eukaryota; kingdom Viridiplantae; phylum Streptophyta; class Pinopsida; order Cupressales; family Taxaceae; genus Taxus; species Taxus chinensis. The sequence goes on from CM034153.1 coordinate 497,912,557, forward strand.
TCCAATATATCTTTGTGTAGATTCAACTGTAGAGACACGTACACATGGAAAATCATACTAATGACTTATCTTGAGAATTCAATAAGTGATCTAACTTCGCCTTCAAAAATATCAATATTCCTTTGTTTCTAAAATAACCATAAGACTTCTGCAGACATTATAAGCCAGAATGTTTGAAAAAAACATGGATTTTAGAATTAGAGTAAGTATAACCAAATACGACATTAAACCAAGTAATTTATTTTCCAATCAAGATAGACAAATCCTTTAACACAGACTTCCACATCAGCACAATATATGGAAAATAGAAAAATAAATATGTTCAAGACACTCTATTTCACTTCAAATAGTACAAAAGTGACTAGAAAAAACATACTTAACCATATTATGTCATATAGTAAGATTTTGATGAATCATCAATCACTTACAAAAAAAAAAATTGTTTAATGCAAAAGGACCAAAATATTTTAAATACTAGCAAAAGGGATATAATGAAGGAGTGAAACTGGCTGAAGAGGAATAATGGGAAAAGAAGAGGGGCGTAGAAAAATGGTGTTTGAGGGTGGAGAAGTGCATGGGAAAGGAAAGAGGAATTGAGGAGACAATGTGAAAATATACCTTCTACGAAGATTGATGAGTTGTATTAATTGCTTTCATAACAACTCAAATTTTGTATTTTCATAAGACCATTGTAGCCATGTCTATGTATTTCCTAAGTACATTACTAAACATCACCATTAAAACCATCAACTTTTGGCATAGTGACTAATTGATATAGTTTTATCTAATTGTCTTTATTTTTTGATATTATGTGTGCATTTATTCTTGTTATTCCAATAAATTGTTTGGATGATTATATGTGTTGATGCCACTCTTAATTGTAATAAATTTGTCATATGTAACAAATTAACCTATCCAAATCCAAATAAATTTCCCCCAACAACTCATTTGTAGCATAGGGAAATCATTCACAACAAATTACAACAACTTTATGAAGATCTTTTGAAACATGAACTGATGGCGCTTAAGCCCTTACATGCCATTGGAGAATAAGTTACAACAGAAAAATTGGAAAGCTGAGAAACAAATCAATATTTGATTTGGTCATTCATTAAGAACTAGTGATTAACTGATTGTTAGTTATGCATGAACTGATTGTTAATCGAACACTTGTTGTGTGTTTCAAACACGTGTTGAATCTCTCACTTGTTTTGTTGAAGAATCCTTGTTGTATTCTTCTTCTCACGTGCTATAAATGATAAGATATAAAGGAAAGGGTTGGTTCCTTGTAACGAGTTAGAGAGGAGTTAGAATTAAGTTAGAGTCATATTTGGAATTAGAGAAAATATATTACTTTGATCTTTTGTTCCTAGATGTAATGTTTTATGCAAATCAATAAAGAAATGTGAGTTCTTTTATTTATTTTTTAGTTATTGAGTTAGGAACGTATTAGCACCCAATTCATGGCCCACTTTAGCTCTGCTACATACCCTCCATTGTTTCATTTCATGCATATTTCCTTAGGAAAATTTGTCTTTCTTAATTTGTAACTATGTTTCTGTAATAGCATTTAGCAATAGTTAATTTTCAAGTTTGAGTTTTATTTTACTTTCAGCATTGTTACTTGAGAATTATTTCCTTTCCAACCTCTTATATCATTATAAATTTGCATACAACACCAAAATTATTTCAATTCTATGCTCCCTGGTCTGATAATTAAATGAATGTAGCTTGATGTATAACATATTAATTTTTGCAATTTGATTTACACCACCATTTTTGGTGTCATTGCTGGGGATATTCCCAAAGTTATAGGAGTTTGTGAAGTTTTTCATTTCTAAATTTCTTAGAACATATTAGGTTGTAGAAATTCCACCTTTAAACCCCACCACTAATAACTGTTGATTGAGTTGATTCATTTGATGTCTGCACTATCGTAGAGATGCCTATGGTAGATTCCTACCCAATCCTCAAATAACATAAATTAATTCTAATTTTTATGAAGAAACATCCTTTTCTGTGGAGGTTTTGTTGATAGAACACTCCCTCCTAAGTGATATTTATGAAGTTATTCTTGAATAGTCTAACATGATAGAGGAGTTGAATCAAAACATGGAAGATGAGCCAAGGGAACTTAGAAAATTTGAATTTCCTATCTCCAATAACAATCAGCCTACTCAAATTAAGAAAATCTCTCCGTCGACTCTTCCTAATTTTCATGGATCTATGATTGAATATCCATACACTTTCTTGTTTGATTTTGATGTCTTATGCAGGAGTTATGGCTATATAACTAATGCACACAAGATGAAGTTATTCCTTTCTAAACTCAAGGATCCAACCTTGAGATGGTTTATGGACCTAGGAAGATATGTTGTTACTACATGAAAGGGGATGAAAGACATGTTTCTGACTAAGTACCAAGACTATTACATGCCAAGTAGCAAAGGATGAGGTGAACTCTTCAAGATGACATATAAGGAAGATGAGCCACTAGAAGATTACCTAGAGAGATTCCTATTTTGTGTTCAAAAGACAAGACATACAAGTTTTCCTCATGAGTCTTTCAAATTACTTTTCTTAAAAGGACCCAGTGAGGAATATATGGATGCTTTGGATCTAATAGGAGCTAGAGACATCTCCAAAGCCACTTTTGAGGAAATTTATGAATCTTGCAAGAACTATTCTAGAGCAACCATGTAAAGAATAAGAATTACTAGATCAAAGGATGGAGCAACTACCAAATTTATTGGGGAAATATCTAAATCAAAAATTACAAACATGTTTAAGAACATGAAACAATAAATAGTTAATGACATGGCCAGCCAGCTTGATGCTCTACACGTAAAGAAGTAAAGAGAGGATGCAAGGGAAACACTTGCAGAGTTCTTTCATTCTTGCAGAAGAAATAAATCTGATTGTACATACAGGGGATTAGCCATCATTACAAAAGGAAAGGATTTTTCACCAGAGTTCAAAATGATAGAAATGGAGGATGGGAAAGTTTTATACATTTCCCAAAGGAAGCCATGGCCTCCAAGATAAGGAGGTATGTCACAAGATCCCATACAATATTTTCAAAATCGGGCTAGCAGCTCATATAATAATATGCAACTCCCACCTTGGGCTAATACTAAAAAGGGATGAGCTCCTTACCCTAGCCAATACCAATAGTCATGAAAACCTTAGTTATCAGGCCAACGGTGGAAGTAACCCCCTTATTCATACCATAAACCTTAGAGGGGAGGGCAGTAATAGATAAATTTTAAACATAAAATCATGCACTTTAGACATTATTTAGTCCTGGTCTCATACTACTATTCATATGGTTTTTGAGTGAATAAAGTACTACTTAACCCCCGTCTTTTGACCATTTTACTTTGTTTTCTATTGTCATTTCTGGCCTTCACGACACACATGCCCAGTCTATTTTTAGCATATTCCACCATTCCTACCTTGACTAGGGTGCCCGAGCTAGTACTCGGATGCCCACAGGCGTCCTGGTCCTAGTTGGGGTGCCTTGATCCTTTTTACATTTTCCCACCAATTTTTGGGCACTTTCTATCCATTTGAACTTATCTTTTTAGTGGTCAAAATTTTTGGGGTTAATTACGAAATTAGAACAAGAGAACCATATAAATACAAAGTTATGAGTCCATAATGAGGGACCAAGCACTAGGCACTACTATCATCATCTAAGGTTGCATCCATCTAGAGCTCATTTGCATCCATATAGCTCCATCATAAGGCACAAGGTTGGTTCATCTGCATCACACTACATGGGAGAGAAGTTTATTCTATTCCATCCACCATTCTATTACATTTTCTACACATAGTTATTGCTTACTACTTTCACAAAGTATGACTGACACAAGAGCAACATAGGGCATGATCACACACACACACAGACACACACACACACACACAGAACTACATCAGGTATGAGATGTAGTGCAACTCTCAGTTAGTAAGTCCACCATTTTGGCGGATGAGGAATGTTGGACCCATTCATTTGCATTTTTATTTTTTAGGGATTTGATACCTGTTTTAGGGTCTTACAAGTCTTTCTTTCATCATTGATCATTGGTGACATTTTACATAGATGAGTGAATTACATGTGATACAAAGAGAAGGATTTAAATCATCATCTAACCCTCCAAAGTTGGTTTTTGGACTTCCTACATAGACTAGGGCGCCCAAAACTCAGACTAGGGTGCCCATAGGTGCCCCAGTCCAACCATATAACTCATATATTTCCTTTTTGGGACTTCTAAATGTTTATTCCTTTTTCCAGAATATTCATTTGATTTTAAGACACAATCAAGATCATCCTTTGAATCAGCTAAGTCACTTCTTTACTCTTCTTGCACATTAGGGTTTCTATTTTCATCTACCTTGTTGTTTGGGTCATTTTCTATATTTATTCATTGCATTTATTTATTGTTATTTATTTTTGTTCCTATTTATATTAACTACTATAAATAAAACATTTTAATTAATCATAAATCAACCTCCTAATTACTAAAAACCCTACCAGTAACCTTCGTACCTACAGCAACAAGCTTTGATGTCAAACCCTCAATGTAGCTCTCAACCAAAAACTACTCAATTTCCAGCTCAACAAACATATCACCCCAATAAAAATATGTTTAACTAGCTTATAACACTAAATCAACCCAATACTCTACTTATTCAGTTGATGTCAATAATATCCATCTTCATTCAGGAAGATAACTTGTGCCACCAAGTAAACCTACAATCACAGAGATACCAAATGAACCATAATTGTTGCAAGTTGATCCACAACAAATCTAGAAAACACTGCAAGCTGATCCTCAGTAACATGAATAGAATTCTAGCAAAAGTAAGATGTAAGTCGATGGAACCCTATTTCTAGAATGATTGCAAGAGAGAAAATTTGACCCTAAATCAGATTATGATTCTGATTTTGTCAATCAGTTAAAGGACATTTGTGTAAAAATTCCACTCATTCAAACCATCAAAGATGTTCCTATTTACAACAAGATGATCAAGGATCTATATATAAAGAATTTAGGAAGAAAAAGAAATTTTCCATCCATTATACAAGTCATTGAAAAGTTAACTGATATCATGTTTGGAAACTCTATGCTACCTAAGTATATATATGTAGGAAGTCCTTTGGTGAATGTCACTATCAATGGAACTACGATAAAAAAAATACTCTTATTCACTTAGGGGTAGAAATCAATTTCATGACCAAGAAATTCATGGATGACCTGGATTTGGAAGGACTGAGGCCAACAACTACAATATTGTAACTAGGGGATAGATCAACATTAAGGCATGAAGGAGTCCTTGAGGAAATTGTTGTGGTGGTAGAATCTTGGGAGTACCCTGTTGATTCCATTGTCCTACATCTAAAGGAAAGCTTAGGAGGTTACCCTCTTATACTAGGAAGGCCATGGTTGGCCACTGTTGATGCATTTATAGAGTTCATTTCTGGAAACATGATCATCTCAAATGGAAATGGTGTCAAGAAAATTATATTATATATTCCTTCCCAACCATTGAATGATGAGGATAAAACAGTTTGGGTTTAAGAACCAGAAATTGATCAATGCTCTATCCAACAGCTGATGATGTTGGAAAATTCTTGCACTATTGAAGATCGGGAGGAAGATGTTGTTCTCTATAATATTATGCAGAACAAATATGGAAGAAATGAATAAATTGATGATAGATTAAGGTGTTTGAGTTGTCCTTTGAACCAAGTCTTACCAAAACAGAGCACCATGAGTATTCCAGGTAAAAATTAGATTTTTACTAACTTCTTCCTTATGAATGCATATTATATTCTATTAGTAGTAATGTGTGTTAAATTTTATACCTCTTTAAGAAAGTATAAATAACAACAGGGAGACCACTAAATGTAAGCAATATTTTGAATATAAAACAAGAGCAATTGTTGATTACTCTTCTTCAAGAACATAAGACAACATTTTTTTGGGATTATAGTGGTATGTGTGGGATTCATGCTAGGATTTGTACTCATGGAATTTATATTAAATAAAAATGTAAACAAATTAGATAGCCACAAAGACACGTGAACCCAATAGTAAGATAAATTGTGAAGGGTGAACTACAGAAGTTCTTAGATGATCGATTCATATACCCCATATTAGATAGCCAGTGGGTATCACCTCTAGTAATTGTACCAAAGAAGAATGGGAAATGGATAATCTATGTGGATTATAGAGAGCTAAATTTATCCACAAAGAAAGACCACTTCCCATTTCCCTTCATTGATCAAGTGCTTGATACCCTAGGTGGTAAAAAGTACTTCTCCTTTCTTGATGGATATAGTGGTTACAATCATATCCAGATTACACTAGAGGACCAAGATAAGACTACATTCACATGTCCATGGGGACATTTACCTATATAGTTCTCTCATTTGGCATGTGTAATGTACTTTTCACATTCTAGGGGAAAATCATGAGTATCTTCTATAATTTAACAAATGACTGCATGGAATTCTATATGGACGACTTCACTGTTCATGGAAGTACTTTTGAGGAGGCTATACAAAATCTGGACAAGTCCTTAACAAGATTCAAGGATCATGATTTATCCATGAGCAATGATAAGTGCTACATGATGATGTCAAAGGGTATAGAATTGGGGCACTACCTTTCTTTAGCACGAATTGAATTTGATCCAGCAAAAAAAATCATAGTCAACCTACCCACACCAAGAAAATAAAATCATGTTAGAATTTTTTTAGGCCATGTTGGATATTAAAGAAGGTTTATATAAGACTTCAAAAAAATTGCAATGCCACTTTTTGCATTGCTAGGAAACAATGTTGATTTTGTATGGGTTGAACATTATGTAAGTGTTTTTCAAAATTTAAAATAGATGCTAACTATGGCTCTTATGTTGAGAGGACATGACTAGAACCTTCCTTTTCACATCCACACAGATGCATCAGATTATGCTATTGGAGTTTTTTAGGCCAAAATTATGGTAATCTGAACTATGTAATATACTATGTCAGCAATATTTCTCAACATGCATAATTGAGCTATATAGTAACAAAAAAATATTTCTTGGCATTAGTATATTCCATAAAAAAAATACACATTATATCACAGGATACCCAGTGTTTATTAACACTGATCATGCTACAATCAAGTATCTAGTAAACAAACCAATAGTAAGTAGCAGAATCATAAGGTGGTTTCTCCTCTTGCAATAATTTTATGTCACCATAATCGACAATCCTGACAAAGATAATGTGGTGGCCTATTTCCTCTCAAAGATGGAGACCAACAGGGAAGAGAAAGTATTTGATGATTCATTTCCAAATGATCACTTGTTTGTTATTTCTACAAGAACACCCTGCTACACAGACATCCAACTACTTGGTCTCAAGTTAAACACCTCCACATTTTTCATCCTAAGAGAAAAGGTATTTAGTTGAAAAGATTTTACCCTTTTCTTAGATATATGGACTTCTCTTTTATATAGGTCAAGATCAAGTAATGAGAAGGTGTTATGTGACAAATTCCCCATTGAAAAAATATTAAGTTATAGAAGTTAGTAAATAATTAAAATAAAAGAGTTACAAGAGTTCCCGAACTCCTCTTAAAAGAAGGATTAAAATCTATATAATGAACCCATTATGGGTGTATGTAAGTACTGGTAATATGTAATAAATAAAATAAACACCCTAATTTATATGTATATGGGTGTAAAATTAAAGTAACATGAGTAAATAAAGAATTAATAAAATAAAAGAGTGGTAATCATTATTCGATAAAGGGGTGTGAATTGTTTATAAGATATAATGAAGTAATTTTATAAATAATAAAGAGGTGTGATGATTCATTACCACCTCTTGAAAATTATAAATAAGAGGGAAAACTTTAGAATGGAGGGCATGAAATATTATATATATTTGAGGACCCTTTAATATAGGGAGTATGAAATATTTTATATATTTAAAGATCCCTTTAATTAGGGTGGATTAAATAAAAATTACTTCTCAAACAGATGTGCTGAGAAGGGGAATAAATGAGTGCCATTTGTAATATATATTAATATTGGTAAAGTAATTAATAAAAGTTGTTTTGAACGGTTATGCTGGTTGAAAACCTACCCGAGTAAAAAGTATTTTATTTAAACTTGTGGTATGGGGTTTTAATACCCATATAAATATGTGTGATCAAGTAATTGTTATTTGATACCGAGTGAAGGCAAGTGGTGGGCATTGGAGAGGGGAATTCTAGAGGGGTGTCCTATTTGGGGTACCTAAAGTATAACCCAAGATGGTTCCTGGCCAGGGCAAGAAGTTTATTTGCTAAATATTTCATCCTGATAATGTGGGCATAACTTGAGGTGTTGAATCTCTGGTATCACTTAGGAGTTTCCTGAGCCACGCATAGTCCTCACTTATATATGCATATTTAAAGTGTCACGTAGGGATTACTTGAGGCACAAAGATTCCTCCTCATTGTGTTATATTTAATCTTTGAACTATTGTTTTTTTGGTTTAAAATATATTAGGAGGATTTTTATATGGTAAAATATCAAGATTATTAAATGGGGAAAAGTCATATCACAGAAGGTGTATAGATTTTGAGGAGATGTTTGATTCCTCATATCCTGCCACAATGAACCTTGTGGGGGGAATTTTGTTGCAAAGAGAACAACACAAAAGGTATTAACTACTTGCTACTATTGGACAATGTTACATAAGGATGCAATACTATACACTAAGAGATGTGATAAATTACAAAGAATGGGCAAGCCCACTAATTTTGATGAGATGCCATTGCAACCTCAATTGGTTCTGAAACCTTTTGATAAGTGGGGTTTAGATTTTGTTGTCCCTATACACCCTCCATCTCAACAAAAAGAGTATATCCTAGTATGTACATATTACCTAACCAAGTGGATAGAGGTAAAAAAATTTCCAAACTAAACTAATGAGAAGGTGGCTAAATTCATGTATGAGAACATATTTACCAGATATGGAGTCTCAAGGGAGATTGTGACAGAAAGTTACATATTTTAGTGTTGATGTGATAGCTGATTTTGTCAGTGAATATGAAATCAGGCATACAAAGTCTACACCATACCATTCCCAAACTAATTACCAAGTAAAGGTTACAAACATAGAAATAGAGGTAATATTGACAAAGAGTATATCACTCCACATAAGAAACTAGGAATTCAGGCTTCCAAAATAAGTCTGGGAATTTAATACAACATGGAAGACCGTGATAGGCTTCACACCATTTGAACTATTCTATGGCAAGACCATTCTTTGGCCAATAGAATTTGAGAATAAAACATTGAGAACTACACTTAATATGGGAATACGCTTATCATAATCTCAAAGATAGATAATTCTACAACTCAATGAGTTGTATGAATTGAGAAATAAAACACTTCATAACACAGAGGTAGTGCAAAAATAAAGAATCAAATGGCATGACCAATATATTAAAACAAGAAAGTTCTAGGAAGGTGATTGGGAACTTTTGTTTGAATCAAAATACAAGGATCACATAGGGAATCTCATAACAAGGTGGTTATGCCCCTATGAAATTGAGAATATCTTCCCTAATCGATATGTGAAGCTTACTACTATATATCATGTGATATTCAAGTTGTTGGTGAATGGTCATAGGTTAAGATTGTATAAAATCCAGTTGATAAAGGCTCATTTGTGGAATTGTTTAGAGGAGATCAAAGAAGAATGCAGAAAGAAACATCAAAATCAACCTTAGAGGTAGATCCTATTGGCTCACCTTCTGGGATTGTAGATAATTGATGAGATTTTATTAGCCTTAGAGCATTCAGCTAGATGAATACTTCAATGCTGAATAAAAATGTTGACATCTACCTTTCTGGGTGATAATCAACATTCTACTAACCCATTTTTAATATAAGTTTTTATTTTACATGTCTTATTAACAAGTGATTGTAGGAGAGCATGATCACCATTACAAGGAGAGAGTGCAATGACCAAGGGTTCAACTTGCAGCCAAAAAACATAAGATCCTATTTGTTTGTAGTGTCTAGCAGAACTTATGGTTACATAAAGGACATTAAGAAAACATGCATGAGTGGATGATCTACAAGGAATGATTGGCACCCCAACTAATTGGATTTCCCTCTGTAGGAAGCATCTGTTTGCAGTAATTAGTAATCAACATAAGTTAAACCCACATCTTAGTATCACACAAAACTTGCATGCAACTAAGACTCTAATTCAATAAAGCATGCACATCAATCATTACAAGAAACAATGAGATAAGTGCATACATCTATTACTTTAATAAAGTAATATTAGATTAATTATATTTAATTATGAGTTATTTAAATTCATGAAGCATGTGTCACATAAAATACTATCGGATTTTAGTTATAATGTATCCACTTAAGCCCTCCATATAAGCAAACATGTCACATAATTTTACTTCATGTTGTCACATCCACTTAATGATTAATCACCCCTACACGTATTACTTGTCTCCTTGGTAATAAAGTTCAAAGCAATGAAAATCCATCAAAAAAAATCATTTTTGCAAAGTTCTTTCAAGGAAAAATGGTCTAGCTGCGTATTGCACCTGGGAGAAGATGCATATCCACCATGGGTGGTGACTTGATCAGATATGAAACTTCTACACATTTTTAAATTTTTAATCATCCTGAGATTATGCAATATTTTGAGAATCATGGATGGATGCAATACATTAAAAAATTTCAAGGCTTTGATGAGGTAGTTGTGGTAGAGTTTGTAAATACCCTAAATGATGGAGAGGAAAAGGTAAAAGGGTTAACAATTAGGGTAAGTGATGAGATTTTATCAGAGGTCACTAGTTTACTAGCTCAGGGAGAGCCATTTCTAGACAAAGCTAACCTAGAAGTAATAAGAAGATAATTTATAGACAATGATGACGAGTTCATCTCATACCACCAAGGTACTTTTAGAACATCTCTCAAACCTTTATGGGCACAAATTTCCAATTTTTTCATTCAATATTTTACTTGTGAAGGGAGATATTTAAGGTTAAATACAATGCATTTCAAATTGCTAAATCATTTGAAAAACAATCATCAAGTGATTTTTCTAAATTCCTTTCATGATATGATTAATAAAATGAGAAAAAAGGTTTATAGGGGTAGGGCATCCTTATCACATCACTTTGTAATAACCCTAATGGTCAAGCATACTTTGAAGAGGGAACACCCTCAAATATTATGGGATGACTTTGTGAGAGTCAACAATATTGAAACCTTGTTGGGAAAGAGGATAAAAAAGAGAAATAACACTGAAAGTTCTACTTCACATATGCCAGAAGATGCACCACACTCTTCTCCACCTCAAGAACAAATAAATCATGAAAATTTTCCTTCCATAGAAGAAACCACTATACCTATTTCACTAGAGAGAATCTTTGTAGCTAAAGATTTATTGGAAATATCCTCCCCTAAAACCTTCAATTCCAAAACCAAAAGGAAGTCTACTCATTCTACTCCACAACAAACCTATCCCTCCACTTCCAAATCCAAAATAAAATATACTCATTCTTCTCCAAGACAAACTAGGTGCTCCTATAAGCTTAGGACAAATAGGGAAAACTCTCCAGTTCAAGACAATCTTAATGCATCTCATTGAATAGTGATTTGGAAGTCATAGAAGAAAATTTTGAGCTTGAACCATTGGAGAAATAGTATAGAGATACTACTCCCACAGTAACTCAAGAGCAAAAATACCATGAACAACAAATGGAAGGACAATAAGAATTAAATCAAAATGAGGGAAAAGTTCATGAAGTAGAGATTCATGAAGTGAGACAAGTAGAAGAGGTAGTGGAAGGAGGAAATAAACAAGAGAAAATGACTGTAGATGATTTCAATGAATAATTCATTGAAAAAGTTGTTGAACAATCACAAAATTATAGTCTGCAAGAAGCAAGTATAGAATCAATACAACCCCAAATTATTATTCACGAAATCATAATATAACCTTAAAAGCCATCTTGTAGTGAGATGGGAACACAAACTATGGGGCCCAATATTGAAAATCTATTATTACAAAGGGACGCTTACATTAACAGGCTCAAGAAGAAATGGGAAAAGGAGAAGGAAGACCTTATCTCTAAACATAAGAAGGAAATGGAAGACAAAGATAAGGAGATTAAAATGTTGAAAAAAACACTTGAGGAAATAGTGAAGGTAGAATTTGACATGTTGAGTTGCAGAAATCCATCAAATTTCTATCCAATATACCTAAACAAAAATATGTTGTACCATAAGTTCACTTACATAAATTCTGATATGATATATGACATTAGATCAGCCAAGAAATTCTTTACTCTGTATCATCATAATACATATGAACTGCTGAATTTATTATGTGAGCTATAATTGCATAATTATGCCCTTCCATATGACAAAGATTAGATCCCATTTATGTAAATAAGGGATGTACAAGTTAAGGCATTATGTTCTTATCTTTCCAATGAAATGGAAAGAGCTCAGCAAATAGAGGTATATAGACATTTGAATAAGGTTAAACCACTTTATATCATAGCTGAGGCAACAACATTAGATGAAATTACATAATAATATGACATCTATATGGAAGTAGATGTAATAAAAAATAGAGTGTTGAGAATGAGATTGTAAGCCCACACAGAATTTAGGAACATGATCAAATAACATTCAGTTCAGGTTATGATACAATGCAGAGCCTGATGGGCATAGTTGTCACCTACACTCCAAAGGAAAGAAGTGTACTCATATCCAAATTCACATCCCACTTTACGCAGGGTGAAAAATATATTGAAAGAGCAAATGAATGTGAGGATGGTTGGTTTCCTATAGCTTATAATCCTCTAATCTTGCATTTCCCAATTCCACCTAAGATGGGAAATTTACCAATCTATCAGAGGGAACAAGAAATATTCTAGGACAGATTGAGGAGGAACTACGAATATTTCTTCTCAGAAGAGGAAGGAATAGGAACACTCGTAGATTTGAGGTAAGACTACATTTTCCAACAGAGATGATATGAAGCTCTTGAATGAGGACATTTAAGCATTTAAGCCTGGGGGTGTGATGAGTTGTATTAATTTCTTTCATAACAACTCATCTTTTGTATTTTGATAGGACCATTGTATCCATGTCTATGTATTTCCTAAGTGCATTATTAAACATCACCATTACAATGATCAACTTTTGGCATAATGACTAATTGATATAGTTATATCTAATTTTCTTTATTTTGTGATATTATGTGTGCATTTATTCTTGTTATTCCAATAAATTGTTTAGAAGATTATATGTGTTGATGCCAGTCTTAATTATAAAAAAAAATTCATATGTAGCAAAGGAACCTGTCCGCAGCCAAATAAATTGTCCACAAAAACTCGTCCATAGCATAGGGAAATAATTCACAACAAGTTACAACACATTTATGAAGATATTTTGAAATATGAAGTGATGGCACTTGATTCCTTATTCCCTATTTGAGAATTAGTTACAACATAAATGCGGAAAACTAAGAAACAAATCAATCTTTGATTTGGTCATTGATTAAGAACTAGTGAAGAATTGATTGTTAGTTGAACACAAACTAATTGTTAATTGAACACTTGTTGTGTGTTTTAAACACATGTTGAATCTCTCACATGTTATGTTGAATAATCCTTGTTGTATTCTTATTCTTCTCATGTTTTGTAAATGATAAGATATAAAGGAAAGGGATGGTTCCTTGTAATGAGTTAGTGAGGAGTTAGAAGTAATTTAGAGTCAGATTTGGAATTAGAGAAAAGAGATTACTTTGATATTTTGTTCCTAGATGTAATGTTTTGTGTAAATCAATAAATAAATCTGAGTTCTGTTATTTATTTTTTAGTTACAGATTTGGGAAGGCACCCAAGTCATTTCCCACTTGAGGTCTGCTACATCCCCTCCATTGTTTCATTTCATGCATGTTTCCTTAGGAATAATTTTCTTTCTAAATATCCACCTTTGTTTCAGTAATAACATTTAACAATAGTTAATTTTAAATTTTGAGTTTTATTTTACTTTCAACATTGTTACGTGACAGTTATTTCCTTTCCAACCTCTTACATCACTATAATTGTGCATACAACGCTGGCAATATTTCAAGTCTATGCTTCCTGGTCTGATAATTAAATGAATGTAGCTCAATGTACAACATATTAATTGTTGCAAGTTGATTTACACCACCAAAGAGTGTGGCATGTTTATTAATCATAAGAAGGATAAAACCTATGTTGCGGAAGATGTTGTTGAAATTATAGAGGGATATATCATAAAATTCAAGTAGTGGATGGAAAATGTTGTTGAGGTGAATACTTTTTTGAATTTACGTCTCTTGAATTTATTAGGTAGTTAGAAAAAATTTAAATGTAAGAGGGATTTTAATGCATGTTCCACGAGACACGTTAGGGAAAAGAAGATGTGGAGTGTACTTAGAATGCTCAAGTAAAAATATCATGGAAAATTTAGATTGGTGTGTTTTCCCAACTATTAGGTTAATTATTAGGGTAGTGCAGTATTTACGCAAGTGAAATTTACATCTAAAGAGGAAAAATAAAAAGGTAAAATTCAACATGTTCCAACTTTGGAACCTGACCGCAATTAATACTTGTTACAGAGATTTCTAGCCTCTGTATCCAGTTGTAAGGTCAAGTAATTACAGGGAGTAGGTGCACGACCATGTATCGATAATTGACACCTTCCAATGATTGGTCATATGAGTTAAAGGTAGTTTACAGATTTATATTTCATTTACCACACAGTTTCCATGGATCATATTGTTCCTACCCAAATAACATCTACTATCTATGCTCCAGTTAAGCATTTCAATCTCACAAAGAGGACACAATAAAATTTGGGGAAACTCAAAAATTTTAAGGGTTATAAACCCAGGCTGAATGAATGCATCCTGTAGTAATTTGTATCCTCCCTTTCGAGTTGTAAGCTCAATAAGTGTAGGAAAATAAATGGTGTGTAAACAAACATCACTAATTAAGTCCTAGGAGTAACCAAACAAATCTATGAAAGGTGTCTTTTATTTATTAATTAAGCTAATGACATCAAGGTTTTTGATTGGATGAAATTTAATTGAATAGGTAAGATGTAGACATTAATGGATTGTTGTAAATTAAAAGGTTTTGAAATTATATACCTTCATGCCCCACACCTATTCCATAAAGCATATTGTTCCTTCCCAAATAATATATATTATGTATGTTCTACTTAATCATCATAATCTCATGAAATTTATTAATGTGAGTACAATGTGATCTTAAAGGGGCCAAAATAAAAAATGTATGAGACTTCACAAGGGTCCCAAATCAAGACCCAACTGCATTTTTTGCTTCTTGTATTACTTTGTAAGAAATTTTTGTAGTTTTAAGATCAAGAAATTATAGTGAAGTAGGTGATGAAGGAACAATCATTGATAATTGAGGCCATCTTAGGAATGGACGTATGGGGTAGAAGAAGATGTTATTTGAATAGGTGATGATAAAATAATCATTGATAATTAAGACACTCTAGCAGATGGCCATATGAGTGAAAGGTGTATTCTATTTTTCATTCAAAAGAGGAATTTTTAAATAAAAACATGGGAATTAAATACGTGCATTTCCCACACCTATTCCATGACTTAGTAAAAATGTGGGAATTAAATCCTTTCTTGTCTCACATGTATTCCTCGATTTATATTATTCCTACCCAAATTATATATGTTATGTGCTATGATCATTAAATTAGATTTGAAAAAGGCCTATGATAGGGTCTCATGGAATTTTATGATTCTCCTTTTACACAAACTGGCCTTTGATCCACACTTTATCAAAATTATTCAAGCTTGTACCTCTTCCCCAATGTTTTTATTCATCATCAATGGTAAACCCCAAGGATTATTCAATGTGGAAAGTGTTCTAAGACAAGGGGACTATACGACAGAAAAGTGACATGTGAGGATGATAATCAGCAAGTGACTTTCCCCGTACCTGACCTCTTGAGGTCGTGCCGAGACAGCCGGTGGTCTATAATGTGGGTGACCTATATGAAGCCACAACCGGTATTATGGCTAGTT
The DNA here is from genome assembly GCA_019776745.2 of Taxus chinensis. Classification (NCBI taxonomy): domain Eukaryota; kingdom Viridiplantae; phylum Streptophyta; class Pinopsida; order Cupressales; family Taxaceae; genus Taxus; species Taxus chinensis. The sequence continues at coordinate 497,928,695 of CM034153.1, forward strand.
TTCAACTATAGAAAAGCTACAGGTGAGGATGAGAATCAGCAAGTAACCTTCCTATAGCTAATTGTAGGAGGATTAGTGACTAAGATCTGGTAGTGTGATCTCCTGATAGCTAAATGAAAAAGGGGAGATTTAGAGGCTATGAACGGGTAGCATAAATTCCCCAATGGTTTATCCTAAGATCTAAGTGTTAATCTAGTTTTGAAGTCTCCGAATTAACTTAAACTGAAAATAATAATTTATACTACTGTTGAAAAGGAAACTACTCTAAACAAAATATATGATTGAAATGTTATAATTAAGGACAACAATTAAACTACTTTTATACTAAAACTAAACAAGTGAGATAACCTGGTGTGGTTATTCACCTATGTAGATGTGTGAATATAGATAAAAGACAGCTAATTAACTTAATTGGAAACCTTCAATCCTACCTCATAAGTGAGGAACAAATCATCATTTCTTAGAAACTATCATTCCCCACAGCTTCCCTGGTAATATTGAAAGAGAGCTTTTGACTGAAATAAAATAATTCACTACTCTATTTGATACGTTGTAACTAGAACTTTGATAGCTCAAACCTGGGATTTACAGAACAATGGTAAATCCAGTTGTGTGTGACTTTTTCCCCTCAGTGTGATCTCCTCATACCATAAAAGCATGTATATGATAGTATCAACATAAGAAGGTATTTGAACAATGGTAGCTTTAGATATAGACCGAATACAATGCGAGTAGGAGAGTGCTAGCCCAAGTGAATAGAGCTTCTATGCAATTCCTAGCAGGATTTATTGTGGGAATACAACACAAAATCCGCTGAGATTTCTTGAAACTATCCTTTGTGACGAAACCAAACCTGCAACTTTAATGGATTCCAATCTAGGAATGAAACTATTCTATGCTAAGTTGACTTGCATGGCACATCAATGAAGCAAAAGTGAAACAAGAAGATCGAATGACCTCTAAAAGACCAGCAATTTAGGTAAAACATGAAACTGATAGAATTCTAAGAAATAAATTCAAAGACTGAATAAGAGAATTGAGAAGGTGAGGGGCCATTTGTTTGAAAACAAGCTGGCTATTTATAGCAAATGCATTTACCAGAGGGTAACTCCCAATTGAACTCTTTTACTATAAACAAAGGGAAAACACTATTACCAGGGAACCAAAAACATTAATGCAAGCCAAATTGGTTGAAGAAAGTGGGTGAAATTAAATATTTATGTTTGATGTGATCGTTGGAAGAATCTAGAAAACGCGTACAGGACCGCCACCCTGTGCAGGGCGGTGGTTACGGGACCACCTCCCTATCCTAGGAAGTGGTCACGGGACCACTAACCAGGAAGGGTGGCATTCTCATCACTGAAGACCAAAATGCAAGGAAAAGGGGGGCAAAGGGCAAAACAAAGCATGCGGAGGCCAAGCGAGGCATGTGGGATGCAAACGTATACCTGGAAAGCTTTTCTAGATCCCGAACACCTTGCGAGGAGACCTATATCATCATTGGGGTATGTGTAACATCGTTCTGGAAGTGCAATACCCTACAATTTTGAGTACGTACAGGGACCCACTTTCCCCTTTTCTCTATATCATTGTGGTTGAGTCTCTGAGCAGGCTGTGTTACAAACCTAAAAACAAAGGAAGATTAGAATAAGTTAAGGTTCCTAATGGTGTGTCTAATCAATGCCTTCAAAAAAAATTGGATAACACAATGCTTCTTTTCCAGGCATTTTTTTAGGAGGCTCGTTCACTCAAGAGAATCACTAGACACTATGAAGAAGTCTTTGGCCAACGAATGAAATTCCGCAAGATTTCTTGTTTATTCATCAATGTTAATGGCGATCAGAAGACTAAATTGGTCAATATCATGGAGTGCAACATAAAATATCTCCTATAAAACTACTTAAGAATTCCACTTTGTGGTAGGAAAATGGAAGATGTCGTATGGAATAAACTTATTGAGAGGTTCCACAAAAAATTAACTTCTTGAAAAGGATACTTTCTCCCGCATGATAGAAAGGCTCAACTCCTCCAAAGTTCTCTGCAAGGAGTTGTTATCTACATCATGTCTATTTTCATTATTCCTTCACAAGTCAAGAAATCCATTGATATTATTCAAAAGAGATTTTTATGGTCTGGTTTGGAGGATAGGACTAAGATCTTGTTGATAGCATCGGATAAGGTTACCAAACCTAAAGATCGGTCTTGGTCTGAAAAATATATAGATCATGAATCAGGATCTAATAGCCGAAATCAGTGTGAGAATGCACAAATAAGAAGGAATGTGGATTGACATTCTGAAAGAGAAATACCTATGAAATGTTAGTGGCACTTTGGGTTTCTTTTCTAATCAGGATCTTCCAAAAGGTTCATTTTTTTGGAACAACCTCATCTATGATAGGAATTTGTTGATCAAGGGCTCAAAATGGAATCTATGGAATGGAAAAAAATTAAATTTTGGAAGGATCCCCCCTTAATATGGAAGATCCATGGATGAATTTAAACTAACTCTACAACGAAGACTATGGAGAGCTAGTGTGTAATTATTAGAATGATGAGAGAAGATGGGTTCAGATAATTTCCCCTCCAAATTATACAGGTACTCACATCCTTTTTATGTTCTAAATATGGAACTAAAATAATTACATATACCTCATAGAGTGTTTCATGATGAATTAATCTGGAAGAGCATGCATTCTGGGAATTGTGAGGTTAAGTTTGGTTACCTTCTAAATTTTGAGCATGTGGAATCTAATGGCTATTGGAAGGAAATATGAAACAAAAACCTTATTCCTAAAATCAACTTATTAAACTGGGAAGTGGTCAAAAAAATATTTTGACTGTGAAAAAACTAAGGAAGAAAGGTATGATACTTATAAACAAATGTAGCTTGTGCAAACAACAAGATGAACTACCAATCATATTTTCTGGAATATAGTTTTACTTTTTCAGGTTTTCTCTATTCTTTAAATTTTTAAAGTTTAACTACTCCTCCTTGAGGATGTTTCTCTACTTCCAGAACAATGGTTTTTCAATTTTTATTATGAATTCACAAAATAGGTCTAGAAATGTGCACTACCCCATATTATTTGGGGCATCTAGTTGGAGAGAAACAACTTAATTTTTCATAACCAATTTTCCAATATTAAAAAAATTGTTAGGAATATTAGACAACCTCTAAGAGAAAATTTACAAATCATCAAAATAAAAACCTCTAAGATATGTCATTAATTTAAAAGATCCATTTTGAATGGCCTAAATCTCTTCACAACTAAATGGGATAATAACAAATATATGGGAATGAATAAAAAAAGTATCAAATGGAGATGTCTGCCAAAGGGTAGTTACAAGTTAAATATTGATTGTTCTAAAAAACCATTGAAGGGGATATTTGGGGGAGGAAGTTTAATTTTTGATCATGTAGGATGGTGTATATGTGAATATGTGAGCCCCTTGAGAAATCATTTGAATAATTTTGTCGAAGCTCTGGATATGTTATGGGGCATTGAACAATGTATTACCATGAATGTTAAGTCCTTTATCATAGAGGGAGATTCACTCTGCATTTTCATTGATCTAAAGAACCAAGGGGATATCAGTTGGAAACTCAACAACATCATCACTGAGGCTAGGATGTTGTTATCTAGGTTAAAGTAAGTGGAGATTAATCATGTTTATAGGGCTGGTAGTAAACCTGTTGATGGCCTAGATAATCATAGGAGTGAGATGTTGGAAAATATGAAATGGTAGGGGGACCTAATATCGTGGAGAAATATATTAAAATTGGTTAATGGTGAAAATACATCCCAATATTTGGTATGATTACCTCCAAGATTTAGGTGGTTGATACCATGAGAAGGTTACACCTCTAGAGGGGGAAGTAATTACCATAATTCATGCTCAGTTTTTTGTAGTTGGGTCTACAGGTTCACATTGCTTTGTCTCAATTTTTTTCAGAGCAACTGATTAAGAATAGGAGGTGACAGAGTTTGAACAAAGATGACTACCTACCTTCATATCAAGCAGGATGTAACCCTGTGGAGGATGTTGTGAAGAAGTGGTTTCTTGAACTACATCAAATGTCTTAAAGGTAACAATCCCCAACTTTCTATTGGATTTGGAAATGCTTAGGAGGGGGTTTCTCAAATTGAGGGGTATGGATATTTCAGCTACATATGATTCTAAATCTGAGGCCACAGGAATATCCATGGAGGGCGTACAAAATTTTAAGGATAAGACCATGCACAAACATGAAATCTCCACTTTTTTGGGAAAGATGAATGAATCCTCATGTTTGACGATGGTATTACAATAATTTTTCTCCTTAATCGGTAGTCAGATGTTTGCATAGTGGTAATGAAGTACCTAACCCTTGAAGTAAATTTTAGGAAAATATTTTGCTATCATCTTTATATTCTCAATTACCTACATAGAAATCAAGCCATGAGCTTACCCTACTTTCTCCTGAGATCCTTTACATCCTCTATCCTCGATTACCAAAATGAAAAAGTTGAAATTCATTTGCATCATGGTTTGATCTCATTAATATACTAGAAAGGTAAACCTATGATCCCTACCCAACCCTTAGCCCATATGGATCTAGACTCCAAGAATGAAACCCTTGGTGAGAGAATGAATCATATTAAAAAAGGCATTATGTAGGATAATTGGGATGGTACTGCCTTGGATGTCCTCTGCAATATGCAACATGGTGAAAATGATATTGTGGAAAGAATTTCTAGCAAGGAGAGGGAAAAAAAATGACTAATTGGGAAGCAAGGGTGATGAGGGTTAAATCCACTATTGATATAATCCTCCTAGTTAACAAAAATATTGTTCAAGAGATTAGGAATTGTCATAGGAAAATTGAGGTGCAAAACAAAAGGATAGGGGGGAATGTGGAGTTGGTCATGAAAGAACAAATATCTTCCATCTTGCAAGACCTAATTGCCATGGCTAAATCTAAAGAGGATAAGGATAATATGTGTTTGGAGTTGAGCATCTCATAGGACAAAGAGATTGTGGAAATTGATGGCAAAGATCCTATTGAGAATACCCCAAAAAAAATTATCATTTATTGGGAGGATGATCTCATTAGTTTTATGGACAGAGGCCTAAGTGCAAGGACTAGAAGCAGAGCTTCTACTAGCAAATTGAAATGATGGAAAACCTTTGGCTTCCCTTTCTTCTGGTTCCTTTGTTGGTTTTTCTTTTCTTATCGCTATGTTTTTTTTGTGTATTATTGTAAAAAAATGTATTTTAATATGTAGAGTTGGTCTGGGTCGTTCCTTTTTTGGGGGTTTCCTTTGAGTCAAGTCTATTTGACCTGGATATCCATGTTGTCCTTTTTTATATAGGTTTTTTTGGTCCCTTAAAAACCAAATATTTTTTATTGTATCTAATATATATATATATATATATCCCTTAAAAACCAAATATTTTTTATTGTATCTAATATATATATATATATATATATATATATATATATATATATTATGTGCTCTAATTTTTATACAAATTTGAAAAGGGCCCTATACATAATTGTGATTAAGGGTTTCATACCCAAATAATATATGTTATGTGCTCTACCTTATATAAAACTATGAAAAGGGTTTTATATATAATTGTGATTAGGGGTTTCATACGAAATTGGTATCAAGGTTTCTATGTTGCTATAAGAGAAAAGAATAGGGTTTGTCTCTAGCCATGAGGCACATAGTTTTTACACGTGTGGAAAATGTAGGTGAAGTAAACCCTAGAACTAAATACATACATGTCCCGCACCTACTCCATGACTAAGTAAAAACATGGGAATTAAACCCTTGCATGTCCCACAACTATTCCCCAACTTAGATTATTCCTACCCAAATAATATATGTTATTTTCTCCACTTTATACACTATTGATACAAATAAAATTAGAAACAATCATATACTCATTTATCAAGGTGTTTATAAAGATCAACTTCAACCCTTACTCTGCAAATGAGGATCAAACCAAGGACTAAAAGGCTTTAAAAACTTGTAAATTTGAAAAATAACATCAGGAATGTTTTAATTATCACCATACCCTACTCTTTATACTTCCAACAATTACAATAACACTTTCCTCAATGATTCACAACCCAAATGTTAGACACATACTTTTCCTAGCCTGAAATTGCCTTGTTCTCCTTCTTTCTAGCTCTTCTCCTTCTAGTGATTTTTGACCTTGCATCATTTTGGGACATCTTAAAATCACACAAAAAATTTTACCACTTTAATTAAATTTTATTCCGACCACAAAGATGATATAAACACTTCAAAATAACAAAGCTTGTGCTAGTTTGTCAAACAATTCCTTAAGTTTGCCCTTAAGATCATGTATTTTACAACCATGCATATAGGTTTCCAAAGATACCCAGAAGACCCTATAAAATCCATTATTTATCTCCCATAATATCTAAGGTGTACGCAAAATATCATAACCCAGCTCCATGGTTTACTCCTTTTATCTCACTTTTTCTTTTTTTGCTCTCAAAGGCTTAACTAGCTCAAGACAGTCCTAAAACCTTCATAACTTCTCTTATACCTAGGTTCAAGACACAAAATTGTACTTTCTGAGAACCCATTAATGGGTTCTTCAAGTTGGTAAATTTTCAATTCTTAACTCAAATGGAAAATGTAGCTTCCTTTGTTAGGTAGTCTTATAAACTAGGCCTTTAAACTATGCAAATTGCCCTAGAACGGACTAGTAAGAATATCTTCACTTATAACAAGTGGAACTCCAAATTTATTCTTTAATATCATAAATTACTCCCTTAGAATAATTCCTACAAAATTTCATGGTGAAATTCAATGATCTTGGCCTTCAAACATCAAGCCCTAACACTGTCATCATGAAACTCTCGTAGAAACCTGGTAGGAGTTAATTGAGCATAACTTCTTTAAAAATTCTATTAAAATAAAAAAATATATCCGGAGGTATGTTTTAAGGTGATTCAAATGTTAAAATGTTGTTCAATCAAAATCTGGCACTTAGGGAAGAACATATAGAAGGTTCGCGCAGAAGAGCAGAACGCATTCAAAAGCATGGGAGGATCGGGACGGAATCACACGCGGAGGATAGAGACAGATTCAGGACTTAGCCGTTTTCACAAGTATAAGCTATTTTTGGAGATAGCATGCTGAACACACAAACTGGTTAGAGACTTACGTGACACGCATTGGCTATTTTTGGAGGATCAGCTATGAAGCGCTTTGTATGGCCGCAGGCTAAAGATAGAATTTCTACTGACAATTAACTAGAAGAAGTCTATTTTTATCGCACTTGCATGTGTGGCTATTATTGTAATGGCGTGTGGCTAATAATAGCATGCAATCTATTTTGGGATTAGATAAGTAGTGAAGGGAAAGTCCCCACCCTTATAAATATGTAGTGAACTGTGTAGTATGAGGGAGATATAGAGATAGTATGTAAGAACTGGACTACTATGAGATTATACTATCAGATCTGTACGCACATAATAATATGATGCCATTATTTTAAGAATATTTTGTGTATTAATACATTTAATATAATGGAGTTTATTGGCTGAATCATAGTATCAAATCCTGAGTATAATTAGTTCTTGCATGCTTGATTTCATCATGGTTATCTTTTAAGTATGTTATTCTCTAGATTTAGATCAGAATATGTTCTGTAGAATGTTATATTAGTTATGGATCTGAATTCTTTAATTCTTCATCATGCTAACATCCTGAAAAAACAACCCTAAAGAGGGGCCTGGTACCTTTGTGTGCTTTGGGTGGGCGCTCAGTCTAGATTGAGTGATGTGTCAGCATACTTGGGATTTTACTGGTAAATTCTAGGCTGCATCATTGGTTCTATTTTTGGGACCTATTTTTCAGCTATATTCAGGATGGTTCATGATGAAGAGATATCAGTTAACCTTAGCAAGTATTGAGGAGTGGATACACAACCTGGAAGAACAATACGCATAGAGTTTCATCACCAAATCTGAGTTTAACACATGTGTATGGGTGGAACATAATCTATATGACAATTTATATGAGATCTTCTTCATTATATTTCCAATAGAATTACACGAGGGTTGATTGCTTATACATCTAATTGGAATTGGAGGTATCTCATACTTGTCTGGCCACAAGAATAATTTCAGTCCCTTTATGATGCTTATCTGATTTGCACTCGCACTGTGGATATGTGGTTCTATGGCGTTTTGAATAGTTATATCTTAGAATACTCAATTTCAACTAATTCATGCCCAGAGGTAGCTGAATTCAATTTTTTATGATATCCCAGAGGAACTTACCTGCAAGGTATTCCACTGGTGATCAAAATTTTGATGGTAACCCTGAATTTGGAGAACAAACCAATGGAAAACTAAACCCCACCACGTGCAGGGGGCATGAGAAGGTTTGGTTAAATATGGAAGACCTAGTGGCAGAAAGGAAGAGAGAGGAAAGGTGGTTGAAGTATAATGAAGCACACAAGAGGGAGGTAGAGAAGCAGGGGGAGGTTGCAAAGAAAATGGCGTTGTGGAGAAAGATAGTTTGGGATGGAGTTGAAGTCCACGCAGAAGACGTGGAACATGAGCATCAGGAACTCCCCCATTTGGGAAAGCATGACAGGGAACCATCCTCGGCCTCACGTAGAAGCATGTCAGTAGAGACGACCTGGGCCATGGGCGCACATCTGAATCCACTTGGAAATCTTAGCCTTGCGCATGGTTTTCCAATATCTAGTACAGGAAACAATCAACAAGCTAATTTAAGAAGTGGGAGGGTAGGAGTGATTCTTATAAGAGGCACAATGATGGCAATGCAAAAGACTTCATTGTTATATGGGAGTACCTTTTTGGGTGTATCATCCATACAAAATTCAAGTGGGCATATTTTTGGACTATCTTCTGGGAGTAGTAATCCTTCGCAGACTGTCGGGGTACAGTTCAGTACTACTATCAGGACACAAGGAATTACATTTTCTAGTCCAACCCCAGCTACAGGTTCACGATCAGGAGGTATAGGTAGCTCTATCTCAGGTGGATCTAGTGGTTCTGGGGGTAGAGGAAACACAGGAGGTTCTAGATCAGGTGGGAAAAGTCTGCACCAACCCCAAAATATTTACATGGAGATGTCACTTCATCTTCCAGTGTATAGGGGCATAGAAGATGTTTTTGAACATGTACACATGTGTGAAATAATATGGTGCACAAAAGGAATCATGACTTTTGAGCGTAGGGCAAGCCAATTTGCCACTACGTTACAAGGGTGGCCACACGGTACAGAAATTTTGACCCTGATCAAACTTGCATAGACTATATAGCTTTGAAAGATGCATTCCTTAAAGAGTTTCACATCCCTGAGTTTGAACAGAAGAGTATAAGTGCACTCAAGGATATTACGCAAGGCACTACTGAAAGTGTTAGAGAGTATGATGCATTTTTTAAAATGGTGTTATCTAATCTTTCTAATGATATCCATGCAAGCCAACATTCACAATGGTTCGTTGGGGGCCTGATTACCCGTTTTAGGAGGGCATTGTCACATAATACATACATTGATCCATGTAAAGCACTTGAAGTAGCCTTACGCGCTGAGGCAGTTGGAAGTATAGACACTGGGGTGAGCCCATTTTTAGAAGCACAAATCGCAGTTATGGAAAAGTAGTTGGAAAAACTATCGGAAAATTCAACACACGAGATACGCACAGGGATTTGGTGTATAGATTGTAAAGTGGAAGGTCACACAAAGGATATTTTTCCTCACAAATTAGTGTGCTCATTGTTGTTGTGTTGTGAGATATGCCATTTAAACCATGATGTTGGTCGTTGTCCATTACTACAATGCACGATAAGGAAGAACGTCTCGTGTTTTTATAGAATATGCAAGTCCACAACTCATGACACAAAATACTACCGGTTGATTATTCAGATCTAGGATGGTATAGATATTGGTGTACAATAGACATGAGTTTAAGATAACTCTAAAGGAAAAAATGAACATCATGATCGAGATCACAATCAGGTGCGCTATGATCAGAATGAAGGGTGTTTTGAAAGTGGTTGTGGCAGAGGTGGAGGATACCATGGTGGATTTAGAGGATGAGGTTGTGGTGGTGGAAGAGGTGAATTCCCTTGTGGAACATGTTCTACATGCAGATCTCCTGACCACTACAAGCACGAATGTCCCCAGAATATTACATTTTCTTTCTATGGAAAGAATCATAGTTATGAGTAATTCCAGGACTTGTATGAGCATCTAAGCAAGCAGCATAAAAAATAAAACAAAGGTTCAGGGATGGTTAGGATATAGTGTGTTGTGGAAAATCAGTGGATGCCTAAGTTGGAACTAGAATCTGAGGCGTTGCAAGTAAGGATCACTACCCGCATTAAGGCAACACGTGCCAGAGAAGCATTGCAGCAAAATACCACCATCACTAAAGAGGAGGTTTTACATGCACAGTACCCAGATCCTACCCATCAAAAGGAGGTTTATCAGGAAACCATGGAAGTTCTCAGAAATCTTCAGGGTGAAATATAGTATTTAAAGGAGCAATCATAGAAGATGGAGCAAAATAAATCATCAAAGACTGTCCAAACTAATATGGATGACATGAGAGAAGTTTGTAAAATATTGCGCCAGAAAAATATCATTCACTATTAGGGAATTGGTTAAAGGGAAACACTCTCTGTGTAAGTACTGAGACTGGAAGGTAGCTCTTGCATGCGAATCTTCCCCCTCATAGCCTAGAATATAACAAGGAAATCACTCTGAATGTTTTTATGGATGGGTTGCTATTGAGTAATATATTGATTGATACAGGCGTAGAAGTCAATGTTCTTACTTTAGATGCATGGGTACAAAAGGGGAGAACCCCATTGCATCCATCCTCTAATGTATTATTCATGGCTAATCGGACTAAGGCCTCTCCCATCAGAGTTTTGAAAGATGCATCGCATCCATTACCATACAAGGAGCTAATTTCACTGGATATTTTGAGGTTTTAGTGCTGGAAGAGTCAAATAGCTTCCTAGCTCTGTTGGGGCATCCTTGGTGCTATGCAAATAATGTTGATCTTCGGTTCAACAAGGGCTATATCAGTTTTGAAAACAATGATGAAAGAGTTATTATCCCTTTAACAGATGGAAAATCTGCACCCTATGTTGAGCTCTTGAGTGAAGAAGACCTGAATAAGATTTATGTATGCACCATCCAGGATCCAGAGGTGCTTGAGCCATGTAAATAAGGAATAAATCAGTGGGAGGATGCATGTTCTATCAACGATACTACAATTTTTTCTTGTGATAATTGGGCTCATAGCACTTACGAGTTGGTGGGGCACAAAGTAAAGAGTCTATTCGCTAGGGATTACAAACCACGTTATATCAGGAGAATAGGTAACAACTCGGTACCTTGTTACACTAGAGAAGGAGATCCTATGATATTCTTGTGTGCCACAAAAAAATAGTGGATATACCCACTGGAGAGAAGGAATATGCTAGTATATACCCTACGCAGAACAACAACACACTGGTGGGTGGCCCATAAGGATAATCTTGTAGGATGGAATGAAATTAGGATTTCTCTTTCTACTAGGTTCTTCAAGAGAAATGCACCTACTTAAATCTGCACTTATCATGGTAATCAACATGTTCAACACCACGTTCAGAAGTGTGAGAGACTCTAGATAGAGGGGTAGGAAACTTTACCACCTTCACTATGGGTGCACAAGTTGTATTTCACTTTACAAGGTTGCGCACGTGCTTGGTATGTCTATGCATAACTCCATAGAGAGACTGGAAATTGGCAGGATTTAATTGCAAGAATGACCCAGACATTTGAATTATTCTCTACTAAGCCTCCGGTGGAAGAATCATTAAAAGTCATAAAGTGCTTAATTATGGGAGATAGTTCCAAGGCTGAAGAACTCATTCAAGAGGTATTTGATGTAGGAGACCTAGGAGCACATTTTGTTGAAGAAACAGAGGCCGATGCCACACTACTTCATCATGCTTTCCTTGAGAAAGAAAAATGAAAAATGGTCTACTTAGTGGATGATGAAGAAGAAGAAAATATCAATGTAAACCATTCAATAGGTAGGTGTGAGGTGTTGGATAGTGCAGATAAAACCACGCACGCCTATCATAAACCTATGAAGACAAAGAAAGTGAATATTGGATCAGATACTAAGCCTAAGGAGGCCACAATTGGAGACTCTTGGTCAGACTCTGAAGTCGAAAAAATCATAGAGTTACTATAGGATTATCAAGACTTATTCCCTCAAGGGTATCATGAACTTAAAGGCATGCATGAATCATTAGGGGAGATTAAGATAAAGCTTAAAGAGGGTGTGTGTACAGTAAGAAAGAGACCCTACATGATGAACCCCAACTTGCGTGAAAAGGTTAAGGAAGAGATTTATAAAATGTTGAAGTCTGGAATCATTAAGCCCCTAGATGAGTCAGAGTGGGTCAATCCAATGGTGATCAGTATCAAGTAGGATGATTGGATTAGGATCTATGTGGACTATAGGGAGCTGAATTATGCATGTGTGACTAATCCCTTTCCTACACCATTCACCGAGGAAATACTAGAAGGTGTTGCAGGGTGTAAAATCTATTCATTTACATATGGTTTCTCTAGGTATCATCAGGTTAGGATTTCCCAGGAGGATCAGGAAAAGACTAATTTTACTACTGAATGGGGTAGCTTCACCTATACTGTGATGCCTTTTGGTATGAAAAATGCACATGTTGTATTTTCATGCATAAGTGTTCAAGCGTTCAAGGAGTTTATTCACAACTTCTTACAAGTTTATTTGGATGATTGGCTGGTGTATGGATTAGTTAAGGATCATTGTGAAAATTTGTGCATAATGTTTGAAATATGTAGATAGTCGAGTATCTCTTTGAACATCAAGAAGTGCATATTTGCTACACCATTTGGACACATCATCTGCAAGGAAGGTTTGTTGGTTGATCCAGCTAAGATTGTAGTCATTATAGGCCTGATAGAGCCTATCAGTCAAAGTGAGGTGTGCGGATTCTTGGGTCACACAGGGTATTATAGAAAATTTATAAAGGGATATGCCAATGTTTTCACACCTTTAGAGGAGTTACTGAAAGGAAAAGGTACGTTCTACTTGGGAGAACTGTAGTAACACGCATTCAAGATGTTAGAGGATAAACTTACTACCGTGCCTATTCTACGTTTTCCTTCGTGGGACCAACCATTTCATGTACATGTGGATGCCTCTAGCATGGCCATTGGTGTGGTGTTGGCTCATCCTGGAGAAGGTATTATAGATCATCCTATCTATTTTGCTAGTAGAAAGTTAACTCCTGCATAACAGAATTACACAACTACAGAGCGCGAAGCTTTGTCAATGATCTATGCGTTACATAAATTCAAACAATACCTACTAGCTACACCATTTTTCTTTTATACAAATCACATGGCATTGAATTATTTGGTAAACAAGCCCATTTTACAAGGGCACATATGCATATGGGTACTATTATTTCAAGAATTTGATTTCATAGTTATGGTAAAACTAGGGAAAAGTAATTCTGGACCAGACCATTTATCAAGAATACAGTCAGGAGAAGAAGTGTAGGCCATTAAAGATACCATGTCTGATGCACAATTATATAGGTTACAATGAGTGCCATCAGAATTAGAGGACATTGTTGTATTTCTACAAACATGTCTGGCACCAGAAGGAATGAAATTCTTGGAGAAAAAACAACTTGTTATACACGTGGCAACCTAAATGTTTATTAGCGGTGACCTATACAAATTAGGTCAGGATGAAGTATTGCATTGTTATGTATTGGAACATGAGCACACATATATTATTGAAGAAGCTCATGGTGGTATTGCAGGTGGCCACTATGCAGGTGACGCCACTGCGTGTAAGATTCTACTTGCTGGATTATGGTGGGAGACCCTATATAAAGATTGTAAGGATTATTGCAAGGCTTGTGATCATTGTCAATGTCTTGGTAAACCAAGTCAATGAGATGAAATGACACTAAGACCTATTAATAGTACAGAACCATTTGAGAAATGGGCTATAGATTTTATGGGTCCTATTTCACCAGCCACGCACAGGACTAGATCACACTATCTCATAACTTGCACATATTATCTGATAAGGTGGGCACAAACAACGCCTACAAAGGATTTTACAGTGGCTACAACAACTAGGTTTCTATGGGAAAATTTTATTACACAGTATGGATGTCCTTTAAGTTTGACAATTGGTAGGGGCACACACTTTCTGATGAATTCATGATTGCACACCATAAGACTACACCATATCATCCTCAAGAAAATGGGAATGCTAAGGCTTTCAAAAAAATATTGAGCTAGACATTGACAAAAATATGTGATGTTGGAAGAAAGGATTGGGATGATAAAGTATATGCAGTAATTTGGGCATATCGAATAACATATAAAAGGTTGAACAAAGCCACACCATTTCATATCAAAATGAAGCATTCATCACTAATAATCTTGCACTTATAATAATTTACCTCCTAATCAGGAATAAATATTTAGTGTTTGAGCAACACATGCCATCTCAAAAAATAATTTTATTTTTAAAACAATGCTCTTTGCCAAAAATAATATGCAATACGAACCACATGGATTTTTTGCAATTATTTGCAGGAGAATGGGATTTTTGTATGTAAAGCATTGAGGTAATGCAATTTGGAGATAAATCAGAAAGTAAGGATTGGTCGATCAATATTTCTAATGTGAATAGTTTTTATTTGCAATGTCAACCCTTGTGATTTGTGCATAGTTATAGCACATGTCAGTGTAATGGGAATATGGTTGTGTGTGGCACATGACACAAAACAAGGATATATGAACTGGACTCGACATCCTAAGTCAATTTAATGTAGTATTTGAAATTAATAAACAAAAAACATGGCCATCAAGGTGGTTTTGTGTCATCTTTATAGACCATTATCTTAGGCCATTATCCACACTTTCTGAGGCAACAACAAATATCAACAACAAGATTTTTCCTTATGGAGTTTTAGCTGACAATTCCTCCTTGACATTATAGGTTCTTACCACTCATTAAATGTGAAGCATTATCATGTGTATTTATATCAGGAAAATTTTTCACGGCTCCTACTCTTTAAGCAAATTTTCCACTGCTAACATAAACACAGTACGATGACAAATTATAAAAGTCTTAAAATTAAAACCTATCATATAAAAAATCAACAAATTAATAAATCTTATTATTATCAATTATTATAAATAGTTTAACAATTTTGAACCATATTCGATTTATTGTTTATATACTTATTAAAATGTAAACCTTGATGAATTGAGAAGATTTTGGAAATGAAGAGCTCTAGCTCTCGGCTTTGCTTGGCTTCCTATGATTTTTTTTTGCATTTTTTTGTTGTGAAAATTGCATGTCCTTAGCCCTTCCCACAGTCTTTCCTCGGTCTTATCATAGTGATTTTCATCTTTTTTCGCCGCTTAGGCAGTGTTTATGCCTATAAATGGCCAGCACCCCCCAGTTCAACAACTATTGATACTAGTGAACATGGCTCCCAAGGACGCAAGGAAGTTTGTACCAAACATCTATGATGAGGTATGGACTCTGACTCCTCCCCTGATGTGGTTATTGTTAATGAATTTTTGGATCTTGTGGTGAATTGGTATCACAACCACTATTTTATCACATATTTTGTGGCCGCATCTTGTCTAAAATGTATCTACAAAATTGGATGAAAAAGCATTAGGAGTCATCTGAAATACAGGTTTTTGGTATCAGGAACCTCACCAAAGGTTTTTATCTCTTTATCTTTCATGAGCCTTCACAGGTCCAAACCCTTATGCTTAAAGCTACTTTTCGGTACCTAAGCAACACCTTGCTTGTTTTATCCTCATGGACTCCAGATTTTTATCTGAGTAATCAGGTGTCAATCAAAATCCTCATTTAGATTGACCTTCCCAGTCTTCCTGTTCATATTTCATCTTTTTTCGATGAGATGGTCAAGCCTATTGGAAGGGTACGTTGCCATGAACAAGACTATTTTTTCTATGCCCATCCTAACAAGTGATTTTGTGTTGAAGTGGACTTGGTGAAAGACCTCCGAGACCATCTGAATATTCAATTGGTGTCCCCTCAAATATCTCAACATGTCATTTGGTTTAACCTCCCAAACACGCATTTTCACTGCCAGGCCCCCGACCATCGCATTCGGGATTTTCCCCTTTTAGCTCACTCTAAGCCTGTCCCTGCGTCGACCTTGGAGCCAAATAATGTGGTTACCCCTCAGGCTTATGGTTGGAAGGTGTTTGACTTGAAAAATAATTTGGGGATGAAGGATTCTTTATAATTTCATCCCCCATCTTCTCCTTCAGCGCCACCAACCAAGGTTGAGCCTTTGGTGGAGAAAACTAGTCCTTCTGTTTCCATTCCGGCCATAGCCTCACAGAGCCAAGTGACACAACCAACAGCTAAGAATTCTGGTAATTTTGCATCAACCTCTCTTTGGTTGTGGCATTCGTGAAACCCACCTCAAGAGGTTATGCACAGCTCGTGGGGAACAAATGGGGCTAAGTGCCACTCCATTCAAGTTGAGCCTGCTAATTCAGACCAGATTCTTCTTGCCAACAAATTTTCCATTCTCATCTCCTATGGACAAACTTCCAGAATGGGCACAGGGAGTTCGATATGTCTAATTTTTCATGATTTTTTTGTCATGGAATTTTTAGGGTCTGACTAAGTCCCTCACAAAATTTTTTTGTCTAATTATCCTATCAGTTAATTAGTAGTTTAGATGTTTTTTATTTACTAGAAAATCAAGATATCTAGTTTTTTGATTCAAACTATGCTAACGTGTATTGTCCCTAATTTTGTGCACTTTCATACTCGACACATTCATGGTTGAGGTGCTGCTAGCATTTCCATCACGCCAAAACTTCTCGACGTTAATTATTTCCTCGAGAAATGACCCAAGTAATCAGGTAGTGTGGGTGATTATGACTATTAACGATATGGATTTTGGTATTTTCAATGTTTATACTCCTAATGACAGTAATCAAAGAAATTTGTTATGTATGTGGCTATGGAGAAAAATTACCCATTACTTATTGGTTGGTTTGTGGAGACTTTAATATGGTGGAACACCCTAATGATAAATGTAGTACTCTCCCGATGCACTGACCTGCCTGGGGGAACATGTGCTATCTTGTTATTATTTTAAAATTTGGTGGGACCTCTCTGATCCTATTCTCAACTCGATGACAGTAATTTAAAGCAATCCAATTGGTTTGCATTGACCGACCATCTGAGAAGGATCTGATCAGCTTTAAAAATGCCTCCATTGTGCTCTTCTGACTCAATATGCCTTCTTCAATCTTGACATACATGGCTCCACCTATTATCAAGGTATGGTCCAATGTGTTGTTGTCAGACCACCATCTGATCACATTTAAGGTTGTTTGGCAAGGGGAGGACCTCCCAAGGTGCCAAGTACGCATAGTTTTTTCTAAATGTGTTGTTGTTACTGTCACCCTAGAATAATACATCTCATTACCAAAATATGGGACATGGTGCCACATCCCCTCTTTTTCTATCATCTAGTAGCTCTTGGTGAGAAGCGGATGATCCAACGCACCACTAAATTCCTCCACCAGTTTGGAAAACAAGTTTTCCTAGGGTTCGAAGAAGGATCGATTCCTCTCTACATAAGGAATTCTGGAGGGTTTCTCTTCTCCTAGAATCCAATCCCTTTGATCTTTAGCTTCAATCTCAAGTTGCGAGTCTTCTGGCATAAGCTCAAGCTCAATGAATCCTATATTTCTCAGGGCACTCAAATCTATTTGCAGGCTCCATTGGCTACGGGTGGGAGATAAAGCTTATAAAAACTTCTTCAAATCCCTTCGATCCAAGCATGATCGTCAACAGATCAAGGTTATTTATGACTCCCACCAAAAGGTTATTTATGACTCCCACCAGTGGCTTACTAAGCTACCAAAAATCCCTTTTTATTTTGTCAACCATTATCATCTAGTGTTTCAAGCTTGAGAGGATTCTCTTAAATGATATTTTTCCTTAAAAAAATGCATTGATGTTCATGCTCTTCACAAGTCACACCCCGAGATAGGGCCCACTATAATGCTCCTCTTACTTTGGAAGAAATTAATGTAGCCATTGCTATGCTTAGCTAATGATAAATCTCCATAGGTCTAAATGGCTTCTCCAATGAATTCTATAAAGCAACTTGGTCTTTTGTCAGACTCAATCTGCTCAGAGTTTATCTTGAGGCTCTCTAATATCGATCTTTATGGATTTTAATTAATCAAGGAAATATCAAGTTTATTCCTAAAGTTGGTGATCCCAAGTGTATTAATAATTGGTGGCCTATCACCGTGCTCAATGTATCCTATATAATTATTGCTAAAGCATTAGTTGTTTGAAATTTTAAATATTATGCCAAAGACTTGTTTGGTCAGATTAGAATGAGATTTGTTAAAGGTCATTACATTTTGGATAATCTCGTTGTAGTCTGGGAAGGTATGGAATGGGCTTAAATTTCTTGTTAGAAGTCTCTGTTTCTAAAAATTGATTTTGAAAAATATTATGATCGTATTGAATTGCCCTTTATTCTTGTTATGCTCAAAGCGCTAGGGTTTGGTGCTTTCTTTTATTCTGTTATGTTCACTTTGTTCTCCAATCCTTCTGCTTGGCTCACCATTAATGGCCATCGATTCCTTGGTCATCAGTATCTACCACTCCATCCGGCAGGGTCACCCTCTTGCTATGGCCTTGTTCATTCTTAATGTTGATTCCCTTGGGTAGTTAATTACTCATCAAGCAGATCAGGGTCGTATTCAGAGGAATTGTTTTATTTAGAACTACCATACACTTAGTTGACCAACAGGGAATTTTGCATAGATGATCCCTTTCTTACTATTGCAGAAGCCGAACACAAAATGTGTTGTGAGTTTTACTACTATATCTACCTTCTCTCTTGTCTTGAGGCTCTAGCATTCTAGATGGCAAAAACTCTTTGAATTTTTCCAGAGTTGTTTACCCCTACTCAAATTTTCTTAAGGCTCTATCCTTTGAAATAGATTTGTCATGGTGAGAAATTTCACTTCCTAGGTATTCCATTTTCCTTTGATAGTGATTATGTGCCTCTTTGGACTTGTGTTGTTAATATAGGGGAATAAAAAGTGATGAAGTAGTCCTCCACACCACTCTTTTTGGTGGAAAAATTTCAGGTTTGCATGCCAAAATTCTTACCACTACTCATGTGTATTATTTTTCTTATTGGTGGCCTTATTACACTGAATTTTAATTGGTTGGCTAAGCTTTTGCGGGATTTTCTTTGGTGTAAAAATTCTAGTTCATCTGGCTTTCACTAAGATTTCTTGGGATATCTGTTGTCTCCCTTATAAACAAGGTGGTATAGGTATCCTGGATCTTTATTGGCAGAGCATGGCCTTATGTGCTAAATGGGTCATTCACGTTATCTTTCAGGGGTGCAATCTTGGCAGATTATGTTGTGGAATTATATTGAATCTATGGTGCCCTATATGGAAAGAAAATATTGGAACGAAATTGGTTTGCATTCTCTTATTATTACACCGGTTATAGTTGAGATTACATATACTTTTATGGCTAAGAGAATTTGGAAATCCTTCGAGCAAGTTAAGCCCTTTTAAAGGTGGATTGGTGATGGGTTCCGCATAGGCCTATCCTTTAATGCACATAACATGTGGTGGTATCCAATTATCACTAAGGGCATGCTTCCCTTGGCTGAAATTCTCGACATCAAAGCCATTCGGCTCTTCCGCAAGGGTATTCACACCATACAGGATATATGTGCACACTACAAGGGATTGGATCAATTAGCCTGATATCAAATCTAAATATCATTTGACAGGACTCATGGATTATCTGTCGATTTATAAGAATTTAAGAACTCCTTCCAGATGTGATGCTTCATAAGCTTGGCCTTCACCCACCAGCTTCCTGGTGGCGGGAGTGGCGATGGAATCATTACATAGCCTTTTTGTGCTATAACACTCACACAATTTATCATCTTTTATGTCCTATGTCATGTGTAATTGATAATCTTAATTCTCACTGGAGACTCTAGTTTCTGCCCACTACTTGGTTATGTCAACTTGCTCATGCCTAGAACCCTCTTCTTGAACCCAAAGTTAACTATTTTCTATGGTGTTTGATTTATGAAGGATTTCCTTTAGGTGAACGACTTTTGCATATTGGCATGCCTCCCCCAACCTGCCTCTTCTACTCTAGCTCTGAATCCTTCTTACATTTGTTTTGGTCTTGTCTGCATGCGCAGGATTTTTGGTGATGGATTCAATCTTTGTTTCAACCCTATCAACTTGAGTTTTTCTCATGGCATCTTTTCTTATTTAGAGACTTTATTCCATGGCCTCATAATATATCTAATCTGTGGCATATTTTTTGTGCTTGCATTTTATTTCATATCTGCAAATCTCACAATGCCTTTATTTTCAAGCATGATCTTATAGTTATCATCTTTTCTACTAATGATATGGTGATTATTATGTCTATTGTGTGAACAAAGATTCAATCTCAAGATGATAAAGTTTCTCTTGAATTTGCATGCCTTCATAAGCTTTTGGATGACTGGGGGAGTGTGTCATGCACTATGAGAAGGGTTCTGCCTGATCCATCGTTTCCGCCTCATCAGCCTTCACCTCCTTAGCATCCACTTTTTACGGGCACATGCCGGAGGATCCATTCGCGTAGTCACTGGTCTACCTCCCCTAGGGACTGTGCCTCTCTGTCATCCTCTAGACCCAGATGAAGTCCACCTGTGAGGGTAAAAGGTGTTGTCAGCACTCCCCGATGGGGCTCTCCACCATCGATGATGAATACTCTTGCAAGATCCCCACCCCCTGGATGGGGAATTATGGTGCCTCTTCATATGTGATTTCTTGAGAAGGAGGGTTGTGAGGTGGATCTGTCATCTGCAAAACCATCTAGTGGAGCATTCATCCCTCCCAGGGATGATCCTCCTCCTCCTCCTAGTGTAACAGTGGCGTGTGCTTAGTATTTCTTTGATAATTTGTGTTTTCCCTTTGGGTGTGCTCTTATAAGCCCTCGTGGCATTTTGTGTTCACCTATGTGGCATTTTTTGTAGCCCTTGTGGCATTTTGTGGGACTGCTAGTTGTTTGGTCACCCCATGCTATGTAACTTTCCTTTTTAATTACTTTGAAGGTATGTTCCAATAGTAAATATAAACCTTAATAAATAAATACCTTAATTTTATAAAATTTTAATACATTATAAATTGGAGTTTACTAATTTTAATACATATATATGTTATTTAAAATTTATACACGTTCCATTAAATACTACACTTTGTTATTTTACAACTATTAGGTAAAATTAAATTAACCTATCTAACCCCATCTACATTTCATTTTATCGTTTAAATAAATGGAATCGTAGATCACATCCGCAATGAAGATAACTCTATAGAATTTAATATGTGATAGTTAGATGCCTTTGTTATAAATAAAGTTTTTATATATGGCTACATATTAAATACATTTCTAAATATAAAATACCTTGGTAAGGTGCTAAAACTACCATAATAGCAAAGTTAATCAAATAATTTAAATAAGAATCATCTTCAAATGAATGACATGCCTTTTTCAAGTTTACACGGATGGGTTGTATGTATTACTGAAATTAAAAAAAAATTAAAATCACCCTTCAAATTCATTTATTGCAGATGATTAAGGGCATGGTCTCATGGAGTGAGGGCTTCATAAATATCTCAGTGAGTGATGCTGAGAGAATTTAGAAACATTTTAGTTATTTTAGGGTCCCATGAATTTGATTATTTTCCTCAACCATTCCCACTGAGAAATAATTACAATTTACAGGTATATAATAATTATTTTATCCCCCAAATTGACCTAAAAATAGTGGCGGGAATCCATGTTTGTTGCTAGATGGAAAAAAACCAACCTAAACTATAGGGGGAAATTGCCAACCCCCCCTCTCCAGCCACCTCTTACATTTAAGGGGTAAAAAATGTGGAGCTCCTATTTTTCAGACTTAGATTCTTTCCAGTAACTGGTTGCAAAAATAATCACAAGACCTCCTCTAATAGGAAAATAGGAGTTATAGCCCCTCCATGGAATCATTCCTTAACTATGCAAAACAATACAAAATCTTGGAAAAATTACTTATTTAAATGAGCTAAAGAACTGTAGTATTAGTGCAAATAACACGGATGGAAGTTATCTAGTTAATCAAAGCTTTAACACGTGTCAAAAACCATTTTGATAGATAAATTTTTATGCTACAATGCTTTGAGTCCCCTGAAATTGTTCATATCGTCTTCAACTAAAAGAAAACTTAGTCATGATTCATACATTTGTTCTACTTTTGAGCTGAGTGAAGGATGTGTAAAACAATGGAAAATCAATGCAACAAAATTTTAATTTTTATATCTGAGGAGAGACGTGTCAAATTTGATGTTGATATCCACTTGCTAAGGTAATTCCAACAATTGATTGGTTGATAATAGCTATAGTTGCTTTCGGGTCACATCCACTGCATAATAATATGACTGTAAAGAACACCATTAGCATAATAATACCATTTTTGCAAATTTCCCTCTACTAATCTCTCTCGTGCATTATCAAGGATGGATATGGTATGTTATTAGTCTCATTGTGAAGTAAACCATAATCACTTGATGTTATTTATAGGCAACACAACTGATAATCTCTTATTTTTCCTAGCTTTGGTTAAGTTGGTAAAATACATAAAATGTTTATATTGAGAATCACAAAACTAGATAAATTATTTCATGGGTGTCTGAAAATTTGACTATTAATCTAATAAATATTTGAATAATAATTTTCTATACTTTCATGGGGTAGATAAATTATTTCATGGGTGTCTGAAAAATTGACAATTAATATAATAAATATTTTAATAATAATTTTCTATACTTTCATGGGGTAGATGTGTAGGAAAACGTAATCCCAAAAACCAACAATTATTTTTGTCATGTGCAACCCCTAAAATTTAATGTTCTTATTTACAAATCTCAATGATTCTTGCACCCAAAATTTGAACTGCATAATTAATGTTGATTATTTTTGGTGGTTAAATTTTTTTTGGTAGAAGACAAACATGGGAGGGAAAATGGGTATGCTTGGATTTGAATATTAAAGCAACTCCAAACAAAATATAGAACAACGGTTCCCAAGGAATTTAGTACTTCTAAGAAAATAAAAATGAAACTCCGCTAAAATTGAACCAACAACAATTTAGAGAAAGAAATCTATTTGAGGAGATAGCACAACTGTAACATCTAAGTAGAAAGAGAAATGGAATGCATGTATTAGTAGTTGCTAACTTGAAACATTTGTATAATTTCTTTGTAATCTTTATTATTGTCAATATATATCCTTGTTGTGTATATTGGTATGCATAAAGCAACAGTTTTATTTTGTGGTTTTTGTGTTCATTTTAGTATTTCATAAGCATATCCCCTTCATTCTATTATTTCCAAAAAATAGGTATTAGAGCCAAGCACTTTGATTTTTATTTTCTTTTAAGAATGTTTTCTACTTCCTAGAATGGGTAGAACAGACAACAATACATGTAAACAACCTCCAATTTTTTATGGAAAAATAATTGTGTGGTTAAAGAAAATGAAGATCATTTTGATTTCCAATGAATTTTGGGAACTTTTAAAAGTGGGTTTGCAGATTTTAATGATCAAGCGACCTATGTAACATTGTCAATTTCTCAGAAAACGCAACTAAAGGAGACTTAAAGGAAAGATGCAAAAATCTATCAATCTTATTGAAATAGCAATGTTAGAACCTATTTTTTGCATAATATAAGTAGTTAACTACTTGAAGGAGGATTTGGGAAATCCTATAAAATTCATATAGAAGGATTGAGAAGGTGAAGTTAGTTAAACTCCAATTGTTTAGGAGAGATTTTAAAACTCCACAAATGAAGGAGGCTAAAACTATCTTTTATTTTTATGCCAGAATTTTTGGGTTATAAATTAGTTAAACATTAATAGAGAGGCTAGTTGAGATAAAAATATTCTTGAGAAAATATTTAATAGTCTACCTATTAGATATGACCCAAATTATGTAGCAATTGAGGAGTCAAAATACCTATCCAAAATGATAGTGGATTAGTTGATGGGTTCACTTCAACCACATGATAAGAGGATGGACAGATCAACTATTCATTCCCTTGAACAAGCCTTTAAATATCAAACCAATGTGAGAGGCAGGGGAGAGGAAGAGATAATAGAGGAAGAAATCCCAGAGGCAGAGGTAGATAAATAAGCTACTATCAAAGAGGTGTCTCAAACAACCAAAAAGGAACGAGTAGCTCACAATCAGACTCCTAGGACAAGTAATAGAGTAATATCTCAAACCTAATGTATGATAAGATAAATGTGCATGTTGGTGTGTGCATTTTCCACATCACGTGGTAAATCATCTCACTTAGGTGAGGTCATAGGTATTACATTTGGTGTCATAGGGGTTATGACAAATTCAGATTTTGTCGCATCAATACATCAATGTGCATCAGTGTGTCATATGGGAGTTACTTCCATTTCAAGAATGTTACTCCCATTCCCCACTTGAGGAGGTATGATTGATTGCAATGGGGTTACACAACACCCCTATTTATACCCCCTCCCTTTTTCAAATCTATGAGAGATGGTGAATGAGATATTTCCTTTCCTTTCTTTGCATGCACATTTCATGGTTGATGCTCGCTCCCCCATGGAGCCTCATCACGTTGTCAGAGTGCAACTCGGTTGATGTTCACATTATCCTAAAGATCCTCATCTTGTCACATGTTTTATTTCTTCATCATGGTATCAGAATATATTGTTGGCATCTATGCTACTCACCGTCTATCGTTTCCCTACTGCTCTCGGTTTTGAATTTTTTAGGTTTCGTGTGCAAGTGTCATAATGACTATTCCATCTGTGCTTCATATGCATTGATTCGGTCTTTTACGGGTTTTAAATATTGTTCATAGGTGCTTTTGTTCATGTTTTCTGGGGTACATGCAAGTTTTGTCGGCCTTGCATGTCAGTTTAGAGGTGTTTGTTGTTTCAAGGTTACAGATAGTGTTGGTTTTGTGTTGGTTTTGAGGTTTTGGAGGTAAAACTAGTTTTTGGCCTAACTCGGCCCCATCTTGCTGACTGGGAACCAAGTATGGCTCCCCCAGCTGCCCTCATTTCATCTTCTGCTTCCTCATGTTATGCACTTTTCTGGCATTCGCCCTTTGTGTGGCTTGATGCATAGTTTAGTTCTTCCTGCTTACATATTTTGTTATGTTTGTGGTCGGTTCAACCCCTACATTGTGATTTTGGTTTTCTCATGTGCCTACTTGGTTCATGTGTTCTCCTTTCCTACTGTCCACGAGCCCTTTGCACATGCATTCCCACTGGCTTGGTGTTCTCATGCATCATTTAGGGTTTCAACTCTAGCACGTTTGTCCCCTTTCGAGCCAAGATTACATTGTTTGTTGCCTCTGCTCATTCATGTTATCACCTGTGTCGTGACATCGCCGCTTTTATATCACATCTTTCCTTCAATTGCCTGACCCATTTGAATCCCTGCCTTGCATGCATTCGTGTTGCTTGTCAATCTTGTTTCCTGGCCTTCCTCTCATTGGTCCCCCTCTGCGTTGAGTTCTCTCATGAAGCGTCCCCACTTGTCATTTGGATTACCTCATTTACCTCTTGTTGTTCACTTCAAGCCACTCCGTCAGCTCTGACCTAACCGTTTCTACCAACCTAATCTCCTCATGTTGCCATTTCGATGCTCCTAGCTCTCAATCCCTTACGCATCCCAATTTCTATTCTCCTTCCTGTCATTGTATAGCTCTACATCTCAACTATCGGAACCCTCCAACACCCATACTTGACAGCTCGTCTGACTCATGTCATCGCCTTGACTCGACGACTTGACCCCTTCATTGGCTTGACATGACCTGATCAGACCTACTTATCCATGCTCGGACCACTCCTGGCAACCCTCACGCATAGCACCTAACACTCTCCATCTCCACTCTTTTCCAAACCTCTACTGCAGACCCTTCACGTAGACCTCAATGCTCAAATGCTTGGCACATCCACCTCCAGCTTGACTTGACTCGAGCCTCACCCACGAGCCAGACTCACCACCCTTACAGAGCTTGCCAAATCATTGGTGGCACTCCTTGCACAGCTCACCCAGCTGAGCTCCCTAGAGCTCAGCTTTCCACTCACCGAGCCAACTCACCCAATTCTTCCAAGCTCTATCAGCTCAACTCGTTGAGCTCCACCTGATCTTCAGCTCACCCTTAGGCTCAGGACCATCTTCTCACCCTTTTTTGGATTTTTTTTGCATTTTCCCCGTATTTTCAAATTGATTAAGCTCAATTAAGGGAAAAATAATAAAATTCATCATTCAAGGAGGGAGTGTTTTTTTCTAGGCTCCATTATAGCGTTATTGGGCTTTTTCGGGCCACTTTTGTGGCTCATCGTCATTGTAATGCTCCTCTTCACCTGCAGCTAGTGAGTGCATCTGCCATGGCCTTGTGGCAAGAGAGCCCCTTTTTCGTGATGTGAGATGCCTTCTCTCACATTGAGTAGTGTTGTACCCTTTTTTTCTTACACCCTTTTGTGCTTGATTGTGTGTTGTTCCTCTGCTTCTGACTAGGACTTATTGTGGCCTCCACTCTTGCATGATTCATCACCTACTGCAAGGTGAGTGGTCAACTATCCCATGTCACATGAACACACCCTATTGTAATCATGCACTACTTATAAAGTGTCACAAATAGGGGGGTTATCATTGTTCTTGGGTGTTGTATTACACGCAGACACATTCTCAGTTGAGTCCAACGTCTTACAACTTTTCTTGTATCCACACACCCTTCTTCTTTGTGCACTTTATACTTCTTTTAGATGCATCATGGAGGATGCTCTTTCCAAACTTGAGCGTACATGATCACTTTACAGCCTTTGCCACTTCTTCTTAGGAGAGTGAACTATACATCATGGCGTGCTGCTTCTATGGAACGTTACTTTGCCTACGAGGGCCTTTCTCACTTTCTACATGGGCCAGTTCTTACACCCACTGATGTTTGTCATCTTGAGGACTATCTCAACACATGTGACCATGTTGTTGGTCACTCGATGTTGCATGTCTCCAAACCTCTCCACTCTTCATGTGGGCAACTCAGATCCTCCCCACACCATTTGGAGCATCTTTCAATCCTTATTTGGAGACCCTTCACATACTTCCATTGTTGTTGTTGTTGATACAGTTATCTCCTTTTCATCTTAATGTGATGACAGTTCTACTGACACAAACTTGTTTGTTTCTAATCCTGATGATGAGGATTTTGCTTCTAGTTTTGATGATAAGAGTATTACTAAGGACTCATCTCCTCCTTCTCTCACATTTTAGAGAATGTCGACACTCCTCCCTTCCCATCAAACATCGGACAATCTTATTCCCAACCTCATACATCCATTACATCTACCTCCTTTCCACTTCTAGTGTGTGAGGCCCTTTCCACTCCTCCTCCTTCATGTGTTGATTCATACCTATCATACATCACTCTTCTGTTTGTCGAGCCCCCTTCTTAGGATGAGTATCTGTTAGACCTTCATAGTCTCTTTGTAGTACCTACTTGTGATGCAGTACAAGGAGTTTCTCATCATTCTATAGGTGTTTTGGAGGAGTCCTTCATCTCCTTTGTTGGGAGTGCCCCTTCTAGGACTCTTATCACTTCCACTTTTTTAGAGATCATCATTGATCCACCCTTGCTTGTGGATCCTCTTTCTATTGTGGGGGTTGTTGCATTGCCTTCACTTCACTTGGGCATCCTTTTCGGTGGATGTTCCTCTTTCTCACTCTGACAGTTCTATGCTCGTGGCATTACCTTTGGTTCCTTGTGCGCTCATTTGCTAGACCTATGTCACATTTTCGTGGACCAGATTCAGAGTTATTTATACTGCCTTCGGCTTCCTTCTGGAGTGGGAAGACTTCCAATACTCCATTTCTCTCCTTCCTAAGGGAAGGCACAAAGTTCGATGTGGTTGGTTCTTCTTCAGTACATAGGCCAAGGACCACGTTATCGACACTCTTCTTAGAGACTTCCTAGAGTTATAGAGTTTAAATCTAGCTATGGCTTCTTCTGCATTCCCTCTTGTCTCCTTCCTCTCCTCTCTTCTTCTTCTTCTAGAGAGATTTCCCTTTTGTACATGGGTACCTTATCAGGGTCCTCAGTTGTTGGGACCCATTTATGGCATCTTTCTTAGATTGTTAGAGAGTTTTTCATCTCTTATTGTGGATGTTTTTCCCACTGGGTTTTCCTCCATTGCTTGAGATCCTTGTTGTTCATGGGTGCCTCATCAGGCTTAGTTTTCAGGACCCATTTCTCATTTCTGACTTTCCACCTCATCCTAAGTTACGATGAAGGGGGGTGTTGGTGTGTGCATTTTCCACATCACGTGGTGAGTCATCTCACTTAGGTGAGG
This sequence comes from Taxus chinensis, assembly GCA_019776745.2. NCBI lineage: Eukaryota > Viridiplantae > Streptophyta > Pinopsida > Cupressales > Taxaceae > Taxus > Taxus chinensis. The sequence continues at coordinate 497,957,287 of CM034153.1, forward strand.
TCATAGGTCTTAGGTGTCATAGGGGTTATGACAGATTCCATTGTGTCATACACGTCAATGTGCGTCAGTGCATCATATGGGAGTTACTTTCCATACCGGGAATGTAACTCCCCTTCTCCACTTGAGGAGGTATGATTACTTGCACTGGGGGTTACACAACACCCCCTATTTGTACCCCTTCCCTTTTTTCAGATCTATGAGAGATGGTGAATGATATTTTCCATTTCCTTTCTTTGCATGCACATTTCATGGTTGATGTTTAGACAATGAAAAATTTCCAGTTATGGGTAAAGGAGTTGTAACCATTCACATTAAGCATGGTGATAGGAAAAAAATACATAATGTATATTATATCCCATTAATAAAACATAATTTATCAAACATTGGACAACTTATGTAAAAAGGATATAGAGTCTTGATGGAGAATGGAAAGTGAATACTTCATGAAAAAAATGGGAGTAAAAATAATATTGCATATGTACAAATGACAAATAGATAAATGTTTCCTCTTAGAATGCAATCTGATTTTTCTTCACACTCTAAAGAAACACATTCAAAGCACATAAACTAGTCCAATGCTACATCCCATTAGGCATATTTCAAGACTATCATTAAGGATTATTCCATAATTTGACATTTTAGGTATGGACATTTAAATTTCTCCAGACTAATCATTTTATCCAAGAAGGATATGGTTAAAGAGCTATTGACTATTGTAGAGCCTGGAACTAACATGAGGTTTGTATTTTAGGAAAAAAAACATAGGAAACTCTTTCAATCATGGAAATAGAAGAGAAAAAGGTAATCATTAGAGTTAATGCATTCATATTTATATGGCCCTATGAAAACCCCACTCCAGCTAAAAATTATTAATTATGACCTTCGTAGATGAAAAGGGTCATAAATTTTCATAGAATAATACTTTGTCGATATGAATTACAAAACATTAATAAATGTGTGTGTGTGTGTGTGTAGTAACACTCCTATAAACAAGGAAGTTGCTACAAAAATAATATCCAAGGATATCACATAAACAACATATTAAACCATATACGTGAAGTTGTTAAAACAAATTCACTTACATAACAACATTATTTTACCCATGAAACAATAATATTCCTAACATTCCTCTCCTTAGTGTTTACATGGGAAGAAAGCACATCTCAAAAACTTGAAACAGAATTGTATACCTCCGCATACTTTTAGGTCTACATACTACTAGGTTGGATCTTGTTATTTGTATCTTGATGCACATGATCAATCTGCTTCACCATAGTGATTCCCATACCAGGTGATCACACTACCACCGATTCACCTACATACGCGAACTCAGCAGTTCCTACTTTCACTTCCAGTGAACACTCTTTCACCAGTTGATCGATGTTATAAGTACGACAGTCGAAGAATCTCAATAGTCAGAGGATCACTCCAGTTCAGTCACCCTCCTATATAACTATTCTCAGCATCTGCAATGCACATTCTCCTCATTTCAATCGTAACAAGGGAAGGGAACCACACACAATTTTAATCTACACACACCACATAACTAAAATAATATATAAAAATGTGTCACCCATGTTGTTTGTGACCCCGTCGTTGGTGACTGATGAGATGCGTTGATTTCCCTCCTTCCTTTGATGCCTCCATCCACAAATCTATTTTATTTAATATAAATAATCTTCATCACTGGGGCAGGAAATTTCTTCATCAATTAAATACTCTTCTCAGTCAGTTTCTTCAGCAAGTAAAGCACTTTGATCTAATTTGTCATCCAAAATATTCTCTACCATTTTCTTACAATTTAGAATTACATGTCTGGGTTCTCTACAATAGAAACATTTTACTTTTCCTTTTAGAGGAACCTGTTTTGAATTGTACTTGTTTTTCTTTAATGATGTACTTTCTTTATTTTTTACATATAAGACCTCCTCTTTTGGTTATGAATACTCATTTTTGTCAAGAAGGGTATAAATTACTCCCTCTAAACTAATGTTCGGCTTGCTCAAAGTGAAAAACTATATTAGGAAATCTCTTAGGCATGTTATTTACAAGAATCACTTTTGAATCATCATCTTTAAATTTTTCATTAATACCAGCAAGTTGATTTAGTAGGGAATGAAACTTACTTATATGTTCTGTCATTTTTTCATTTTCTCCCATCTTCAATCCATATAATTTATGTTTTAATGTTTTTTGGCACTCTCTACTTCAGATCCAAAAATTTGGTTTAATGATTCCCGAATTTCCCGAGCAGATTTTGTAAAGTCCATGTGATGCAAGTAAGCTTTTGAAAGACCAAGGCCATTGGTTCCCAAATCCTTTTGATCTTTGATATTCCATTTGGAAATTTCATTTGCATCAGTTGGTGGCATTGATTTGGGCTTGAAAACATCCCAAAGATTTTTTTCTATCAAGTGTAATTGCATTTGTAGCTGTCAGGTATGAAAATATCTTCCTTCGAATTTCTTAATAAGGCTTAATTTATCCATTTTCACAAATTTGATGCAATAACCAGAAAAAATATTGAAAATAAGGCTTAATTTATTCATATTCGTATACATCAGTGTGCATAAAAATCTAGTATTAGCATGCCCAGTGGTCCTATCCAATCTTTGAAAGACATTGAAAGAAGAAGAAATCATATATAACGGATCTAGTTTAGTAATTGGTCTCTCACTCACTCTCTACATATTCTAATATGTGCACAATTTAATACTTGATAGTTTAGACAATGTCATTGTTGTACATTAGAGCTCTCGGTCTTACTTTGCATACCTAATTATCATCTCATTCTATTCAAGATTTGGGGACAGATCGTTGTTGTTTTTTTTCAAGTGTGCATTCCTTTATTCATTGCAATTTTTTTCGAGTCTTTGACATACATGGATTTATTTCTACAACTTGATAGAGCATTTATCACATCACCTGCAACATTATACATTTCAGATTGTTTGATGTTCACAAGGATTCAGTTCGTGATTTATAGCCAGTTGTGTTTTATCTCTGTATTAGTGAGTTCCTCTTGAGCCAAAAAACATTTCCCTATGTCAATCTTGTCGACCAAGATCTCACTCATCCTGGCTCCTTCTTGGCAAAAAACTCGGCTCAATTCTGCATCGACTTGTTTTCCCACCATTTCGACAAATTTCTTATCATTTTATCTCGGTTTAGTTGTATTTGTTTGTGTGTCGATTGTCTTGTTCTTTTAACATTAGGTTTTAAAGTAGTTTGCCTATTTTTTTTTGGGAAAGAGGGTAAAGTGAGGGTTTTAGAAGGTCCCACAACCTTGTACCAAAATCCCAGTGGCTAGATTAGGCTATGATGTTTACATATAGAAAAACCCATGAAGATTTAAAAAAAAAACAGGCAACCTAACAAAGCCAAGAGCATAAAAACAAACATCAAAGAAGCTTTTTCAGCGTGATAACAGTGTTTTTAGCCTGGATAGAACCCGATTCATCGGCAAGCTGATTCGCTAGAGTTAATATCTCCTAGCAGTCTTTGGTGATGGCCGCCCTAGTGTTCATAGTGAAGGTTTCCCAGGCTTTGAGAACTGAGAAGGAATGTTGCAGCTTAGCCAGGATGGAAGTCACCAAATCGATATGGCGATCTTCCAGATGGTTCTCGGTGTCAACAGCCATATCAATCTCATCCTTCGTTGTGTTTCCAGTCACAACGTCTTTCCAATTTGGGGCAGCATCCATCTGAACATCCTGAGGGCTGGTATTGCGATCCTTCATGATGATGTTGTTGAAACTTCGCTGGAAAATATGCCCCTCCTCCTTTAGCTCCACATCCAAGCCAATCAAACCAAAATCGAGGGAGTTAGGATACAACTTGGCAAGACCAAGTAGAGCGTCTAAGAGGCATAGCTTCGAGCTAGATGTAGGAGAAGAAGTAGTGAGCGCCACAATAGCAACAGGGTCTTCAAGATAGGTCTGGCTCGGGGAGGGTTGAGGACGAACATGAGAAATAAGGGGAGAAAAGCCCATGAAGGAGGAGCCCATGCTGGCGACATTAGAGTCGGAGTCAGAAGAGACTTGCCGACGACGATGATGGCTGGAGGAGGGATGGGAAGCCAGGGATGGAATGGGGGAGGAGGTGGGGGTGCGGCGGGGCTGACCATGCTTGGGAGGAAAAAGGGTGAACTCAGCAGGGGAGGCAATAAATTTGAAGAGGAGGTAGAGAAGGCCTTGATGCAAAATGGGGCCTTCTTCCTCCCTAGCAAGATTAATGGAGTGTTCGAGCGACTTGAAAAGAAAGGCAACGAGGTTTATTTTCTTCCCCCAGCGTAAGTGAGAGAGAATGAAGAAGTGGGGACCAAAGACCAACCTTTAACACCCATCAATGGTGAAATATCTTATAATCACCTTTGCAACTCTATCCCAGGGAGGAAGCATGGATTCCCGAATATAACCAGAAAGATATTTTATCGGCTTCTCCCTTTTGGCATTAAAATCATGAAGCTCTTATTGCACAGGCCTCTTGAAGTAGACAACCCTAGAGGCAAGAAGGCTAGTCATTGAGGCGATGGCATTGGTGGAGATGGTGAAGTGGGTGTTGCCAATATGGACCCTACCACGGGACCGGGTGGTCAGGGTGCCATAAGAAACCAAATCCGAGTACCCGGACATTCTTTCCAGGAATGTAGTTATGCCATTGTCCCTCATAATGTTCCAAACTTCTTGGTCCTCCTGTAGACAAGTGCAAGAAGTAGGATCAATCCTTTTAAGTTACCCTCCCACGGTGAGGAAACCATGAAAATGCGTCGAGGTGAGGATACACGAATTAGCTTTAAACTCGCCATTTTCTGTGGGAGCCTTCCACGTCACCCGTCCTTTTGTACCGGAAATAATTATGATGAGAAATGTAGTATCTCAGACCCAGATCCACACGAATGGAGTAATTCTCATCCCACGTGCTCGGCTCCATAAAGCAATGCTTCAAATTAATGTGAAAATCATGACGACCATTGGTGGCAAGGATGCAGTGCTTTTTTCTAGGCTTGCTGACATAAGGGTTAGACTCCCACCACTAGGGAAATTATGGGCAATTTGAAGGAGATTGGCAGGGAAATTATTTAACCATATTTGCTGAGTATCAAGGAGGACACCAATGTTAGCCATACAATCCACCGCCTTATTTCCTTCCCAGAGAATGTGCTGGAATTTGATCTGCTGAAAGTTCCTTTGGAGGAGATGGATGTTAGCAATAATGGTTTTAATAGTCCATTGACTTGGTTCTTCTGAGTTGAGGAGAGTTATTATATTGAGAGAGTCACTTTCCAAAATTAAGGGATCGTTGCCAATTTTAAGAGTCAACTCCAACCTTTTAAGGATAGATAAGGCTTCAACACGGCGATTAGAACCCAAGCTAAAGTTAGCTGCAATAGCAACTTGATGGGAACTAGTAGAATTTCGGAGGATCGTCCCCCAGACTTTCCTGGGTTACCCTTAGAAGCACCATCCGTGTTGAGTTTCATCCATCCCAGTGGAGGAGGGAGCCACCGAACAGAAGAACGAGCCTGGGAAGAGGGTTTAGCCGTGGGAAGGATCGTCATCTGTTGACACCAGTCCTTGTTATTGCATAACTGGATTTTTTGTTGATATTTCTTCCATAAGCAACCATTGAGATTGTCTTGGAAGAGAATAACAATATGGTTGGGCCACCCTCTCAGGATCCCAACACTGGTCTTTAAAGATTCTCCTATTTCTCTCTTTCCAAATGCTTTAGAGGTTGCGGGAGAGGATAAGTTTCCAAGCCAGGGAAAGGGCCGGGTGAGAGAAGGGGGAACGCCATTGAATGAGGGTATCATGAATAGAATTTGGTAAAGTCCAAACAACTCCAAAAAGTGACAAAAGCCAATTCCAGATAGCCTAGGAAAAGGGGCAATGAAGAAGGAGATGAGAGGAGGACTCCAAGGCTTGTAGCAAAGAAAACAACATGTGGGAAGCAAGAAGCCTCTCCTTTTTAAGTTCTCTCCCAAGAGGAAAGCATTCTTAAAGGAGAGCCAGGCAAAGAAGCCAATTTTTGGAATAGACTCTTTGGGCCAAATTTTGTAGAGTGGAGGTCTAGAACTTGTCCGGGGCTTGGTGTCGTAGGCAACTTTAATGGAGAAGGAATGAGAGGGGGAGAGTGGCCAGATACGATTGTCAGTAGGAGAGGAGAAAGAAATATAGAGAGAGGAAAGGGAAAATCTCAACTGATTCAAAAGTTGACTCTAAAGTTCACTGATGCTCAACCAATCCAGTAAATGCCAAGAGGGGATTGAATTATGATCTCTCCAGTAACCAAAAACTTTCCTGCCATGGCAATTGATGAGGGTTCTTTTGATAGGGTCCCAACCAGGGTTGAGGCACAGAGGTTTATCACCAATGTACCAATCTAACCAGAAGTCTATTAATATGCCATTACCCAACCTCCACTTGGTCCCAGTACGCAGAAGAGAAAGATAACTAGTAACCGAGTTCCAAATAGCCGAGCCACGTGGTGGAGAGGAGAGAAGGAATCTTCATCTTGCGTCAAATATTTAAATCTTAATAGCTGAGCCCAGTGCGAGTTACCTTGACCAACTTCCTAACCAATTTTAGCCAACAGTGCAACATTCATATCAACAATTTGTCTGATACCAAGCCCCCCCAGATTGGTCAGCTTACAGACTTCATTCCAAGAGACAAGGTGTATCCATTTTTTTGCTTCCACCCCCGACCAGAGAAATTTCTTTTGGATTCCCTCAATAGAAAAAATCACTGAGGAAGGAATTTTGAGAAGAGACATGAAATAGATAGGTAAACTCTGAAGAGTAGCCTTGACCAATTGAAGTTTTCTAGCCTGACTAAGAATGGCTCCTTTCCAAGCGGGCAATTTTTTTTGGTATCTCTCAATGACAGGATTCCACAGATGCTTGGTTTGTTTGCCTTGGAAAAGGGGAATGCCAAGATAAGAGGAGGGTAAGTCCACAATTCTACAACCAAAAATATTAGCAATCCTTCTTTGAGTTTGAGCAGTGGTGTTTAGGAAAGATATACTGCTTTTGTTGAAGTTAATTAGTTACTGAGAGGCAAGTTGATAGTTTTTTAAAATTTCTTTGAGGGCACGAGCTTCAATCACCGAGGCTGCACTCAAGAGTAGAGTATCATCCGCAAATTGGCTATGGGTGGAAGTTGGGGAGCTGGAAGTGATTTTGATACCATATATGACAAATTGTACTCTTAGCTGCCTCAAGAGCTCTGCTGAGGGAGTCAGCCATTAACAGGAAGAGGAAAGGAGATAGAGGGTCCCCTTATCGAATACCTCTGCTATTTTTTAAGAAGCCTGCCGGGATGCCATTTATGAGTATCGAGAAGCAAGGGGTTGCAATGCAATAGAAAATCCAATTACACCATCTATTGTCAAAACTGTAACTTTTTAGAACCCGGATCAGGAAATTCCAGCTAACTCTGTCGAATGCTTTTTGCATGTCTAATTTGAGGATCATCCCCGTGGACTTCGAGTGATGGGCCGAGTGGATGGCTTCATGAACAATGATGATACCCTCTTGGATAAAACATCCACTAGTGAATCCATTCTGATTCAATGTGATGAGGTCGTTCATCAAGGGTTTAAGCCGAGCGGCCAACATTTTGGTGATGATTTTGTAGGAGTTATTGCAGAGGCTAATTGGCCTGAAGTTGGCAACAAACTTAGATCCAAGAGCTTTGGGAGAAAGAGCTATGAAGGTGGTGTTCCACTCTTATAGAAGGGAGTTATTTGACTGGAATTCGTTAACCACCTTGAAGATATCTTGCTTGATGATTTCCCAGAAAATTTGGAAAAAGGCAGCAGGGAATCCATCGGGGCTTGGAGCTTTGTCACCTTTCATAGTGAAGACCGATTTATGAATTTCCTCCATAGAGAAGGGTTTCGTTAAATTGCCATTCATGTCATCTGAGATTAATTTGGGAATGTGTGGGAGCATATTGGACAACTTTCATTGGGAGGGTCGTCAACCTGAAGGAGATTAGAATAAAAAGAGACCAATTCATTAGAGATCTCAATGTCAGAGGTTAAAATATTACCTGCCGGAGTTAGCAGTTCTTTGATTTTGTCCCTGATTTTGTGTTTAGAGGCTATAATGTGGAAGAACTTAGTGTTGCGATCTCCCTTATCCAGCCAAAGCGCCTGTGATCTCTGCTTCCAATAGGTCTCTTCTTCCTTTAGGGTATTGTGGAAGTCGCTGAGAAGATGCCTTTCTTGTTTATGGAGTTATTCTGTTCTTCTTTCTACCTCCATCAGAGCTGAAATGTTAGCTATTTCTCGAGTCAGCTTTTGTTTATGAATTTTGATGTTGGTGAACACATTGCTCTTCCAGATCTTAAGCTTCGTTTTTATTTCCTTAAGTTTACTAGAGAACTTAAACATATCGGAGCCCTAAATTTTTATATCCCACCAGCTCTTAATAAGAGGGTCCAGATGATTATTTTCCAGCCATGCAAGCTAGAATCTAAAGGAAGGATTTTTTATGTTCATCTTATTATTGGCACATAGAATTAAAGAGCCATGGTCATACGCCGCTCAGGTCAAGGAACTGAGAAAGAAATCGGGGTAAAGAAAGATCCAATCCAAGGATCCCATAGCCCTATCCAATCTGCTTTGTATGTGATTTCTGCCCACTCTGCGATTGGACCAAGTGAAGGAGGTACCATGTAGGTCCATATCAATGAGAGTCTCCCCATGTATGAAGTCAGCTAGAGCTTCCATGTTGTTGGGATTAACAGGGGATCCACCTTGCTTTTCAGAAGGGTAGAGAGTGTAGTTGAAGTCTCCCATAATAAGCACAAGGAGATTTTTGTAGTTTTTTATGAAATTTGAGATGGCCTTCCAGAGTATTTCACGTTGAGATTCCAATTTCGGGGCATAAACATTGATTGCAATCCAAGTAGAGTCAGAATATACCTCTTGGAAGAGAATGCACAAAAAATTGGGGTGTTGAAGAAGGCAATCACCTTTGATGTATTTGGGGTCCCAAAGAGTGCATAAGCGTCCCGAATTACCTATAGCAAGTTGTGAAGCAAAAGAGGTGGCCAACCAAATTTTTAAGAGACTATCATCCTTTTTGAGTTTGGTTTCCTGAAGCATGATAATGTCAAGAGAGTGGTTAAATTTCATAACCTTGAGGACCCTCTGTTTTTGTAGAGAGTTAAGCCCTCTTATATTCCATGAGATCACCTTCATTTCTTGGATTTGTGTTTACTCCCCACAACCATGGGTATGGTGCTCCGTGTTCCTTGGGCCACATTCAGGGCTGATTCTTGCTGCAACTTAACATTTCCCAGGGTACTCCCACAAACTTTCTCTGTACCAATATAATGTTTCTTACAACTGCTTCGAGTCATGTGGGGGTTCAAACTGCCTTTAGAGGAATGCATGAAGGGGGAGATCAGGAAATCAGGGAGGGGGGGAAAGGAGGACCGAGGAAAGTGCAGCTAGTAGGAGGAAACTCCAAGCTAAGACCGGGGAGAGGGGGAAGGGAGAGGAGAAGGTTTGAGGGTGAGGAGTGAGAAGGCGGAGAGGGGGGAGCAATAACCACCTAAGGGGGGACAATTAAGGAGGAGGGGGGAGGGGAGGCCAGGGAGACCTCCGCGGGAATAGAGACCAAAGTGGAAAGAGGTTGGGGTTCGAGAGGGTTGACCAATATGGGGTCGATAGTGATCTCTCCTTCTTTCAGGAGGGAAAAGGGGTTGGAAGTGGGGATGACCGGGGTTTCTTCAGAAACGATCTTTGGGATATATTTTCCTTTTTTCTTAGGAGAGGTAACCTAGGTTTTGGGTTTAGGTTGAGGCTTAGTGGGGCAGCTAATAGCTTTTTGGCCGATGCTTTTGCAGATTGAACATGCTTGTGGAATATATTTGTATTTAATGGATTGAGACCAGGCTCCAAAATCCGATAAGAGATCAATCGATTTTGGGAGTGGGAAACTGACATCAACATTGACACACAAAAAAACATGAATGAATCTAGTCTTGGCCTTTGTGGCATGGTCTATTGTAATTAGAGAACCCATAGATAGAGTAATACCTTGTATAGCCACAGGGTGCTAAAGATCTAGAGGAAGGCCTAGAAGATGAACCTAGATTGGAGCCTGTGTCATTGTTTCTGTGAGCGGGTTGAAGCCAGGAGACCATTTTTTGATGTAGAACCCTCTTCTACCGAAGAACCATAGACCACCTAGTAGAGCTCGAGCAAAGTCTTCCTTCATGCTGAAAGAGAAGAGGGCAAATTTGTTTGGCATCGCAGCTATTTCCAGGGCACCACAAGGGTTCCATTTCATGCGGGTCCATTTTTTGATGTCTTTGAGGGGGAGTTTGGGACCCATCAGCTTGCCGACTAGTGATATATCTCTAGAGGCAACAATGGCCTCAGTGATGTGAGAAGGTATGTAGAGAGAGAGGGACCCATCAGAGAGCATGGGAGTTAACTCACCGAGAGGGAAGCAGAAGAGGACCCCTCCACTATTTTCTTCCAAGCCTCGGGGGGAGGTCGGGGAGACAGACCCCCAGAGTTTGTAGGGCAGTACTCCCGATTTGGACCAGAAGGATCTGGCATCAGATCCAGCACCAGGGGACCCAGAAATTCAAAAAATCAGAGGGTGGAAAAAAAATCAGCTTCACCACTTCTCAAAAATTTAAACTCTTGCAAGAACTATAGTTTGCCTATTGTTAATAGTTAGGTTTATTAGTATTTGTTTTTTTACAAAATAAGCTCTTTTGGGAGTTGCCCGATTAGATACAAACTTTCATAATTATCTTAGTTTGTTAAATGTTAAACATTTGTCTTTGTTATTTTTGAGATATTAAAGGTCATTAGTATATTTTGGCATTGTCATTTATATTAAGATTAAATTTTCAAAATTGTTCTCAAAAGTATCATAAAGTTCAATAGTCTTATTGTTAGTGTCATTTTTGAGTTATTGTAGAAGTTTCGTTTGTATTGAGTCATTGTCAAAAGTTAAAAACTTGTAAATGAGTCGAAGTTAAAATTTCTAAAAAAAAATTGCCTTACTTCGCAATAATTAGATGCATTTTCCCTTGTACGTGACATCTATCTTATGGGGACAAATTATACAATAAGCTCCATGATCAAATCCAACTAAGTTAGCAGTAGACTAACTAGAGGTCGGAGGAAACTGAGGAAAGAGGGTGATCAACGCCTCTCATCAATCACCAATGACGAGGTCACATAGAACATTGGTGGCACCTTTTTATTATTTTAGTTGTTTGCTTTGAGTGGCGTGTGCAAAAATAAAACATGGTTTTCATTCCTTGCTAAAGTTTGAAATGAGGTGAATGTGCATTGTGGATGTTGAGAACAGTTGTAGAGGAGAGCAGCTGAACTAGAGTGATCCTCTAACTATTGAGACTCTTTGAATTTCATACTTCTAACATCGGTCGACCAGTGAAAGAGCGCTCACTGGAAGTGAAGGCGGGAAATGTTGAGTTCGCGTATGTAGGTGAATCGGTGGAAGTGTGATCATCCGGTATGGGATTCACTGTGGTGAAGTGGATGGGTCATGTGCAACAAGATCCAAGCCAACAGTATGCAGACCTAAAAGTATGTGGAGGCATATGATTTGTTTCCATTTCTTGAGATGTGCTTTCTTCCCATGTTCACACTAAGGGGGGGAATGTTAGGAAATTAATATTATTGTGAACAATAATTATATGTGAGTTATTTAGAATACTGTCATAGGTGAGTTTTGGTTGTTAAACCAAACTCACATAAATAAGTATACATGGAGTGTTGTTAAAACAACCTCCTTGAATATAGGAATTGTTTCTCCTATATATATATATATATATATATATATATATATATATATATATATATATATATATATATATATATATGTATGTATGTATGTATGTATGATTTTTTGATTGAATAAAGAGAAGAATATTATTACTATGTAAATTTCTTATACCTCTGATTTTTTAATTTTATTAGATTATATATGTTATTTACAATATTTTCATACTCTTGTATACAAATGACTTATTTAAAAACATGATATAGGGGGCATGAGTACTTCATTCCTTCTTCTCTACACAATTCTAACTCAATTGCAAGAACAATATTTGGAGGGACAGCCCTCCTTATCCCCTGTGATATCCCAGAATATGGATATTCAATATTAGTAGCACGGGACCTTATGGGGGCATGGAAATTTCCATTCCTTTCATGGTTTGATATTACTCACTAGTTACAATAGTAAAAAATTGGACCTAGATTTGTCTACAATGGTGTGCCTTGTGGGTTTAGCGGAATGTGTCAAAGCGGCCAAATTATGCATAGGTTTTCCTTCCTCTTCTCTCACCAAATTATCAAAAGTGAAAGGTATCAAAGTGGTTAAGTTCTTTATAGGTATCAAAGTTGGAAGGTATAAAAGTGGTTAAGTTCACTCTCTCTAGTGTTGTAGTGTACTCAACACTCTAGTCTCTCCTTTGGAAAAAATTAGGGAGTGGTCACACCTACTCATTCTGCTTCTCCCCGCCAATTAAAAGTCTCTAAAGCACAAGAATAATATGATCTCCTCCATTTGAAAAATGAACAATTGTATTCCTCCCATGTTTTGCATCTCCTTTCCTTACTTTTCTATAAGTTCAAGGTTACAAATATTATATATATATGTTGAGTTACAGTTCAATTTTATCATTTACATTTATTGCATTCTATGTTGCAGGTTTCGTCTTGGAGCATGCAAACACCAATACATTAGAGAACCACAATTGAGTGAAGACAAAGTGTGTGTGCACACTTATGTATGATTTTCCTTTAAGCATATAATTTTCAATCACACACTTAAAGTGGGATAAAATGTAGAGACTAAAACTTGGTAACTTGTCCTTTTATAATGTCAAGTTTGACTGTGTTCCCTTATTAAGACAAATTCTCACATTCGGAATCCAATCAATTCATCTCTCTAGCCCTTCCGTGACTTTCATATTTTTACATTTTTTTATTCATCGATTCAAATAATACTATCAGTCTAAAGTAGTAAAATACCTTTTTGTTTCATGACACAACTTTCTATTTTACTTTTGCACTTCTTTTTCTAACACCATATAAATGGGTTAGGATGTGGGGTTTGGTCTAGGTTGACTTGTATAGTCCTCCCCTTTAATTTCTTCAACTTCATTTTCAATTTGAATATCTTCATTAGGTTATTTCATCTTCCTAGGGTCAAAATTATCATAATATTTCACCTACTAAAGTATATAAATGCATCCCAATGTCACTTTACAACTCACTTGGCACTCCTACAAGTTTATATTACAATTATCATTCGAAAAAAACTCAAGGGTTCCCAATATATTCCCAACACAGTTGGACATCAATTAGATAAATCCCTACTATAGGTTTGAAGTACTCAACCAAGTCAAAATACCTAGTTTCCTCCAATTCCAAACATGTAAAGGTCATAAAGCCATGTCTTAGCAAGAAAAAGTCACTCCATGCATTGATCAAGGGGTTCAAGGAATAAAGGGTTAGGTCATGTAGCTAAGGAGAACAACATCACACTACTTCCACATTGGATACATTGGATACATTGTATATTATACAATTATCTCCCTATCTTTGTGTTAAGAGACACGAGGGCACCCCTAGGAGTTGGCCAAATTCGTGTCTCACGACCCCTTGTGACCCGCATCCCATTTCGCAACCTAACCTCATTACCTAAACTTTACACAATCATTTATTAATTACCTTGTAATTGATAAATCCACATCACCTTACCCGCCACCTCACCTTGCCACCTCATCATGACCTAGCCCTAACCCTAAACTAAGCTAATTAAGACCCATGACTTGGTCTAGACTCACATCCATAACTAATGCCTCCTTACTCGCACCAAAAGCCGACCTTCTAGCCACTTGACCAAGCCCGCAACTGATCTCTCGGGAGAAAAACAGGGAAGGTGGGCTATTTTAGTAAAAATAGCCTACTTTTTCCTAACCGATGCCGGTTCCTACTCGACCGCCGTCGGTTACGCAACCGCCATCGGTTCCCTGTAAATGGGCTTCCCAAACCAAAACAACGGATCGGAATTTCATTTTGAGAGATCAATCAAAGGATTTCTGGATCAAGCGAGGGCATTGCGAACGAGGAACAGAGTCCAGATCTTCACTTGACCAAGCAGAGACGAGTGAAAATATTAGACGGGTTTATAGCAAAGGAGATCAACTTGCACCTTCATCAAAACCAGTAAGTTACATCTTGCATGTCCTCCATTATAACATTTCTTATGCTTTTGGAATTACAGTCCTCCCAAATCCGTTTCTGAATCCATTATCCAACATACCATTGCCTCTAGCTGTCATTCTTTTGTTTCTAACCATCCCATTTCCTAAAAACTATCCAAAAACCAGCCATTACAAACTCCACAACCAGCCCAGAAGATCCTAGAACCCACCGGTATCGGTTATCAGTAACCGCCATCGGTTATACGTAACCGGCATCGGTTCCTTTGATCAAAAACCAGGAAAAACAGCCTTTCCCCTACCCAGTTCAGCCAAGCAATTTAATTGATATTTTACAGTCTTTTGTGTTAATTCACGTTAGCAGGGAAACTGACCACCTTCGAAAGGAAGTTTTACATTTCCTGGGCCCAAGGCAGTTTCCTCATTTATTGTTTAATCAAATCTTGTGGTCTTGTGTTCTTATTTGCAGGTAGTCCTTCCCAGACAAAAAGGAGTTCTCCGCAGTCAACCTGATCTTTCTCTACGGTACGCGCACATCATCTCGACATCCTACAGGTATTCCTCCTAACCCTAACCTTATCTGTTTCTATAAGGAACGAAGCATTTTCCGAGTGAAACATTTTGGCACGCCCGGTGGGACCCATTTTGGGTTTCTTTCTCTTGCTTATTTTCATTTTAGGAAGCATATTTGCTGTTGCTGTTTTTGTTATATATTTAGTAAAGAATTTGTCTTGCTTTCCTGGTTTCGCATTAGTGAAAGTCATCTCTCTTGCTTCATCGAATATAATTTTCGATTTGGATATAAAACACGTGCATTGCATTCCTGCTTGTTGTTCTCCAATTCTAGTGAACATAGATTAAGTAACAGGTCGTACACGTGGGGGTGATATCCACGGTATTGACAGGAAATTAACCTTAGTTTCACTGCACAACACATACCGAATCACTTCACAATTAACACAACAGCTCAAACATCCCCCCTTTTCCGCGGTATTCCTCCGCCCGATTGAGGTAACCTTATAAGCCAAAACAAACTTGACATTTCCCCTAGGTCTTGTTGTTTAGGATTCTGACATCATTCTACGTCTAAAGGCATAAGCCCACGATAACCAAAATTAACCCTAGGGTTAGTCTCTAGATTTGCGTGTGCCTCTTGCTTGTTTTCAAATCCTGTTTTCTCTGTCATACTTTGTCTTCTGTGATCAATAAGTTGCTAAACATACTCAACGTTGCTAAATCAAATCAGCAGCCTTTTATATCTTCTTATCCTAGACTTTTAACACCGCCATCGGTTAAGGGACCGACGTCGTTTGAGCTGTGACCGACACCGGTTACTAAACCGATATCGGTTACTGTCTTCATCAGCCCCTGACAAACCAGCAGCTTGTCAAATTCACCATTCAGAGGTTGTTTTTGTTCTTGATAGATTGAAACTTTCCTGTGTGTTCTAGTCTATGGTTGTCATCACTCGGAAGCAAGCCGCCGCCATGGTTTCACATGCCTGCTCTGTGTCTTTGCCTGAATCACCCCCTTCACATTCTATAGGGAACCCTACAGACACCAGTGAGATCCCCCAAATTCCTGTAGGAGACAAGGACTTTGCCAAATTTCTGGATGCTAATCCCAGCGCTGTGCAATACTATTTGTCTCATACCCCTGACCGTACGCCTGATGGTCAGCTCCTTATGGGCATGCCTATTAGTATAGCTGCTCATTTAGCTCCCACTCCTCCTGATAACAATACCTTACTTCCTGCATCACTAGCCCCGTCTCCCAATCCGACAGCTTCAGAGGTTCATACGACCCCGATTAGCTTTCCTTTGGTTAACCTTGGACCCCACGTATCGCTACCACCAACTGCCCCTATCTCATCTCTTTTTCAGACCACTCCATTCATGACTTACTCTCTGCCACCTATTCAAACGAGCTTTCCTTCTCAAGCTCCGCCTACCTTTTCATTCCCATACACGTATCCAGTAACCTCAACACCTTATATGGGACATCCCTATTCTGTGGCACCATCATCTCATCCAACCACAGATTTCATCAAGCAAATGATGGACAAAATGCAAAACCTGGAGGCTTCCGTTTCAGGAAGTCGTAGCGCCTTGACATACGAGCAAGTTTGTCGGGAGCCCATTCACCCTTCTGTCCCCCTTCATTCATATCCTCCTCAATGGGAGTTGCCAAAGTTTACTCGTTTTAACAGTAAAGAGGATCCTCAACAACACTTGCGATCATTTAGACATGCTTGTTATTTGATTGCCCATGATGATGCCTTGTTACTCCGCACCTTTCCCATGTCCTTATCAGGACCTGCCTTGGAGTGGTACAGTGCTTTAACCCAGCACTCAATCTTCTCTTTTAACCAACTAGCCCAATCTTTCTTGGATCATTTCTCCATTAACATTGCCAAGAAAGTATCTATCACTGACCTCTATGCCATCCGACAATTTGAAGACGAATCTATCGCAGATTTCGTTGGACGATGGCGGGGCCTTATCAACCAACTTACGTATGCCTTGCCTCAAACCGAACTCATCGAACTATTTACACGGGCTTGCGCTAAGCACATCTCCCCTACCCTCCAAATTCAAACTTTCCGTACATTCGACGAGGCCTTTACTATGGCTCGAAAATTAGAAATTCGAGCCTTAGAGGAAGAGAAATTGCGGTTGCGCAACAAGAACTCCACTTTCCGAACTCCTGATTCTACCAATAAACCAAATACCACCACTCCTCACGCGTCCACCTCTTCTAAATCAAAAGGAGCTGTCCACGCGGTGATGGTCAAATCCCAACCACCGTCCAATACTCCACCAAAAACCACCTATAAATACAAAGCCGAACCCATCAGCTACACTCCCTTGGGAGAAACCTATGGTGTGATATTGGAAAAATTGCTCAAAGCTGGGGCTATCACCTTGCCCCCTGTTAAACCTCACTCTGGGTTTGACTCCACCCGCGCAATACCTTCCTGGTACAAAGAAAATGACTTTTGTAACTTTCACCGCGTAAAAGGACATAGTCATGAAAACTGCAAGATGTTGAAAAACATAGTGCAGGAAATGGTTGACGCAGGGGATATAACCCTCGATAATCCTAACGCTCCTGCTAACCGAAATCTGAAAATTTTCAACAAGCCATTCCCGAATCACTCGTCCAGCAGCAACGTGAACCAAGATATCTTAGCTGAGGAGAGTGTTCATGAGATCCATGCAGTCTTCGATTCTCAGCCAAAAGCCTCTATCGAGAAAATTTTGAATCAGACCTCTTCACTAACACAGGAGCCCGAACCTCCTTTACCACCATCAAGCCAAAGCGAAATCGTTCCTTTACCCATAGAAGAGTTAACTGCCCAGGCTTCCCTTCCCATCAATGAGTCTTCTTACACCACATCCCTACAAGACTGTGAGCGGATGCTATCTAATTTATCTATTTCCCAAACGTCCCCTTCTACCACTCTTGCTACACAAGAGGAAGGCTCACCACTCCTTTTGACATCCTTAGACGAGAAATCTCTTACACTAACATCACCACATTCTTTTAACATGACAGATCTCCTCGAACACGCTCTCCTACCTATTAGTCCCTCATCGCCTAAATCTTTTCAACGACCGGTTGACCTCCTAACATCTATTGATACAGTGCCTCATCTGCCTCCTGCGTCACACCCACAATGGACTGGAATTACAACTCACTTTTCTTCCGTACCAAAATTACAAATCACACCTGGAGACTGTCATTCCACAGAAGATAGACAGGCCCTATGGGAACGTTTGAGTACCCCTTTTTCTACTCAAATGCAAATGACTAATCCTGATGTCTCCACCATCTACCCGAAGTGCTTACAGAAGCTTAAAATGCCCCTGTTCTCGCCTTCACCCCCCTCACCTCTACCAAATGCCCCGTCCACTTCTATCAACTTAACCGGATCTTCCCCTACGCTTGGGACCTCACCAATGCCCAGTCTAACACACCCGCCTAAGCGACTCGATCTATCCAAAAATAAATCCGTTCCGCCACCTAGGAGACGAACGCAATCCGGGCCTCTATCACAATTAAAACCTTCATCGTCACACCCACCTTCCATATTGGGACCTCATCCCTCCACATTACACCAATATATCATACCTCCTTTGTTTTCTGCAAAACGACCTACGCCTTCTACACCTATACAGAGATCAAAGGGTATCACAACATCGTTACCCCGCGTATCCGGTCCACCTATCAACCCTAAACCAATCCCATCATCAAAGGATTTATTTTCTGTCACTCCCCTTTCTCCGTGGTTGTTTCCCGCTACCACGCCATCTGTAGCCTCATCATCTAACCAGCTGAACGTAACTTCTATGTCCAAGAAACCACGTTTAGTGAAAAACATGTGTCAGCACCCCTCGGCTAAACCATCACCCATACGAACTAAACACGCCCAAACATTACCACAACCCACACAATCAATACCCTCATCCTCTTCCGATTTTGACCCACTCAAAGGATCTTACGCCAAAATCCTTGCTATGTTGGTGGAGAATGCGACCATTTCCCTACCTCCACTTAGACCTTATGACCCGTCTAAACCCCGACCTATGGGTTACGATGAGTCTAAAATCTGCGCTTATCACCGCACACCAGGACATGATGTGGAGGGATGCAAAGCTCTAAAAACCCTCCTTCGTCAGTCACCTCTCCCGGATAGACAGATTAAGAAAGACAACTTACGAAGGGAGAGACCTCTAGCGTCAATTCCCTCTACTATATCATCTATCCCTGCCTCACCAAGATCTATCATTATTACAACCCCACCTCTTGAAGACCATGAATTATCCCAACCATCTTCCTCATCTCAGATCTACGAGATTAATATGATTAGTGTCGCTACTCGAGGACAGAAAAACAATGGGAAAGCGAAAGAAAACACACCTGCGGCATCTCTTTCTCCTTCAACCATCCCAATTACACCACCACCTAAAGTGGTTATTCGCGGACCCGCCTATCCCGTCTCTAATGGAGTTGCCCACCGAACCATGATCAAACAGCTTCATCAATCGCCCGTAAAAATGACACTATATGATCTCATTCAGACTTCTGAATCTCATCGACAAGCTCTTGTTGAGATCCTTCAAGGGATAGAGGTTTTACCCAACGAAACCCTGCCCGTTGCCTCCATTCTAACACCCAATCACGTTGCCTCTCTCACCAAACAATCCATCTCCCCCACCACTTCTGTCTCAAAACAACAAGCCGCTGCGGTTAGTTTCTCGGAAGATGAAATTATCGACTTTGGTGCAGAAGACCCTGACCCTGCCCTTTTCATTTCCGCTTACGTCCGAGACATTCGAGTACGTCGGGTTATGATTGACGGGGGCGCTAGCCTAAACATCATCTCTTCAAAAGCCTTCCAACAAATGAACATCCCTTCTAGTTACATGTGTGCCAACCCCATCATGTTGCGATCATTCAATGACGCTATTACTTCTACCTTAGGCACCGTGATCCTCAACATTCGCGTAGGCCCACGTACTTTGCCCGAACTCTTCTATGTCCTTGAAGGAGAGTTCCAATATAATATATTGCTGGGTCGTCCTTGGATTCGAGCCATGGGATGCGTTCCCTCAACATTACATCGATGCATAAAATTTGAGTACGAGGGGAAGTCCTACACTGTAAAAGCTGATCCTCCCCCCTTCAAAACTTGCAATATGTTATACCGCCCAAACGATGTGCTTATACCAATTAAGACACCCATACATTCAACCCAACCATCCTCTTCAAATGTACCTCAACCATCCACCTCAACTGCACCTACGCCTTCAACTGATGAAACCACAGTCGCACAAACCACTTCTCTTCCCGCAGCTAACATCCCAACCTCCGACCCCTTAGTAGATGTTTTTCATCGCCTCACGCTGGGGGAGTACCGCCTATATAACGTTAGTTCTTTCCCTACCCCGCAGGAGTACGGACAATTACATGCGCATCCCACCTACGACCGTCGCGTGGGGGAGGTAATCTCTTACGGACCACCCCATTGCCGCACTAACCTAACATATGGGGGTGTTGACACATCCTCCATTACCCCTGAACCTCCTCTTGGTGTGGTTCCCTTCCAATCCGATTTTCAATACTTGACAAATCGTCGTTTCGCCCTCACCTTCTTGACTCGCTGTGCGTGGAAAGGCTTTGGTTTTGGCCTTTACGAACAAGGCCGACATACACTCATTCCCGTGACCACACGCAAACATAATGATCGCAGTGGTCTCGGTTTTTCCGAAACACCTACACAAGAGACACCTCCTGTCAGCTGTATCCTGGAAGAGGAAGACGTTGCCCCTACCGAACCATCATCACCTACTTTGCCATCATCACCCACAGAATCGATGGACCCTGAATCTATCCCTCCTGACTTTTTTTTTTCATAAATGCTATCTTCATAGGTCCTCTCACTTATCAACGCGATAATGAGGACCCATCTTCTCTTCCCCTTCTGTATCCAGACATGATCGAAGAGGATTCGCCTTTGATTAATGTTGTTGAATGCCAGGATGACGACTCCATACTCACTTACCTGGGCGCGGATGATTCTTATATTCAACGCGCCCTACCATCTGAAACCCAAACTATGCTGAACGAATCTACTATAGAAATCAACATCCACACGGAGGAAGATCCTCACATAGTGAAGATTGGACAATCCCTTAACACATCAGAACAAGCCGCCTTTACTACCTTTCTCTGTGCTCGCAACCAAGCGTTCGCATGGTCTTACGCTGACATGCCAGGAATTGATCCTACCATTGCCGTCCATAACATCACCCTAAACCCCGATTCCAAACCAGTCAAACAGAAATTGAGAAAAATGCATCCACGCATTGCTCTCTTGGTCAAAGAGGAACTCCAACGACTCCTTTCTGTTTCCTTCATTCTGCCTATTGACTATCCTCAATGGATTTCTAACATCGTACCTGTCACGAAAGCGACGGGGGGACTTCGGATATGCACGGATTTCCGGGATCTTAACCTCGCTTGCCCTAAGGATGACTTCCCCCTCCCAAGTATTGATCAACTTGTTGATCTCACTGCGGGTCATGAAATGCTTTCTCTCATGGATGGCTTTTCAGGATACAACCAAATTTTGGTTGCCCCTGCCGATCAACACAAGACTGCCTTCATAACTCCTTGGGGAACCTTCTGTTATCGTGTCATGCCATTTGGCCTTAAGAATGCTGGTGCTACCTATCAGCGGGCTATGACCTACATTTTTCATGACATTATGCACACTATCCTTGAAGACTATGTCGACGATCTTCTCGGCAAGTCTAAACATCGTAGTGAACATCTCGATGTTTTAACCATTATTTTTGATCGCCTGTTACAATATTCTGTCCGCCTTCAACCGAAGAAATGTGTCTTTGGTGTTCTTTCGGGAAAACTTCTTGGCTTTATCGTCTCTTTGCGTGGCATTGAGGTCGATCCATCGAAAGTCAAAGCTATCCTAGAAATGCCCCCACCCAAAAATCTCAAACAATTGCGTAGTTTACAAGGTAAGCTCCAATCTATCCGACGTTTCATCTCCCAACTCTCGGATCGATGTCAACCTTTCCATCACCTCCTTAAAAAGGATATTGCATTCCAATGGAGCGAAGAATGTCACCAAGCCTTCGAAGCTCTCAAATCTTATCTCTTACAGCCACCCGTGCTTATCCCACCCCAAGACAACCGCCCTTTCTACCTTTACCTTTCCGCCACCGACCACGCTGTAGGAGCCATGCTTGCACATCGTGACTCTGAGAATCACGAACAAGCCGTTTATTATATAAGTCGTACTTTGGTGGACTATGAGACTAGGTACACACATATAGAAAAATTGTGCCTGGCCCTATCATTCGTCGCCACCAAACTCCGACACTACCTTCTAAATCACAAGACTTTCGTCATCACCAACACAGACCCCATCCATTACATGTACGCCAAACCTCATCTGAACCAACGCATTGCTAGATGGCTCATGCTTCTCGCCGACCTCGACCTTGAGTTTATCCACCAGAAATCAATCAAAGGACAAACCATCGCAGACCAACTTGCGGACGCTCCTTTACCGGGGGAACAATTTACCAATTTCACATTTCCCGACGAACTCATCGCTACTCTTTCCCTCACGGAGGAGTCGTACCCAATGACCCTCTTCTTCGATGGATCTAAATGCCAGCGCGGCGGAGGAGCCGGCGTTGTTCTCATTCCTCTCAACGCTGAACCTATGCCTCTTTCATTCCGACTTGATTTCCCTTGCACTAATAATACAGCGGAATACGAGGCCCTGGTTCTGGGTCTCCAAGTTGCATTACACTTAGGTATCAAATCTATCAACATTTTTGGCGACTCTCAATTGGTAGTCAATCAAGTTATGGGCGTCTACCAATGCAAAAATGAGGAACTTCAAAAATACAAACACTACGTGGAATCACTTCTAGCTTTATTTACCCACTATTCTATACAAACCATTCCCCGCTCCACTAACAAATTTGCGGATACTATGGCTTGCTTAGCCTCGCAAATTCCCGCCGCGCCAACTGACTCTGAATTATTCGTCGTGGTCCAACAACTTTTTGCCCCATCCTATTCAACCCCGGTAGTTTGTATGATAAATACTGTGTCTACTAATTCACAGGATACCTGGTACCACCAATTTCACGACTACCTTACAATCTCTGTCCTCCCACCTGACCTTACTAGTAACGGCAAACGTGCTTTTCTTAAAAGTGTTTCGCGTTATGTTGTCATGGGGGGACTCCTCTATAAACGTGGCTTTGATGGTATTCTCCTTCGCTGTCTGACCAACGCTGAGGCCACTCATACCATCCAACAAGTACATGATGGGATTTGTGGTGGACATTTTAGTGGCCTTGCCGTGGCTAAACGAATCCTTCGCCTAGGTTATTATTGGCCTACTCTCAATAACGACTGCTACGAATATGTTAAGCGCTGTGTCATGTGTCAACAACATGCCAATCTTCAACATACTCCTAGCCACCCGCTACAAGTCGCTCGTGATCTTTGGCCTTTCTCACAATGGGGTTTAGACCTTATTGGTGAGATTCACCCAACCTCTTCACAACGTCACCGTTGGATACTCACAGCGACCGAATATTACACAAAATGGGTGGAGGCTATTCCACTCATTTCAATCAAAAAAGAAAAAATTGTCGAATTCATTAACCATCACATTATCTGTCGTTTTGGTATTCCTCATCGCCTAATAACAGATAATGGTAAATCTTTCAAAAACAAGTTGTTACAAAACCTTTGTGACAACTTTGGTATCAAACTTAGTTTCTCATCACCTTACTATCCACAAGCCAATGGGCAGGCTGAATCTTCTAATAAAACTCTAACCAAAATCCTCATGAAAGTTGTCAATGAATCTGGAAGAAATTGGCACGATCACATCCCCTTTGCCCTTTGGGCTTATCGTACTAGCATTCGTACCTCTACTAATGCCACACCTTTTTCTTTGGTATACGGCACCGAGGCTGTTTTGCCTCTCGAAATACAAATACCCTCCCTTAGAATATCTCTTCAGGATATTCTCACCAACGATGATTTCCGCCAAGAGCGGTTAGCCCAATTGGAGCTTCTTGACGAACGCCGTCTTACAGCTCTTGATCACCTTCAAATCTATCAAAAACGCATTAAACGTGCTTATGATAAGCGACTTCATGAGCGTACCTTTAAGATTGGTGATCTTGTTCTCAAAGAGAATCAACATGTAACCAAACTAGAAAAGAGCAAACGTGGAAAATTTGCTCCCAATTGGATCGGGCCTTATATAATCACTCATACCTATGGATCTGGTACTTATCGTTTAGCTTCGCTCAATGGTAAACCTGAGCCTGAACCCCTTAATGCCTTGCATCTTCGACCATTCTACTGTTGAAATTAGTATTATATCACTTCTTATCTACCTGTCGCTCGTCCCTTGAGCTCACTTACCACTACATACACCCTGTTTCCTACACTTCATAATAACAATCAGGCTCACATAGTTTGATCCTCACCTCCCCTTGATGATGTCTTCCCCTTTTAGTCTAGTCCATGACTTCAAAGTATTAAAATAAGCCGTATTCTTCTGGGATTTTCTTGAGTCAAACTTCCTACTAAACTAGATGCTTCACGCCAAAAGAACATCTAGTCATCTAAAAATAAATATAGACTGCTCCCTCGAAGGACAGCTATATGCCAAACTATTGCTGCTACTATAAATAGACTGCTCCCCTGAAGGACAGCTATGCACTAAAATCATCTCTGCTACTATAAATAGACTGCTCCCCCGAAGGACAGCTATACACAGTCAGCCTTTATCAGAAGCTTCTCGCATTGATCAGCTTCGTGAAGACCTCAAGAATAAAACAATCAATATCCCTTGTAGACTTCCCGCATGCCGATCAGTCTACATTCAATAAAATAAAAGCCTCATTCAAAAGAACTTTTTGGGTCATGGACTTGTCTATTTAGGGTAGGTTCTCTTTCATTGTAACAAGTTCTTTGTACCTCAGCTATATCATCCACATCACCTCACCATTTGTTTCAACTCAAGGGACGTAACGTACACCTGATATATTGTGATCATACAACTCTTTTCAACTATGGACTTCTCGTCTATGCACGGCACTTAGGGCTTCAGGCTCGTTCTACGTTGTGTGGTTTGTTTAGCTCTTTTCACCTATGGAGCACTCTTTCCGCTTTGCCTCGCATCTAGAATTGTGTGTTGATCTTAATCAGGACACTATTCCCTACTACTTGGGTATGCTAACCTTTGCTTTACCTATACCTACACCAACAACATTATCCTACCAGCACCAACAACATTACCCTACCAACATCAAATTTTTACCAAACGACAAATTGCCTAAACCATACCAAATTGCCTAAATTCACCCCTCCCTGATCCTACGGGAGAACTACATCGGTCTGAGGCCCTTCCTTGCTTTGTGCAATGGGCTATGTAGGCAGCACTTCGGAGACATGGGGTCTCCCAAGGTTAGCTCGACCATCCCCTACCATAACCTATCCTGTGTGGTGAATATAAATATTTTTGTGTATTTTTATTTTAATTACATTTCTCTTTGATCCTTTTCAAAACACCGAAAGTCAAAACGACAACATTCTTATTATTATAACGCAAATCAACATACATATCTCAGTTTTAGTTAGATGTTAAACAAATACATCTTCTATATCATCGACACGCAGGTCGGTACTCTTATTTATTCTTATACCTTGCTAACATTTATTTAGACCCTCACGCCTCATCCCAAACTAGGTGATGATCGTGATCGTCGACCCCTCTCGCCAGGCCTCTCTGTCCTCAAAGGTACCATGGCTATTGGTACCACCCACTGATCTGCCAATCTCTCCTGTAACATGTGAATACGCTCTCTCGCATGGAGGTATCTAGCCTCTAGTCCCTCCGCTCGTGACTCACAAACATCGCAAATATCTACCTTTGCTGCAGATGACCCTCTTGTTAATCACCGCTATGTCAGGGCGCTCACGTAACCAGTTTGCCTCACCACCATACCATTTGGCCTGACCCAAGGCCTCACCTACCAATTTGGCCCGACCTAAGGCCTCAACCTACCTATTTGGCCCGACCTAAGGCCTCAACCTACCAATTGGCCCGACCCAAGGCCTCCACGTCAGACAAGTTAATTTGGATTGCAAATAACAAAAGTGACAATGACAGGCCGTGACTTTTTAAGGCCTCAACCTACCTATTTGGCCCTAAGACCTAAGGCCTCAACCTACCAATTGGCCCGACCTAAGGCCTCAACCTACCAATTGCCCTTCTTTACTCCTTACCTCTTTTTCACCCGACCTATCGCTTCTGTCCACCTTAACCACAACATTTGTTCAATTGTCCAACCTGACCTAAGGCCTCAACCTACCATTCGGCCTGACCCAAGGCCTCAACCTACCATTCGGCCCGACCCAAGGCCTCAACCTACCTATTTGGCTAAGGACCTAAGGCCTCAACCTACCATTTGGCCCGACCCAAGGCCTCAACCTACCTACCATTCGGCCCGACCCAAGGCCTCAACCTACCTATTTGGCCCGACCCAAGGCCTCAACCTACCATTCGGCCCGACCGAAGGCCTCAACCTACCAATTGGCCCGACCCAAGGCCTCAACCTACCTATTCGGCCCGACCTAAGGCCTCAACCTACCATTCGGCCCGACCTAAGGCCTCAACCTACCATTGGCCCGACCCAAGGCCCGCCCTACCACTTAGCCCGACCCAGGGCCACCGCCCTGACCCAAGGCCGTATCACTTCCATACCATACCCACAATCAACATTTTATTTTATACATCCATCATGTACCTTGTGTTCAATCGAGCTCACCTGTTCATGTTTTAGCATGATTAGGGTCCTTGACTTGATCTGTCGACCAGCTTTGCCCAGACCTAGACCGTGACGTTTATCTCAACCAAACCAACCTTTTGGTACTGCCGAACATGCCTAAACGTTCCGGTACCTTACCTGTTATATACCCTGGAGCTACTTCCTATGCCTTGGATACCAGGATTATATCACCCTTGTTTGGATAAACTATCGACCTTTGCCTATACATTGCTGGTTTGCTAGTCAAATCATGTACCCTAGTCGTACTATTGCATTTCAACATGCGTCTGCTTCCTTGGACCTACCCCACCCCCTTACCATCCTCTCTACCACATATACCCTTTATCAACCCTATCCCTGATTTCCCGTTCACTCAATCTGTGATAGATTTGAGGGGGATTACCTATATCCTTAACATGAGAAACCACTTCATATTATTGTCCGCGCAGCTTTACAAAACAAGCTACATGACAATAAGGGGCTAATGTAGACACCAAATTTGTGTCTTACGACCCCTTGTGACCCACATCTCATTTCACAACCTAACCCCATCACCTAAACTTTGCACAATTATTTATTAATTACCTTGTAATTGATAAATCCACATCACCTTACCCGCCACCTCACTTTGCCACCTCATCATGACCTAGCCCTAACCCTAAACTAAGCTAATTAAGACCCATGACTTGGTCTAGACTCACATCCATAACTAATGCCTCCTTACTCGCACCAAAATCCGACCTTCTAGCCACTTGACCAAGCCCGCAACTGATCTCTCGGGAGAAAAGCAGGGAAGGTGGGCTATTTTACTAAAAATAGCCTACTTTTTCCTTACCGATGCCGGTTCCTACTCGACCGCCGTCGGTTACGTAACCGCCATCGGTTCCCTGTAAATGGGCTTTCCAAACCAAAACAACGGATCGAAATTTCATTTTGGATCATCAGTCGAAGGATTTTTGAATCAAAGGAGAGTCCAAAGTGATTAGCAGAGTCCAGAACTTCACTTGACCAAGCAGAGACGAGTGAAGAAACCAGAAGAGTTGGCAGCCAAGGAGATCAACTGGCATCTTCGTCAAAAACCAGTAAGTCACATCTTGCATGTCCTCTGTTATAACATTTCTCTATGCTTTTGGAACCACAGTCCTCATAGATCCATCCCTGAATCCACTACCCAACGTGCATATTACATCTAACTGCCATCCATCTACCTCTCATCACCCTTATTTCTTAATATCATCCCATATACAGCCTTACAAATAATACCGTTACCGAAACACCAGCAAACACCCTACAAAACAACCAACCTACAGATCCTAAACCATAACCGGTATCGGTTATCAGTAACCGGTATCGGTTACCAGTAACCGGTGTCGGTTAACCTGACTCCTAAACCCTGACCGGTATCGGTTATCAGGTAACCGGTGTCGGTTACTGTGATTCACAACTAGAAACCAGCCTTTCCCCTACCTGTTTCAACGAAGTGATTTAATTGATATTTTACAGTATTTTGTGTTAACTCATATTAGCAGGGAAACTGACCACCTTCGAAAGGAAGTTTTACATTTCCTGGGCCCAAGGCAGTTTCCTCATTTATTGTTTAATCAAATCTTGTGGTCTTGTGTTCTTATTTGCAGGTAGTCCTTCCCAGACAAAAAGGAGTTCTTCGCAGTCAACCTGATCTTTCTCTACGGTACGCGCACATCATCTCGACATTCTACAGGTATTCCTCCTAACCCTAACCTTATCTGTTTCTATAAGGAACGGTTAATGCATTATTCTAATTGTGAATGCTTAATGTTGGAAATTAATTAATGAAAACCCTAATTTAATTGTAATAGTGTATCTGATCAATCTAATTATGATTAAATATTATATGTTACAGGGGAAAGAATAATACAATCATTTGTTGTTATTGAATGTAAACTAGGCTATTCACAAGCATGTCAAACCGATAAAGTAATTGGAAGTACAACTAGGAGTAAAAAGGTGACTTAGTTGATTCAAGTCACTCTCAAACTATGTTGTTGCTAGGTCTGAGAAGTATGCAAAATTCTGAAGGTTCTTAGAACAATTATTTCTTCTCAAAACCATACCTGGTTAGGGTCGTACAAAAGTTAAGGACCAGATTCTACAAACTGACCCTATTCTACTATCTTAGACTGGTAGATGACAGAGTTCTAATTTTTTCTATATTGCTTCTTTATCTCTTGTGTTATACTTTTATATCTTTGGATTCACATGTAACCCTAGTTTTCATATCTATACCTAGAAAATAAACCTAGATTCGTGTAAGAGCCTCAAGCGCTCATTAGATCTAAAAATAAAATATGTGAATTATTGAGTCGAACCCGTTTGTGAGTCACCAAGCGCTTCACTACATTTCAAAATCAATGGAATTCTCCTAATTCATTGTGCAAGTGTGCATGCAATATAGAACCATTGACCTAACTTCGCCCTTGTGCTTCTAAACTGATAGTGGGATATGCTACTTTGATCCCATAGAAAACCTTGTATGCAAATGTGAAAAACAAAGTTATATCCTCTTGTGTAGTGATATGCAATGTGAAGATATTACCCTTGTTTTCTTAGCTGAGTATTTGGTATATATGTAGGTGTTTGCTTGATAATATATGCTTGAGGTGAACTTGTATATATATGAGTCTATCACTTTGAAATTTCAATCTTCGTAGTGTGTAATGATGACCAAAAACATAATTTACAAAAGAGAAAACAATTCCAAGAGACGTAATGGGAAGAAAGGACCCAAACTCAAAAAGTTAAGGACCGTACCAAGGTCCTGACCATTTTGTATGGTCTTGGACCAAAATTACCAAAAGTCAAACAAACAACGGAAAAGGCCATATATCTTTGCGGCACAGCATAAAAACACAAATAAGCATCAAGTCACAAT
This sequence comes from Taxus chinensis, assembly GCA_019776745.2. NCBI lineage: Eukaryota > Viridiplantae > Streptophyta > Pinopsida > Cupressales > Taxaceae > Taxus > Taxus chinensis. The sequence goes on from CM034153.1 coordinate 497,986,836, forward strand.
TAAAGTATAAATCAAGCGATATAAACAAGAATTTGTACCGCTAAGACTTGGTTTCATCGTTTAAAACTCATATATATATAATTTGACAAAAACATGATGTAATTGATTTTGCGCAAATTTGAGTGTCTATAAACTTGTGTTATTTTTTCATCCCAAAAAATGATAGAATGACGACATACTAAATCATATTGAATAAAAGTTACTATTAGGTAAAAAAGACTTATGGAATAAGTATGTTTCGATTACTGTTGTAATAAGTTTTCTTATTGCACCTATAACTCAAGTGCACGGTTTTCCCTCCTAAGAGGCATTTGAGTTGATTCCATCTTTCTTAATACGGAAAATGTAGAACCTGTTCTTCACGTCATCTTTGAAACGGTCCCTTGTTTGATATGGTTACTAAGAAAATGTTTATGATTATCCATAAAAGGCATGTTCAAATGAATCAAGGTTAGTGTCTTCAATACGAACTTTGTCAATATCTTCCACCAATCAAGGGTGCCAACTAGTGAAGAGTCAAGGTTAGTCCTAAATATAGTGATATGTCGCTTTGTGAAATCCGTTTTGAGTTCCTTGTTTTTTTAAAATCCAATATTTGTTTGAAATCCGTTTGTGTAATATGAGTTGGAACATGACAGAGAAAATATTGACATTGAGGAGGAGTTGCAAGAAGAAAATATTATAGGTAGTGGAGAGTAAGAGGCAAAAATCCAGGGGGGCACGTGGATTACGGACCTCAACATAATTATCAACATCTACATATATATTTCAACAGGTATATAAATTACCATATTTCCAAAGTATACTACAAATAGGCATCCAGATATTTTTTCGGAGGCAACCAAAATAACAAATCTTTAAAATTTTCGGATTACAATAGAATATATTAACGCCCACAAACCTTGAATTGTTTTTTTTCTTTTTTTAATTTTTCTTTTTCCCTATTTCTTCTAGTTTAGTTTATGTTATGGTATTGTAATTTTGGGTCAATTAACTTGTAAATGTAAGTCCACACCAAAACACTAAATCGAGATGCTTGATAATGTTAATATATATTTATAAGATTATTATTAATTTGGTATTGAACAAAGTAGTTATAAAGGATAGAGGCAACTAATGCAACTCCAAAAGATATTTACAATATTGCATAGTACTAATAATGATGTAGGTTGTTGCTAATAAAGAGTAATTAATTTGGAGCCAAGTAAAAGGTTATATAGAACAATTAAAAACTAACAAATTATAGTTGTAAATAAGTACATAGCATTACAAATTTTTAAAATACATCTCTTAATATATAATGATATGTACTTTGGGATATGATATTATAATGTATATGGGTTGATGGACATGTCGACATGTGGCACACATCCCCTTTAGTTAGGTATATGTTTATAATATATGGGATCACATAGGAATTAGTTATATTGGGTGATCTTTCCTGATTTTCCTGAACCGGAAGAGCTCTTTGCCCAGGACGGTCAGGGGCAAGCGCAGTCTTCGGGAATCACCCCTCGACTTCAAATTATGACTCTGATCTTGCACACAATAGTGAAACCTGATCTCTGTTACCTCCCTGCTGAGTAACATACATCATCTATTGTATGTAATTAGCAATACCGACCCCACCATGCCGATGGGAGTCTCCAAGGAATGCTCCTAGTGAACACCGTATTGCTTCCACCCAACCTTAAGGAGGCCTCGCGGCTAATCTCCCCAATCCCGAAGGTCAAGGGCCACGTGAAAGAGAAACTCTTCCAACTATGTGCCTGACAGGAAGGCATTGCCCTACACAATCGTGTGTTGGCTCATTAGGTAATGAGTCGGCCTACAATGGGATTAGGTGTTACCCATCCATTAAGAGTAATATATGTCTATATAAAAGATATGAGTATCATTATGAGTTATGTCATGGATGTATGAGTTGAGTCTTCTACTGGTAGAGGTATATTGGAGGTGTCTCCCTCGAAGTGTGTTCCCATCTTGGGATATTGTGGGGTTACTCCTTCCTTAAGGAGTATTGTATGGTGTTGACCTACCTTAAGGGTATTATCTGCATATATTGAATATTTGAGCATTTTGGCCCACTAATATCTCTTGTGTTGTTTTATCTTCTACATATTATTTAGATTATTCATTTATTATATGCAAAGATCTTATCATATGATGGGATTCGATCATCTCTCTGACTAGTCTAGAATTGTAAATTTGCAATTTGATTTGCTCTAACTGGAAGGCTGCATTTTCATTTCTCCTTAGCTTTACCTCTAGTTTAGAAGAAAAATATGCAATCTAGAAAATAATGTTAGAGTAAAGCCTTGAAAGTACATTTACCTAATAAATATCAAAGGTAGAAAACACTATAGAACATTTGATTTTCCATATTAACATTAAACGCACCAATGAACATTTGATTTTCCATATATGCATTAAAATAACATGTCTAACTGAATCTACAATAACATCATTTTTCATACTTGTACCAAATAAGGCTTCTTTCTAGCTCAGTTAATGCCAAATATTGTAGGCAAATTTCTAAACACATAATACCATTATTTCTAAGAAAATTTGTAACCCCAAAACACATGTTTCATGGTTTCATACGACTCGTAGAAATGGCATCCAATTGACTGAATATTCAAACATTTCAGCTTATCCACAATAGGTAGATTATAATGAAGGGTTTTCCATGCCAATGTTTGTGCATCAACATTAACTTTAAAATTCCAAATTTTAGCTCTCAAACTGATCCAATATTTATTGCTAAATTTACATCTCCATTTAATGTTAAGGTGGAGAAATAAGTGTGAAGCAAGAATAATTTTATTTATCCAATTAACCTTCTGCCATTTTCCTTTTGTTGTATATGTCGAAAATTTATGTCATAGTAATATTTTCCATGGCTCATCACCATTCATAGCCCTAGTAATCCATTTATCAAGTAGACATGTGCCTTGATTTTTTGGATCTATAATTCCTAATATGCCCTTAGACCTAGGTTGGATGTATTGAGACCAAGAAACAACTCTAAACCTAATTGTATCATCCCAATAGGATGGAAAACATTGACCGACTAATTTGTTTAAATATTAATATCCTTTATTGGATGACATTCTGACAAGAAAATAAATATGTATGTGTGGCAAGAAAGATTCTATTACCAGCCTAAATTCTTCTAGAAAATGATAGATATTTGTTACCCCAATTAAAAAAACATTCTTAAGCCTTTTGAAGTACCAGTTACACATATCATGAAGTGAAACTCCCAAACCAAATGGATTACTATGTATGAGTATGATAGCTTTAGGATCTAAGGGTGTATAATTAGTAGGTAGAGAAATTGTGAGATGAGTCTCTCATTGGTAAGGTGTTAGTGTCTCAAAATTTTGAGTATGTTATATCTCAACACTAGAAGTAAGGAAATGAGATGCAATTCTTTCCTCTTTATATTTAATAGCTTCAACACATTTTACTTTAGAATATTTGAAACCAATAGTATGAAAATGATTCACAAGATGTGGGATTAAGCCACAAATAAATTAATGCCACTTGTATTGTTCTATTAGTTGATATAAAAGAGTAGATCATGTGGTTGAATTAAATTGATCAATGTAATTAGAGACAATACTTTGTTAATTCTTGGCATATGTCCAATAGTGGTTGGAAATATGAATCATATTTTTGTAAAGGGAAGAAATGCGTGAAGAACATTTTCCTTAATTTCTTATATGAGATTATGGAAGCTGATAGTAATGAAAAGAACCATTCACTAGCTGGTGACATTAAGGATCTTGAAAATCTTTTTAACAAGATGAATTTATTGTCAATATATAGTTTAAATTCTTCTTCAATTCCTTGTAATTGATGAGAGGGATCAATTTTTTGTGCAAAAAGGCATAATTGAAGTCATCACTAATAATCAGTGTAAGGTGTGAAGTATATGTTGGGGTGAAGCGGATGAGTGATGTATCTCTTGTTCAACTAATTCATGATTGGGGCCATGTGGTGATCGGGGAGGTCTAGGTAAGAATCTACAAATTTAAAGATGTGATTTCAAGAAACAGTGTCTTGTCCTATGAAATCATACATGATTAACATCATATGGTATGTATTAGAAGTTGAGGGGAAACACTCATTTTTTAAATATCTCATTAAATTTGATTGGTGAATTCAAAAAGGACAGGATATGGGTACTTATCATAATTTCCATTACTCTCAGGCTCCATGTAAAGGTTGGCCATGGTGATAATATGTGGGACTCAAAATTCAATTAGGTTTTGAATGAACCTTGAGATAAGTATGAAATCAATCATATTTGAAGAAATATGAAACCCTAGGGGTTAGGTATGAAGCTCTGTGATTGCATGTAATGAAAGTAAGTGTGTTCACGAAAACTAATGTTAATATTAGGTTTTAATCTAATTAATTCATTAAAATTTTGTGTAAATATGATCTAGAATCATAAATAGAGTAAATATTAATAAATGTCATATCTTATATTCATGCCCATATTATAACAAATACTTTAATAACATAGGTGAGCTAATTAATAAATGTACGAGTTAGGGTTAGAGAGGATTACATTAATTTTGGATTGGGGTAGGGTGACATAGATCTAAATTTGTGTACAAGATTACATAGACCTAATTAGGACCTATGACACTGTATAAATATCTTTGGTTTATGAAATGTAGTTTTCCCAGTTGACATATGGAAGCCTTGTAATATGTGTGCAAACTTAAAGTTGGATTAATATTTTTGAGAGATTAATTTAGTAGTTGACACTGAGGGGTCATTTAGTAGAAAATATTCAAAACGCATGTGATCACAAGATTATAAATATAACCCTCTGATTTAAGGATTTACCACTACATATTCTCATTATTAGGGTCGTGTTTTACAACAATGCACCTATTTATACCAATATATCAAAGCAAAAGAAAAATTTATCTCATATGGGATCTTGCATGTTATTTACCACCTTACCAAGGTGACCCCCATGGAAAGCGTGTGCTTTGTTGTGATCTCATAGGTAGCCCAAAGATGTGAGAGGTGAGGCCCTTAGAATGGGTTGCGTACATGTTCTTTTATAGATGATTGTTGCGACAAGATTTCATGCTCAAATAACATTAATCCAACTAGGTTAACTTGTGAAATTGAAAACATGACCATTAAAGCTTTGAACAACGAATTCATTGGCTCAAGAAAAGTTCACACGAGTAGATTTGATCGTATGTAGTGTGTAATAAAAATTGCTAGTTAGGTATGGTTGTCATATGTTTGAAGATGTGTTGTATATTCTGAGAGTGAGATTTTGCCTAGTCAATGATGGATAACAAATGTGACCTTGTGAAAATTAGTGCTAATTGAGCAAGGAATGTGTAGGAATTAGTCAATTTAGTGTATAATGATTTGTGGGATGAAATAAATGCCAAGAATTAATTTTTAAATTCCATATATAGATCCATTTCCATGATATGATTTCATTTTTTCTTATACAAATTGATTCATAATATTGTTGGAGCTCTTTATAGGTTAGCTAGTGATTACGTTTGCCCTTTTTATATTATATTGATATCACATATTTTTTTAAATTTTTATTTTGAATATTCTTACCCTACCTTCACCTTTTCATTAGACAACATTTGTTCAAAGTGGACTTTCTTCACTTTTCTATGTTGATTTGCAAAGCATGATCATGAAAAATTTTATTGGTTTAATGTTTTTAGAATTGTAAGATTTGAATATAGGGGCACATAGGATATGCATTGGATGGAATACTCGTTTATGATTTTTAGGGTTGTAATACCTAAACCTTAGAGGGTTATGTGGCATATATTGTTAATGATATTTTTATCGTATTTTCTTAGACTACAATGTTGATTGAGGGGTATGCACACATTCATGGATTATTTATTGATCAATTTATTCTTTTCTTCAAATTTTTATCCAACACTTGTGATGACAAGTTTTCAGTATTATTTTTTTCATGATTTAGTCATTTGGTACTTGATTTCAGAAGATGTAGCTTTGGAGCTTATACACATTATTTATAGTTTGGAGTGGAGTTATTGTTGAGTTGTATATGAGGCTTCACATTTGACCGTCATTGACATCTAGATAGATTCTCCACATCATATTCTTATATTTTTAAGGGATGTTCGTGTTTAAAGGGATAATATTACTTCTCTTTGTAAATTAGTATATCATTATGTATCTGGCGTTGAGATGGAATTTGACTATTATTATTTGGTGATTCCCATTTTTCATTATGAAGTGCATGAAATGCTTGAATCCACAATTTTGAGAATTGACGAGGAGCCTAGAGTTTGCCACACTATGGGAGCTACTTCAGTTATTTAAATTCTTGAGGATTAATGTGTTGTTCGCCACAACATGGAGCTACTCGACTTAACCATGTCTTTGAAGACCAATGACAATTTTACTAGATTGCGAGAGTTGCTTGGGTAATAAAACTTATAACTAAGGAGGGATGTCAGGATCTTTCTTCATTTTACAAAACAATTGACATGTTAATGCCATGTTCTCTTGACCCTCCAAGTTATGTAATTACTTGATATGCTTTTTAAATGGACATGCACATGTTCAATAAAATCACTCAAAAACTTATCTCGCGTTAAAAACAAGTCTCAATCGCCATAAAACATCTTAAAAATATAACATTTGAATTTCCTACCAAAATTTTCATTCCACCCCTAAAGATGCTTGTGCTAATAAATAATATGGCATCCTCACTTTTCAAAAATTGTTAAAAATTAGAAAAAAGAAAAAACCACTACTGATTGTACACAAAATAATGCATATTAACAAATGATCATAAAATAATTATTTTTTCCAAAATTATAATATAAATAATACGAAATTGCAAAACTAATTTGTTGCAAATCAATTTCGAGAAAGAAAGGTAAAGAATACGTGAAGATTTGGTTATTCTAATCATAAGAAGGAAGTGATGCTCATGGCTTGTCTTGCTTTAAGATGAAAGCAACAACATCTTAAAAGGGGTGGTGTACCATATTCACACTTATTATTCCTCAATTTCGTGTCCCTTGTCTTTATCTTAGAACCCAATTCTTTTCATTACACTATGATTTTAGTGTCACTTCGAACTGACACGTGTTAACTAACTTTGCTAACTCAGCCATTCTCTTAACCACGTTACCGTCATTGTTTTCATCGGGGACAGACTTTTTATTTGTTATAAATTTTATATGGTTCTAGCGCGTGTCAATTATTCCAAATTTTAAAGTGTGAGCCAATTAGATTTTTGATCGCATTTTTCAAAAAAAATAAAATAATAATCTTATGTTTGTTATTCTAACTTTTTTTTTCCGTGCTTTCTCTCTTTATTATATTGTAATTTTGAGGTTGTTTTTCACCTACTTCTTTTTTTAAAAATTATTTTAGTTGGTTGTGTTAAGATGCACATTAATTAGAACTTAATTTCAATTCAAGAATCATATAAATACATACGTGTGTTAGTGGATTTAGAATATCAAATAAACAATCAATCAATCATTACATAAACATGTTTGTGTTAAGAGAAATTACAAACATACATAATATTCAAATATTTAAGGAAACTTGAAGAGTGTCTAACATTTATTGTGTTGAATTGATTAGGCCATTGAAAGTGATAAATGTTTGAGAGTTGCATTAAACTTGATCGCATATTAACTTACATTATACTTGATGTGCTCAATTCAAAGAATTGTTCAGATCATGGGGCCTAATAATGATGGAAATATAATGCATGCCCTCAAAAAATCCTTATTTTTTATTGTTTTCTTGTTTGAGGTGTTTTTGCTCTATTAGGGTTTCAATGAAGGAGATTGTTTTAAGAGTTATTTGCACATAATTTAAGAAACACAAGCAAGGTTTTAGGAGTTCTAAAGAAAATGAACAAGGTCTTGCAAATCATATTTTCCCTAGTTGGTAGCTACTGGAAATATACCATTACAATATTGGTTAAGGAATAAAATGGTCTTGGTGAAGGTTATATCCTCGTGTTGATTTTTCTAAGTCTTCTTCTCCTTATTATCTAGACTTACTGTTTGCAAGAGGCGAGGTAGTTTTCCCCATTATTTGATGTGTTGGTATATGCAACAATAACCCATAACTATGAGGGCATATGTAAGGATGGGGTGGAGGGAGAGCTCATGAGACTCCATCACCAATTAGCAAAATGAGATATGCCCCCACTACTACCACTAGTAAATGACGGGCTTGGTGCATCCTTATTTAAACAACATTTGAGGCATCACGAGGAGCATGCCTAGCTTTGGGCGTAATTAGCAATATATTAGGATAGATATAAGACCGATATGTGAGTGTTCTCGATCATGCGTCGATTCTATAGGTCTTGAGCACTCCCTTTGACAGGGAGCTAGATATTGAGGACACTACAGAGCATGCACCGTTGTGGGAAGGTTCTCATTTGTACTTGGCTCACGTGTTGTATACCTTGAAACTCTTTATCAATATATTATTGGTTTTTTCTTATATTAAAAAAATTGTCTTTTTTGTATGCTTATAACTTTTTTTCCCGCATTATGGTATGGAAACCTTGATGAGATGACTTGTATATGCTTGGCATTTAATTGTTAATTGATTTAAGTTCTCTGTGTAGTTAATATGATCAAACGAATAATGTATTTGATTGCCTCAATCATTGGTTGTAATAACAAATACGTAGTGGGATGTTAAAATGAACATAGGAATGTGTGATCGACTTCATAAGGTGTATTATTATGTAGACAACCAAATCTAGTAATTTAGCATATGACATTGATAATTTGGCTTATATCCCTTTGTCATGACTAGAGCTTAAACATATTATTGTACTCTTTCCTACTTCTTGAAAACAATTCGTATTTTCTTATTCTACTACCCAGAAACCTAGAGGACTGATTTTATCCATCATAGACATTTTACACTTCATGTCAAGGTTTTCTACATTTCCACTTAAAGTTATTTATCCCCCAGTCAATACACCACATGTGGGACAAAGCCGTTGTATGGTTTTATCCCTTGTTATATGGTTTTTACTCCTTATTTGAATAATTCATTTTCTCAAGTGTAATCACTTCATGAGTTGACTTTAACACCCTAGATTGACCGTACTTATAATTATATCCCATTGAGTCATATAAATCCAATTAAATCCACTCATTTACCCACTTGGAATTTTTAAGAGCTCCTCTAGCAATATCTATCCAATCTTAAGAAAATAATCCCTAATATTCAATAATTCAAGAGCAAACATTAAGAGAAACTTGTATACAAATCTTAATCACTCAAAACTATTAAGAGAAGACAAAATTCAATCAATAGCATTCTAAGCTAAGTCAAAGTAATCTAAACAAAGCTATCAACATCAAGTGTTCAAGAGCCATATATTGTAGTTACAATCATGTAGTTACATCAACATAATTACACTTACAATAAGTGGAGAATTGTGTGGGTTTGATGCCTTTTGGAGTATTGTTATTGGGGCAGCATGAGGGATCCACAACCCAAACTATTGATCCCTTTTTATAGGTCGTTAAAGATAATTAGGGTTTGGAGGAAGAAGCCTGATTTCAAGAGATTTTGTGCATCCCTCATATTTGCAATGACACACAAATTTATACATCTATCTATCGCACATGTTCCACCAGTCAAAGTTGTAAAAAGTATCAATGTATAAAACTATATAAAATGGATAGAAGCATGGTGCGCTAGTGTCCTAAACCTGTCATTATTGTCTTAAACATATCATTAGTGTCTCTAAGGGGTTGGAAAGTCCATTTCAGAGACGAAGCATTTTTAAACTTTCTCTAGCCGGTTTCACCTTGTTCCATATCCAAATCAACTTGTGAAGTATCAGGAAAGAAATTGCATTCATATTCTTGTCAATTCATATATTTAGCATGTGCCCTCATTAACTTTACTTCTCTTAATCATTTACTATGTGCTTTTGGATATGAATGGTAAATGTGGATTTAAAAATATCAATGTGCAAAGTTATATATTCCTAATCTAATCAGGAAATCAACTCTAGAGTTAGGGTTTCATTCTCCAAAATAGGTTAAATCATATTAAATTACATTTGAGATCCCTATAAGTATCCATGTAATCTTGATACTCCTAAAATATGCACAAATTAGAAGTTGTAGGTGGATGTTTGGTATATATGTTGATCCTAGATAGGAATTTTTTTAATGCAAAGGTATGCCATGATGTAATTGACCTCATTAAACCATTGGTTATTGTAATACTTGAAAAGTAGTGTTACTTTCTCGTCAGTTAGAGTAAATCATAACTTATTATGTTTGCTCTAATGTGGGCATAACTATAATACTTACTTCCTTTACTTAAAGGTTTCTATAATCATATGTCTAATCTCATGATATTGTTAGTAGGTTTCTATTGTAATGAAAATTTATCAAATTATTAATACTATCCATGGTTTCTTCCATTTGGGTTATGCATTGTTGTCCCAAATGTGTATTGGACTCTTTCGTAATAGGAATGATAAAAAAATGTAATCCTTGTAGCTCTAGGTTTTACTACAACCAATAAAGTGATGTGTCTTGAAGAATCCTCAGGATGTAAAGTACGCTCAAATTCATCTTGAGTAGCCCTAGTTGATGAACTAAAAAATTGTTGCATACATTGTATGCTTTCTTCTTATCAATTATGATTCCTTACTGGTATTGATTTTTGATAATCGATTGTATGAACATTGGGTTCACCCAACATTTTTTATACAAGACTTTTACTTGAGGCACTTCCTTTATAAGAGCCTATTCCATAATTTATCTTTTTTAAGCACATTATTCACCTGTGTATGTATGTTTCTCACTGGCTTATATTTTTAGCACTTTCTTAAGTATGCTTCTCACTTTCTTAGGCACTTTTTCATGCTCATGAGATGTCCCTGGTACTTTTAGTTTCCATTCGTCCATCACAATGGTGTCATCATGAGCTAAGTGGTTAATGCATTCAAGCAGGAAAATCATTTTTTTGTGTCATGTCCTTTGATTTGATGATATATACAAAATGCATTTTCTTTATGCTAGATGAGACAATGTTGTGGTTGATACCAAGTGGAAGGTAAATTGACTAGATTTTTCTCAAGTAACTTGTCTAGTATCGGGCTAGGCTTATCCATATTATGTTATATTTTAACAGATTTGTTATTGTCATGAACAACCCTTGAAGGTGTGTATTTACATGATTTGGAAGAGTATATTTCTTTATTAGAAGGAAAATTTCTTACCCTTGATGTAGTAGAGGTATTATATGAGGTGTTTGAAGTAGAGGTCCTTTGAACACAAGAACATGCAGACAAAAAATTTAAAGGTGATTAAAATTAATGGTTTCATTTTGCTTGGAATGGTCATACAACGCACCCTCCTCGTGGGCCATAATACTAGATAACAGGAAAACATGGGATTCATGTTTTTTTATTAAGTATCAAGTTGGGAAAAGGAAGTGATAAACCATAGGAAAAAATTCTTTATTTCTATTTATCACTTGGTTGGAATGCCCATTAGTATGTGATACTTGTAAAGAAAAGAAAATACCTTTAGACAAGTTCATTGAGGTTTTGTCATATATTTTCTAAGATATTAAAGGTAACATTAGGACTATTGTGTGACCCAATGTGTAAGAGAAAGTGATCTTGTAAAAATACAAAAAATTTAATAAACCCAAAAGGTAGGGTGCGATAAAAGGTTAAGGCACGATCTATTAAACTTGAGGGGAATGCTTTGAGTAAAACATAATCATTATGAATATATGGCATGTGTAATCATGGTGGATAAGGATAATAGTAAACTTGGCATATTACTGGTTGGTTAGACATGTTATTATGAACAATCCAACTAATAACCTCCATGGAAGATACATGTAAATCTTCATATTGTGACTTTCAAATGGCTTACATCATGGATTTTAGTTGACAGGTAGGAATGACAACATATTGAGAAGGTGTATGTAATGGTTGTGGTCACATATTATTCTTAACCATACGTATATATTATGTATTATAAGTAAGACAAACATCGCACATGACCTAGGGATATCACTAGGGGAATCATTGCTAACATACAAGATAATACCGTTGTGTGTGTGTGATTTTACACCCTTCACATAATGTAATAGGGTTTAATCTGATTAATATCAATTTAATTTAATGTAAATGATGATTCATAATTATAAATATAGTATACACATCAAATATAAAAAATTCTAAACCATGTGTTGATACAATATGTATTTACACATTTCTTTGGAAAGATTTATAAAATGAACTAGGGTTAGGGTTAGAAAGGTAGTTCCATTTCACAAGGTCTAAAAGTGTGATATAGGTCTAAAACTATCGAAATGAGTTGTGTAGAGTGTCATTACCTCAACGATACCCTAGCTATTGTGTTTCCCCTACATAACATTGCCTCAAAAGGTCCTCTTGACTATCTAGTTCTACTTCCTAGTGGATATGTGTGAATGTACAAAAAAAAAAAAAATTTAGTAAGACCTATATAAAGACTCCAACACTTGGTAATGATATTTTACTTCAATTATAGTAGATCTAGGGAAGAAAATAAAGATGTATTCAAGCTAGTAACTCGTTTGTGTATTCTAAAGATTTGATCATTTTCATTTGTTAGGGTCCAAATTACCTCTTAGAGTGTGTTTGAGTGTGTTTTGAGTGCTGAACTTACTTTTCCCAGGGCTCATGATTTAATTTTATCACGACTCTTCTAGTTATATGTGCATGGGTTTATGTGTCCCTAGATCTATTATAATTTCTACCTAGAAAATTTGCACCCCTAACCTCAATCTTATTGGGTATTTGATCACCCCAAATCTCCGTGGATGTTTCCAAAATCTCCATCTCCTCATGTATCAACAAGGGGGTATGGTATTGTATATCTGCATGAAATAGTTGGTCCTACACATATAGGTATACTCTTTCCTCAATATTTTCTTTACTTCAAATTCACTTTCAATGCATTCAGAGTTAAAATTTCAATTTTCATTATATGCACATGAACTACACTATTATGTTGCAGGTTTTACTTTTGGGGCCATCTTACGACCATTTAAACAATCCAACAATCAAGCAAGCAAGAAAAGACAAAGTGTGTTTGCAAAATTTGGTATGCTTTCCTTTAAAACTAGCAAATTTCATTTATTATCTTAAAGAGGTTGTACATGTAGACACCTAAATTTTGTAGAGTATTGATTTGGATTATATCCATTAATAACGACTTGCATGCACAAACAAAGGTTAATGAACTATCATATTGTCTTCTAAGGCTTACAGATACTTCTTATTCTCACACTCTACTATTCAAACACTTACACGACTAATCTCATTGAAACCTCTATACAAGTCTGATGCAATCTAAATCGGGTTAAGATTAGACCAAACCAAGTCAAAAATATTTGAAAGTAAAATCAAGCACATTCAAATATCTAGACTTCAAAGGGCACTTCAAGGGGGTGCTACTCTATTGAATATCAATCTACAAGTAGTCTAGTATAGCATTCCATTTTGGAACTCTATTTAACACTCATGAAGGGTGCATTTGAAGTATACCTAACTAGCCCATTATTGGTGACGATGTACAAAGGGAAACACATAGCAATGGAACTCTAGATTTGTCTTAACTATTATACAAGTACTAGGAAAACTATATGGAGTTTGAGCTCCTCATTTGGGAATTATTATGCAATTCTTGGTCATAGTTAAGAAGGGAGTTGACCACTGAGGGCTATCCAACTCTAACACACACCATTTTTTGTTATCTAATGATCACTTGAGTGTTAGTGCAAGAAATTAGGGTTTTGATCTCTACATTATGGAGTGAGTGAAATTAAAAGAGGCAATTAAACATGATGATGAAGCAAATAAAATCAAATAAAAAGTGTGTAATAGTTCCAGACACTAGCATGAAACTAGATAGAATTGTTATACACTAGTGTCTAAATGTGATGATAGTGGACAAGAGGGTTTTAGAGCTCTGTTTCACAGAAAAAGTATATTCATCCTTGTCACATCCTATTTTAACCATTTCCAAACCCAAATCAATTTGTGAAGCATCAAAAAAGATAAGTACACTCTTCATGTGTTCTAATATGTTTAGCATGTGCCTTAAATGAGTGAAATTTTTCTATAATATTTCACATATGTTGTTTGATCTGAATATTAGAGCATTTATTTATTACTCTCAGTGCACATTAGTTTCTAAGGTCTTAATCCTAATTAAAGTAAAAACATGCATTCTTTAATTTTGGTATAGTCAGATTGTTAGTTGATCCAATGATACAACAAACCAAACCCTAATAGAGTAAAGGAAATAAACGTAAGATCATATATGGGATGGAAACATTAAGGTCAAAGGTTTGAAACCATGAGGGTGAGGAACGAAACCATAGGTTGAAGTGGGTCGATACATTAAATGGGTTCATCAATATGTAATACCAAAACCAAGGTTATTGTTCCTAATTAGATGTTACTTAGTTACATAAGATAATTGAGGATAAAAAGACTAAAATAATAATCCTAAACTATGTGAGGATATTTTTTCATAAGATAATTCATCAATACATAAATGATAAATTGGAAAAGGAAAATAAGGGTTTGGAAATGGACTGTGTTACCATTCCTAGAATGGTTGAAACTAGACGAGGAGGTTGTACGAACTTTCATCAAGATGTCTGTAAAATTCGGGAACATGAGAATGTGTGTAGGACAAGTTCATTGGGCAGGGGATAGGTTTTTGGTAGAACTTGTACTGGGCGTTTTGAATATGTCCTCTAAGGATCTAAGCTACAATCTAACTCTAGGATATTCTTCGCTTGTGTTCTTGAGTCTGGAATATATATATGAATACAACATACAAAACTATATGACAATCCCCTATACATAAGTGACATAAACATACAAATATTACTTAAAATTTAGCAATGAAAGAGATCGACCCTTAGAGTAGATGTCCGAAATGCACTTGATCAAATAGCCCTTGATGAGTTCCTCTCATTAGTTCCCCATTTATAATGTCTTTATGTGATTTGTTTATAGTCATCAACCTTGAATTAAGAACCTTTTGGCATGCAATGGACACAAATTCAAATCGAAAAGTATCGAAAGATTGACCTAAAAGAGATTTCTTTTGAAAGTTTAAGTCAAAGCGAAGAAAGGACATGTTCGTAGGCTTGAGATAATTTATGAGGACAAACTTGTCTAAGACTGTCGAACATGTCCTAGACATAGCAAAATGAAAGATAATGAAAGCCATAAGATAAGGGTTCCCAAAAATCACATCACAATAGAAAAATGAAGAGTAAAAAATTATTTAGAGAATAACAAAGAAGAAGTAACGAATCGAAAAGATGAGTAAGAGCACCAATTTATCTTTTTATTCAAATTAATGTACAATATATACCAAATCATTTAAAACACAACCCAAAAAAAATAGATAAGGGTCATTTCTTAGTGGACCACTACCACTACACTAATAGTGGGCAAAGAGTGATCACTATAGTGTATGGGGCTAAAGTGATTGTGGTGTTGAGATCACTATATTAGGTGTTTTAGAAAACTAGATTTTGGCTTTCACCTAGGAAGGAAAGCCATGGAGGGGAGGCATTATGGGAAAATGTATTATTTAGGCGAAGAAGGAAAGGGAACAAACCTTGTTGAGGACGCAGCCAAACACGTAGTGTGATACGCTTAATAATCGACAAATGCAAGACAATCAACCAAAGGAGCTGCCGTATTGAGATTCTTCATCACTTTAGACTGTTACTTACCTAACTCGAGTTAAGCGTCACGTGCAAGTTAGCATAAAATACGATTACATGACATTAAACAAACATGACTAGCAGTAGCCCCTTACAAGGGAACAAAGCAATTATTGAAGACTGCGCATAAAGTTAAAGGGGCTGAGTGCTGAGTGCTGAGTCCTGAGTCCTGACCCTCTTACTTAGGGCGGGTCCCGACTCCCTGCTCGTGTTCCACATTATACACCAAATGCGCATGCGGCATGCGGCATGCCCCTGCGTTTCCGCACACGTGTATGATGAGTGAGTCAGCACAAGCAGAGTCAGCAGCCACGGTGGGGCCCACTACTGAAAACCGCTGGTCAAGTGGAGGACTGACAGCCGCTGTGAAGTTGATACTTTGATAGTTGGCTTGGCGGTAATGTAGTTGGCGACAGCTCAACTGTCGCACGAGAGAGACGAAAAAGGGGTTTCAGTTTGGCACAGTAGCTTGCCCTCCAAGACTCAAAAAGGATGTTTTTCTTACGGTACAAAAGCGAACGCCATTATTTTATACTTTCGATGTCTGAGTGTTGAATTCAGTATAAACTAGGTAATACAGAGAGCGCAAGCAAGTTACTGCATTGTCGCCAACATGGAGCTGGAGGCCATTGGAGGCAGCAGGATTCGAACGCTGCTCGTGGCGGTGGTTTTGATGGCTGAAATAGCAGAGGCATTGCTGGCTCCTCTCGAGTTTTTGGCGCTCCAGTCCATGAAAAAAAACTTGCAAGACATGCCCGGGTCTAACTTCTTATCAGGGTGGGATTTTTCCAAGGACCCCTGCACTTTTCCTGGTATTCTCTGCAGCTCGGCGGAGCCGCGGAGAGTAATGGCGCTCAATCTGGGCGAACCTGCCGCTGGATCGCCTGGACTGAGGGGCAAACTAGACGGTGCCTTGGGGCTGCTCACTTCGCTTGTAGAATTCACCATTGTTCCGGGGCAGGTCGTGGGTTCGATCCCCGAAACCATAACGCAGTTGAGGGAGCTTCAGTTCCTGGGAATCAGCAGGAATTTTCTCAGCGGGAAGATACCGGAGAGTATAGGCGCTTTGCAAAAGCTAGAGACGCTTGATCTTAGTTACAACCAGCTCTCTGGTTCGATTCCCCACGGAGTCGGACGGCTTCCCCTGCTGACAAATCTCATTATCTGCCGCAATAAGCTTACTGGAACCCTTTCTGATCTCAGCGGGGCTCCTTTGCTATTACGCCTGGACCTTAAACAGAACGGCCTTTCAGGAACCCTGCCTTCGTTTCCTTCCTCTCTGAAATATCTCTCCTTGTCCAACAATCAGTTCTCCGGGGGGATACAAAATGTGGGGCATTTGCAGTCTTTGACATACTTTGATCTCAGCTTCAATAAATTCACCGGAATTATCCCCAGTTCCCTGTTTAGCTTCCACATAAATTCTCTGCAGCTTCAGAGAAACTCCTTTTCTGGTTCTGTTCAACTGAATGGCGCTGTAAACATACCCACTGTCGACCTCAGTTACAATATGTTGAGTGGACCTATATCCGCATCGTTTGCATCTGTGCAGAATTTGTATCTGAACAACAATCGATTCGGTGGTGCATTGCCTGGGGAGTTTGTGGATCGTCTGCTTTCCGCGCAAATCCAAGTGTTGTATATTCAACATAATTATTTGACCCAGATCAGTATGAAACCCTCTTCCAAGCTACCCCTGAGCACTTCTCTCTGCATTCAGTATAATTGCTTGGTTCCTCCCATAAAGTCCCCCTGCCCTTCCAATGCTGGTAAGCAGCAGAGGAGACCTGCATACCAATGCAAAGGTCCTGTGGTATAGATAATTTCATCAATAAATTCTTGTCTTATTTTTTGGATATGCTGCTTGGTCAACATTGCAAGCCACAGTGATCAGCTTTATTGGGCAGTAGTAATAAGTAACTTGTATATTGATCGGCGGAGGTAACTTGATACTTCACTTGCAATGCCTATATAATTTCCATGGGGTTTATTGCTGGGATTCTTTAATTATTTATAGGGATGTATGCAAAACAAAACAATTTAGCTCAAAATAAAGGATTCTTCCAGAAAGGGCTTTACTCACATGGGATTTAAAGCTCTTAGTTGGCTGCTTTTGGCCATCGTGTCTGTTTATGTCTTATATCTCTGTTCAGAAATGTTAATATATATATACAAATATTTGGAATTTGTTTAAAGCAATTGTGTTTATTTTGTACGCTGATGACTGGTACCAGTGCTCCATTACAAAAGCATTCAAACAAAAAATTGTTTGCCCTACATTTGCCATTTGCCCATCAATTCATTTGTAAAAATAATTCCACACCAAACTTGGGAGTTGAGTGAGGCAGGTGCAATTTGATGATTTATTGTAACCTCTTTCAGGAAGTCAGGTGTATTGCAATTTGATGATTTATTGTAATGGTTTTAAGTCAGGTGTCTTGTAAAATTAGTTTTCTTTGGAGTGTTATATTAATGGAGGGAGTACTTGCAGGTGAAAGTACCATTGTTTTCCTCTGCCACATTCCATATTTAATACTCATTTTCCATAACACATAAATACAACAATTAATATCTTATACTCGCTGGAACCCTGTTTTTTTAAGGGGAAGAACTTCCAGAGAGTTTTTCCACCAAATGCTGGAAAATATTGACTTTGAGATGGATGAATGCCCAAAATTATAGAATTAAAACGAAAACCAGGGTTTCAAAATGTAGTGCACACACTCCCCAAAGCTGACCTCTTGGAAAGTTAATTTCTACAGCTTAGAAGCTTCCAGCAGGTTAGCACAAAGTAAATATATGGAAACCTTTTTCTTAGAAATCAAAAAAATATTCTCCATAACATTGAAAGCTTTAGTATCTGTCGGTAGACGGTAGGGTTGGAGTCCCATGTGGTTAAGAGCATTGTGATTTCTTCATGATAAGAATATGAATGGTGGTTAACTAGTAAATGGGAGCAACGAGCCTTTAATTTTGACGTGACAGGAGTGTAGTAGCAGAAACAAACATTGGGATATTATGACAGAGAGCGTGAAGACAAGTTACAAGTACCATCACAAGAGTATGATCGTGAATGAACGTTGCTTTCATTTTAAAGCAAATGTATGAGGGCATCATTTGACTCTTATGATTAGAATTCCCAAAATTTTACGTATTGAATAATTTTTTTGTGAAGTGATAGAAAAGACATGCGTAGTGAAATAATGTGTTACACTATTAGAATCATTCATTGGAAGACAGTTTACCAGGGTATTAAATAATTGGAATTTGGCATTTTTCCAGTCCATATGATTGGAAGATTTTTTATTTTTTTCGAAATAATTTATTTATCAACGGTTCTTAATTATGAGATGCAATTCATCATCAAAATGTAGTACCCATATAGATTACAAACCAAAATTCATTACATAGATATGTGATGTAGTGCATGATGCATATATTAATTGCCATAAATTATGAAAATAATGAATGTACACAACTTAAACCGTGGGGTCATTTCTTAATTTGTGAGTAACGTGCCTTCACAAGTGACTCAAATCAATGTCCTCATCACCCTTCAATTTTGAGAATGTTTATCAATTTTTGTAAGCTTCCACAAGTGGCTCAAATTGATGCCCTCTTCTCTATTTAAATTTGATATATTTATCAGTTTTTATATGTTCTTTTAATTGATATCTAAACTAATGATTCTTGCGATATTAAAATTAGGGTTGATTCAATTAAAAATATAAACAATTGTGTATTAATGAAATAAGATCATATTATACTATTAAAAATAATAAACTTTCATAACTTAAATCATATTCATGTAAAATATGGTGTAGACACTCAAATTTGGTAACTTATCCTTTGACAATGACAAGTATGATTGTGTTCTCATGTTGATACACATGCTCACATTATAAGTTACATTGACATATTATTCTTCTCTCTCTCTCTCTCTCTCATATGACTTGCTAATCTCTACACACTACTATATCATTTCATGCAATATTAATTATCCAAAACAACAATTTACCCTAGGCATCATTCTTGGACTTTAGCTCTAGCATCATTAATTTCTTGTATATAAACGTATAGTGTAGGACCATACTATACTATGGTACATTCCCATCTTTTCTCTTTTGATAACTCTCTTCTTAATTCAAAAATATTATGTGTGTCATTTCATCTTCCTTGGTTTGGCCTTAGTGCGACATCTAACCTATGAAAACCTATATAAACAAGTTAAATGCACTTCAGAACTCACTTGTCATTCTCAAGCACTCCTATTGCAAAATGTCAACACCAAAGTACTCAAGCTTCTCCTAAATCTTACAAAACGTCAACGTTGTCATCATTAATTATATGTACAAAACCGTACAGTGTGGGACCAAACCGTACCATGGTATGGTCTGACTTGTACGGTCATGTCCTTCCTCTTCTAACAACTCTTTTCTTAATTTGAAAATCTTATGTGTGTCATTTCATCTTTCTTAGGTTGGCCTTAATGTGATGTTTAACCTAAAGAAACCTATATAAGCAAGTCAAATGCACTTCATAACTCACATAGCATTCTCAAGCACTCTTATTTCAAAATATCAAGACTAAAGTGCTCAAGGCTCTCCTAAATTTTCCTAAACTTCAGCTCTTTCATCATTTATTACCTGTGCATAATCATATAATGTGGAAATAAGTCCTACAACAGTATGATCTGACCTATACAGTCTCGTCCTCCCTATTGTCACTTTGAAATGCACACTTGAAAAATGATGTGATAACTCTCCTTTCAATTAGAGAAATGGAAACACTCATAGGTTATGGGTGACCTGTATGTGGGAGTGAGTCTCCAAAGACGGTTGGTTCCCCTAGTGTAATCACCTAAACTATTTCTATATCTTAAGCCTAACTCTACTCTACCAAAACCAACGAGGAAAAGGAAAGATGGAAAGAAAGAAAACTGAAAAAGATTGTGATACACCAAAATGTTTGAGGATCTCAGACTTATTTGGATCACAAAGATTAAGCACGAGATCCACACACACCATACACTAACCATAATGGACTATATAAAAGCAAAAGTGATTGATAGGAGGGTTTCGTAATGAGTTGTACAAGACAAGAAGGGGCAGCAGATGGATCCGCAACAAAATCCTTCAAACAACATGTAGAACATAATCTATGACCTGCAAATTGATACAAGATTGCATGAAGGTTAAACTGATAAAACAAGGATAAACATGTATCACAAAATAAAATTAGTCTAAACAGAGCATGCACTAAGAAAAAAACAAATTTTAGGAAGGTAAACAACAACTCCTTTATTGCTCCAAGAGGTGGAATAAGCACTGAGGATCACTCGATGATTGTCTCAGCGAGAAATCTGTTCTCACAAAATATGACGTAAGCACAAAAAAATTTCCCATACTTTTTTTTTTCTGACATCACTGAAAAAATGCTACCGTCCAGTAGCATTTTTTCATGCTATCAGTTAGTAGCATTTTTTCCATGCTACCCATCGGTAGCATTTTTTATGTTACCGACCGATAACATTGTTTATGTTACTGGTTCGTAGCATATATTTATGTTGCTGTTGTCGGCTGTTTCTGACATTTTACATAACATATTAACTGTTAAAATACCTTTAATATTAGAGGGTTGCGATATGTAGTCGATCTCGATTGTCAGTGCCCAAAGGACCATGAGCATGGGTAAAGGAATTGCGAAGAAAATTTGATGTATACTTGATATATGAAATTGTAAATTTGTAATCGCTATATAATCTGAAGGCGAATTTTACAAATTTCAATTTCGTGCTAATGACGATTTGAATTAAAAATCTGACTATTGGTGTGAACGATGGACGAACCGACCCCTAAAATTAACTTATACCTAGAAAATTTAGGCTACTCGGTCCTAATTCCTACCCTAAAAATTCACCAAATACAAATTTTAAAAACCAGAATTTTTGTGAATTAACGAATATTCACCACTAAAATTTACCCTAGAACTTTTCCATGTCATCAAATTAGTAATTCTTTGACCTCTGGACTACATTAGGATATCAATGGATAGTTATCTCTTTCAGCAACCAAGCCATATTCACTTATTGCAAATGGATATGCTACAAACCATGTTTTTCTTGTACTTACAACTCTTTGGCCTAGCCTATCAAACTGTGTTCTTTCATATCCCTTCTTATAAGCATCATAAACCACTACCATCCTTTTTATACTTCTTAGATTCACTCTATGTTTCTTTCTTGAAACAATTTCTAAACTTAAAGCAACATAGTTTTAGTAAAAACCAAACAAAATAAATCCCACCTTGTTGCGATGATCGATGAAAATTATTATGCCAAATCTCTCCCTGTTGAACCATCTTAGAGCAGAATTCCCATTGTCATCATGCTTCTTTTATAATACTTCCTTTTAATCCAACATCGAGCTATATTCAAGCATATTGAAAAATAACTCCACAACTTGTTTTGCATTCCATTTCAATTGCAACTTTTACTTCTTCTATATTTCCTTCTCTTACACTAATACACATTACCTTCCATAGGATTTGCCATTTCATGGCCTTGTTATATGTGGACATGAACTTTTAAAAGAGTATTTAAATCTACAACAGAAAAATCCTTACATAAATTTAATATGTGATGAAAAATGTACTCATTATATTATTAACAAATATTAGTGATGTAATATTTGATTATTTATAATTTTAATAAGTATGTAGAGGGATCACATATTTTAAAATATTAGTTTATTGAAAAATTAAATTAGAATAAAAATTATACATATAAATTTAGGTCATATTTTTTTGAAACATGTGAAGGTTTGAATAAGGACGTAATTTTATTATCCACTAACATTAAAAATCGTAACTTATATCTTACTAAATTAAAAAATATATTGTTATGGGCACATGTATGACAAACATGACATTATTTTTGGTACTATAAAAAAGATCCGCGAAGCGGTTAGTTCTTGCCTTTAAATTGTCATTGTAGATTGTAAAAATTGAGGATGTAAAGATGAGAAAATTGTAATGGGCGAGAATGTGGTTTGTCTAGAATACCAAAGAAATATTTGTAGAGTCTAAAACATGTGAAATGTTCAAATATTCAATGGCAATGAGAAACATTAAAGCAACTTGTTGTTGCCAAACAAAGCATTTAATTTTGCTCCTGCAAACTCAGAGCCAAAGAAAATTGTTGCAAAATTTCCAGTTGACCAAAGTGTAGGAAAATCAAACAATCAAAACTAAGTGACATGAAACTAGCCAATCCAATCAATGTCAATGCTTTTATGCCCTAAATCAGTAAATATAACAAGACAGTAGAACTCAAATTCATCCTTGAACTTGTGAAATAGTGACTTACTATTTGGTGTCACAAGTGTTTTTTTAGTGCCTCGATTGGCTTAAGTCTTTACATATTTTTTTCATAGTTTTTTACAGATATATATCATAGATTACAAATTATAAGTAGTTCTTATTCAACTTTGTACCCAAGCTTAACATAAGCCATAGATATCTGCCAGGTCATGGCCATGGGGTAAGTGCAACAAGTTGGTGGACCAAAAAGGAGTCATAAGTGGATGTCATATTGTAAAAAACAACGAATCTCAAGTTGTAGGGATTATTAACAATACACACACTAAAAATTAGAAAAATTTATATAAATAGGAATTGTAGCATCCTGAATCTAGTTTCTAAACTACTATTTTTTTTAAAAACGGACAAGTTTAGCTATATTAAACACTCAAAATTATATGACTCAGTTTTCTTTTTGAAAAAACCTATAAGATTCTAGTCCATTTGCCCGTGATTTGGCTGACAAAATCTTGTTATTTTTTTTCCTTTGGTGAAAATTTATGTCACTGTCTATCTTAGGATGGATTTTATTTTGTATTTTTTCGAGCAATATTTTTTTTTAATGATTTTTTTCGTGAAAGTGGTCTGATTTTTTTAAGAAAACAAAGCACTTTCCATTTGCCCACAATAACTATATCAAAAAATATCGAAATCAAATATATATTTTTTAACGTGTATATAATTTCACCATACGTGGGATGGTATAGGTTTTATCACATTTGATAAGCGAAACAAAAGTTGCAGTCTTAAACGTAGACATGAACATTCACGGGAAAAATGTCTTAAAGACCTACTGTTAGTTAAAAATTATAAAATGATATTTATCTTATTCTATTCACTTTAAAATCATTATTTCTACGAAGCTTACAGTCTCCCCTAGGCGATGGTACTATTTTCGTGAGATGTTTTCAATTTTTTAGCATGGTTCAAGTCTGCGGAAGAGCAAATTTGAAGTTTTTGACCTTTTACACACCATAATGTCCTACCATAGCTTTGGTTGGAGAAAACAAAGATTTCCTGAGCCTTGAGGGCTGGATTTGATGATACAAATAGAACCGCGATCGCGCTTTATAAACCGCAATCACAGTACTTAATATTAGAACCGCGATCACACTTTATAAACCGTGGTCAGTCTCCCCTGGGTGATGGTACCATTTTTGTGAGATGTTTTCAAATTTTCAGCATGGTTCAAGTCCACGGAAGAGCAAATTTCAATTTTTTGACCTTTTACACGCCACAATGTCCTCCCATATCTTTGGTTGAGGAGAAACAAAGATTTCCCGAGCCTTGAGAGTCGGATTTGAAGATACAAATAGAACTACGATCACTTTTTATAAACCATAATCATGGTACTTAATATTAGAACTGTGATCAAACTTTATAAAGTGCAATCGTGGTTTATAAAGCGCAATCGCTGTTATTAAATCATATTTACACACATCCCAATGTTTGAATTACCATGCAATTTTTACTATATGAATTACTGTGAAATTTTGTCACTTTCTACAGGTTTTTCTTATCACCGGAAGCAAAACATCATGGGAGACAAGAAACAAAGTCAAAAAAGGAAGTCAATAAGTAAAAAAATACTAGACAAATTAGAGGAAAAAAGATTTTAAAATGCTGAGCGAATATGGAATCTTTGTGAATCAATAAGAGGTTCATCTTCAACCCCTACTATTGTAAGCAATGAGGAACCATGTAATGTTTCTATTGTTGATGTTGAAAATGAATTAAATACTCATGATGAAGATGTTTTTACTGTCAATGTTGAAGAAGAATTAAATACTTGTGATGTAGATGATGTTGAAATTGAAGGAGACAATGAAAATGTGAATCAAGAAATTCAGGTTGAAACTGTAGACAATCAAAATTTGACAAAAACACCTCTTAGGATTTTACGTAAGAAACCTAATTATTTTATTGAAATTGATGATAACATTTTGAAACCAATCAATGACAAACTTTCTGAACGACAAATCAGAAGAAAAACCACTGAAATTTGGGATAATCATTTTGAAATTTTAAATGATTCCCAAATATGTCAGTTGTTGGTTAGTTTGATAAAATTGATTAAAATGAGATCTACATTAAGCACCTTAGGATTGACAACATCTAATATACGTGGTCAAACCTATACAATTGTTGAAAACCTTCATGATGCATATCACATTGTTGGTGTCAAGAGATGCACAAGGGATAGTAATATTGTGTGTCCTGTACTTGCTACTAGTGTTGTAATTGAATCAACAAAAAACAACGTTTGATTACACAAACAAGTCGAATGTTGAAAGTTAATCGAAAAATTCTAATGAAAGCAATTGAAAGACATAATATCCTTCAATCACTCAATAACACCGATTTTTGGGCATTTTTTGTAGAGCACCGCGTAAGGACAAAGATATATCTAATGCTATAAGAGAATTTGTTATTCAATTTTGGCATGATAACACTTAGAGTTTCACCTAATACAAGAGATGTTGTAAAACGAAGAGTTGGTTCTACTAATCGCGAACCACATCTAAAGCATTTTTTAGATATGACTCAAAATCAATTTTTTCTTAAGTTTGAACATGAGCATCTAAAAATTAAAATTATTTAACATTTTTTTGAAATGTTAAAACCATTCTATGTGAAAATCAACCACACTCGCACCACTTGTTGTTGTAGGCAACGTGTTGAATTTGCAATGCATTATGCTAAATTTTTACGTATTTGTTCTGATTTTCATTTTGAAACTATGTTATCAGAATGTGGTGTTCAAGTTCCACCAATATTTTCCATGGATTTCATTCCTACGATATTTTGTGAAAGAGAAGTTGACCAATTTTTTTATAGTCATGATTGTTTAGATGGAAGTTATGGTACGTGCGACGGATTACCTAAATTAGAAAGTTACATCCATGAGTAAATTGGAGGTGCAATAGGACATAATTTAGTTAAGTTTGATAAATATAAATCAGTACCATACTAGTTGAAAGATGGAAAAAGTCTAAACGGAGTGAGCTAGTTACAGAACATATGCATGTTTTTCAATTTATGAGAAAATTTAAGGATGAAATTGTTTGAGTATGAAATTGTTTATAAGTATGTTGTTATTTTTGTGCATATAGAATTTATACATTCTCCTGAAAGTACAAAGAATGATTGGAAAATTTTAAGAGAGTACCACTTTTATATCAGTGATGATCGTACTCATTCTACTGAATTTGTGCAAGGGTTTTCCTATTTATTTTATGGAAACTTGTTTGATATAGACATCCGCTTTAATCAACATTATATATAGTCAAATAATTACATGTCTCAATTTAAAAAATACACGAATGCTTTATTGGATGAGCAAAATGCACGTAAAGATGGGTGTGCAACATATTTGGAGTTTCACTAAGGATGGACATGGAAAATGAGAGCATAACGGTGCAGGGGCATGTGTGAAAAGAGCTCTTGCAAGAAAATAATTAAAGTACAAAGATGGTGATAAAATTGAAAGATGCAAAGAGCATAGTGGAATGGTGTATTGACAACATGGCCCGAGGTTCTCAAGAAAATTCTATAGTTCCCAGATATTTTTGGTTGATAGAGGAACAACAAATTGCTAACTAAGAGGATTGTATGCCACTCATAGGGTCCAATGATATGCACTCATTTTGTAGCTCAAACACTACTTCGTGGGCCACATGGACAAGAAAGTTGGCATGTTTTTGTGCATCTTGTATCGAATTTGTCACTACTGAGTGTGATTCACAAGAATGGGTAGATGGATGGATTTGTAGGCCTTTAACTCCGCTTCCCAGTTATCAACCTCCACAGGCATTACGACTTGTTTCTCCAGATGAAGTTGCAACATACCAGGACTTTGACAAAATTTTGATTTTGGTGCGACAAGGTAAATGGTTATTTACAATTTTTGTATTGAGTTATGTCCATTGAAATTAATATGTAATTTAAATTTGAGTTGAAACCTTTATTTGTTTTGCAGGACATGTTTTTGTAGTTATTGCGACAGAAGACAATGAAGAAGGAACAAACTATTTTTTATGTCGTTACATCGAGGAAAGAAAGAATTTGACTTCTCTTGTTATAGACGACGAAGATATTGAGTACCCTACATGGTCAATAGTAGTAACTAGAACTTGGCTTCAACGTATCCATTAAAAAATTCCTTTGTTTGGGTGTTTGAAGACTTTGAGACACACAGGAAAATACTATTATATTTACATCTAGTTCTAACGACAAATATTTATCTGTATAGCTATTGAGGAAGCCCTAATAATAAGATTCTTTGGAAGGTTCAAGAGTCAGATCATGAAGCAATCATGTCCACTATTCAGAGTCGATCCGATCCTGATGGTTCATTGGAATGAATTTACATGCTCACATCGGGTATATATAATTTCTTTGAAGTGTTTAAATTTGTCAACCAGATCATTCAAGTTCATATATTTTATTAAATTTATGTATTTTGTATATATCTAGTATATGTTTTTGATTCAACTTAAATTTCTTTGACTAACACTTTTATGCAGGTTAGTGGTGCCATAAAAGCTTCCAATTTCACATCCTGATGCTGTCGCGGGGCTAGCGCACTGCGGAAGAAACTAACCCCCACGCGGCACTGAGACGCTACTTTTTTCGCTCGCCTTAGAGGATCAAGTTACTCAAGTAGTCCCAGACTACGCCTTCACACACCATCTACCATTCCCCGCAACTTCTCCTTTGCGCACAAGTGAACTCATACAACACCATTCACGGTTGCCCATACAACCGCTGCAGAAGACCACTCACCAAAACCACGGCTTCCCATACAACCGCGAGGAGCTCTTAATATGCCTTCTAAGTCCACCTGAGGGAATGCACAACTCCTGCCTCCGTGACCCATCACTGAACCAGCTCTCTTTACGACGCCGCTGGCCGGTCCACCGTCGAACACCCAACTGCTCTGCACAATGCCGCTAAGGAACATCGCATGCACCTTACTGCCATCCATCCATGAGTCGCCTGAGTTGCGGCGCCGGTCACCTACGCGTGCACCGACGGGGGAAGGACTCGACATTGGAATGAATTTACATGAGCTCGTCTGGTATATATAATTTCTTTGAATTGTTTAAATTTGTCAGTTCTAGATTCCAGTTCATATGTTTTATTTAATTTGTGTATTTTGTAAATATCTAATATGGTTTTGATTCAACTTAAATTTCTTTGACTAACACTTTTATGTAGGTTAGTGGTGTTAGAAAAGCTTTCACCTTCACGTGGTTGGAACTATTAGTAGAGAATTTTATATTCTTAAATCTAAGAGAAGCTTTCATTGTTTAAGAAAAAAGAAGCAACTAACAATAGTTTATGTACTTGTGAAGGGGGTTCTTGGCTCTGGAGGAGGTAGCCCAGAAGCAACGGGAGCATAGGGAACCAAAATGAAACATCCCCAAGTGTTTACAAGGCCATCCCAACATGTGTGCATAGTTGGTTAGGTGCCACGACCCACCATTTGTAAAATATAGCGTTTAACAACCTTACACTGGCTCAAACTGCACTATTTTGCGTGTTTGCAAACAATAGGGTAGCGAGAGCACCGATTAGAGATAGGAAAACTGAGACAGACTATTGTAGAGGGTCCCTACGATGAGGTTTAGGATTTGACAAGATGTATCTTGGTTCCACGAAGTCTGAGTAATCACCCGTCGAAGTTGAACTCGTTTTTGGTCTCAGGGCTCTTAAGGGACTACACCCGAACGGAGTATCCCGAAAGCAATGGCGTTGTCACGCACCAAAATGACACCTCCTCTAGTATTTACCTAGCCACTTGGACGTGTTTTCATAGTCATTTTGGTGCCATGACCCACCATTTGTAAAATATAGTGTTTGACAGTTTTACATTGGCTCAAACTACACTATTTTGTGCATTTGCAAACAATAGGGCAGCGAGAGCACCGATTGGAGACGACAAAAAATGAGACAGGATATTTTAGAGGGTCCCTACAATGAGGTGTAGGATTTGATGAGACATCTCTAGGTCCCACAGAGTCCGAGTAATCATCCGTCGAAGTTGAACAATTTTTTGGTCTCAGGGCTCTTAAGGGACTACGCCCGAACGAAGTAGCCCGAAAGCAATGACATTGTCGTGCACCAAAATAATGCCTCATCTAGTGTTTAACTAGCCACATGGAAATTTTGGTGGAATCGGTTCGGTGCCACGACCCACTATTTGCAAAGTATAGTGTTCGAAAGTATTACAGTGGCTCAAACTGCACTATTTCGTGCATTTGCAAACAATAGGGCAACAAGAACACCGATTGGAGACAAAAAAAAAAAAGACAAACTATGATAGAGGGTTCCTACACTGAGGTGTAGGATATAACAAGATGTCTCTAGGTGCCACAGAGACTGATTAATCACCTGTCGAAGTTGAATAGTTTTTTTGGTCTTAGGGCTCTTAAGGGACTACGACCAAACGAACTAGCCTGAGAGCAACAGCATTGTCCCGCACCAAAATAACACCTCCTATAACATTTACCTATCCACCTTGACGTGTTTTCGTAGTTAGTTTAGTGCCACGACCCACCGTTTGAAAAATATAGTGTTTGACAGCCTTACACTGGCTCAAACTGCACTATTTCGTGCATATACAAACAATAGGGCAATGAGTACACCGATTGGAGATAGAAAGAACTGACATAGGCTATTATAGAGGGTCCCTACACCGATGTGTAGGATCTGACGAGATGTCTGTAGATTCCATGGAGACCAAGTAATCACCCGTCGAAGTTGAACAATTTTTTGGTCTCAGGGCTCTTAAGGGACTACACCTGAACGAAGTAGCCCGGAAGCAACGATGTTGTTGCACACCGAATGATACCTCTTCTAGTGTTTACCTAGCCACCTAGATGTGTTGGCGCAGTCAGTTTGGTTCCACGACCCACCGTTTACAAAATATAGCATTTTGACAGCCTTACACTAGTTTAAACTGCACTATTTTGCGTGTTTGCAAACAATAGGGCAACGAGAGCACCGATTGGAGACGGAAAATACTGAGACAAGATTTTTAAGAGGTTCCCTACACCAAGGTGTAGGATCTGATGAGACATCTCTAGGTGCAATGGATTCTGATTAATCATCCATCGAAGTAATATTGTTATGAAAACCAACATGGATATAATGTATCAAACTAAGTGTACCACGTGTCTTTGAAAATATAAGTTCATAATGTATCGAACTAAGTGTTTCATGTAAATAGGACCAAATGTGGTCGCATATGGCTATATACATGGACTATATGAAGAATCATGAACTATGACTAGATGACATATATATCTATACATCCAGGTCCTATGAATCTAATCATGAAACATCTTCACTCTCTTCGCCCTGCTAGAAGAAGCATGTCCACAACCTGTGGATGTAGTGGAGGGAGATACCACTACAAATTTCATCTATGTGGTCCTAGGCATCTCTAAGCAGACTTGCAACCTAGCCTATACATTCATAAACAAGTTTTTAACACCCAAATTTTTAAAATACATTCAAACTTTAGAAACTTAGAATTTATAATGCATGTGGAATCTTACCACAATCTCAAAATCTTGATCAATTTGTCATCGACGCATTGCAAGATCAATGGTAGACTCACGAAGGGTAGGATACATAAAAATATATAGTTCAAATTAAATATTTTATGTACAAAATTTGATATTGTAGATAAGTAATAAGAAAAATTTCCTCCAAAATTTAACAAATTTAAAAAATTGTACCTGAGTTATTGGATTTGCAGACGCTATGGCAGCATCTACAATAGCCTCCATAGTCTGCATATAGGGAGGAGTCTCTCCGGAAGTCATAAGCTATACAAAAAAATGTACATATTAATATTAATCTACATTACCGTAACATAATAGACCCAAAGCATAATTGACACATAACAAACCAATGTATTAATTTGTTGATAGAAACCAAACAAGGCTCTTAATATCTTCTTCCCAAGTTTATTTTCCTTTTATGATTGAGAGTAAAATTTTTCTACAAAAAGTGTCAGAAGTGAATGTGTTCGCAAGACTAGTGCAATGCTCTTAATGCCTTTCTTATTTTATGTTATCATGAAGTAGAATTATATACCTTCCTAATTAATATAACCTAGTATTTTGAAACCACCCGTGTCTTGCAATAACTTCCATACATGTTGATCTTTGAAAAGAGACAATTCACAACTTTGACTGGGTTGTCTAGTAAAATGCGGAGAAATTTTACATACCAACAATGTCTAAGATTGACAATGCAACATATAAGGTTAGAAGGCATAAATAATGTTTGAGCTCGAGGGAGTTCCACTAGTTGCTTACGAGCTTTATCATTGATTATATTTCCCCAATCTATGAATTTTGTCTCATTACTGATGGTGGAAATGACCTAGAAATTTAAGGCTCAAAACACCATATCACCTTATCTCCTTTTACTTAAATTAAAAATGTGATGACATTAAAAATAACACCATTAAAATCATACTTTTGGAGTCTCTCATAGACTTAAGATCTACCCTATTTGTAAAATTGGAGCCATGACAAATTAATTTCCTTTAGAGACTATTCTTGATGATTTTCCTAGTAAGTTAACACACCATTAATGCTCAATTCATTGTAAACCTCACAAACATGGATTTTGAAGTAAGTATCAATAGAGTCTTTGCTTAGTTGTGCTAATGGAGTACGTGAAACCTTTCTCACTTCATAAGAATTTGGATCATAATTATTTATGCATGAAAATAATAAGTCTACACATTTAGTGAGATATGGAAGTTAATGACCTTATTTAGACTATTTTTGGCCAAGTATTTAAATTTTTTGAATGTGTATAGTATAGTCAACTTGTCTTGAAAGATATCAATTTCAACATGTCTATTTTATAACTCTTTAATCTATAAGAAGTTAGTTTACAATGTGGAACATGGCTCAAAGCCATGGTACTAAAACATCATTTTATCTCAATAATGGACACAATTGAAATTGTATCACTAAGAAGTTGGGTACTTGAAATATATTGTTCAGGAAGCTAAATTGTTTTTGGGGGGATTGTCTATAAGTAGGCAAAGTAGTATAGTTGAGTTCATGCATATTCTGAATGAACCAATTTTTTGATCTTTAGAGGACTTTTGCAGTACGAGTTAGTGTATTAATAAGCTTCACAAATGACTTGTCTAAAGGAGGGATAGGTGTGAAGTGAATCCACTCCAGATATTCCATTTTGAACTACTCATTAGCATCATATTCTATGTCCTCTATGACCCATTAGAGATGAAAGTATGTTATTTGTTGTAATGTCATTATATAGAAGTATCGGTAACAAACATTAATCTTTTTGACATAATCTTCCCAATAATAATCCATTTTAGGTTAATAATATTGTTTATTGTCATATGACCTCCCGAAAGAGTAGGAATCTAGGTTTAACGATCCTAGGGAAGATTCGATGTTACTCGAGTCTCCAAAATTCCTACAAGAGTGAATCGAGCACCAACTATCCGCTCCGACTCAAGGATGGGAAACCTCTCAGCGAGTGCCGCAATAACAGAGAATAGTAGACCATGTGCCAAATAGTCCATATGAGGCATGGTAGTCAAGAACTCAGATGCCCAAAGCAGAAAAACAATTTCCAGGTTCCTCCAAACAATAAACTGAGAAACAAACATAAAACCATATCGCTACATGGACCAAGACGAACCAAAATAGAAAACACGAACATTAAAAAAGAACTAAAAGTACTGTACACTATACAATGATGCGTGCCTTGATTCAGATGAAATCAATCAAGGAAATGTTTCAAGTAACTTTCCACTTATGTATGTACGACCAAGCCAAGAAATCTTGATAATTTTTTAGATAGCATTGGACATGACGCTTGATTTGTCCTTCTCTATCTCAAGTTGTCTACCTAGCCATAGTTTATTGAGGTTTATACTTTTATGCCTTTACTATGATCGTAGAACAAACCCCATATTGTGTGCAAGTGTTTGTTTCTAACTAATGCTAAATATGAATGGAAGACTAACACCTAAATAGTCTTGATTAGCAAGAATTAAACAAACATTCTAAGCACCATCATGATAAGAATTAATCAAGGGTTAGATGCTAACATTTATCAATAAAACTATGAAATCAACAATGTTAAGTATCTAAATAACCTCTATTCTTTAACAACATGCAAATGAAAGAACCTAGGTAGGCTCCATGGCTATCAAAATAGTTGTCCTTAAGGTTCCAAGCACCTAGGAATGAGGGCTAGTCAAAGTTGGGCTACAAGACCCCTTTTGACACCTCCCATATGACCTAAGCACTTTTGAGAAAGAGGCTTAACTCTTCAAGATGATGAACTCTCAAGAGGACAAGGTGCAAGCTCTTAGTCTCTTTGCTATATGCTTTGCATTTGCTCTCTTAAGGAGTTTAGGTGTAAGTAAAAAGGTAGGTGGAGGGCTCTTTATATAGCCCAAAGGATAAAGGATTCAACACATCCTCATGAATGTGGGATAAAGGAGATGTGGAGTTAGTTATGGATAAGGGGGGTTTAGATGGGGTTGAGTTAGCTTTAGGAGGGTTTAGTTTGTCCTCAAGTGGCTCATGTGGATAAAGGGGGTGTATTAATTAATCAAGGTGATTAATTAAATACATGTGCAAGCTTTTATAAGCTTTTAGATGGATATTAGTGTGATTTAGACCATTAGGAAGGGATTAAACCAATTAAATAGGGATTTATTGATTTAATGAGAAGGGAGGCTAATTAATTAATAATAATTAATTAGACTGGATAGAAGGTGTCAATTAACGAAAGGTCGTTAATTAGGGTATGTGTTGGATAGGTGACTTAATTAATTAGCTTAATGTAATCAATTAATGACAATGGAAGAGAAGATGAGCACTATTGACAATATGTTGTCAATTTGCGGGAAAAGAGATAATTAGCGCAATTTAAGTATTTAAATTGCTTAGGCGTAATTATAGGTGTCTACATTTGCCCCTCTTTGGGGTGGCATAAGTGACGTCACTTCAAAGATAGTAGATGGAAGAAATTTTTTGAAGGTATAGAAGAAAAATTAGGAGGGAGAGATGCCCCCTCGAGTGTCGATGGAGTGATGGAAGAAGCCAGTCGACGATCGAAAAAAATATGAGAAATAGGTAGAAGAATGGGGAAGAGGCAGGATGCCCCGATGAGAGAGAAAATTAGGGGTGAAAAGGGAAGTGGTGTAGAAGAAATAAGGAAGAGGGGAGAGAAGAGCTTAGCCTCTAGCTGCTGTTTATTTGGAACAAATTTGATGTCATCATATTGCCATAGGAACTACATCATCGGACCTTATGAAAAATATAAGCATACGACAAAGGTAGAATGACATGAAAATCCATTATAAGAACAATTGTCCATTACTAAAAGTACCAACTCCATGCAACATACAAAAATGCAATGCAATACGAGAAGGAAACAAGCTTATGTAATAGGGAAAACAAGTATGAACGCACATATCCAACCCAACAATGGTCAAGACAGTTGTACAAATGTTTTGTTATCAGTGCTTAAGAGATCCACAAGTTCGTGATTGACGACAAGGGTTAAAAATGATGCCCCTAAGCAAGGATACATGCAAGGGGAAATGACAATGGACATAAGGTCCATGAAAAGCATTTGTGCGCAACGAAACAACACCAGGCAACAAAAGTGCCCCAAAGTACAGATGAAGCAAGCAACTAGCTTTGTGAATGGTTGTGAATCCGGTGATCCATGAGTCATATTAATCGGGGAAGATGTGAGACAAACCAATAGGATATGGAGAAAATACCATGCACAAGACACAAGTTTCAGCTGTAATAAGCAAGTTACCATTTTGTAGGGTTTTTACTTTTTAGGAGTTTTTTGGAAAAAATTTCCCTGTTTTTGGATTTTTTGATATATATATTGTTTTTATTATTTTTGTTTTCCAAACTGTGGTGAACAATAGAAGAAAGTAGAAGAAGAAAACGAAGGCCTAGGGGCGACAGAAAGTGCCCTAGGTGGAAGAAAGGAGAAACAAAGGACAAATAATGTCTTTATTAAGTAGAAAAATTAAGAAAAAATAATTATTTACGAGAGTGTGAAGAGGAATAAAAATTGCCAGGGAGCAATAAAATTTCCCTAGGGAGAAGAAAGGGGTATTGGACAGCAAAAAATGCCCCAATACGGTGAGAAAGAAGAGAAAAATAATTATTTAGTAAAAATAATTATTCTACAGCGAACAGAGGAGAAAACAGTGATCGAAACGGGTCTCCCAGCCCTCCGAACGGTGAAAAACCGGTTAATATACCCCTCCTAGGGGGGTAAAAACATCGCAATCAGTTCATTTTAACCACTCAGTTTAGAAAAATTACTGTGAGCCTCTGACACTCAGGAGAACCATGGTGATCGCACGAGACCATTTGAGGCGTGCGGATGCAATCTGGGGGTACCAGCGGCATGCGGACGACGGCCCATTTGTGAGTATCGCAACCCTATCCATTAATTGTGTCATTAATGCATTAAATTAGGGTTTTTAGGTGTAGAAAACATGTAGGTGCGCCTGCGCACAAGCGCAGGCGTGGGATAGGTTGCGCATGCACCATTTTAGGGGTGCAGGCATCCGTTTGAGGGTGTAGGCGCTAGGCCCATACGTGCACACGCGAAGTCAAAAATCACACACATACACATGTGCACGTGCACACACGAGCACATGTGCGCGCACATGCACACACCGGGAAAGGGGCACACACGCCAAAAGTGTGGCACAGGCATGGATAAGCAAGCGCATATACGCAGAAGTGCACATGTCCATGCGCAAGCACCGGATTGGTCGCACACATGCCAAAAAGAGTGCGTAGGTTCCCAAAAGAGGGCACACGTGCTAGAAAACACACGCGCGTAGGTGCATGGCACTGAAAACATGGCGCACATGCCCAAAAGGGTGCGCAGACACCCTAGACAGGTAGAAAAAGATAGGAAAGCATCCAAAAACGTGACACTTAGAAGAATTTTTAGGATTTTTTGGGTTAACCCTAAAAAAATGAGATAGATTTTTAGAGGAAATGCTAGAAACTAATGAGTGGTGTGTTATTTTGTAGAGATGACTACCAGTATTGCAGACGTGGGAGCGTCACTCTCGGATTGTTGAGTTAGAGGGCAGTATGCGCCGGTATGACCACCGAGTGATGGCGATACTACTGGAGGTAGTGGTGATGGGCCCCGTGTCTCGGATGCCATCGATTGTATTAGATCACAGCCTCTTGACTGCGCTAGCTAAGCGATGGCACAGCGAGAGTCAGTGTTTTAGACTGCCCACAAGCGAGATGACAGTGACTATAGAGGATGTGTGGTAGATTCTGCGCGTGCCCATGATGGGTACACTGATTGAGTATAGTTTGGATGCAGGGTTGATCAGAGCAACATGCAGTCCTTTATTTGGGGTCGATGACATCCCACATGACGGATGACTGTAGCTTTACATGAGTGCATCTCTGACCTGACATTGCATTGGGAACACTCTATATCATGTCACTTATCAGTGGGTTTCTACTCACTGATAAGACAGGGACTTCGTTCCCAAGAGGATTGCTGCCACTAGTTCATGGCATTTACAGTGATGAGAGATATTGCTGGGGGTAGTGTATACTGGCCCACTTATACTGGGATCTGCACCTTATCACATACCACGGTCAGAAGACTGTGGGGCCTGCATCATTACTATAGATATGGTCGTGGGATCATATAGCTATCGGGAACCCTATTGGCCCTTTCCAAGTTAGAGATCCCGAGGAGCCATCATACATGGCTTGGATAGTAGCTGGCGGAGATGTCCGTGGTCACCTTGGTAGCCTATTCAGATATAGGTGGGAGTTTGATGAGTTAGCAGTGATAGATGTCATTTGGCATCCATACAGGCACTTCCAGTGGCCAGAGGATGCCACAGAGCTCAGTGTGTGCTTGGTGGAGCACTTTTTGATTGGAAGCCGCAGCTACATCATGGAGCTGTATCATGTTGACAGGTGCCAGTAGTAGCTAGGCCGAGTACAGGGTGTCCCTCAGCCAGATATCTGGCATGCTCGTAGGGACTTTGAGAGGCAGACTATGGGGCCTCGTATACCAGTGGCTTGAGCTAGGGTAGTTTCTTATAGGTGGTCCCCCAGGCATGGGATCCATTACGACAGGTGAGAGACCCAGGGACTATAGCTGATTATGTAGCATGGTACGCGACAGTATTACCCTGACATCTTACTATTCCAAGAGATAGCTTGGGTAGTAGGTATTCGCCCACCTGTAGAGGTATGGCATGGGGCAGAGCACTGGGCTAGAGCAGTGGCACTAGGGCCAGACCCAGAGGATCCTTTTGATGGGATCCCACATGATGGACAGGGTGTCCCACAGGCACAGGGACCGAGGCCGCAGGGCCCAGCACAGGGAGCCATGCCGCCACCTAGAGGCAGGGTTTTTGAGCAGGGGTAGTCTTCCAAAGTGCCTCAGGGACCAGTCCCTGAGGCACACATAGCCTCACAGCCAGTGGCACAGATAGCCACAACACAAGTACAGGTGTAACAGCTCATAGCCTGAGAGAGATGCGGCTAGAGTAGGAGAGAGACGAGGCTCGAGGCTTGGTGCGTGACAGCCATAACAGAGTGAGATGAGGCCCGAGCCTACATTGTGACACTACTATTAGGGCGGGATCAGGCTCAGGCCTAAGCTAGCCCAGGAGATGACAGAGGTGCATGGTAGAGCTAGATCAGAGAGACAACAGCACAGGGGGCTCAGATATTGAGCCTCCTACATCAGTCCCAGTCCCAGGTGTGCATGGTTGTGGCACAGAGAGATCACGTACATGCCCGTTATCAGGTAGTATTAGCACAGAGGGACCAGGCCCGCACCGAGCTGCAGGTGATGACCATAGAGAGGGATCGAGAGGCCGCTGCTGTGAGACAGGTCGAGGTAGACCTGGGTTAAGTTACAGGAAAGAGAGATACTGCCCTTCAGGCAGCGCTTGCCTCAGGTGATGCAGATCTGATTCGTGATGCCACCAGGCTTGGTGGTGAGGCCCTTTTCTATAGGACTACATACTACAAAGTGGTGCCGCCAGAGCAGAGAGTGGCATTGCCACAGTTATTAGGATCGAGTGCATCAGGCTCTCGATCATGGAGGTCTGGGCATTCCACTAGATCCGTGAGACAGCCTCTGACAGAGCAGCCGGTGAGACCAGTGCCATCCTAGCCTCTAGAGTTCTAGCATCCAGAGGACAGACCTGGGAGCCCCGGTGAGGGCGAGAGTTGCTGGTTGACAGCCACCTTTGTATTGTATATGTATGCCTCTTATGAAGGCTGATGATGTACAGTGATTATAGACATGTATTTTTGATGATGCCTCATTATGAAGGCTTGATTCTTTCAAATACATGCCCATTTTTTATGGCGTTGTGTATCGATGATGTATTAGTATTAAGTACTTCATAGGACATTGTATGTATGACACAAACATTATTGATGTATCCCCTTGTTTTACGCCTCAGCTGAAGGAATTTTTGATATAGAGCACAGATTTGTATGTATCCATTTTTGATACAGATGTATATTTTGACACACATGTATATATATATATATGAGGATACATTGTTTTGGCTCATATACATATGGTTATATATATATATATATATATATATATATGAGGACTTATTGTCTTTTTGGCTCAGACTCACATGATTATGACATGATGTATAGTATCTTTGTTTTTGATATATGCATATAGATGGTTTTTTTCTGTCTTTAAACTCATGGGGAACTAATTGATGACTGGACATGAATCGTATTTAGTATCTTGAGCGGGCATGCTACCTGCATTGGATTTGATGCATGTTACGTTTGTTTTGATTCAGCACTTATGGATGTGTTATATGATTTTGTCCTTTGTATGTATCTGATGTCGATGTTTGATGTATACATGTGTTGTGGATGCTTAGATGATAGATTTGTAGATGATATCAAATGTACTTCTCATGTGTTATTTTGATGTATATGGATGGGATGATATGATGATATTGGTGGGGGGTTAGATTTTTTATTATGTGCAACCCCTCTTGCCCCCATTGATGATATGATATGTGATGATTAGCTTAGCATACATGCATGATGTAAAACTTAGCATTCTTGTTTATATATGATGTATAGATGATGCTAGATGTGATGATAATGATGGTAAAGTGATGTGAATGATAAAAAAATAGAGCACATGCAAGAAACACAACCAAATGTTAACACCGAACACCAGGAATTATTGCAATACACCATGATTTACCATGTCTTTATTAACATTTAACAAACACAATCAAATGCTTAAGAAAGAACATAATGAATTAACACATTACATCACAATTTCCCAAAATTAACCAGCATGCAAAAATACACCACAATATGCACAAGCAAGAATAAATCTAATCTAAGCAAGAAAAGATAAAACCTAACAAAGTACACCCAAGCAACAAACAACTCAAAAGAAAGCATGCAAAACACTATACAAGCAACAAGCAAAGCAAGGAAACAAGACAATGCAAGTAAATGTTTTTGTAAGATATGTTTTCATGGACTATCTTTCTATTGTTTAGGTTTTTTGTGAAACAATTTTCTATTGTTTTTGTGTTTTCTGAAACAATTTTCTATTGTTTTTGTGTTTTCTGAAACAATTTTCTATTGTTTTTGTGTTTTCTGAAACAATTTTCTATTATTTTTGTGTTTTTGAAACAATTTTCTATTGTTTTTTTTGTTTTGGGAAACAATTTTCTATTATTTTTTGTGTTTTCTAACGGTTTTCCAAAGCTATGTGCATGTAACCAAGAAAGTGTGGATGCCCCCAGTGTTAGATGGGGAATATACAAGGGTAGAAGCCACGTGTTTATGAACAGGAAGGTGAAGTCATTGAGTTTCCCCCAGCGTAAGATGGGAAATAGCGAAAGACCACGCCCCTCACAGATGAATAAAAGAAGACAAAGCTGGATCAAGGCTGGACAAGATGATGTGCACAAGGAATCTTGACAGCAGAACCTGGTCTAGGCCAAAGACAACTACCCTTCTAATACAGAATGCTTGTGAACAACGAATCCTCCCAAGGCACCGGAAATCAGTTTTCACCCAAGGACTTGTCCAAAGGGCCACAATTGTCTGGTTTTCACTAGTGGATGACCTTGTTTTCCTCTTTTTCTTTTTCTGATGTTTTTGATTTTTTTGTATTTTTGATTTTTTTTTTGACTTCCTTGTGCCATGTTCAGGCATAGAACCTCTTAAGATGCATGGTGTTCATGGGCTCCCGGAGCTCATCACCATTGGGGTGAGCCAACTTGTATGCCCCTGTGCCATACTTGGCAACTATGACATAGGGTCCTAACCAATGTGGTTCGAACTTCCCTTTCTTTTCTCACTCTGCTCTGGTGTTGAACTGGTTCTCCTTCATGACTAAATCACCAACCTCAAACTGACGAGGGATGATTCTCTTGTTATAGTTTCTGGAGACTCTGTGTTGATATACTTTCAGGTGATTAAGAGCATGAATGCGCCTCTCATCCAGTAGCTCTAACTCAGCCAACCTTGCCACTCGATAATCTTCATCTTTATCCAGATAGTCTCGAAGATAAATTCTCAAGGACGGAAGTTTGATTTCTAAAGGGATGATAGATTCTATCCCGAACACTAGGGAATATGGTGTCACACCTGTAGGAGTGTGAATGGATGTTTGGTAAGCCCAAAGGGCTGGATGAATTTGTAGGTGCCAGTTTCGACCTGTCTTACTGACCATCTTTTCCATAATCTTGACCAATGTCTTGTTTGTCACCTCAGCTTGTCCATTACCCTGAGGGTAATATGGCGTGGACCATTTTAATCTGATTTGGAACCGTTGGAAAAGACCTTTCATAGTTTTGTTCTTAAATGACTTCCCATTATCTGTAACAATGGCTGTAGGAATGCCATACTGGCAAATAATGTGATTCATGATGAATTTAGAAATTTGTGCTCCTGTGACATAGGTTAACGGTACAGCCTCTACCCACTTTGTAAAGTATTATGTAGCTGTGATGATATGTGTATGACCATCAGATGAGGTGGGAGTAAGTTTCCCTATTAGATCGAGTCCCCACTTGGAGAATGGCCATGGGGTAGTGATTGGTTGTAATGGTTGTGATGGAGCATGGATAAAATTTCCATAATTTTGGAAAAGGACACATTTTCTAACATAATTGCAATAATCAGTTTCCATGGTAGGCCAATAGTAACCTACTCTCAACAATTTCTTAGCCAAGACCATTCCATTTGTATGTGCTCCGCATACTCCTTCGTGCACTTCCTTGATTGCCTAGATTGACTCCATCACATCCAGACAACGTAACAGATTCCCATCGTAGCCATGACGATAAAGTGTACCTCCTAAAAGGGTGTAACGGGCTATCTGGTGAATCAGGCTTTGATTTTTAGAATGGGAGATATTGGGAGGGAATGTGTTGTCCTTAAGATAGGTGAAAATGGGTTCGTACCATGGAGAATGGGGACCAACAACCTCACAAGCCAGGAAAGATTCTGGCAGGTCATACGTGGGCAGGAATAGGTTTTCTACGAAGAATGGCATATCATTGTTCCCTGGAAGAATACGAAGCATAGATCCTACCGTTGCCATAACATCCACTGATCTATTCTGCACTCTTGGGATTTGCTCAAAGGTAATGCACACAAAATACTCCTTTAGAGTTTCCACTAACTTTTTGTAAGGTATGAGTTTGTCATCCTTAACCTTATATTCATCATTTACTTGTTTAATGATTAACTGTGAATCACCTACAACCTTAACATGATGAATATTCCACTTGATGGCTAGCTTCATTCTTGCAATGAGTGCTTCATATTCTACAATGTTGTTCGTGCAAGGGAAGGCCAGGTAGAAATCCTACGGTATAGGATCGCTGGAAGGAGTAATAAGGACTACTCCTGCACCTGAACCATGAAATGTAAATGATCCATCAAAATGTATTTTCCACATGGAATATTCTTCAATGTAGAGCAAGGAGGTGCATCTGGCAGATCCAGACTCAAAGGTTCTGTGCTTTGCAAGGGTGCGTCTGCTAGCTGGTCTGCAAGTACTTGTCCTTTAACTGATTTTTTTGGACAAATTCTATGTCAAACTCACTGAGGAGAATGATCCAATTAGCCATTCTTCCCATGAGGGTGGGTTTGGACAACAAATACTTGAGTGGGTCGACCTTGGATATGAGCTTGGTCTTAGTATTTAGCAGGTAATGGTGAAGTTTCTGAAAGGTAAAAACAACGGCCAAGCAAGCCTTTTCAATCTGAGGATAATTAAGTTCATAGGTGATGAGGGTGTGACTCAGATAGTACACCACTTTCTCCTTATGGTTAAGGTCATATTGGGTGAGCAGCGCACCAATAGCATATTGTGTAGTAGAAATATAGAGCAAAAGTGGTTCTCCTGGAGTGGGAGGCATGAGGACAGGT
Organism: Taxus chinensis; assembly: GCA_019776745.2. Taxonomy (NCBI): domain Eukaryota; kingdom Viridiplantae; phylum Streptophyta; class Pinopsida; order Cupressales; family Taxaceae; genus Taxus; species Taxus chinensis. The sequence goes on from CM034153.1 coordinate 498,029,525, forward strand.
GGATTAGCCAGGTACTATTTAAGCAAAGCAAAGGCTTTTTTTTGCTCGAGTCCCCAGATGAAAGTGAAATCCTTCTTAAGAAAATGAGTGAATGAGTGACATTTATCTGCAAGCTGGGAGATAAAGCGGTGAATGGCTTGAATTTTCCCCTGTAAGCTACGCAGTTGCTTGATATTCTCAGGTGGAGGCATTTCAGTGATGGCAGACACTTTAGCAGGGTCTACCTCAATACCTCATCTTGACACAATGAAGCCCAATAGTTTCCCAGATAGCACACTGAAGACACACTTCTTTGGATTCATCCTGACTTTATATTCATGCAGGCGTTCAAAGATACGCCGCAAAATGATAGGATGATCCTCTCTTGTTTTGGACTTTCCCAGGATGTCATCTACGTAGTCTTCCATGATGTCATGAATCATATCATGAAATATTACTATCATGGCCCACTGATAAGTTTCTCCCACATTCTTAAGGCCAAATGGCATCACTTGATAGAAGAAGGTGCCCCAAGGGGTTGTGAAAGCTTGTTTTGTGTTGGTCCTCCTCAATGATCTTAATTTGATTATAACCTGAAAAACCATCCATGAGCGATAGCATTTTATACCCTGCTGTTGAGTCAACAATCATATCAATGTTGGGTAATGGAAAATCATCTTTAGGGAAAGCCTTATTGATGTCCCTAAAATCCATGTAGATTCAGATACCGACAGGTTTCTTCTGGATAGGAACAATGTTTGATATCCATTCAGAATAATCAATTAGTCTGATGAATCCTACTGCCAGCAATCTTTCCAACTCTTCCTTAACCAACAAGGCCGCTCTTGGGTGCATCTTTCAGAGCTTCTATTTGATAGGCTTGGTGTCTGCATGCATGACTAGGTTGTGCATGACCAAAGTTGGATCCAAGCCAGGCATGTCTTTGTAAGACCATGCAAACACATCAATAAACTCTCACAACAACATAGTGAACGTCTTTTGTTCTCTAGCTGAGAGTGATGCCCCCAATTTTACAATCTTGGGATCTTCTTCTGTACCAATATTGACATCAATGGTTTCTTCGACTAAATTTTTTGATAAATCCTCCATACGTGTAGGATCAGGAGGAAGGTTGAGATCTTCATCCAAGGATGTCTCCATGAGATTTTCATCCTTGGCGTGGTCACTTTGTTTGTCCTTTGATTTTCTTATTTGTTTGTCAGCCAGTGCCTCAAAGAGGTTTTCACTGTGCGACTTGGACTTTGATTTTTTCCGAGGCTTTTCTTTAGAACTTTTTCCCTCACTTTTCTTTAAATTTTGCTGACCATGAAGTTCAGCCTCCTCGCCGAAGTAGGCGCAGGTGTCTAAGTCGATAAAGAAACCCTTCTTGTGATCTCCAATGGGAATTGTATCCCTTATGCCCATGAACTCTGCAATAGCCTCGTCATTCTGAATAAATCTAGTGGCACGTGACATTGTTGGTCCCATTCAACAAGGGAAGGGTATACAAGGTCAAGGGTTGGTTCAGTGGGGGTGATGGTCAGGACAACGTTATTCATGAAAAGGTTCGTGGAGGCCAGATCCTCATATTGGCTACAATGGGAATCTGTATCACTGTCTAGATAGTCGGAACTATCCTCATGCTCAGAACAAGTCACATCTTGATCATTGGGGTGTGCTCCATAAGGGTGAATCTTGATGCCGTATCTTTCTGTTTTGAAATGTGGAAGAGGGACTGGTTCTCTTTGTCCTTGTTCATTCCTCCCACATCCTAGGCCTTTGTAGCCCATGGAGTACATCATTTTGCTAGACTTTTCATATTCTGGGGTCTGATAACAGGATGGCTGAGTGTCCTCAGGGACCCAAGTAGTAGGTGGATCAAGTAATTTCTCCTCAGCTAACAAGCCTCTAGGTAGGAACGACCCAATAGTGTGTTCTTCTCTAGGTCTCCTGAAGCGGTAGTTGGGTCGACCTCTAGTCTTGGGCGACAATGGGAGGTCCGAAACCAAGAGTGCTTGTTGTACATTATACTCCCCACAACCATATTCCAGGATTTTCATCTCCCATGAATCAAATGGAGATGTTGAAGTAGACGCCCCATGAGCGCAAGAACTAAGTGAATCTGAATCCACGTGGGATTCCATAGCCTCAGACTGAAGAGGAACAACTATATTTGTGGAGGGACATGCATATGTACCCTTTCATGCAAAGCTATTGAGAGCTCTACAATGAGAAAAGGGCTCTGAATCTCCTGGTATTGTAATCGTATGTCCCTCATGCTTCAACTTGATGCATTGATGAAACGTTGATGGCACGGCCTGCATGGCATGAATCCATGGTCGGCCTAGAAGCATGTTATATGGAAGTTCCAAGTCTAGGACGTGAAACTTTGTCTGATGACAAGTGGGACCTACTTCCATAGGCAGCGTGATGGTACCTGCTGATTCCCTTTCCACGTTGTTGTATGCGGTGATAGTGATGATATGGGACTCAAGATCTTCCTCTGTATGTCCCAATTTTTTGACCAGCTTAAGCATGTAGATGTTCAATCCTGATCTGTTATCCACAAGCACCCATTTGATTTTCCTGCGGGTGACAACTACCTCAATGTATAGGGGAAGATTATGTGTAGGATTCTTGTAGGGATCTCCCTATGGTTGAAAGTGAGATGCTCACTTGGTGCAATGTTTGCCACTGCAACTTAAAGGTGGATAGGATCGACTTCTAAAGGCACTCTAGACCCCTAAAGAGTTTGATACAGAATGTCCTTATGCACATTGGATATCTTGAGAAGATCTAAGATCGAAATCTTAGCAGATGTCTTCTCAAGTTGTTCTAAAAGGTTATATTTACCAGTTTGCAGGGTCAATGGAGAGGGTTCTGGAATCATGAGGTGGGCACGCCTTGTTACTGCAACGTAGTTCTTTCCCTTGATCTGGATGGTATTGACACGGTTAGTAGGAGAGTGAATACATCTGATAAGTGAATCGTAATGATTGTTATCTCTTTTGGTATACAAGTAATTCATGGCTTTATAGGTTTGGGATGACTCTCCCCGATCTGGCTTTGTCTTTTCTGACTTATCATGCTTGGGGAATGGTTCTTTATAAATCCCCATTTTCTCATTAGGTGTTTGTGTTTTGCCAGGGTTATCCACCTCTATCTCCCCGTTGTCAATGAGGTCCTGAATATAGTGGAAAATCCATAGACATTTTTCTATCTTATGCCCTTTAATGTGATGCATTTCACAATATTCATGCTCCTTATACCATGAAGGTTTAGGAGTGTTTTCGTCAAATGGTTGTGTTGTAGGATAGGTCATCATGTGGGCCACATCCAACTATTTTAGTATGACTGACAATGGTTCATTGAGAGAGGTGAATGTTCTTCATTTTGGTGGTGGTTGAATTGGGCCCTTGGTCAGTTTAAAAGGTTGACTAGTTTGGACTGTTTGAACACATTTGGAATTAGTGATTCCAACTCCCACCACAATTTTGTTTTTGTTGAAAATCTTTGGCTTTTCCGTGGGTTTGACACTTTGGTTGTCTTCAGATTGGTTTTTGAGGGTGCCTTTGGCAATGAGAGCCTTTTCTATCTAAATCCCTTTCTTGATAACCTCCTCAAAAGTGTGGACACAATGCATTTGGAGGTGGAAGGTGATATCTGGGTTGAGATTGGGAATGAAGATGTTGACCAGCTACTTTTCAGGGAAAGTGCAAGGGAAGCGACTAGCTATCCCTCTCCATCATTGGAGGAAACTGGTGAAGGTATCATTTGGGCATTGCTTGGCTCCACACAAGTCTGCCATGGTGATGTCACTCTCTATGTTATATGAGAAGTGACGCACGAATCTTTCTGCCAATTCTGGCTAGGTGAAAATTGATCCTCGTGGTAAGCGTGTAAACCACTCCAATGCTTGACCTCCAAGACTCTTGGGAAAAAGTCTGATGAGGTAATTATCACTATAAGACACCTCTTGACATGCCATGTAAAAATATTTAACATGATCCCTTGGGTCTCCCTTTCCTTTGTATTTTTCAAATTTTGGCATATCAAATTTCTTTGGAAAGGGTTGAAGGGTCATTGTCTTGTCAAAAGGATAGGGGCATAATTCTTCATATTGATATTTCCTGATGCTCCCTATATTGCTCTCTTGTAAGCTTGCAAGCATCACTTTCATAGACTGCACTTCCTGTGTGAGCAATTGTTATTTAGTGGGAGAAGCGGGGATGTAAACATGATGATACCCTGTGTATTCTTCTCCTTGGTTTTCTTGATGGAGTTCGTTGATCTTAACCTTAGGCCTCAACTTTTGAACATTTTTGTTTGCGTCTTTTTGTACATGGGAAGTAAGCAAAGCAAGTTGTCGGCTTAGGTTTCTGATTTGTTGTTGGATTGTGGCTTGGTTTATGGCCTCTTCTTCTAAAGGTTCCTCCTCATATTGTGGAGGTTCTTCACTTGCCTCCTGTTCAATCTTGTTTCTTCATGGCACTTTGATAAGGGGTATTTTATACCCTACCACTTTATCATTTTCTGTGTAAGATGTAGAAGCTTGTCCGTGTGTTAAAATATCTTCCATATTGATAAGGGGGTGTTCTTCCTCAACAACGTTATTCGTAGGTAGTATTGGTTCATTCTCGGTGGGAAATTTGGCCCCTAATTCGATGACCCGTGCCAACACTCTATCTTTGTTTCTAAGAAGAAACTCATCTAGTAGAGTAGGGTCAAAATCAAAGTCTGCACGTGGTGACTCTAATTCATTTCCACTATGATCAACCATCTCTTCTGTTTCCTTTTCTGCAGAAAATAGTGGTCCTAGGTCATGTCCAATGAAGGGGTTTGACCCTTGTCTGTTAGAGGTTTCCCAAGCTTGCACTTGTTGTTCCTCATATGTCTATTTCTTTAACCCTAGACATGTTTTAGGAGCCATGTTTTCATGATAAGTTTCACTAGGGTAAATTGTAAATGTGTCCAAAGCTTAGTGACTACCCCTAAGTGAAATGCAAGATGTATTTGTCAAGAGTAAATCAACAATGTGAGAATACCAATGTGATAGAGTGATAAAATCACCAATGAAACAATCGTTTGGTATTAAAACCTATTTAAATGAAGTATCTCCTAGACTACGTTTCAAAGAGTAGTTCGCGTCGCAAGATGATTAACAAGATGTCTTCACTTATGCCAAGTTCAAGGGAATGAACAAAACGTAAGTAAATACAAGAATTCAATGTGATCTCCCAATCAAGATATACGATGAGAGAGCTCAAACTCAATTAAGACCTATATCTCAAAAAGTGCCAATTACAATTTGTGAATGACACAACAATATCACCAAGATATGTTAACCCACTTTGCGAGAAAGTGAAGTATTGATATCAAGGTGTTATTGATATAACACGCACAAAAGGTAACACCTAGTACTCTTTGAAATCGAGGTAATAATAGAACCAAACTAAAAATCTCAAAGTATAGCTAGGAATAGTTAAAAATGTGTGTAGCGTAACCGTACAATATAGGTATTTATGTCGAGTTTACAAGAAACAAGACGTAAATATTGAAATTGTAGTGATACGATACAAACAAGCTAACTCTTCTAAGGAAGTCCATGGTGATGAACCATGCCTAACTACAATGACAATCTTGACATGGGTATCAAGATCACAATGGCTACCAATGACATGAGAACGCCTCTGCACACTTTAGACTTTTAACTAACCCAGCCGCAAACATGGATGGGTGTAAACGGACATAAAAGTGAGAGAAACAGTAGATTGGTAACACAAAGGTAGTCACCCTTCTTTTGATCAACAAAGTGTCAAAAGAATGATGAAAAATGCTAGCTTCACTTCGGCAGAGTTTCACCTCGCCCTAAGGCAAGTAAAAACTAGGCGAAAGTAATGCGTCACACGTTTCTCAATATGGTTCACAACTCAACACTATTTCTAGAATGGTCAAAGTGGGCTCCTAGCCAAAGTATATTCTCCTAGATGGTTCTCTCATCCTAGGTGTTACAAAGTTATTTTAAGCAAGTGTGATTTACCCAAAAAGTCACACTGACTAGTTTGGGAGTATCTCAGCTTTACTTTACCCCCTTCAAGAACAGTAGGCAACTAGTGCATCTACATGTACTATCACTGGGGTCGCCACATGGACAACGGTAACGCTATCTCACAAAGGAATCACTAGTCAAGTAGGTAGTGTGGAGCACTTCCCGTTTCATCCACAAGGTTCCCTCTTGCATGGACTACTTTGGGGTTCTTGGAACCACCCCCATTGTTGTAGCTTAAGGCATTATGCCAAAGGGGTTATGTTCCAGTTGAGTGGAGAGGGACGTACCCTTTTTTGAAACCTGCAATATAGTGTTTTGAATGTGGTGTTTTTTTTATCTTTTTAATTTAGATGTGGTTTGCTTGAACACCTTTTGGCAACCTATATAACAACTGTATTAGTAGTTTTCTGACTTTTGTTTCATTTTCGTTGTTATTTGACAAGTGTTTTGGTCCTGTATGATGATGATTAGTAGTTTTCCATCAAAAGAGAAGGCACCATTTCTGATTCTTCAGATCATCCAAGGACGCAAGAGAAGAGCATACGTGATGTCTTCACAAATCCCAAAAGATAACCAAATGGAACAACACTTTAATTCAACAAAGCCAAATTAACCAATTCCAAATTAAATACCCCTAACAATCTCAAAGTATCAAAAGGACTTAAGAATCATTTTTGATTCCCAAGATCACCCCAAAGGAATGTGAGGGAAGAGCATACGCGATCTTAATCCTATAAGTAAACAATGTAAAATATTACCTAATCAAATACAAACATGTAAAAATAGCCTGCAAAGACAAATATATGATTAGATAAACCTGCAAGAATGTCAACACATCAACACTTGAATTTCAAAAAATGCAAAAGGATGCATGTGCCCCTTTTTCAGTGTCTGCACGTGGGTTAGGGCGTATGCGCCACCAAAGGTTGTTTTTAGCACACAGTGTGCCTGCGCCACCTGAGAGATGTGTGCACCCCAAAAATAGTGCCTGCACCACTAAAAAAGTACCTGTGCCACTCTGTGGAATTTTTAGATCAATTAAATGCCTGCGCCACCCGAGAGGTGTGTGTGCCCTGAAAACAACGTATGCGCTACTCTGAGAAAATAGACAGAATAACCGTATTACCAAGAAAAATATACCTGTGCCACTAAAACCGCAAGTGCACCCTAGTTAGGGTGTGTGCGCTAGCCTGATAGGTTTTAGTATGCAGTGAAGGTACAGTATGAAATGACGTGTGCACCCTGGGTTAGTGCACCTATGCACGGGTTAGGGTATGTGTGCCAGGGTTAGTGCGCATGTGCCAGGGGTCGGAAGATAGAATGACAAATTTGAACAGCATGCCTGCGCCACCAGAGAGATGTGTGTGCCCCTAAAACTGTGCCTGCTCTGAAAATCATGCCTGCGTCTTTGAAAATCATGCCTGTGCCAGACCTGTAACCAAAGTATGGAAAAAACAAAGAAAACTTCACAATATCTCTAAATTTTGACAAGTTAGTTTAAAAATGGCAATAACCCATTAAAATTATGGCTATGAACATGAAGTTACACATATCAAATGAGAAAATTTTCCAAAAAATGGACATTAATTACTACATGTGCATATCAAAAGTTAGCCAAAATAATGAAATTTAAACTAAAATGCCATGGGACTAAGCATCCCACCGGGCATGCCAAATGTGTGCAAGTTTTTGTTTTTAAACTAATGCTAATGTAAACAAAGACTAACACCTAAATAGTCTTAATTAGCAAGAATTAAACAAACATTATAAACACCATCATGATAAGAATTAATCAAGGGTTAATGCTAACATTTATCAATACAAAACTATGAAATTAACTATGTTAAGCACCTAAATATCCTCTATTCTCTAACAACATATAAATGAAGGAACCTAGGTAGGTTCCATGGCTATCAAAAATAGTTGTCCTTAATGTTCCAAGAACCTAGGAATGGGGGCTAGTCAAAGTTGGGCTACAAGACCCTTTTGACACCTCCCATATGACCTAAGCACTTTAAGAAAGAGGCTTAACTCTTCAAGATGATGAACTCTCAAGAGGACAAGGTGCAAGCTCTTAGTCTCTTTGCTATATGCTTTGCATTTGCTCTCTTAAGGAGTTTAGGTGTAAGTAAAAAGGTAGGTGGAGGGCTCTTTATATAGCCCAAAGGATAAAGGATTCAACACATCCTCATGAATGTGGGATAAAGGAGATGTGGAGTTAGTTATGGATAAGGGGGGTTTAGATGAGGTTGAGTTAGCTTTAGGAGGGTTTAGTTTGTCCTCAAGTGGCTCATGTGGATAAAGGGGGTGTATTAATTAATCAAGGTGATTAATTAAATACATGTGCAAGCTTTTATAAGCTTTTAGATGGATATTAGTGTGATTTAGACCATTAGGAAGGGATTAAACCAATTAAATAGGGATTTATTGATTTAATGAGAAGAGAGGCTAATTAATTAATAATAATTAATTAGACTGGATAGAAGGTGTCAATTAATTAACAAAAGGCCGTTAATTAGGGTATGTGTTGGATAGGTGACTTAATTAATTAGCTTAATGTAATCAATTAACGACAATGGAAGAGAAGATGAGCACTATTGACAATATGTCGTCAATTTGCGGGAAAGGAGATAATTAGCGCAATTTAAGTATTTAAATTGCTTAGGCGTAATTATAAGTGCATACGACACCACACGATCCACAATGGTATGGTGCACTAGAACTAGTGCCTCCACCAACAGATCACCAAATGCAATCTAGTCATTATGTTAGGTTAGAGTGTCAATGAGCTCCCTTAATGCATGTAATGTGTCAATCTCCACAACCTCCTTCACTGTAGGAGGGATAACTAAAGGTAGTGGGAGTTTTGGGGCATGAGGGATCTTTGGTTGACCAACGCATACACTGGGTCTACTATGTGAAGAGCCACCTCCTCACCCATAAAACTCAAAAAAGTCAAAATAATTTGGGACCTCATTAAACATGAACTCACAATATGATTTCTTCAAAAAATAGAGAGGAAACTCATTGTTGTTGTATGGTGGATACTAAAAAACTATCCACCATCGGTCCCAAAAATTGTTCTTGATTCGGTCATTGTGGCACTAATGGATTGGGAACCATTTGCAAGTAGTTAGGGGGGGCATTGGTTCTTGGGTCAACAAATAATGCACAACTGCGGTCTTTTACATTTTTTTTATCTTTTACGCCGCATGGGATAATTTATCTACATACCACCACCTACAATCACCTCTAAAGGTATTCCATCTGTCTATTTGGTTGGTTTCAGAGTTGACTTTGCCGATCAATGTTTGTAATGTGTTGGATAAAGTCATGCAGGATGGATTTGTGGCATGATTTTGTCTTATTGCCTGAATAAGGTTCTCAATGGAAATTTATTTTTTTTGGATTCTTTTAATGATATCAACTTGTGTTCTTACTGGTTCCGTGGGGACAAAAGGAGCCACATGAGGTGGATCTACGTTTGGAGGAGGATTTTGAGGAATATTTAGATGGTTTACAGGATTACGAGCTTGTTGAACAACTGAAAAAACAAAAAAATTGTATACATAAACAAAAAATTGAAAAACCCATGAAAATCACAACAAATAATCTAAAATGTAAGAAATTTGATCAAAATCAAGGGCTTACCTCTTCGTCTTGGTGGCATCATTGAAAATTTCGTGATCCAGAAGTTTGAAGAGCAATTTTCAGGGGGTATCCAAAGCTTGAGTGCTAATAGTTGAGGAGAAATCACGGTTCGCAGGGGAAAATGGGGGAAAATGAGGGGTCGCGGGTCTGTTTTTTTGTCTTAGAGGACTGCGATCATGGTTTTAAAATAGTGATTGTGGTTTTAGGTTTATAAATCTCCAAACCTGTAGAAAACAGTCTGCGATCATGGTACATGAATTTCAGGTTTTTATGTCCACTTTTTTGTCCACCGGTTTGCTGCACTTACCCTGTGAATCATATTTTTAAAATTTAATGCTAGCATACTCCTTGCACTGTTAGAGCATAATTAATATTTGTTTCGTATAATTGTTGGTTGGTTTATAAATCTGGTTGTGCTCATTTACACAATTAAATCGGTACATTTATAGGAATTTGTCTACCTATCTTATGTATTTTGTTGATACAAATTCAAGGCTTATACATCCAAATGCACGAGTCTAGTCTAGTTTGGAGTATATATGTTCTTTAGATACCTCGGATGGGAATTTTCTTTAGTGAGATATTTATGCCTTCAAATATTTTTAATATTCATTCTTCCATATCCTAAATGGTTTATATTTTAAAAAGAGTTAAGAAGATTTGATAATGACAATGGAATATTGTATATAGATGCAAATATTCACTAGTATCAGACCCACACAGAACAACATATTCGAAAAATATGGAACAACATGTTGTAGATTTTGCTTTATTTGAAAATTGATTTCAAGAGTTTTCACTACAAAAAATAGAAATAAAAAAATCTTTTTGGTAATAATCGAGGCTATATTCAAGTTTAATTTCTTGCAAAGCTTGGAGTCTTAGTTTTACTTTGGATTTTCTGCTAGAAAGCTTACACTAATAATGCTCTACAATTAATCATGTTTGATCAAGATGCATATATATATACCAATATTTCTTTTAAAAAATAGAGACCAAATTCTTTTATATTGGCTAGCTTGTATTACATGACCACAGTGCATTTCAGTTGGTATGCATATATTACAATATTCACCCCACCAGTATATCAGTTTACTATTGCAAAGCCCTCTATTTCTAAAATACAATGCAATTACAAGTATTAATCAAGATTGACCTTTTTTTGTAAAGTAATAAATATTTAACAACCCGTGAAATGAGCAATTCAATTATTTAAGATCTTGGTCTTGAAAAGTCACACTTCTAGCATCAATATATGGAGAATCTCTACTTAAGCAATGCTTTTTTCTCAGCATGTTTAAATGAGGATCGTATTGTATAAACCTTTCATAGTTCCTACTAAGCAATCCTTATAGACACTGAAGGAAATGTCTCCTGTAATTACACATAAATGGCTTTGATATGGTTAGTAGAAAAAGGATATAATTAGTTTTTCATATTTGTTAATGTTTCTTTGTTGATTTAGTTAGTAATTGGTTGTTGTCTAGGAATATTGTTAGAAATGCACGTTTCTCGGCCTAGGCTTATATGATGTAAACACGCATGAAGAAAAGGTGTTTAGTTTCATTTCGTGGCTTCTTTTCTAATTTAATTTAGGAGGGGGTTTATTTATCACTATAATGATTGGGTTATTGTTTCCACGTTGAACCCCATACATAACCTACATAGAGGGAACCCATAAGAAATCCTGAAAGGGAGTGCATGGAATAAGGAAGATGAGTGACAGGTGAGGATGTCTTGTGTCCTTGCTTAGGATGTGAACCAAATTCATTCCATTTTGTTTGTTTTTGTAATTGTATTCTTTAAGATCCTATTTACATTAAGTTATTTTAGTTGCAAACACTACTGGAATTCAAATGGAATACCAAAACATATCCAAAAGCCACGAGGAAGTGAGTGTATAAATGGGGGATGTGGGGGCAATGATTTTTGGGAATGTAGGATGTGCAATGATTTTTGCAAATGGAAGTGGTGGATGGGAGAGGATGTGCCAGTAGTGTCTCCCCTGACTGATCCTAGTCCATGTTTTAAATATGACTGCAACATATGGTGATAAACATATTTTTAATTATGAAAATTTTTAGTATGTCTTCATCCGTCAGGGGTTTCAATGTTTACATACATTTACAAGTTAATTGATTCGACATCAAATCCCATTGAAAATGACATATCAAATAGCGAAAGCATAAGCATTGTCGCTCACTGCGTAAAACCCTACAGGAAAAGTGTCATTTGGAGACATCAGGGTTTTTCTACCATGTGGTGAGACCAAAGAGCCCAATCTCATCTTGTGTAATTGGTTTTCTGCACTAGTCTTAATGTCGGCAATAGAGGATTCAAGTATATAAGCAATTTCATACATCATAACACAATTCTCTGCTTTTTTCATATCATGTTTAAGAAAAATGGGGATGACCAAATGCATGTGGGTGGTAGGAAAGAAAAATGATTAGAAAACTAGGGAGCCAAAACAACAAACTCTAAAATAAACTAGAATACAATATCATATGCAGTTTTGTTTAAATTTCATATGTAGCTTATAATGAAATATTTCCCGCATCAGAAAGTGATTCCATTCCATCCAAAATTGGACCCCTGCCAATAGAAAGACAAGCCTTTAGTTTCTTTTGGGCAAGAGGTACCCTTGAGTTGGGACCAATCAAATGAAAAAATAAAAACTACAAACAAAAATCCCTGAAATTTGAAATCCGAAGAAATTGAGTAAGACAAACATCAAACACCCCAGAACAAAAACAATACTAAAAAAGAATCTTGAAATGGGAAAAAACCTATAATTCTTGTGAAACGAAAAGGGGGTAGATGGGTGTTAATCAATCAATGATCAAATAGATTCCTTGCCTGTGATCATGATGTTTTAGAAGGTAGGGGCTGAAACGGAAACAACCTCTTAATACTATTGATGCATACCATGCAAGCATTGAACATTTTTTGTGCATGAATGAGCTTGTCCAATCCCCCAAAAATGCAAAGGGATTCTAAAAATCAAACATTGAAGTGTGTAAAAATAGGAAAAAGAGAATGTGAAAACCAACCTTCACATCGAAGAGTTTAATGTAAAATCGGAACTTGGGCACAGAGAGCTTGGAGTCAAGAATGTTGGTGACAATAGAGCTGAGCTTCTTGCTTATGCCGGCGCTGAGACCCCCAATGGAAACCAACTCCTCGTAAGCTGTCGGGTCCTTAGTGCCCCCAAATGACATCAAGCGACGAATCCTCAAACATGTCTATGTCAAACACCCTCTTTGGATATATACCCAATAAAGAAAAGGATTTACAGCCATTGGCTTGCCGATTATCTGAGAAATGGATTTGCTCACTTGGGAAATTATATCTGAGGTGTTGAATCTATCGAGGGATACATTTGTTGAAATGCTTAGCGAAGACATGATTGTTGTGTGAGTCTGAGAGTCTACAGATTACAAACCCTACATGCAACAAAAGGGACAGAGGATAGACATAAGATAAAATGAAAGATTTAATTGTCTTCTACATTTAAGTAATAAGGATAAAATAATTGCAAACAATAAATAATTTAGTGGGTGAATTCAAATTTGAAGCCAACTTCTTGATATTATTTCACATCCTTCTTTTTGCATGTTCTTCATAATAAATGTTAGTACATATGTCAACTTTAAAATATTCAAATTAAAAATTTGTAATTTTTTTTACCTAAATAAGACTTAAAATTTATCATTTCATTAAAAAATAACCAGTAGATATGAAATAAATTTGTATTTATATTTTATTTTTATTTAAAAAATTATGAAAGTAAATTTTCAATATTAAAAACATGAACATTCAAAAAAAAAAAAAAACTAATTTTTTATCGGCTTATAACTAAATTGTTAATTAAATGAAGTGAAAAGTATATAACCTACCTTTGGAGAACTAATAAGGATCTGTTTTTCAAATTACAAAACGTATGGAACCTCATGGCTTACTAAATTGGACGCATTATTCGAAGTCACACCATCTCAAACATAATAACCTTAAACTAATAATAATTTGCTGATGTATAAAAAGATTCACATACATACGTGGTTATTAATTATTAATTTTCAAAAAGCTACATGACATTGTGATTTCTCCGATAATAAGAAAATGAGTGATGCTTATGTTAGTCTCGTAAGGATGATGACGAGAAGGTAGTTTGACGTGACAGAAACTGATTGAGATTATGATAAAGTAAAGGAGATGCATATTGTTCCCAATTTCAATTGGTAATTATGATAAAGTAAAGGAGATGCATATTTTTTGATGGAATGAATTCCCATTGCTTTCTTCTTAAAGCATTGACAAGCATTAATTGATATTCAGAAGTATAATTAACATGATTTTATGTTCAACTATGTGTATAATGGTATAAAAACTATTATTTAACTATGTATTAAGGTTTCAATCTCAAAAGATATCAATAAATAAGAGAAGGTTGGGATTGTGTCCTAGATGAATTTGGTGGAATGGAAACCCTTCAATTCATGGTAGTAAAGCCTAAGAAGTCTATGCAACTAATCCTTACAATATCGGATTCAATAAAAAAAATATCACAAAAAAGTCATGTGGTAAAACAACACTCTTTTACCCAAGTCACATCATCTTTCATTTTATTTCAAGAATACACTCACAACAAAAGACATCTTATATATATGCATTTATATTATCACTTTGAAAAAAATAAATTTATTGACGAAGATTTTTGTTGTCCCCTCAAAAAGTTTCCTTCTTTTTCCAAGTCTGGACTTAGGAATTTTTGAGTTGTTACCCTTTGAAAATGGTCTAACAAGAGTATTTTGAAATCTGGCACTTCCCAAGGGCTCAAGGATGTTTAGAACCCACTTCATCAGATGGGAAATTTCTTTCCCTTTCCAAAAAGGTAAAGAAGTTGTTCTAACTCCTTGTTTTGTGCAAGATATGGCTCAGCGGACTTGTATTTTTTACGCAAGGCAGACCAGAGGAGCTACGGAGGTTTCTTCGTCACTTTGCCTTTTCAGTAAAAAAGTGAAAATGGTGATGGCGGATCCACGAGCCCGAGCTAGGTGGAGAACATAATGAATTTTGAACCCCGCAACTAATAGAGAGATGCCATGTGTCCCTGTTTCCTGGTCAAATCGGGATTTCAAGTTTTTAACCTTCAGGGTTAAAAGTATAAAGTTTGACGTGACCACCGTAGGCAATCAAATTGTGCCACATGTACATAGGAGTGCAGGCTGGCAGAGGATGTTGTGATTTTAAACCTTTTTCCAACAAGGGTTCAAAATTTTATAAATGGAACCGTGACCCCGTATCCAATCCAAAGACACCACGTATGCATGTTGAAAAGTCAAACAGGGCTGGCGGAGGAAATTGTTCGAAATTGCCGAATTCTAAAAAAGTCATGAAACGAAGGGAGCTAGCCCGCGGCTGCTCCAATCACTTTCTGCCACATGGATGGATCATATTTAAAGGCACAAAAGATAAATCTAACGACCCACATTCAATCTGGCAAGCTTGTAACCGTTTTAATTATTAATTCTCTGGCATTTCCCACCATGGCCGTTTTTTCTGCAAAAGAAGAATCCAAAATGGTGTGAAAGGATGAGATCTTTTTGTAACCACTTCTTGGCTATTAGCGGAAGTTATAACTACCTCGTGCGAGCTATTTCATGGCTTCTAGAAGTCATTATAGAGGTGGGCATTTGATTTTTTGAAGACTATAAATGATTTTCACAAACAGAGGACAAAAAACAATAGTCGCCATTTTTCCAAGCTTCTCCTTTTTGCGAATTTCTTCCATTTCCTTTCATTGTACAAGTTTTTAATTTAGATGCAATAAGAAAAGAAGGATTTTATGCCCCTTTGATAGAGGATTCAATTGATACTTTGTGACCAATGCGTTTTAATTTAGTCTTGTCGCTCTGGTTTGCGAATTTGTATTCTTCCTCCATTTTAATGCATGTTATAAACTTTCTGATCAATGTTTGTAGGCCTCTGATGTTCTATCTCCATCGTTGATCTCCTTTCCTTCATTCTCACTCCCCTTTCCCACTCTTAGACCACTTTTTGTCCTTACAAGAAATTGTAGGCTTTGCCATATGGTCAGTGGAGTGCCCCTATGGATCTTTGGTTAAAAAACCACCATTGAATCCACTTGTTTTTCATGCATAATACGGAAGCTGCACCGTTATAAGTAGAGGGACTTAGATTCCCATAGTGTTGTTTGGCAAACCACCAATTTGTCCCCCCAGAAAAATTTCCAAGCCAACAGTTTTGGCGCCCACTGTGGGGCATATTTTGTAGCATCTGCACCCTAGAAATGACCACAGGGTCATTAAATACCATTGGAGTTCATTGAAAATTTGAAGTTTCTTATAATCCACATGGATACCAATCATGGAAATTCTCACACATCCTCCTATTGAGATACCTACCTTGCTCTTTCACATTCAAGAAGATATCATTTATGACCTAAGGGAGGCTATTTGGCGTAAAAGGCAGAGTGTAGACCATTATTCTATTGCTTCAAGAATTTTGGATCAAGAAGAAGAACTTGTTGCTGAGTTGGAGGAGCAAAGACAAATCTTGGCACCCCAAAGAAGACAATAATTCTTCAAGCTGGTTGACAGAAGGTATACTCGGCAGTTGAGATCAGGAGGATCTGTTAATCCCACTCTTGACGAGCTTAAGGAAGAAGAATAAGAGCTAGAAAGAGAGGAAGTAGGTAGAGTTCAACTTGAAAGGGAAGAAGTGATTAGGGATCAACTTGAAGAGATTCAAAGACTCCAAAGAGAGGCAGAGGAAAGAGAAGAAGCCCTAGCTGCTGAAGAGGCTAGAAACAGAAATAGAATGGCTGATAATGAACGTGAAGCACGTAGACCCAATGTACCATGGGGAAGAAATACTGGTCCACTTGCCCTACCATGAATACTCCATGATCTACCAAGAGGCTCAAGAAAGAACTTTCCTAAATTTAAAGGAGATGGCTCCCAACTCCTTGAGGAAAATGTAACGGCTTTCATCACTACTTGTAGTGTGTTGGGTGTTGAAGATGAATATTTTTCGGTTAGAATTTTTATGGAGTCACTCTAAGAGAAAGCTACTGAGTGGTTTTACATGCTTCCCCCAAGATCTATCACTAGCTGGGAGGATATGAGGAGTGCATTTGAAAGTAGATTCAAGAGCACAGAAGATGGCCAAGAATTGCTTGATCAATTGGTGCAAATGAAGAAAGAAGTATCTGAGTCCATGAGAGATTTCGTAACAAGATTTGATAGATTGACAAGAAGAATCCCTGAAGATGTAGTTCCTCCTAAAAACAACTTGAAGAGGTTCTTCATTAGTGCCTTGCCATCAGAAGTTGGTTTCTTCCTCAGAAGAGATCAACCAAGAACATTGAGGGAAGCTCAAGACCTTGCAATCGAGACTGATGATGATTTAATCCTTTCTGGAAAGGTGAAGGGCCCAAATGGAAAGCAAAAGGGTCAGAGTTCAAATTCATTCACAACAGACCCAATGTTTCAAAAAATGGCAAATGATCTGGTTGCCTTGAAGAAGCAACTGTCACAAATCACTATGAGGAACAATCCAAGAAGACCAAACTTTAATGATAGGCAGCGGATTGCACCACCTCCTCACTAGCTTGCTCTTGAAGCACTGCCAGTCAATGCTACCTATGATACCTAAGATATAAGAGAGGAAGTTGAAGTTGATGAGATTGAGGGAGATGATGAAGAAAACTATGAAAGCTACCTAGAAGTCGAGGAGGTTGACATGCAAAATGGCCTGTTCAAATTCATTGATGATGATGAAGAACAAGAGGAGGAAACGCCAAGTTTTTCATGCACTGTTTTCACCAGAACACAGTCCAAGAAGAACATCCCATCCTCAGTGGCTGCAAAGAAAAAGAAAACCAAAGAATTTTCCACTCCCGAGGTCATATAGAAGAGGATTATCAACAAAGGTTCTCCATTTCCGTCTTCCATGGATTCTGCTAAAGAAAAACCAGACCTGGTCGCTGTCAAGGATCATGTTGTCATACCTAGTAAGTATTTTGCTCCTTCTTCTAGTCCTACGGTTGTGAAGAGTACTTTCCCTTCCATTGGGATCTCTTCCAAAGTACCCACAGTTCAGCCAAAGGTTGTAACTTTTCCTTCTACTAAACCAATTACTTCACCTTTAGGAGAAAATCCTTCATCCAAAACATCCAAGGTTCCTTCAAAGCCCTCACCAGGTAAATCCTCTTTCATCCCAGGAGCTTCCTCCTTGTCTAGTATTACCCTATTTGAATTTGTAGAGCACGTGTTAGCATATGGATTTGCACGCATGCAAATGACATGCAACAGTGTGGGAACAAAGTCCCTCCTCAATGAAGGTGAGGATGCCTTTATTGAAAACCAAAACTATATTTACATCTGTACATTCAAAATTGTATGTGGGGGGTGTTTTAGAACATCAATGGAAATAAAAGTGAATGAAGGAGATGGAATGGAATGAAAGAACATGCAAGAGTTAGGTAAAAACAAAGCCTAATATTACATGAAGAGGAAAGATGAATAACCAACACAAATAAAACAGAGTTTGAGTTAGCCAAAAAAGAACGTGTAAAAGGGAACACACATGAGCAATTAGATAATCGGAGCTTGATCACTGTGAACTAGAGAAACCGATTAATAACATTGACAATAAGATCAAAGATAATATTTGCATGCAAGATTCAAAACACCTAACATCTAATGAACATAAGAACATCAAATGTTACAAGAGATAATGAATGAGACACAAAGTTCGTATTCCATTAACTCCAAAATGTTTTTCACAAAAGAACACAAAGTTTCTTCTTGAAACAAAGCTTGCACAATAGTATTTTCTTCTCCTCTCTCAAAGTCACCGTTTACAAATGAGCCCCTCACTTCCTTTTATAACCCAAAAGTTGGTTACAAAGTAGTTAGGGTTTTACATTATCATTAAATAAGGCACTTAAGTGACCTTTGAATTTTTCAACCACTTTATTAAAGACAACCCAAAAATAGAAATTACTTAAAATATCCATTGTTTCCCAAAAATAAATAACAACACCTTTTAAAATATACAATAATAACCAGTGCCTTATCCATTGGGCTAAAAATTTTCAACGCCTCATTAGGAAATCCATTCTAGACATATCCAACAATCAGATTAGTCCAAGAGACGACATTTCTCTCTGACATTCTATGAAATAAATGGCTTGCAACCAATAAACACCCACATCCAACATACATGTCAATGAGAGCACCCCTAACATAAACATCCAATTCAAAACCAGTTTTGACTACATAAGAATGGACATCCTTACCCTTTTCGAGGGATTTAAAATGTGCACAAGTAGATAGAACACTAGTCAAAGTGTTTGATATGGGTTCTACATTTGAATTTTGCATTTGACAAAAGAATTCCAATGCCTTGTCCCAATACCCATTTTGTGCATACCCTGAAATCATTGAGCTCCAAGTGATGCAGTTTGGATTTATGCCAAAAATTTGCATCTGATTGAAAATATGTGAGGCCTCCTCATAATCTCCATTTTGAAGATAACCCGCAATCATGGCATTCCATGTCACCACTCCTCTTTGAGACATTTTGGTTAAACACTTCTCGTGCGTTATCTACACATTGACATTTTTCATACATTGCAAGTAAGGAGTTTGCCACAAAGCCATCTAATTCAAGTCCAATTCTAATGACATAGTCATGGATTTCCATCCCTTCTTACAAATCAGCGAGGTGAGCGCAAGCCTTGATAAACAAAGGAATCATAAATTTGTGTGGCTGTATTCCCAACCTCCGCATACAGTGGTAGATTTCAATGGCCCCCTGCCAGAGTTCACACATGACTCACCCTTTGATCATGGCATTCCATGATTCCACATTTGGTTGGGACATTTTTTCAAACACTTGGTGTGCTTCCTCATAATTTGTGTGAGTGATTCGATGCTGTTACAAGCCTTCAATAGGGTGCCTGTAATATCTCTGGAACTGGTAAATTACACGTTATTAACATGAGTTGCCGGCACTATTTGGAACATTGGCTCTTTGCGAGTGGAAAAAGAAACTAGTGGCGTAACAATAATACCATGCGTGATTCTAACAAATGATTTGATCATCTTTACAATAGTGATAGTTCTGATGCTCTGGTACAATAATAATTTCTCAGCTTTGAATGCATCGGCTACTACCATAGAGAGAATAAAGCAATTTCTGAACTTGTTATAGGATGGTTTATTATGAATCCCAAAACAATTGGCTCATTAGTCACATTGATTGATGACTTTAACTTCCAGGAAAATGTACCACAATTTAAAATCCTTTCACGGATCATCTTCTATTTTGAATATTTCTCAAGAAAACTGCTAAAACCTTTTTCATTTGAAATAGGCATGAATTGTTCCTTAACAAGAGTTGGATATGTCATGTTGGTTGCTCCTCCTTTGTATGTTGCGGAGGACTACCTTCCTAACTTCAGCCTCATGTGTTGAAATTTTGAAGCTTTCAAAACCTACATGGAAACTGTTTATCCTTTATAAATCTTCCATCTAGCCACATTTTTAGACTGTTCTTCTTATGAGAAATGCGTATTAACTAATTTATTTTCTTCTCACTGAAACATGGACTGTCCTGGCTTTGCTGTGCATGGAATCTCCTTCCCTCCTTTTTTATTTTTCTTGTCATCTTCTGATCATATGAAACTTTCCCCTCATTATTTAGATGGTATACCCATGCTAATCCCTGGTGAGCCCTTGTATGATGAATATTAAGGGTACTTACATAACAATCTACACCAAGATCCAACTTACCGTAATCCACATAAACACTTCCAAGGTTGTTCAAAGCTTGTCCTTTATGAAAGGACATTTCAAGGCCTCTTCAATAAGCACTACAACATTGGCAGCAAAGGTAGGATCTAGAATCATATCCGCTAGAGCATACACTTTTAAAAAGAAGGCTTCAAATGATCTTTGAATGACAATGGACTCTTCTGATTTCTGTAATGCCTCTTCATGGTGGCCAGTGTCATACAAAATTCAACCTTCGTATATGAGCTTTTCATGCTCACTACTTGCATGCCAACCGTAGTAAAACCTTCTCTGGTTCATTCTCCAACATCTGATGCACCACAACCAATGATGCAATATCATCAACACAGGACCACCGGTCATAAAGCTGCATCCAACAGTTTGCCTTGGTCCATTGCTCCACATGCTGACAAAGGAGACGAAGCAATTGATCTACTGGCACACGTCCTGAATACATCAAAAAATTTGGATCCAAGGTCAACAAAGCTCTTATGTCTCGAAGTGCACCGTCATAATCTTGAAGAGCAAGGAAAAACCAAGTCCTCAACTCAAGGCACTTTGGAGAGACCTTGAATCCTAAAATTCTATTTATTTCAGCAATTGCTATGCAAACTTTATTTTCATCCATTAATGCTGCAACTCTAAATCTGTATGGATATGGAAGAGTTGGGTCCAACTCAGTGGCCATGTTTAGATCCATCATTTTTTTCTTTTCCACAACAATACAGATACCTTTCTTCATAGATCCATCATGTTGGCTTATAGCAAGATATTATACCATTAGCCTCTTTGTAAGTAGAATACCTATGGCCCCACTTGAACTTTGCTCTTGTAACACCAGCCAATGAGTACACATGCCTCGCTTCAACAACAACTTCAAACAAATTTTGTGCCTCCCTATACTATTTTCTTTCAAGCATCACACAACCCAATTGATGCAATGCAAGAGCCCTTTGTCTACATGAAGTAACACACTCTCTTAATCTCTCTAATAGCTTAACTAAAGTGTCTGACTTCATATTATCCTCCATTGCTACTTGGCTTAAAAAGGAATATAATGCAAAATAAGAATGCCCAACCATGGCCACTTGTGGGTGCGTGGAGATTTCTTGCCCGTTAAAAACAAACAGAAATAAGAGAAAAATGCAAGAAATTTAATCCATGCGTGGTAGCTTCCTAAACTTTATAATTTTTTGACTGTTCCACCTCTTTATTCTTTGCAAATCATATGTTCTCTTCTTCCTGCTTCACAATGGCATTCACAATATTGTGCGATGTGATAAAATATTATGTTCTTAGAAGAAGAAGTGAGAAGATTCGTACGACTCTTTCCAACGAGTTGAACGGAGGAACTTATGGGGATTAATCCAACTTCCTCTCTTGCCGGGTAGTGGACTTAAGTGCTAGGGGGAAATGGGGAAAGCAACGGACAATTGCCAACGAGAATGGCAAAGTGGGCTGGCGATCCCTGTTCAATTTCCCATGTGGAAAATTGGGGAATTTCCTACCCGTTAGCCAATCCATGATTTGGCAATTGGTGGAGAAAATCCCACGTGCGGAAAATTTGAAGAAGATTGCCAGGAAAGGGGAAATTTGGGTTTGGGAAGCCAAATTGGCATTCCGAGCAGTTAGAAGCGTAAGCTTACTTCCCTAGCAATAAAAATTTGTCGAATGAACTTTTTAATTTATATTTATTTCATTAAATACTTCTCAAGTTATTTAAAAATCAATTTTATCAAACAAGAAGAAATTAATTAATTAAATATTAATTAATTAATTTTAATGTATTTTAACGCAATTTAAAGCCTGGTGGGAAGAGTTCTCGCCCGAAAAGGATGAAACGCAGACTAAAACAATCAAAAACATGAGACGATTGCAATGAGGGCAATGAACCACACAAAGTAACACTTTTCAAAATTTTCAAAATTTTCATTTTTTTATATTTTAATAATTTTGCAAAGTCAAGATTAGCTGATAACAACACACAAGAAAAACCAAATTCCAACTCTCAGAGTTAGAGTACTTGCAAACACACCCAACCCAATTTGACAGATTTATTAATGTAGTTCGAGGTAGTAGCTCTATATCTTCAAGTTCCACTTCTAAAGGACTCCTTCCAATGCCATCCACACCTCCATCTCAAAACATGTTAGCTCTCAGTTATGCCAAGACATCTAGAGTTGAGCCTTTTTACCTGTCACTTCTCATCAAATGGTTTCTGAGTTGAACAATTGCATTATAGATTTTGGAGCCTCAGATAATGTGATACCAGGAAAAATTGCAAATGCTCTTGGCCTCACTTTGACCCCAGTGAATGACATCATGTTACTCAATGGAATCCAAACAAGTTCCATTGGTAGGAAGGATTAAGGATGCTCGGGTTGCATCTAGTCTGACTTACCCTGACAAGAAGATACTCCTGACCATATCTTGGTGGTAGAACATCCCAGCATCTTTTGGTATGCTTATTGAGTAAAAGTTTTTGCAGAGATCTAGGTGAAGATAAATTTAAATGGATTGGTCATTTGCAACTATCCCAGTGAAAGGAGAAATGAAGAAGCTACTGCCAGTCAAAAAAATGAAGTTCACAGTAAGGAAGTATGATGATCCAAGAGCTGATATCCTTTTTCAAGATTGTGGGCTTGGAAATTACCTCCTTACATCACAGGAAGATGAAGAGGACTTGCCACTTCTCATGGAGGGAAGAAGAAGATCTGAATCTAGACAATGGAGTTTGATGACAGTCATTCCAGAACAGGTTCTAGGAGCTGGTGTAGTATCTATACTCTCCCTCCCATGAGGTATGCATCCTTTTGCCTACAAGCCGCAATTTGACAATACAAATAATACATCAAAATTATGAAGCCATTACTCTATAGGCATGAATACAACAGAGGACATGGGAATCAAGAAGTTGAGATGCACTTGGTGATGTTGAGGTAATAGTGGTAAAGTAGGTTCTGCCAGCAATATCAGGTGAAAAATCCCAAGACTCATGACACTATAGAAACATTGAGTGTGGGACTACATTGAATCCTTTGATGCTTTCTCCATTGAAGCTATCCCCAAGGAGTACAGAATGAAAATTTTGATTCTCTAGTAGTGTCAGCTTCTTTAGTGACACCCCACCCTTCTTTTAGCAAAGGATAAAGTGACCATTGAGATGGTGTTCAGACCCAGCGTACCATGACAATACAAATCACTGGCAGGTCTTCAATGATGACAATCAAATTTTATCCTTCTTAGAGACAAAGGGATAACTTCAATAATATCTTCTTTGAAGGGAAGTTGAAAACCTCACACCGGTGAATCAGTCCCCCAAAGAAGAGAAGCTGAAGGAATTGAGGGAAGTTGATGAAGAGGGGAGTAATCAAATTTAAAGGAAACAAAATCCCCAAAGGCCTAGTTTCTTTAGAAGACCTCTTTGAAAAGCATGACAGGTTCATCCAAGAGAAAGAAAAACAATCTTATCGGTGTCCCTCTGATTTTGATCAAGAAAACATTGGCACTTTAGAGAATCTAAGGATGGTTAACATTGGTAAATGCTACTCACCATGAAGAGAAGAGAAAGGTTTGTTACTTTGCTCAAGAAAAGCACTCAGATGTCCAGGCCTATTCCTATGATGAACTCAAATCATTTTCAGCCAAAGGAAATGCATCACTCCATTCCTTTGAAGCAAGGAGCTAAGCCCTTCAGGAAAAAAAAAGGCCCTACAATCCAAAGATTGTCAATGTTATCAAAGAAGAGGTGACAAAGATGCTCAATGCTAGAATCATTTTTCCCACCCACCATTCAACATGGGTGGCTAACATTGTGCCAGTAAGGAAGAAGAATGGGGAAATAAGGATTTGTGTAGACTTCCAAAGTCTAAATCAGGCATCTCTCAAGGAAAACTACCCTCTTCCAATCATGGATCATATTTTGCAAGCAATCACTGGATCTGAAATGCTCTCTTTGCTTGATGGATTCTCAGGGTACAACCAAATCAAGGTGGTAGAAGAGGATTGCAACAAAATAGCCTTCACAACACCTTGGGGTACTTTTGCCTATAGCAGAATGCCTTTTAGCTTGGTCAATGCCGGAGCCACTTTCCAGAGAGCAATGGACTTGGCCTTCAAATATTTGAAACATTGCATTGCCATTTACCTTGATGATCTCACAGTTTTTTCAAAGAGGAGGGGGGATCATATCTGTAATTTGGAGCAAGTCCTTGTAAGGTGTAGGAAACATGGCATTTCTCTAAATCGAAAGAAGTGCATTTTTGGAGTCACATAAGGTAATTTTCTGGGACACATTGTGAAAAAACATGGAGCACACATTGATCCTAAGAGGATCAGAGCTATCCAAACACTAGCCTTACTAACCAAAAAGAAGGGATTTCATTCATTCTTTGGAAAGGTAAACTTCCTTCGTCATTTTGTGCCTGAGTTTTCTGAACTAACTAAGCATTTAACTTCCATGATGAAGCCTCAAGCAGGTTTCAAGTGGAATCCAGGAAGGGAAAAGCAACATTTGAGGAGATAAAGAAGAGCCATTTCCAAAGCTCCAACTCTTGTATCTCCACATTTCAACAAGGAGTTCATCATGTATTGTTATGCATCATAACATACACTCTATCTGTTGTCCTTGTTCAGAAAAATGATGAAGGTTTGGAAGCACCCATTGCTTTCATGAGTTGTCCTTTGAAGAAATCATGAGTTAAAGTACAACCAATTGGAGAAAGCATGCCTACGCAGTGGTCAAAGCTGTTAAAAGTTTCAGATTCTACATTCTTAATTCCCATACAGTGGTGATGGTCCCTGGAAGTGCAATAAAGTCCATTTTGACTCAACAAGATCCTGGGGATAAGACAGAAAGTTGGATTGCAAAGACCCAAGAGTATGACTTGGATATTAGACCCTCTAATCTGGTAAGAGGAAATGGTTTGTGCAAGCTGATTGTTGAAGATGAAGCTCTCAAGGCTCAACAGGAGAGAAAAATTGACACTTGTTCTCAACCTGTTTAGGAGACTAGTCCACATGCACTCTTTTTCACCACTACTAATGAGTGGTATGCTGACGTTGACTTTACTACCTCACTTATGGAAAATGCCCTCTCTCATCTTGATTACAAACAAAGAAGGAAACTCAAGCTGAAAGGCAACCAAGTTTTTGATCTGGAATCATGCACTTTACAAGAGAGGCCTAGATGGTTGTTTCCTCAGGTGTGTAGATAAGGAACAACAAGAAAAGTTTCTTATGACATATCATGATCAAGCTTGTGGTGGACATTTCTCAGCAATGGCCACCACACATAAGATCCTCAAAGGTAGATATTATTGGCCATCCATCTTTCTGAAACACTCAGGTTTGGGTTTTCAAATTCAAAGCATGCCAACAATTTGTTGGAAAGCCACAACTAGTTGCATTGCCACTCAGGCCTGTGGTGATTGAAGAACCATTTCAGCAATGGGGGCTAGATTTTATTGCATGTTTTGAATCCTCATTCTAGTGTAGGGCATACTTATGTACTCACTGCAACTGATTACTTCACTAAATGGGTGGAAGCCATCCCAACCAAGCAAGCCAACTCTGAAATAGTCTACAACTTCATCAATGAGAATACCATTGTTCGTTTTGGAATACCACATAAAATTGTTGTAGTCAATGCCACATATTTCTCTTCCAAGGAGCTCATAGAGTTTTTTTATAGCTTTGGAATCTCCCTATCTCACTCTTCTGGCTACTACCCATAGGGAAATGGGCAAGCCGAGTCAAACAACAAGAACATTGTGACCATTATTCGCAAGCTAATTGATGAGAACCAAAGGAATTGGCACAAGAGATTGTATGATGCATTGTGGGTGAATAGGATCACTCCCAAGAAGGCCATAGGTACATCACCTTTTCACTGTTGTATGGAGTTGAAGTAAAAATTCCTCTCACAATTGAGATGCCAGCTCTCAAGTAGTTATAGGCAATAGAAGATGGACAGTACAAGGATTCCATTGACAAGAGGATCGTATTTTTGGAAAAGATGGAAGAAAATAGATCCTAAGTGGTGGATCAAATCAAGGAGCATCAGTTGAAAGTGAAGAAAATATTTGATATAGAAGACCAAGGTAAGAGAATTCAAGGTTGGAGACTTCGTTCTGCTATGGGACAATAGAAGAGAACCTAGAGGCAGCCATGGAAAGTTTGATTCATTATGGCTCGTTCCATTCCTGAATTCGTGGAAGCTTGTGGTGAGAACGTTTTCCTTCTCTCATGCTTAGATGGAATGCCATTGGAATTTCCTCGAAGTGGGAAATACTTTAAATTATATCATCAATGAAAGCGGGTTGTCCCCCGCCTTGTACCATAGGTGTGTTTACCTTTCCGTTGTGTGGTTTTGTTTCCCCTTTCTATTGTGTGTCATGTGTGCTTGGGTGTTTCCTTATTTTGATATTTATTTCTCAGAATTGTACATGACTCTACAAGGTTCAATGGATAAGGCACTCAACGTTATATGTTTTAAAACTTGAGATTCTGGATCCGTCATACCACGTCTTCATCCCTATGCTCAGTCCATGCCATGTCCCCAAGCTATAGCCAGTTGTTGTCTCCTGAAAACTTCTCTGCGTTTTCACGGCCAAATTCAAATTTTATTTTGAGCTCATGCCCTTCATTGGTGTCTAAGCCAAGTTAGAGGTTCATGAAGTTAGCAAAATCCGTGCCATAGTGCTATTTAAATCTTTGTTTTGCTTGTTTTGAGAAATTCTCCATCTCCCAGTCTGTGCACGTAATATCCTCTTTACAATCTCATTTTTTAATCGAAATTATTCACTTGTTCTATGGCTTGAGTCGCCAAATCATTTTTTTTGCCTCCATGCCTCCAGCTCACGAAGGTTTCTTCAAAAATTGGACTTTTTGGAAAAAAGTGACAAAGTTCTCTTCCTCTGTGTATTTTTCCCACAGTCCGGGAATGATGGGTGTTTTCTTTCCCATCAAATTTTGGCCCCAGCATCCATAGGTACGTGGACATACCTAATTGGCTGTGGGTTGGCAGAGAATTTTGAGTTTTTGAGCCTATTTGTAAAAAGGGTGAAAAGTTAAAAAGTGACCTGCAACCCTGATCAGGATGGGCTAAAGGAAAAAATCAAATTTTGAACCTTTTTCCAAAAAAGGTTCAAAAAGTTCAAAGTTGAAGCCGTGACAGGGATAAAAGTCCAAAGGTGAAGCCATGTATGCATGTTGAAAATTCAAAGTGGACGAGCGGGCCATCGGAGGAACTTGTTGGAAATTTAATCAAATTCTCCAAAAGTCGAAGTAACGAAGTTCTAGAATGCTCCGCAGCTCCACTTTCAAGGTCATCGGGTCCGTCGTATGAAAAGTCAAAGTGGGAGATCTAACGAGAGCACATTCAATTTGGCGGAGTTTGTAGCCATTTTAATGATTAATTCTCTGGCTTTTCCGGCCATGGCCTTTTTTCCAAAAGAAGAATTCAAATGTTGAGAAATGATGAGGTCTTTTTGCGACCCCATCTTCCATTAGTGGAAAACCTACCACGTGCCTAAGTGTAAAAAGTTAAAGCATGGACAGCTGGAAGTCATTACAAAGGAATTTGAGTTTTTGAAGACTGTAAATGATTTTCATGAAAAAAGGTTAAAATGTTGAGAAAATTGGCCATGACTTCCCAGCTTCTCCAATCTAAAATTTCGTGCCATGTGCCTTTAAGTTGTAAAAGTCAAAACAGGACATCGCGTGCGGTGGAGGAATTTGAAGGATTTTATGAGCCTTTTTTCCAAAAAAGGATTAAAATGGTACTTTGAGAAAAAGGTATTTTTACTCAGTCTCAAATCTCTGGTCCTACTATGTGGATTCGGCCTCGATTTCAAAGTGCATAAGAGAAATTCAAACGGTTTGTATTCAATGTTTGCAGGCCTCAAATGTTATACATTCGCGTTGCATTGATCTGGTTTCCTTCATTCCCACGCTCATACCAGTGTCTATCCTTGCAAGCAATTGGAGGAATTTGCCATAGAGGCAGTGGAATGCCCCTTTGTAAAGTCTGGTTCAAAAACCACCATTGGAAAACTTGTTTTTCATGCATAATATGGCTCCTCAGAGCCATTATAAGTAGAGGGACTTAGATTCCGATAGTGTTGTTTCAAAAAAGACCAGAGTGCTCTGTACCTGCAAAAGATGAAAACACCATACTTCTTCTATTTTCCCTTATCCTTAGAATTTCCTCTATTCTCAAAGCTCTGTACAAACTCTGCCTTAGCTTCAATAATAAAAGAAGGAATTTTCACCTCTTTGATAAATTCATTGGTACCTTACGACCAATGAACTTTATTCGGTCTTGCAGCTTCTCCTGCAGATTTGTTTTTCTTCTAACTATAAATGCATCTAAATGAAATTTCTAATTAATGTGTGTGGGCATTTGATATTCTACTCACAACATTAGTTTTCTCCTACCTCCATTTCCACTCCCCTTCCCCTTTCCAAGACAAAGTTTCTTCTCTAGTGAGACATTGCTAGCTTTGCCACAGGGTCAATGGAGTGCCCCTGTTGGATCTCTTGTTAAAAGGCCACCATTGAAATCCACCTTTTTTGTATGCACATACGGAAGTTGTACCATTCAAGTAGAGGGACTTAGATTCCCATAGCGTTAGCTTGAAACCCACCAATTTGTCCACAAGACAAATTTTCTCTCCAACATTCCACAAAATTTGTTTTCACCCACTTAAATTGCTAACCATCTTCATGCATCTCACAAACACATAGGATCCATATAAATAACATTGTAGTGAATGAATTATCCTAAATTATTGATGAAAGCAATTTCACAAAATTGAATAAATAGTGATATAAAATTTCCTGCAAATTATTGGCATTTCACAAAAATCTATGGACATACATGCCAACAATAGGCTAGAGTCCGACTGATTCCATGTGAGCCTGCCAGTCTTTGCAAATATAATAGATCAATTTGAAAAGTCAACAAATGCCCATGATAGGTGAATTTCTAACTGAATCCCTATAGAACTATCAAACCACAATAACTACAACTTTCATCACAAAATTGATCAGATTTAAAAATAGACAACCAAATGCCAAAAAAGGCAACTATCAAATTGATTCCCTGTGACATAGCTAATCTTGCAAATACAATCTCACCCAAAAATAGATCAGTAATAAATAGACACCAAAATGCCAATTGTTAGGCGAATGTCCATTGATCCTGTGAAATTGTCAAATCCCGTAGCTGCAAATATGTTTCTCAGTGTAATCAAAATGTGTTTGAACGTTATAACAATATTGTATCGAGAATAGCCACACATTTATTTCCCAAAATGGGTCTTTGTACAATATCAACTGTAGATTTTGTGATTTTAAAATATAGCCACACAAAATTTCACATTATGATCACAATTACAAGCACTGCCCAACCATATGGGTAATTGGTAAAATGCATCCAACATATACATTCCAGTAAATGGGATGCATTCCCAAAACAACAGTTACTATCTTGAAATGGAAGTATGGAAAACTGAACACTGTAAATATGCCCAACCATTACCTACGAAAACTGGTTTTGGTCGACCACTACCAGGTATCCATATTATGCTTAAAAATATCAGTTTAGATTTCTTTTACCCAAGACCCGCTTGTATCCAGGAACTCATTTGATGCTAAATCAAAGCCATTACATCATTATAGAGTTAATAACCCAACATTTTCAAGCTTATCATTAAGACATGATAATTGTAGCATGATAAATACTTGTTCTAGTTGCAATGTTCCTCTGTGTTGGTACCCAGATTTACTCTTCTTCACAAGGCCAAGCAGCATCATGGATTTGACAAGACACTCAAAAGCAGATAAATGATTATGTATGTCATTTTGTAGCTAGGGAATAAATTTATCTGACTTTTTAGCACTCAGGCCTTGAAGAAGTGGGTAGCACCTTAAAAGGATTTGATCTTATCCTAACTATTTTAGGTTGTGCCTTTCAACCAAGGTAAGAGAACCTATTTTGTAACCTCTGTTATTGAAGGAGACATAGATACCTTTCTTTTGCACAAATTTTATAAAGAAAACCTTGGGAAAATATGATCAACACACCAAATATGACTCTCACGAGTTGTCACTTCCAGATTATGGAGATATTTTCAATACAAGGCAAAGGTTACTAAAGACATTAAGAAATCCTGATTGTTCTGCATATTTTTAACAGTAGATTTTGTTCCTTTGTTGATACACAGGGCAAACAGGGGTAGTTCAGGGTGGATCAATGGTTTTTAAATGATTTTGGTGGGAGATGAAGTAGGATAAAGTTGATTATACTGGATCTTTGGAGGGATTCACAATAATGAACAACTTCACAACAGAAAGCTTCAGAATAGTCAAGACATTCCTTCAACCAGAAGGTGTGCTTCAATGGAGGCCCAGATCAACACAGTTTTCACATAATATTTAGATACTCTAACACAAAGGCTTGAATTTAAAGACTCAATTAAACACTAAAGTTTCTGATTAATCACGCCTAAGGTACACCCGAAGACTTACAAACAATCTTTATCAGCAAATGACAGTGAATTGATTTTAAATTTGTTTATCTCATCCAAGATGAAGGCTCTTCTTGAAATGAAATTGTAAATACCATTAGACTGTCACAGGGATGAGATCCTATGTGATTTCACAAAAAATTCATTGTAAGATTGCAATAGGAATGAAAGAAACTATTTGCAGACATTTTGAAAATAAAGCAGACACAAAATTGTTAGAGATTAGACACAAATTAATTCCAAAATTGCTTAGATTCATCAACAGGGGAAAGCTTCCAGAGCAATCTCAGAGCTTGTCAATGGCTATACATCTGCAACCAACTTGACATGAAAAAAAACCTAACACAGAAGAAAATAATAGGTAATCTCAGCTTTGGCCTCTCGGGAAGATGGTTTTCTCAATTGTTTTTTCTCAAGAATTCATACTCTGACCATTTGCAAGAGTAATCTCATTGCATTTATAATACACCCTTTACATCCAATTTCCCCCCCAAAAGAGGAATATTTGAAGCACCTTTTTTGCACATATCGGATCATGATTTGCAAAAAGTGACATTCAACAGATTCATAAAAAAGTTGCCAGGTGTTTTTAAAAAAGGTGAATCATTGCAAATATTTGCATCATTGTTCTAACTGGAGGCATATTCTTCATCCTTGGCACCTGCAACACCTTTTCCCCTCAAAAGAGAAGAATATTCGATGGACCTTTGATTGTTACCAATTTTTTTAGACAGAGACATTTAACAAATTCAAATCCAAAATTTTCCAGGTGGACCAATTATGAACTGATCACATCTCTGGGACCCTCGATTAATGACTAGGATGCCATGCCACAATTTTTTGGGAGTCCTTCTAATCATTTTGATTCTGTCATGTGAGAAATCCCCCCTTTAATCATTTTTCAGAGCATTTGCATAGCTGGACTTGACAGGTCATCCCTTTTTGCTTTCGAGGCAACGCCTTTTTAACCTTTCGTGCCTGCACTTTCATCATTTCATCCTTTTTCCCTCTACACTTTTTGGATCTGGCATTTTCCATTTTTGCATGAGCCTGAGAAAAAATCCACTTCAAAGTACTTCAGATTTACAAATTGAGCTCCCAAATTTATTCAATTGAACTTTGTAGACCAAAATGACACAAATTTGCCAAAAATTTGATGAAGAATGATGTAAAAATGCATCTCCAAACATCCTGGAGCTTCAATGGCTGATAAAATAAAATGAAATGCACAGCTACCATTGATCTTGCCTTTCAAATTTTAATCTAAGCCCTCCACATGGAAAAATGTGATTAGAAATGGGTCTGGGAGCATTTTTTGACATTTTATAACATTTTGGAAAAAGGAAAATTTTCTAAATTTTTCTTGCGTCCCCTCCACCCTCATTTTTGACAATTCAAGGCTTGACACACGTCTTTCAACATGGGTCCCAGCGACCTGTGCTTCAACTTACAATTTTATCCCTTTTTTACAAAAGGAAAAAAACCTTAAATAACCTCGAAGCTCCGTTTCTCCATTTCCCCACCTGCTACGTGTCTCAATGGCACATTTTGAGATGGTCCTGAAAAGTAGAGACCCCAAACAAGCACGGGCCCAACACGTATCTCAGGCCCTTTAGGAAGTTTCTTGAAAAGTCTAATTATGGGAAGGCCCAACAGAAGCCTCCACGTGTCTTTATGGTGTAACTTCAAGATGGTCCCCAAGAGCGGAGACCTTGAGCAAGCGCGGACTCACCACATGGACATGTTTTGGGTTGAAGTGAGCCTTAGAATTTTCAAAGTGCCCAGTAGAGCCACATCCAACCAGAAAGGGCCATGTTTCAAATGATTCCAAGAAGTGATTTTGACCAGGAAACTTCACCTGTCATACCATAAAATGTAGGGGAACCACCATTTGAGCTCAGGGAGACAAAAAACATAACAGAGGTTGCAAACTAAGGAATTTCAATGACAAACAGGGTGAGACTAATTTGAGCACCAACACAGGCTTCGAATCAAGGATGGGAACTCCTTGTGAGTGCCACAAGAACAAGTAGTAGACCAAGTGCCAAAAACATACCATTGGGCAATGGAGTCAAAGAATGATCTTACAGAGCTAGAACAACCATAACCATCTTCCAAAAAATGAACTGAGAAACCAAGCAAAACCAGGTCACCCAGGACCAGGATGACAGTAAAACACAAAAGAAAAATGAGAAAAAAGAACTATACACTGTACAAATGGAGGGCATCCTTATTCAAAGAAAATCAATCAAGGAAATGCTTCAAATGCCTGCCATTCTGGATATGACCATGCTAAGCAGTTCTGATATGTTTTTAATAGCTGGTCATATGATTGCATCTCTTTTCCATCCATGTCGCTATTTGACAAAATTTCTTCAGGCTTATCCTTTGTACCTGGGTCAAGTTTTCTAACATCTTTTGAGGCTGCATCAAACATCAAAGTCTTAGGAAAATCATCATGCTCATGATACCTGCACTGATCAATTTCATATTCGTTGAAAGCAACATAACTCACAGAGTTATCAATATCAATATCTGCAAGTAATACTTCATAAGAATCATTGTTGGGGTCCTCAATAAGATATAACATCTTCTTTTCACCAGGTAACTTCACAAGGTTGTGTTAGGTTGTGGATCTTGTTTTCATGTGAGAAAGTTTTGAAGACTATACACTAAGAGTACTGTACACTTTCCACGGTTGTCTCGCCGGCCCAAAATTTTTTTTTGGGCCTTAAAACATGTCAGATCAATCGGGAAATGTGCTTTTCTCATATGGGTGGGATTTTTGACCCATAGGTTTATGGGACCGTTTTGGTTCATGGTTTTAATACCCACAGTTTTATAAAACTACTTAAGTAGTTGTTTACTTATATGATTTTATAATATGGTAGGTATACTGTAAACATTACAGATGTGCTTTGAATTTGGGTGTGAATTCTGTAGAGTTTGTTGACCATAGCTCCAAACATATTTGGGTATTATATTGAAAGAGCGGTGGCTTGTAATTAAATTTGAGCAAGTGATTCTTGGTGGATGTAGCCCAAATTGGGTGAACCACATTAAATATTGTCTCTTTATGTTGTGTTATTTTATTCTGCACTTTTATTTGATATTTGTAATATTTTTGCATATTAGTTTCTACTATTGTGATTCTGTGTGGGATTGTTCTGCATATTTTATCCCTTATTTCCTAACAGGTTGCCCTCAATTGGTATGGTGGCATAAGACATGTCCATCTGAGCATTTCCACCAACACTTGCAGCCCACTTTCTTGATAACAACATGCCCCATTTGGTAGGGCAATCAACAATGACAACATCAAGTTTCAGGTTCTTACCTGGATAAGCTGCAAGTTGTACCACCAAACCTTTCACACATCCAACAACGGGCACCTCTCTAGAGTCCATTGTAGTACACTTGCCATAAGTTGCTATCACTTTAATGTTCAATTCATTCATGACTTCCAGAGGCATGACATTGTATGATGCTCCGGAATCAAACATACAATTGTGCAGCAGTCTATCTTTAATAACTAGTGTTGTAAAAAATGGATCGACATTTAATTGAGACTCAACCAAAGATGTTCCCAAGTAAACTTCAAGTGGTTCACCTGGTTCCTCCAGTACTTGGGGTTTTTTCAACTTTGAAATGGTAGGAGGAGTCTCAACATTTTTTCCTTGGGTGACTTTTTCTTCTCTAAAACCCAAATATTTGAATGCTCTGTTTCTATGCTAAGGGATTCTAAGAAATTCAACAATAGGAACAAAAATCTTGATCTGACTCAAGATTTGGGCTATGTCACAAGGAACATATTTGGGTAATGCAGTGTTAGGAGGGAGGTTTACAAATTCATCTGATGGCACATGATTTTTTACAGTATGAGCATAGGGAGGGACATAAGTTATACTTGATACAACAAGGCCTTTGCCAAATGTAACTTTCTTTGGAGTCTCTTTTGGGATACTGGTAAGCACTGGAATTTTCGGTTTGGCCCGAGTCCCTGCCCCTTTGGCAACACTACTCCTAGTATTATATTATTTTTCATGGAAAGCCACAACATTCATTAACAATTACCTATCCTCCTCAGAAGGTATCCCTCCATCATACTTCTCAATCATTAGAGCTCTTAGGTACTCAAAATCATTATTAGGAATTTTAAAAGCTCGAACCATATCAATTTTAGAAGTATGAGTGGGAGGAAGAGTTAATACCTGGTGAATGCAATCCCAGAAATCTTTAGTAGTTCTGGCACTCATCAGCTCAGTTGAGGTTGCTCCCTGC
The DNA here is from genome assembly GCA_019776745.2 of Taxus chinensis. Classification (NCBI taxonomy): domain Eukaryota; kingdom Viridiplantae; phylum Streptophyta; class Pinopsida; order Cupressales; family Taxaceae; genus Taxus; species Taxus chinensis. Next base: position 498,064,843 of record CM034153.1, read on the forward strand.
TATGAACTCGTAGAGGAATCCACCATACATGCATCATCATCAATGTTATCATCATTATCAGCTTCTTCTTCTTGTTGATTTACTTCACATGGAGGATGTGGCAGAAAGCATCTATCACACCAATCAATTTCATTGGCTTCATCAACAACAGAAACTTGGGTAGTCAGAGGATCAGACACTATTCTACTTTCACGTGTTTGGGGATGTCTATTTATAGGTCCCATGGGTCCTTTACCTCTTTCATCTGACCTCTAATCACCCCTAAGATGATTTCTAAATCTGTCATGATTTTTTGCCTTTTTCTGACCTTGTGAACTCTACCCAATTGCTTTCTCTACTCGGGATAGTTCGTAAGAGATTTATTTGATAGCCCTTGCCAAAGTTTTAACAGCCTCCTCAAGATCCACACTCTTGCTTACTTGATGTTTTTCTAGGTTTATCAGTTTGACACCCTCCCTCTTAGGAGGTTTTCGTACTACTTTGATGTTGTTCTCAATTTGTAGAGCCATGGTAAAGGCCCACCTCAAAGTGCTAGGGTTTTTATCCCTCAAATAGTATGCAACCTTCTTGTCAAATGCATTAACATACTTTATAAGAAAAGATTCATCACACGACCTCAAATTCATAGGAAATATTCTCAATGTCTTATTGAATCTTGTATTAAAGTCATGCACTGACTCATTAGGATTATTTTTAATATTCTCAAATTTTGACAAAAGAAACCTAGGGTCTATTTTGTCACCACACTGTAATCTAAATGCATTATTCATTTCAGTCCAAGAATCAATAGAGTTATCAGGAAGAGATTTATACCAGTACCTTGCATCATCTTCCAGAGTATGAATAAATAATTTAATGTATACATCTTCAAACTCTATTTCGAAATCCTCCATCGTATTGATAAAGAGTTTTAAGTGTTGACCACCAGTTATTGCATTATTTCCTTGAAAATTAGGCAATCTGTTTCTTACATCCTATGGCACAACATTCAGATAGCCAGCCATACCTCTAAAACTAATGGGACCAAAAGTATTAATGAAAAATGGAGGTCTGAGTGGAGGCTGAGCCATGTTATTATGAGGAGGTGATCTTACAGGGGAAATAAAGTGATGAGGAGTGAGGGGTCTCTGTGGTACAGGGATACAATTTTAAGAATGAATATCCCCTAATGGCTCTATCTCTTGGAAAAATTTATTAGATTTTGAAAATATAGGAGCAGATCAAGAAGCAAATGTTTCAAAAATAGATGATGGACCCTCTCCAGATGGATAATTCAGATTTACAAAGATGATACCTGATTCATAAGTAGTTGAGGAAGTATTGCAATCTTCAACCGCATGCCGATCAGTTTCACCAATGGAGATCTATTTTTTTGGTGCTTGATCTCTAACAACCTTCCACATTATTCCTCCTGAATTAGACTTTTCAAACTCTGGAAACAACCTTCTACTAGGGTCTGCGGCAAAGAAATATCTTCTTCCTTCCAGATTTGTAAAGATTAGTAACAAATTTTCAATTAATAGAGGTCAAGACACTGACATTTATCAAAATCAAATCTACTCAGAGTCGCCACTAAGAATTTTCACCCTAGTTGTGCAAATGCACTAAAATAATCTGTCAAATGTCTATCAACACTAAAAATCATGCAAAGCTTTATAAATCATACCTTCCTTCACCAAAATTTATCAATGGTGAGGAAAACTTAGTATAATAACTGCTCAAAAAATTGGACAGATAGCACGCAAAACTTATAACTTTGTTCAATCCTTACAGATATGATCAAAGAATGATGTTTACAAAGCATATTTGCACACAGATCTGTAAGAAACATTACCAGGTTTGGAAAACTTTAAATTATTCAAAGAATCCCCAGTGGAGTCGCTAGAAGTGTGGTTAACGGGCCAAATGGATACGAACTGGCAATAAATCAACAAATTAGTCTAGGCAATGCAAATAAGTCCCCAACAACGTAAATCTCATTCCCCGGTAACGATGCCATTTGGGTGTGGTACTCATATTTACTCTTATTCACAAACCGAGGAGCATCATGGATTTGATAGAACACTCAAAAGTAGATAAATGATTATGTATGTCGTTTTGTAGCCGGGGAAGCAATTTATCTGAGTTTTTAGCACTTAGGCCTTGAAGAAGTGGGTAGCACCTTAAAAGGATTTGATCTTATTCTAACTATTTTATGTTGTGCCTTTCAACCCAAGTAAGAGAACCTATTTTATAACCTCTGTTATTAAAGGAGACACAAATACCTTTCTTTTACACAAATTTTATAAAGAAAACCTTGGGAAAATATGATCAACACACCAAATCTAACTCTCATGAGTTGTCACTTCCAGATTATGGAGATATTTTAAATACAAGGAAAAGGTTACTAAATACATTAAGAGATCTTGATTATTCTGCACATTTTTGCAAGTGGATTTTGTTCCTTTGTTGATACACAGGGCAAACAGGGGTAGTTTAGGGTGGATCAATGGTTTTTAAATGATTTTGGTGGGAGATGAAGTAGGATAAAGTTGATTATACTGGATCTTTGGAGGGAATTCACAATAATGAACAACTTCACAACAGAAATCTTCAAGATAGTCAAGGCATTCCTTCAACTAGAAGGTGTGCTTCAATGGAGGCCCAGATCAACAAGTTTTCACATAATCTTTTAGATTCCGACATGAAGGCTTGAATTGGAAGACTCAATTAAACACTAAAGCTTCTGATTAATCATGCCTAAGGTACACCCGACTTACAAACAATCTTTATCAGCAAATGACAATAAATTGATTTTAAATTTGTTTATCTCATCCAAGATGAAGGCTCTTCTTGAAATGAAATTGAAAATACCATTAGACTGTCATAGAGACGAGATCCGATGTGATTTCACAAAAAATTCAGTGTAAGATTGTAATATGAACGAAAGAAACTATTTGCAGACATTTTGAAAATAAAGCAGACACAAAATTGCTAGAGATTAGACACAAATTAATTCCAAAATTGCTTAGATTCATCACCAGGGGAAAGCTTCCAGAGCAATCTCAGAGCTTGTCAATGGCTATACATCTGCAACCAACTTGACATGACAAAAAATCTAACACAGAGGAAAATAATAGGTAATCTCAGCTTTGGCCTCTCAGGAAGACGGTTTTCTCAATTTTTTTCTCAAGAATTCATACTCTGACCATTTGCAAGAGTAATCTCATTGCATTTATAATACACCATTTACATCCAATTCCCCCCCCCAAAGAGGAATATTCGAAGCACCTTTGTTGCACATATCAGATCATGATTTGTAGAAAGTGACATTCAACAAATTTGTAAAAAAGTTGCCAGGTGTTTTCAAAAAAGGTGAATCAATGCAAATATTTGCATCATTGTTCTAGCTGGAGGCATATTCTTCATCCTTGGCACCTATAGAACCTTGTCCCCTCAAAAGAGAAGAATATTCGATGAACCTTTGCTTGTTACCAATTTTTTTCAGACAGAGACATTTAACAAATTCAGATCCAATTTTTTTTAAGTGGACCAATTATGAGCTGATCACATCTCTAGGACCCTCGAATAATGACTAGGATGCCATGCAACAATTTTTTGAGAGTCCTTCTAATCAGTCTAATTCTGTCATGCAAGAAATCCCCCCTTTAATAATTTTTTAGAGCCTCTGCATAGCTGGACTTGACAGGTCATATGTTTTTACTTTCGAGGCACTACCATTTTAACCTTTTGCACTTGCACTTTCATCATTTCATCCTTTTTCCCCCTGAAATTTTACTTTGCTCTTTTTGGATATGGAATTTTCCATTTTCGTACGAGCCCGAGCAAAAAACCACTTCAAAAGTACTTCAGATTTACAAATTGAGCTCCCAAATTGTTTCAATTGAACTTTGTAGACCAAAATGACACAAATTTGCCAAAAATTTGATGAAGAATGATGCAAAAATGCATCTCCAAACATCTTGGAGCTTCAATGGAGGAAAAATCAAATGAAATGCATAGCTACCATTGATCATGCCTTTCAAATTTTAATCTGAGCCCTCCACATGGAAAAATGTGATTAGAAATGGGTCTGGGAGCATTTTTTTGACATTTTATAACTTTTTGGGAAAAGGAAAATTTTCCAAATTTTTCCTGCAGACCTGCACCCCCGTTTTTGACAATTCAACGCTGGCATTTCTTTCCTGTCGAGGCCGCACTTCAAATTAAAATTTTATCCCTTTTTTACAAAAGTTAAAAAACCTTAAATAACCTCAAAGCTCTGTTTCTCCATTTCTCCGCCTGCTACGTGTCTCAATGGCACATTTTGATATGGTCCTAAAAAGTAGAGACCCCAAACAAGTGCAGGCCCAACACATGTCTCATGCCCTTTAGGAAGTTTCTTGAAAAGTCTAAGTATGGGAAGGCCCGATGGAATCCTCCATGTGTCTTTATGGGGCAACTTCAATATGGTCCCCAAGAGTGGAGACCCTGAGCAAGCGCGGGCTCACCATGTGGACATGTTTTGGGTTGAAGTGAGCCTTAGATATTTTAAAGTGCCCCACAGAGCTGCATCCAACCAGAAAGGACTATGTTTCAACTGATGCCAAGAAGTGATTTTGACCAGGAAACTTCACCCGTGAAACCGTAAAATGCAGGAGAACCACCATTTGAGCCTGGGGAGACATAAAACATAATAGAGGCCGCAAATTGGGGAATTTCAATGATAAATGGGGTGAGCCTAATTTGAGCACCAATAATGTGCAACATAAATTTTCAACGAATTCAATTTTTTTTTTGGTGGTTATCCACATTACTCTTTATGGTGACCAGGTGAATACTACTATCGAATTCTTCATTGCTAGCTTTGTCTAATCCAATATTTGTTCTACTCATCAATAAATTCCAATCATCCATTGTCAGATTCACTCTCTGAGATTTGTGAGAAGTTTTCAAAAATGTTTTTTTCTCTTCACTTTCTCCTTGTATAAATACCTTATCTAGTGTAACAATTGTTTTGAATTCTTCTCATAACAAATTTGCACGTCTATTATTATCATATGGTGTTTTCTTGCTAACTGGAGGAAGTTACCCCAAATCTCCTACCAAAATAATAGAAACACTACCAAAACTAAAGTCTTCTTTTTCAGGGAATGCTTGACCAAGTTAGGAGTCTATGTTTTCTAGAATTTTTTTTCCGATGAAGCTCATTTCATCAATTAATATATATTTTATGCGGCATATTTCTTGTTGGAATGTTGTAAGCCTTGTTCATTCTAATTCTACAAAATATGTAATAGGGATTTGAAGTTGTGAATGGATCATTAAGGCACCAATATTAAATTCCGCAACTCTTATTGGTGCAAGTAATAGAAGATGAGAATGTTATGGGAATGATGCATCTAAAAGTGCTTGACGAATGACACTAATCACATAGGATTTTTCAGTTCTTGTTGTTCCTAGAACCATCATGAACAATGACAAGTTATTTTGATGTCAATCATAATGTGTCAGTATTATATCAAGTACATGTTTTTGTTTAACACCCAAGGTCTCATAATTGAAATTTGGGGATAATTCATCGTCTATAACCAACCCATTATATTTCATGCTACTTATGAATTTTATTGCTTTACTTGTGTATTCTTAACCTTGATATTCATTATTCCATGGTGCTTGTCTGTCAATATCTCTTCTTCCCAACATATCTATTTCAGTCACTTGCAAAATTTGACCACGTTGAAGCCTAGATATGATTTCCCATACATGTTTTGTTATATTTTGTTGAATATGTTGATTAAATTCATCTTTAAGATCACTAGTATTATCCACATCTTCTATAATAGTCATCCTCTCGACATGCCATAGATTATAACTTAATGAATCCCAATTAGATTTTATTGAATGAGAATTAAGTTTGATATCTCTCTCTATATCATGAAATGGCTTGTAAAGCAATAAATCTGAACAACAAAAATCAACCCATTTATGTGATTCATGTGAAGTGATGGAGGAAAACATTGGGAATACTATTATAATAACTACCAAACTCCTAACCTCCCATTTGTTATCTCGTTTTCTCCTTGGATTATATGTTAAGATCTAGCGACATCAATAAATGATATGATTTCAATGGAAAATGCTCTATTATTGTACCCATCAATGAAATATTTTACATGTTCTTCATGGACGTCTTCATCTATTGTAGTTATCAGTTTGAACACCTTACGTGAAAAATTCAAATTGACAAATACTCTACTACTCTATACTAATGGAAGCTCCAACAACATGTGACATGTTTCTTATGCCTCAACATCTCTTTCAACAATTTTTTCAGTTATAAGTTTCCTATAATATGTTTTTGTTGCTATTTCATTTTGATTTTCAATGTTTACAATCCACATCAACATTTAATGATAAGTCTCAAAACTCTTCTCTTCTTTTTCTGCATACTTTGTAATGTACTTGATTACAACATGCTTGGAAAGAACATGTTGTCAATATATGTTTGCTCTCCAAAAATTTAATATGTAGCGATTGTGTGTATTTACTCTATCATCATTTCTTGCAAGTTGAAAATTTTTATCTCCTGTATCTGAGTCTTGATATAACTTTGATCCCTCGAGATTCAATGGCCACGATGTATTATACCTGTAAAATATAATAATCCATTATTTTTTCTTCCACAAACATATATATTTGAATTTCAATTTAATTATTCAAAATTTTGAACATATTACCTACAAACCATTCTCCCTCTTTTCTTACGTAGGTAGACACCTTATCTACACATCGTATATTGTTCTACACAGTTGAGAATCTCTTCGTAGTCACGTTCCATATCCACTTGTGTAAGTTGTCTCATATTTTGAAGACATGGATGTTGTGTAAAATATTGGTAGAGCTATAATTCATATTATATAAGAATATATCATATATTTTGAGAACGTAAGAATTCTATATAAAACATAAATACCATGAAAGTTGATAAATTACCTGTATGTTTCGTTGGTGCAGGTCATCCCAAGGATTCCATGTATGGACAATAGAATGGAAGAATTTTTTCAACATTTTTACATTGACAATCATCAGTCTAATCAAGGTTGTCCATATTTTTTTCCCAATCTAACCATATGAATCCATGAACATGTGGAAAACCTCTATGTTTTCATTGATATATAGACCAATAATATTTAACTTTCATTATTATTTTTCAATATGTGCTTTCGAAAAATTGTATGTCCAAAAATTGTATGTCACAGGTGCATGTAGTGTGCCACTATATGAGGATATTAGATGATATTATGCCTTTGCCAATTTTGGGCTTCTCATGGATTATCTGGTGGTGTTTCAAGAATTAATGCATGTAGATGAAGATAATACATATCAATTGCACTTAAAGTGTAAAACTGATAGATGATCCAATTTGATGTAAAATGTCAGTAAATTCACCACGACATTTTTCCCAATAGGACATTGTACCCCTTAAGGATGTTACATACCACATAAAATGATCAACCAGATGTGAAAGGGGCACATTTTCCATATGCTTGCATAACTCATTAATGGCGATTGACAAACACTGCAAATGAATTTTGTGCATGATGTCTAATGGTCATGTTCATCATGTAATATTTGAATCAAGGATGTTAGCTAAACTGGTGCTCCCTGTATTGAAATAGTTTTTTTTATAATTTCATAGAGACATATTCATTTTAACTATGGTTTTAGCCAATCAAAATTTCCACCTAGAAATAAAGTAGGGAATGACATATCAAGTAATCCTAGCGTGACATACTCATTGATAGGAGATGCTCCTATCCCTAGCCAATCAATCAATGCTCCAGGGTCTGCATGAGGGTTATTTGCATGGATTAATTCCATCTTCCTTGGGACATTGGATGGTTTAGAGGCCATTGAAGTTGTGTGAATAATGATATTTCCTTCATCTATTTCCATGATCAGACCTACATTTATACAATTTCATTCGAATTAGAATCAAACTCCATATAGAAAAAGTTTAACTAGTTGAATACATTTTCATCAAAATGAGGTGGAAGTTCATTTAAAGAATTTTCATCAATTTGAACATTTGAATAGAACTTATCATGCTCTATTTTACATTTTAGTGTATTATATACTCACTCTCTATTGAATGTAAAGTTGTAATTTGTTCCACATTGATCTCTCCTCTGAACAATAATCATTAGTGAATCTTTTAATCTATGTGGAAAAAGATTATCAATTTATTTTACTTCTTGAGGAAAACTTATCATGTGTCCTTTATATTTATATTGAACTACAGTTGCATGTGTCACTAGTAGGATTGGGTTGACACAAACTATCAACATTTCCTCAACTTGAGTTAGATTTACAAGTTATGGCGGTTGTGGCCCAGAATCCATATTGTTTGATGCTGAAAATCAGTGATGACCTTTCTCTTATCGACATCTATTACACATAGGTCCCTCAGGTGTTCGAGAAACTTTTATTCCAAGGTAGAATTCTTGACAAATATAACACATGATCGACGAAGAAAGGTTATCAAGACCGCGTGGAAAAATCATTTGGATGGTATTCAAATATCTTCCAAGCATTCCATTGGGATCAAATATATTTTGTTCTCTCTCAATATGTAAGTCTTGTATTTTTCTTCTTCTAGGTTTGGTTTTTGAATCCTCTTGTAAATCATTATTTTGGATTCTTCTTATTCTTGTTGTTCTTATTGTTTGTAATGTTGTCTCCTCTTACAAACACCATTATTATCTACATTATTTCCCACATCAACATCCATTATATCTTGGGCCAAGTTTTATGGTGTTTTGAGGACATGATCCAATGATATTAAATTTCTTCCCCCAAAATTAGCTTCAACATTACCAACCAATCTATGATAATACCTTTGAGATGATTCACGGTGAAGTTTTTGTCTATGTAATATTTCTTCCTCAGGAAACTGATCTTAATGAGTTTGTCTTTGTGACCTTGTTCTTAATACATGCGAGTCATCTTGAGATGATCATGCAAAAATTGTTATCATCTTATTACATTTTTTCATCTTTATACATGTAATTCTTCATTTATTAATTCAACCATACGTTCTGAAAATATTTGTCTATTGTTATCATTTCAAATTTCCTTTGTTTCTCTTTCCGCACATCTTTCATTTCTTATTGTCTTCTTCTGCGATATTATCTTTGATATGATCTTCTTTTCTCTTCATTTTCAAAATTTAATCTTGGTTGAGCCATACCTATAAAGTATTTTCAAAAAATTGTATAATTATTTATATAAATAAAAACTCCGCATACATGTAATAAACAATAATCATACAATATCAAGGTTCTAACAATTAACAAGGCTTGTCAAAGAACGATTTCAAATAAAGAGAATATGATCTTAGAAATAGGGCTTCCTTTGCCATATTTATGAACTTTTGTTTGATTTTTTAATAATTTTTTCACCAATACACTCAAAACATTATACAATTTATAAAATCATTTACATAAACAATCCAACCAAATTTGTATATATTTCCATAATAAAAAAAATATTTCACAAATAAGGAGTCACTATAGAGAAAACTTGTACATCATTTAGACACGATTTTGTTATAGAAATATTAAAAAATTATATTAGAGACTTCTTATAAAAAAAGTACATTGTTGAAAAATGCACATGTTTAACAAACATTGGGGGCTCCCTCGTTACGTTGATTTAAAAACCTTTTTGAAAACACAATCTAATGTACAAATTTGAATGTGCTAGGAATGTTTCTATAGGAATTATCCCATTCACAAATCCTAGCTCCTTGTATCGAAAAAGGAACTTGCAATGTTGGATTGCGAGTTGGAAAAATGTTTGCAGTAGCTTGTATAAATGGTCCAGTGATTTTAGAGAAATTGTCCAAAATGAAATAAGTACAACACATGAATGAAATATATACCCATGTAAATAATATTCAAAATCATAATGATATTCAAATTGTCTTATTATAGTAAAGAGGACATTACCTATAAAATTTCACACAAAATCCTAACATCAAATTGTTCCATTTTAAGTAATTTTCCAAAAAACAACACAGAATCAAAGTACATTTAAAGACCCAAATATTTTTTGAAATTAGAGAGAAATGATTTTTTGTGATATTTTGAAGTGGTTTTTGGATAATATAATGGAATTTCATTTAAATATTAAAGCTATCATTTTCAGGAATCTCCCCATTAATATTCAAAAGTGAACAATATATAAATTATTTAGTTATGCAACATTGCGTAGGCCATAAAATGATTTCTTCCTCAGTATGTACTCATATAGATGGATGTATCAATTTTTTTTGCACCAATATGATTTACTTTATAGATATTAATCCAATTGAAATTATGTCCATTCTTTTCCATGTTAGTTATAGACATCATTGCTGAACGCATCTATTCGAGAAGATTTTTGACATTTATTTCGCTAAAGATGCAAATACATTTGAAATATCTCTTACACCTATTAAATTGAACTACTACTAGAAAAAGTCAAGATTTCTTAACTCACATGGCTGATATGAAATAGCAACCACATATTAAGAGGTAGAATATTGTTTAAACAATATAGAAGAGTTAATGAAATAGTTTATTATTTAACTTACATTATTTAACAATTAAGTTATGAAATTGGAATAATGGAATATATTGGAATTATATGTTAAAACATGAAGTATTTAAGATATACAAATAATAATTATTTTTATGTGACATTACTTAATTTATGCTCTTGGTTGTTTGATATGAATTGTAGAATCATTCTTGGTTCATGTATAAACACTTATACAAGTAGTTTATATCTGAATATGTTCTTATAAGCACATAAAGGTTATATGGTTAGGAAAAATAAAATGAAACCCTAAAACCTCATTGAACCTAAAAAAAGAGTCAGAAGGGACCACACCGAAAAATTCCAATAGTAACAAACTTATTATTTAAGGAAATTTTTTTTATATAAATATAATTATAATGAACCCATGAATACATAGTTGGGGAGGAACCAATACTTAGTTTGTTTACATTTTATTTTTTATTTTTAAATTTACAACGTGGTTTTTCAAAAAAAATCTTCTTAAAAAATAAAATTTGTGTTTACTTTGATGTGGTCACTGTTGGTAGCTCAAACATGCACCCACGTCTCGGATCTTGGAACCGTCCCTAAGTTGTGGGACCTTGCACGCTTGGGACAGATCTCCAGAGAAGGCCGATTCCTCTATCTATTTCTATTTCTACAACTACTCCTAGTGCTGGAAGGGAAAACTAAGCTAATAATGCTAAGGGACTAGGGATAGAAGAATAACATGAAAGGAAACTACACTAAAAGGTGATAGCACTAGAAAAAGAGGGATGAACATTCTCTGTTCTGAGTGAGAATGACAAGAAATGCGTGAAAGGAGGCTAGGCACGAGTAGCAAAAATAAACACGTATTCACCAGACCATTCTCACGGAACATAACTAAATAAAGAACTGTAAGGGATGTGAAATGACACAACCAAAAGGCAACGTAAAAGAAAAGGAAAAATAAGAAATGTAAACATGTTAGGATAAAGAATAGTCATAAAACGATGCTTCTATTACTTCCAGAAATGTACAGAGCTGCTACAATGATGAAGGAGGCCGATATCCACATGCAAGAGCCAGATTTAGAGGTATGCAACTCAAAATATAGAAAGTATGGAGTCCTTAGCAAAATGCGAAAGGATCTAGAGTGTCCAACATAACAAATGAGTCTATCTCTTACATTTATAGATGAATCCATGGAGGAAGAAGGGAAGAAAGGGGGGAAAACTTGAATTTTAAATGTATCCACCAACAAGAAGAATTCAATGCCTGTAAATCCACCTGGAGATTTGTGAAATATGCTTCCCCAAGCTTTTGTCATGTTGAAGAATAAAGGAGGGCAGATCATATCAAATCGGGTGGTTAGAGCAATTAGATCTGCTCATTAATGCTTAAAGAGACATTTTCCCATTTCTCACTTAATAGATCCACCAAGAATTTGAATTTGAATTTCTAGCACTATAGCTGATGTCAGTAGATTTTGACAAGTCCAGGCACATGCTGATCTGAGCTTTGTAGAAAAATATACAAATTTCTGAGTCGTTGGTGCATGTAAAACACATGGTGTGTGTGGATTGGCTAAGATGATGGCCAATTGTGTGAATGTTTGTTATTTTTGCCATGTGTCACTTGCGGATTTGTTGTAAGGATTCAATGCCCTATTGGTGCACTTTGATTGGTTGTGCATGTCATATTCAGGCATGTTGGAAGATGACCTTGGCACAGAGGAGCGCAAAGGACGGGGTGAGGGACGAGAGTGCAGAGGGAGGCACAGAAGGGCACACACGACGCATGTAGGAAATGAGGCAAACTAGTGTGTAGAGAACTCATGGTCAAGGTATAACTATTAGAAAGTAATGGGCGTGGCACATGAGGAGATCAGGGACTTAGCTGATTGAAGCAAGTCTGAGATGCGCACAGGGTGAAGAAGCTGCTTAGGAAGAAGGTGAAAGAGCAGAAGGTGGGTGCAAGGGAGGAGTGGAACAAAGAGGAAAAGAAAAGGAAGGAGAGGACATAAAGCATGTAAGGGCACTTGAGGAAAAATAATGGACGCCAAGGGGAAGCTGCAACCAAGGAGTTGTGCTAACTGAACCTGAGCACGCGAAACCTTCAATGAGAACTTGAGAGCCAAAATATTTATATCAGTTACCCAAATAACTAGGAGAGTTATTTGGATAACAGTTTTGGTGAATTTCGGGGCCATCTACCTACTAGATGAAGAAGATCAATAGCCTAAAGCATCCATTGGGCATGGGGTTTGCTATGTAATCATGAAACTACCCCTGTAGTCACTTGAAGATCATTTCTTGATTCTATACTAAATCTTGCAATTGATGAAGTTTTGTATCCTGGAATCAATGGAAGAGCACGCACATGAAGAGCGTGAGAAGAAGAACTATGTACAAACAAACAATGTGTGCGTAGTGCACTTGGAGGAATTGAAACTACTCTAATATATACAACATGATGCAACAAACTTAATGGAAGGGTTTGAGATAGATCCCATTTACTGGGATTTGTAGTGCACCTCCATCAAGATGAGTTAACTCGAAAGAGTTAGCTTCTTTGTAGGAACTGATGATGTATGGGCCACTCCAAAGTGCATCAAAATTTGAATGGTGCCCTGGTTTAGCTCTTTCAACATCCCATTTTAGAACCAAGTCCCCAAATTTGAAATCTTGAGGCCTAGCCTTTTTGTCAAACCATTTCTTTGTTGCTTGTTGATGTTGTTCTAGCTTGATCATGGTAGAGTTCCTTAGTTCTTCAAGATTAACCAACTCTACCATTCTGATTTCTCTCTGGTTTGTGCCTTCAAATTCTAGCTACTGGGAAAGCGCTAATGAATTCAGGTCTAGTGTCAAAGGAAGGGTAGCCTCCTTACCATAGACAAATCTTGTCAGGGGAATTCCCTATTGCCTTTTTGAATATGATTCTATCTACTCAAAGTGCACATGAGACCTTTATATGCCACTTTCTTTGGCTGATGTTCATTGTGCGCTTCATGATTCTGATCAGGTTCTTGTTTGTTGATTCTTCCAAACCATTTCCCTGGGGGTAATAGTTGGAAGAATTCTTCAGAGTAAATTCCCAGATTTAGAGCCCAATCAGTGATTTTAGTACCAAGGAAGGCTTTCACATTATCAGAGATAATGGTTTGAGGAACGCCAAACCTTGTGACTATACCTTCGAGAAAGTCAAGGATGACTGACTCAGTTGATTCCTTGAGTGTGACAAATTTTGTCCATCTGGTGAAGTAATATGTAGCTATCAACACCCATTTGTGTCTAGCGCTTGAAGGTGGATTGATCATGCCTATGAAGTTGAGACCCCATTGCGCAAAAGGTTGATCCGCTTGGATTGGTCGCAGGGGGAGCACTGCCAATTTTTCTTTCCTGCAAAGAAAACACATTCCTTGAATTTTTTGATCCACCTATGTGCATCTGCAAACATGGTTAGCCAGAAGATACCTGCCCTTATGATCTTCATTGCTGTAGTTTTAGCAGAGAAATGTCCACTAGAGAATCCATCATGAAATTATGCTAACACTTCTTAAGTCTGTGCGCCATTGATACATCTTAACATCACACCATCAAGATTCCTTTTGAAGATAATTCCATCAATCAACACATAAGGGATATATTATAACCTTAGATGTCTTCTCTTTGCTTTGTTTAAACCAGGAGGGTACGCACCCTTAGAAAGGAATGTGATCATATCCTTCATGCAATCACGTGCGCTAGGGTGTGTATTCTACTCAAGCCATATGCACGAAAGACCTTCCAGAAATAATGAGGCCTTAGGTTCAATATGCTCATCCTCAACAATCTGCCTATAGAGTGTGCTACCTCTTACTAGCTTTGTGGCCTTGATAGTCACATCATACTCCATGATTTTGGTCACCCATCGTGCTCTTTTATAATTGATTTCTACTCCCATGATGAAGTCTCTGACAGAAGAGTGGGAGACTAATTGGAAAGCATAATCTTGAACTTATTGAGCGCGCGCATAATGGCGAAGACCTGATTCTCCGTGTGACTATATTTTAGTTTATAATCCTTCAGCATTTGGCTGAATAAAGTGACTGGTTGTTCCAACCCTTGTTCATTTGCTTATGTTAGGACAACAACAACACTTGTATTGGCCTCATAAGCATAAAGGATGAAATCCTTTGAATAATCTGGATTGATGAGTGTTGGTGCGCAAGAAATTTCTTGCTTGATCTTGTTGAATTTTTCTCTTCCTTCTATTGTCCATCTGAAGGTTATGTCCTTCTTGAGCATCAAGGTGATGGGCTGAACCAGTCCTACAAAGTTAGGGATAAAATTCCTGACAAAATTGATCTTGCCAAGAAAGGAATGTAGGGCCTTTTTGTGCACCGGTAGGGAAATATCTAGGATGGTTGAAACATGCTCAAGATCAATTGAGATACCATCCTTTGAAACCACATGGCCCAAGAGATTGCCTTGCGCCACTACAAAATTGCACTTCTTGGGGTTAAGAGACACCCCAAATTTTCTATATCTCTCAAAGACCTTCTTCAGGTATGCCATATGATCCGCACCTTGCTTTGAGAAGACAATTATGTCATCTAGGTAGACCAAGATGAACTCATTGATGTATCCTTTGAAGGTAATATCCATGGCACGCTGAAATGTGGCACCTGTGTTTGACAGACCAAAGGGAATTTTCTGATATGCATATGTTCCCCATTTGGTTGTAAACACTATTTTGAATTGATCCTCTTCCTTGACCAGGATCTGATTGAAACCTAAATATCCATCTAGCATGGAGAATCTTTGTGCACCAGCCACAGTTTGTAGAATCTGCTCCATTGAAGGAAAAGGATAATGATCCTTTAGAGACACCTTATTCAAATATCTAAAATCAACAAAGAGTCTGATTTCACCATTCTTCTTATGCACTAGAACTATATTTGCAACCCAGGTAGAGTATTTGATAGGAAAAATAAATTTTTCCTCAATGAGTTTGGATAGCTCCTTTCTCATGAAGGGCTCTATATTTGGATTGACTAGTCATTGCTTCTATCTGACAGGCTTGATACTAGGATCAAGGTCAATGGAGTGTTGAGAAACACTTAGATCAAAACCTTTGAGGTCTTCATACTCCCATGAGAAGATATCACTATATTTTTGACAGAGAGAGATGAAGGCTTGTTTCTCTTCATGCACACAAGTCTTGTTGAGCAGCAACTCCTTCCCATGTGCAATAGTGGCTAGGGAATAATATTCTTACACAACACACATGTACCTTTCTTCACCCTTGAAATCATCATCAAGGCTAAACATTTTCTCTAAAGTGACCAGCCCTTTAGGAAAATTGTTTTCTTAGCTGTATCACTTGGTCACCATAGCTATCATGCAAGTCAGCTTGCATGCTTGATGAGAACTCAGCTTCATTTTGGATAAACTGGATGATTTTTGCATCACTTTCAAACACTTTCTAGTTGGTGTTGTTGTCTGGAATGGATGGTCTGATCACCATCTTAATGTGCTGAGTGTTTCCTTTGACAAAGTCCTCAGCAGGAGAAAACTGTGAACCCAGCGCGGCCATTTGGTCAGCTTCCTTGTTCATTTTACATGGCACCACCTGTAGATTCAGAGCATCAAAGATCTCAAGGAGGTCCCAAAATCTATGCTTATAAGCTTTGAGAAGCTTATTCTTTGTCTGGCATTTGTTGGTAACTTGGTGGATAACCAATTTTGTGTCCCCAAAGATCTGCACCACCTTAATTTTCTTCTTCTTAGCAATGAGCAAGCCATGCACCAATGCTTCATACTCTGCCACATTATTATAACATGTGAACTACAGTCTGTGCATGAAGAATAATTTCTCATCCTTAGGAGAAATAAGAACCACTCCTGCCCCCGTGCCATTTCTACTTCTGGATCCATCAAAGTACAACTTCCACGGACCCTGCTCAACTTTATCTTTCTTGAGCATGGACAGTAGCAACACAACTTCTTCTTAAATGCAGTAAGTACCAAGCCCAGTTTCATAAGATTCCATTTCTTCAGCATATGGATCAAATTTATGGTGCCTCTCTGCCCATTCATCAAGCACTAGGTTAGGAACAGAGGGTGGAAGAGACTATCTTCCAGGAACTGAAGCTTGTTCTTCTTGGATTAAATAGTTGGCTTGGAGAGGGGATGGGACATATGACTCTACATGATAGGAAAATATAGGCTCAGCTTGTATGGTAAACTGGGTACCATACCTTGTCTTGAGTAACATATGAGACCAATCAGAAGACAAGTAACCACCCACTTTAGCAGTGAAGTCTCTTGATAGGCATAGGGAAAACAAAGGAGGTAGGTCAATGATTGACACATCTTGAGTAATGGTTAGGCTTGGACATGCATGGAGGGTTAACTCAAGATCCTTGATGACTCCTAAGGTGGTGACAGTTGAACCATCAAGTTATAGGACTCCTTTAGACAAAGGGCTATATTTTAGACCTAAGACATCAGTTATTTTCTTAGGCATAACAGAAGTACTAGCACCTGAGTCAATCATGTAATTATGCACTATGTTCTTGCCTATGATCAAGGACATATAGAAGGGTGGGGTTTTAACAAATTTACTTACTTATTTCTCCTCTTCTTGGCAGACATTGATAGAAGCATGTGGCTTCTGCACAGCTAGATCAGCATGCGGGAGTTATGCCAGAGCTTCATGCAATAGATCCCACTAAGATGGAATGGTCAGGGCATCCCACATTGTGACATTTATGTTTGTTCTCTTCATTTGGTCAACAATGCTAAATGGAAGGCCCCTGTCTTATGCATTTGGGGAACAACATCCCTTCTTGACTGTTCAGGTGTGAAAGCCTAGAATTTAGCTAGAGCAGAGGCTTGACCTACCAAAGGAGAGGTGAATGATGCTTCAAAAGGAGCTTTATGTGGGACCTCTTACGTAAGGACTTGAGTGCTTTTACTGTAGGATCTCTTTTCTATATCTTTCTACTTTTGAGGGTCTGCTTGCATTACTGGGAGTGGGACCTATGCACCTGACTCTAACATTCTCTTCTTATATCTTGTGTTGTCTGTAACTTGGGCACAGTCTGTTTGTATCTTCTGCAGCTTGGTTGATTACACAGAAGTCCTCCATGCCAAAGAACATCAAATTTTTCTCTAGAGGAGCTTCTAGTCTTTCTTGATTTTCTGCTTTAGGGGAACTTGTTGAAGGCTCAAAACTGAAGCATTATGGATCATGAAGGCTTGGGTGCATGCGACATTGGCATAATGATATTGACTATGAGGCATGTTGTAAGGGAAGCACCATTCTGACTCTTGCACTAAATTTTTCTGAACTGGGATGAGCACCTGACTTGTACTGGGTGCTGGAAGAGTAGGCGTGGGGTGAACAACTTGCAAGGGTAGATGTGCATTAGGTTACCATCTATCATTCTGCTGGTTAGGCAAGTATCTCTGGTTTCCATATTGATTCTGATAAGGCTGATTGCTTTGACCATGTGCCTGATTAGAATTACCTCTATAGGCTTGTGCCTATTGATTTTCTAATGATATGAATTTGTTTGGTAAATTTCTAATCAAGGCCTTCAAATATTCATCTTCCTTTTGCTGTGCTGGAGAGTAGGATGTTGAGGAAAATAGTTGCGTGCTTTTCTTAGGAACAGGGATAGAGGCCATAAAAGGCTGGAGTGCTTGTGACATTTCTGGTAATAAGGGCATAGGCAGTCTAGGAGCTAACTTTCCACCTGAATAAGACTATTTTATGCCCTTACTGCAATACTATAAGCAGCTGGTAAAGTCCTACCTCCCATGGATTGGATCATAACTGAAATATCATTGTTGAGCACCTTCAGATAATATAGGAAAGCATGTTGGGATGTAGGTCTTACCACAAGAGGGATTCTATCCCAAGTCTTCTAAAATCTGATGTTGAAATCAGTCATGTGCTCATTGGGCACCCTTCTTGCTATTAGTTGCTCCACCAGAGATAGGTGATCTGACTTATCTTCAAAGTAATTGCAAAGAGCTATTCCAAGCTCATCCCAGGTGGTGATGGATCTAAGTCTCAAGCCTTGGTACTGTTGACGCGCTTTACATTTGAAAGAGGCTGCAAGTAGCTTGACTGCTACATCATCATGTGTGATTAAATAGAGTGAGCACACATTTGCTACATCTTGGATATGCTCCTGAGGGGTGAATTAATTCTCACCAGTAAAGTATTGAATACTCTTGATTACACCATTTGGCATATCATGTTTCACAACCAACAACAAGGGAATCCCTCCAGCAAAGTTTGTAAAGTTTCTCAGTGGAGGAGGTGGTTGATGTGCCATCACAAGGAACACAGGTTATCTATTTTGAGGAGGTGCTAAATGGGTGCGACGCGTAGGAGATGGAGATTCATGCATGGATTTTCTAGAATGAACTCTCCTCATGGATAGCTAAAGGTACTCAAAAGAATCCTCAGTTGCTACACTTCTTCTTGTGTGTACTTTTCTCATGAAAGGAGATCAGGACTGCTAAAACATAGATCTTGAAATATTGGGAGTCACCAGATGTGTTGAAATGAACCTCCAAAGGCTGAAACACTAAGTCCACACACCACAACTTAGAGATATGAAATTTGAGCTTTCAATTCTTGTCCCACCCAGCGTGCCAAGAAACTGTTGGTATCTCAAACATGCACCCAAGTATTGGATCTTGAAAATGCCAAGGTGTTTGAGACTATAATGGAACCGTCCCCAAGTTGTGGGACCTTGTGCACTTGGGACGATCTCTGGAGAAGGCCGGTTCCTCTATCTATTTCTACTGCTACTGCTACTCCTAGTGTTGGAAGGGAAAACTAAGATAATAATGCCAAGGGACTAGGGATAGAAGGATAACATGAAAGGAAACTACACTAAAAGGTGATAGCACCAAGAAAAGAGGGATGAACACTATTTGTTCTGAGTGAGAATGAAAGGAAATGCGTGAAAGGAGGCTAGGCATGAGTAGCACAGCTAAACATGTATTCACAAGATCATTCTCATGGAAAACAACTAAATAAAGAAATGTAAGGGATGTGAAATGACACAACCAACACGCAACATAAAAGAAAAGGTAAAAGAAGAAATACAAACACGTTAGGAAAAAGAATAGTCACAAAACGATGCTTCTATTACTTCCAGAAATGCACAAGCTGTTACAATGATGAAGGAGGTCGATGTCCACATGAAAGAGCTAGATCTGGAGGTGTACAACTCAAAATATAGAAAGCATGGAGTCTTTAGAAAAACACGTAAGGATCCAAAGTGTCCAACATAACAAATGAGTCTATCTCTTACATTTATAGATGAATCCATGGAGGAAGAAGGGAAGAAAGGGGGAAAACTCAAATTTGAAATGTAACCACCAATAAGAAGCATTTAATGCCTACAAATCCACCTGGAGATATGTGAAATATGCTTCCCCAAGCCTATTTGTTGTGTTAAAGAAGAAAGGAGGGTAGATCATATCAAATCAGGTGGTTGGATAAATCAGATCTACTCATTAATGCTCAGAGAGATGTTTTCCCATTTCTCACCTACCGAGATCCACCAAGAATTTGAATTTGAATTTCTAGCACTATAGCTAATGTCACCATATTTTTGACAAGTCTAGGCGTGTGCTGATCATAGCTTTGTAGCAAAAGATATGGCTATTAGAAGATGTTAGAGTCATCGGTACACATAAAATATGTGGCACACGTGGATTGGCTGAAATGATGGCTGAACTGTGTAAATATTTGTCATTTCTACCATGTGTCACTTGCTGATTTTTTGCAAGGATTCGACACCCTGTTGGCACACTTTGACTGGTTGCACATGGCACACTCAGGCATGTCAAAAGATGGCCTTAACATAGAAGGAGTGCAAAGGAAAGGAGGGTGTAGAAGAATGAGTCGTGGGAAGAAGATAGAAGGAAGGCACATAAGGGCGTGTGCACATGGGAAATGAAGAAAACTAGTGTGTAGAGAAAACATGGTGAAGGTGAAACTATTACAAAGTAATGGGTGACAATGCAGTGAGGAGGGCAAGGACTTAGCTGATTGAAGCAAGTATGAGACGTGCGCAGGGTGAAGAAGCTTCTTAGGAAGAAGGTGAAAGTGGAGAAGGTGGGTGCAACGGAGGAGTGGAATAAAGAGGAAAATAAAATGAAGGAGAGAACAGAAATCGCACAAGGGTGCTTGAGGAAAATGAATGGGTGCTAAGGGGAAGTTACAACCAAGGAGTTGTGCCAACTGAACTTGAGCACGTGAAACCTTCAATGAGGACTTGAGATCCAGAATATTTATATCAGTTACCCAAATAACTATGAGAGTTATTTGGATAACAGTCACTCTAATCTCCATGAAACTAGTCAGAAAGGTTTCATGGCCTAATTTTCTTAAGAGGCATGGTTTTCTTAGGAGTCATTTATCTATCCTTCTAGACATATTTTTCTCACTCTCACGAATGACTGCTTCTAGAATTGTGTGAAATCAAATATTATCCTACAAACCTAATTATCCTAAGTTTATATTTGTTTTACATTTTTCATATGGTTTAGATAACATATTTTATGTAATTGGGATTATGTTTAATGATTTAATCTTAATTAAGTATGATCACAAGGTAATGTGGTTAGGAAAAAATAAAAAATGAAACCCTAAAATCTCTTTGAACCCAAAAAAAGAGTCAAAAGGGACTACATAGAAAATTCCTATAATAACAAACTTATAATTTTAGGCAAACAACTTCTAGAAATATGATTACAATGGACCCAAGAATGCATATCTGGGGAGGATTTTGTACATTTTTTTTACGTTTTATTTTATTTTATTTAATTTGCAACATGGTTTTTTGAAAAAATATTCTTCAGAGAGAAAATTTTTGTTTTCTTTGATGCGGTCACTCCAATATCCATGAAAATGGTTAGAAAGGTTTCATGGTCTGGTTTTCTTAGGAGGTATGGTTTTCTTAGTGTTAGGGTTAGCACACCAGTTTTATAGATAATATATCATATCTAAGCATACATGCAAATAAAAAATGGATATTCTACCAGAAGAAATATACAGAACAAGAGATATAAATTAACACCAGATTTAATGTGGTTCACCCAGTGTGGGTTATGTTCACTAAGAAACAAGCTGATATATTATCTAAAGATTTGACAAGATATATAATGAAGATTTAAAATCTTCCACACCTCTCAGGTGTACTATATTGTCTTACTCTCAAGATTTTACTTCTTCTCAAAGAATTCTGTCACTCACAATTATTCTCATAATAATCATCAAATTTTACAAGTTCTTCTTAATTCTTAGTTCTAAACCCTAGCTTTCATGCTTTTATAGGTGTATACACAATTAGGGAGCTTAGTCATGCAATTACAATCAATAGATCTTATTTAATACTAAAAATATATCTAATTCCGGAGATTTGAATAAAACACTCCTACATAGGTAACTGACATCGGTTAGCCCTAACCAATGCCAGTTCCTCCTTTATTGAATGATTTCGGTCATAGGTGACTGATGCCGGTCCCTCCATAACCGATGTCGATTAGTATATTTTCCAACAAGATTCATATTACATGTTAATTTGAAGTAATTGAGCTCTACGACTAAACAATCACCCACTTGGAGATTAATTACTACACCATACCTACACAATGTCATTCTTGGATCCTTCCTTAGCTTTATTTCTTCTTCTTCAAGTCTCAAACTTGAAGACCAATAGAAGTGGAGTGTATCTCCAAGTTCTCTTTTGCTAATGGATTCGTTAGCATATCTGTAGGGTTCTCACTCATATGAATATTTTTTGGATTCAAATGCCCATTCTCCAATACCTACCATATGAAGTGATACCTCAACTGAATGTGTTTCATTCTTGAATAAAACATTGAGTTATTTTCCAAATGAATTGCACTCTGACTGTCATTGAAATTTTTCAATCATCTTTCTCCTTTCCCAACTCTTTCATGAACCTTCTTATCCATATCATCTCCTTGCTAGCCTCTGTAGCTGCAACATACTCTACCTCTATAGTAGACAAAGCCACAACCTTCTGTACTCTTGAAATCTAGCTAAATGCCATCCCACCTAATATGAAAATATATCTAGCAGTGCTCCTTCTACCATCTAGATCTCCAGCCATATCCGAATCAACATAGTTGCATAATGAAATATCTGAACCTCCATACCATAACTGCATGCTAGATGTCCCTTTCAAATTCCTGAGTATCCATTGTACTAATTTCCAATGCTCTTTACTTGGATTAGACATATATCTACTCACAACTCCAACTACTTGTGTAATTTATGGTCTGGTACAAACCATAACATACGTGAGACTCCCAGCCGCTGAAGCATATGGTACTCGTGTCATGTATTTGACCTCCTCATGTGATGAAGGAAACTAATCTTTGCTCAATTTTAAGTGTCCAACCATAGGTGTACTAACATGTTTTACATTCTGCATCTTGAACCTTTCTGACACCCTGTACATATAATCCTTCTGAGATAAATACAATTTCTTGTTCTTCCTATTTTTGTGTATTTGCATGCCAAGGATTTTTTTTTGCAGCTCCTAAATCCTTCATAGAAAATTTGTGAGCTAAATTTCCCTTAAGCTCACCAATGTCCTACATACTCGATCCTACAATAAGCATATTATCCACATACAATAACAAAATAGTATAGCTCCCATTTTCAAGCTTCTTGAAATAAACACAATGGTTAGATTCACATCTCAAGTAACCATTGTCATGCATAAAACTATCAAACCTCATGTACTATTGCCTTGGAGCTTACTTGAGAACATATAGGCTCTTTTTCAACCTACAAACTAATTTCTCCTTACCCTTGACTTCATACCCAAGCGGCTGCTACATATAAATCTCTTCATCCAAATCACCATGAAGGAAAGCCATCTTTACATTTAGTTTATCTAAATGAAAATCATCTACTGCAACTGAATTCAATACAGTACGAATAAAAGTCATCTTAACAACAAGAGAAAACATTTCACCAAATTTAATACCTACTTTCTGTGTAAATCCCTTTACTATAAGTCTTTCCTTGTACCTTTTCTATCCACCATCTTCTTCCTTGATCCTATAAACCCACTTATTTTTCAATGTCTTCTTACCTACTGGAAACTTAACCAAATCGCAAGTCTGGTTCTATTCTAAGTAATCCATCTCCTCATGCATGCCATGCTCCCACTGGATGTGGGTCTTATCCTGCATGGATTCTTAAAAAAAATTTGGTTCACCATTATCAGTCAATAATAAATAAAATAGAGAAGGTATCAATCTTTCTAGAGGTTTACTTACCCTTTGTGACCTTCTCACATGAGTTTGGGGTACCAGAGGCTCATTCTAGACCTCTGAACATTTGTATCCAAATCTGTTAGTGACCGACACTGGTCAGCTGTAACTGACATCGGTTCTACTAACCAATTTTTGTTCTTCTCTTTTGTAACCGATACCAGTTCTGATGACCGATGTCAGTTAGGGGTCAACCGAAACTGGCTACTGTGTAACCCTGTCGGTATTACTTTTAAATCTGAGAGTTCATTTTCATTCACAAAAGTCTCAACTGGTTCATCCTTGGGCACCAAAATTTGATCTCTGTACATTCTCTTTTTATTCCATTAAATATCACAAATCCTAATAATTTTAGATTTCTCTAAATCCCAAAAACGGAATTCAAAATCACTAGATCCATAACCAATGAAAGTGCATCTCTTGGCTTTTGCATCCAACTTTTTCCTATTTTCCTTATCAATATGCAAAAAATCTTCTGAACCAAAAACTTTAAGAAAAGAAAGATCTACCTCTTTTCAAGTCCAAGCTTCCTCTGGTATTCCTCCATCTAGTGAACTTGAAGGCCCACATTTAATCAAATAAACCTCTGTATCAACTGCTTCTACCAAAAACTGCAAGGGCAATCTAAAATGTATCCTCATACTTCTAGCATGTTCCATGATTGTCTCGTTCATTCTCTCTGCAACACCATTCTCTTTTGGTGTTCTTGGAACCATTATTTCTCTAAGTATCCCATTCACTAAACAATAATCATTGAAAGTATTGCTACATTATTCACCACCATTGTCAGATCTAAGGAAATTTAACTTTGAATTTGATTCATTCTCAACAAGGGCTTTCCATCTTTTAAAAGTCTCAAAAACATCAAATTTACGTTTAATACAATAAACCCATACCTTTCTTGTAGCATCATTAATGAAAGTAATATAATAATGGAATTCTCCATGAGAAGCTACTTGAGCTGGTCCCCACGCATCTGAGTGTACAAGCTCCAATTTTTTCTCCTTCTTAGTTGCCCCAACTTTGAGAAATCTCACTCTCGTTTGCTTTCTAAAGACACAATGCTCACAGAAATCAATATCTAAATCTTTCAAATCTGATAACTTACCCTTTGTCTTTAAGATCTGAATTCCTTTTTGACTCATATGGCTCAAAAATTTATGCCACATGCATGTATTTGAATCTGAAGTAAATAATGCAGAAAAGGAATCAGTAACATAGGTAGATAAATATAATGTTCCTACCTTCTTACCTCTTGCCACAACAAAATAAACCTTGGTCAATTTCCAAGAGTCTCCTATAAAAGTAACCATGCAACCAGATTCACCTAGTTGCCTTGCACAAATAATATTCCTTTTGAGGCTTGGCACATGCCTCACATATTTCAATGCCCATGTATTTCCATTCTGTAATTTTATATGAACTTCTCCTTTACCAGTAATACTGTAAGGTTCATCATAACCCAAATAAACATGTCCAAAATTGCCTTGGACATAATTTCTGAAATAACCCTTATTAGGGGTTGCATGGAAAAAAGATCCTGAATCTAAAACCCACGATTCAATTATATTATCTAAAGAAAGAATAAGAGCATCTTGCATTACCTTTGTTGCAGCAAGATTTTCTTCTTTACCTTTGTCTGGTTGTTGGTGCTCTTTATCCTTTGACCAAAAATCTTTCTTTGCATATCCTTTCTTTTCACATTTCCAACAGGTAATTCCATTACATTTGGATTTAGATCTGCTATCTCTTAACTTTGATTTCTCATTACTCTTACTCTTGAATCTCTCCTTCCTGCCCCTACTTTCTACATCCAAAGCATTCCCAGATGACGATTCCTCTTTACTCTTCCTGTGAATTTATTCATTCAAGATTATACTAACCACATCATCAAACTTCAAAATATTATTAGCAGATGTTGTATTAATAACAACCATTACCAAGTTATCTCAACTATCAAGCAAAGAACATAAGAATAAAAGCTCTTTCACTTCATCATCAAATGGTATACCAACCGCTTTTAACTGATTTAAAATAGATCGAAAATCATTCAAATGACTAGATGTAGATCCATCTTCATACATATTAGAACTAAATAGTTTCTTCATCAAATAAAATTTATTTAAAGCACTAGGTTTTTCATATAAATTAGTAAGAGATTTCATTAACCCTACCGTAGAAGTCAATTTTGTAATATTGGAAGCCACAGATGCTTCTAGGCTCAATATTATAGATCCCAAAGCCTTTTTGTCAAGAATATTCCATTCTTCATCAGTCATCTTTGTAGGTCTAGACTTCTCATCCAACGGTAAATATAAGTATCTTTGATACAGATAATCCTCAATCTACATCTTCCATAATTAGAAATTTCAGCCATCAAACTTCTCTACCTTGTATTTGTTTTCTTCTTCCATTGTTGTAGCTCCCATTCAATCAGAAAATCCTTTGTGAGTAAATCTGTCAACACACAAAAACCTAAAAAAATCTCTGATACCAGTTTTTGGGGTTAGCACACCGGTTGTACATATAATATATCAGATCTAAGCACACATATAAATAAAAAATGGATATTCTACCAGGAAATATATAAAAAAAGAGATATAAATCAACGCCATATTTAATGTGGTTCACCTAGTGTGGACTACGTCCACCAAGAAACAAGCCAATCTATTATCCAAATCTTTTACAATATATACAATGAAGATTTGTAATCTTCCACACTTATCAGGTGTACAATACTGTCTTACTCTCAAGATTTTACTTCTTCTCAAAGAATTCTCTCACTCACAATTATTATCATAATAATCATCAAATTTTGCAAGTTCTTCTTAATTCTTAGTTCTAAACCCTAGCTTGCATGCTTATATAGGCGTATATAAACTTAGGTCTCTTATTCATGCAATTACAATCAATAGAACTTCTTTAATAATAAAAAAGATCTAATTCCCGAGAGTTGAGTAAAACACTCCCGCACAAGTAACCAATGCCGCTTAGACTTAACCAATGCCAGTTCCTCCTTTCTTGACCGATGTCAGTCATAGGTGACCGATGTCAGTCCCTCAATAACCAATGTCAATTATTGTATTTTATAGGAAGATTCATATTGCATGCTAATCTAAAGTAATTTAGCTCCATGATTCAACACTTAGGAGTCATTTGTTTATCCTTCTAGACATATTTTCCTCACTGTTAATAATGCATACTTCCATAATCACATGACATTTAATATTATCATACAAACCTAATTCTCCTAAGTTTGCCACACAAAATTTTAAAAAATATCCTTGTCACCTACATGTCAAGTGCAAGGGATTAGTGGATGCTTGCAGAACGTTTGACCAAATGACATAATATGATGTCTTCTCATGGAATATCATATTGTAACTTACAGAAAACATGGGTATCCTCATGAGGCATTTCCACTATTTCACTAAATGCAACCAAAGGCTATCTAATCCGATTAACTCAACTTTGTCAGCATACTCCCATCATATATCAAGGGATTTTTATTGAAATTCCCCAACTAGACATCATCATATTGAATCCCATAGTTATTGAAGATGCAAGAAATGGAATTTGCAAAAAAATCCATGAGAGATTTAAAAAATTCAATCATACCACATTCCCCCCCCAATTCTAATTGCCTGCTTGAAGAGGGTTTTATCAACAAAGAATTTATTAAAATAAATTGTAGAAATTCCAGTTGCCTTTCTAGGTTCTTCATAATCAAACCACATATTTTTTTGCCCTCATTACAATTCCCCTCCTGAAGAGGGTTTTTTCAGCAAAGAATTTATTAAAATAAACTAAAAACTAATGAAAAAGTCAAACTAGAAACCACCTAGATGAGATGATCCACTAGTAATTCCTAAAATAATACCCACAGTTTTCAATTTTGATCCTCTTGGTAAGTTTGTTGATTCCAATTACTAAACCCTAATAAAACCACAATGAGACAATTAGTGTTTATTTTTTTAACAATTTATAATAATACTTTACTTCAACCATATGTATTAACGTGTAACTGTTTTTAAAATCTTATGAAATTATTTACTATAAAAAAAAATTCACCCATCTGTATTACCATGTAACTATTTTTAAAAAGGAAAAATACAAGTTGAGTGGGCCCTAATTTTTATTTCACGGGCATGCCATTAGACTCTCCACTCTATGATACAATTGTAGAATGCCTCTCCACATAATTACTCGATTTTGGGTGTGATGTATTTTAATAAGTGAGGTTAAATATAAGTCTTAAGTAATTTGATTGAAAATAATAAATTAGTTAAAATATGTGGCACTGTACACTTATTTAACAATAAGACTATTGCACATATTTCTTTTTCATGAAAGAAGGTAATAAAATTTGGGTTACCATATGTTTAATCTAAGTCGTGACTATTTTTTTGCATTTTTATATGATATTAGTGAGGTAAACAAGAACGAGGTAGAATCAAATTAATAACAAAGTTAATTCTATAGCTGAAATTAAAACTAACTCTCAAATGCACAAATATAGTCTCAAGATCACAACCATATATTCAAAGACACGTCTTTATATTGATTTCAATAATTAGCTACAAAATTTCATACAAAATATCACTCTCACATACCTTGGCGTTAACATGGTTATTACAACATTACATGAATAAGAAAATACCTCTCTAAGTCCCTCTAGATGTGAATCAAATCTCAACCATAGTACTCTAAATGAATTTTCCATTTTCCCATTGATTGTCTCTCATCTCATTTACTTTCCAAAATACAACTCTCTAGGAATTATAACCTAACCAAAATTTATTGACCTTCTAGAATACATTTTCCCTCTCCCAAGAGCCTTATTCATGCTCAAGAGAAGAAATAAAACCATTATGGGTCATTAAATTTACTTTTATAATTCACGTAGGTAAAACCACCACTTTATGTAGTCAAATGTTTGTGAAACTACCACTCAAGCCTATAAAACTATTAGGGTGTGTTTGTAATTACCACTTAATCTTGTTAAACTACCACTTAGTGTAGATTGATAGTTTTGTCACTTTGTAAAGTATTATAACTTTCAGAGGCCATAATTTTGTATATGGACTCGAAATTAGATGTTTTTTGAAAAATTGCATAACTTTCAAAGGGAATCCAAATATGTAATCAAATTAGATTTAGGGTGATGGGTGTCGTTATTCCCTTCATTTAATCAACTCATGGTTGATGTCATATTCAAACTAGGGGTGTTTCTGAAGCTATATATAAAATGAAGAATCTTAGTGAACTCGTAATTGTTTGTAGATATTTATTATTTTTATTTTCTGGGGGGTTTAAAGTGTCTTTAAGATTTCCTGGCCAAAGCCTTATTAAAGCTAAACTATAAGAAACTTGGTAAAATAAACACACATTGCTGAAATGAATAAATCTTTCAGAATTAAACGTACTGCTAGAAGTAAATATGCGTTGCAGAATTAAACACACTGCTTGGAAATAAACACACATTGCCAAATGAAACTCACTACTTGGAAATAAACACATGTTGCAGAATTAAACACATGTTTGAAAATGTTGTTAAAAATGCTTGCAAAGAAATAAGAGTTTAATCTACAACACCTACAGGGACAATTACGTAAGAAATTTCAACTAAAGAAGCACAAGTACTTACATAACTACTAGATAATAGATTTATACAAATTGCTTGAAGATATAAATACCCATAAATAAAGGATCATGTTTCTTGGAGGAGTGGGCCCTTACTCGACCTTGAATCAGGAGTTGAAAAAGTATGATACTCTCAAAATGAAATGGCTATCTTATTATTGAATTGTTCTGTCTTACAAAACTTAACTGTGTATGTGTGTGTGTGTGTGTGTGTGTGTGTGTGTGTGTGTGTGTGTATCATTTTATCTATCTTTAGGTATTTATAAATATTTCATCATCTGAAGATGCATTTACAATCATGAGTGTTCAATAGTTGTCTATCAACCTATAGGTTCTAGTGAAACAAAATAGTGCTAGTGTAGATATGAAATTTAGAAACCTAGCTGGACATACAACTATTGGTCTTACATAAGTATTTCTGGAGTGTGAAGAATCAGCAATTTTTTCATATGTTCATAATTGGAGGGCCCATTAATTGCTATATCACTGGATTTTGACAAAATTAAAAAAACTCCCATTGATTCCAGAACTTTAGAGAAGTTCTGGAACTAAAGGGAAACCTTTCAGAATTAATTGTGAAAGTTCTGGAACTAAGTGCAGGAGTTCCAGAACTAAGTCTGAGAGTTCCAGAACTAAGTCTTAAGGTTCCAAAGCTAAGCCGCGTTGAATCCAATTTCCTCAAAAAGGTGTTGGTTGCTTCATACTTTGCTTATCTGACCAAATGTGACCTGTTTCATCCAAAAACTAAATTTCCACACATTTGGTTAGGAATTACAGAGTTTTTAGACGTTAGAACTAAATCAAATAAAATATGGACAATTACGTCCTAACTTATACTAGATCAAAAAAAATCCATAAAATGCAATCAAATTTGATTAAAAAGAGAGTAAAATGATATCTTACACATTGATGAGGCATATTTTGGCCTTATCATCTCCCCCACACTTACTTGTTTGTAAGTCCTCTTACAAACTCTATTCTTCAAAAATGGGATTGTGAATTCTACATTCCAATTGACTACTAAGGTCAAATGGCTGAAACTGAATGTCCGAGTGCTTCTATTCAGAAGTTTTTTATCCTAATCATTCCTGTATCTTTTTCTGCCAATCCTCAAAGTGAGTGGGATCCTAAGGTTCTCTATTCTGCCATGGAGACATGTGTGTGAGATGAAGAGGAGGCCTTGTGCTCATACCCATCCACATGCCCCTGGGTTTTTCACTAACTTAAGAATGAGTGTACACAAAGTTATGTCCCTCTCCAGACTCCATATTAAATTTGTGGGAGATATCACTTCTCTTCTTCTTAATTCTACAGTGAGGAATTCCCATCTCTTCAGGCATCCATCATAAATTTCCTCAATTTTTTTATCTTCATAAGAGGTGAAGGCATCAATAATTTTCTATAGGATGACAATATAATGTGCCTTGAATCGGCTGTCAAAGGCATGTGATCTAAAATATATAGCAAAGGTGGATGGTTTTCCATAATGAACTCTCATGCAAAGGCCAAATGAACTAGCCTTTAATAAGTGTTCAATATCCCTCTCTTTCCAAGCTATCTGATTCTGGAGTATAGAAACAAATGAATTAAGATGGATTTCCCACACATATAGATTAATCATGAAGCCTGTATTATTTTCTCACATAAAGTTACAAAGATAAAATTCGCAAAGAATATTTTTCTTCTCTGTACTAGCTGAGAAATATGTTGTCATGAATTATGATTCATCCTTCACTTCATGTGGAAGGCCGCATGAAATCCTTGATATTTTCCAACGGATAAATTGCTCTTATAGAAAGACATTATATGCAGGAGCAGGTATTCTACATGTGAGTAATCTTTCACTCATTATACAGACCATTTGTATCTTTTCCATACATTTAAATTTTTCTTTCTCCATTTTATAGAATTTTTCTTCCCACTCTTTCCTTGCATTCTTCTCCTCTTCCATCTTGTTTCTTAGTTCCTGATTTGATAGTTTGAACTCATTAAGATTTCTGCAGGTATCATCCCATAACTACTTGAGTGGTCAGTAAGTTAGCTCTGTTTTTATAATTTGATCCACTGAAGATATTTTTGTCATAGTACTCTGTTCACTAGCCAATTAACATTCTTTTTATTTTTCCACCATTTGTTCCTTTACTAATGTCAATTCTTCATTCTTATCTGTGAGATGAGTTTTTAGTTGTTCAATGAACATTTCTCGATGCTTTTTTTTGAGGAAGTTTAATTCCTCATCTCTCTCCCTAATGATAATTTCTTCTCTAGACAAGAACATAGCCTGCCTAAATTTTTGTTTTTCTTCTTCCTCTGGAAGTTCCTTAGGGAATGAGCGCTACTCTTCCACCAAAGGGGATTTCCCTTTTTATTTCTAAGATGCCAATTCCTCTTCCTCATGTGAAAATATTGCTGAGTCACCCATCTTTTGAAAAGCCTACTCTTTTAATCTTTCATCTTCTTTCTCCAACTCCTCAATTTGACTTGGTAGAGGAGGAGAAATTTCCATGCTGCTCATAATATCAATAACTTATTTCTCTAAACCCTCCTATACTTCAATATCCACTGGATTTTCCCTAGACTTCTTATGAATTCTTTTCCTTTTAGGAGCTTCGACATTTTCTAAAGTGGAATTTCTCCTTGAAATTCTTCTGATTCTTACTTCACGGTCCAGCTTGGGTGAACTATCACTGTCAAAGACAAATTTTAGTTCTTCTGGTATTATTACAGAGGAAGGAGTTTTTTCAAAGAACTAGTAGATTTTTCAGCTTTGATCATCCTTTTTTTATTAAGGGAAAATATTTTTGAAGGGACTATACCCTGTATACAAAAGGGCTCAAAAGCCAGATAGTGAAGATGAGAGAAATAGCCCAGAGAATGGCAAAACAGTCAACCAAGAAGGGCTCAACAGCCAAATATTACAATATAAGTGAAAAAAGGATCTAAACGTACAAATATCCAAAAGAAAGAAGGAAAGATAAAAAAGAAACCAAAAGAGAAACAACATATAGAGCTCGACCAAAAAATAGCTCCAGAACCGCCAGATGATAGCCACATCGCAGCCAAAAAACAACATCACAACAACCCGTTACTTGATGGCTCTGTCAATCTTGGTCTTGATAGCCTGCAGCAACATGAAGAAGGCAATGGCAATGGCCTGAGAGGAGTCTTGCATATCTGCTTGGGCAATTGCAATATCCCATTTCTCTTTAGGACCCCAAATGTCCTCATTAACCCCACTTAAACTGCAGACACTATGGACATGTTGTTCAATGAAATTATAAATGCTTTTGAGGGAAGACAATATGCAGTCATTGTGGCTTTTAGCATTCCCCAATCTGCCATCTAAGGACTGTAGCTTCTTATAGACTTCAGCAATAACCCCCTCTTCCTCCTCAGTTTGAAGGATTCTTTTACCCTTAGCTCTTTCCATGTTTCTTTATAGCCCCTTTGAGCTCTTGTATCTCCTTTTCTAATCTTTCCACCCTGTCCAGAAATTCCTCCTCCTTGGGCTCCTCCATTGGCTTGCTAATATGCAGGAGGTTTTCAGCAAGTTCCAAGTCTTTGTGGTTTCTTAGGACCCGTTGGGAAGTAGGGATTTTAGCTTTAAGGCTCTTGCTTTTCTTGCTGGAAATAGTATCTTCATTCTTTCTTTTAAGCATGGGGGAGTGGAAGCAGTGTAGGCAGGTGGAGGTATGGAGGAGGGAGGTGGGGTAGGATTCACGGAAGGGCAGCTGGAGCAGTGGCAGTGGATCAAAAGGATAAGTCCATGGTGCAAAGGGACAGCCCTAGAGTGGCTCTGAACTTCCCTTATAGATTTCTCCAAAGAGTTAATCAAATAGTGAGGAAAGCTGATAATGTTATTTCTATGAAAGTGATTCAGAAAAATC
This sequence comes from Taxus chinensis, assembly GCA_019776745.2. Classification (NCBI taxonomy): domain Eukaryota; kingdom Viridiplantae; phylum Streptophyta; class Pinopsida; order Cupressales; family Taxaceae; genus Taxus; species Taxus chinensis. The sequence continues at coordinate 498,098,270 of CM034153.1, forward strand.
AGATGCTTTTGAGGTATAGTCACAAATCTTCCTTCCAGGGTAACGTACCTAACCACCATTTTGGCCAGCTCAGCAAAAGGTTCAGGAATCGACGCCACCTTGATGCTTTGATCATCCTTTGAGATCTCCTCCTCTTTGGTACTTTAAAATCACTTATTTCCTTCTTTTTCTCATCAGGGGATCAATTTGTAAGTTACATTTATGAGAGAAAGGGGTTGGGATTCCCCTTCTGATAATATTAGGTCTTTGTCTAAAATTATTGAGTATTTTTTCCCATGCTTCTTCTCCATTTTTCTTTGAGAGAAAATGATGCTGACAGACTAGATGGACTAATCCATGGTGCCTATTTTTCCATACACCCCAAGAATATTGCTAAGCCATTGTTTGGATGGAATCAAAGAGGAAACTAGGAAGGTTTATGATACACTCCTTTTTTTTCCCCCATACCTAAGATATATCAACATTTTAAGGACCTCCCTTCCAACAGTCCCATACTGGCCATCGTATGTTAGGTAATTTACTACCCATAATGCTACTCTATCAAAGGGTTTGGGTAGACTAGCTCTTATGACCCCCTTTGCGATCTTCTTAGCATTATAAATGTACTAGGGTTCATATTCACCCTCTTTCCTTAAGCTTTCCACCAGTTCTTTTAGGGTTTCCTTTACATAGTTTGTAACATGTACAATTGGTACCCTAGATACATTGCTCATTATATTAATAGTAAAGGGAATTAAAATACTTTTAAACTTAGTTCTGGAATGATCTAAATTTACAATAAATTCTCTTACCAATTCATCATTGTATTTTGAAAATTTCTTCAGAAACTCTAGCCAGCCTGCTTATTCAAAAATGGATGTTACTTCTCCATCTGCAAGAATTTATGTATCATCTTCTATCTCTGAATTCTTTTTGATACCCATGGCAAAGAGGATGATTCAAATTCTTTCTTCTTTCAAATCCTTACTCTGCCAAGAGATAGCTACGGAACTAGTGAATTTGGCTATGGAACTCCAAATATGACTTCATTTTTTCCTCCTTGAACTTCTCTGCAACTATTCCCAATTTTCTTTTATTCCACCTAAATGACCGTTCATTATTAATATGCCACCACTTCCATTTATTTATTTTATATCACCTTCATGATTATTTCCCTTTTATTCATGATGTGTAATAAATGGCTCATTATACCGCCGGCTTAAATCAAGTCTAATCACACATGCAAACTTTTAATTTAACCTTTAATAAGATCAAGACATAATTACCATCCTTGCTGATGTAATCAATCCGCCTTGATGACTCATCATTCCTTAAAAAAAGTGAAAAAGAAAAATAGTTAGAAAATACAACTGAAATTTGAAAGAAGTTCCTTTTATTTGAATTAACCACTTATTGATGAGACCAACAACCATTTCTGGGTTTCAATTAGTCTTTTTAGAGAATTGTTTTTGGGGAAGAGAATTCCATTTACTGGTTTTCATTCCCTTCCATTTTATTTATTTAATTTTATTTTTATTTTATTTTTATTTTTTTTATCTTTGGGGAAGAGAAAACCATTTTCTAGTTTTCATTCCCTTCCCTTTATTTTAGATCCTTGCATGTAATTACTTGATATTTTGGGAAGAAGTAGGTTCTTCCATATGATCAAATTCCTTGTCTTCTTCAATTTGCTTCAAGAATTAATCCTTGGTAGGAGGCTTCCTATAGATTTTTAGCCTATGTCCATTGACCAAAAGTGTCCTTCTGCTGCCATCAATGGGAAGTAGGTGAATATAGCATTTTTCATATATTGGCTCAATTTGATAAGTTCCTAACCACTTGGTTCTCAACTTTCCTTTGAATTGCGTGTACATGGAATCAAACAGTAATGCCCAATCTCCTACCTTGATTTACATTTCCTTGATATGTGTATCATGCCAATACCTCCTTTGGTCTTGGATTATCTCTGTCTATTGAAGTGCTTCCAATCTCAGCTCATCCAATTCATTGAGTTGTAGAATTATTTCATTTTGTGTTGTATCCAATTCAATACCCAATTTGGTTGTTGTCCTCAATGTTTGTAGCTCAAATTCAATGGGTAACAATAGATTTTTCCCATAGAATAACTCATATGGTGAGAACCATGTTGTAGTCTTCCAAGTTGTGTTATAAGCCTATACACCTTCAGGTAGCCTCTTCACCCAATCTCTTCTACCTGCTTCAACTGTTTTAGTGAAAATGTTTTCCAATTCCCTGTTTGTCACTTCTTCTTGCCCATTTGATTGTGGGTGATACGAAGATGAATTTATATGATTGATCTGATAGTACATTGTGAAGGCCTGGATCATATTGGACATGATATGTGGGCCTTGATATGAAACTATACTTCTTGGTGCAATAAACTTCATCATAATTTTCTGCCAAAGGAAATTAGCAACTACATCTTCATTAGCATTTGTTAAAGCCTGCACCTCTACCTACTTCATTTCATAATCAGTAAATACAAGAATGTGCTCTTTTCAAATGGTTCAACCACTACTTGAGGTTGCAGAGGCATCTCACTAGTGAAATTTTGTTGTCCCATCCTTTGACAAGGATCACACTGCTTGATGTATTTATTCACATCTTTATATAGAGATGGGCAATAATAGTCAGTGCAAAGTATTTTGTGGGTTGTTATTTTTAATGAAAATTGTCCTCCACTTGGTTCATCATGACATTCCCTAAGTATGTCAAAGATTTCATCTTCTCTCACACACATGTGTAAAATGAAATCAGGACCACAGTTAAATAACATTCCATTCAACCATTTAAATTGTGCATTGGTTTTGATTAATCTTTTCATTTGTTTCTTAGTAAAAGAAGGAGAAAAATTCCTTGTAATATAATTTTCCATATCAGCAACCCATGGTGTATCAACTAAAATTGCAAATAATTGTTCATCTAGAAAGTTGTCCTTAACTAGATACTACTCCCCTGTAGTGGTTAATCTTGACAAGAAATCAGCTACCACATTATATTTTCTTGGATTATACAAACTGGTAATATCAAATTCTTGTAAAATTAATAACCATCTAATTATCCTACCTCCAACCATTGGTTTGTTCATTAAGTATCTAATTACTGAGTGATGTGTATGCACAAATATTTTGTACCCTGTAATATAATGTCTGAACTTATTGATTGCATAAATCACAGCAAGAAATTCTTTTTCAGTGGTGGTGTAATTTCTTTTAGTTGGAGTAATATTTTACTAAGGTAGTAAATACCATACATTTTCCCTTCTTCATCTTTCTGTCCCAAAACTGCACCAATTGAGCTATTCGAGGCATTTATTTAGATGTGATAAGTTTTCTCCCAATTAGGTCCTCTTAATATTGGGGTGATGATTAATTTTTCTTTAATCTCTTCAAAATTATGTTGACACTTTTCATCCCAATAAAATTCACAATCCTTGGTAAGTAAACCAAACACGGGGGCAAAATTTTTACTAAAATCTTCGATAAAATGCCTATAGTATCCAACATGTCCTAAGAATGACTTGATATCCGTGGGGGTTTGAGGAACATGCAAGTCTGAAATAATCTTTATTTTGTCTTGGTCAACTTGAATTCCTCTTTTTGAAATGTGGTGTCCCATTACAATTCCCTCATCCACAATCATAAAACATTTCATATGACTAAGAGACAAATGGTGTTACTCACATCTTGTTAATTTTCTATCCAAAATTTTCAATGCATCATCAAACGTTTCTCCATGCACAATAAAATCATCCATGTATACCTCTAGACAATCATTAGTTAGATCTACAAAAATTGCTAGTACAACTCTTTGGAAGGTTGCTGGAGCATTATATAGTCCAAATTACAATACCCTGTAGGAAAAGGTACCCCATGGAAAAGTAAAGGTAGTTTTTCCCTGATCCTTAGCAGCCACCCTGATTTGATTATATCCACTAAAGCCATCCAAGAAGGAAAAAGTACTGTTTACCTGAAAGGTTGTCTAAAAAATGATCTATGAATGGTAAAGGAAAATAATATCTAAGTGTAACTTTGTTAAATTCCCTATAATCAATGCAAATAATCCATTTTCCATTATTTTTAGGCACAATCACAAGAGGAGACACCCACTTACTATCTAATATGGGGTAGATAAAACCTACTTGCAATAACTTTTTAATTTCATGTTTGACTATGTCCCTCAAGGATGGGTTGACTATTCTTTAAGGTTTCCTAACTGGTTTAACATTTTTAGTATAAATGCGATGGGTACTATACGATGGAAAAGTGACAAGTGAGCATGGGAATCTACAAGTAACTTTTCCTCGCACTCGAGCTTCTGAGGTCGTGCCGAGATAGCCGGTGGGGATTAAATATGCATGGGATGTAGACAAAATAGTTAGGCAATTTGATGTCTTCAACGCGCACTAGTGGAAATTGTGAATCTAAGGCAAAGAAGGCCCTCCTAACCTGAACTGGTGTGATAGATCAATCAGAAAGGATGACTGCTCGAAGGCTCCAATCAATATCCAACTCTGGTGTGATTCGGTCTATGGGTTGTGAAATACGTGGAAAATGACCTGGGATAGTTTCGTGTATATTTCCAGATAAGATCATAGGGTGGATGGTAAATATAATTGACTCTATGGGTGATTCTCTGGCCTAGTTCAAAATTCCTTAGCTTCATTAGCTACTATGTCTAACAAGGATAATTGTTCAATAATGATAGGTGGAAGTGGAGTAGATCTGAATACTAGTGTGCGTAAGCCAGCGTGAATGTCAGGTTGACCTGTAGATTCGTTGGGTTGAGGGATTTTTGGGTCACAACCGTAGATTCATTTTTGTTGTGGACTTGCTATGGTCATGTGTGGAATCAGTCCCTAATCCCTAGTATCCAATAGTCATATGCTTTTTCAGCCTCTATATTTAGAATTATCAATTGTGCGATCTTTTCAGAGTATCTCACAAGCATTCGTGCAACCTAAATTCTTAAGCTGGTATCTATATCTGTGAGAGTGTCTCCTGCGTCTAGCTGTGGGACCAAAGGATCCCAACCAAATGTCTTCTCTCTTTCAAACCCTTCCACACTCATGCGGATATGTATCTAGGGTAATATGTAGTTTGGTTGATTTGACCAAAACGTGTGTGCTTGGTCATCTTCTATGTTTAACCCGTGTAATTGGGAACTAATTTGTTGTAAGTTTATCATTGTTCGGAAGACTTGGATCCTAAGATTTTGATCTATATTAGTTATTGCTGTGATGAGATTGGGTTGGGACACGATTGGCTCGAATATGTATTCTCTGGGCTCTCTAGGTCCCGTGATTGTCATACAAAAGCAACAACGTAAATCCAATTGCAGAAAAGTGAAATTAATTAGGTAAAGTGTTTCTATAGCATATATGACTTCTCTATTTTTTTGTATTTTTCTAATGAATTTATATGAATGAAATTAAAGGAGCAGCTATTTTAATATATCTAGAAAATGACAATTTATCTATTGACGAATTTAAAACAAACAAAGCAACCGAGTATAGCCACTTGTCTGTGTAGTTATAAATCTATTATAAACAATGAAATAACTGATCTAATCTATTTGAAAGACTCTCGATCCTACCTCAGAAGTGAGGAATGAATCATAGTCTCTCAAAAACTATCAATCCCCACAACTTCCCTGGCAATATCGAAAGTAAAATTGACTGAAGTGATTGTCTACTCTATTTGATATGCTTCTAATTAGAACTTTGAAAGCTAGAACTTGGATTCTGCAGAACAGTGGCGAATCTGATGGTGTGTGTGATTTTGTCCCCTCAGTGTGATCTCCTCACTCCTTCGTGTTCACATGGATCCAGAAAAGTGTGTAATGTTAGCATCAACAGAAGTAGATATTAGGACAAAGGCAGCTTAGGATACAGACTAAATACAATGCGAGTATGAGAGAGATAGTGCAAGAGTACAGAGCTTGACTTATGTAATTCCTAGCGGGATTTATTGCGAGTCATGCAACATAAAATGTCCAGAACCTGAAACTATCCTATTTGAAGAACAAAACCTGTAACTTTAATGGCTTCCTATTGAAAACAAACTATCATATTCCAATTGATTTGGATGAAGTGATAACAACAATTGCACAAGATGGATATGTGGCTTCCTAACAACAAGACAACACTAACTAAGCATGCAATGAATGAAACTAAGAATTATAAGCAAAATGAAAGACTAATCTATTGCAATGAGAAATTTAGAGGCAAATTTGAGGGGCCATTTGCTTGAGCACAGGCCAACTATTTATAGCATTTGCATTTACCCAAGGTAAAAACCAAATTGATCTCTTAAACTATAAACAATGGCAAAACACTATTCCAGGGAACCAGAATCATTAATGCAATCCTAAGGCGGTGAAAAAAAGTTGGTAAACATTGAAATTTACGTGAGTCGTGTTAAAAGAGAATTCTAGAAAACGCGTGAAGGACCACTGCCCTAAGCAGGGTGGTGGTTACAGGATCACCACCCTGTCCAGGGTGGCGGTCATGAGACCGCTGCCTAGGCAGGGTGGCAATTTCATAACTGAAGAGAAAAAGGAAAAGAAAAGAGGGAAAAAGGGAAAAACAAAGCATGCGGGGGCTAAGCAGGGCATGCGGGATGATAACACATACTTAGAGGGATTTTTCGGATCCCGAACACCTTGCGAGGAGACCTGTATCATCATTGGGGCACATGTTACGTTGTTCCTGTAGTGCAGTACCCCACAATTTTGGGTATGTATAGGTAAAAATACTTGGATGGATTCCTTTCGTATCTTTATATTCCCAAGAAAAATATCCAGTATGACCTTTCAAGACATCAAAAAATTTAGCTTCTTGATCATTTTCCAACCAACTGTTAATGTTCAAAATTTTATTTGGTTTAATCTCAATTTGTTTTGTTCTAGTGTGTGATGAACTGATTTGTTGAAAATATTCTATTAGGGTGTTTCGTGGACATGAATGTGGTAACAACATATGATATACAACAATGTCTCTAAATTTCCCTTGAGAAAAAATACTGGATAAAGTACAATAGGCAAAGTTATGATACTTATCTTGTTGTTGGTCAAAATCCTCATCACTGATGTTTTCCAAACATTCCTTACTGTTCCTTGATATTTTTGAGACTAAAGCTACTGATTCCGTAAATATTTCTCCCCCTCTCGAAGAGAAATCACGTTCCTCCGGAGTGAAATTATTTACATATGCATGGAATTTCTATGGTTTGGGAGATAAGTATGAATGTTCTGAAACTAATTCTTAAGGTTCCGGAACTAAGTCTAAAGGTTGCGGAACTAAGTCCGAAGGTTCCAGAACTATCCCCGATTGTTCCAAAGACAATTGGTGATCATTCAATGGATGATTAATCATATTCTCTACCTCCCATACATGATCCTACAATGTTATCATAGACAAAGAATATTTTTTTTTTAATTAGTATCAAGATTATCAATCCATAACTATTCTTGATTATCAATAAAAGGTCATGCAGAAGGATATAAGGAAATTTTCTTTGAATTCTTACCATTGGAGATAGTCATATCACCTGATCTGTAATCAATTAAGGCAACAACTATAGCTAACCATGGTTTTCCCAAAATAATGGGATAACAAAGTGTTTTACCTTTTGGCCGTAATATAAGGAAGTCCACTGGATACTCCCATGACTCCACCATGACTGCCACATCTTCAATGATCCATTATGGTTTTGCTACCGATTGATCTTCCATCTACAATATGGTGCTAGTAGGTTGTATACCTGTCAATTGTAATGTTTTCAAAGTGTATACTGTCATCACATTTATAGATGCTCCCAAATCAACCAAAACATTATATATATGTTTATTTCCTATAGAGATAGAAATAACAAGGATTCCAGAATCCCCATATTTGGGAAGTAAGAGTTTTCCTACTAATGATTCAACAAGTTTCCTATCTACCTTAATAGTCATGGGGTACTGCTTCTTCCTTGCAGGTCTTTTCAAACATAACATTTTGATTAATTTGTTTAATTCAAGAATGTCCTTGATTCCTTGTAATAATGGTATTTCAATATTTAGTTTCCTTAATTCCTGCACTAGTTCATATTCCTTGGTCTCAATAAATTCCTTACATCTTTCTGGAAATGGAGTCTTTGTAGAATTGTTATCTAGACGCTTCTCTTTTTCTTTTTCATCAACCTTAGGAATAATTGAACTAGGGGTTTTAGTTTCATTTGACATCTCAGTAATTATAATAGGTGGACTATTAATTATTTTTCTAGATCTTTTTTGAATATCCTTACAGTCCATGGCATTAAGATCAATTGGGTTTTCTTGCTCTGCTCCATAGACATGGGTTGTTTGTTTGTTTTTGGGATTAGCCACTGGTTGTGCTGGTATTTTTGTTTGAACCACATTTTCAATTTGTGAACCTTGTGCTAGAGAGCCCATTATATTCTGTTGATGTTGGCTGGGATATGTTTTCCCTTTAGCGTAGTTATTAGGGTTCCACCTAGTTTATGACCAAGTATAAGGGTTACTTTGACCAAACCATGGTTGTTGGTTTCCTATAGCATATCAAAATTGTCTTACCCAATCCTAGGGATTCCATGTTGGTTGAGGGGTCCAAGGTGGTTGTCCCTAATTTTGTGGTACTGTCTGAGCCGCCCATGGCATCATCCATGGATTAGGAACAGATCTTGGTATGAACTTCCCCTGGCTAGGTTGTCTCTGGACAAAGTTTACTTCTTTTGTAGTGGATGAAGTGTTGGGTTTTTTAAGATATTTTTTTATGAATGGAAGAAGAGAACAATCATTAAATTCATGTTCCATAGATTCACAAATAATACATATTTTTGTTTTATCTAAAGGACAATCTCTTATTGCATGCTTCTTTCTGCATCTAGGATAGTACATAACTAATGGTTCAGTATTAGCATTTGCTTTGGCTTGAAATCCATCCACGGTGGAAGTTAATTGAACTAGGATATATGTTTTAAAGTTTGCTAGTTCATCCATAAGTTTGATCATGTCTTTATTCATACTTTTCATAGGTTTTCCTTTCCTAGGTCCACCCCTTGTTCTTAAATAACTTCTACAAAGGTCTTTAATATCATTCATTCTCAATTGATTGATGTTTCCACCTTTGATTAAATTAAGGGTTTCCTTAGATTCATCATCCAGACCTTTAAGAAAAATGGTTTTACTTAGCTCTTCTTGAAGTAAAAATCCACACCTTTTACTTAAAAAGAGGAATCTATCTAAATAATCTTCCATATTTTCATCCTCTTCCTATTTGATCCTAAAAAATTCTTCTTTTCTGTTTCTCCCTCTATAGTAGTCTTGATATTTGTATAGGAAGGTAGTTTCCATTTTCCTCCAAGTGGTAATAGAATTAGATGTTAATCCCATTAACCACCTCATTGCTGCATCTTTCATAGTAGATGGGAACAACTTGAGTTTTTGATTTTCTGTTTTGTAGTCATAGATATGAGACAATACTTTAAATTCAAACAAAAATTGGTCAGTGTCCTCAGATGACATCCCTCTATATGTGGGAAAGTGTGCACGTGAAATATTCTTCATAGGTCTATCATCATCCTCCAACTGAATTAGATAAGTAAAGGTCCTACTAGGTTCTCTTTCAGCTGGTCATGCCATTTCTGCAGTATCTTCTAGGTATTTTTCCCAATCAATGTGGTATGTGATCCACTTTTGTGAAGGTGAGAAGTTAGGAGTAGGAGGTTGACTACTCAATTGAGAATCAAAACTTGTTTTAAGTAGGTTTTGGGATATAATCCTTCTCCTAAAATTTCCATTTCCTTCTGGTGATTGATCCAAAAAATAAAAAAGTGGAAGTTCTACTTCTTGTATAACAAGGGACAATGGTGCTTCTAATTCCTACTCAACTTCCTTATTTGAACTAGCAGATGTTGATAATTATTATTGAGATGTTTTTTTGAGAAATCTACTATTTGACTCTCTTGGTCTACTCATAAATTTTATGATAATGTAGGGAAGATTTTTCAATTACTAGATGTATGATTGTTTTTCTTTTTGACATCTAATTAGAAAATTCTAACAAGTGGGTCCCTGACAATGACACCAAAAATGATGGGTGTCGTTATTCCCTTCATTTAATCAACTCATGATTGATGTCATATTCAAACTAGGGGTGTGTCTGAAGCTATATTCAACAAGAATAATCTTAGTGAACTAGTAATTATTTGTAGATATTTATTATTTTTATTTTCTAGGGGGTTTTAAAGTGTCTTTAAGATTTCCTTGCCTAAACCTTATTAAAGCTAAACTATAAGAAACTTGCTGAAATAAACACACATTGCTGAAATGAATAAATCTTTCAGAATTGAACGTACTTCTAGAAATAAATATACGTTGTAGAAATAAACATGGTGCTTGGAAATAAACACATGTTGCAGAATGAAACAAATGTTTGAAAATTTTGTTAAAAATGCTTGTAAAGAAATAAGAGTTTAATCTACAACACCCGCATGGACAATTACGTAACATATTTCAACTGCAGAACCAAAAGTACTTACAGAACTGCTAGATAATAGATTTATACAAATATCTCAAAGATATAAATACCAATAAAATAAAGGATCCTGTTTCTTAGAGGAGTGGGCCCTTTCTCTACCTTGAATCAGGAGTTGACAAATTATGATACTCTCAAAATGAAATGTTATCTTATTATTGAATTGTTCTATCTTACAAAACTTAACTGTGTATATGTCTATATATCTATATCATTTTTATCTATCTTCAGGTATTTATATATGTTTCATCATCCGAAGATGCATTTACAATCATGAGTGTTCAATAGATGTCTATCCACCTATAGGTTTTAGTGAAACAAAATAGTGCTTAAAGTAGATATGAAATTTAGAAACCTAGTTAGACATACAACTGTTGGTCTTACATAAGTATTTCTAGAGTGTGAGGAATTATAAATTTGTTGATCTGTTCCTGATTGGAGGGCCCATTAATTTCTCTATCACCGGCTTTTGACAAAATAAATATATTCCCATTGATTTTGGAACTTTGGAGAAGTTTCGGAACCAAAGGGAAACCTTCTAGAACTAACTACGAAAGTTCTAGAGCTAAGTGTAGGAGTTTTAGAACCAAGTGTTCGAGTTCCAGAACTAAGTTTGAAGGTTTCAGAGCTAAGTGATAGAGTTCTAGAGCTAAGTGATGGAGTTCCAAAACTAAGTCTGAAGGTTCCAGAGATAAGCTGCATTAAAGCCAATTTCCTCAAAAAGGTGCTGGTTACTTCATACTTTTCTTATCTAACCAAATGTGAAGCTAGCACACACCCACTAGAGTAGAATGAAGGGCCTAAAATCATCAGGGAGGTGTATTAGAGAGTTATGAATGTTGTAAAATCAGTTTTGGAATATTATGGGAGGTTATGGAACCTTAAAGTAGTTTCAACAAAAGTGGGTCTTTGAGGCCTAAGCAGCCAAAACAACTCCTAAGCTTCGGGAAGTGATTCTGGGAGTTTCATAAAGATCTAGGAGTCAAAAGAGATATCTTCAGATAGATAATTTATATCCCTATGAGATGGTGATTTCATATTTTTCACAAAACCTACGCGTACTTTGTCTAAAACCTTTTTTGGTGTTCATAGCCTTGGAGCTTGAACAAAAATCCTATTTTTCAAGGATAATATGATATAATAAAGAGTTGATACCCCCACCATCGGATTAAGAAGATAATTTTCAGGTGTAATAATATAAATTTTCATCAAAAACCTCCTCCTGGAGCTCAAGGTATGGTCTCGATAAGTAGTTCCCCGAGGTACAACTCTAACAGTTAGACAAATTTCTGCCTTGAAATTTGAGCCAATGGGAGAGTTACAAAATTTTTGTGAAAAAATTACACAAAATATTTGGTGAATACGGTACAATAAAATTATCCCCATCCATCTTAAGCCCTAAGTAATCCATGCGAACTAGTCTCAGCCCCAGGGAGAAGGTAGTCAAAACAGGTACCTGATCTTCAATGGATGATTCCAGGAGCTCTGTAAGGAGTTAAGAGGTAAAAAATACTCCTTGGAAATATATAAGAGAATCATATACAAGGTGGAATCATAATATTTTTCTCAAACCCTTGGCGCTTTTAAGGGGAGATAATTATTTGTAAGGACACGTGGTGATCCTGATCAAAATGGGGAAATTTTAGGAAGTGTAATGCCAAATAAATGTATGAGACCATCACCATTGTATTAAAAAGGACTTTACATGCAATTTAATATAAATAACTATGTGAAAAGATGTGTGGGAGCTCAAGTTATGCACTTGACAAGTTGCTCCACAAGGTGAAGGAGTTAGTCATTTTTTGGTGAAAAAATGGACCAGTGGGAGAGTGGCACAATTTTTTTCACCAATTGAACCAAATCCTTGATGAAATTGGTGCTAGAAAATGTGCCAATCTCCCATTTGATTCCTTGGACTCCTATTTTGAAAGGATAATACCTTTCCACCTCAACTAACCACATCATGCTAAGTGGCCCAATAGGGATGGGGCACACATTTTTTGCAAAAATTGTGCTAGGGCCTTGGGGTAATTGGTTCAAAAAAGTGTGCTCCTTCCCAACCATTAAAAATATGTAGTTTTTTTATATTCCATGCTACTTCTTGTTGTTTCCAATGCTACATGTGTGCACGGACGTGAAATCTCCAAATCCCAGAATTTCTTCACCTTTCCATTGTTGTTACTTACACAACCTTGATACCACCTTCAAAATATTTCTTCAATGAGAAGAATTAAGACTTCTGAGAAAAATACCATAACTATAGTTGCTAGAAACTCTTGGCTCAAAAACCATAAATTGCTCATAACTATTGAACCGGTAATCGAATCTTCATGAAAATTTGGGAAAAAATTCTTCATCAAAATGCCTTGAAGATGAAAAAAACATAACCTAAAAATAAATACCTAATTTTTAATGGCACCCATTTGAATTGGATTTCCCTAGGGCATTCTGCTTTCATTTTCCGTCAATCCGGGAAGCGGGTTGACTTCAAAATTTGTACAGAGCATCCAAATAAAAAAACTAGACTGAATCCAAAGTTTTCTCATCAATTAGACATGGTTATTTTCATATTCTAAAAATAGTAAGTCTCACTGGTTCACACTTTCCATTTTTAGTAAGTTTCCAAAAATGAAAAAATCCCTCGAGAAGAAAAAAAACTGAAAATCATACAAATCAAAAACTAGGGCATGCGGGTCGAAAATTCAAAAAGCAAAATCAACCTTCCAAAAATAGAAAATGATTTGAATTGAGCCCAAGACATCTATTATAATCCTAGAATGTGAAAGAAACACCTCACTGCAAGAAACAAGGTGAAAGAGTGAAATTGCCCAAAATAGCAGCTCCTGGGACCTAGTTTCCAAAAATAATAGTTTTTGGTCCTGAGAGCGAAAAATTACTACCATCTCCGTAGTAACATATATTGTTACTTTTTCCACCATGAAGTTCATGTTCGCTAGTTAATTGATCCAAGGATATTTTTTTGGATCGAGCTTCTCAGGACAAGAAGAGGTAATCCGTAGTAGTATCTTCCTCTGCACATGTAGCAACCACTTTCCAATCATCATAATTACGGGATTTTTTTTTGTTTTCCAAAACTAAACATATGACTTCAATGATTTAAATGTACAAACTAAAATTTAAATCAAGCTTAATATAATCACAATTCTTCAGATAATAAATCAATAAAGCATGTGTATAATTTATGGATCCACTAGATCATGCCCGATATCCCATAAAGTACTCCTTCCAGTCAGTATACTAAGTATAATCATTAGTGTCCTTCACAAAATTGATTTTTAAAGTGTTATTAAAAGTGTCTACCTTGGATTTATTCAATCGAATCCCATCCGGTATTGCACACTTCAGTTAGAACTAGGTGAACCTGATAGTGTAATGAGTTACACTACTTCAGCCAAAGTTTGTGAGTCATGTATTGCATGCTCTATTTCTAGACTAGACATTTCCTCTAAAACATGTCCCATTACCATGTCATTTGGTTTTGTTATCAGAATTGAATCATTTTTAGACACCTAAAATCAATATCTATTCCTTAATCACCTGCGTGCGCATATTCATTTATTTCACCCCTTGCCTTTAATTTAATGCCCTTATTATCCAATCATCATTAATTAATTAATTCCCTTTAATTAATTTATTAATCAATTGCCCATATATTACCTCATCACCTTTAATCCCCTTTAGTTAATTCAATTAATGAGTTAATATTAATTAATTAATTAATTAATTAATTAACATCTACATCCTAATCTATCCCTAACCAACCTTCTATTTTAGGATTCTTTCATTCTAAATATACATCCTATACATCCCTATACTTTTTCTAACCTATCCTTATCTGTAACTCACTTACAACTCATCCCTAAAAATCCTAATCCTACTCACATGCTTTAAAACAACTTTTCCAACTCTTAAGTATACCAAACCCCATTCCAAATCACAAAATAACCTCCCTTTGGGAAAATTTTCCAACAATTGATGATGACCCAACCTAGTCACCATCAACCCTATAAATCCAAGTTCATTCCTTTCCCAAAAAATGGCCAAGAATAACACACAACATAAAGGCACGACTTCTTTATGATCTTCTTCTACTATGTGAATCCTTCTTCAAACCAAAGTGTATCAATAATCCTTCTTACAACCCTTGGAATCTTTTCTGGATCATCTGCATAACATTAGGAGGTTTACATCACTTTTTCTTCTATCTTTTCTAATTTCTTATATTGTCTTGTTAAATATAATGTTGAAGGTCCAGTAGCACTGAGGACTCCATTATTAAGCTGTTCTATCAGTGTTTATATTTGTAGGTTGCCTTTTTAGTCAATCTACCTTTGTCCTTTCCCTATTCTGCTACATTCACCCAAATTAAATCACCACTAACTCGGCCCTTTGTTATCATATTTTCCATCTCCGGAGTCTTCCCTAGCCTATGCTTATATTCTGCTTCTATTTTAGACCCCATATCCACCATTTATCTCCTCTATTGCAGCATTACCAACCTATCTACACTCCAGTTGCCGCCGTCTCACCCTATTCACCGTTGACCAGGGTCCCGATCCTCAATATCCCCTTTTGTATCTCTATTTTCTATCAACTTCTGGTTTCTTTTCCCCCAGGTTGACTCCAACATTTACGCCCTCACACAATTATTAATTGACATCCATATCCCCATAGATTTTTATATTTACATTGTTGATCAGATCTACATATCAAGGTCATTGTTGACCTACCTCTACATGGTCTGGGTCACTGTCAACTCAGTCAGGTACCATTTAATTTATGTCCATTTCTATCAGATTTGTATATGCCTTACATTTCTTCATTTCCAGTTTCTGTGTGCCTTAGATTCTACATAATATTCAGTTTATCATTATTGCTTTTACCATATTTTGTTTAAACATGGGGGTTGACATCCGATAAAGAATTTAATGATTTTTGGAGCCATCTTTATATGGGAAACCCCTGCATATCCCATATAATTGAATCTCTTTCTTAGTGATTCTTATTTGCATGTTTATCTGGTTGTAGCGAGGACTTATCCATATCCATCTCATCATATCCGAGGTAACATAAACCCTCCAACATTCTTGAGTTGACTAATTTCTTTAGTAGCTATTGCATTAACTTCATTAGGAATGAGAAATTTGGACAACATTCCTAGCATGCTTGGTGGGACCACCCTTTTGGTGATCTCTTTCTTTTATGTTTATATTTTTTCTTTTTCCCTCTTTGCTCCCTTTGCATTATAATTTCCCGTTTTTGTCTATGTTCTCATCAAATATCACACTTCTCTTTGGGGTTTAAAAAGAACATTATTTTTGCATCCTACTTGCTCATATAGTTTAAATAGGGGTTTAACTTGCTGCATCACACATCTTATCACACACGACCTAAAAATCAAAAATCAATTAACATATCAGAACATCTCCTTACCCGGTAGATTGATTGGGATTTGATAACTGAAAAGGAAGCCACTTGAGACTTCCCAAGCTAAAACATAACTAAAACCAAACATAGATTGCCTTATCCTAGGTACCTCATCATCCATTTCCCTTTTTCTTTTTCATATTTTCTTAAACAAAAACATACAAAATAACTGTTTGCATGAATTTCTTGATTTAAAATGGAACAAAACTTCACCCAAACAATTTTACACAAAAATCTACCCATACATAAGATATTCCCATCCAATCCCAACCATCTTATCATGTTTCTCCTTCCAAATATCATACACCCCCTTAACCAATACGATCTTCACCACTCCTTGAAATTTTCAGATAGCCCTTTCCTAACCCACCACCAACAAATATTTTTTCACCAAACAAATATAACCCATTTTTAATCGATACCATACCTTAAACATCTCTACCTTGTTCTCCTTTAGATAACTTTGAGCCTTTGTCTAGCCCCATCTATGATTTCTTAAGTCGGAAATCCCCCGACAACCCTCAATAATCTCAATCCACTCAATTTGTGGATCTTATTACACCGACATCATGCCATATCAACCTTATCCTACTTCATCTAGAATACTTTTCTAGTCATCACAATCTACCGACATTCACACTTCTCATGTGCACCAATAATCAAATATTTTAATCCAACCGCAAACATTCTATCAAAAATTTCCTCCATCTTTAACACACCAAGATTCCTTATATCCTTATCCATCCACTCCTTGTGTTATTCAACCAAGACCATCCAATACCTATCCTACACCCACACCAACCATAACAACCTCCTCCAAGCCTATCACATCAATTACCGCCACTCCTTAGACATATAACACGATTTATAGCTCGTGCTTGTCTCCTTCTAGCTCCATCTACGAATACTTTCACTATAAATCTGGTTCTCAAGTATGTCAATCAAAGGGTCCTACTCTATCCTCACCACCTTATGCCAATGCCACCCCTACTTCACCTACCACACTTTATGTAACTCAACAATCTCATCCATCCTACTATGTACCGACTTCCCAATATTACATAATCTCTTAACCAATTAAGTATCCACTCTTGGTTATATTTGAACAAACCATCCCAGATCCACCATCGAATGATCCATTTCTACCTTCCACACCATATGATTTCAATCCTTATTCAATCAATATTGTACATCAAACACCTCTTTCAATATCCACATATACATATACCATTGATTCTATAGATTTATCTCCCTCATTTAGTCCATCATGCACATTTATTATGTCCTTACCCATAATACCATCCATAGATCCAATCCCAATCCTTACACCTACCACATCAATCATTGAGACCACATCCACATCATCCTCCCCTCCTACATCATTTGAAGAAACTTTAAAAGCACTTCAACTTATGAAAATTTCAAATGATATTTCGACCTCATCAATGTAATCAAATCAATCTTCACTTTCCTTAGATTCCATCAAACAAATACTTCTTCCTATGCCTATACCAACACCACTTCCAGATCCTCCGTTGGAAATTGTTTTCATTCCTCCTAAGGACACAACCTCACAAAAAAAAAACAACCATTAATACATTACCTCAAAAATCCCTTATACATTCCTATAGGGAAATTGACATTCCTACCTCTAAACAATCCAACACGAAAACCTTTTCATCAAGAACATTTCATCAACTAAAAATGAAACCATTCAACACTAAGGAATTTATGAATACCAAAACTAAATTCAGGTCATCAAGACATCAACATGCTCAAAATTTATCCTCAACATCCATATCATTTCATATATCCACTTCTTATTTAAAGACCAAGATATTCCACAACGACAAAACACCTGCTAATGCTTCGGTTGAATCATGTACGGAGGTGTTGGTGAGAAATTTTTTCTTGTGGACAAATTGGTGAGTTTCAAGCCAACACTACAGGAATCTAAGTCCCTCTACTTGAACAGTGCAGCTTTCATAAGTGTATGCATGAAAAAGTGGATTTCTATGGTGGCCTTTCAACCAGAGATCCAACAGGGGCACTCCACTGACCCTGTGGAAAAGCTAGCAATTTCTCACTAGAGAAGAACTTTGTATGAGAAGGGGAAAGGGAGTGAGAATGGAGATAGGATAAAATAATTTTGTGAGTAGAATATCAGTTGCCCACACAAATTAATTAGAAATTTCATTTACATGCATTTTTAATCAAAAGAAACACAAATCCGCAGGAGAAGCTACAAGACCGAATGAAACTCATTGGTCACAAAGTACCAATCAATTCCTCAATAAAAGAGGAAATAATTCCTTATTTTTATTATTGAAGCTTGATTAGAGTTTGTACATAGCTTGAGAATGGAAGAAATTCGAGGAAGAAGAGAAAATAGAAGAAGAAAGGCATTTTCTGTCTTTTCGAGGTACATAACACTCTGGTCTTTTCAAAAATCAATCGCTAGCCCTTGGAATGATGTTGAGATGCCATTATATCCTTTGAAAAAATGGTTACAATATTTACAAATCCTTGATGCCTTTTCAAATTCTTTTTTTTTGAAGAAAATGCTCGTGACGGGTTAAAAACTAGATCTTGCAAAGCAACCGTTACATTCGATTTGCCAGTTTAAATATAGACCATTTGATTTTCTCCTATAGCTTTGAAATCAGGTTTTCCACGTGGTAGGAAGGGATTGGAGTGGTTACGGGGAAGGGGAAAGCCCTTTGCATTTTGTAGTTTTTTTAGAGATTTGGCAATTTGGAAAAAATTGGCCTGCACCCCCGCTTTGACTTTTCAACTTAGACACGTGGCACCTTCTAGTTGGAGATGGGGTCGTGGCTCTTTTCTAAACATTTTAACCATTTTTGTAAAAAGGCTCAAAAACTTAATTTCCCCCACTGACCTGCTACTTTGATTTGACTAGGACATGTGGTAGGCTTCACCTTTGACTTTTTCCTTGCGGGCTTCAACTTTGAATTTTTCCCTTTAAAGCCTGATCGAGGCTATGGGTCACTTTTTAACTTTTCACCCTTTTGTAAAGGAGATCAAAAACAAAAATCCCCCGGATGACCTGCTTGTCCACTTTGACTTTTCAACGGTGGGTTTCACCTTTGACTTTCTCCCTGTGGGCTTCAACTTTGACTTTTTCCCTTTAAAGTCTGATTGGGGCTGCGGGTCACTTTTTAACTTTTTGCCCTTTTTATAAAGAGGCTAAAAAACACCAATTTCTCTGTCGACTTTCTGCTCTGATTTGAATTTTTCAGTCGATCTAGCTTTTCGGGTCCCAAGTGTCCCAATTGAACTTGTACAACCTGGGAAAAAAACTTCTACTTTTTTCGCAATCAAAAATTTCAGCTTTTCAGGTCCCAAGTGTCCCTCGTGAACTTGTGCAGTGTAGGTCAAAAACTTCCACTTTTTCTGTAATCAGAAATTTTGGATTTTTGGGTCTCAAGTGTCCCTCATGAACTTGTGCAGCCTGGGACAAAAACTTCCACTTTTTCCACGATCAACAATTTTGGCTTTTCGGGTTCCAAGTGTCCCTTGTGAACTTGTGCATCCTAGGATGAAAAATTCCACTTTTTCCACAATCAAAAATTTCAGCTTTTTGGGTCCCAAGTGTCCCTTGTGAACTTGTGTAGCCTGGGATGAAAACTTCCACTTTTTCCACAATCGGCAATTTCAGATTTTCGGGTCCCAAGTGTCCCTTGTGAACTTGTGCAGCCTGGGATGAAAACTTCCACTTTTTCTGCAATCGGAAATTTCCTTCATGAACCAGAGGCATAGAGGCAAAACAATGATTTGACAACCCAAGCCATAGAACAAGTGAACAATTTTGATAAAAAATGGAGGTTGCAAAGAGGATATTATGTGCACAGATCGGGAAATGGAGGATTTCTAAAAATAAGCAAAACAGAGGTTTAAACAGCTCCAGGGCACGAATTTTGCTAATTTATTGAATCTCTAACTTGGCTTAAACACCAACAAAGGACATGAGCACAAAAAAATTGAATTTGGCTATGAAATCACAAAGCAGTTTTCAGGAGACAACAGGAGGTCTTCTGAAAATTGTTACTAATTTCTATAATCATGCTTCTGTTGATTTTGGATCAGTCTTGCATAGGTAAAACATATAGGATAATTATATTATTTCTCTATATCTTCAATCGAACACCATTACACATATATAGGAGATGATTCCCTATTATTATGGAACCACTCAATCCTATAATATCACTATTTAGTTGTGATTGTTACTCACGTAACAATACACAACTCAAATCATATGAGTTGTTAAAACAACTCCAACCAACATATTATTGTTAATATAACGAATAATATAATTACTAACATTTGTATTTAATGAATACATAAATAATGTAAACATTAATATTAATTTCCTAACATTCCCCCCCTTAATGTTTACATGGTAAAAAACATCCACACACTCCTCTGCAGTATGCTCACCCCTGTGGCATGTCCAACTCTGTGACTCATGACCTTGATCAAAAGAAAGGCTCTCTCCTTCCATGGTTTTAAACAGGCTTACCACAAACCTTGACGTGACAGGAACTTCATCAATTGTCCACCTCGTGTGGTTTTCTGGATCCTCCCACAAACCCTTTCAAGATCCATGAACTGACTTACTCTGGTGCTACTGTTCACCACTATGCTTATACATCAGGGAATTATGTAGGAAACACAACTTGCATATTACAAAACCACATAATAGAAGAAATACTGAAAATATTTCACATTACTTCCTATAAGAATCGTAATGTTCTTAATCATAGTCTCTGTCATTGATCGCTGCCACTCGATCTCGAACAACATAGAAAACTGCCACTGCCATTGGAAGCTTTCCTTGACTAAGTCATTTTGGGTGCAGAATGGGAATGGAACATTGGTATGTATTCCCCCCCACAATGTGAAATTCCACTCATATAGATACTGAGAAGAAAAATCCATCGAAGAACATACTCCTGAATGGATCTTGCTAGTTAGGTCTTGCTGCACATGGTCACTAATGCTAGTGAACGCATTCTTCTAGCTGACCATCTTCTAACGAAGTACGGCAGTCAGAGGACCAAGTCAGTCAGAGGATCACTGACAGTCATCTACGCTCCAACACAACTTTCTTTCCAACATCCATCAAATACCACACAAAACAGGAACTCTGAAAAATAATCATACTGAGAAAATGGAAACCACACTGAAAATCATATACTCACACCATACATATGCAACCACAGCTTCTGCGCGGCCCCATCGTTGGTGACTGACAAGAGGTTGCTATTCGACCTCCTTCCTTCAATGCCTCCTTCCTCCATTTTTGTGGCTTCTAACTCAGCCAAATGAAAATTTTAAGCTCATTTGTTTCCACATTGAAGTTATTCTCCCCCCGCAATGTGAAACATTTTAGTTTTAGGACGTCGGGTACAACCGATAATGCGTCCCACAAAATAGCCAAAAAATATGATATTTTTCAAAGTGGGTATTTTATCCCAAAATTAGAACCACTATAATGAGAATTAAAAAATAAACACTTTTGCAAAAAACGGTGCTCAATTTTGAGTTACCGTGCAAAAGTTATTGAGGTTACAATTTCCCGTAAATTGGTCCAATTAAAATAAAATTGAATTGCCCTCAAAATTCAATTATTAAGCAAAAACTATAGAAATATATATATATATATATATATATATATATATATATATATATATATATATATATATATATATATATATATATATATAAACTATAGTTTTGCTAAATAATTAAAAAAAATTGACCAATAAGAAAAAACCTGTGTTGCATTTCTTTTACTGGATGTGCATTTCCAGCCACAAAAACGTCTGTTTGACAGCAATTTTGTCATATCTGCATGCTAAATCTAACCCTAATGTAAACTACAAAGTTGTGCATCTTTTTCTCCTCTTTTCAACCAAAAAAGAATCACCTCAATCTGATGTTTTATGAGGAAGATATGTTCATTTTACTGAACACTACTTGCTGTATTTTTTTGGACGGATTTTTTAATATTCTCTTTGGCCTCTTAAATCTTCTTGGCTCTCATAGGAATAACCTTCTCTGGTACCAAATGTTGATTTTGGATCAGTCTTGCATAGGTAAAACATACAGGATAATTATATTATTTCTCTATATCTTCAATCGAACACCATTACACATATATAGGAGATGATTCCCTATTATTATGGAACCACTCAATCCTATAATATCACTATTTAGTTGTGATTGTTACTCACGTAACAATACACAACTCAAATCATATGAGTTGTTAAAACAACTCCAACCAACATATTATTGTTAATATACAACTCAAATCACGTAACAATCACAACTCAAATCATATGAGTTGTTAAAACAACTCCAACCAACATATTATTGTTAATATAACAATAATATAATTACTAACATTTTTATTTAATGAATACATAAATAATGTAAACATTAATATTAATTTCCTAACAGATTCTGCCTATTAGGGCCTTTGAACCAAATATCAAGAAGCCATCATGGTTTAATTCCAACCTCATCTACGCATATCACCATACCCCTGGAGATGATATTGAACATTATAAAGAGCTTCAAGCCATTTTTCATAACTTCATTAAGGAAAGATACCTCCTTCCCGTACCAAACCAATATCTTCCTTCCACTTAAACATCCACACCTTTGAATTCATCTATCCAAATGAAAAATTACCCTCATTCTTCATAAAATTTCGCAGCCATTTCACCGCTAAAATACGATTATTCTAAAGATCATTCAATTTCCATCAAAGCTATTCAAGTAACCACTCAGTACAGTCCACGTGACCCTGAATCATCAACCAACACTAAAATTGAAACCAAAACAAAAAAAACCTCAAAGAAATCCACCCCAATCCTACGCATCCAAATTAGCTCATACATAAACATTCCAAACATCCGTGTCTAAATAAAATTCTAATATTTCCAAAGAAAGGACATATCGCAACGATAAATCTAAATCCAAACAATCATATCCTCCAACCAAATTTGATTTATCTTCAAAGACACCTAGTCTACCCATCCAATCTACATCCACACCTAAATCCCAATCCAAACAATCCAAAATTAATTTGTCTTCTAAAACACCTAATTTACCCATCCAATCTACATCTGTACCTAAATCCAAGCAAAAACATTATGTTAAAACCCATAAGAGTTATCTTCCTTTTGACACTTCGATCAGGTCCTACGCAGATATCCTTTGACATCTAACTCAAATATCTACCATCACACTTCCCTTTGTTAAATATTTTAATCCAAGTAGTCCTAAAACTTCATGGTTCAGTCCTAATCATGCTTGAACTTATCATCGTACTCCAGGTCATGACACCGAGCATTGTAAGGCCTTTCAGACTATAGTCCATAATCTTATTGAGAAAGATGATTTCCTCATTCATGGGAACCATTCTTCTCCATCCACCACAACTAATCCAAATCCAATTCCTATATCCCCATCCAAAAAAATTACTAAATCTCATCCTTCATCCACACCATCCCTTCGCATCTCTCCTCCACATGGCATTCCTCCTAAGGAAGGTCTTCCCTTATTCATCGACACCATTTACCTTGCCGATCATCCCTATGGTCCCCAACCATCTATCTAATACAAATATAAAATTATAATCAACAATCCCATCTAATCCTTAGTGGCATACATGCACTCATCCACATCCAAATTTCCCAAATGAGACATAGTATTTTCCTGATGGGGGAGTAAGCTCTCTTCACTTTTTTTATCCTCTCATCCACGTATCCTATCAATGTATATTCTTATCCACCCATACAACTCCATTGATGTTGGTGGAATTCCCTTTCAACATAACTTTATTTGATATCATCTAATCCATCTCATCTAATCTTAAATCCAAATGAATCTTATCTAAATCTTTACCTCATTTTAATTCCACCACTGTGGTCATACTCGTGCCTCTCTTGGGGCACCATATTTCCATCCGTTTCATCAAAGTCCATTATTGTGGCCATATTGTTCCTTCCATTGAGGGACCATTTCATCTCATCAAATTCCACCTTTTTGGCCATATTTGTGCCTCTTTTAGGGGCACCATCTATTTTCATATTTTTATTTCAAATTCCACTGTTTTGGCCCTTTTTGTCCTTCCGTTGAGGGACCATTTCATCTCATCAAAGTTCACCTTTGTGGCCATACTTCTACCTCTCTTAGGGCACGATCTTCATCAAATTCCACCTTTATGGCCATACTTGTACCTCCTTTGAGGAACCATATTTTCACCCTTTTGATGTCAAAGTCCACGATTGTGGCCATATTCATGTGTCTTTTAGGGGCACCATCTATTTCCATATTTTTCATTTCAATGTCCACCATTGTGGCTATACTCATGCTTCCTTTGGGGCACCATATTTCCATATTTTTCATTCAAATTCCATCTTTGTGGCTAGGTTTGTGCCTCTTTTGAGAGCACCATATTTCCATTCTAAGCCCACTTTTGTGGTCATTTTCATCTTACTGGGACGCATATATTTTTCTTGCTTCCTTACTTTTGAAAGGTAGCACATATTTTCCATCTTATCTATCTCGCAATATATTATCCTAAACCCACCATTGTGGTCATATTTGTTTCTCCTTTGAGGGACCATTCATCTTTGTCCACATTTTATGGCCATATTTGTCCCTCCTTTGGGGGACCATTCATATTTTTATCAAAATCCACCTTTGTGATCATACTTGTCCCTCCCTTGGGGGACCATTTAATCGTCTTGCTGGGGGATGCATATTTTCACTTCCTTAAGATTAACGCATAATTTTATCTTTGTTTATCTATCTCATCATATCCCATCCTATCAAGTTTTCATCCTATCTCAATCGCAACTTTAATCAGGACATTGTGTGGAAAGTTTTCCCTCCCTTGGTGGTAAACCAGAAGTGGAACCACTTAACACTTTACATGTACAACCATTTTATTGTTAGCATGTTTTCCAGTGCTCTCAGTTATATCTTTAGATCATTCCTCCATATTAGCCTCTTCCATCTCTCATAGTGATGATTTGGAATTATGTGGTCTTCCGTCACTTCCTAGATGTGACCTCAAACATAGGCACCATGACTCTGCCTATATCATATTCGTTATGGATAGGTTCTCTAATTTGGTGAGAACCCCATAATAATCACATTTGTCACCCTGTTATTTACCTATTAGAACCATGCAAAGGGTCCAAGGGTGTCTTTTGTACATTCATTATCCATTACTAAGTGGTCTACTTAGCTATTCCCAACTCTCTCCCATATAAAATAAACAATCATGGATGTTTAAATCAAAATCAAAGTTATCAAAAATAGATTGATCCCTCAAAGGATAGCTATTCATGTAAAAAAAATAAAAAATAAAAACATGCAAATCAAAGTCAATAGAAATAGACCGATCCCTTTAAGGACATATATCATATATTACTCCTTGCCATCTATATTACGTATAAAGTAGACCATACCATCGAAGGATGGATACTCCTCCTTATGGCATTAGAAGGCTTCCCACATTGATTAGCCTTCCATTTTATTAGCATCCTGAGAAAACTTCTAGCATTGATCAACTTTATTTTAACAAACTTCCCGCATTGATCATCTTTCTCTTTCCACTTCCCAGAGCTAGGGCATAGTTTTAGGGAACACCACTTTTGGAGAACCCTCTTCCCGTGTACAATTTTCATCTCAAACCCATTTTTCATGTGGAAAATAGGTTTGTAAGTTCATATCATCCATCCTCCTTATGATATTTAGTATGACCAAT
Source organism: Taxus chinensis (assembly GCA_019776745.2). Lineage (NCBI taxonomy): Eukaryota > Viridiplantae > Streptophyta > Pinopsida > Cupressales > Taxaceae > Taxus > Taxus chinensis. The sequence continues at coordinate 498,124,069 of CM034153.1, forward strand.
TATCATTGGTTGCATACTAACATTTGTTTTGGTCTCATGTACCTTGTGTTACCTAGATCCCCTTCTTATTTTCCTCCAATCTAGTTCAAGGCATATTTTCCTCGGATGTTCCTTGATATGACTTAGTGTCATTCATACTCTTATATCGTGATTGTTAAGTCACATCTACCTCTTATCTCATCCAAATCCAATCTGACATTTCATCTAATATTATCGATCTATCTAATCTTATCTATACATTTCATCAAATCTTATCCAATTTAGCTCATCTTAAGTCCACTTTTGTGGTCATCTTTGTGTTTCCTCTCAGGGCACCATATCTGAAATTTTTAATATCTTACCTCTTTGGCCATATTTGTGTCCTTTTCTTGGCCACCATTACTTTCATCTATCTATCCTCATTTGCATGCGAAGTCCTCCTTTGGGGCCATATTCATCTTCTCATTTGGGTATTAAATTCATTATATCAAGTCCACTGTTGTGGCCATATTTGTGCCCGTCATTAGGGCACCATTATTTTTCATCAAATTCCACCTTTGTGGTCATGATTTTCCCCTTGCAGGGCATACTTTTTCCTTATTTCCTTTGTGGCCATGTTTTTCTCCACTTGAGGCATATTTTGAATTTTCCTCTTTATTTGCCTTTACGGCCATGTACTCCCCCTCCAAAGCATACCTTCTTCATCACTCGATTTTTCATTTTTCAATCTTGGCCATTTTTTGTGTCCCATTGGGCACCATATCATTCATCCTTGTCCCTTGTGGACACATACCCTTTCCGCTTGATTCCTTGTGTACAAAGGATTTCACATATTTTTTCACATATAGTTGCACATATTTGGATGACTTTCCTATGACCCATTGGCCATCAGGGCTTTCATCCATACTACAGTGGTCTTCACCCACTCATTGGTCCATAGAATTTTGTATCCTGTCTCTGTTGAGACTACAATTTTCCTCTACCGATGTGATATTGAAGTCACCACCATAGGTTTCATCCACATTGTGATCCTTTGCCTAGGGAATCTTGCATTGGTTATCCTTTCACCCATATTTTCATCACCCAACCGCCTTTTTTCACCTACCCGTTTTAAACGCGTCATCGATTTCTATTGACATCATCGATCCCCCATTTGAGAGGGAGCTCACCATCAATCCTTTTTGTCAATCCTCATCCAAATCTCATCCTTTTTGTCTCATGGATTGCTAGCACAAATTGGTCAACAAAAAGTGGCAAAATGTAGACACCTAAAATCGGTATCTATCCCTTAATCACCCGTGTGTGCATATTCATTTATTTCACCCCATGTCTTTAATTTAATGCCCTTATTATCCCATCATCATTAATTAATTAATATAATTTACTTAATTAATTAATCAATTTCCCATCTATTACCTCATCACCTTTAATTAATTACTATTAATTAATTAATTAATGTCCACATCCTAATCTGGCCCTAATCAATCTTCTATTTTAGGATGCTTTCATTCTAAATATACATCCTATGCATCCCTATGTTTTTTCTAACCTATCCTTTTCTCCAACTCACCTACACCTCATCCCTAAATAACCTAATCCCGCCCACATGCTTTAAAGAATCTTTTCTAACTCTTAAATATACCAAACCTAGTTCTAAATCACAAAATCCCCTCCCTTTGGGAAACTTTCCCCGTAATTGATGGCGACCTAGCCTGGTTGCCATCTAACCTATAAAGCCAAGTTCATTCCCTTCTTAAACCATGAACAAGAAGAACACACAACACAAAGGTGTGACTTATTTCTGATCTTCTTCTACTCTTTGAATCCTTCTTCAAACCAAAATATCTCAGTATTCCTTCTTGCAGCCATTGGAAGCTTTTTTGGATCATTTGCATAACATCAGGAGGTTTACATCGCTATTTCTACTATCTTGTCTTATTTCTTCTATTATCTTGTTAAATCTAACATCACAGGTCTATTAGCACCTGCGACTCCATTAATAGGTTGTTCTATCAGTGTTTCTATTTACAGGTTTTCTTTTAAATCAACCTACCTTCGGCCTTGCCCTATTCTGCTACTGTTGTTGTTGCCCAGCTTGAATCACAATTGACTCAGCCCTTTGTTCTCATAGTTTCCATCTCTAGAGCCTTCCCTAGCCTCTTCTTATATTCTACTTCCATTTTAGACCATGTATCCACCATCTAGCTCCTTTGTTGCAGCATTACCAACCTATCTTCACTCCAGTCACCACCATCTCACCCTAGTCATCATGGACCAGGGTCCTGATCCTCCATATTCCCTTTTCCATCTCTATTTTTTTTATAAACTTCTAATTTTTTCCCCCTAGGTTGAATCCATCATGTACACCCTCTTGCAGTTACCAGTTGGCATCCAGATCCCGACAAATATTCATATTTACATTGTTGATTAGATCTACATATCTAGGTCATCGTCAACCTGCCTCTGCATGGTATGGATCGCTGTTGAATTAGTCATGTACCATTTAATTGACATCCATTTCTATTATATTTGTATGTGTCTTACATTTCTACATTTACAGTTTCTCTGTGCCTTAGATTCTGCATAAGATTCAGTTTATCATTCTTTCTTTTACCATCTTTTGTCTAAACACGGGGTTTGACATCCGCCAAGGAAGTTAACGTTTCTTGGAGCTGGATCTTTCTAGGAGACCCCCACATGTCCCATCTAATCAAATATATTTCTTATTGATTCTTATTTGTAGGTTTACCTAGTTGCAGCGAGGAACTATCATCTACTTGGCACCCGTATCCATCTCATCATATTTGAGGTAACACAAACCCTCTAGCCTTTATGAGCTAACTAGTTTCTTTAGTAGCTAGTGCATTAAATTAATTAGGAATGAGAATTTTGGACAAAAAAATTATTTAAGTTAATTAAATTCAAGTTACGCACATTATACAAAAATTTATCTTCCAAAAAGACGAATCATACATGTGTTAACTTAGGTTGCCTAAGGGAGAGAAAGGGTACATGTAATGACTTGCGTTGTCACGTATTCAATTTATTCCCCGTATTCAACATAAGTTAGTACAGAGGAACTAGACCTAACTAGAAAGACAACCTCTCCATCATAACATAACTCAGTTACATGTTGATTATGACATGCGCAATAAATGGAGCTTGAGGAACAACTTAGGATAACTATTGTATGGTATTATTCATTAAATGACCCACGTCATTCAATGAACACCACGCTACAACAACCATCCTAATTTTTCCTGCCGAGTACCACATATTATGTTTGTCATAACTAATCACCTCATTGATTTATTTTTACGACAGGTTAATATTTCATAATGCAACGATATTCATCGCTTTAATTATTCGATCCTAAGGTCCACAACTTAGTTTCAATAATTATACGTAATCAAATTCCATAAGTTTTTTTATGTACATTCATTAAGCATTTTAAGATAATTATGACAACAAGCTACATTAATTACACAGTCCCTAATTTATTTAAATTACGACATTGTCGTTATAATTGCTTAATTACTAAATTATTGCACTAACCATTGAATGTAACACATTCATTTATATACCTTAATTTTACATACTTATGGTTAAATAATAAATGAAAACTAATCATTCATCAACATAGAATAATTTGAACATACAACTATAAAAAGACAAACCATATTCATTTATTTGGATAGATTGTATCTTATACCCATATTATAGCTTTAGTTTATTTCATATCAATAAAGCTAACATACTAAGGATATTATTCACTCATAGTCATTATTCAATTTAATAATAGTACTTATCATGAAAAATGACTTATTAATTCAATCACACTCACATTCTAACAGATACACAAATTTGAATAAATGTTACAAACAACCATGATCAATAATACAATAATATTCAAAACTTGAATATGACTTTTATTTTCCTTTACAAAAATGATAAAAAAATCTCATAGACCATGATGCCTTTAAATAAACTATCCAGTGAAGCAAAAATTGCTTTTATAACACTTAAGGAAGCAATAAATCTTTTAATCATAACATTATGAATTTAACGTAGCCATAACAAATCATCCACCAAATAAGATATAAACTTCGCCATCTATAAAAATTTTAGGCAATTGTCAATTCGAAAGAACTGGCACAAAAATGTCTACCATCTTATCTTTACAATTTATAGCATTGAAATATTTCAATGAATCATAGTCCGACCAAAGAAAATAATCTGAAAATCATTTAAGATAAAAACTCAACATTTTTTTTTTCCTTTCTTTCATAATCCATTAAGAAACAATTGATTTTCCAACTCAAATCAATAAGAGAATAATTCAGATTAATAAAAGAGAACAATTATCATTAACAATTTATAAAAAATCCATTATGTCTTTTATACCCAGACAAGGTTATATAGAAAACATTAAACAAGTATTACTATGCACTAAAAACATCCATACTTGTTTATATCATCTTTGTATGTTAATATTACAAATCAGGTAACAATCATACAAACCACTCAGTTATAGTTTAAAGATCCTATAACTGATTGCAAAAGAGAAGAATCTAACAATACCCTATTCCCATCTTAATAAAAATATCATTAAGAGTCTATTTTGTTAAGATAATATTTAAATTTCACAACTTAATAACTTAATATTATCGACCATAATCCTTCATGAAATAATAATAATCACTGATAAAAGAAATACACTATTCTTTCATAAGGAAATAAAATTTTAAGCATTGCTTAATAGTGATAATTTATTAAACAATGTATTTACATCTCATTGATTACCTTAACATCTACGAGTAAACCTTAACCTCTTTGAAATAGAATTAAGTATTCAAATCTACGAAGTAACCAAATGCATCATAGCTCACATTGGGGGTGATTCGACCAAGCTTAAGTGCTGGATATAGGATTACTCCCATGGACTACTTCCATAAAAACTCTATAACCCATATCCTTCATAGTCACTGGTTCAAATGAACCATTGTAAACAAAGATCATAATCGCTCAAAATACAATGGCTAAAAACCAAGCACAAGCTGCATCGACTGATGTGTGTTCTGAAAGGATATATATTAAAATGTATAGAATGGCCACACCCACCTGAATACATATTGAGCTCAACAACTACTCGGTCCCTGTTAAGAACAAAAGTGCATAGTTTGACTCGACCATGGAATGGTTTGTGAAGGTAAATAAAACAACAATGGAGTGGTTGAAATGACTTGGTATCTTCATTGACCCAAACTAACAGTTCGGTCCCCATAATGATAAGCACAGACCTAAACTATTCAAGGACGAGTTGGGTAATACATACCACTTAGATAATCACCCATAACTGATGAACAATAATATAAAGAATGACGAGCTACAAGTATATGAGAAAAGGTTAGAAATTAAGTTTGACAAGGTTGATTTAAATGACCCACACATAGGCACGGATCCTTTCAAACAAACATAGTCAAATGAAATAGAAATACAGATATCCAACCTTGCGTTGATTTCCAAAATGATGAACTGAAATAATAAAATGAAAGGATAATGGTTATCGATCTTGAGATCTAATGTAAATCCCACACAGTCCTTATATAAAGCTTATAACAGGTACAAATGCAACCATACCCAACAAAGTTGCATGGGAAGAAATTAAAATAATACCCAATTTTTTATTCATTTCCCAAAAAAGCATGCAAGTGTTCATTCGCAAATTGGGTGATTCCTAAAACCACATTTACACTAATATTGTGGCCAAAAATACCAGTGGCTTGAATATAACTTAGCCACATACAAGTTTTAAAAAATATTTGCATTCAAATACACATACATTCAAAGACAAAACTATCAAAGTTAATGCTCATTCAACCATGACTTGAATAGAAAAATCTAACCAAACCCATGAAGGAGAAAACAATAATACAAAAGAGAAAATGATTTTTCTCCACTCCCATTAAAATATCTCAGTGCTATAAATGATAAAGATGAGAAAGAGATGATTCCATGTCTATAATGTGTTTGTAGAAGGACGAATTTGTTTCCTTCTTTCCTGAGAAATCCTCCAAATCTTTCACACAAAACTAGACATATGAAGAACTTCAAATCAATACCAACACTCTATAAAATCCATTATATTGACTATATAGTCTTCTAAACAAACTAGAGTTAATATTTTACATGCAAGGTCCCAACAATATGTCTGAAAATATCCATGGAAAATTTTTGCATGTAGAGCTCACATGGGAGCTAAAAAAAGACTAAACTAAAAAATGATAAGCCAAATAACCACTTAGCTCAATGGTGGCTTCCTTGAGAATCTTCCCACTCCTCTCGAGGCTATAAAGCCTCATTAATTTCATTAAATGAAACTGTACATTTCCCTTCCAAATTCCTCTCCCTACTACATTTTTCATCTACTATATTTTACGTAACCATCAAAAAACCTTGAAATCACAACCATTCATTTTGGGAAGTTAAATCCATCAATGGTTGGAGATATTTCCAATGTTAGAACCCTAACTATCACTTTCCGGCACAACAAACAATGTGCATTGCTAAATAAATCAAACATTAGCTCTAGTTACATAACAAACAACTTGGTTGGATCTCAGGTGGGGCTTGGTCGAGCTGGTCGACCCCATTCCAATTCATTCTATTTCCATTTAACATGGCTCAACCATTTAATGGTATTTTCTAAGTAATAAAAACATAAGAAAAGCAAGATTTTTATCAATAATATATATGTATGGATATACATATACATATATATTTATATTTATATCTATCCGTCAACATATATGTGTGTTTGTGTGTGTGTGTGTGTGTGTGTGTGTGTGTAATACTATACACACACATGTATATGTCTCTATCGCTAGTGTTGAGTTGTGGAGCTCAATTACTTCATTTTAGCATGCAATTAGAACTTGCTGGAAAATACAGTAATCGGAATTGGTCAGGACAAACCAGCATCACTCAAGAAAGTAAGGAACCGGTGTTAGTTACCTGTGCGATGAACTTTTAATTAACTCTCAAGAATTATATCTATTTTTAGCATTAAAATAGATTTATTGATTTTAATTGCATGGCTAAGTGCCCTAAGTCTATAAATGACTATATAAGCATAAAAGATAGAGTTTAGAAGAGTGAGTATGGATCATAATTACAAGATAATTATATGAAAGAGAATTCTTGGTGAAGAAGACAAAAGCTTGATGGAAATAAAATACTGAACATCTGAGAGGTGTGGAAGATTGTAAATCTTCATTGTATATCTTGTCAAATATTTGGATAATAGATTGGCTTGTTTCTTGGTGGACGTAAACCACACTAGGTGAACCACGTTAAATCTAGTGTTGATTTATGTCTCTTGTTTTGTATATTTCTTTTGGTAGAATATCCATTTTTATTTGCATGTATGCTTAGATCTAATATATTGTCTGTACAACTGTTGTGCTTTCCCCAACAACTAGGATAGATTTATTAATCATTACAAACGAGTCGACATTATTATAAATACCTATTAAAGGATTTTAAAATAACATTTTAAATATAAGCCCGATGACTATACCTTTGTCCACCAACATGGGTCATCAAAAATTAATCTATCATACAAGAATTGTAAGATTTATTAACTGCACATAGTTATAAAAATGTAAATTAGTACATATGTACAAGATCAACCAAGAAGCAACCTTACATAGCAAATCAAGCCATCACTACAATCTCATAGATAATGAAATCAACATGATGAAACAACAAACATACTATTTATATAGTCATCCAATCAAGTCAAACATGATAAGAAATCACAATTTTCACCCACAACCGACATAATATCTAATAATCAAAGATAGTTCTTAACGGGGTATGACATACCTCTCCCCTTAAGTATCATCATCCCCAATGATTAATTCATATCATTAATAGAAATTAGACTAAGTAGATGAAATTTCACTCACAAAGCTATTATAAACCAAGAATATCATAACTGAAGCTTGTAAATTAATCCACTTCTAGAACTGTAATAGTAATTTTATTAGGTAGTAAAAGCCTTATTTTACCAAGTTTTTTCTTAAAACAATAAAATTTCATGATTTTTTTCAGTCATTTAATCAATAAAAATATCAATTGCATAGTATCAAATATAAATTCCTCAGATTTATCACTCAAATAAATGTGGAAAATAAGTTGTCATTTCTTCTAGATTCTCACAAGTAGCAAGGATAATTTTAGTGGAAAATATTCGTAATATGGTGATTATTCCATTTTTGAAAAAATTTAAAAGGTGAATTTTCTGGCGTGGGTCAATGACCTATTCACCTAAAAATTATAGTTTATTTTTTTAGGGGTCGGCTTCACCTACCCTTGAAACTATCCCCTATATAATCCTTGATTATTCGTCAGGTAGAACACTACTAGCTCACTCATACCACCTGAAGGCACATGTATTAACAAGTACAATAAACACATGGCATGCGGGCAGAGGCTAAAGATGTGTGATAGGAGGGCGGAGGATGCAAATGCATGACAAAGAGTTTGTTGACGCATGACAAAATATTTGTTGTTGCGCGTCAACAAGATTGTTTTCACGTGTCAACGAACCTCGTTGACGTGTGTCAACAAGGCTCGAAAAAAACCTTATTGATGCGTAACACAGAGATTTTGTTTTCAGGAAACCAGAGGGTGGAGGTTGCAAACGCGTGATAGAAGAGTAGTTGTCACGCATCAACAAGGTTGTTATCTCATGTTAACGAACATCACTGATGTGTGTCAAAAATGTTGTTGACGCGCGTCAGTGAGGTTAGTTGACACGTGACAACAACCATGTTGACGCACGACATAGATATTTTGTTGTCACGTGACTAGAGGGCGGAGGCTGCAGACGTGTGATAGAAGATTTGTTGTTGTGCGTCTGCAGCCTTCTTTCACACTGCTTAAAAATCAGGTAAAAATTTTTCTACCAGACCCCCAAAAAATTCTCCTTCCCATAAAACTAGTTCTGAGGATATTCACCAAGTATTTTCCACCTCTGATTTCCAAGAGGTCTCTTAAAATGAACCCTGTAAAGTAGTACTTTCTTCAAAAAATTGGTCCCACTGGACCTTACATTGACTTATTTCTCTATTTCACAAGTGTAACTTGTGAGTTTCCAACACTCTTATGGGTTCAACTACAATGACACCCATATCAAAAACCTATAAATATTTCCAATTAAGCACATGTGATAAATTTGATACATACTTTTTAAGAAAATAAATATGAAAAACATCATGCAACTTGGACAGTGCAGGAGACAACGCTAGCCGATATGCTACAGGGCTAATTACTTCACTAATATCAAAGGGTCCAACATAACAAGGTGAATTTTTGGCTACCTTTCCAAATGAAATTTAACTTTTCTTAGGCTTAACCCTTAAGAAAACTTTATCTCCTTATTCAAATTTTATGTCAACTCTCTTTAAATCAGCATAGCTTTTTTCTCTATCAACAACCTCTTTTAATCGTTCTCTAATGAGTTTAACTTGTTGTTCCATTTCAGTTAACATTTCAGGTCCTATAACTTCTCTATTATCCATGTTGTCCCAATTGATAGGTGTTCTACACTTAGGTTCATACAAGGCCTCAAAAGGATCCATTTTTAGTGAGGAGTGATAAGTTTTATTGTAAGAAGACTCAACCAATGGAAGGTATTATTCCCATTTGTGTTGTTGATCAATGCAGTATATTCAGAGCATGTCTTCCAATAATTGATTTACCCTTCTAGTTTGTCCATCTATTTCCAGATGATACACACAACTTAAATTCAACTTTGTTCCTAAATCAATATTCAAGGTTTTAGAAAAACAAGAAGTTATCCTAGGATCTCTATATGAAATTATTAATTCAAGTACACTGTGTAATCTAAAAATATCATGCATGAACCTTTTTGCAAGCACATGTGAATCATCCTTTAGATTCCCTGGTATGAAATGAGCCACTTTTGTTAACTTGTCAACTACAACAAGAATTACGTCATGTTTATTCCTTGAATTAGGCAGTCCTTGCATGAAATCCATACTGATTACCTACCATTTATAGTGCAGAATGCTATGAGGGTACAAAAAACTTGTTGGATGCAAATGCTTAGCCTTAACTCACTGAAATTCTAAGTAATGTGATACATAGTTCACTATATCCTTCTTCATCCCTTTCCAAAAATACTTCTGTTTTACATCAACAAGCATCTTAGTCACTCCAAGATGTCCCGAATAAGGAGCATCATGAAATTCCTGTATCACTTTCATCCTTAGTTCATTCTCTAAAGGTACGTAAACTATATTTTCAAATCTAAGGACTCCTTGATTGTCAAATCTAAATCCTTTGTATCTCCTATCATTTGGATTTGCAACAAGTGTTGCTTTCACTTGATGATAATAAGAATAAGCCAACATTAATTTCTTAACATCATCCTTGAATTGCGTTCTCAAAGTGACAAGTGTGGAAATACAATTCCTATGACTTAACGCATCTTCTACTGTGTTTGTCTTTCCCTTTATATAGCTGATATCGAATTCATATTGTGATAAAAAAAATCTAACCATATTTGCTTCCTTGCATTTAAGTTTGGCTGTGTGAAGATGTATTTCAGCCCAAGATGATATGTTTTCTGTTAAAAGGTCTTTCCCATAAGGTAATCTCTCCATACTTGCAATGCATGAATAATGACAACAAGCTCTAAGTCATGGGGAACATAATTCAGATCATACACCTTGAGATTTCTACTCTCATAAGTGATTACATGATCATTTTTTAGCAAAATTCAGAATAAGCCTTCACTAGAGGAATCTGTTACAACTATAAATTTTCCATTATGATCCGAAACCTTTAATATAGGTGTTGTATTTATTTTTTCTTTCAGCAAATTGAAAGTGTTTTCACACTTTTTAGATCATACAAATTTCTTTTCTTTCTTTTGTAGTGCAGTAATTGGAGCTGCAACTCTTGAGAAATGTTTTACAAATTTCCTATAATATCCATCCAATCCCATGAAGCTTCTTACTTCATGAACATTTTTAGGTGTTGGCCATTTTATTGTTCTAGTAATTTTTTATGGATCTGCAAAAATTCCTTCCTTATTTATGATATGTCTAAGATATTGTACTTCATTTTGATAAAACAAACACTTAGAAAGTTTACCGTATAATTTTCTCTTCCTTAACACATCTAAGACACTTCTAATATATTCATTATGCTCTTCAATAATTTTCGAATAAATGAGAATATCGTCCAAGAATACTAGCACAAGCTTGTCCAAGTATGCTTGAAAGATATTATTCATTAGATTAGTAAAAGTTGTCGGAGCATTAGTAAGTCCAAAGGGTAACATGGTGAATTCATAGTGTCCATACCTTGTTCTAAAATAAGTCTTGTGAATATCTTCCTATTTTATTCTCAACTGATGGTATCATGATTGAAGATCAATCTTAGAATAAAATGATGCTCCACACATTTGATGAAATAGATCATCAATTTTAGGGAGAGGATACCTATTTTTGATTGTGGATTTATTAAGAATTTGATAATCAATACAAATCCTAAGTGTTCTATCCTTCTTATTCATGAAGATGACCAATGCACCCCAAGGAGAAAAAATCGGTCTGATCAATCCTTTTGACAAAAGTTTATGAAGTTGTGATTTCATCTCAACAAGCTCTGTTGTTGTCATTTTGTAGGGAGCCTTAGAAATTGGTCCAGTTCCCAGTTTGATCTCTATAGCAAAATCAAATTCTCTTTTAGGGCATACCAAGTAGTTCTTCAAGAAAGACATTTTTTTACTCATGTAACAATGGGTGTTCTTCCACAAAAGCCTTACCTTATTCACCCAAATATGTATTTTTTACAGAATATAAAATGCATCTTTTGTTCTTAGCTTTCTTAAGCTCCATTGCAGTAATTTGACGAACTAAAAAACCTCTTTTTACTCCCTAAATTTCTGTAATTTTCTACAGGTCATCAAGGCACTTAATTCACTTTTCTAGGAAGTCTAGAGTTTCCTTACGCTAAGCTAACCAATTTATGCCTATGACTATGTCATATAATCCTAGAGGAGCTAGGTATAGGTCAAATTCAATGGTAAATCTTGGCAATTCGAGAGTTGTACAAAATAGGCATTATTTAACTATGTGGACAATGTTGTTCCCATACTGAATAGTCCAAGATTATTTCATAAAACCAACTTTTATTTTAAGTTTAGATGTAATTTTTGTTGAAATAAAACATTCAGTAGCACCAATATATAATAAAATGGTTACATGTAATCCGTACAACTTACCTGGAACTTCTACTAGTGTAGTTTTCTATTTTATCTTGTTTGTCTTGTCACTATAACATGAATATGATGTTTCTGGTTTCCATATTTATTTCTTTAAGGATAATTATTAGCATAATGATCTAGACCGTAGATAAAGCAACCCCCAAATGGTCCTTTCTTTTCAGATTTGTTTTCATTGTTGCATGTATTTCTCACCCATTTATTTTGTTATTTACAACAGACTTAATTGTTATATTTTTATTTCCATTGCCATTATTATTTATATTTTTGTTGTTAAACATTTTCCAAGCAACCATTTTAGGTGTTAAAGGTGATGGTGCACTAAAAACCTTCTTTTTCTTTTCCTCTTTGTGTGCACAAATAGCCTACAATTTTTATTCTTTCCTGATTACCTTTTTGAATACAACTTCCGTAGTTGATGGCCCATGGACATCAACTTCACCTCCTATCACTGGGTTTAACTCCATGATAAATTTCCTAATCCAGAACTTTTCATCCATTTGATACTAAGGTATGTACTTGAGAAGCTTTGTAAACTTCTCCTAATACTCAGTCACTGTCATTTTTCCTTGTGTTAATGTCTAAAATTTAGACATCTTCTGATCATAATAGATTTGGGGTAACCAACGTAGTCTGATGTATGACTTGAATTGATCCCAAGTAAAACTTGCTTCATCCACTTCTAGTTCAACCCTTTGGTTGTCCCACCAAGAGGATGCTTCAATGGAGAGCTGATAGGATCCCCAAATTTCCTTAGTTTCCTCGGAGAAGTTCCTTATTGCAAACTACTTCTTCATTTCACTGAACCAATTCTTAGCTCCATCCCCTAAGGTGGTACCATCAAACTTTGGTGGGATGATCCTATATATATCATTTGATAGTTCAGCTGCTAAACGCGCCCTCTTGTTCTCAGGTGGGTTAAATTCGTTAACATTCAATTTTACATTAGAATTTTCATTTTTATTTGCTACATTAGAATTTGAATCATTGATTCTTTTAGCATTCAAATGCTCATGTGATGCTTATTCACCATCAATTTCTTTATTACTAACGTTTCCTAAGATCTTCTATTCCAAAACAACCATCCTATTTCTCGTGTCCTAAAGTGCAGTGAGGATCTCATCAACCTTTTGTGCTGTGGCAACCTCACCATTCAGAGGTTGGTTATTTGCAACGTTTCCTCTTTTTCTAACCATGTTTCCTGTTAGTGTAAGGATTCAATAGGTCCAAGAGATGTAAACTTCAGATCTGATACCAAAATGTAACAACCACTTTCCAATCATCCTAATTACGGGGAAAAAAATTTCCCCCCCCCCCCCCCCCCCCCCCCCCCAAATTAAACATATTCATTCAATAATTTAAATGTACAAAATAACATTTAAATCAAGATTAATATAATTAAAATTATTCAGATAATAAATCAATAGAGCATGTGTATAATTTATGGGCCAATTAGATCCTACCGGTGTCCCATAAAATTCTCCTTCTAGTCAGTGTATTAAGTATAATCATTAGTTATCTTCACAACATTGATTTTACAAGTGTTGTTCAAAGTGTCTACCTAGGGTTCATTCAATCGAATCCCATCCGGTATCTCACACTTTAGTTAGAACTAGGTGAACTTGACAGTGTAATGAGTTACACTACTTCGGCCAAATTTTATGAGTCATAAATTGCATGCTCCTTTTGTAGAATGTACATTTCCTCTAAAACACATCCCAGCACCATGCCACTTGGTTCCATTATCAGAATTACATCATTTTAAAAAGTTAATTAAATTCAAGGTATGCACATGATACAAAAATTGATCTTCCAATAAGACAAAATTCTTTGCAAAATTAGGTTGCTTATGGGAGAGAAAGAGTACACGTAATGAATTGCATCTTCATACGTTCAATTTCTTCCCCATATCCAACATAAGTTGGTACAGAGGAACTAGACCAAACTAGATAGAAAACCTCTACATCATAGCACAACTCAATCACATGTTTATTACGACATGCGTAATAAATGGAGCTCGAGGAACAACTTAGGATAACTACCATTTGGAAGTATTCATTGAATGACCCACATCATTTGATGAACACCACACTAGGAAAGCCATCCGAATTTGGCTTGTTGAGTACCACATATTAGGTTTATCATAACTAATCACCTCATTGATTTAGTTTTACGACAGGTTAATATTTCATAACGCATCGATATCCATTGCTTTAATTATTCGATCCTAAGGTACAAAAATTAGTTTCAATAATTATTCATAATCAAATTCCATAATTTTGTTTATGTATATTCATTAAGCATTTTAAGATAATTAGGACAACAAGTTACGTTAATTACATAGTCCCTAATTAATTTAAATTATGACATTCTCGTTATAATTTCTTAAGTACTAAACTATTGAACTATAATTAAATGTAACACATTAATTTATATAGCTTAAGTTTACATACTTATGGTTAAATAATAAATGAACATTAATCATTCATCAACATACAATAGTCCAAACATACAACTATAAAACAACAAACCATATTCATTTATTTGGATAGATTGTATCTTATACCCATATTATAGGTTTAGTTTATTTCATATCAATAAAGATAACATACTAAGGATATTATTCACTCATTGTTCAATTTAATAACAATAATTATCATTAAAATTGACTGATTAGTTCAATCACACTCACATTCTAATAGATACAAAAATATAAATAAATCTTAAAAACAACCATGATCAATTATATAGTAATATTCAAAACTTTTATATGACTTTTATTTTCCTTTTCCAAAAATGATACAAAATCTCATAGGTCTTGATGCCTTTAAACAAATTATCTAGTGAAGCACAACTTGATTTTACAAAACTCAAGAAAAGAAACCATATTTTAATCATAACATTATGAATTCAACATATCTATAAAAAATCATCCTTTAGATAAGACCTAAACTTTGCCATTTGTAAAAATGTTTGGCAAGTGTCAGTTTGAAAGAACTGGCATGAATTTTTTTACTATCTTATCTTTACAATTTATAACACTGAAATATTTCAATGAATCATAGTCTAACCAAAGAATATAATCTAAAAATAATTTAAGATAACAACTCAATAATTCTCTTTTTCATTTGTTTCATAATCCATTAAGAAAATATTGATTTTCCAACTCAAATAAATAAGATAATAATTTATATTACTAAGAGAGAACAATTATCATTAATGATTTACAAAACATGCACTATGTCCTTTATACCTGGACATGGTTATATAGAAAACAATAAAAAAGTATTATTATACACTAAAAACATCCATACTTGTTTAGATAATCTTCGTATGTTAATATTACAAATCAGGTAACATTCATACGAAACACTCAGTTATCATTTAAAAATCCTATAAATTACTGCAAAATAGAAGAGTATAATAATACTCTATTCCCATCTTCATAAAATATCATTAATAGTTTATTTTGTTAAGATAATATTTAAATTTCACAACTTAATAACTTAATATTATTGACCATAATCGTTAATGAAATAATAATAATCACTGATAAAAGAAATACAACATTCTTTCATAAGGAAATAAGAGTTTAAGCATTGCTTAATAATGATAATTCATATTAAACAATGTATTTACATCTCTTGATTACCTTAACATCTATGAGTAAACCTTAATCTCTCTGAAATACAATTAAGTATTCAACTCTACGAAGTAACCAAGTGCATCATAGCTTGCATTTGGGTGATTCGACCAAGCCTAAGTATTGGATACATACTTACACCCATGGACTACATCCATAACAACTATATACCCCATAGCCTTCACAGTCAATGGTTCAAACAAAGTGTTGTAAATTTAGATCATAACCATTCAAAATATAGTGACTAAAAACAAAGCACAAGCTGCATTAACCACTATATGGTCTGAAAGGATTTATAGAAAAACATATAGAATGGTCACACCTGACTTGAAGACATATCGACTAGAGAAACTACTTGGTCCCCATTAAGAACAAAAGTGCACAATTCGCCTCGACCATGGAAGGATTTGTAGAAGGTAAATAAAACAACAATGGAGTGGTCGAACCAACCTTGTATCTCCATCGACCTAAACTAATAGTTATGTCCCCATAGTGATAAACATAGACCTAAACCGTTCAAGGCTAAGTTGGGTAGTACATCCCTCTCAGATAATCACATGTAACTGATGAATAGTAATATAAAAATGACAAGATACAATTATACAAGAAAAGGCTTGAAAATAAGTTTCATAGGGTCGATTTAAATGACCCATACATAGGTACGAATCTATCTAAACAAACACAGTCAAATGAAATGAAAAATTACAGATAGCCAACCTTGCATCGATGTCCAAAATGATGAACTGAAATAATAAAATGATATGCTAATGGTTATCGATCTTGTGCTCAAATGTAAAGCCCACACAATCAATATATAAAGCTTATACCACGTACGAATAAAACCATACCCAACATAGTTGTATGGGAAGAAATGAAAACAATACCCAAGTTTTTATTCATTTCCCAAAAAAGCATGCAAGCGTTTGTTCACAAACTGGGTAATGCCCAGAACTACATTCACACTATTATCTTGGCCAAAAAGACCAGTGGCCTGAATATAACTTAACCACATGCAATTTTTAAAACATATTTGCATTAAAATACATATACATTCATAAACAGATCCATTAAATCTAATTCTCATTCAACCATGACTTGAATAACAAAATCTAACCAAACCCATGAAGGAGAAAATAATAATACTGAAGAGAAATTGATTTTTCTCCAATCCCATTAAAACATCATAATGTTACAAATGATAAAGATGAGAAAGACACAATTCCATTCCTGTAATGTGTTTACAGAAGGCTGAATCTATATCCTTCTTTCCTAAAAAATCCTCCAAATATTCCGCACATAAAACTAGACAGATGAAGAACTTCAAATTGACACCAACACTCTATAAAATACATTATATTCGACTATATAGACTCCTCAACAAAATGGAGTTAATATTTTACATGGAAGGTCCCAACAATATGCCCAAAAATAGCCATTGAAATTTTTTTCTTGCAGAGCTCGCATGGGAGCGAAACAAAAGATGTAACTAAAAAATGATAAGCCAAATAACCACTTAGCTCAACAGCAGCTTTTTCGAGAAGCTTCCCGCTTCTCCCAAGGCCATCAAGCCTCATTAATTTCATTAAGTGAAACTATTCGTTCACCTTCCAACTTCCTCTAACTACCTATTAAAACGTCATCTACCATATTTGGTGTAACCATCAAACTACCCTAAAATCATAGCCCTTCATTATGGGTGGTTAAAACCATCAACAGTTGGAGATCTTCCCAATTTCAAAACCCTAAATCCCACTTTTTAGCACAAAAACATGATGTACATTGTTAAAAAAATCAAACATTATCTCGTGTGATATAAAAAACATCTCGGTTAGAGCTCGGGTAGGGCTTGATAGTACTAGCCATCCCCATACTGATTTATTGTATTGTCATTTAACATGGCTCGACCATTTATTTATTTATGGATATATATACATTTATGTATGTTTATAGATATATACATGCATATGTATTAGTGATAATAATATTGTTTATATGTGTGTGTGTGTGTGTGTGTGTGTGTGTGTGTGTGTGTGTGTGTGTGTGTGTGTGTGTGTGTGTGTGTGTGTGTGTGTGTATGTAATATTGTACATACATACATACATACATACATCCATACATCCATACATATGTATATATATATATACATATATTTCTCTATCGCTAGGAAAAATTTATTAATCGTTACAAACCAATTGAAATTATTATAAATTACTTATAAAGGATTTCAAAATAACATTTTAAATATAACCCCAATGACTATACCTTTTTTCACTAACATGGGTCTTAAAAAATTTATCTATCATACAAGGATTCTAAGATTTATAAACTGCACACAATTTCAGATATGTAAATTAGTACAAAAATCATTAGGAGAACCTTGGAGTTGAACAAGAGAAAAAACTAAGAATCAACCTTACACAGAAAATCAAGACATCACTACAATCTCATAGACAATGAAATCAACATGATAAAAAAACAAAAACACTATTTATACAATCATCTAATCAAGTCATACATTATAAGAAATCATAGTTTTCACCTACAACCGATATAATATCTAATAATAAAAGATAGTTCTTAATGGGGTATGAAAACACAAGAATTTCCCATGGGTCATCTAGAACCCACCTCACAAGATCCCAACACTGTATTTAGACACTCATTTGATGGTCTAGGCTGTCCATGAATCATGTGCAAGAAGGAGTTTGTGATCATCATCATCATTACATTGTCCATAGTGTGCTTTATAGGAATTTTTAAATTAGCACGGTAGCGTTGCATAGAGTCATCACAAAGGTTAGTTTCCATATTTTCCTTCTCTAGAACAAAATATTCATGGATAACATTTGCGGTCATTTGAAGTATCTTTCAACAGTGTTTCTAAACACTCAATTCAAGGTGTCCCTATATCGTGCAAAGAACAAATCATAAATCATCATTGGCAAGGGGAAAAGTGTTCAAAGATGTTCAGAGGAACAATCTTAATTAGTGTGTAGGATCATCAATGTCAGAGTACTTATTTCAAAGTTCATGACTACATCAAGGCATTAAATCGGATCATTGTGAGGAGTGGATTTCCTTTAGCCCATCCCTCGTCCTCTCTTTCTCCCTCTTTCTTATCTCTCCTTTCTAATTCTTTATTGGGATTCATCAGTTTAGTTTTTCCTATTCACTTATGTGACCTAATTTAAATTTGTAAAATTATTTTCTCAAAATTATAAGAGAAATACTTAATGTAATTCCAAACAAAAGGTCACAAGTGGAATATGGAAATGAAGAGTCATATGAGAGAGATGAAATATAAATCCACAATGATATGAATTGTGATGACTTATCCATTCCAAAGGATCCTAAAAATCTCATTATGAAAATTATGTACTTTGTAGAAATAGTGGATTATAATATGTTGTTGGAATTTGTGTCATCCATATACATGAAATAAAGCTAAATTTCTTCTACATGCCTTCTTATTTTTTCTTGCTTTGTACAACTTGTGTAAATGTCAATCAAGGAATAAATTTTCTAATTTTCAAGATGTATGAATGTGTGTAGCTTTGTATGTATGGTTTCCTCTCATCGTTGATGAAATAAACATAGTTTTTATAAGCATCTCGTGTTTCTTCCACTTCCCTCTTTCATGTAATTTACAAGTATAGTGATACAAGAGTTTGGTATCTTTGATAGATGAATTTGACAACTTGGTGTCTCGGGTTGTCCATCTCACAAGATAGCTTCATTGTGCTTTCCTTTATATTGAATATTGAAATAATCTGGTTAATAGGTGTGAGATTTGCAATATAATCACGATAGTAATATTCCTTGCCTAATTTCCCTCTGTTCCCCTCATCGTTGTAATTTCCTCCCTTGTACCTCGTACAAGCACTTTGACACAGGTTCAGTGGAGTGTCCTTGTGTGATCCCTAACCAATTTGGCCACTCATAACATTTATATAGGATTAGGATTAGTTTTCTTTCAATAATGGGAGTTGTAGCATTCAATATAGAGGGGCGTAGCCTCATGAACATTGGTGGAGACGCCTAATTTTTCCACCCAAAATTTTTTCTCACTAACAGTTTTTTGTGAGTCCATTGGGGAGATATTTTCCCAAATGCACCCAAAAAGGATCTCTGCTGAAAAAATACAAAAAATAAAAAATTAGAAAATAAGTACTTGAATGATCAAAATCCTCTTTGCAATCCTGATTAAGAAATATTTGTTTTTCAAGAGTTGAAGAAGCAGTTGAAGTGGAAGAAATTATGGCAGACGAAGAAAGAGAAAGACCCCAAACCATTGTTCCATGGGGAAGGATTACATTCCCACTTTCTTTTACACCTCCTCTTTATGATCTACCAACTTGTTCCCACAAGAACTTCCCGAAGTTTAGAGGAGACAGTTCCTAACTCCTTGGGGAGCATGTAGTATCTCTTATCACCGTATGTGGTGTGCTGGGTGTCGAACATGAAGACGTATATGCTAGATTGTTTATGGATTCATTACAAGAAAAGGACGCCAAATGGTTTTATATGTTACCCACAAGGTCTATCACTTGTTGGGAGGATATAAGAAATAGATTCAAAACTATAGAAGACTACCAGGATATCTTGGTTCAACTAGTACAGATGAAGAAGGAGTCTATGAAATAGATGACGGATTTTGTATCTAAATATGAACAGTTAATCAGAATAATCCCAAAAGATTTCTTTCCTTTAGACATTAACCTGAAGAGATTCTTTATTAGTGCTTTAATACCTTAAGTTGGATTCTTCCTTAGAAGATCATAACCTAGATATTTGAAAGAAGCACAAGATTATTCTTTTGGAACAGAAGATGATCTAATCTTGTCTGGTAAGTAAAGAATCCAAATGGTAAACAAAAAGGTCAAAGTTCAGGTTCAATGACCATTTATACAGTGATTCAAAAAATGTCTAACGATATGATTTCTATAAAGAAACAACTCTCTCAGATTGCAGGAGCACCCCAAAGGCTCACCTTGGAAGCCCCACTGATCAATGCAATGCCTAAGAAATATGAAGATGGTAAAGAAGAAAGTTTTGAATTTGAAGAGGAGGGAGAAAATGATATCCTAGTATCAGGTTTTGTGAATGCACACTTGATGATGAAGAATCCATTGACAGTTTATTCATATGTGGTATTCACCCAATCCAAAAAGGAGAAAGAAGGATCTTCTTCCAATTCCCAAGTTAAGAAATTGAATCCTAAAATGGAAAATCTACAAAAAAGGAAGATCATTAAAGCCTTCTTCAATAAGGACTAAGAGAAGAAGCATGAAGCCACCCCAACCAAGAATCCTTCTGCCTCTTCAAGTAAGTCCCCTTCCGTTTCTCTTGGAAAATCAGTTTCTAAAAACATCCATGTCAATGCTACCATAACCCATGATTTTCCCACCACCTCTCCGTCCTTAGAAATCATTGATAATTTTTAAAAGTCCAAGATCTAAATGTCTTCATTTTAATACTTAAGAAATCATCCCAAACAATCAGATATACTCATTCAACATGTCAAATGAAGTAGCCCTGTTCCTAAATACGCCTCCACCTAAGAACCACTAAGTGCATCTCAATCCACTCCATCTCTGAATTACCTCACTTTCACACCCTATACCTCTAAGAATTTTGATCATTTCTACATAGCCTTGTTGGTTAACAGGTACAAGCTAAACGATTACATAATTGACTTTGGTTCCTGGGAAAATGTAATGCCCACAAAAGTTTTTAAAGATCTTGGTATCTCCCTTTTCCCTACCTCGGGTAAATGCCTCTCCATGGAGATGAAACGAGTGCCTCTCGTTAGATAAGTAAAAGATTTTGAGGTAGCATTGGAAGATTTCCCTAATAATAAAATTAGAATGAGAATCCTTGTAGCAGACTTACTAGCCCACCTCACGGTATGTTGTTAGGATGAATACTTTTCCGAGATGTTGGAGGGGATATGCAGTTGAATTGGTCACATGCCACCATCCTGGTCAACAGTAAAACAAAGAAGCTACTTCCCATTAGAAAAATGAAGTATATAGTTTAACGAGCCAAATGACCCAATGACATACATCCCGTGCCAAAATTCCAAACCTGAAACCTTTTCCATGACCTTCAAGGAGGATCTTGAGCTGCCCCTATTGGTGGAAGAATGTTCAAGCATCACAGAACCAGTCAAAGAACACAATGAAGAGTTGATGAAAGATGAGTTTGAAAAGGTGTAATTTTTGTGGGATGAAGGTATAAATGAAGTTTCTCTAGTGGATGATGAGGTTAGTGATGGGAACCTTGACTTACAACAAAGCAATCTCGAAGTGATGAGAGATGCGGATCAAGAAGAAGGAATGATGCTCAACACCTTCTTAATAGATAACTTCAATGTTTTCAATGATTCTCCCGAGGATCAGTATGAGTCTTCATGTGATGAGTGTTCTAGTGAACTCAAAGGATTCTCTTTCTCATTGGAAGAAGATGATAGGGAACGCAAGAATGGATAGTCATACCTTCACTTCTCAAACTTGAAATGGAGCATACCTAGGAAAATGATTATTTCACTGCGGAAATGGACTTATCAATTCTTGATGATTGAGAATGAGAAGATGGTGATGATGAAATTTTGGATCTAGTTTGTGCTCATTCCATTTTTGCAAGGATGGAAACATTCTCAGCAAAAAATGGAAACATATTATTGCTTGGTCATAAGGATTATTTTTCTCAAAATAGAAACCTTCTCAATAGACTTCAACCTTTCAGTTCTCACTTCCCTCAAGATATTGATGCCCCAAACATAGGAATAAAGGATGAAGCCAAAATAGAAAAGGAAAGAAAGAAGAGGACACTTTCCATGATGTGTGCCCAATCTTGAGTTCATTATCTTTTCAAGAAGATGATGTAATGCACATAACACATTTCATAGGAAAACATATGGCAAGAAGAATCAAAGCATGAGAAAGGTGACTGCATGGAATAATTTAAAAATGGAGAAGATCAAGAAGAGGTAAATGATGCCAAAGTTCATGAGACATCTACTGAAAGTGAAAATAAAATGTCTCGTATTGAAAGTGAAAATGGAAAGTCAAGTACAATAAAAAATATCTTCATGACAATGACAAGAAATCCAAGTGTAATGAAATTGAGGAGCAACAAGAAGCCAAAGAAAGTTTTTCAAAACAGAAAATGTGGTGGAATGAATAAGCAAACCATCAATTGCACTAGCAATCAAGCTAGATTTCTCAAGAAGTTGAGGAGAGGTTCATACTTCAGTGAACCTATCAATGGATTTGTAGAAGAATGGTATTTAGTGACACCCGTTTACGGGTGAGTACTCAATTCAAGTTTATGCACTTAAATGAAAGCGGGTTGTCCCCCACATGTACATAGGTGATTTAGGTTGTTTCCCCTATTATTTATGTGTTTTTATTTTCCTATTGTGTGTCATTTTCCCTTTTGGTGTGTTTCCTTTCTTTTTGTTCACTCGCGCAAATGTGTGTGTTTAATAAGAGAAGTTGTGTAGTATATCTTTCTGGTGACTCTAAAGTCCAATGGATAAGGAACTGATTTATAAATTGGTTAAAGTTATGTATTGAGATTCTAAAGTTCTCATATCATTTCCTTGTTATGTGCGATCCATGACATGTACCTAGCCTAGAGCTAGTTGTTGTCATGCAAATTTACAACAAGAAAATTCCCAATTTTCAAGCATGACAACCATACCCTTCCTAAAAATTTTACCTAAAGGTCATTCTAAACCTTTATTCATATCACCCTAATCCCTGAGTCATTCTTATCCCATCCATCTTAAGTATTACCATGTGTCATTTCATTACGCCCATAGGTGATTTAAGGGTATCCAATCATTTCAAGTACTTCTAAGGAACGTCCATCAAGACAGGCTCTTTGAAAAGCTTTAGGAAAGGCTATTCCCTGGTCTTCTTGAAGTTGGTAAAAACCCAATGGAGTGGAATGAAGGGAATAAACTCATCAAGGAGGTGTATAAGAGAGATAAGAATGTTGTACAATAAGTTTTGGAAGATTTTGGGAGGTTCTTAAAGACTTGGAGCATTTTCAACAAAAGTAGGTTCTTGGAGGCCTAAGAAGTACATAGTGCAAAAATAGCTCCTGAAGCTACTAGAAGTGATTCTGGGAGTTTCATAAGGATTTAGGAGTCAAACAAGATATCATTGGAAATATTATTTAGATCCATACAATATGGTCATTTCATATTTTTCACAACACCTTGGTGCACTTTGTCTACAACCTATTTTTGGTGTGGACAGCCTTGGATCCTAAACAAAAATCATATTTTTAGGGAGAAAATGAAATAATAAAGAGATTATACCCCCACCATTGGATTCAAAAGGTAATTTTTAGGCACAATCATATAAAATTTCATGAAAAAACTCCTCCGGGAACTTAAGTTATGGTCTTTACAAGCGGTTCCCCAAGGTACAACTCCAATAGTTAGTCAAATTTCTACCTTGAAATTTGAGCCAATGGGAGATTAGGAAAAAATTTTGTGCAACAAATTTCACCAAATCCTTGGTGGATATGTGCAATAAAATTCACCCCCTCCCTTTTAAGCCCTCAATCACCCATGCGACCCAGTGTCAAGCCCTAGGGAGAAGACAATCAAAATATGTACCTGATCTTCGGTGGACGTTTCCAGGAGATCTATAAGAAGTTAGGAGGTAAATAAATACTAATTTTAAATATAAGAAAATCCTATAAAATTTGGAATCATAATATTTTTCACAAATCCTTAGCACTTTTTAGGGGATCTCATTCTTCATAGGAACAATTGGCAATATTGATCAAAATAGGGAAATTTCAGGAAGTTTAAGGTAGAATTAAGATATGAGACCATAACCATAGTATTAAAAAGGAATTTTACATGAATTTTCATATAAATAAGTGTGTGAAAAGACGTCTAGGAGCTCAAGTTATGCACCTGAAAATTCGCTCCACAAGGTGAAGGAGTTAGTCATTTTTTTGGTGAAAAAATGGACCAATGGAGAGTGGCGCACTTTTTTGCACCAATTACACCAATTTTTTGCTGAGATTTGTGCAATAAAATGTTCCACCCTCCCATTTAATCCCATGGACCCAAATGTGACCTCCTTTAAGCCCCTTTTTTTGCAATCTAAGCACATGTGCACATTTTCCTAGCCCCCTTACCCTTTCTGCCTCAACCAACAACGCCATGCCAAGTATTCCAATAGGGATGGGGCACAATTTTTTACACCAAGTGCATAATTACATTAGTGAAATTTATGCATATAATTTCTCTCCTTACGAGCCATTAAATATATGCAAGTTTTTTCATATTTCATGTTGTTTCTTGCTGCTTTTAGTGCTACCTATGTGCACGCTCGTGAAAGCTCCAACTACCAAACGTTTTTCACCCTGCCATTGTTAATACTTCCACAACCTTGATACCACCTTCAACATATTTCTTCCATCATTCCACATTGTTGTAATGTGAAGAACAAAGAATTACGAGAAAAAAAACCTTAACTACATGTTGCTAGAAACCCTTAATTCCAAAACCACAAATTGCTCATAACTAATGAACCGGTGATCGAATCTTCATGAAAATTTGGGAAAAAAATCTTCATCAAAACTCCTTGAAGATGAAAAAACAAAAAAATTAAATACATCCCTGATTTTTAATGGCATCAATTTTAATTTTTGTGCACTAGGGTGTTCTTCCTTCATTTTTCGTCGATCCGAGAAGTAGTTTGACTTGAAAATTTGTACAAAGCATCCAAATCAATAACCTAGAAAGAATCCAAAGTTTTATCGTCGATCCAACATGGTGATTTTCAGCTTCTAAAAATATGAATTCCCATTGGTTCACACTTTCCATTTTTAGTAAGTTTCCAAAAATAACAAACTCCCTTAAGAGGAAAGTACATTGAAAATCATACAAACCGAAAACTAGGGAAAACAGGTCAAAAAGTCAAAAAAAATTCAAAAATTCAAAAAAGTGAAAAAAAAGTTTCCAGCTTTGAATTTTCCCTAAGACATCTGTGATAAGCTTGGAATGTGAAGGAAACATGTTAGTGCAAACAACAAGGCAAAAGAATGAGATTGCCCAAAATAACAGCTCTTGGGACCTAGTTTCCAAAAATAGTAGTTTTTTGTCCCCAAGAGCTAAAAGTTGCTACCATCTCCACAGTAACATATATTGTTTCTTTTTTCCACAACGAATTTTAGGTTCACTAGTTAAGTGAGCTAAGGAGAGTTGGTCATATTGAGCTTCTCAGGACAAGAAGAGGTAATCCGTAGCAGTATCTTCCTCTGCACAAACATTACTCATGGGTCATCTGAAACCCACCTTAGGAGATCTCAACAATTTCTTTTGACACTCATTTGATGGTCCAAGTTGTCTATGAATCATGTGCGAGGAGGATTTTATGATCATCATCATTAAATTTTCCATAGTGTGCTTCATAAGAATTTTAAAATAAGCATGACAATGTTACAGAGAGTCATCGCAAAGGTTGGTTTCCATTTTTTCCTTCTCCAGAACAAGATATTCATGGATAACATCCGTAGCCATTCAAGGCATCTTTTAACAGTGTTTCTAAACACTCAATTTAGGGTTTTTGTGTATCGTATGAAGAAGAAATCATAAATCATCATCGGTAAGGGGCAAAGTGTTCAAAGGTGTTCAGAGGAGCAATCTTCATCAGTGTGGAGGATCATCAATGTCAGAGTACTTCTTTCAAATTTCATGATTGCATCAAGGCATTCAATCCAATCTTGTGAGGAGTGGATTTCCTTCATCCCCTCCCTCCTCCTCTATTTCTTCTTCTTTCTTCTCTATCCTTTCTAATTCTTAATTGGGCTTCATCATTATATTTTTTCATATTCACTTAAGTGACCTACTTTAAAATTGTAAAAGTATTTTGATAAAAATTATAAGAGAAATACTTAATTTAATGGAAAACAAAAGGTGACAAGTGGAATATGGAAACGAAGAGTCATATGAGGGTGATGAAAGACCAATCCACAATGCTATAAATTAGGATGGTTTCTTCATTTCAAAGGATCCTTGAAAATTGCATTCTAAAAATTATGTACTTTGTAGCAATAGTGGATTGTAATATGTTGTTGGACTTTGTGTCATCCATATACATGAAATAAAGCTACATTTCTTCTACATGCCTTCTTATTTTCCCTTTCTTTGTACAACTTGTGTAAATGTCAATCAAGGAATAGAGTTTCTGATTTCCAAGATGTATGAATGTCTGTAACTTTGTATACATGGTTTCCTCTCATCGTTGATGAAATAAACGTAGTTGTTATAAGCATCTCATGTTATTCTTCCACTTCCCTCTTTCATGAACTTTGACAAGTATAGTGATGCAAGAGCTTGGTATCTTCAATAGATGAATTTGAGAGCTTGGCATCTCAGGTTGTCCATCTCACTAGATAGATTCATTTTTCTTTCCTCTATATTTAATGTTGAACTACTCTGGTTACTGGGTGTGAACTCTGCAATCTACTCATGATAGTAATATTCCTTGCCTAATTTCCCTCCTTTCCCCTCATCGCTGTAATTTCCTCCCTTATACCCCATACAAACACTTTTCCATAGGTTCAGTGGAGTGTCCCTATGTGATCCCCGACCAATTTGGCCACCTACAACATTTAGATAGGATTAGGATTAGTTTACTTTCAATAATGGGAGCTGCACCATTTAATGTAGAGGGGCGTAGCCCCATCAGCATTGGTGGAGACACCTAATTTTTCCACCCAAAATTTTTTCTCACCAACACAATAAATATATATTTTTAATATAATTTTATAATATAAGAAAGTAGGAAACGTTGGAACCGATCAATGTGAGGGTTCTAGATAGTAGCAAACATATTACAAAAAACGAGTGGAATACCTAAATAAATCGATGGAAGATTTTCAATTTGATAACCCATAACTCAATAGATTTTTAATTTGACAACCCATAAATCTATGTATTTTATGTTGTTTAAGAAACAACATTTTGATGAAAAAGAGAGAGTTGTTTTCCAAATTAATTTTCTGATCAAGGCATCAACATAGTCATTCAATAAGGTACTCATTTCCTTGGAATCCTTGATATAATATTCAACAAAGATCAGTGTATCATCAAAACATGATTGATGAGACATTGGATCTGCCACAGAGGCACGTTTAATGCCTCTAGTCTTTCATCTCCTGAAAAATGACAAAACAACTCTAACCCAAAGCTTCAACCATTAAGATGAATAGGAAAGAAGATAATGAATATCCTTATTCTAATCCTCTTTTAATGATAAATAAACCTCCTATAGATTCATTGATCATCACAAAAAACATTAGAGTAGAGATACTAATGTTTATCATATTTCTAGATCTTACATGAAACTCAATTTTTTTAGAACCTTAGGCAATTAAAGACATAATATTAATAATGTTATTATTAATAATATTTTTTAATAATTAGTTAATATTATTTTATTTATAATTAATTATATTATCTAATTATTTAATATTTATTTAAATAATTACATATTAATATTTAATTAATTAATTATTTAATAATAAATAAATATTGTTTAATTATTAATATCAACAATTTATATATCAATAATTAGTTTAAAATTAATAAAATAATTACCTATTAAACTTTTTTAAATTGCAGTGTCATTTCTTATTATATTACTTAATTAATTAGCTATAATCATACTAACCACCTATATATCATGAGTCCCATTTATTTGTTACAAGTCTCATTTATTTGTCACTAAGCCTATTTTTGTAGTGACCTATATATCATAAGTCCTATTTATTCGTAAATTCCCATTATTTTGTTATATGTCCCATTCTTTTGAAACATATTTCATTTTTTTGGGGACTTATATAAGTCCCAAGCTTTTGAAATGCCCCTTAATTTTTAGCATAATAGTTGTCATCTTTGTTACTTAATTAGATATATAAGTTCAAAGGAACCTTTATAACCAATTTTCATACAAAATACTTACCATGAAAAATTCATTTTTTTATCATGATAACCTAGCCCACATTCAAAAATCTCCCTCTCGATCAATGTAAACCTGACCTCCAACCAAATCAGTTATTGTGTTACCCTCATAATGGCCAGAAGGAATGTGCTAATGTGATTTTCAACTGTGTTTCAGGTGCAGGAAGGTGATTCATTCAATACCATTCATGAGTAATTTCTTCTGGAGTTTCAAAAAGGCCTATATTCAGGATTTTTCACCCCGGTGGACACCCATTGAAATATTACTCTTGAGGAAAAACCCACCCAATATTTTTAAAGAGGAAATATAAGAAGCACTAAAGTTATTTAGGAAAGTTCGAGAAGAAAAATAAGGTTTAGGAGAAAGCATTTAAAAAGCTAGTTAGCTTGTTCCAGACATATCAGGATCCTTGAGAGGAGTTGGAAAATAATCAAATACTCATTGGAAATATAAGAGTGCCTATTTCATTGTGAAAAATATTTCAAGGGATTATGAGGAGAAACTTTTTAGATATTGGCCATACATTTTAGATAAAGATCTTCGATCCTGGTGAAGATTCAACTGAGGATTCTGGGATTTAAAAGGATATTTGGAATATGATTTAAAGGATAAAGTGGATCATATGGGACTCTATACATGTACCATATGTTTATTTTGACAAAAGATAGGTTTTTCTTTAGTGTCACTTTGACCTTTTGAGAACTGCCCAAGACCAGAATTTAAAATTTCATGTAAAATTAGATCCTAAAAATTGTGGGAATTTTTTGATCAGCCATTTTGGATTCAATTTGATATAATTTTGGCCCAGGAAACACCAAGGTAAGCTCTTGGGGAAAGAAGGCACTCCAATAGGCTATTTTTAGCAGTGTAATGGTGACACCCAACTTCTAAAAGTGAAAAATGCGCACTTAGAGACGCATGATGTCCCTATATCTAGTTTAATAAAATATAATGGTACATGGGGGAAACTATAGTGCACCATCAAGGATGGAGGTTCATAACATGGAGTTGTGCCACTTAAGTTGCATCTTTGGGTGTTAGAAAAATGTTTTCTACTCACAACATGACTTGACCCCTTTCTCATGTTGAGCATACCATATGTGCACCTATGAGGGTGTGATTTAACTTTATTACTTTTCTAAGGAGACATGAGGGACACTAAAATGGACCACCACATGGAGATGATGAGTTGCATCACTTAAGTGACAAACCAGGTGGTTAGGAGATGTTTTCAACCTCACTCTCAAATCTAGCCCCTTCCTCATGATAGGCTAGCCCTATGCACACTTAGGATGAATTGGTTCCTACACGTACCCAAAAATGTAGGTACTGTACTGCTAGAAAGAGGTTACGGAAGCCCCAATGATGATTCAGGTCTCTTCGCAAGGTGTTCGGAATCCAGAAAAAGCTCACCAAGTGTATGTTTGCATCCTAAATGCTTTATCCAAGCTCCATGTGTTTTGTTTCTTCCTCTGCCCCCTTTTCCTTTGCATTTTGGTCTTAAGTGATAGGATTGCCTCCCTTCCTGGGTGGTGGTCCTGTGACCACCGCCCAGGACAGGGCAGCAGTCCTATAATCGCCACCCTATGCAGGGCAACAGTCCTGTGCGCATTTTCTAGAACATTCTGATGAATGCGTCAAACGTAAAAATTCAACTTTCACCTACATTCTTCACCCGCTTTGGCTTGCATTTATGTTTTGGCCGCTTAGTAAATAGTGTTTTCCCTTTGTTTATAGTAAAATAGATCAATTGGGAGTTACCCTCTCGTAAATGCAATTGCTATAAATATCCAGCTTGTTTTCAAACAAGAGGCCCCTCTCCTTCTCTGTTTAATTATTCAGTTTGTTTGAAGTTGTTACTTAGAGTTCTAATAGTTTCATATTTTGCATTAGTTATTAGCCTTCCCTTGCTGTTTAGAGATCATTTGATCTTCTTGTTTCCATCTCACTTCATTACTGTTCCATACAATCAGTTTAGAGTAAGGTAGTTTCATTTCTAGATTAGAATCCTTCTTAGAGTTGCAGGTTTTGTTTGTCACAAAAGATAGTTTCTAGAATTCTCAGCGTATTTGTGTTGTATTCCCGCAATAAATCCTGCTAGGAATTGCATAGTCAATCTCTATTCACTTTCACTATCCCTCTCTTACTTGCATTGTATTCGGTCTATATCCAAAACTGCCATTGTTCAAGTATCTTCTTCTGTTGGCGCTATCATATACATGCTTTGCTGGATTCACAAGAACATGAGGGAATGAGGAGATCATGCTGAGGGAACAAAGTCACACACAACTGGATTTACCACTATTCTGTAAACTCCATGTTTGAGTTATCAAATTTCTAGTTACAATATATCAAATAGAGTAGTAATTTACTTCATTTCAGTTAAAAGCTCACTTTCAATATTGCCAGAGAAGCTGCGAGGAATGCTAGTTTATGAGAAACTCTGATTCATTTATCACTTCTAAGGTAGGATTGAGAGTCTTTCAATTAAAATTAGTTATTTATTTAAATATTTAGGATAAACTCGCAATTACACAGGCAAATAGCTATACCAGGATATGTTGCTTGTTTTGATTTTGTTATTAGATTAATTGTCCATTTTTCTGAATATATTAGAATAGCTACTCTTTTAAATTCGTTAAAATACTTCATCAAAAATATAAAAATAAAATAATATATGCATAGTGTAGATGTATCTTTCATAATTAGTTTATTCGTTTCAATTAAAATTGAGTCATCTCTGCATGACAATCATGGGACCTAGAGAGCCTAGAGAATATGTATTTGAACCAGTAGTGCCTCAACCAAATCTCCCCACAAACACTAGCTGATATAGATCAAGACCTTAGGATTCAATTTTTTTGAACAACAGTAAACCTACGAGTAGTTAGTGAACAACTGAGAGATTTGAATATTGAGGACAACAAGGAATACACATTTTGTTCAAATCACCCCAACTACAGACTACCTTGATAGGATATCCATATGATCATACAAGAACTTGAAAGAGAAAAAATATTTGGTTACGATCCTTTAGTTCCACATCCCAACGCAGGAGACCTCCTCATCGACATAGATATTGGATTACATATTCAAGTTTCCAGAACAATTGTAATGTATTCTTAGAAAATTACACAAATTCTAGTTCTAAACATAGAAGCTGAGAAGGCTTATTACTATTGGATAGTCAGGAGAAGAGATTGACTCCTCATATGACCATAGGTGGTCTGCCACGACTGCAAACTTACGGTTATGATCCATAGGTTCCACAACCCAATGAGCCTACCAATAAATTAGACATTGACGCTGGTTTACGCACACTAATATTCAAATCCTCACCACTTCCACCAGACATCATTACAAAATTCTCTGTATTAAACGTAGCAGCCAATTAGGCTAGGGATTTTTGGACTAGACCAGAGACTCGTCCACAAAACTCCGAAGGATCCACTACATCTCTCATCACCATTTTCCATGACCTTGTATAGAAATATACATGAAGCACCTATAGGTCATTTTCCACATATCCAACAACCAATAAATAAGATCTCGATAGAGTTCAACATTGATTGGAGCCTCTGAACAGCTATTATATCTGAACGATCCATTACCCCAATTCATGTTAGGAGATCCTTCTTCACCTTATATTCACAAATTCCATTATTGCGTGTCAAGGATATAAGATTTCCCAACTAGTTTGTCTGTATCCACATATATTGCATTCTCACCTGTTGTCTCGGCACAACCTTGGGAGGTCGAGTACGAAGAAGAGTTGCTTGTAGATTCTCATGCTCGCATGTCACTTTTATATCATACAGTTCCCCTTGTATAGTTTCTAAGGGGACAAGGGGGACAAAAAATTGTGCCAACACATGAAGAGATCCTCCTCCATCACTTAGAACTCATGACTTGTGCACTAGGTAGGTGTTTTCAACCTCACAACTTGAATCCCCATGCTCCCTTCTCATGATGAGCTGACCCATGACATATTTTTTAAGAGATGATGCCACTTTGTACATTAATAAATGTGGTAACTGGGACATGAGGGTTTCTGAGACCCATTTATAAATTTTTAACTCCAACCTTGAATCTCAACTAACCCATGTTAAGCAGGGTGAGTCAACTATGCAAATGGGAGGGAAAAATCATTTGAAAATGGCTCAAGGAATTTAAATATCAACATGAATAAAAATTTATCAAATTTTCCATTTTTTTCCATGATTTTAAACCATCCTCCATTTGTTTTTTGAGTGTTAAAACATTCAAGAAAAACTAAACATCCACCACGGCCAACTTGTATTTTTGCTCATTTCTTGCACACATCACCTCCGATGGCCCTTAAACTTGGCCTATGGCTTCCCCATGAGAACGAAATTGGAATGAGTGTTTACATGTCCTAATTAATTATCTCATTAATTTTTTACATCCTCCCAAATTTTCCATCCATGAAAAATTTCTCCTCAGATATATGGAGTTGTAGCGATCTAAATTGCCTAAAAATCGGAGACGGTGATCTATAAAAAAATAGCTTTCCAATAAAAAGTTTCTTGCCCCTTGAAAATGAGTATGCTTAAAGATATGGATGAATATTGTTTTTTAAATTCTTCCCTACCAAAATAATAAAACACATATCTCCAAGTTTCTTTTTCATTTTCACGAAGATCCAGATGAGAGAAACCCCTGAAAATTGGAGCAAAGAATCCCAGTGTGAGATATAATTTTTGGAAACCATTTTTACTCCGATCTGAAAATCCGTGGAAAATTTATATTAAAATTAAGTTCCTATTAAATCCACTTAATAATAATATTAATTTTAAATTATGAATGGATTCAAGTCACTTAGTTCATTCCCTAAGAGGAAAAGTGCTCAAAAATGACAATTCGACAAAATTGCCAAAACTAGTCACTCAAAAAGAACTTACAAAAAATAGTAAGTGTCTAGAAAATTCTCAAAATGGTCATGGTCATTAATCCTCTACATACCTCACTAATCCAAACCTTCATGGAGGAAAAAATCATACTTACAAAGGGGTGGATAGTGGCATTTTGTCTCAAGCATAAGAGAATCCCTCTTTGTCCCCAATTTTAGTCACAATGGTGAATTTTGGTCTCAATGTGCTTCACACTTCATCATATGGGTTGATAAAAGGTTATAAGCATCATAAATCCAATCTACCACCTTCATTCATCTCATGGTTAGAATATTATTTTCCTCATCTCATTGGTGACTCCATTTCCAGAGGGCTAGGATCATCATGTTGAATTGCGTAGACAATGGTCTCAAATTACATCAAGATATAGGTAGTTTGGAAGCATGCCAATGTTTCAAATGTTGGAAGGTTTTTTCAAGTGAGTGAATACATCATAATATGTATTTAGTTGTCAAATGTTCATCAACTCTCTTTTTGATGAGTGCAATTGTGCTACATAGGAGATTCATTCTAAAGAGGTCTCGAAGGGGAAAGGTTTTCAAAGGTTTCATCTTCATCATCATCATAGCTGATCTCCATCAATGGTGGAGGCACCTTCATCCATGCTTTGGAATATATTTTCTCTGCTCTCTTCATTATTTCTTCTCTTCTCTTCCAATTTCTAATTCCTCATTATATGCAATCATGACCTTTTGTCCTATTTACTTAAGTGAAGATAAAATATTTATAATGTGTAAAAGTACTCTCTCTCAAATTATAAGAGAGGTGCTTAATTTTTCTCTTTAAATGGTAATTGAAAAAAAATCACAAGAGATGGGACATGAAAAGTCATGTGGGGGGTAGATTAAGAGTTGTATTGTAAAGCTATAAATTGAGAGGGTCTCCTCATCTTAAGGGAAGGTTATTGTTATTTACTACCTCCCATATTCTCTCTAGGAACAAGTTATCAAATTACTCTAACTCCTTTGTGTATGTTTCCTCTCCATATCAACTACACTCTATGAGCATGTACTTTTTGAATGTATGCACTTAGACTTTGTATTATTTGCAACATGTTCCATGTTCTATGTTAATGGTGTATTCTCCTTGAATTCATGGATGTATTCTAGTTTTAAGTAATAAACTCTATTATCTTATTTATTGTGCTAAAACCTCTTACTATTCTCTTCACCTCTCTCTCTCAATCTATATACTCCCTTGTAGTATCTACAAGAATTTTTTCCACAGGTATAGGGAAGTACCCCTATGTGATGCCCAGTCTAAAGAACACCCCCAATTATTAGAATAATATACATAATTTCCCTATTTTCAACAAATGGATCTACCCCATTTAAGTAGAGGGACTTAGTTCCACACTACTAGTGAGAGACCTTTAATTTTACTATGTGAAAAAATAATTTTCCAACAGTTTTTGGCAACTCCACTAGGGAGAGATCTTCTCTTGTGCATCTATAAAATATCTGAAAATATAAAAAAAATCATATTTTTGAAAATTTATAAAAACTAAAAAATTAAAAAATATCATCTGAGTGTTCATAATCCTCGGCTCAATCTTGTTAAAAAATATACATTTTTAAATTTTTATTTCTCTCTAATTATCTAAACAAATTGGAAGAAATAAGGTATACCTGAGAAGATCGTGCAGGTAACATTATTGATCCCACATTTGAAGATTAAAAAAGAGTTGATATCTGACTTCCCATTGTACAGGCAAGAAGAAAAGTTCCTAAAAATCTTCTTGAAGGTCATACTAAAGAAGCAACTATAGAACCACTAGTCCTCACTCCACCAAAAGAAGAAAGAGAAGAGGAAGAAATGGAAACACAAGCATTGGGGCCATGGGGACAAAACAATGTTTTTTTATCTTTGACTTCACCACTTCATGAAATTCCAAATGGGTCAAGAAAGAAAATTTAAAAACTCTATAGAGATGGAATGTAATAAAAAAATTATCATATCACAGCTTTCATCACAACCTATGGCATTATTGGGGCACAACATGACGTGGTTACAATGCATATATTTGTGAAAACATTACAAGATGTCACTGCGGACTGGTTTTACTATCTTCCATCACGCTCAATTGCTGATTGGGGTAGTATGAAAATAAAAGTTAAATCACGATTAAAGACAACATAAGATGTTTGTTCCCTCCTTGCTCAATAAACTCAAATGAATAAATAAGAACAAGATTCTATAAGATACTTCATGACAATAAATTGATCAACAAGATTCCCACCATTTCCCATTCTACTATAGATAATCTAAAAAGGTTCTTCATGAATTCCTATTTTCCTAAAAAGAGTTTCATTCTTCAGAGAGTTTAACCAAAAGATTTGGAAAACACTCAAGAAATTTCCATTGAAGTGGAAGATGGCCTTGTATTGTTATGAAATATCATGAACCATTAAATGAAGCATAAGGCCCAAATTTCCAATGATGAAAGAGGTGATTCATTGTTGCAAAGGTTAGCTAATGAATTGAAAATTTTGAATAAGGAAGTTGCTCAATGATCTTCCCACCCAAAACAGAACATAAATTAGATTTTAGGAGCACCCTAAAGGATTTCCTTGGAGGCTCCATTGGTCAATGAAATATTTAGACCTAAAGAAGATGAAGAATAATTTATAGAGTCAGAACAAGAAAGTAAGGACAACAATGTCCTAGAGATTGAAAAAGTGGAGGATGATGAAAAAATTAGATTAATTGAATATTTAGAAGGTGATGAATAAGATGATGATGCAAATAAGTTCTTATGTGAAATTTTTCTCTTCTCTCAATCTCAAAAAGCAATTTCCTCCATTGCTGCTCTAAAAAATAAGAAGATTGATGATCCTCATGTCGCAACTCTACAGAATAAAATCTCAAGGATCTCTAATTCCACCTTCCATGGAGTCTGCAAAGAAGAATCCAAATCTCATGGAAAGTAAAATGCTATCTGTTATTCTAGGTAAGTCTCCCAATGCTCCTCTTAATTCTAATTTTGTTTATGTAAAATCTAGTCCTTCAAAATCTTCTAGTGTACCTACAAAATTAGCCATTGCTCCCCAAACATTTACTCAAATTGCTAATTCTTTTTCAACCCTAATCCTTCACCCCTCAAATTTCCCGTTATCTCCGGGGTATAAAATCATCTAC
This sequence comes from Taxus chinensis, assembly GCA_019776745.2. NCBI lineage: Eukaryota > Viridiplantae > Streptophyta > Pinopsida > Cupressales > Taxaceae > Taxus > Taxus chinensis. The sequence goes on from CM034153.1 coordinate 498,161,083, forward strand.
ATCCACCTATTTTGATATCATAAAGCATGTAAATAAGTCTAAAGTTCATATTTATGAATATGAATTATAGCAAACTCATCCAGAACAATTTGATAAACTTGCCTGTTATATAAAAGTTAGTAGTTCAAAGCCTAATACTATGGTTCCTAGTTTGAAAGGACTATTACCATCTCCACCTACTCCTCCATCTCAAAATATTCTTGCTATGAGTGCATCCAAGACTAATAATATTGATCCATTCTATATCTCCCTTCTTATTGGAGGATACTAGCTGAATAAATGCATAATAGATTCCGGAGCCTCTGATAATGAAATGCCCATTAAAGTTATTAATGATCTCAGAATTACCCTAACATGGGTCAATGGATATTATTACTCCATGGATTCCAAGGAATTCCCACTTGTAGGGAAGATCAAGGATGCACAAGTGATTCTCATTGACTTTCCGAATAAGAATGTATTGTTGACTATTTTGGTAGTAGATATTTTGACATCATTGAGAATGTTAATATGTAGAAGTTTCTGTCAAGAATTGGGAGGTAAAATCCAAATGAATTGGTCTTCTACCACCATTCTAGTTAAGGGAAAAAAGGAAAAGTGGCTTCCGATAAGAAAAATTAAATACACGATACAAAGGTCATAAGATCCAAGAGCCAATATCTTGTACCATGACATTAGTAATGGAAATCATTTCATAACATCTGAAGATGAGGATGAAATTCCTATCTTGATAGGACAAAACATTCCTTTCTAGATGAATATTGGTAATGATGAAGAGTGGAAATATATTGAATCATAGGAGAATAGTCTAGAAATGTCAAATGATGCATACCATGAGGAAGATGAAGTGATTCTCGATGAGTTCCAAACTGAAAAATAATCCAATGTATTTATTCATGAAGAAGATGTGTTCTTATTTTCATACCAAGAAGAATATTATCTTGGTGATCATTTTATTGATAAAAAACTCTAATCCTCTCATTAAAGGTGTCACCCATGAAGAAGAGAGGCTAATTTTTTTATGACCCTTTGAAAGTTTTGAAGAAGGAATATGTGTAAGAAATGATGAGGTTTGTGGAAGAAATAGAATATCCTCAACTCAACCTTGAAATCCTAATGCAAGCCATGAAAATGCAAGATAGGTATGAATCTAATTATGGATTCTTAGTTGATTCAAAAATTTGTCATGATGAAATAGATCAATATAAAAATTTTGATATCTCTCTTAAGACAATGGTTGATGGATGTGATGATGAAAGTGTATTTTTATATTTACCATTTAAAGAGGATGATTCTCTCAATGATGAAAAGGTTAAAAATAAGGTCTTTGAGTCCTTTGGATATGATGCCTCCCATGATGAAGAAGTAGTGAATTTCAATGAGTTTTGGGATGATGAATAATTTTCTCAAAATTGTTTCCTCGAATTTCAAAATGAAGATTCTCCAAATGAATGTGAAGGTGATATTTTGGAAGTTTTGAAGAAGTATTTTGTGTGAGAAATATTAAAAGTTTCAGAAGGAATGGAAGATCTCAAGCTCAATCTTGATATCTTGGCTTGTGTCATGGCTATGCAAGATAGGTATGAAGCTAGGTTTGACTCTTCATTCAGTTCCCAGATGTTTCATAATGAAATATGAAAAAAGGATGGACTTAATGCTTCTCATGATATTTTTTAATAAACATGAATGTGGGAAAGAGAAACACTTGGAGAATTTAAGCAATCTAATAAAAACCAACCTTGGGGAAGTGGTGAAATGAAAAATTGGAGATCAAAAATGTGGATGAACATTGAAGAGAATTTGCAATTTGATAATGATAGTAAAAATAATAGAATTTTTGGGCGAAGCTCTAAGCATCAGAGTGATTATGTAGACTCACTCCTCCCAAGTATACATACATTCATGAAATCACATGGCTTTCATAAGTAGTTGAGGAAAAGAGGCTACTTTATAAAACCAATCAATGGATTCATAGTGCATCATCACCCGATGCTACCCACTTAGGGGTAACATGTTCTAAAAGATGAAAAGCACTTCAATGAAAGCTGGTTGTCTCCCACTTATATCATAGGTGATTTTAGGTTTTTCTCTCTCCCTTTCTTATTGTGTGTTTGTTTCTTGTTGTGTATTGAGTGTTTTCAATAAATGAAGATTCATTATATATCTCTGGTGTGACTCTATTTAAGCCTAATGGATAATACATTGGTCTACGTAGTTTCTTGAGATTCTATAGTTCTTACTTGTCCTATCCTCACTATGTTTATCCAGAATAATTATCTAAGCTAAAGCAAGGTATTGTCATGCAAAAAATTTAGCATGCAAAATTCAAAAAAATTGTCATTAGGACCTAGCCCACATTCAAAAATCCCTCTCCCGGTCAATGTAAACATGTCCTTTGACAAACTCAGTTACTATGTTACCATAATAATGTTTAAGAGGAATGTGACAATGTGATTTTAAATTGTGTTTCATGTGTAGGGAGGTGATTCATGAATTCATTTAAGACCATTAAAAATGAATTTCTCTCGGAGACACAAAAAGGCCTATTTTAAAGATTTTTCACACTAGTGGACACCACTTAGAAGATGTCTGTTGAGGAAAAACACACTTGGTAGTTGTGCATAGGATTTAAAATATGCAATGAAGTGATTTAGGAAATTTATGGAAGAAAAATCAGGTTTAGGAGCAATTTATGTAATACTAGGCTATTTTTAACATGGTATAAGGAAATAAGAGTGGTGAAAAAGATAGTTGTCTTGTTCTAGACATATCAAAACCCTCGGGAGGAGTTTGAAAATTATCATATACTCATTGGAAATATAAGCGTGTCTACTTAATTTTGCAAAAGGTTTAAAGGGATTATGAGTAGAAGATTTGTAAATATCTGCCTGACAAGGAAGATAAAGACCTTTGATCCTGGTGAAGATTAAACCGAGGATTACACGAGTTCCAAGGAGATTTGGAAGATTATTAAAAGGAAAATTTGATCAAATGGTACCTTATACATGTCCGATAGGTTGAATTGGACAAAAATGTATATTTTATTTAGTGGTAGTTTGACCTTCCGAGAATTATTGGTGTGTGTGACTGTCCATTCATCGTCCAAATCACCTAGGTGAGTCATCTTGCCTTGCGAGAGTCATAGGTCTTAGGAAGTCAAATGACAAGTGTCGGATTTTATCATAGAATCTAACATTGTCATTTGTGTCAATGCGTCATAGGAGTTACATTCCTTATTTGGAATTGTAACTCCTCTTTTAGTAGCATCATATGCATCAATCAACGTCATATGCGTTAGTGGCATCATTGAGGTTCTTTCCATGTTTAAGCATGGGAATTACACAACACCCCTATTTTTCTTCCTCTTTTTTGATCTATGAGCATGAGTAGACCATTTTCTTCTTACTTGCAATCTTCTTTCCATTGATTCGAATCTTGCGTATTGTCTTGGCTTGACGTTACCATCGGAGTGTAACTTCGTTGTGGTGCATCGCTTTTCAACATCGGTTCTCGTGAATCCCTCTTTCATGGTATCAGAGCTGGTTTCGGTAAATGTGCACTCTTTGTTTCTCAGTTGTTTATTACTTCTGGTTTCTTCTCATTTCCTCGTGTGCAAGTATTTTTTTTATTATCATTTTGGAATTATTGCTCACCTCGTATTGAGGTTTCAGAAGTTTCACGTTAAGGTATTTGGTTGGTTTGAATTATCAGCTGAGTTCATATTTGGATATTTCTAGATATTTGTGGCTGTTGTTTTTGGGTTTTTTGTGTGTTTCTAGCTGGTTGTGTTCAGGTTCAACTCCTGCAGGGTAAAAGAAGAGCTCATTTTTTGGCGTGGACCTATGGTTACTGGTTGACATTGTTGTTGTGGTTGATTTTGGTTCAAAACGTCTACGGGATCGTTCTTTTTTTGCTCACCATTCTAGTTTTACCTTGTTTCCAGTGCTTTGCTGATCCTTAACTATGTTCTCGCTAGTCTTGAGGATTAATTTTTGCATGCACGTTTTCTGCATATTGACTCATGTTTCCCTTCCACTCCTTGTGCTTGGGCATTTTCTGCATGTCAACTCTTTTACATTGCCTTGCTTGCATTGTTGGGGTTGTTTTCTATGTGCCTATTCTACCGTGGTTCTTGGACTATAGTGTTTTGTTTATAGGCCCTTTATTTCTCACTGCCTGTGCATTGGGTTCTTGCTACCTTGGGCTTGGCTCTGCATTGATCTACAGTTCAAAATCTCACCTTTCCTTTTTACGTTTCAACATGCACATGGTTAGACCTGTGTTTTCTCCTCTGCTTAGCCGTTTTCTCTATAGCTCTGGCATTTCAGACCTTGTTTCTATGTTTTCCCAACACGTGGATGCCTGCTCCCTCCAACCATTACAATCCTGAACACACCTTCTATGTAGTCAGCTGGAGATATTCTTTTCCACCGGTGGTTTACCTGCATCTCCTGGTATGTGGCCTACCTCCTTCCCACGTGGCTTTCTCAATCCGCCTGCCAGATAATATCCTACTAAAATACGTTTTTTTATTCACCTTTAAAACAAAATGTGTTTGCATGCATTTTACTTTATCACTTTTCTTAAAAACATTTTGTTTCATTACCTTTTAAAAAGGTATAAGGTAAAAACATTTATTTTTTTGGCATTGTAAAATTTGGTTTTTTGGCTTGTTGTATTTTTTACCTTCCGTCGAGTGCCGAAGACGAAGGGTGAGGTCCGAGATTGGCAGGTGGCTAATCCCCCCTCGTAATACAAACAAACCCTATCTCAAATTCCATTTCATTTCCAACAGGCATACATACAACACCTTTTGCATGCATTTAGGGTGCTCTTTTAATCCGTTTGCAAGCTTATTGGCTTTTTCACATCAGTTGCAGGAATTGGTTTTTGCTATAAATTTTGACTCATTACTCAGTTTTGAGCACTTCTTTAGTCAAAGTTGCATTTTTTTCAAACTCTAGATGATGGGATCATTAGTTTTGTAAACGCACTAATTTTATAAAGTGCCACATTCTGGGGGGGTGTCTTTGTATTGCCTATTTCACCTCATCTTTTCTTGAGCTTTGTTCAATTCCTTTTTTTTCGTGGACTTGTGAGTGCGTCCGCCACAGTCTTACAACAAAGGGATTATTTTGTGCAATGTGAGACATTGTTTCTCAAAAATCCCTCTCTTCCCCCTCTTGCTTATTCTTTCTATTCTTGATTGCAGTGTCGATCTGTTGTGCCCTACGAACCTTTATTATTGTCTCCACCATTGCACATTATTACGCTAATTACAAGGTGAGTGACAAATTGGTTCTTGGAACACAGTCACATATGGTTGTAATCAACGCACTAAATTATAAAGTGCCAAACTCGGGGGGTGTAATTTTGTTCTGGGGTGGTTGTTTCTTTTCTCTCTCCTTCCTTCTGCATTCCTTGGTTCTATCTCTTCATTATGGATATCTCTAAAGTACCAGTGCTCACACCTTTTAATTTCTTCGAATGGAAATCTAAAATTATATTGGTTCTGCAAAGTAAAGGGTTATACCAAGTTACCATGGGGTTAGAGACCGAACCTAATGATGAACCTGAAAAATCTAAATGGTTCAACCGTTGTGATGAAGCCTTAGGTCTTATCTGTATGTCTATTTCTCCCAACTTGCTCTTCCACATCGAAAATTCCTCAACACCCGATCAAGTGTGGAAAACACTCGATGATATGTTTGGGAAGCAAGATGACATGAGAGCACATGAGTTGGAGAACGAACTACTAGGGTTAAATCCTAGTGACTTTAAAAACCTATAGGCCTTCTTCTCAAAGTTTTTCCACACTAGAATGCTTCTAAAGGAACGTAAAGTGGATAAGAAAGACTCTCAATTGATCTTGTCAATTCTTTCTAAGTTAGGTCTTGAATACTTTGTTTTCGTTTCAACTTTCCATGCCACAAAATCCACCTTGGGTAGTACTTGGACTATGCCCTCCTTTGACAGTTTTTTGTCCCAACTCATTCGAGAACAGGACAAACTCATTCAAATGGGGACTCTAAAATCCAAGTCACATGCCCTTGTGGCGAACAAGGGCAAGAAAAATGAAAATAAGAAAGAAACTAAGGACCAACCTAAAAAATAAATCAAGACCAACCAACCCCCAGTTAAGCCCATCACTCATACTTTGACTTCTGAGCCTAAAGTAAAGTAGGAAAAGTATAAATGCTCCTATTGTAAGAATTTTGGCCATGATGAGCAACATTGTTTTTGGAAACAAATTGATCACTTAACTCATTTACTTGAGAAGAATAAAATAAGTGTTCCTGAATCTATTAAACAAAATGCTCAGAAGGGCGAGTCTTCTAATGCAAAGGAGACTAAAAATGAAAAGAAGAAAGGTAAGGTCTTCGTAGCTAGATCAGCTCCATCATCAACTTGGATTATCAATTCCGGTGCCTCGCACCACATGGCTTCTTCAGAGGTTGAATTCTCTAGCATTGAACCATGTGGCATGTCCCAAATCACATTGGGTGATGACACTCATGTGTCAGTTTCCAGTAGTGGATCGGTAGAGATAGAAGGTCGAACATTTAACCAAGTGTTGAGTGTTCCCAATATCTCTACCAATCTCCTATCGGTTTACCAAATCACCCACCTTGGTAAAGGAATGCGAGTGGAATTTGGTCCTAACTCAGTGATTATTCGTGAGCTTAACTTTGACTACACTGTGGCTGAGGGAAAGGCAGATCACCATTCATGGTTGTATACCTTTTCCCACTTCTCTTCTGATTCGATGCCCAATGCCTTGCTCACTCATGCAAATGAGGTTAGCAAGTTATGGCATGAACATTTTGGGCATCTAAATTATCATTACCTTAAACAATTAAGCCAAATGAAATGGTCAATGGGATACCCCGAGTTAAGTTTTCTAAGGGTCTTTGTGAGGGTTGTACCCTTGGAAAGCACCCTGAAAAAAGCTTTGACAAGGGAAAATCCTGGAGAGCTACTCGTCCCTTGGATGTTGTTCATAGTGAAGTTTTTGGCCCTTTTCCATCTCCTTCTTTTACTATAGCTCTATATATACTAACCTTCATTGATGACTTTTTGCGTTATACTTGGGTATATTTTTTTAAGCTTAAGTCTGAATTTTTTGAGCATTTTCAAAACTTTAAGGCTCTTGCTGAGAAACAAGCGGAACGATCTATCAAGGTTCTTCAAACCGACAATGGAGGTGAGTATGTGAGAAACATGTTTGAGGATTTCTGTACTTCTGAGGGGATTGCTTTGCAGTGTACAGTTGCTTACATCCCTTCCCAAAATGGAGTTACAGAAAGAAAGAACCAAAATTTAAAGGAGATGGCTACTTTTATGGTTCACTCGAAATCTCTTCCTCCACAGTATTGGGTTGAAGAAGTGAATTATGCTTGTTATATTCAGAACTGTATTCCACACAAGGTAGTAAGAGGGATGCCACCCTTTGAAGCCTAGTTTGGACACAAGCCTGATGTCGAGCACTTTCAAGTCTTTGGATCCAAGGCTATGGCTCAAATTCCCAAAAAGAAATGCAAGGCATTGGATCCACAATATAAACCTTGTATCTTTGTCAGGTATCTTGATGGTGTGAAGGGATATCGATTGTTGAACCCTACCACCCATGAGATTTATATTGAGAGTATGAAGTTTGATGAGTCATCCTTGACTTCAACTTCCACTGAGGTTCTTTTTCCCACTGATTCAGATTCTAACTCTTCAGATGATGATGTTGTTGAGTGAGTTCCGCCTCTCCCTACTCCTCCCAATCCTCAAAATTATGATTCTTCTGATTCTGACAGTATTGATGATGAGGACTATGTCCCTTCTCACTCAAGTGAAGAATCTTCTGACTATGAGCCTGAGCCTTCAGGACCTCTTTGGGCCAGGAAAAATTTACAGAGTGTTGGAGATTTAGTTGGAGATCCTTTAGATGAGATACATACTCGCTCAGACTTCACTAGACCTCACTCCTTCTTCGCCTCTGATTCCGATCCACCATCTTTCCAGGAAGCTTCTGGGATTCCTGAGTGGGATTTTTTCATAGATGAGGAGTATTCCTCACTCATAAAGAATGACACTTGGGATCTTACCCTTCTTCTAAAAGGAAGAAAAATCAATCGGTGTAGGTGGGTATATCGAACAAAGTATGGAGCTAATGGAGAAGTCGAGAAGTATAAAGCGTGACTTGTAGCTAAGGGTTTTTCCCAGGAAGCTGGGGTTGATTACTCAAAAGCCTTTTCTCCGGTTGCGAAGATGAATTACATTCAATTGACCCTTTCCATCATTACCGGTAACAGATGGGAAGTCCACCAGATGGACGTTAAGAGTGCCTTCCTTCATGGGGACCTAGACGAGGAGATCTATATGGAACAACCTTCGGGTTATGTCCATGAGCCATCCCTCATTTGCAAATTAAATAAGTCTCTCTATGGCCTTAAACAAGCCCCTCGGGCTTGGTATGCCAAGATGGACTCCTTTTTACTTGCATTAGGGTTCACTCGGTGTCACTCTGACCCAAATGTGTATATTCTACGATAGGATGACTCCATGCTTATTCTTGTTCTCTATGTTTATGACTTGTTGATCATAGGTAGCTCTTCCTCTATCATTGATTCTGTGAAGATCTCCTTGGCCAACAAGTTCTCCATGTCTGACTTAGGATTGCTTCATTACTTTCTTGGGATCCAGATTTCACAATCTGACTCGGGAATTATGATCTCACAGCCTAAGTACTCTCTTGATTTTCTTGCTCGGTTTCACATGTTTGACTGCAAGTCCTTGCCTACTCCTTTTCTTTCAGGGATTAAGTTGGTTTCTGATTGCTCTTCCCCCTTGGTTGATGGTACCCTTTATGGACAGTTGGTGGGAAGCTTGATCTACCTTACTCACACTCTGCCAGATCTATCGTATTGCATCGGGATCGTGTCCAGATTTATGCAGAAGCCTCATGAGCTGCACTTACAAGTAGCAAAGTAGATCCTTCACTATGTTCGTGGCACTCACACAGATGGTAATCATTACTTAGGAGGGACTGAGATTGACTTGGTTGGATTTACAGACTCAAATTGGGCCTGTGATCTAGATCATCGGAAGTCTACCTCAGGCTACAATTTCACTCTTGGTTTAGGTCCTATCAATTGGTCCAGCAAGAAATAGAACGTCATTGCCATATCATCAACAGAAGTAGAATACAGAGGAGAAATTAACACTACCACAGAAGTTGTTTGGTTATAGGGTATCATGATAGATTTTGGCATCCACTTTCAGCGGCCTACCATTATCTACTGTGACAACATGAGAACTATCTCAATTTGTAGAAATATAATTCAACATCAACGGATGAAACACATTGAGATTCATATGCACTTCATACAGGAGATGATACATGAAAACATCATCGACATACAATATGTTCAGATAGTTGATTAGGTTGCATACATTTTCACCAAGCCCTTCATTGAGGTGAAGTTTCTTCACTTGCGGTATCTTCTTGGGGTGAGGTCTGCTGCAGCCGCCCATCTTCTTTGAGCTATATAATCCTCCTTCTTCTCCTCTTCTTCTTTCTAGAAAGATTTTTTTTATACATGGGCACCTTATCAGGCCTTTAGTTGTCGGGGCTCATTGACACATCTTTCTTAGTTGTCTAGGGGAGTCTTCTTTTCATGTCCTGGCTTACCTTGACCTCTTCCTTGGCTTCGATGAAGGGGGGGTGTTGGTGTGTGTGACTGTCCAGTCATCATTCACATCACCTAGGTGAGTCATCTCGCCTTGCGAGAGTCATAGGTCTTAGGAATTCAAATGACAAGTGTCAGATTCTGTCATAGAATCTGACATTGTCATTTATGTCTATGCATCATAGGAGTCACATTCCTTATTTGGAATTGTAACTCCTCTTCTAATGGCATCATATGCATCAGTCAATGTCATATGCATCCGTGGCATCATTGAGGTTATTTCCATGTTTAGGTATGGGGGTTACACAGCACCCTTATGCCTAAACACGGAAAGAATTTTAATGACACCACTGACACATATGACGTTGACTAACACATATGATGCCACTAGAAGACAAGTTACAATTCCAAATAAGGAATGTAACTCCTATGATGCATTGATGTAAATGACAATGTTAGATTCTATGACAGAATCTGACACTTGTCATTTGACTTCCTAAGACCTATGACTCTCACAAGTTGAGATGACTCACCTAGGTGATGTGGATGATGACTGAACAGTCATACACACCAACACAACACCCCTATTTGTCTTCCTCTTTTTTGATCTATGAGCATAAGTAGACCATTTTCTTCTTACTTGCAATCTTCTTTCCATTGATTTGAATCTTGCGTATTGCGTTGGCTTGACGTTACCATCGGAGTGTAACTTTGTTGTGTTGCATTGCTTTTTGACATCGGTTCTTGCAAATCCCTCTTTTAAGAACTGGTCATGACTAGAATTGAAAAAAGGGATTAAATTTAAAATTTTAGGTAGAATTATCTCCTAAAAATGGTGGTCATGGTGGCACACTCTGACATGCTATTTTAACAATGTAATGGTGACACCCAACTTCCAAAAGTTACAAATGGACACTTGGAGAACCTTGATGTCCCTTTTTCACTTTGAACAAAGTCAAAGGGGAAACGGGGAATAGTAGAGGGCACCACCAAGGAAGGAGATTCATAATTTGGAGTTTCATCACTTCAGTTGCATCTTTGATTGTTAGAAAAGTGTTTTCCACTCACAACATGACTTGGCCCCTTTCTCATGTTGAGAAGACACTATAAAAACTTATGATGGGGTGATGTCACATTGTACCTTTTCTAAGGGGACATAAGAGACAATAGAATACACCACTACATGGAGAGGATGATTTTTGTGAATTAAGTGACAACGTAGGTGGTTAGGATATGTTTTCAACCTCACACTCAAATCTAGCCCCTTCCTTATGATGGGATGAACCTATACACACTTAGGAGGCCTGGATGTGCATTTTAACCTTTTGTAATGGTACATATGGGACAAAAAATTACACCACCACATGAAGAGATCCTCCTACATCACTTAGAATTCATGAATTGTGCATTAGGCAGATGGTTTCAACCTCACAACTTGAATCACCATGCCCCCTTCTCATGATGAGCTGACCCATGGAATTATTTTAAGAGCTTATGTTACTTTTTTCATTACTAAATGTGGTAAGGGAAATGAGGGGGTATGAGACCCATTTATAAATTTTTAACCCCACCCTTGAGTCTCATTTAACCTAGGTTAAGCAGGGTGAGTCAACTATGTAAATGGGAGGGAAATTTCATTTGAAAATGGCTCAAGGAATTTAAATATCAACACAGATCAAAAATTAGCCATTTTACCATGTTTCTCCATGAATTTCAACCATCATCCATTGTTGTTATGACTGATATACCATTCAAGAAAAACCAGCCATCCATCATGGCAAAAAATTATTTTTGCTAATTACTTGCAAACCTCACTTTCGATGGCCCTTAAACTTGGAGGGTGGCTTCCCCATGATAATTCATTTGGAATTAGTGCTTAAATGTCCTAATTGATTCTCTCATTCATTTTTAACAACCTCCCAAACTTTCCAGCCATGAAAAAGTCCCATGTAAAAACTATAAATTCTTATCAAAATCGAGATGGAGTAAATGGTTCCTATGGAACCCCTTGATTTAATGCAAGCTAATTTCCTCTAGCTATCCGATAATATTCATCTTCTCCCAATAATAGATAAACCATATGTTTTTCCTTTGATCTCTCAGATATCCTATGAAATGTAATTTGTAAATATCCGTAATGAATACGCATTGCATAAATATATAAGCATGCAATAAGTCTAACATTTATTCCTTCAGACGTCGTAATAGAAAATATAAGTCCATAATGACTAGGATGAATTCTAAATAAAATTGTTCAATAATTTATTGCCTTTTCTAGAGAATGATCCATTCTTTTTGCCTGTCATAATCCAACTAGTTCCCCAGGTAAAAAACATTACCCAATCCATTTTCCAAATTTCCATTTTTCGAATTATCCACATCTACAATTAAATTTTTTGATGTCATTTAGTGTACAATAATTTTTATATGTTTATGAAGAATTTTTACTCCCTAGGATTGATAAACCCTTTGAAGTTGATTGTGATTGAGTAACTAAATTTGACTATGATCCATAGTTATCCTAATAATGATTAATGACCCCTAAAAATAGGAAAAAGTGTCCACATTTTCCCCACCAGGGTTGACTCCCAATCCTAAAGTAGCTATATGGGGAAGTTAAATCAATATTTATTCATACATAAGATTTTCAAATACAAAATGAGCCACTTCAAATAGATTCTTTACTCCAGCCCAAAATACAATTAATCTAACATGAGCCCTAAGTAATTTCCCTAACAAACTGATAAGTCAAGCATTATTAGCCCACCAAGTGAAACTATTAGTTTCTTGGTCACGACTAGCTAAAGATAGAGTTCCATTAAAGAGTGTTTCCATGGGGTAGAACCTCCTCAGGGAATATAATGTTTTAATGCTCGACCTTGATTTGAGACTAGCCCTATAGCCCCTATATTCTATGGAGGGGGCAAGATCCCCCCTCCCTGAACTATCTTATCTATCTGGGGAGGGGGTTGACAACTGGAGAAACATGAGGGGCTGTCAGAATGAGCGGCCCCTATTTCCCCCCTAGTTCAGAGAGGGGGGCCCTTGGCCTCCCCTGGGAATATAGTAAGGGCTATATATAGTTGGACAAACCCCTATCTATCTGGTTATGGTACATGCGTTGTGATGAGAACTAATGATACACTATGAACTAATAGATTCAGTCGGGAGACACTCAACTGTCTAATCTATACATCTCTATATAGCCTGAGAGGTAGGTATTTTGATCTGTTGGGAACCAGAATAAAATTGGTGCTTCACAAAATAAGCTACAAAATAAGGAAAAATAATTATACAAAATGAAAATTTGGTTAATGACAATGATCTAAGATCCATCAATATATGGAATAAAACTATGGAAACAATATTGAAATGGTTTTTTATAAATTAATTATTTATTTTTACAAAAATAAATCTATACTTCTTGCTAATATTATCAAATAATTATAGCAACTTCCCAAGAAAAGGCTAAGAGAAAAAATAACAAAGGTATAATTGGCATTACGTCTACAATTATATCATAAATAGCATAAACCATGGGAAATTTGTTGAAAAAGAGATTATTCAAAAGAAAAATGGCATCGTCTATATGGGGCCATGACCTAAGAAGGTTGAGTAGATTTGTATTTCTTGATCAAGATATATAGAGAAGGCATGGCCATGTAGAGAGTGGAGGTTGGTAGCATATATGCTATATGGTCAATTCTTACAATTAAGATTTATAGCCGAGAAAAGGATTTTTGCTCATATTATTTTCCTTGAATACCAATCAATACCCCATTCACTGAATCCCAATCAATCAGGTCCGCATTTGGCCTTGGTCTACCCATACTAGACTGATTTTTATTCTTTATCCACACTCGAGGAATAGATGCCATATATCTATTTCTCAGCCCACCTAACAATCCGAATCCCAGGCATGTGTGGGTTCGGCTATAGGGCTCAACTAGGGTGTTCAGGTCAATATCGATATGTGGGGTCGCCCCCCATAGTTCTTATAAATAGACCAATTAGACCGATTCCTAGTTAAATAATGCATAACTCCACAGATAAGCTCACGCTAACCCATGAATTTGAGAATACAAATTTGTGATTTGAAGAAATTATAATATCGAGATATATGAAGATGTCAATACAAAATTAACATGTTAATGATATTAAATTCACAACAATTTCATATATAAAATGTATTTTTATTCATTCATGTCTGATTAGAAAATGAAAGCTAAGTCAAAAAATAAAAATTTTAACTTACCCTTTTGGACATATGAATACTCGAATAACGAAAAAATTTAATTTTTCTAGAAAATATAAATTGAAAGAGAATTTGTATGAGGTGAAATTATCATGTAGTTTTGTACAGTGATGGTAAAGAGAACTTTCCTGTCAAATTTTCAACTATCACCCCCAAAAAACCCAACTCTGCTTTACATAAATTTTCTAGAGTATGAAATAAAGAAATATAAAAATCTAAATTATAGAGACTTTATAGTTCAAGACTTTAGGAATCTTTATCACAAAGAAATAAAACATCCCAAAAATTATGAGTAGAAGAAAAAGAAAATACTTTTAAAATGGATGCTGATAAAAAAGTAGAAAAGTGACAAAAGGGGATAGGGTGAAGCTCATTTTCAATTGGATTTTTGATTGGATAATGATTTTGAATTGGATAATGAAGAAGGATTGGATACTGAAGAAGAAGAAAAGAAGGAAAAAAGTAACAAAAGAACTTTTTTTACTAGATATATAGACCTAAAGATATAGAGAGAGGGGTCCCCTATATATGTATCTGACACGGTGATCCATATATCTACTAACCCATATCTATCTATATAGGCCATATTCCTAACTATATAGAAAGAAAGGGAAAGGGAAATATGTAGATTCACTCGATCTATGACTAGTTTGAGCCTAAGAGGTGGCTAGATAAAGAGGGTTCTCCAAATGTTGATCATGATCCTCATTGCCCCATTACATAAACACCCTCAATGGAGGGGAGAATGAATTAAATTAGCTATCTGTAAGAGCGCATAAATAACCTTTAAAGCATCTGGGATTTATAGAACAATGCTCTTTCCATGGACCAATGTCTACAGATCTGGTAGAAGAGGATCAAGGATATGCTGGTAATGATAGGAGGAAAAGGCATGGAAAAATTCCTCATGTAGAATCCATAGCAATACTATGAACGGAAGATGGTGATCTGTACCGTACTAAATTTTTTCTTGAGACAAGGCGTGAAAAAGTAAAAATATTGGGAAATAAGGTCCATAGATAAACTTTGGGTAGAATGACTAGATGAATATGAGTTGTGGCTAATACCCAAGGTATGAGAGAATCATTTTTTATAGAATCCCCAAATCACTGGACACTTCGACCCAATTCATGATGAGCCCACCAACTCCCTAGAAATATGCCCACAACGAAAAACCACCAACATATCAGGATCCAAATTCGAATTCGTTCCTAGTCCTTCCTCATGTGATATAGATTATAACATGAATCAATCCAATAAACTGAATAATCATATATTATTGAATCATATCTTCAACTACAGATAAAAATTAAAAGATAATTCTTTTTTGTGTTACTCAACATTCTAGATAACTATAATGAATATGTAGATAAAATAACAACAAACAATGATAAAACTGAAAATTCAGTGAGACTAATATTGAATCAATATAAGGTAAAAATTGAAAATTACCTTAAAAAAATATTCAATAGATACTATTTGGTGAAGAACGCTTTGATGAAATATACATCATTATATAGATCTAATGAATACTCGTTAGTTTCGGATTATACATTGGATAAGTATGATTTTACAAAAATGTACCAAAAGTACTATTTGGAATGGAAAACAATAGTAAGAAAATATTGTTTTGAATGGAAAGAATTGAGAAATAGATTACATCGACCCATTTTGTAAATGACAAGAGTATACTATTAAAAAAATTGGAATTCATACATAAATACAAATTGGAATGGAAAGAATTGACAAAGATCTTAGATATAATTTATTTAATCAAAATTTGAAAGATCAAATTTGAATAAATTGGATAAAAAAGGCATATTGAACAATGTAACACAAGATGAAATTAACCAACATTCATCAAGTTGGATAAATGCCAGAAAAAATGGTTCAATCACTCTTTTCTTCGAGCTTCAAGAAATATCAATTAGAATTTGAATATTTATGCATAATCCATTTAGATCAAATACTAGAAAAAAGGGTTAAAACATCTTGTATTTTTTTTTTTTTTAAAAACATTTTGTTCAATCCAATTGAATTATTTACTATTAATCATTTTGGTCAATATGGAATGTTTGATCTGATTGAACTATCAACTCAAAATAATAATAATTTTGATTGGTATGAAACTACAATTTTTTTGGTATTATCTTGGACAAACTCGCACCACTTAAAAGGGATATGAAATGAAAACCAATCCCTTCACAAAAATCAGAATCCTTGATCGATGAATGAACAATAGCCCCATCAGGTTTAAATGATAAACCGATGAACAAGTCAATTATTGACTTATTTGAAAATGAAAAAAAAATACATGGAATTGTTTGATATCATTGGTATTTTGACAATAGTCAAATACTGAGACAATTGGTTAAATCCTTAAAATTATTTAATACAAATTCATTGATAAATGATTTTTTCAAAGAAAATACATTTGAATTTTTAGATTATTTACATCATCCTTATTCGTATCATAAATAAATATTATCTTCTTAGAGAAAGAAGTCATTAAGGGAATACACAATAGAAGATATTTTATTCATTTTATCAAATAACCAAAACTCTAATCCCCAATTTATTGAGCAATCCATGAATAAAAAAAATGCAAAATTGTGTAACCACTCAAAAAATTAGAAAACATATTTTTTATAAACTAATAAATATGATATCAATGAATTTGACAATGATTAATCTCTACTGGTTTATTCAAAAGATTGGAACGAAAAAATACATCTTTTACAAGAAAGAGAAATCCATTTGTCCGAGGGAAAGACTAGACTAAATCACTATGACCCACTCGATATATAATATGTAGATAGGGCCTTACCCTCCCCAAATAGATTAGATCAGGCCATATCTTCTATTTGGCGATGTCAACCAAACAACAATTAGATATAGGGTCTAGGGGGGCGGTTTCCTGAAGTATCTAGAGCCCTATTGGTTTCGTATGCATCATCCAGTACTCATCAAAGAAGAGAACCCCCCATATCTATATCTATATAAGGGGTAGAGGATATCAAACCCCCGGGACCTAGAATCTATATAGGAGGATTCAAGGGTGCCATATCTATGTTATAACCATAACCATATATGGGGCAGGGATGCCCTTTCTATCTATATATGGCATGATAGGGGTTCGAGAGTATATATATATATATATATATATATATATATATATATATATATATATATATATATATATGTATATATGTATATATGTATGTATGTATGTATGTATGTATGTATGTATGTATGTATGTATGTATGTGGGTGAAAATATCTATCAATTGAGTTCCCCCTATATAGATATGGGTGCCCTATCTATATTCTCTCTAGGGTCCCCTTGTCTCGCCCATATAGATCTAGGGGAGCCTTGATTGATAAATGATCAACATGATATATTCATTTCATGAGGGGCGGGTGAGTGCAAATATAGTTGGATGAGGTCCTCTACCCTCTCTCTATATGGATATGGAGCCAAATATGTTTATATAGGTAGGTAGTCATGGAGGAGGGGGTGGGGATCTCCTCAGATCTATGGAGTTCCAGCGATCCAAATTGCCTCAACATCAAATACGGTGATCTACAAAAAATTATCCTTCCAATGAGAAGTTTCTTGACACATGAAAATGAGTATGCTTGAAGATATGGATGACTATTATTTTTTAAATTATTCCATTTTTGACGAAGAAAAAATATACCTTTAAGTTTACTTTTTTGTTTTCATGAAGATCTAGATGAGAGAAATCCCCGAAAATTGGAGCAAAGCATCTTGGTGTGAGATAAAAATTTTGAAAACCATTTTTACTCTGATCCGACACTCCATGGCCAATGCATATTTTTAGTAAGTTCATTTTCAATATAATTACTAATAATACTAGGTCTGAAGTATGAATGGATTCAAGTCACTTAGTTCATCACTCAAGATGAAAAGTTCTCAAAAGTGACAATTCGACAAAATTGCCAAAACTAGTCATTGAGGAGGAACTTACTAAAAATAGTAAGTGTCTAGAAAATGATCAAAATCATCATTTTATTTCATCCTATGCATACCTAACTAATCCCAACCTTCACATAGGAAAAAATCATGCTTGCAAAGGGGTGGATTGGCATTGTGTCTCAAGCAAAAGAGGAGTCCTCTTGGCCCCCAATGTCTATCACGATGGTGCATTTTGGTCTCGGCATGCTTCTCACTTAATTGGATGGGTTGATCAAAGGATAGAATTATATTCTATCCACTGTCCCACCTTGATTCATCTCAAGGCCAGAAATATTCTTTGCTTCATCTCATTATTCACTCCATTTCCAAAGGTCCAAGATCATCATGTTGAATTGTTCAGACAATGGTCTCAAGTTACATCAAGAACTAGGAATTTTGGAGGCATTCCATTGTTTCAAAGGTTGGAAGGTTTTTTCAAGTGAGGTAAGGAATCCTTCATTTTATTCAGTGGTAAAATGTCCATCAAATCTCTTTTCAAGGAGTGCAAATGTGTTATAGAGGAGCTTCGTTCTAGAGAGGTCTCAAATGGGAAAAGTTTCCAAATGTTTTGACTTCATCATCATCATAGTTGATCTTCATCAAGGGAAGAGGAAAATTAATTCATGATTTGGAAAATATTTTATCTCCTCTCTTCATTATTTCTCCTCTTATCTTACCTTTTCTAATTCCTCATTATATGTAATCATGACATTTTTTCCTATTTACTTAAGTGACAATAAATATTTGTAATGTGTAAAAGTAATCTCTCTAATTATAAGAGAGGTACTTAATTTGTATCTTCTAAGGATAATTTAAAATTCACAAGTGATGGGACATTAAGAGTCATATGGGGGTAGATGAAGAGTTGCATTGTAAAGATATAAATTAAGAGAGCCTCCTCATCTCAAGGGAAGGTTATTCTTGTTTACTATCTCTCATATTCTTTTTTAGGAACAAGTTATCAAATTCCTCTAGGTCCTTTATGTATTTTTCCTCTCTATCTAAACTACACTCCATGATTATGTACCTTTTGAATGTATGCACTTATAATTTATGTTATTTTCATCATGTTCCTTGTTCTATGTTAATGGTGTCTTCTCATCGAATTCATGGATGTATTCTGGTTTCAAGCAATAAAATATATTATGTTATTTATTGTGCAAAACCCTCTCACTATTCTCTTCGCACCTATCTCTTAAGCTATTTCCTCTCTTGTAGTATCGATAAGAATTTTTCCAAAGGTGTATGGAAGTACCCTTGTGTGATACCCATTCGAAAGACCACCCCTGGTTATTAGAATAATGTACATAATTTCCATGTTTTAAGTAAATGGAGAAGCCCCATTCAAGCATACAGACTTAGTCCCACACCGTTGGTGAGAGACCTCTAATTTTACCTTGTGACAAATTCTTTTTCCAACATAACCATAACCATTTTATATATTATTGTCATCATATAGTTAATTTTTTTAGCATATTGGTGATTGATCATGCCAAGATCATCGATCTTTAACAATTTCTAGGTTGTCTCTGCCTCGATATTTTCACGATGCTCAAAACTCAAATTTTCTTTATATTGGTTTCCTCATCTAAATGAACGATTCAATATAATTGCATCCATTTTCACAATATGGAAAAACATATAGTATTGTGGATTTAATAAAATATAAATTACCCAACCATACAAGTAAGCTTTACCCGTGCCTCTCTCACTACCCAAAAAAATCAAAATCTATCTTATTTTGTACATATTTAGGGAAATTAATTATTCATATATTTTCGCGAAGTCTCCCCACCCTCCTCTAGCGCTAGATATTTTGTCTCTGTGAGAAATGGGGAGGCACACAAGTGCAAACAACAATAGGTAAGGTTCTTCACAAATGGGAAGGACAATATCACTCTTAAAAGAAGGGTGTGCATGTGGAATGGATTACATAATGGAGTGTGCATGGGATCTCCACAAGATTAAATCTCACTAGGTACTGGTGACCATATAATATTCTAGGAATGACTCAAGGGGATTGGTACGTTGTTTTATTTTGGGGTATTTTTTAGTTTATTTAGGTTTTTATAAGTGATATAGTGATTGTGCACAAGGGTTGCACAGTAGGAAAACTTGAATTTAGCCTCAAATGGTTGTAATAGGGGTGCACATGATACTGATGGGTATTTCATTCATCACATATTATGGCATCATTTTTTAGGGATATTTTGAAATGATTATCACCTACAATTTTATGCACAAACAAAAAAGGCAACCTGCAGATATTTTACTGATCTTCAATAATTAGATTACAGAGAAAAAATTGGTTACAATACTTATAGATACTACACAACCATATAAAAATAAAAAATATGGTTTTATAAGTGTAAAAACCCAACCATAATAATAACAAATAAAACATACATGAATGAAAAATTAAAAATATGGTTTTAATAATACAACCATATAATGACCTAATTACCTAAGTAATAAATTAATTAATTATGGTAATTATGGTAAACATAAAATCATTAGTGCAATGCATAATACCACTAAACTAAGTTTTACCTAACATTCCCCCCTTAATTTTGCATTTCCTCGAGAGAAGAGAGAAAATTTTTGAACATCTCAAATTTGTCTCTTGTGCAAGTGAATTTGTGAAGATATCTGCTTCTCTAAATTCAAATGTTGGGAAAAACTTAAAGTTGAATGTTGTGTATCAAACCATTCTCATAGATGAAATATACATGTACCTCTATATGTGCTTTTTCCTTCTCATGAAACACTGGATTGTCAAACAAGTTTTAGAACACCTTCATTGTCAACATGCAAGGTGGTAGATTTCTCCTATGGTAGTCCATGTCCCTCTAGTATGCGATGTATCCAAATCACTTCGTAAACAACTCCACCTGCAACATGAGTATTGGCAAATTTTGTGGAATATCGAGAAGATACAAGTTTTGTTTCTTGTCTTCCCCATGATATTGGACCAAATCCCATATAGAAAACAAACTCAAGAAGTGGATTTCTTGTCATCAATGTTACTTGCATCGATTTGAGTCTGAATATCCTATCAAGAAGAATTGATCATTCTTCTTGTATTCTAAACCAAAATCCATGTAGTGCCCTTAGAGATATCTCAAGATCCACCTTGTCGCTTTCTGATGTCAAACTCTAGGTTACTGCATGAACCATGAAAGATAGCGGACCACAAAGCTAATGTCTGGCCTAGTATAAGCTAAGTAAATGAGACTCCTAATCATGTGTCGATAGAGAGTTGTATTTACTAGTGGAGATGGATTTGTACAGAGACAAATGAAAATCTTGTCTCTATAGTGTGTGGTAATGGGAATACAATTCACATCATCCAAAATTTCTTGACGTGCATGGTCTTGGTAACATTTCAAATGAGAAACAAAGATATAATATATCCTTTTTCCATACTTCCAAGCCAAGACAATAGTGCACCAGTCTAACATCGGTCATGTCAAATGATCGATTAAGATCTTTCTTCATTTGTTGCATTGATCATCTTCACTATGTTGCCAGTGATGACTAGATCATTGACATAAACAACAATAATGACAATCTCCACTCCTTACTTTTTGAGGTAGCTATTGGGATCATATGGATTCCTCTCGAATCCATGCTAAATGAGATGTTCATCAATATCTTGATATACCATGCTTGGGGAGTCATATTTAATACCATATAGTGATTTGATGAGTATACATACATTTATCTTCTTTTCCAAGTACAAGAAAACCCTTCTAGTTAAGTCATGTAGAATTCTTCTTATAAGTATCTATGGAGAAATTCAATTTTCACGTACATTTAGTGAAATTTCCATACAAATTGTGAAGCTATAGAAAATATTATCCTAATCATTTTGATTTTACTTATGGGAGAAAATTTCTCCTCATGGTATATGCTTTCCTTCTGAGCATATCCCTTTTCTACTAGTCTTCACATTGCAGTTGTTAACAATGGTCCCATCTGTCTTTGTACTTTGTTTTAAAAATCCATCTGCATCTAATGGGATTCTTACCTTGGTGGAAGATCGACCAAATTTCCATGTATTTATTATCCATCACTAACTGATACTTAGATATTCTATGGACATCTTTCCAATCTTTATACTATATGGTCTTCCTAAACTATAGATGACTCAATCGATTCAACAACTCTACTCATTAGGGTAAAATTTACCTCTTCACGAGCTTTATCTGATGAGTCCATGTGGTCCAGGAGTGAGATGTTTTTAGAGGACCATCCAATTTTTCATCTTCAATCATATTAGTATATAATTTAGGCATACATTGAGTTATTCATGTGGGTTGTGGTCTTGATAAATCATCACCATCATCCCCATCATCAGTGTCATCATCAGTAGGAACATTAGCTTCTGTTTTCACAATAGGGGTACTTTGAATATCTAGTGAATTTTTGTAAGGATCCTCAACTTCTTTATTATCAAAAAATTCTACATCCCTACTAGTGTATACTTTCTTGGTCTTTGTATCCATTAGCATGTACACAAGAGCTTCTTCACTGTATCTAATGGAGGTGTATTTTTCTTCTTTCATATCCAAATTATTTATCTTCTGCTTAGGAATATGCATGCTTTATTTTCACCCAAATACTATGAGGTGTGTAATTGATGGTTTCCATTCTAACCATACCTCATGTGGTGTTAATCCATCAAGACAAAATGTTGGTACTCTATTCAACAAATACAATATAGTTTCCGTTGCTTCTTCATAGAATATATTCATCAGTCCTGAATCATCAATCATATCTCACACCATCTCCATGATAGTATGATTTCTTCTCTCAACAACACCAACTTTCTACAATGTATGTGGATGAGGCATCTATCGAAAAATATCATGAGATTCGAGAAAATATTTGAACTCATTGCTCACAAATTCCCCCTTGATTTGAGTGGAGAGATATGATTTTATGACTAGTCTCATTTTCAACAGCCACTTTGAACTTTTTGAAGTTCTTGAAATCTTCATCCTTAGTAAAAAGGAAATTAATTCACATTTTTATAAAATATTCATCAACATAAAACATGAAACATTGAAAATTAAAATGACTAGGTTACATCAGACAACAAAGATCAGTGTACACTAGATCAAGGTTATATAGAGCTCGATATGTACTCTTCTAGAATGAGGATCTATGTTGTTTTCCTTCTAGGAAATTGGGACACTTATCGGTGTCCTTAAGAGATGGAAAACCTCTCACCATGTCATACTGGAAAAGTGTGTTGAGATATCAAAAAATGATGTGACCAAGTCTATGATTCCACAACTGTGCGAATGAGGTATCTTTTACCAAAAATTCCTAATCATCTATTTGGAAAAAATAAGATAGAAAATTCATTCCTCATTGGAAGACCTTGCAAAAAATTTGGAGCTTATGGGTTTATATTGAATCAAACAATTTTTTTTACCAGAATTACAATCAAAATCAATCTTCAAATTATGATCTAGAAGTTGACTGACGGATAAAAAATTATTTGTCAAACTAGGGACATACAATACATCAAATAACCTAAAATTACATGTACTAAGAGGTAAATAAATGTTACATATACCTTGGACATTATATGAGGATTCATAACCTAACGAGACATGATTTTTGGAGGTTGTGTCTCTTATAGTGGAGAACTAGTCTCTGCGTCTTGTCTTGTGTCAATTCTCACCCTAATCGACATACTGGATTGCACTAGTAGATGTGGTTATTTCACTAGAGTGGGAACTATACGAGAACTCCTCATCATCCAAGTGGTCCTCTTGTTTATAAACAGTGACTTGTTGATGGAGTTTCTTCCTCTAGTACCCCTTCTTTTACCCTTGCTTATAGCTGGATTGTCCCTATTGAGATTGCCCACTGTTGGGTTTCAAATTTCTTGACGAATGATTCTTGTATGTTTTGTACCAACAATATTTCAAATCATGTCCTCTACTGCAAATAAGAAACTTTTTCTTTTTCTTGTCCCCTTGATGATTTTACTTTTGGGGCTTATTGGAAGATTGGAATTTATTCTTCCATTTCTAATGAGAAGAAAGTGCTTGCTCTTATTCTTTATCTTTATTGTACATTAATTCTTCTTGCTGCAACAAGCTCACCAAAATTTCAAAACTGATGATGTGATCAGACAAATTGATTATCACCACAAAGATCTTGTATGAGAGAGAAAGTGCTATGAAAAAAAAGGAACATTAGTGTCATCTGAGATATCCTCTCCTAGAGCTATAAGTGAATCCATCAGTATGAAAATATTCTTAAAAAGACTCAATTTTTTATTAGGATTAAACTTTAGTATATGTAGTTGACTCTACAAATTTTGTATTGTATCCTTGTTCTTTGTCTTGTATAGTGTGCTTAACTTATCCCGTGTTTTCTAGTTTTTCTGGCATCTCGAATGTGTGGTTGCATGTCATTAGATACTCAAAACAAGATGACCAACTTCACCTTCATATTGGCCTTGTCAAATTAATGTTGTTATGTCACGTCACTTGGTGATCTAGTTACAAAACCATTTACAACATGCCATAGTTATTTAAACTCAATTTGAGTTCAAATTTTGGTCTTCCATGCTACATAATTGTCACCATGGAGTAGCTACGAGTCAAGAATTTTTTTGGAACATTGTTGGCCATTGTGGGTGAATACAATTTTCTTGAAAAAATGGCTTCTTAGCACAATAAAATAATTACAATACACTAAAAAATCAAATTGGCCTCTTGTGTGGAAAAAATTGACTGATAGATATTTTTTTCCGGGCCCTAATGGCCTCCTAAGCACTATACGGCTCAAAATGGACAATTTCCACAAAACAACAAAAATATATTTTTTGGGAAATTCCCCATTACAAAAGTTGTAAAAAATTACTTTTTGGGACATTTGGGAAGATTTTTTCTATCCTAAATTAGGGGTTTTCTAGCTAAAGTTAGTTTTGTCTTTAGTTATCTCTAACAAGTTTAACATGAGGGTTTGTGCTAAATTTAGGTGATTTACTTTAAATTTCACTAAAAATAATATGGGGGGAGGGGGCTTGACCCCTAGACCTCCTGCATACCAATGACCTTGCAAGCCTCCAATTTCTTATTGAGCACTTAGTGCATTTAAATGTATCAAATAATTTTGTATTTGAATTAAAACACAATAAAAATGTTAAAAAATAGTAACTCCTACCTCCACATGTCCCAACCATCTTGGTGTGCGAGATGAGTTTAGGGTTCAAAGATTTGTTTTCTTCACTTTTCTTATTGTTTGACTTGCCTAGGTTTAACCCACCACTCTATTGTTTTGTACAGGGTTTGAGTGTGTTGGAAGGAGCTTGGCCATGATATTGTTTCATAACTCACTCACGAGCTTGACAATGGGATATTACTCAACCAGGAGAGACTTGAATCCATCTCAGTTGGTGGATCGATACAAGGTTGGAACTTGGTGTGGCTTGATGAGTTGGTTTATTTGGGAGCTCTAGTGAGGCCTCAATGTGCATAGACAACTCAACCAGGATGCAGATCGACTGCTTTAAAATTCTATCTTTCCCAACTTTCCAAGATCTCACCTAGCTCTTTAACCACCCATATCACTCTACAATACTATAACTTTCCCAGCTTAGTGGGCTTACCTCGACAACATCTCGCCCAACATAGACAACTAGATCGGTCTTGGTTAACCCTCCCTTTTAATATATCCCCTTAATACAACTTGGTCTGAAGAGCCCAATACACCAAATATACCCCTAAAAATAGAGATTGTGACAGATTTGGAGGAGACTAAAATTACCTCTAAAGTTTTTATTTTATTTTTTGGTCTTTTTCCTAATTT
Organism: Taxus chinensis; assembly: GCA_019776745.2. NCBI lineage: Eukaryota > Viridiplantae > Streptophyta > Pinopsida > Cupressales > Taxaceae > Taxus > Taxus chinensis. Next base: position 498,186,833 of record CM034153.1, read on the forward strand.
TCTAGATTCTACTAAGAGCTTCCTAGTGTAGGAGGTAGTTCCTAGGTGACTCCTCGTTGCCCAGTGCACAACAAAACGTGGTGTTAACTATAATTTTCTTACAAACACATACACAAGCTCCTATAAAGCTACCAGGGTGCGGAGATGTAGGGATGGGGCTAGTAAGTTTCAGGAGGTAGCTTTGGCTCTCCTTTACTTCTAAAATATTCTCCAATGCTCTTGAAACACTACTGCAGCATCCCTACTCTCCTTGGCCTCCTATGCAGGCTCCTGACCAAATACCAAATGTTGTGGACAAATAAGAAGGAAGCTTAAAAATATTTTATTCATCTCCAATAATTAGAATACAAATCAAGAATTGACTGCAATACTTATATATATTGCACAACCATGTACAAACAAAAATATGGTTTTACATGTGCAACAACCCAACCATACTAATAAAAAATAAAACATATGCGAATGAAAAAATAATAACATGGTTTTAATAATATAACTATATAACAACCTAATTACCTAAGTAACAAATTAATTACCTGTGGTAAACATAAAATCACTAGTACAATGCATGATTACCACTAAACTAAGTTTTACCTAACATACAATCATAAAGATTAGCATTAAAAGTTGAATGCAAGCTTTAGTCTTGGATTAACTCTAATTTAAAAGGGGCATATAAAGTTTAAAATAGAGTAGGGTAGGGAGGAAGAGAAATGAATCAAATGCCATGATAGAGACCCCTTTGCAATTGGCGAAGATGGATTTGAGAACACATACCCATGCTCAAACTAGAATTAACTTGATTAATACATGAGAAGGTGCAAGAGTATGAGGAATTTTTTACATAGAAAAGAGGTATGTAACGTCGTAATACACATAATAAGTGAGAATCAACTCAAAGTAGCAATTGAAATATATATGAATTGATAAACAAGGGCGATCTACTCTAATTATACAGAAAGAGTGGACACATATATTAAAATTTAGTATAAAACACATTATAAATAAAAAATTAACTTAAATACATTAAAATGTTTTAAAACATCTTTCTATAAGGATCCAACCATAACAAAGTATTTTAGCTAAGTATTTATAGGAAGACCACAACATACTTAGACACAATTACATGTGTTATGATATGTAGTGTAAATATGACAAATTTAATACATATAATTCAATTATGATTGGCCACATGCTTCCACCAACCACATGTGAACACCCAAAATATTAGATCAAAGACTACATATTCAAATAAATTTTATTTCCCCTTGGGCGATATAGAATAAATATGATATTATCTTTGTCCAGAAGCATTCAATGTTGTATGGCAAGAAATGTAAGATTGAAGCACATGTAAATAACCATGGAGTGCATACGGCACCTACTCTCTAATATAAAGTATCCAAGGATATCTCTTTTATTGAAAATGTGGAGAAAATATGACACTGTTATATTAGAAATGGCGTATTTTATGATCGACTTTGTCTTCTGGTACTAATTTTCTTATGCACATGAGATTCACTTGATAGTTTTTCATCTTGGTCTTGCAAGGTGAGACGTGAGATAGAAGTGCTTCATCTTCACTTTGTTTTACATGAAAATATGTTCTACATGACTTTTACGTTCTCCTCGTAACTTGTGCGAACGATGCCTTCAATTTCTATGGAGCACATAAGAAGGTACATAGTATTTCATTTTCTATATTTTCCACACGATAATGCACGCTCTTGATGGTTCATAGATTTTCATGATGAAAATAATTATCCACCAAACTATACACAATTTAATCCCTATAACAATATTTAACACTTTTTTCACATTGTCTTTTGAGGTATCACGAACACATGTATAGTATCTACACAACATAAATCTTTTTAAAACTAAGGTTACACGTTACATTTTCTATAAAACATACCCATGAAAAATAATCATAAGGTCGTGGGGAGTTTGGGTTCTACACCAAGTATGGTGGGCCACTTGGTAAGTTCAAGTGTCCGAGAGCATTGTGATGTTGTTTGGCTCATGGTACGGTTACGCAATGAGGTGCACAACTTCGTTGAATGTGGTAAGTCATAAAATGCTTTGGTGTTTATGAAGATAGTGCCAAGGTAAATGTGAAGTCCACAAAATATTGTGTAATCTTTTACGTGGGTCGCAATAAAATGGCGAGGCTTTGAAAAAACTAAAGGATGGTGGAATGAAATATAATTTCAAAAAAAATAAAGTTCTTCGCCTTCACGTGGGCCATGATTTGAGGATACTTTCGTGTAAGACTTAAGAAGGCCACAACATAAGTAATAACGCCATATAATACTACATGATTGAATGAAATTCCATGTAAGGCTATTCTAGAGTTTTTGGAAGCCACACACAAAACGGGATCACCTAGAAAATCGTAATGGAGAGTCATGGGATGTCACACACAATTTAAAAATGAAGAGTTCATAGTAAAGGGGCCAAAAAACATGTGAAATGGCCCACATAAAGAACAAGGTGAACTATGCATAGAACGAAAAACACAAGAATGCACAAGTAGCTCAATATTTTAAGGAAATATTTGAGGTTTAATGATTTACTAAAGAAAAATTAGGGTGTTTTTTTTGTAGACACAACAAAAATATCTACAACCCATACACTCTTGTGTATGCATAATTATCCTAAAAGAAACCAATGCCCATAATTATGCCTAAGATTTTGAGATGCACTATATACAAAAGGTCTAAAAAAAAGGATAGAACCCGAAGGGATTATTTCTCCCTCCCTCTAAAATAACCATTCATATTTATAGGGGGTCAAAAACATTCTTGGAACATTACATATTCAAACCATTGGTTATATTTTTCAATTACACCTGACAAAAAATGTACAAGTTTTGTAATACGATCCAGGGGATCAAAACCCTTCCAAAATTAGGTGTTTATCTTGGTTTAAACTTATAATATAAGTACATAAAATGTAGTTTATAATAGTATAAAAATCTAAAGGACTCCATACTCTTCTTCTTCTCAAGACTTTGTCTTTTTTATCAAAAGGGAATCCCATCAAAAAATATCCTCATAATTTCGTGAGTATTTACTGAGGATAACAACTCACAAAACATCAATATTATCACCCTCATCACTCCCTATCACTTGAAAAATTCATATTAGATGGAGAAATGTAATTAGAAAATATGTTGATATTATAAATTATCCTAACATCATAGTGAAGTCATTTTTTATGGTCATAGGTTCTTGTAGGCCACTGCCTAAACCTTAAGAGAAATTAAAATTAAATAGGTTAGGATTTATTTCTAAATAATTCTATAGAATTAATTTATCCATACATTTCCCCTCCTTATATTTTGAATACTTTTATAATACCCTTTAGGATCAGGTCAACTAAGTTTTCAACATCACTACCTATAATAGCTATTTTATCATAATTGCACCTCTTAACAACATAAATTCCAATACATGGATCCAAAGATCAATTTGGCATAATACATAATCCTACATCATTGGTCCATATATGTTTTTACAGGGGCTCAAAGTTTCCTATGATATCAAGCATGGTAAAGTAATAATATGCGAACAATATCTCTAGGCTCATTAAGGTTCACCATCACTACCTATAATAGTTATTTTATCCTTATTGTACCTCTCAACAAACTAAATTTTAATACATGGATCCAAAGATAACTTTGGCATAGTAAATATTCCTACATCATTGGTCCATATATGTTTGTACAAGGGCTTAAATTTTCCTATAGTATTAAGCATGATAAAAGAAGACTCTGTGAACAATATCTCTAGGCTCATTAGGTAAATAAGGGTCCACGATGTCCTTACAAAGTTTTTCAATATAAAATTCAAAGCGGATAGAGTAGTTGTAAGGATACTTATCAATAGGGCAAATTTTTATCATACACATGATAGAATCATCATATTTTGAAAATTGGAGAAGATATGAAACATTCTTAAGATCAATTAGATTTAATTGAAAAGGGATTTATTTTGGGTGTAGAGGTATTTTTATCCTCATCCTTTCTCTTGGGAGACAAGTAAAATTATAACATACATTATAATTGAATTAATATGGTGTTGAATATTTTGTAGCTAACATCTTATGTTGAGTTTTATTTTGTATAATTAATTTGAATGTACCAAGAATGTAAGTATCTCTAAAACTCTTCAATAGAGGACTATAATGTGAATAGGTAAAATCAAAGTAGAAAAGACTTTACAAAAACACTTAATGAATTACAGTACTGGTTGAAATATTTTTCTTGCTTTCACAACCATGTAATTGATTTTATTTGTTTGAGGCTTGATGTAGAAATAATAATTTGGCACTTACAATAAAGTTTCCTTGGTTCAAGTTATGGTCCACCTCCCTCATATTGTCCCTATCACACTCAATATAAGAAATTACATGTTTCATTGGAAACCTCAAACATAGATTATCGAAGGATATTCAAACACATGCCAATAAATGGTTACTGAATAATTTGGAGTTGCTCAGCTACTAATCTTTTTCATATTTAAACCCTATTATCTAGTGTACATAATTAGTGACATATACACTAGATCAATAAAATATAAATAGTTTGTCATCTTTAAATTATATTAACTTAATATACACAATTATTTGATGAATGATCTAGATTAATCTAGATGAGATTAAAAAAAATCAAATAATTTTCCACTTACAATACTATACTTCCATAATTTCCATAATCATTTTGTGAATGGTTTAGATAAAATCCAATGAGATCAATGGTGGTAGAATAATCCTAACATTTATATACCTTTTTTCCATGTTGAACCATTTTATTTGATTTACTATACAAATTAACCCTGGAAAGATAAAAAAGTTAATCAAATAATATTAATACTTTAATTTCAATGTCTCATTAATCCCAAAATTTCAATGTCTAATTATTCATTTTCCAAAATACATATTCAATTAGATAAAAATTTAATGAGATCAGTGTCTCATTAATAATTTTCTAAAATAATAATTTTCTATTGTTTTTAGTCTTCTAGGCTTCACATTTCACAATGGGCAAATCTTTCCTTCAAAACTTTTACTTCATTTAACTTAACATTTATACATCACATTAACCATCCATTCCATATTCATAAACCATTGTGTGCTTATTAAGATATGCAACATCAATCATAAGAGCATGAAACAAAGTACACAACACAAGAACACCATATGTAAGTTGCAAAACCTCATAGGGAAGAAAACCCATTGAAATGTTTCTAATATTACACACAACAAAGACTCAAGTGAATACTACACATCACAAGAGATTTCTTTAGTGAGGCACCAACCCCTAAACCCTTGTTGATATTACTCAAAACAAGAGAATCCTATGAATATGACTCATCATAAGAAGTTTTACAGAATTATGACCACTAAAAATAAGTTGATACCGCAGCTGATTGTGCTCCCAAATTTCAGCTCCAAATTCCTTCAAAACCTTATACAAACACACCTTCTTCAGCTTGTTCTCTCTAGGTATTTCATGGACTTATCTTAGTCTCAAAACCTTGCACACATGTATTATAACATTATTTAACCTCTGACACAATTTCTTAACCTTCTAATCATGTATCCATACTTGCAATATACTTCTACTTGTGTCACACTTTTATCCATTAGAGTACTAGTTCAAAAATGAACTCAAAACACTTTCTTTATAGGCTTCTCTTCCTTCAAACACAAGAGATGTCGGTCCTCCATCATATTTTCTAAAAAAAAATTAATAACATCCCAATAAATAAATTACAACATTCATATATGATCTATATAGGTCGGCCATACCCAAAACCACTCAACTTGCATAAAATAGGCTATAAAGCCCATCACTAGGATCAATAAAATCCATTAACACAAAAACCATGATTATTAAAGCTCTAAAATTAATTTAAAAATGTGTAATATATCATAAAATAATCATCTATGGTCCTTAATTATCTTGTACCAATAAAATAAATCATAACACAAGCATAAAGACTCATATCCTTCACCAAACAACTGCTTCCAACACCTTTTCTTCACCTTTGGGCCTCAAGACAAAAAAATATCAACTCAAATATGGAATTTAACCACTATATATAATCATCATGAAATTTATATAACATCCATGCATGTTATATCTCATGAAACATACATGTGTTCAAACCAAAACTACTTTCCACTTCTCCAAATCATGTTGCCCATAAACCAGTTTTACAAAATCAATTGGTTTTCTCCCTTTCTGCAGCTTACAAGACCTCCAAAGGCCTTCAGTATGAAAATAATTCATCCCTCTTTACTCTTAAACTAATATTAATCATAAACTCAATCGTATCATTCTTAATTCACTTCATCCTTTCATCCTAAGCAATCATGTCCTGAAATTCAACAAACCTTCTTCTTCACAAATTGACCTGAAAGACCCATAAATTCTCATAACCATGAAACAAAACTTATATCAATATAAATTTCTCTAAATTCCTCTTTCCATAAAATATTATAACTCCTTCCAAATCTAAATAGAAGGCCTTACACCAAGACAATATCTACAAACTGCTTCATAAGCCTTCTAGGACTCAAGAACTGACCTTGAGCTCAGCATACTTCATCACCTCAAAAATAACTTCCACACTTTACCAAAACATGTAACAAACTTATAAATTATGTATAAGAACTCAACAACCTTCACCAAGAATTAAAAACCCAGAAACATCACCTTACCTCATGAAGTTACTTAGCACCCTGCTAGAACAAGCATCCTACAATGTTTAAATTCAAATATCAGGTCATAAATTATTTATACCATATCAAAAACAAAAAATTTATATGTCAATGGAAATATCTCCGAACCAGGATCACATCAAAACTTTAATGGAGTCGTAACTCTTCTTGTAGCTCATGCAATCTCAATTTTACTATAAGCTACTCCAAACTGCCCTAAAAACCAATCTTCATGAATAGCGCACACTTTGCACTTTTTCACCTCAACAATGATCTGAAAATATGATGAAAATTTATAAAAATACAAGGGCTAAAAAAATTCAATTTATTTTTCAACTCCTTTGGAAAATCTTTCTTTAAACTATACTTATTCATAAACAAGCATTTCCAGGTAGGGCGCACATACATTCACAAGATTTAATACACATTTATAGAAATATGGGAGAGTCCTATACAACATCCAATCGTCAATTTTTAAAAAGGAATCAAAACAGACTCACCATACCTTTTTTTCTCCAAGGCTTGGAGCTAGGGTTTAACTAGGGTTTCAAAACAACTTACCTTCTTAATGATTGTTCATAAGAATGTGACTATAAAACCACCTCATTTTTTTTGAAACCTTCATAAATTACCAAATAAGTTATTCCAAATATCTTAGGTCCCCATGCAAATGATATAAATTCATAACGGACATCAGAAGTTCTAGTTTTTCCTAAAAACACAATGTGACTTACCCGATTTTGCCAAAATTGATGTATCTTGCAAATAATTCTTCAAAATGACTTGAAACTTGTCATGAAAACATTATATAACTTTCCATACAATATAATTTATAGTATGTTAGCATGATTAAATTCTCCATCCAATCTCATTTACCCATGTTTACCTGCCTATTTCTCACTATTTACTTCCTTAGGACCTCATAAATGCACCAAACACTACGTATTGACATGAAACTCACCATAAACCATAGGTACACTACCACCATCCTTCTACAATGTTCCAAAATGACTGATTGTCTCCAAATCACATGAATCCACCTCATTCTTCATGCTCCAGGGCTAGGAATAGGCCTGGAGTGACCTAACTCAACCATGAAACCTCATGAACTGACCTTTCTGACCTCATGCAAACCCTTATAAACTCATGACACATCATACCAACCATGCATGACCTCAAAAAAACCTTCAATCATCTTGGGATACCTCAAAATATTACCCAACATACTCAAACATGCTCCAGGACTACATAGAACACCACAAACATGACACTACTAATCAACCTGCATTTTTGACATATGATTAACACCTCATGGAAACTCACATGATCTCATGACACAATTTTACATCAATGTAATTGAAATCAATGAAAAAACTTACATATAATGGCCAACAATGCCAACCATTATTTCACTGTCACTTCCATATATAATTGTGAAAAAATATAAAACCCAAAATGTTGTATGTACCTTATATATGAGACTAATGTCACAATATGAAAATAATTGTGCCTAATAAACACTACCATTATTATCTCACAAATATTTAAATGTAATTATACAAGTATAATCTCAAGAATAATATGATCCAAGGAATACAACCCATGATAAGTGAACCATTAATTGAACTAACTCATAATGATGTGTTCAATATAACAAATGGATTTCACTTGAAGGATTTCAAACATGAAAGACCTAGGGGAAAAATGAAATACCTAGAAAAATTAAATCAAAGGATGTTTTTAGTTTTAATGTATTATTTTAAAATACATACTACTATAATTCATCTATCATTCCCATACTTTTGAAAGGTACCCCATACTATTGGTATGCATAATCAATTAACAATAAGGATTTTCTTATTCCCTTAATGATCTTCCACAGAATTGTTAAAAAATTTATATTAAAATAAATGCATACGTGAGTGTGTGGACACACATTACCTTTTTCTTGAATGATTTAGTGCTTGAGTTCTTGAAATGTGCTCAAAATGAAACCTATAAAATCAAAGCGTAGTCAATGTCCATATTATAAAAACTAAAACTTTTGCTCTAAAATTTGAAATTGAAATTGAAATAAGAGAGAGAAATAAAGGAGTGCACCTATATTTTTAGAATCTATTGTTTTCATATGAATATTGAACCTTCTTAATGAAACATTTATAGAAGATTTTTCTCCTTGGTTGAGACACATGGATAAGGAGATTCTTTTTGAAAAATATGGAAAATTGAGTATAATCAATCCCAAATTTGTAGAAACGAATGGTATCTAATGATGTCAAAGGTGCAGTATTCCCAACACATGATTTTGAAGAGTAAAAAATATACCCTTTAAAAATAGGAACCATTATGGGTCTGTAAGGAATGATGCTAAAACCGATGGGTGTCACTAGACCTAGTGTACTTCACTTTTTCCAACTAAACCATGTTGTTATAGATGTATCTAGATTTTGAGTGTGCATGATCAAAAGGGAATGGAGTAAACTCATGTCCTCACCATGCTTGCAATAATTGATAATTTTGGAAATAAAACCAAAAATATTGATAATATTTAAAACTTCAAATGTAAAAGTGTGCCATAGAATATTTACAAAAATCTATCTCCAAATCTATATCAAACCATTGAAATAGTATCAGTCCCCCTATATTTGTAAATAAATGAAGTGTACTATATAGAATTTTATACCATTGTGCTTGATTCACTTATTGAACCACTCTATTACTATAGTTATTGAAAACAAATGAAATTGAATTTCCAAATTATAGTGGACAATGTTATCCCAAAAAAAGTACCTTCCCCCAAAATCATAATTTCAAAATTTTAAAACTTCCCACCTTATTCCAAGGCTAGTCACATTTCCTATGGCGGGATCTAATTATTTAATGATGGTGGTTACATTTGTTTTTCATAATATATATAAATTGAATTATCTATATCATATTGATTATCACTTGCATTGATCACATATCTATAATGTTATAAAGATAACAATGTCATAGTCTTGTGGTGTTTGTAATCATTTTGCATTGTCAAATATCAAATGAATTGGTATAAAAAAAATCACATTTATTTTTCCCTTGCATGTTTACTGATATAAACAACTAACATCTACCACCCTATGTTTTGTATACCATAGTAATGAGGTTTTATTAGTGATTAACATTATCATATTGAATTTTAATTGGTTTGATAAGGGTTAAGGTGGTTACAAATTGAGTTTTAAATATAAAGAGAAACATATTTTAAATATTTATAATTTTCGGCATATGGATATATATCATGCAAGATATAATTGTAATACCATTATTAATGGTTCTGACTATGTCTAAAGAGGAAACGTACATTGCTAAATTGTAGAAGTATTCACATGAAATTGTAGGTGGTCACTAAATTTGGTGGAGTAGCGTTTGATGAGTTTGGTTTTTGGCAGTAAAGAGTTTATGATGGATGTGCCCTAAGCATTGAATGAAATAGGAATATTGAGCTTGCAGGTTTGTTTTAAGTAGCCTAAATTCATTTTCTTGTTTGGTTTGCCTCCGCCATCTCTAGTTTTTCTAAGTTTGGCAAATTTGGTGTAAGCTAATCTGGCTTGACTAGTTTCTTGGTTTTCTCAGCTCTATATTGCCATGGTTTAGTCACATTCACTATGGGAGATAGTTTTTGTTGTTATAAATAGTCTACCATGTATGTTATACCTAAGATGATTGTGTTTTAGTGAAATGAGGATAGCCATTTTATAAGCTTTCTATGATGAGTTGCCCAATTTTTATATTTACATGCCTCATTATTTTTTAGTATACTTATTATATACAGATATAATTTTTTTCTTCATGTATTTTCAATAATTTTTGAGCTTTTTTGTGGGCCTGTCATAAGTTTTAATTATGCCTTTATGTCATTTTTCACATGTTCATTTAAAAGTTTTTTGTTTTTTATGGTGGTCATGTTTTGTCGAAGTTGTTTGTCATTTAAATAGAATATGATTTTCATACCTAGAATTGATATGTGTGTGTGTATACATACATACATACATAAATACATACATGCATACATATAAATATTATATTAGTTAATGGTTTTTAAGAAAAAATTGATATGCTTTTTGAAGATGGATATTTTTTAGTTTCTTCTTTTGGGTATTTGAAAATCTAATGAAATTTTTTAAGCTTGAACATGAATTGTTTTAAGCATACACATACATGCATGAATTTTATAGATTTTTTTTCAAGTTCATGTAGGAAGCCAGGTGATTTCATTTTTTTAATGAACTAAACATTTATCATTATACAGTTTAAAGTATGGAAACATATATAGTTCAATGAAAAGTATTTACTATCAAACAATCCTTGCTGTTATACAGAGTGTGTATATGTTTTTGAATTGATTTTAGTTTTGGGTATTGCATAAAATGTTTTAGATCTCAAAAATAATTTTTGTACGATGCATGGGTCATCTCTATTTAAAATTTTTATTGGTTTTATGGTGTTTTGTTTGAGAATAATGACACATGACAATTTTATAGTATGGAATTTAGTATTATGTGGTCAATTGTTTGGAAACAACACAAGTTTTGGGTTTTTTTGCATTGAAACAAGATTGTGTAATGGGTTTTGTTATCACCTAAGATTGCACCCTTTGCTGATTCCAAGCTCAACACCTAAATGAAACATTAGAATTTTTCAAGATTTAGGAGATTTCTCCTTGGGAAAGACCTCCAAAAAATGTTGGTTCCTCAACTAACTACTCTAATACTAACAATAATCCTAAGCTAAGATACTAATTGCAAGGGTAAAAGGGGAATGAGAAATGCATTAAATAAACTAAGAAAAAGGGGTGGTGATTGAACCAAAATAGAAGGTGGATCATTCTCCTTGAGATGGAAATAAGAATACAAATAAAAAGCCAAGAGGGCAGAAACAAGGAACACTCTGCACTTCATGAAACTTGATTCCATACATGATTTACATAGTGAACTAAAACCATGTAAATTTAATCCCTACACATCATGAAATGGAAAAATAGAGAGGCTAAAAAAAATCCAATGGGTAAAAGAAATCCATAATCAAAATCATATTACTGTCCCAATTTATACACAGTTCATTTACAACCATTTGGAAAAAATTGAATACATTACATAAGTTCAGATAAGAGGTCTACAACTCATAATGTTCAGCCACCTTTTAGGCATGGTAACTTTACATTTGGGAGAGGTTCCTTTATAATTAAAACTGAGTTGTATTTTATAGAGAAAAAGAGAGGAGAAAATATCATAAGTTAAAAGATCACCCTCTTCTTCACCCACAAAGGACCAATCAATATTAAATTTTTTAGACCAAGTATAAGTGCCAGAGGTTACTTGAATCACACTCCATCAAACTATCTAAGAATAGGGGCTATATAGTACAAGGTTTAATGTTGGTATTTGGGAGTGGTTGAAATGTTTAAATTGAGTCAAGTGCAAAAAAAAATTTAGATAGATTATTAATAATCCATGTCCTTATACTTATCTTTGACTAATTTTCTTACTATTTGGTGGTCTTACCATGATCCATGGTTTTGTGTTACCTTATGATTATGATCCATAATTTACTTCTAGTTATGTGACTTTGCTTTGCTTTCAGTGGCCTTTTTTTTCTTTGTTTCATGTCCCATAATATTTCTTCATAGTCCTTTTTTTGTGGCCTCAATTTATACCATGGATATCATTTTCCCATATATTTATTCTTTTATTTTTTTTACATCCTTTCAAAAAAGTGTGAGTTTAAATTTCCACACAACCTTTTATTTTTCCCTCGACTTTTCTACATTTTATTATTCCATGAATTTTCTTTTTTCAGTAGCCTTTTCTATTTCTTCATTTCGCAACCTTTTCAACTTACTTTTCCATGGATTTTCTATTTTTTTTGGGACTAAATTTTATATTTCCGGTTCACCTTATGCATTTTCAAGATCTCGGGATCCTAAGACCCATCCCTTACCCACTTCCAATAGAATTCTCAAGATCTTAGAGATTGAAAACTAATGGAGGTTTATCATTAGTCTACAGGGGGAAATAAAAGGCCCTCGTGATCTATCCCTTTTGATTGGAATTCCACATGTAACTCATGACTTGATACTTAGTCATTTTGATCCCCACCGTCATTAGTGAAATCAAATCAATGACGTATTTGATCTCAGGTTCATGATTTTTGATCCCAACACTTAGCACAATTTTAAGTTCCCATGAACCTAAAACTTTGTAGTGTGATTAAATTTGATGACCAAGCTCCTTAAGAGTAATGTTATTCTAAATTTCACCAACCTAGTTTGAGCTCTAAACATGAAATCTTGATAAGAATTTTGGACATTTCATACTATGTTAACCTAGAGCTAATCAATGTAAGTAATTTGAATTTTTTTGAAGATATCAAACTGCTAAAAAATTAGTGAATACTTCGGTCAAATCCTTCAAGTGTAAAATTTGATATCAGTGGCCCAAAAATGAGGTGTGATCTCATTTAGGTCAACATCTTTCAAATTATACATTTGAGTTGGTCATTGGATGCTCTAGGATGGTTTGTATTGAATATAAGCTGATTGATTTTCATGTTTATGTCATTATTTATGATAACAAACATCACATGATGAAAAACATAAAGGGTGAAAATTTATATTTATTTTTAATATCTTTCATACATTTTTGAAATACAACATAATTAGTTTATAGGTGCTAATGTTTATCGAATGAAAACTAGGTAATATTTTCTTCACAAAATATAGTGAAATTTCATGTTTGATTTTTGTGTTTGTCTGGAAATTTTAATCTCCAAATGATCATCTTGTTTTCATAAGTGTTGTCCTGTGTTTTTTCAGGGGAAAAATTCACTGGAAAGTAAAACAATGATACCACAGTGTCAAAAAATTTCAAAGTCATATCTTTCTAAGACACCCTCAGGTCAGTCCATTCAAAACACCATTCATGTCAAGTCATTCTAAGTGATCCCTAACCGAATGTCAAGTCAAACCCCCTAGGTGATTTAGGAAAGTGAATTTAATCCCCCTAGGTGATTTAGGATCTTCTGGAGCATTAAAATAATCAAGCAGTTTTGGGAAGGGCTACCACTCACCTTCCTAGGACTAGTGAACCACCCATGGAGATGATCAAAGGAGAAAAAATCATTGTGGAGGAGTATTAAAGTTCTATTAACATCATGGAAATTATTTTGAAATATTTATGGAATATTCAGAGGTTTTGGAACTAATTCACCAGAAGCAAAAATTTTGACCTAAAGGAGCATGCATCGCGAAAGAAGACATGATCTTCAAAGAAATATTTTGGGAGCCCCGTGATGATCTAGAAGCCAAAAAAGGATCAATGGAAATAATTTTAAATTTTGTACATGATGGAAAAAATGGGACCTCTTGAAACCACAAGCATTGTTCTGGACAGTTCATTCTTCCAACGCACAACTGGTGGTCCCGAGAAAAAAGGAGAAATTTGAAGGTGTTTCTGATACATTAAAGGATTTATACCACAAACACCAATCTAAAATTATTTTTCCATTTAGAATAATATAAAATTTCACCCAAAGGTTCATCCGAGAGCTCGAGATATTGTCTTTCCAAGTTGGTTCCCAAGGTACACTTTCAAACATTATGTCATTTTTTAATCTGGACACGTGAAAACCTGTGGTGAAGGATCATTTTATTGTCCCTTAAATCCCTTTGTAAATGGAGGAAAGGGAAATAAAAAATTATCTCAACCCGCTAAGAAGACCTTTGGTCACCCATATGACCTACCGACGCTCACCTAAGCCCTTATTGACCTGTTTGACCATTCACCCACTTACCACTGCATGCTCGCCGCATGTCCTCACCAGAATGAGGTGAATTTTCTTGCACATTATGTCCCTTTTCAAAGAGATGAAATGGACATGAAAATTTTCCCTACCCCTATTGTGCCTTTCGGATCTCCATACGACTGTCAACCGGCCCCGAGGTGTTCTAACTCAACCCCCCCACTTAAGTTGCTCCACGAACAAAAACATGCCAAGTGTCAAGCCCAAGATGAAGCATAATTTTATGTCCCCTTTACGCCTTTCAAAAAGGGACTTAAGGGACATAAAAATGTGCCCCCTCCCTACCCCATACATTTATAATGCTATAAATACCAACACTTCACACTTTTTTACCATTTTTCCCCCACGCCTCCAAACGTTGTCGAAAATCTGCCAAATTTTTTCCAGAAAGAAAAACTAAATTTTTTGCACTTGATTAAGCCCATGCAATCCTCCTTCATCTAATAACATTTTAAAAATGAAAAAATCACAAAAAAAATGGATCAAAACTATGTCAAAACAATTTTTTTGTAGAAAACCCCAAAGTCTCCTGATAAAAAAATCTTCATATCTCACAAACTACAAGTCGGATTTGAATGTCATATTTTTCATTTATGTAGAATTATAGGTACCTTAAAGCTCCCAGAGATAGTTTTCACATGCATGGTTTGGTTTTTTTGGTGGAAAAAGCCTCATGCCCTGTCACAAATTTTTTAAATTTTAAAATCTCCTAAACCAGTGAACGGGTGAAGCTAAAATTTCAGAGGAGTGCGGTTGTGAAAAAACCCATACCAAAAAACTTCGTTCCATCACAATCAGAGTACCAAAGACCAATTTAATAAAATTAGTAAACCTTCCTACACAGGTGGCTGCTATTTTGGGTAATTCATCATCAGAAGAACCTGCGAAGAAAACATTGTACACTAAGGAGAAAATTGAGGTCATATTGATCAGTCGGTTTGAAAAACAGTGAAATTCATCACTTAATAACAATAGTAAGTATCCTAAAGGGTTCCTTCCATTTTAAGTAAGTCAAATCAAAAGAGAAATCCAAGAGAAGATAATGTACACAAGGGGAGGAGTACAGGTAAAACTCATTGGTGCGGTGATCTCGGCTAAAAATCACCACTTATTACAAATAGTAAGTTGTCTCATAGGAACTTTCTATAAATAGTAATTTTTTTCAGAAGGCAGCTTCCACAAAGGGATAATACCAAGAGATAAAAATTCAAGTTGGCATCACCAGTTGCAGTTCAGAGAGGTAGATTCTGAAACTTACTAAAAATAGTAAGTTGCCTTGTCTAGATATAGCAAGTGTTGAAGAATCATGAAGTTCAAGTTTTCAGGAGTGAAACTGACACAATCTATCTCATATGAGTATAAGATAGGTGATAGTGATGTCACCTACATGGATCTTTATGATCTAAAGACTTACATGATGGCAGATGAGAGAGGGAAAATTGAAGATAGATTGTACAAAAGAGGGTTGTTTGTAGCTGTTGGGCATCCTATGTTTGTATAATGTGTTGAGCATGTCTTAGTCTACTTACATCACTACGAGCCGAGCACACTGACAATGCGGGTGGAAATTTGTAAAATAATGACAATCATCACTCTTAGAACCATCTTGCTTACCTGAAAAATTCCCACCTCAACCAGTATAGTTGTCATCATGAAAGAGAAGGTCGTGCGAGAAAGGAGCAACACGGATGACTTTCTGAAAGAAATCACACTGGGATCGTGGATAAATATGGGAAGAAAGCATTCAAGGATGCTGAAGACACTCTCAAGATGTAAATTTTGTGAATTCTATTCAATTGTAAGAACTCTCCTCAGTAGGGTGATGGGTGAAGCGAGTACAAGTGATTTTCAAGATTGGATGGCACTTTTTATTATAACCATGACTGAAGGAAATCAAAAGATAGATCAGGGGAAGATAATAAATGACAACTTGTATCTCCATCTGTTCTAAGTACCCATGACAAAAAAAATCGACATGACTTCCTATTTGGTCTACCTTCTCACCAACTCAAGGTCATTACAAGGATTATCTCTTGCTCAAAACATCTCTTCTAAAGTCCTAGCATTCCAAAAACTCCCTTAGTTGGTGATGAGAGATAGTCAAAGAAACTTCACCCGCATGAACAACGCGTTCAAAATGTTCATGGTCAAAATTTTGGAGGGTGATGTGTATGTAATAATATTGCTATAGGTGGAATTTCTGATGAGAAAATATGGTTCCTATTTCATCCAGTTCTCAACTTGTTCCTCCTTGCGAGTCTCCAACTTTGACCAAGCTCCACTTAGGTTTCCCAAGTACCTTAATGATCAAATTTTCTATTTGAACACTACAAGAAGTTTGAACATGTGAACAATAGACTCAGAAATTAAAAGAAAGTAAACTTGTCTCATTCCTCATCTCTCTCAGGGTGTTCACTTGTAAAAATGTAATGATGAATCCCATATGTAGACTACCTTTGCACACTTGACTCTGCATCCCTACATTTCTAATCAACATAGGAACTGATCCAGAGCCTTTTCATGTCCCTGAGTTGGACCATGTTCTACAAATTGAATATTATTGGGCCAATTGTGTTGACGATTTCAATGTGCGTGAGAGGGATCACATGATAATGAAATTTGGAAATATTAAGAAGTACCAATTCCCTTGGTATAAGGATGGTTTGTAGGAAGATGGAAAAAAACTGTATGATCTTGAATATGAGGTGGTGAAGGCTTCCCCATTTCCTCAGGTCAATTGACATATCCGCAAGTCTGGAGATATCATGGAGCAGACCGAGAAAGTAGTCAGAAGAATGAGAGAATGGTTCCAAAGGAAGAGTCCATTTCCATTCAATCGCAAAGTACCCCCACAATTCAGAAGTAAGATTCACAAAAATTATTATCAAAGGTGGTGGAGGTTACTCCAAGTTCAGGCCACTTTGGAACAAGTTCAAAGATAATAGCCAAAAATTTAGGGGCTTCTTCTAATCAGAAGTCACCAAAGAAATCTGGGATTGAAGAAGATCCAGTTACCGAAACACAAGTTATAGAAGAGCACACAGTTCAAGATCCAATCCCTGAGTTGTAACAAGAGGCCTCACCTCTTGTCAACACTACTGCCCCTCCTATCTAAGAGATGTCTCTTCCACTTGAGAAGGGAACGGTCGATATTCCTATCATGGAGACAGAATATTATGAAATTTTCCCTTGAATGAATGAGTTAATTGCAAAAGACACGCATATCGTCCAACAAGTCACTATCCATGATTTTTCAGTAATATCATCTTTGGCTAAGGGGAGGAAAAGAAAAATTTCTCACGTAGCCTCACACTTCTATAGTGGATAAAAAGGTGAATAGCACATCGAGGTATCCCAACCCAAAGTGATCAAGTTGGTGGATGAAATGAAACCTATTGATTACGAGATGAGTACAATTCTACTAGGACCAACTACTCATGAGGGAAATATGTATATATACCATTAATCTTTCACTCACTTGGTGGTGAGGAACAAGGAGTACAAAAAAAGGATTGAGGACCTAGAAGAATAGGTGAAAAATATTTTGTGTTATGTATATCACCTAGTGGATCCAAGTTCCTCAACGATCCTTATCAAGAAAGTTATGCCCATAAGCAACTTTAATCCAAAATCCATCAAGAATACACAAGAATTCACGATGTAGGGATAGGCTAATGGTGAATGAATCGATACAATTATAGAGAAAGAAAATTCATTGCTTCAGGAGGCATTCAGACTCTTCTCCTACATGTGTGCAATAAAAAACAAGGTGCAAATGATTATAGAAGATATGGAGATAGAAATGGATCACTGGGATCCTATTCATCCATTGGTAATGGAAATGAACAACACTCAATCTCAGTAGCTGATCAAGAAGAAGATTTTCAAACCCCCTTATGAGGACCTATCATATATGTGGGAAATGGCCTTAAAATCTACATATGAAATGGTATATCAAGACATTGCATAGTTGGATGAAAAAGAAGAATGGGTGTATAAGTTACATGACAACATCAATCATCAAATCCAGAAACTCAGAGTTCCTGTGATGGAGAAAATCACAACAGTTGATGAGTTGATTTTTCCATTCAAAAAACATGTCAAGGAGAATGTAAATCCATCGTTCTTCAATAAGGACACTCTAGAGTGCCTATCAGGGATTTATGCCACCATTGCATTCATTGCAAAAAATTACCCATCTCGGTTCAAAATTGCAAAGATATCAATAATATTTTGGATGGTTGGATAGAGAATCTAAGTTGTGTGTGTATTCCTCACATCAAAAGGGTGACATCTATTGCATCTTGTTTCAATAAGGAATTAAAGGGAATGGATATCTTCTCTACGGTCTGGAATGGAGACTCGTCAGACAGTGAAACCAAATCGACATGAGTGGCCTTTTCTTCTTCTAAATGATCCTTCCTCTTTATTCTCTCTCTCTCTCTCTCTCTCTTTCTCTCTCTTCTCTCATCCCCCAAAATTTCTCTCTCTTCAATGTTATAATTATTCATTGGGAGGTACACTTTTTCATATGTCCTTAATGAAATAAATAAAGCAACTTTATGTTTGTAATGTAAAATTCACCTTTATGTTATAAAAAGAGACTCAATATTTTCCTAGGAAGTTGAAAAGTTTTAAGTTTCACAAGGACATATGAAAGGTCATTAGGGGTAGATGAAAAGTATCTCTTCTTATAAAATGAAAAGACTCCCAATTTCCAAAGGGTTGTTGGTTGCATATTTGTGAATTCATGAGAGATATTTTTCCTACTTGTGGAAGAACAAAGAGTTATCCATTTTCTATTATTTCCCCCTCTCTATTTTCCTCCATTCTCCTATCATGTATAAATCTTGATTTTAAATGCTAATGAAGGAAGAATTTTCTATTTTCCAAGGCATATGAATATGTGCATCTTTGTATGCATGGTTTCCTCTAGCTGGTAGCTGTAAAATCTTGTTGTTTTCTTCTCTTAAATACATGTGTTGAGATTTCTAACTAGTATGTGCATGAATCTGAGTTTCTACTTGCAAAATTACTTCTCCTACCTCTTACTCTCACTCCCTTCCTCGCTCTCAATACAAATTCATCTCTAGAAAGTGATTTCTAGCTTTTTCGCAAGGTTGGTGGAGTGCCCCTATTGGATCCCCGACTGCAAGGTCACTAGGAAAAACACACTTTTTCACGTGCATGCAAATACGGAAGCTGTATCATCTAAGTAGAGGGAATTTGAATCCTAGAGTGCTGGAAAGAAACCCACAAATTTTTCCACCCAAAAGCATTTCTTGCCAACAAAAAGGTAATATCCTATCTATTGCAAAGCTTTGAGAATATACATAAAGACAAGTTGTTTACTATGATAAAATTATGGATTGAGAAAGGATTTTTTAAGCCTTATTTGTAGATAACATATATGATAAATTTTAGTGGCAAGTCTGTATCTATCCAAAATGGTGAAATCTATGATGTTTCCTTGAGTTGATCAATATGATTCTTTTAAATGCCTGAAATTTCTCTCTAAATGTTGATCTATCCTTCATGAAAGTAAAGTAATAGTTTTCTATGAAAATGGGATTTCATTATGTTATAAAAAAATGGTTCCACTTTGATTTTGTACCTTATGACTAAAAATTATATTTTAAAACCTTTTTATGGCGATCAATAGACATATGCTTTGAAACTCATTGAAACACGTGCCCCCCCTTGATGTACATGTGTACATGATAGAATTAGAATATTTGGGATGTTTTTGGCTTTTATATGTTCACTTGTTGTCTAAAAAGTTGAAGTTATTTATGATATGGATCACTAAACTTAACCAATTCATAGAGTGGGACACATGGTAGTCATTGATAATTTTTTAACAAAATAATTTGTCCCATATTCATTATGGGAAGGTACAAAATTGGGTGTACATGATCAGTTTTCACCTTATTAAGTAGAGAAAATGATTCACTGTTAAAACTATTTTGCACGATCTTGGATCAAGTTGGTCGCTAAGGGATGAGCTAAGTCATAAGATCGAGATGAGCTAGGGAAATTTAATGTCACCAATATGGGATTGGTTGTGATTTGAGTTAATCCTGAGAGGAGAATGGAGGACTAAGATCATATAATTTCATGATTGGTCCACATGGATCAATGAAAGCACTCCACAATCTTGAATATCAAAGGAAATAATTAGCTAAGGCATGGAATCTCAAGATATTGAGATCCCAAGAACTATATGGCAACCTAAGAATACCGAGGGAACAAAAAAATAATGTGGACAAATCACAGGTTACTTAGATTCCTAGGAAGGTGTTATCACCAAATTTCAACACCCTATAATTTTCTTGCATGTGATTGAAATGGGAAATCATTGTAACTGGGTAAGATTGGACCATATCTCAAGTTGTGGGACTTGCTACTTGAGATGGACCTCTGGAGAAGGTTGGTTCCTCTTCCTAATCTAATGTTATATCTGCTCATAATTATGTAAATACACTTATCTACTCCTATTATATGATTCCAAGGGACCAGGGAGAGATGAAATCCATAAAATAAAGGAAATCTTACATTAAGGAGGTGATAACACCAAGAGAAGAGTGATTGGGACACTCTCTAATGATTGAAAATAGGAAGAAATGGGCATAGAGAGGGTATGTAAAGCACCACAATTTATACACACGCATTTAAAACACTTTTTCCATTAAACACAACCATCTGGAGCTTGTAATAAATTAAATAATGTACAAAATACCCTCAACTGCAATTTAGAGGCAAGATAAGGAAATGAAACATAAACAAGGGTTAAAGAAGAGTTGTAAACTTGATTTTATTACTTCCAAAAGATTACACAGTTCATTACAATGAGATAATAAGGCATGGATTTCCTATAAAATCCCCAAAAAGAGAGGTTTAGAGCTCACAATACACCTACAAAAACCTCTAGAAAGTATAGGAGCATATAGAAAATGTCCAACAACCCTTACAAAATGAGCCCCTTTTATAATATATAAAAGAAGAAAGAGGGAGAAGAAGAGGGAAATCCTGAAATCTGGGATTCAACCACAAACAAAGGGAATTAAATGGATATAAATCATGATGGAGAACCTACCAATGCCCATCCCTTTCTGTCATGTACCTTATTGTAGAAGAAAAATGGCCTTCCATGCTTCATAAATGAATTTTACCCACATGGAAGTGGCCTTTTTAAAATTGGTAGATATTTCTACATTTTTGGTCTATATAACTTCACCAAACTTATGATTTCTTGATTTCTTAGTGTAGAGGAAAAAATCATGATTCCAACAAGTATAATTTTGTCCAGTTTGGTTGAGTATGGAGAAATATACGATGATTTTAATTTTGATCACTTTTGGGCTCTTTTCATGAACTCTCGAGCATGGGAATTTAATTTTTGGAGCTAGAGATATTGTTATCCAAAATGTACCCCTTGCTCATTTTGTGGCTAACTCCTTTCATTCTTCCCTCTCTTGTGCCTTAGTCATAATATTTTTCTTTTCAGGCACTCAAAACTTTCTGGAAATGACACCATTGGATAGAGCTCTTTCTCAGATTTCCAGAAAGGTAAAGTTTTCCTCCTAACTCCATGTATTTTTGAAGTTATGGCTCGGCGGAGTTTTTATGGGAAATTTTCCCCTGAAAATCCCGCAACCAATGAAATGGCGCCACGTGTCCAAGGAAGTGGCGGGGGTCGGAGGAAAACTTGGTTTTTTACCAAGTGTTTGGCAAAGCTTTCAAAAGGGATATTTTGCCCTGCAGGTCCACTGGCGAATCAGATTATGCCATGTGTCCAGGGGAGAAAATCAAAAAATTTGACTAAGTGTTGGCGCACGGAAAATTTAGGAGGAAAGGCCCGCACCCAATCACATTTTGCCACGTGTCCTATGGCATTGGACCGGTGGAGCACGGAGGAGAAGTTAGAATTTTGGCAAAGTGTTTTTGCCAAATTTCAAAAGGGATATTTTGCCCTGCAGGACTGCCAACCATTCAGAATAGGCCACGTGTCCGGGGCACCCAGGATGGCGGAGCACGAGGGAAGATTGGTATTTTTTCCCAAAGGGATTATGCAAAAGGAAAAATGTTTGCAGAGGGTCCACGGTGAATGAAATTATGCCACGTGACCTAAACCGGCAGAAGGCGGGGAGAATTTGGGAAATTTTCCCAAAGGAAAAAGAAGAAAATTTTGAAGGAAAAATCACCCACCCAAGTGTGAACTAATGGAATCTCACCACGTGTCAGGTGGCGCCAAAAAACTCAAGACAAGACCATATGGAAAATTCTAAGGGAAAGGCCCACAATGAATGAGGTTTTGCCACGTGTCCGAGTCAAGAAATAGGGTCAAATAGCAACAGAAAATTTAGGAGGACAGGCCCGCGCCCAATCAGCATGTGCCACATGCCCTCAGATCATCAGCACGGTGGGGATTTTTTTTAGAAAATTTTCCAAAGGGAAAAACAATGGAAAATGAAGCATTAGAGGCCCGCGACCAATCAAAACATGCCACGTGGCACCCGAAATGGTGGAGCACGGGGAATTTTTGGAAACTTTTCCAAATGACCAAAAAGTGGAAAATTTAAAAAAATTTGCCCGCCAATCTGATTTGGCTCTATTTTTCCCTAAAATTTCAAACGGCCATATCTTTCGATCCAGAGCTCAATTTTTCACGTTCTTTATATCAATGGAAAGATGATGAAATTATCTACAAAATTCTGGGGCCATTTTTACATTTTGATGGAGTTTGGAGAGGGAAAATTGAAAAACACCTCTGGCACATGGTCATGGACAGAAATGACATTTCAACCACCATTTTTAATGAAGAATGGCTCGCATTCTCTCCCAACATGGCGAAAAATGTTAGGGGATTGGCATGTAAGGATGCCCATGCTGTTTTAATGTGTTTTGGGTCGGTGGTGAAATATCTCCCACGTTTTCCTGTGTTTCTCTCCCCTGGGGTCATGGCTTGCAATGTAAAAGCCAGAATGAGTTCATTTTTTAAAAAAGGAGACACTTTTTCAACTCTGGAACTTCCCTTTTCTTCCTTTTTGGCAGAATTTTTACGAAATTTTTACCTTTCCATGCAATACAACAGCCCTTTTTGCCTCTTGATCACTGTAATGCATTGTATTGGATCTGGAATGTTAATATATGCTCTGTGATTAAAATCCCTCAATCCTTTCATATATCTACCATTGTTTTCTTGATCTTTCATTACATTTTGAGAAATTTGTGCATGCTTTTTGCTATGTTTTCTTGTGGATTGTGTATGTATTGCAGTATCAGGTGTCTGCAACTCCTTTGGTGCATCACATCATTAGCATTAGCTTCATTTTCTTGCATTCTCTATCTTTGTCCCCTTGAAATTTAGGGTAGGAACTAGGAATTCAAACCTCTGCAACTTGTAAGTGATATATCTGATCAGAGGAGTTGAGGAAACAACCTCTAAACTGGAGATTCTTTTCCCATTTTACAAGTCCCACACTTGGGGAAAAGATTCAATGTTGTGCAATCACACTGGATGTCCAAAATGTTAACTAGAAGTCTGATTAACATCCAGGGGTGCTTATGATTTGCAACAATAGTTTTGGCACACCTGGTGGGACCTTAGAGGTCTTCATTTTCATGGAAACAAATTGATGTGCATTTGTTGAAATTTTTTTGCTTAAAAGAGCCCTAAATTGAACATCTGGTGACTCCAAGGAAGAAGAATCAGCTGGTTTTAGCAGTGCAGACCTGAAAACTCATGAGAAGGATCACCACAAGGTCAAGAGTTGGAGAAGAAGAAGTGTTGTTTGAGTATCTGTAGTTATCTCCAAGAAGAAGGCAAAGAGGGAGGAGAATTCAAAGGTCTCCATCTCCACCAAACAGAACTCTCTCATCTCCTCCACCTGGTAGGCCTTTCATTCAATCAACAAGAGTTTTGAGGCCAATCAGAATGGCACAAAACAACCCCTATTTCAATTTCACTGACAACATTCCACTTGCTCTCAATGCACAAAATCCAATCCCAGTTGCAGCATTGAAGAACATCCCATACTTTACTGGAGAGAATCTGGAGAGAATGAGTAGCTGACCGACTTCAACTTTAGATTTCAAATGATTTGGGAGAGGATTCCAATGGTAGTAAGGCCAGCAGCAAAAGGTGCTTTTTTATATTACCTTAAAGCTTTAAATTATGATATTTCTATGTTAATTCAATCCATGGGAGGCACAACTATCCCTGTTGCTTATAGCATTGTCATTAGAGCTGAAAATTGTTTGATTCAAGCTGGCAAGCTACCTCATAGGCCTCCAATACCATTTTTTCCAAGTTTAAAGAGCCCAAATACTAGTCAAGTTCCTATTTTAGCTCCTATTCCCACTTCTAGAAATCAGAATTCAAGTGAAGTTTCTACTTCATCTTCTAGTGCCTCAAATGAACTTCAAGAATTCATGAAGCAATTGCAAAATCTAGGTAATGAGCTGGTTACACTCAAGAGGCAACAGGCCCAAGGCTTTAGGCCTTCTTTCCAGCCTCAAGCTTAGCCTAACAGGTAGCTATAGCTAGCCTCAAAGACCACCGAATCTAGTTACAAATTTAAACCAAGCAAGACCTCCTGCCAACAGACCATTTCAGCCCTATAATCCCAATGCTACATCTGCCTCTAAGGCATTGGTGCCAATGTAAAACAACATAGCTCAAGAGTATATTTGGTGTTTCCCATGTAATGAACCTCAAAACCAGTCTATGTGTTTCAATGGTGCCTTAAATTAGGAATTAATGGTGACAACTACTGTGTGTGGAGGGTGAAGGTATAGTCAAGGAAATAACCAACAACAAGACACATCCCAGCAGCAATCAGCTCCAAATGATACCACACTTATAAAATGGCAGGAAGAAGATTTTTTTGGCATGAATCAAAGAGTTTCCCAAAGTTTTGCAGCCAACACAAGGTCAAAAAGGAGAAATTTTGGTGAAGAACAGCCATTGGCTCCAAGTAATCTACAACCTCCTACTACTCCACAAGTTATTGGCAAGCAAAGTGCAGTCCCAAACATGCAAGGACTACCTAAGATAGCTCATAGGCCAACACAAATGCCAGTTGCTTCTGCCCATGTGCAAGGAATTAATGTGAAGGCTAAGGGACAACAAAGAGATGCTTCATCCCCATTCAACATCATTGATCAGATGAAGAAGACAAATGTAAACATATCAATGTGGGAATCACTATCTATTCACAGGCCAAAGAGATTTGCTACAAGCTGCCCATGAAGGACTGGTCAACTTCAAATCAGCAAGTCCAAATGCAAGAAAAGGTGCTCATAAACACTGCCCAGCCTTGAAGGAAATCATGGAGGACAGCAAGGTAAAATTTTGAATCCCCCCTCCATTCTATGTTTCATTGATCATTGGAAACTAATTAGTACACAATTGCATGATTGATTCCGAGGCAAGTAGTTTAGTAGTGCCCAAGCAAATAGCTGATCAGCTTGGGAATTCAGTATGAATTCATATCCAAAGGGGTAGTGCAATTGGATGGGACAATAGTAATAACAGTTAGAGTGATAAAAAAATTGAGTCTTACCTTCCGTGCCTGCCCCCAACGTTGTTGTTTTGCAAAATGTCTCAGTAATAGATCTTCCACCACTCTTTGCCCTATGTCTGTCAAGGGATTTCACAGCCAAGATTGGAGGTTACTTATCTACTAATTGGTCACACATGTTGTTCAGAACGATATATGGAACCAAGGCCATAATCAGATCTGAATCCTATTGCAAACTTTCACTTTGAGCCTTACACTCCAAGACAAATCAATACCAATTGTTTAGCATTTGATCAAGAAGATTATCCAAGCACTGATGAAGCTGACACCAAGGTTGGAAGTATCCTAGATCTAACTCTTGATGAATGGGAAAACAAAGTGCATGCTTTTGATCCTTATCAAGAAATAGAATAATCTGAGTTAGGAGTCTATTGCATGCATGAAGAAATTTAACCTATTCCTAGCATCACCATGCCAGACGACAAGGATGACAATGAGCTATGGCAAGTTTTTTTTTGATGGATCAAGGAGTAGACAGGGTGCAGGAGGGGGAGCTATGCTTGTTTCACCTCACAGGAGTTAAGTATTATTCAACTTTTAGATTTCAGTTTGCATGCTCTAATAACACTATTGAATACAAAGCTTTGATACAAGGATTGCATTGGTCAATCAAAAGAGGGATAAAGAACTTGTAAGTCTTTGGTGATAGTGAGCTGATTGTCAACCAAGTTAAGGGGCAACATGCTGTCAAGAATGATCTACTCAAGTGCTACCAAAAAATAGGGTGTGGGACCTCATTGAAGATTTTGAGGGCTTTGGCATAAAATCCATTCCTAGAAAAGAGAACCAAGCTGCTGACAGGCTTGCAGCAGTTGGGGCAGCCTTTGACGTTGTTGAAAGCATTCAAAAAGACAAGGTACAGCCAAAAATCCATGTGATTGTGAGGCCTTCAGTACCAGACAACAATGTAAGTTGGCAAGTGTTTGAAAATGATCAGCAAATCATCCATTTCTTGCAAGAAGAGGCTGAGTTCTCAGCTAAAAATCAGGAAAAGTTGGAACAACAGTATGGTGACCAAGTGGTATAGCTGAGAACCAACAAACTACTAAAGGGACTTATTACTTTGGAGTCCATTTTCAATCCTAATGATCAATTTAGGAAGGATAACCCAAACATCCAAGTCAGAGGGAGAAGATTGGGTGTCCATCTTCGTGGAAGAAGGAAAATCACTCTGAGTTGGTAAAGTGACAATTGAGCGAGAAAGGTATGAGTTTATACAACTTTGTCAAGAATTCCCTGATGTGTTTTCTTGGAGCTATGAAGATTTGAAAGGTTTCAATCCAAAGTTAGCTCAACACACCATTGAATTCGATCCAAGTACTAAACCCATTAGACAAAAACAAAGGCCAGTCAATCCACACATGGAGCCTCTCATGAGAAAGGAATTGAATAAGTTGATAGAATCAAGAATCATATTCCCTATCAAGCATTCTAGTTGGGTGGCCAACTTGGTTCCAGTTAGAAAGAAGAGTGGGGGGAAAAAAATCAGATTGTGTGTTGATTTTAGAGATTTGAATAAAGCATCTCTCAAGGATCATTACCCCACTTCCTTCCATGGAGCAGATTTTACAGGTTGTTGCTGGCTCTGAGAGGTTATCATTACTTGATGGCTATTTAGGGTATAATTAGATTATGGTGAAAGAAGAGGATCAGTTTAAGACAGCCTTTACAACCAAATGGGGAACTTCTGCATACAGGAAAATTCCATTTGGGCTGTCCAACGCTGGAGCTACCTTCCCAAAGAGTAATGGACATGGCGTTCAAGGGTTTGATTAACAACATTGTGCTGATATATCTTGATGATATCATTGTTTTTTCAATAAATGCAGCAGACCACCTCTTTCATTTGAGACAAGTGTTCCAAAGGTGCAAAAGATTTGGAGTATCCTTGAATCCTAAAAAGTGTATTTCTCTAGCCCATGAAGGAAAATTCCTTGGCCACATTGTCTCCAAAGAAGGATTAGAAATTGATCAAGAAAGAGTTGAAGCCATAAGAGCACTACCATTTCCAAGCCACAAAGAAGGCCCTTCAAAGTTTCCTGGGGAGAATAAATTTTGTTCAAAGGTTTGTCCCAAATTTTGCAGCCCTTGTCAAGCCTATCACCAAGATGTTAAAGAAAAGCATGGCTTACAAATGGATAGAAGATGGCAAGGAAAGTTTTGAAGCAATCAAAGAAGCCATATCTCAAGCCCCAACTCTCATCAACCCAGATTTCTCCAAGGATTTCATCCTCTATGCATTTGGGGGTGATGATACTATTTCTGCAATTTTGGTACAACATAACAAAGACAATGATGAGCAGCCAATTGCTTTCTTCAGCGAAAGCCTGGAGGATTATGAGGTGAGATATTATTTCATTGAAAATCATGTTCTTATAGTAATCAGAAGCTTAAAGAAATTCAAGCATCTAGTTTCAAACAACAAGGTTCAGTTGCTGGTTTCTCATGTGGGAGTTACAGATTTCCTCCTCAACAAAGACTTGAATGAAAAGAGAGCAAGCTAGATTACTCGTTTCATTGAGTATGACATTGATATCAAATTCACCAAGTTGGTCAGAGGAAAAGGATTATGTGAGCAGATGATTTAGAGCAAACAAAAGGAAGCATGCAATGAGAAGGATGTTGTTTTGGCATTACAAGACAACCATGAGAAAGGAAGCACTCAAGAGGAAAATAGTGGTGTTCTCACTCCTTGCTAGACCAAAGACATGATATGATTCCTAAGCACAGGTCTATGCCCTCCAAAGATGAACAAGACCAAAAGAAGACACTTCAGATTGCAGGCTGTCCCATATGCCCTTGTTGATGGTGTCTTGTTCAAAAGGGATGTGAATGGAGTGCTGCTGAGATGCATTAGCACAAATCAGATTCATAGGGTGTTGGAATAGTTCCATGGTGGACCAGCTAGTGGTCATTTTGGACCAAGAGTGATAGCTCTAAAGATCATGAGAGATGGCTATTATTGGCCCAAGATTTTCAATGATTGTTATGCATGGATCAAGAGGTGCAAGAATTGTGCATTCTTCACAGGTAAAGAGAGGATAGCTGCCCTTCCATTGCATCCAATTTTAGTTGACCAGCCATTCATGCAATGGGGTTTGGACTTCATAGGATTCATTAATCCCAATTCAAGCCAAGAACACAAATGGATTCTAACAGCAACAGATTATTTCACCAATTGGACTGAAGTAGTAGCACTCAAGCAAGAAAATGAATCTTGCATCCTAGATTTCTATGAGGGAATAACAACCAGATTTGGCATACCTAATATAATAATATTAGATAATGGATTGGCATTCATTGGGTCCAAGGTGACTGAATGGGCTGTCAAGAATGGGATCTACCTAAGAACTTCATCAAACTATTACCCTTAGGGTAATGGCCAAGCTGAATATACAAATAAGAACTTGTTGATGATCATTAGGACGACTCTTGATGAAAATCAGAGGTCTTGGCATACTAAGTTGGAATCAACCTTATGGACTGATAGGATAACTCCCAAGAAAACTATAGGTAACTCTCCATTTAAGCTTGTTTATGGGAGAGAAGTAATTTTTCCCATATCACTTGAGTTGCCAACATTGGAACTCATGAAACAGTTGGAGTTGTTAGATTTTGAGACCATGGAGCTTAGATATGAAGAACTCATGGAGCTCCAAGAGATCAGAAATCCAGCATCCCAAGCAATGGAGAAGGATCAAGCTTTGATAAAGAAGACCTTTGATAGGAAGGCCAAGAATAGATCTTTCCAAGTTAGAGATCTAGTGTTAAAATGGGATGCAGAAAGAACAAAAATAGGAAAGCATTCGAAGTTTGATGCCATTTGGAGTGGCCCATACATGGTCACAAAGTGTAAGGACATCAATGCTTTCTAATTGTCTTCATTGGATGGCAAAGAACTTCAGATTCTAGTCAATGGGATCTATCTAAAGCATTGCTACTAAAGGGAATTCTCCACCTTGTACATATTAGCTAGGTTTTCATTCCTCCAAGTGCTTATGCACATTGTTTTGCTATAGATTAGTTTTGTTTTCCCTCTGTGCTTTAGCACAAGCT
Organism: Taxus chinensis; assembly: GCA_019776745.2. Lineage (NCBI taxonomy): Eukaryota > Viridiplantae > Streptophyta > Pinopsida > Cupressales > Taxaceae > Taxus > Taxus chinensis. The sequence goes on from CM034153.1 coordinate 498,217,039, forward strand.
TGTTCTCCCTGGAAATATGTTGGCAGGCCTTGCTCCAATCAGGAGATGTTCCATGCTCCATCTTCCTTCTTGTAGTGTTCTAGTCAGTTGGGGTACCAAACAGAGAATTTGATGACTCCATGCCCAATGGATTGCTTCAAGAAAATGGTAACTTCATCCAGTAGGTAGATGACCCCTCTGAGTTGCACAAAATTGTTATCCAAAATGTACCCCTTACTCATTTTGTGGCTAACTCCTTTCATTCTTCCCTCTCTTGTGCCTCAGTCATAATTTTCTTTTTCTTTTTAGGCACTTAAAACCTTATGGAAATGGCACCATTGGATAGATATTTTTCTCAGCTTTCTAGAAAGGTAAAGTTTTCCTCCTAACTCCATGTATTTTTGAAGTTATGGCCCGATAGAGTTTTCTATGGGAAATTTTCCCCTGAAAGGCCCGCAGCCAATGAAATGGCACCATGTGTCCAAGGAAGTGGCGGGGGTCGGAGGAAAACTTAGTTTTTTACCAAGTGTTTGGAAAAGCTTTCAAAAGGGATATTTTTCCCCGTAGGCCTGCCAGTGAATCAAATTATGCCACGTGTCCAGGGGAGAAAATTGAAAAATTTGACTAAGTGTTGGCACATGGAAACTTTTGAAGGAAAGGCCCACACCCAATCACGTTTTGCCACGTGTCCTATGGCATCAGACCGGTGGAGCATGCAGAGGAGAAGTTAGAATTTTGGTGAAGTTTTTTTTTACCAAATTTCAAAAAGGAAAATTATTGCCCTCTCAAGCCCCACCAACCATTTAGAACAAGCCACGTGTCCTGGGGCACCCGGAATGGTGGAGCGCAGGGGAAGATTGGGATTTTTTCCCGAAGGGATTTCGCAAAAGGAAAAATGTTTGTAGAGGGTTCATAACGAATGAAATAATGCCATGTGTCCCAAACCAGCGGAAGGTGCGGAGAATTTTTCGCAAAGGAAAAAGAAGAAAATTTTGAAGGAAAAATCGCCCCCCCCGAGTGCGAACCAATGGAATCTCGCCACGTGTTAGGTGGCGCCAAAAAACTCAAGGACAAGCCCACATGGAAAATTTTGAAGGGAAAGGCCCCGCAACGAATGAGGTTTTACCATTTTTCCAAGTCAAGAAATAGGGTCAAACAACAACAAAAAATTTAGGAGGACTGGCCCGTGCCCAATCAACATGTGCCATGTGTTCTCAGATCATTGGCCCGACGGGGATTTTTTGGAAAAAATTTCAAAGGGCAAAAAAATGGAAAATGAAGCATTAGAGTCCCACACCCAATCAAAACATGCCACATGGCACCTGGAATGGTGGAGCATTGGGAATGTTTGGAAAATTTTCCAAATGACCAAAAAGTGGAAAATTTAAAAAAATTTGCCTGCTAATCTGATTTGGCCCTGTTTTGCCCTAAAATTTCAAACAGCCATATCTTTCGATCCAAAGCTTAGTTTTTCACGTTCTTTATATAAATGGAAAGCTGGTGAAATTATCTACAATATTTCAGGGTCATTTTTGCATTTTGATGGATTTTGGAGAGAGAAAATCTAAAAAACACCTCTGGCACGTGGTCATGGACATAAATGACGTTTCAACCACCATTTTTTAATGAAGAATGGCTCACATTCTCTCCCAGCATGGCGAAAAATGTCAGGGGATGGACCTATAAGGGATGCCCATGCTATTTTAATGAATTTTAGGTTGGTGGTTGAAGCTCTCCCCATGTTTTCCACGTGTTTCTCTCTCATGGGGTCGTGGCTTGCACTGTAAAAGCTAGAATGAGTTCATTTTTAAAAAAAGGAGACACTTTTTCAGCTCTGCAACTTCCCTTTTCTTCCTTCTTGGTAGAATTTGTTGAAAATTTTTACCTTTCCATGCAATACAACACCCCTTTTTACCACTTGATCATTGTAATGCATTGTATTGGGTCTGGAATGTTAATATATACTCTGTGATTAGAATCCCTCAATCCTTTCATATATCTACCATTGTTTTCCTGATCTTTCATTACATTTTGAGAAATTTGTGTATGCTTTGTGCTGTGTTTTCTTATGGATTGTGTATGTATTATAGTATCAGGTGTCTGTAACTCCTTTGGTGCATCACCTCATTAGCATTAGCTTCATTTTATTGCATTCTCTATCTTTGTCCCCTTAGAATTTAGGGTAGGAACTAGGAATTCAAACCTCTGCAACTTGTAAGTGATATATCTGATTAGAGGAGTTGAGGAACTAGCCTTTAATACTGGAGATTCCTCTCCCCATTTTACAAGTCCCACACTTGGGGAAAAGAATCAATGTTGTGCAATCACACTGGATGTCTAAAATGTCAAATAAAAGTCTGATCAACATCCAGGGGTGCTGCTGATTTGTAACAACATATATCTCATTATAATTTTCCACCGACTATGTTTACTTTCCTTTTAAATATTCCTAAGTGGTGGCATTTAAAAATACGGGCCCCAAAAATCAAATTTTTTTGAAAACAATGCATGGGGGTTGTGATGAGGTGGCTGAAGGCTCCTGCTAGCTCAGTTGCCAGCTCACTACATGACTCGGCGAGCTGGCTCCGCTTATGCTTGTCACCCCGTTGTGTTATCTATATTAGCTCTGCCAAGATGACCCTATAATGCTTATTTCAGTAAATTTGGACATATTCCAGTAAATATCGACTCCAAGATTTTAAGTATTAGAAGAAATCCATCTCTGTTTTTATGTATATCGGATTCCATTTTTGTCTATAATGGATTCCAATATTACTATTATTGGAATCCATTAGTAGCAATATTGGATTCCAATATGTCATTATTGGACTTATTCTAGTTCCAATTTCACTACCGTTGGATTCTAATATCGCTATAATTGGATTCTAATTTGGCTATTATTGGATTTCAATAGCGTTATTATTGCATTCCAATACTATAATTACAAGATTCCAATTTCACCACTAATGGAATCCAATTTCTAAATCTTGATTTTTGGATTTCAGTTTCGCTATTTTAGGATTTATATTTTGTTATTATTTGATTCCGCCACAGAATCCTAGAAGTCGCCAACTTACATAAGCCAAGTGATTGCTAACTTTACATAAGTCAAGTGGCCACTTGGCTTATGTTAAGCCAAGCGACCGCTAACTTCAAGATAGTACGTAAGTGATTGTTGTCATTTATGCCACATATCAATCTTAATATCATCATACATATACGACTATTTATGCATACCTTATTCGAATAAATAAACATTGATGTTGAAAATCCTATCCCTGAACATCCTTGGATGGTATTAAATTTGACGTTTGTTTAGACGTTTTTTGTGATTTTAGACGTAGCATACTTTCAAATATTGTATAGAACTGACACGTGTGACTCTCATGTTTAAAAGGTGACCATAAATTTTTATATACATTCATATAACAAAATTATTCGTATATATAGTTTAAAAAATTGGAATTGTATTTATAAAATTTGTAAGTAGTGTATATAAGTGCAAGTGATCGCACTTACAAGTGTGATTGGTCGCATGTCTAAGTGCGAGCATCGAGTCACACTTCTCTCAACTTGCACTTATAAGTGCAAGTCTTGATTCACACTTCTAAGTGCAAATCTCAACTCACGCTTCTAAATGTGAGTCTTGATTCTCATAACTAAGTGTGAGTCTTGATTCACACAACCAAGTGTGATGACTCACCTGTCAAAAAAAATTTGGGTAATGTTGATTTTTCAACACTGCCCTTCAAAAATATAAAACAGTGTTTATTTATACCAATTATTCTATATAAATTTCATTATTTTTAATATATATTGATGTAAATTTTTATAATTTTTTTATAATTTATGTATAAATATATATTAATAATTGATGGTTAAATATTAAATATGCAATTCATGTGTGACATTTATTACAAATATTTGCAACTATTTTACAACTACAATCAACAAAAATGTCTAAACAAGTGTCAAGAGTCACATGTTAAAGTGCAAGCACAAGAATTAAGGGATTTAGTTTACCTAAATTGTATAAGGGATTTTATTTACAGTACAAAAATTATAACATTAAATTATTACATTGATTCTTTACAATACCAAATGCAGTATTAATGATAACCATTTTGTAAGGAAAAATGATAATTGATGTTGTGTTTGCCTCAACATTAATTAGCCATTAAAACGAGCTATGTAAAATTCACCATTTAAAAGTACATGCGCCATTCAAAATATGTGTTGCTTTTGGAGCATGTAATTGTTGTCAACCATTAATTAGCCATTTAATATGAAGCAACGTAAAATCATACAGTGCCCTCTTAAATTCTCGTGCCAATAAAATTGGCATCTAGATTTGTCAGTTACATATAACTATAAATAGACAGTTTTTGAGTTTATATTTTTAAAATTTTCCTTTATATTCTCTTGGTCATTGCGTAAGCGAGACACTGTGTTCATCAATAGAAAAATATAACCAGTGAAAGCATCAAAAATTATGTGCTCAATTTTTGGAATCATTTTGATTTCCTCTCTATTCCTAAAATTGGTATGTGTTCTCACCTTCAGCCCCTCCAAAATTATGAAATTTTGTTAATGTAAAATTTTCCATAGCTAATTAGGGATTATATCCATGTAGGGATTTTGTAGATAATTAAACAGAAGCAAGTTTGTTATTCAATATTTTGTAGAAGTTAGTTTTTTTTATCAAATAAATAATTTCGTAATATAGTAAACATTTGTTAGAGTAGTGAAAGAGGAGTGAATGAAGCACATCTTGATAGATAAATAATGTAGATTAATCTGTAATAACATGAGAGGAAAATTTGTATAATTTTTAAAAACCCATATCACCTGCCAAAAACTTATTTTCTTGTGTTTTGAAAAGGAATCCTAGTGGTATAGATGGTGGCTCAATTTTCATAGTAAAAAAGTGAATATCGGAATCGATTTATAGTCATGGTGGTGCGCAGGAATCGATGAGAATATGTATTTGATAAAGTTGAAATTATTTTGTTGGCCTTATTGTTGTCCACAAATAGTCCTCTGCTACACATACTCAACAAAATTCAATGGCTACGACATCGTTGACATTGTCAATGACAATATTTTAGAATATATTCATGTTAAGAAAGAGTTGTCATTCAATGTGTTGGTGTTGGATTACAATGACCTATTTGTGAAAAATATGGAAATGCAAGAGTAGGAGAACCAAACAGATTTTGGAGAACAAAATAATGAATACAGATTTGTGAAAGGAGAATTTGAGGAATAGGTAAACTCTAAGATGTTTCTTATTATCTTTAACAGAAGCACCACCACTGCTACTATGGAAGTGGCAGCTATCCTCAAAACTATTCACAAAATATAAATTTTCTCTTTTTTGGTCATGCCTATGTAGCTTTTTGTCTATTTCCTACGGGGTTTATCTCTTCTATGCTTCAATGTCATATTCTACCTTAAGTTACCTCTTGTAAAAGGATGCAGGTCCTTTTAAAACCCCCATATTCACCCTTTTACAAAAAAAATGGACATAGTAGTTGTACATCGAAATATGTTGTTGTGGCATAACCTAGCTAACTCTATGATGACAGTATATTACTTTATTTTGTTAATATTATTGATTGATAACAACCAATTACTATGGGCCTGTAAAAAGTGGCAACCAACAGGGGATCTCAGCATCACCACTATGTCAAGGGGTTTTTTCCTGGCCAAATTCAATTAGCAGGCTGATTTGGAATCGGTGCTTCTGAGATTCCCATGATGGTTGGGCAATATGGGTCTCTTTCTAAAACAGTGGTATCCTAGGTTTGATCCTAGTACTGAGAATATACATACCATTCTAATATGGTGTAGGCTTCCAGGACTACCCCTACAATTATGGGATGATGAGATTCTTTTAAATGTTGTTAAATCTCTTGGCTCTCCGATTGGGCTGGATGGGCCTACGAGGAACATATTCAAACTATCTTTTGTTAGATTCTATATCTCTTCTGAATTGGATCAGGAGCTACCAAATCTAATCATTCTACATTATAAGTATGGTATTTGGCATCAAAATATTGAATATGAAAATTTTCATCTAAGATGTAAAAAATGCCATAAAAGAGGACATTTTACCAGTAGATGTCCTAACAAAGAGATCTCTCAAGAGGAAGAAATAGGAAAACTTGATAATCCTAGTGGAGAAACTCTTAAGATGCATGAAGCTTTCCTGGATAATAAGGAGGAGGGAAAAAATAAAGACCAAGGGCAGGGGGAAGGGTTACCCCTCCAACATCCAGAGCTGCATTACAAGAAAGGAAAAAAGAGTTTTAGAATTCCAATCAGGAAACTGCTGATTTGTAGAAAGATTTGGCCTCCCAAAACCCCAGCGGTGGGTGTTTTATTAAGTCTTCCAACCTCCACAAAAGATTTAGATTCTCATACTCCAATGAAGGTGTTTCTGGAGGTTTATGAACAAACTAAAATAGTGTTAGTAAATCTTCTTTCCAAGGAGGTTGATCAAAAAGAGATTTGGGATAAGAATAAGGATACTACAACTGTGTCAGGGGTATTAGCTACTGAAAATTCCTTTCCTGATCCCTTAAGTACCATTGAGGAAGTTATAAATGAGGAAAAAGAAATGGTTGTATATGAAACCTCACTGAAGAGAGACTCATCGTTCCTTAAGAGTTTCTCTCCTAAAAGTGGAAACCCCCTTTTCCTTTCTAACTCAACATCTTTACAACTCTTGGATAGTGAGAAGGGAGAGAAAGAGGAGGGGGAAGTTATGCCACTCAAAGAAACTAGGATGGAGGATAAAGATCCAGATCCCAATGGTTTTCTATAGGTTAAATCTAGAAAAAAGAAAAGACTGAAGGGGTTCAAGAAGATCCCCAATTCATTGTATAATGAGAAGAAAAAGAAAATTGATAATTGGGGAGCTTCAACATCTAGAACTAAAATATCTTCTACTAGAAGAGTAGTGGATTTTGGAAGCAACTCTAAAAGAGGTAGACCTTCTAAGAAGACTCTAAGAACCAAAAGAATAGAAGTAGATATTGCAAATGGTACTCAAAGCCAATTGAGACATCAGGAAATTGCATCACCTATATCTTTTAGATGAATATCATTTCCTGGAACATTCGAGGTCTGAATGGAAATTCTAAACAAATAATAATCAAAGAGTTAAGAGTTTCTAGTAGACTTGGCATTCTGCTTTTGCAAGAAACAAAGATGAATTCTAAGATACTTGCTAATTGTAAAAGCAATTTTTGGGAAAATTTGGACATGGCTGCGGTGGAATCTCAGGGAGCTTTAGGTGGCATGGAAATTTTTTTGGATAAGAAGCATTTCACTAGTACGATTCTCTCTAAAACTAGTAATCATCTTGCTATTAAATTCCATGCTATTGAAAATAATAATACTTGGATCCTCTCTAATATCTACGCGCCCAATACAGTTAGTGGAAGAAGGAAGATCTAGAGAGATCTAAAGGTTTTTAGAATTCACCATAGTGATGACAGCTAGCTCATTATTGGGGACTTTAATTCCCCATTAAATCTAGGAGAAAAACAAGGGGGAAACTCTTCTTTCTTTACTAGTATGGATGATTTTTCCGTTTTCATGGTTGAACTAAATCTCATGGATGTGGACCTTCATGGTAATCAATATACTTGGACAAACTAGAGGTTAGGAAGGGATATGATTCAAGTCAGACTGGATAGATCCCTTATCTTTGGAAGTTGGATTCTTCATCAATACTTTCATCTCACATCTTTTCCCAGAATTGGGTCTGATCACAATACGATAGTTTTAAATTTTGTCAACTAGGTTAAGCCTACCAAAATCTCCTTTAAATTTGAAAAGATTTGGATGGAGCACGATGACATATTTGATAGGATCAAGGATTGGTGGATTTTGGGGGGAGGAGGAACTGCTTAATATAGGCTTATTCAAAATCTTAAAAATGTCAAAAAATAGGTTAAAATTTGGAATAAAGAAGTCTTTGGGAATTTTTTGTGAAAAAAAAGGAACTGAAATAGAGACTCTAAGATCTGGAAAACAAAATAAACTTACAGGGGAGATCTGGGGAGGATCATTTAGTGGAAAAAATATCCTTTCAGATTTGCACACGGTTTGTAGCAAGGAAGAAATCCTATGGAGGCTTAAATCTAGGGCTATATGGCTGAAAGAGGGCAACAGAAATACAAAATTCTTCCATATGACCACATTGAAGCATAGATCATGTAATAGGATTACGGAAGTATCTTAAGGCAATGAAAACATCATAAAATATATGTGGATCATCAAGGAAGAAGCTCTCAGATTCTATGAAAAATTGCTCAATGAGAAGAGTGTTACTAATGATATGGCTGACTCTTTTTTACTTGAAGCTATCCTGCATGATAAAATAGAGGAGCAGAGATTTAAAGATATTACCAAAGTTGTTACTTTAGAGGGGCTTCAGAAAGTTGTTTTTTCTCTTAAAGGAGATAAGGCTCTGGGACTTGATGGCTTCTCTGTCAAATTTTTTCAAATTTTTTACGAAATTTGCTTAGACGATCTCCTAAGGGCTGTAAATGAATTTATTAGAACCGGAAATTTATTGAAAGAGCTTAATAATACCCACATAGTGTTGGCTCCAAAAAAATGGATGCTAAAGACTTCAAATATTTCATACCCATTAGTTTCGTTAATGTTGTCTATAGAATTTTTACTAAGATTATTTCCACCAAACTACATTCCATTTTGAATGATTTAATCTCAAAACAACAAAGTGGGTTCATCAGAGGTAGGATAATTCAAGATGGTGTGATCATGGTGCATGAGATTATTCAATCTATGGATAATAATAAAAAGGAAAGCATGTTCCTTAAACTTGACATGAATTAAGCCTTTGATAAAGTCTCCTGGTCTTTTCTTGACAAAGTTTTGGCCAAATTTGGATTTCTTGGCAAATTCAGAAGAGTTATCAAGGCCTGCATCTCAATTGCTAGATTCTCTATGGTGGTTAATGGTGAACCAGTGGGATACTTCACTAGCAGTAGGGGACTAAGACAGGGGGATCCTATATCCCTTCTTCTCTTTATTATTTTGGCAGATAGCCTTAACAAAACAATCACCAAAGTTATTAAAGATGGTCTTCTAAAAGGCACTAAACCTACCTCTATGAATCAAACAACTTCTCATCAACAATTTACAGATGACACTATCTTGCTTTTAGTGGCATCTATAATGGAAGCTAAGGTGATCAAGTCCATTCTAAAATTTATGAGGCTTCTTCTGGGCAAGAGATCAACTTTGACAAAAGATGTATTTTCTTTTTCAATACTCCTTTGGAAAGATAGAATAGAATTGATAAATTATTAGGTTGCAAAATCAATTTACTTCCCACTACTTATTTGGGGCTCCCCTTGGGTACTAAAAAATCCTCAAACAAATTATGGAATGACTTAGTGGAAAGATTCCAAAAGAAATTGGCCGAATGGAAAGGATCCATTCTTTCTAGTGTTGGTAAATGTCTGCTTATGAAAAGCACTCTTTAAAATTTTCTTATCTACATTATGTCTCTATACAACATTCCTTCTGCCTTCAAATAAAAAATTGAAAGGATTCAGAAACACTTTTTATGGTAGGGAATGGAGGAAAAATTCAAATATCACCTGGTTTTCTGGGATCAAGTGTGCACTCCTAAAAGGATTGGGGTCTTGGGCATGAAAGATATTAGAAAATGAATATGGACTTAATTGTAAAAATGGGTTAGAGAATACTATTGGAGGAACAACCATGGATTGAACTCATCAAGGCTAAATATCTTGAGCAGCAAACAACTTCCTCCTTCCTCCATGTGGAACAACTTCCCCATGGCTCCATTTTCTGGAACAAATTGATTCTTACTAGGAATTTTATCAAGCAAAGATGTAGATGGAAAGTGGGAAATAGTAGAGACATCAGTTTTTGGGATGATAATTGGTCTAATCTTAACCTCAATAATAGATTTGGTGCAGCTAAGGGGAGTCTTGAATAGAAATATGGTACTAAGGTCATTGATTATATGGAAATTGATGGAAATAAAAAAATGGAAACAACTCTCAGTGGATGGATTTGATTTGAACTCTGTGTTGTCCTCTCTTCAGGAGAAACTAGACCTCATCCCCTTGAATCAAGTGGATTTCAAAGATGAAATTTCTTGTCACAATTCTAGAGATGGGGACTATACGGTTAAATCTGGATATAATTCTTACTTTGAGAATACTTGGAGTGAATTTAATTAGAGAAAAATATGGATGACTGAGTTAACCCCTAAAATCAACTTTTTCTTTTGGCTTGTGCTCAGAGAAAGAGTTCATACTAATGATAACCTGATAAATAAAGGGTTCATAATGCCTAATAGGTGTCACCTATGCAAAAAAATATTCTAAAGATATTAAGCACCTTTTTATCCATTGTGATTATGCTACCATGATTTGGAGTTATGCCTTTTCCAAGTTCAATGTTCTCTGGATGGTGCCTAAGGACTTCATCCAATTCTAGACCCAATGGAATCCTCCTTTTAAGAATTGTGTTGTGAGAAGACTTTGGAAACTAGTCATGCCCCATATTATCTAGAGAATATGGAAAGATAGGAATGATATCATTTTCAGAAATAACAAGCAGCATTGCAAGCTTAGCTTTATTAAGATTGGGCATGTTGTTAAAGATAATATTGGGAGATTCAAACCTCCCAAAAATAAGAAGTATCATGTTGACGAAGAGTACATTCTTTCCAATTAGAAGATTGGAACAACTAGTTTGCAGATTAGGAATACCTCAAACATTGATATGTCTTTGATTCATTGGATTCCTCCTAAGAGAAATTGGCATAAACTCAACTTTGATGGTTCCTCCAAGGGTAACCTTAGTCTTTATACTAGAGGAGGTGTTATTATGGATCATAAAGGTTGTTTAGTTGTTGCTTATGCTAGTAAAATGGGGATTCAGATGAATCATTATGCTGAAGCCCTAGTTGCTCTATGGGGGCTAAGGATTGCCAAAGATTATGATATTCAGAACTTAAATTTAGAAGGGGATTCTCTTAACATCATCAACCATTTAAACCAAAATTCTCCTCCTAGATGGAATATCAAGGACTTTATCATGGAAGCAAGAAATATTTGTCAAAATTTCAAGAATATCATCATTAGACATACCTATAGGGAGGGGAATAAGGTTTCAGACACATTGGCTAATATGGGAATCAATATTAATCTTATCATATGGGATAATGTAAATAACATCCCTAAGGAGGTTCGAAATAGCATTAATGTGGATAATTATGGGATTACATACATGGAGTAATTTTAATAATGACATGGAGCGGGCCTTAATGGAGGTGAAAATTCACACATGATTGAATTATCCTCCTTATTTATGGCCACATTAAAGCTATTGAACCTCTCAAAGGTGGGAGGAATTTCAAAAAACGGGACATACATAAGGAAGAAATAGACTCTTATGAGGGTTTTGAGTAGAAATTTTTTAGGATTAGCAAGAAGAAGAAGAAAATGGGAGGGGCGTTGTGTCAATTGAAGCCATGTTGTGATATGGCTTGGAAGAATAACAAGGTACTTTGGAACCTCTTGCACAAGGGAGGCATCTCAAATTTCATTGAACACATTCAGGGTCATGATTAGAACATTTCGGTTCATTTTCCTATGGATTGGAAGGATAGAAGGTTCAAATATGGTGGCCACCATGTTACTATCAACGAGGAGTTGATTGCTAAGGCTACGGACCTAGAACTGGAGGGCTATCTTTTTTTCAATAAAAGGATTGACAGGGTCACCAAGGCCAAGAAACTCTCTGATGAGGGCGAGGAGCTTGAGTTTGTTGCTACGGGCATAAGGGTAATTTCTATTCCCATGTCGTATGATGAAGTGACGAATATGATGGTCGGATATATTTCTTTGGAAGGGTGTTATAAAACGGTCCCTGTTAAACACATTGTCTTTTAAAACCATTTTAGAAGGCATTTTTTGGTCTGCTTCCCACACTACCTGTTCAATTCCCTTCATCGTTCTGTTTTAGATTTTCAAAAGTACTCTCATGCTATTCCTTTACATCATGGCCTTATCTTCCTGTTACACAAGCTTTTTGTTTCCAAGTTCCCTAGGTTCCCAAATGCTCCCAGTGATCTGCACGCTACCACCTCCTTTACTCCCACTCCCATTCTTGACACCCCTTCCAAATCCAAAATCAAGAACCCCAAGAAAATGGACACCCCTCACACTGCCAGGATTCTCAGAAGCACCAAAGAGATGGAGGTTGCTCAAAATTTGCTGCATATCAGAAATGTTGGTACTGATATGGCCCTGCATCAGGAGGGGATTCAAGTGCCTCATAGATTGGAGTCTCTGGAGAAAGAGATGAAACAACTAAAGAAGGACCTTCATCGTATGGAAAATCAGAACGGGAAAAGAAAAATTGATGAAGATAATGACAATGGAAAGGATCAGATTGATGATATTTATAAGAAGTTGAACTCTCTAGACACTAGACTGAGGAGAGCTAAAGATAGACATGATCACAACATGGCTATCTTCAAAGCCATAAGTGAATTTTTAGAGCAGACAAGTTTCAAAGCATTACCATGCTCAGTGGGATCCCTATAACTATTTGGGGGAATGATAAAGAGAAGAGTCTGACCATCTTGCAGTTGAATGCTTCGGACTCAACGCACATCACCACATTGGCGTTGTTTACCTCGCTGCAAATGATCCAGTACAGAATTGAAAGAGCATCCAAGAAGTAAACTCGCTTGGGCTGGTGGGAATCATTGTAGATGTTGATCTTTGGCGATCTTTTTGTTGTGACTTTGCTACTTTTTTGTTATTATGTTGCAGTCTATGTCCTTTTTTTGTTTCTTGTTGTAACTACATCTTGGTTACTTATGGTAATATTGTTCTATCTAGATTTTGATCCTTTCCTATTGAATCTCCATAGTTATATCAGGTTGTTGAGCCCTTTTTGTAACAGGATATAGTCCCTTTAAAACTATTTACCAATAATAAAAAAACATCCAATTACTATGGTGTCGCATAAGCTAGTGAACGCTAAGATAAAAATATTATTCTTTGACTTGTTAAATAATAGCAATCCATAAACTCAAAATATTATATTGTCGAAGTATTAGGCTACCTTAGTAGGCGTGAACCTAAAAACATCTTACTTTATTAGCTCCTACCTCTTGTAGGAATTCTATACCTTTCATTCAAACAAATAATTTCTCCTTGATCCACCAATAAAAAAAAAAAAAAATTCTATAACTTTTCAAATTTCTAATGTTTATATTTTATTTTAAAAAAATTAATCTACAAAACTTATTTATATTTTTCTTTATTTGCTAGATAGTATTGAATTTGAAAAATATGAGGCCTTGTTGCAACATTTGATTTATTCTATTTAAATAAAAATAATAATTCTAAGAAAGGACATTTTTCCAATCTTTAAATAAGTTATGAGATTCAGAAAAAAAAAATGTTAAAAGAATATTCATTACATTTAATTTTTATCCAAAAGGGAAGATGTATTTTGCATGCTTGGACAAGTGGCACATCCAAAATAGTACACTATTCATAAAAATTAATAAAACTTTATTTAACAAATCACATTATAAACAGTTCTGAATTAAAATCACATTATAAACAGTTCTGAATTAAATCACATTAAATCACATCCAACTCCTTATATATTTTTTACTATTTTGTTTTTTGCTAGTTGAAAATTTTAATCTTTGCTTTATCCCCGTTTGCAATTAAAAATTAGATTTGTAAGTTAAATTTTATAAAATACAATTTTTTCTATGTTTGTATTAAATTTTTGTAACCATAAATTTTTTTTATTTGGATTATATTGTGTTAAAGATAAGAAAAATAATACTATTATTAGTTACTGCTATTCGTGATAAAATCTTGTAACTAATTTATTTTGGCTATTCCATTTATTAGCAAACTTTTATCTTTAGGTAGGCATGTTCAACTTGTAAAATCATGGTGGTTTTTTTTATTGCACCAGAAAAATCTAGCATATTATTGCATTTCTAAATGCCACTTATATTGCTGCAATATTTTCAAGCATAATATGATTCTAGGTCACTCTATGTTTTTCCAAAGAATTATATATTTGTTGCATGATTTTATTTTTTATTTTTTCTTCAATATAAATTTTAACGCGGGTATTTACAATATGTGTAACATTTAAATTGGGTGCTTACAATATATACATATTTTATGCATTCAAAATCACTACATAGGGGCATTCTATTTTTTAGCATTCTGTGGATGTTGGCATACTGTATGTGCATAATTTATACATTAGGTACTAGTACATTATACTTTCTAGAAAAAAAATTAAAAGTGGTTATTCTTAGCAATATAAAGCACGTAATGCAAAAAATTATAGAATATTTTTAAAACAATCGCACAACTAGCACATCTCAAAACCCTGAGGCATGAACTTTCCACTATGTCTTTTTTAATTTAAAATGTCATTAACAAAATTACTATAACAAGGTTCATTAAATATACGTGAACATAATGATTGGCTTCTTTATACAGGGATTAAGGCACCCATAAACCTTACAATAGAATGCATCGTGAGCATCACCAAGAGTGAACAAAAAAGAAACAAGACAAAAGGTGTAAACAACTTATCCTAAACTACAGTTCAACATATCAATATAAGGAAAAATCTCAAACCATGGAGGGGAAAACATCCCAAATTATACAGTCCACAAACATTGAAACAAAATCTCCAAGAGCCAATAGACTAGTTAGTCTTCAAACGTTTGTACTCCTCTGGTTGACGCTCGTCTTGTCCTTTCATCCGATCATCTTGCTCCCTCATGATAGGGATTTTGTATTCAACATGCTCTTCCTCATTATAACTACTGATGTGGATATTATACCTACGAACGTATTTTCCCTGCTCTAGCTTGACCACACGCCCCTATAAATCCAAAACCAAACCTGTAATCTCTACCATATCGTCCTTGATAGAGTTCTGGGTGATGAAAATTTTCTTAGAGGCATTGATGTAATGTATGATAATGTTTCCCATATCCATTCCAAATTTTCCTAAGGCCTACATATCCCTTTCCACTTGACTCGCCCTGAGAGAAATTTTATCAAAATCCATATTCCAACCCATCTCTGCTCTCTCTTTCCCTTTAAACGACTCCCCTTTCGTATCAATCAGAGAACATGAAGCCCCAGTACTAAGATTTCCCTTCCTCTCAGATGCCATACTCCTCTTTCTCCTCAGTTTGTTCATACGGTTTGTAAGAGTACATTTTTCATTTGAATCCCCATATTTGGGCTCTAATTCCTTTGCCACTACTAGTTTTCCATTCTTAAAAAGTAAATAAATAGGCCATGGTGTATTAGGGTATCATTATTTCCCTATTTAAAATCATTCACCGACTCAGAGAGTGATATAAACAAGAAAAAGGGAAGGCTCGTAGAAATATTATACCTAAACATATTAAGCATAGTAAGATGGTGAGTAAATATATTTCTATAATTCACTTCAATAGTAATTTACCTCAGAAGGTGGAGGCATACCGTATTCCAAATATCAGGGATGCAGAATCTAGCAATATCGTCTACCAACAGGTAAACTATTTCTTTACCATGGAAGAAAGTTTCAATTTTGTGCTTGTGTCTGGTGTGGTCTTTGAATATCTTTAAGCCCTCCATCTCCATTCCAGTCACTTGTACTATCGAATCCTTCGAAACCTAAATTTCCATGTTTTGGATCACCATGTTGTCATTGTTCCATACCCAACAAAACTCCAATGCAAAATAAGGATCAGACTAAGTGATTTTTGAGATGAAATTACTAAACCCCACAATTTTTAGAATGTACCACAAGGATGGGTTGTCCTTCATGGCACCATAACATGTGGGCTTGGTTCTCAAATGACCACCTCCCATGGTTTTAGTCGACTGAGATTGAAAATGGAAGAAACAATGGCCAAACTGAATCGTGAGAGAAACATTAATACAAATCCCACCATATATCCTCCACGTGTGAAGGGTCCTACTAACCATAAGTATAGGGATGACATCCTAGTGAGGGAGAATAGCCACCGAGACATTAGTACTTAATGTTATTAATGTGATTAATAACATTGGTGATATCATATCCCCTCTCTCACACTTTAAAATTACTACATTTAGCCTCCAAATTGACAATATGATCCACACATTTATTACCCTTTCTAGGGGTATGAATAATTACATTTATCAAACTCTTTCAAAAAAATTTATTTATTATCTTTAAGGATATTTATCAAGGTCCAATTATTAATTGTATCCTTTCTCACATTCTCAAGAGTTAAAATCAGTTTTTGAACAACTATCTAGAAAAACATGTTGACATTGGGGAGTAAATCCTTAATCCAATTTCTCCTCTAGAAATCCTTTGCAATATAACATATGTTCTAACAATGAATATGTTTTGTCCAAGAACTGATAAGTCAGGTGTTATACTTAAGCATTGTAGTCATTGATCTCAATCAACGCGTGTAGGAAAATCATTTTTGTGAAAAAAATTGATCTAGGACATTTAAAAGACATCAAACTATTTTAGAAACATGTTAAATATTTTTCATTCTAACAACAACATATTATAAGTACAACATAAAAGGTATTTTGTAGTAACTAAAAAATCTTTCAAATAAATACAATTTTCGTCCTCCAATATTTACAATTCAATTCCAGTTAAGGCAGACGTGCTTCAACTTGTTGACCTTGGGGAGTAAATACTTGGTCCAATTTTTCCTCCAAAAATCCTTTTCAAGACAACTTATGTTCTGACAATGAATATGTTTGACCCAATAATTGATATGTCAGGTGTTATGCTTAACCATTGTAGTCATTGATCTCCATCAATTCATGTAAGATTTTTTTGTGAAAATAATTGATCTAAGACGTTTAAAAGACATGAAACTATTTTAGAAACATGTTCAATACGTTTCATCAAAACATTAACATATTATAAGTACAACATAAAAGGAATTTTATAGTAATTAAAAAATCTTTCAATCCTTCCAATAAGAAGAACTTTTAACATCCACAAGGCTAGTCGTACTTCTATTCGAGTAGTAACAAATTTAAAAAATAGGTTACCAATTTCATTTCAATCCCAAACTACTATACCTTTTTTTATATCAATTCAATCCTCCAACCAGGTGGAATTTCATCACAAGATTAACACTAGAGATACTATTCGAAACTAAACTCAATATGTCTTTCTTTAGCTTATTAAATGATAATGACTCTTTAGCTCGAAATATTATATTCTTCAAATACATTCATCCGCTAAGCTCAAACTAGGTTGATTTAATTTGTTGAATCCCACTGACCACTAAAATCTAAATAATATCTCACTTTATTTTATCAAAACCTAGAGATAGGGAAGATCCAAATATTATTTTGTGTCGTAAGCTAGCGGATGATAAGTTCAAAATATCATTTAGTAACTTGTTATATGAAAGCAACCACTAAGCTTGAAATAATATAAAAAACCAATGGCCAATTATACCTGGAACAAAAAAATCTTGATTCAAGTTAATATATATACCCACACCAGTCTGAAGCCATGTAAGGGTTCAATATAAGAAGAAATTTTAACACCATGAGCCTAGTTAAAAGATGAAAAAACATATTATTCTTGTCATGTACCTATAATTGTATATGTAATTGTACCTGTAAGAGAACACAAACTCAATAAGCATATTATTATTGTCATGTACATGTAATTGTATCTACATTTAATTTTATCTTGGTTTGAACTAAACACGCTACTCTCCCTTGAGAAAATAAAATCCAGGGATAAAGAGTACTCGTGGGGATGAATTTTTTTTGAAACAACACCGTCCCCGTATCATTCCATTTAAATAGTGTTTTGTGAAATTAACTCACCAAATCTCACAAAACAATTCCCATCACAAGTGCTTCTTGTGCTCCTTGTAACATCTCTTTACTTACCCTCTTCACTTCCATTTGTAGAATGAACAACCTTGGAGAACCTGAATGTAACAAATAGATGTGTCAATAAAGAAATTATAATAAGATATTGCTTTATGATTTGTTGTCTGATAATCTATACAAAATGAAATCATGTCTAACAATGTTATTTATTTCACCTTACTCTATTTTTTTTGTAGATTCTTCCTTTATAATATATATTAGCTAAATACATCTAATATCACTAACATTCAAACCTTCAACCTCCACTAAATGCACTAATTACATGAATATTAACTAATTAATGTTGCGGTTGCCTAAACATTAACTAGGATTACAATAAAATTTGGTAGGTTATGTTAAGGCTTAACCTATTTTGGCAGCGGTAAGAGTATACAACATTTTGTGGATTTTTTTGGGCATTTATGGCATTCATAAATTGCATTCGTGTGATGGATGGGATCAATTACTGAATATTACTAATTAGGATGTAATTCAATTAGAAATCATGGAGACACGTGTTGAATATTAGAATGAAGGTTCTCAACATATCTATTTAAGCATCGTCTATATCGGGCCTTTGGTGATCACTGTCACAATATCCCTATTCACTATGGGTGGCACCATCAAACACATTGATCCTTCTTCCTGTGAAGAGGTTAAGGCTGACCCGATAGTATGGAATATTTTTCATGATGGTGGAGTTATGTCGTTTATGGAAATATTGTCTGGTCACTCTGTCCAAGTGACCAGTAGTGTGCTAACAACCTAGAATAAAGGAAGAGTCAAAGTGGGAAAGACAATTTTTTTATTTTGGTAGAGTCCATTGTAGCTGCGATGGGGCTCCCCATGGAGGGAGACATTTATTTTAAATACTAGCTTCATGAGGATATGGATGAGTTCTTGTTTCCTTGTGAAAATATGAGAATGTATCACTCAGGCTATAAATGGGACTCACTTCCACAACCTTGGGATAGGGTTACTGAGAAATTGAGGAGGTACTTCATGATGCAGTGATGCTACAAAGTGATATATGGAATTCATATTTTTCTTATTGTGGATATTTAACATGATTAGAAGTTAAATTTTTTTTATTTTCTATTTCAATCTCTTGAGAAGTTTCTTAAATTAGCTAGAGAAGATAAAGGTCCTTTCCTACACCAAGGCCTTTTGTATTTTCTCTTTAAAATGACATCTTCACAAAAAGAAATCTTGCGCTTTCCCTCTAATCTAGGAAAGAAGTGTTGTGTCCCCCCTCTTCTCCTACAACCATCTCCCTCTTTCCATCGCCATCACCGCTGCCTTTGTCTCTGTTCTGAATTCGATTCAAACATCATGATCATTAACCAAAGAGGTCTGGTCATCTCACCCAGTTCTTTCACTCTTATCTCTCCCTCGTCTTCTCTGGTGGCTCTTAACCCTTCGTACCCCTCAAATCACTCTCCTAAGTTCTCTTACTACTTTTATACCCGACATCTGCTTCCTCACCATCTCCTGTCAACACTTCTCTAGATTATCCTCTCATCTCCTCGGACATTGTAATGGCTATAACTGACTCAACTCACTTGAACATGGAAGCATGTGTGGCTGCCCCCCGTCCTTTTTGCATGGAATTTAGCATGGAATCAGAAATTCCATGTGCTACGAGATCTCTCCTTGGTTTACCATGTTTCTCATCTGTCGAAGAAAATGGGCTCCCCCATTATAACTTCAGAACACCATGAGTATTTAGAGAATATCTCACTAATATGCACGAGTCCATTGAAGATTATGTTACACTCGATATCTTCTATCAAGGAATGGAAAAGTCACACGGACATGACTTGGATGAAAATCAATGAATAATTCATGGAACACATTAAGTTAGTGGACGTGTTGGTTGAAGTAATCCCTAATGATGATACTAAGGATGAAGCAATTATTCTCATGAATTATTATCGATAAAATGTAATTAATCTTTGTCTGGTTTGGGACTTTTTGATTTTTTGTTTTTTACTACATACATGATTGTTTTCTTTTTGTTTGACTATAATATCTGGTCGTGAGGCCTTTTTTGTACAAGTGTGTGGGTAATTTGGAAAAACCCAATTTTAATCTAATTCCAAATAGTTTTATGTTTTGGCATATCATAGCCACAACTAAGCTCCTAATATATTAATTTGTTATCTTACATCCTTAAGATCACTATGCTCCAAATAATATGTCTTGGTATAACCTTGCGGCTTCTCATATCACATTATCCTACTTTATTTTGATAAATCATGGTCATCAAAAAACTCCAAAACTTTATGGCGTGGCATGATGTACCATTGTCTATTATCAAAATATAATTCTCTTACTAGTTAGGTGCTAGTGAAAACTAAGCTCAGAATATTATATTGTGGGATTAGCACTAAAAAAATAATAAATATCTTCCTTTAATTTGTTAGATGCTGTAAAATATCTTAATTATGAATTATTAAACCCTAGTAATGAAATCTCCAAATAACATGTTGTGGTATAACCTAGCGTCTGTGAAACTCAAAATATCTTTCTTTTGTTTGTTAATTGATATTGTCTTTTGAGTTCAAAATAATATTTTGTTTAAGTATCTAGCGGGTGCTAAGATCAAACTATGATGATTCAAATTTGCTAAATCCCAGTGACCATTAATATCCAAATATTATGTTTTTGCATAACCCACCCACAACTAAGCTAATAATATCTTATTTATTTTGTTTAAACCTAGTGAGTGCTAAACACCAAATATTATGTGGTGTCATAAGCTAGTGGATGCTAACCTTAAAATATCATTCAGTAACTTGTTAAATGATAGGAACCACTATGCTCGAAATAATATATTATGGAAGTAACTAGTCTTCGCTTAGTTCAAAATATGTTAATTTAATTTGTTTAATCCTATCAACCATAACCTCCATATTTTATGTTGTTGTTTAAACTTACATCAGCTAATTTCAAAATATCTTCCTATAATTTGTTAAGTGTTGTAAAATATCATAACTAAATTCGATCTCCAAATAATATGTTGTGGCATAAGCTAACGGTTTCTAAGCTCAAAGTATCTTAAACCATTGGTAGACTCTAAATATAAAGTGGTGGTATAACCTAGCAGGTGCTAAGCTCAAAATATCTTAAATTCATACAAAAAATTCAACTAATTTATACTGGTCTTGATTGCTATAAAGATCTCCAAAGTCAATGTCATTGATAAACTTAGAGGTCGCTAAGATCAAAACAAAAAAAATTAATTTTTTTAAACCTAACGACTTCTAAGTTTACAATATAATTTGTTAGGTTATGTTTAAGCATAACCTAGAGGACATTGGACTCAAAATGTATTTCTTTTGTTTGTTAAATACTATTGACTTTTTAGCTCAAAATATTATATTATTAAGTTCTTAGCGGCCGCTAAGCTCGAATTATGTTGATTCAAATTTGCTAAATCCCAGTGACCATTAAGATCCAAATATTATGTTTTTGTGTAACCTACCAACCACTAAGCTTATAATTTCTTACTTTATTTTGTTGAAATCTAGAGACTACTAAGATCCAAACATTATGTTATGGCATAACCTAGTGGATGCTAAGTTCAAAATATATTAATTAAATTTATTAAATAAAAACCACCAATAGGCTACAAATATTGTGTGGTGGCATAAACTAGTGGGCGTTAGGCTCAAAATATCTTAATTTAAACTCTTAAAATCATACAATAAATTTGAATAATTTATACATATCTTGATTGCTATACAGTTCTCCAAAGTTAACGTGGTTGATTAACTTAAAGTTTGATAAACTCAAAATAAGTTACTTTAATTTATCAGAAAGTAGCAATGTATAAGATTTTAATAAAAATTGTTAGATTATTCTTAGGGGTAACCTTTTTTGGTGGCAAAAAGAGGATATGGCATGTGTAGCTTTAATGGGCATCTATGACACTGATAGATTGCATTCGTGCTATAGAAAAAATTGATTAAGGGTTATACGCACGTGAGATGTAAGATGATGTTAGGCATTTAAGATGTTTAATGGGAAGAATGATATTTATGATTAGGATATCTAATCAAGGATCTCCATTACCCTCACACTTGTCTCATTTCATGTGTTGTGTGTTGGTGGCTTTATATATATGGGTCGGCTGGGCATTTCACTACCCTTGTCATCTTTTAGTTTTTGGTCGTTGTGATTCATGTCTCTCTGTAATGGTGATAAGGGTGCTAGTGGTTTCTTGGGTAGCATGGTGTGTGGTCCTATCAAGATGAGGTGGAGAGCTATGACAGGAAAGGATGCTAGGGAATTGTTTTCTTATTGGATGGATGGGAAATTCTGAAATGCAGCCATGAGGAATTGGCTCAAGAAGGTCTCATGAGTTGCAAAGAACTTCAAAGAAAAAAAGGACGCTAATTTTTTTTAGAGCATGCATAAGCTGATGCTTGACTTGAACTAGTCCAAAGGAAGGAGGAAAAATTTTGACGTTGTGGAAGGGTTGAGTGTGGAAAACATACTATCCAAATTTTCAAGGTAGTTTATCTTACATAAAAATAATGATAAGTTGGAAGAGAATGTAATCAGCCTTAAGTATCATGTACATGCCTTGACATGGGGGATGCAAGAGATTATGCATGGTCTTGATGTGGTTGCGGAAAATCAAGGTATATAGCTCCCTGTTGGCACTAAAGTGAAAATGCCAAAATGTTGTGTCAATTCATCCTCCTCTGATCAGAGTAAAGGGGACATAGATATCAATATCATCGACGAGGTGGAGCCGATCGGCTGAATGGCCTAATTTTTCTTGGATGTAGTTTCCTTTAGTTTTTATTAAGGGTAGGAATGGCTGTCTATATATCAAAGTATATAGATATATGAAGTATTTTTGGTTAAATTAAAGCTCATTACAACTCTTCCCCATTCATTTTGACATATATTTAGTTTGATAAGTTACTTGTTATCATCATGGGAGTCCACTGTTGGAAGACTTATCATGCACTGGTTCCTCATGTACTATTTTTTGAAGACTTATCATCAAAATATCCTAGTTTGAAATATTAAAATCATAGAATAATTTCAACTAATTTATATATATATATATATATATATATATATATATATATATATATATATATATCTTCTTTTCGATACATATCATGTTTGTGATACAAAACCTAGGGGAAAATTAAATCAGTATGTATTTCTTTAGTTTATAAAATGCTAGTGAATCTTTCTATCAAAATAATATATTGTTTAAATACCTAGTGACCGCTAAGCTCAAACTATGTTTGATGCATCCTAAAATCTACTGTGAATAACCCAGGCACATTGGCACATCACCCATCCTAAGATGAGTGCTCACTCAAAGTGGAAAAAGGTACCAAGCCCCTATTAAGAGTTTCTTATGCAGGATGTCACTGTGATGAAGATAAAACATATTCAAATCCATAATTAAACATAAACATTCCACGGTGCATAATCCAGATCTAGATCTTAGCGATTCATGAATTACACATTTACTATGATAAGATTAACCATACATGAACCAAATTCAGTTATGTTTAACACCATTATCAAACCAATATACTCCATTGCATCAAACATTGTAAAACACATAAGATTCTTACATTATAAATTATATCCATAAGTCATGTGTGCGTCAAATCCAACAACATAACTCTACAATAACTCAGTCTCTCATCTCATTTAAGCTACACAGTTCAATACATATTTATAGAGGTGGGGAATTTCCCTTCACCACTCATGCACTTCTCAAAATAGGCCGCATGCTGATAATATCCATGCACCTTTACAATAGCATGTACACATGTAAGTGCGTTAATAATAGATGTCCTATAATTAACTCTAAGTAGAAATATTATTATTAACTTAAAGCTATGCATGACGCTTATCATCAAATCATTCCAAAAATACCATTATCTTGTTGTGCAAGTTTCCATATCGATGTGTGATCTACACATTATCTTCCAAAAATATCCCTTATCTATAAAATGGCTAAGTCCTGAGCCAACTTGTTCTAGCATGTGTTTCCTTTCCTATCTTTCCACACCTTAATGTGCCTTGTTACCGCACACTAATCCTTTGCATGTATTCTCCTTAGAATAATATTTTTTCTTCTCAACATTACCCCACATGAAATTACATTATCATCTCAATAATGAGAATTATTTATGATGTTCCCAACAATAAAGAATAAGAATTGAAAGAATTAAAGAATCATTTTAAAAACAAATAAATATTCACTCTGCAGCTCCTTCTTCAACTGGGAGGATTAGCTCTGGATATTCATTCTTAACCTTAGCCTCCAATGCCTTCCATTCATCTAGCATGGTCCTTTTCTTCTCTAGAATATCTATGGCTATGACATCTAGTTCATCCTAAGTAATCTTTTCTTTCTCATTCTGTAGTACCCAGACAACATTGGCCATACCTAACATCATTCCTTCAGGAAGATCCATCGTCTGCTCTATGAGCTTCTCAATCTCATCTATCATCTCCTTATATGGATCCTAAGCTACTGCAAGGTATTTGCACTTTTGTTTCACCAGTGCCAATCTTTCTGTGTCCCCTAATGTCTCATATTTCATTACTACTAGATATTCATTATCTTCAACTAGAGTTCTAGTCCTTATTACTGCCTCCGGTGTTGCACAAAAATTAAGATCTTGGTATGATTTCTTCATCTCATCATTTAAAGTTTGGAGCAACATCTCATAAGTTGAAATATTTCTAATCATAGAGGCCCTTTCTCTCTCTGCTTATTGTTCAACATCTTTTGGTGTGGGCATTCGAATTAGTCTACCTTCCAACACCAAATCAACCAAAGTGCACACATAGTGCATTGCAGAAGGAAAATTTTTAGGTACCTTTGTTTCAAGATGAGGCATTGCTTTTAGAATTTAATCACCAATTTCCTCTACCATGCTAACATAGGCCTCATTCTTTGTTTGTTCTCATTCCTTATCTACCTTTAACCACTTTATCTCTATAGTTTTATCTTTTTTATCCTCCATCAGTGCTCTATTGGTGGCAACCTTATCAATATTTCTCCATGCCACCTCAGTAGATACCTTGACCAAGGCATTGTTGACCTATTCATTAGACATGAGAGTACAATTTATTGTCATGTTCATGCTCTACGGTGCCTTATTCACTCTTCGTGAGACACATGACTCCTCGCAAACATCAAAATTTGGTTCATCCATGTGATTCTGCATGGACCAGGATAGTTTTTTACTTGTGCTTGTAGTGGCCATATCTAGGTCCATCAGCTCCCACATGTACAACTCCTTTAGATCTAATGTTCTCTAAAAGTGGGTGTAGATGATTTTTCTTGTGTCCTCAGCATAGCCCATACTAGGCACAACATATTCTTCACTTCTCTTTTTCCTAAGCCAATTCGGAACATGAGCACCAAGGGATAGAGCTGGTCCATCTCCTACCTAAGTTAAAATGGGCGCGCTAGTTTTCCTGTGTACTGCTTCTTTTGCTTCTTTCACCCCTTCTTCTTCATCTCTCATTTCTTCATCACGAGGCTCCTCCACATCCTCAGGTTGAATTGGGGTTCCAGACGCACTCTCTTTGGACTCCTTTTCCTCCTTGTTAAGCTTCAATTTTCTTCTTCTCTTTTTCTCGAGTGATTCCTTTTGAGGGGAGAGTCAAGGTGACCTCCATAAAGGTTGAGTTGTTCTAGTGCCTTGGGTCTTGGTTCTTCTGACCTCCTCATGGACTAAATTTACATCCAAGTCTTCTTCTTCCTCTTGTGCCTATGGTGGCATATCTGCATGCTCACTTTCCACTTTATCTATGAGCTACCTCTGGCCTCTATGGTCTAAGCCTCCACTATCCTCGTTGAGCTCTTCCTCTTTGTATATCTCTATGGTCGAGGCAGGATTTGGAGCTACCACATTTTCAAGTGTGTGTTTCCCTTAGGCATCCCTAGGAACATGAATTCATTCTCCACATACTTATTATTTTCCAACCTAGGCTTAGGCTAGAGATAGACAAGCATGGCTCCACTGTCTCCAATAGTCAAACTAAATGGCTTCATATTTATAACATTAGAAATAAGCCTCACAATGTAGGCAAACTGACATGGATAAACATAAGTTTTTCTGAGAGTATGGTAGTCATAATCTACCTTGTCCACGTTAAAGCTCAACTAGTGTGCATCAATAAAACTGTGTACTAAGGCCTATAAGTACCATGTTGTGAAGGCATATGGTAGTATGTACCATATACTCCATTTCCCATCCTTCATTACAAATCATGTGATGTAAAAATGTTGATACACCATGAACTACACTGCCTTACCCGCTACTGAAGGTAGCTCCTTTGGAATGCACCATTCCTCCTCAAATGCCATGTGAAGTTGGTCATACCATAGTTCTGCCCTTTGTTTGAATGGGCCATTTATTTTTCCTTCACATAATTACTTCTTATACCTCTCCATGAGGGACTTCTTCTCTATGGGGTATTCCCAAATTTTTTTCTTTGGCCCATCGAGCACTCTAATTTCAACAAAGACAAGAGATAGTAAGATAGTGCCAAAACTTATCTTCTCACCAGTGTGTGATTCCTTATTAATAGTTTTTGTTATGTACCCCACTAAATTATACACTTCTCCTTATGACATTTTCTTTACAATATGTAGCCACATGGTATTTACCTGTGACCATATCTCTTGATCATTTAGTTAGTGAAAAAATGTGTGGTTGCCTACACCACAGGGTACTTCCTTAATTTATATATGTCCATTCTATGAAGACCCTTATATTATCCCAACTCCTTGTTGGTGGCTATAAAAAATTCCTTATTAGTCATATTAGTAGTAATAAATGTCCTTGTTCCCTTCAGTCATGTCAATGTAGCAATTAGGGCCACTATGATCCTTACCCTCCATCCAACAAAATAGAATAAGTCCTCGTGGAATCTCCTCATAAGCCATTGGTATAAAGCTTCATGTTTTACAAAATATGGGAGTTCATATAGTTGATAAACCCATACCTTCTTGATTATCTTCTCCCCAGCATCGTCATACACTGGCATGTCATCCACCATACACTTGTTGGTCTTCTTATTCGACAAAGCATCCAAATATCCCTTATTATCATTGGTGTGGTGGTTATAATCACTTGCTTTGCATATGCGGATGTGGGAATCTCAATCCCGTCCGACTATCACTTCTTTTGAGTACTGCATCTCTAAAAAATTACTCTCAGGAGAAATCTCAACCTTGAATTCCACCTTCTTCTTCCCCTTCACTCATGCTACAAGTGCTTTCTTCGGTGCCATTATAAAACTTTGACCTTTTTTCTTCTGTCAAGTAAGATTTTATGCCCTAGCTCAAAACTACGTACCCTAGCTCATTCTCAAAGATTCTTCTTCACTTAAACCCTTCACCAATGGGGATGCAAGCCACTTCCGTGGAAAAATCTACTCTCCACATCTTTTTTTGCAACTCTCTGCACCTCAACAAGTTTTGTTTGGCTCAGTCGCACTTATCTCACTCAAATACTTGTGATTGCAAAGCTAAAAATAAACCCACATCACGTCCTTATATATATTTTCAAAATTTTAGTGCATTTATTGCTCCTTTGCCTACCACCAATCCTCTCATTAATTGACCATTTTCCCAACTTTCACACAGTACACCTTCACACCCCAGCTATAACCTTCTAATGCACCTTCCTACCTTCTAGAAGTAGACCTCCTTCCGCACACTTCCATATGCCGAAGTACCTTGCCACTACACCTTCCCCTAGTGGTTTCCACAGTCGTAACTTACCTCGTGTTATATTGTTCATTCATTTCTTTCCAACTATGGTCTTCTCTAGGATCAATCTTCTTTCTACCAACTCCTTTCCATTATTGAATAACACCATTAACAATATGTTCTTATGTGTACCCATTTTTAAATAAAAAATAACAACCACCCCATACCAATGGTATGTGCAGTCCTTTGCGCATAAAAATAGTTTAGAGTAATTATCTTCCAGCACACAAGCACACTTATTACACAAAACACTAAACTAAATTGAAAAATCATAGTGATGGAGAAGAAAATACACTAAAAGGAGTACAGAAAGGGAAACCTAAGCTAAATGGCAATACTACCTTATTACAAACAACAAGAAGACTTATTTATAGTAGGGCTTCAACCTATTCCCATTAAAGTAACTAGGTAACCATATTCCATCAAGTTCCTCTAGCTGACAAGCACTTGATTCAAGTATGTGAGTGATAACATACGGTCCCAACCAATGCACCCTAATTTTTCCTGGATGGTGTAGAAACTTAGAATCATAAAGAAGTACCATCTATCCAACCTCATGTTTCTTTTCTTTGATGTGTCTATCATGCCATGCCTTTTTTTTGGCCTTTTCTTGCTATAGACTCTAATCTGCTATGATGCACCTCTCATCCAACTGTATTAATTTTTCAATTTTTTCTTCTAATTCCTACTCATTAGCTAGACCTCAAGCATGTACAATACACAAAGAAATTAACATGAATTCCATGGGAAAAACTACTTCTCCTCCAAACACCAACTGAAAGGGTGTATCCTTATTCAAACTCTTGTAGGTTTTTCTATACGCCCAAAGTACAACATAAACTTTATCATCCCAATATTTCCTTCCAACATCACAAATTTTTGTCAAGGTCTGGCTCAATATCTTGTTGAAGGCCTCAATAGTCCTATTTTATTAAGGGTGATAAGGTGTAGTTTTGTGGTGTGCCACCATAAATTCATTCAGTAATATCCTGATTGTCTCATTTAAAAAGTGTTTTCCCCTATCACTTGTCAAGCGCAGCAAACATCCATACCTAGTAAGAATATTTTACCATAAGAACCCTGTTGTTGTAGCTACTATAAAATTTTTGGAGCTGTTTCATTTGCCCACCTTGTAAGATAATATATGCAAGTGATTATGTAGCGCGATCCAGTTCTACTAGTAGCTGGGGAAATAGAACCCACAAATTGTATATCCCATTTTTCAAATAACTCTAGACTAGTAATAAGCCTCAAAGGCATTTCATCTCTTTGCCCAGGTCTGCCAAGGCACTAACACTGATCACACACCTTAGAATACTCTTTAAAATATTTGTACATGGTATCCCACCATAATCAAGTGAGTAGAATCTTGCTCCCGGTCGCATCACCTACATAGTGCTCACCTGTAATACCACCATGAGACTCTTCCATGATATCCATGTGCTCATG
The DNA here is from genome assembly GCA_019776745.2 of Taxus chinensis. NCBI lineage: Eukaryota > Viridiplantae > Streptophyta > Pinopsida > Cupressales > Taxaceae > Taxus > Taxus chinensis. Next base: position 498,246,241 of record CM034153.1, read on the forward strand.
TTCTAGTACACACTGGTGCAATACTTCATCTCATAATAGTTTGTATAAGTCACCATTGATCAACATGAAAGGTGCAACACGAATTGCAATTTTTTTCTTCTCTAAGGCTTTCATTCCTTCTGGTGTCATACATGTGCGTAAAAAGACAAAAATATCCTACAATTCTGATGGCATGCGATGTAACCTGTACAACTGTGTAGCCAAAATGATATCTTCAATTTTATGCACATCTTCTCCTGATTGAATCCTTTATAAGTGGTCTGGGCCATAATTAATTTTACTTGGTTTTACCACGACGGTAAATTCAAATTCTTAGCATAAGAGAATCCAATGACATATGTGCCCCTATAGAACGAGCTTATTGACCAAGTTATTTAATGCCATGTGATCTGTATAAAATATAAAGGGTGTTTCCAACAAGTATTGTCTGAACTTATGTAGCATGTAGATCATCGACAAGGCCTTACACTATGTAGTTGTATATTTCTATTCTGCATGAGTCAACTTTTTACTAGAAAAATAGATAGGATGATCTATAATACCTTCTCTAGGATGAGATAGTAGTTCTCCAATGGTCATTCTAGAGGCATCCACATGTACGTGAAATGATTGGTTCCATGAGTGACAATGCAGAGTAGGCATTGTAGTAAGTCTCTCCTTCAATGCCTTAAATGTGTGTTGCTGCAGTTCTCTCTAATATAATGTTCCTTTTCCTTTTAGTAACTCTTCCAGGGGCACAGAAATCTTTACATATCCTTTGATAATTTTTTTGTAATACCCTATGTGGCCAAAGAATCCACATACATCACTCTGAAATGTAGGCTCCTCTAGGCCTACGATAACTGCAACCTTAGTTGGATCCACTAAAAAACCTTCCTTGCAGATGATGTGCCCCAAAAGAGTTCCAAAAGGCGTAGCAAACACACACTTCTTAATGTTTAAAGAGATGCTTAGCTATCTACATATTTCAAACATTAGGCACAAATTGTCACAATGATCCCTAACAATTCCATATACCATACAATCATCCAAGTAAACCTGTTATAATTTTTGAATAAAATCCTGGAATGCTTGAAAAACTATGCGTAAAAATATAGCTGGTGCATTCTTCAAACCAAAGGGCATCACAGTATATGCAAAACTTCCCCATTTAGTGGTGAAAGTCATTTTCTCTTGATCCACTTGTGTAATTCTAACCTGGTGATACCTAGAGAAGCCATTTATAAAAGAGTAAACATCGCACCCTGGAACTCCTTCTAATATTTCCTCAGTGAAAGGCGTAGGAAAAGGATCAATCACACATGCAACATTCAGCTCCATGTAATCCACACAAATCCTAATCAGACCATCTTTATTTATACTAATTAATATGGGGCTAACCCACTCTGATTCCTCTAGGGGCTTAATGATGATAGATTTCAACATTTTATCAATTTCTTCTTTAAATTTTACACGTAGGTTAGGGTTCATCTTGTAAGGTATCTTCCCGACCAGGTGTGCACCTTCTTTTAGATTAATCTTAATTTCACCTAATGATTCATGTACTCCCTTTAACTAATGGTAGCCCCTAGGGAATAAGTCCTGGAAATCCTATAGTAACTCAATTATCCTTGCTACTTCATAATCAAACCAAAAATATCCAATTATTGCCTCCTTAGGTTCAGTATCCGTGCCAATGTTCACTTTCTTGGTCTTCATAGGTTCATGATATGTGAACATGTTTTTATCCACATTATCTAAAACCTCACACGTACCTGCTCAATGATTTAAATATAAATATTCTACTTATTCATCATCCAATATGTAGACCATCTTTCCTTTCTCCTTTTTAAAGCAAGGGCACGTAAATAGTTTGGCATTAATATCATCTACTTCATCAAAATGCACTCCTTGCCCTTCCTCACCAAATAACTCTTGAATGAGTTCTTCAACCTTTGCACTATCTCCCATAGTCAAGAACTTTATAACCCTTAATACCTCTTCTACTAGAGGTTTAATAGAGAAGTAGTCAAAATTCTTGGTCATTCCTATAATCAAGTCCTGCCAATTGCCAGTCTCCCTATGTAGTTCTACATAAACATACCAAGTGTGTGCGCATCCCTGCAAAGTCAAATAGAGTTTGTGCACCCAAAGTGAAGGTGGTAAAGATTCCTACCCCTTTGTTCTGAGTCTCTCACACTACTGAACATGGTGTTGAACAGGTTGATTACCATGATATATGCAGATTTTAGTAGGTGCATTGCTCCTGAAAAATCGAGTTGTTAGAGAAATTTTGATTTCATTCCATTCTATGAGATTGTCTTTGTGAACCATCCACTAGCGCGCTACTATCCCGTGTAGGGTATACACTAACATATTTATTCATTCCACTTGATCTTTCCACTACTCCTCCATGGTGGGCATGAATACTATAGGATATCCTTCTCCAGTGTACCGAGCTACATAGTCGTTACCTATCCTCCTAATAAAATGAGGTTTTCTCCTCCATGTAAATGTTCTTCTTACCTCATGCCCAACCATCGCATAGGTGTCATGTGCCTAATTTTCACAAGAAATACTTGTAATATCACTACTAGTATGTGCATATTCCCACTGGAGGATTCCTTCCTTATATGGCTCAAGTACTTCTTGATATCGAATGGTGCGCACATAAATTTTGTTCAGATCTTCCTCACTCAAAGGTTCAACATAAGGTGCAGATTTCCCATCTATCAAAGGTATAATAAATCTTTCTTCCTGTGTCTCAAAACTTAAATACCCCTTGTTAAATTGTAGATCAACATTATTTTCATAACACCAAGGGCACCCAAGTAGAGATGGGAAGTTGTCTTCTTCTGCAAGTGCTAAAACCTCAAAGTCCCTAGTGAACTTGGCCCCTCATATAGTAATGGATGCATCCTTTAAAAATCTGATTGGAGTGGCCTTAGTTTGATTAGCCATAAACAATAAATTAGAGGATAGATGTAATAGGTTTCTTCCCATCTGTACCCATGGATCTAAATTAAGCACATTCACTTCTACCCCTGTTTCAATCAATATATTGCTCAAAATTCGTCCATCCACAACAACCTTTAGAGTGATCTCTTTATCATAATACAAGCTATGAGGTGGAAGGTTAGCATGCATGATCTGCCATCCATTCTAAATACATACACGTGGAGTGTTCCCCTTTAACCAATTCCTTAGTAATGGAATAATACTCTCCTGGCGCAACATCTTGCATGCCTCTTTCAAATAATCAACATCAAACTGGACCATCTCTGCTACCTTATTTTGTTCCAACTTTTATGACTATTCCTTTAAACATTGTATTTCAACCTAAAGATTTTTTAGTACCTCCATGGTTTCCTAATAAAATTCCTTTTGATGTGTAGGATTTGGGTACCTTGTATGTAAAACTTCCTCCTTAGTGATGGTAGGCTTATGTTATAATGTCTCTTTGGTGCATGCAGCTTCAACACGTGTAGTAATCTTCACAGGTACTACCTCAGGTTCCGGTGCCATCTTTAGCATCCACTAATTTTCCACGGCATGTTATATTCTAACCATCCTTGTGCCCTTGTTCTCCTATTTATGCTTCTTGCTAAGATGCTCATATAAGTCTAGGCATTCCTCATAGTTATGATTCTTCCCACAAAAAGAACAAGTAATATTTTGAGGACATTCGCGCCTGTAGTGGTCAGGAGATCCACATGTAAAGCACATTCCATGAGGAAATTCACCTCATTCACCACCACGGCCTTGGCCTATGAATCCACCATGGTATCCTCAACCTCTACCATGACCTCCTTCAAAGGTCCCTTCATTCCAATCATAGCGCCCTTGAGTTTGATCATGATCATGGTGCTCACTTTTATTTTTAGAATTATCTAATACTCCTGTTTATCGTACACCAATATCTATAGCATCATGGATCTGAACAATCAACTTGCAGCCTTCTGTATTGTGATTCATGGACCAGAAAATATTACAATAGCAAGATACATTATTTCTTATCGTGTGTTGTAATAATGGGTAACGGCTTGCATCATGGTCCAAATGACATATCTCGCAGTCTAGCAATAATGAAGGTACTAACCTGTGGGGAAGAGTATCCTTAGTGTTCCCTTCCACTTCACAAATTGTACATTAAATACTAGTCTACATCTCATGTGTTGATTTAGTTGATAGTTTCTCCAACTACTTTTCCATAACTACAACTTGTGCTTCCAGAAATGGGCTCACTCTAGTGTCTATACTTCCAACTACCTCAGCACACAACGATACTTCAAGTGCTTCATGTGGATCAGTATATGTCTTATATGAAAATTCCCTCCTAAAAGGTATTATCAATCCCCATACAAACCATTGTGCATGTTGTCTTGCATGAATATCATAAGACAGTTTTGACAACAGTGTTTTTAATAGGCATCATATTCCTGAACACTCTCAATAGTTCCCTGCTCAATATCCTTGAGCACGCTTATACTATTCTACTCAAACTCAGGGATATGAAACTCCTTAAGGAAAGCTTGCCATAATGATGCATAATCTATGCAAGTCTAATCAAGGTCAAACTTCCTGTACCAACTGTGAGCTTTTCTATGTAACTTAGTTATAAACTAAGTTTCCTTATGCTCAGAAGTTGTGATTCCTTTTATGTGCCATAGTATCTCACACATGTGCATGTGATCAACAGTAACTTCTATTCCCTTATACTCTAGAAGATGAAGTCACATCTCCATGTAAATATTATGGAGTTGGTGAGCACCATGCCCACCTGATCCAGAACCTCATGTGTTACCTCTGCATCCAAAACCACCATATCCACAAAAACTAGAGCCACCTATGCCCCCTAATCCTCCACCTATGGTGGGAAGTGGACTATTGGATGTGTTTCCCTATGTCCCAATAGTAGTACTAAACTGAACTCATACAGTCTGCGAGGTGGTACTACTCCCAGAAGTGAGGCCAATATTCTTCATGCTTGAGTTATGTGCTGACGATGCACCTGAAAAGGTACCTCCAAATAATAAAGAAGAAGTTTTCCTAGCCACATATGTACTTTTTATTTGATTTACTCTTGTTCTCCTACTTCCCAAACTAGCTTTCTTACTACTAGTTGTACTAGATACTGGAAAACCAAGTGCAAGGGATAGGTTTCTAGGTAGATTTAGATGCACACCTGTGGCCCATGTCATCTCTATTGCCACACTCACTTATGAGGCCAAGGAGGATCCTTATCATGCTTTCCTAAATGGGGTAGTCCAAGATTCTCTAGCTCCAAACCTTCTACGTGAGCTCCAAATCCTTCATGATCCATCTCTCTCCTCAACGCCATCCATTCTATGATATCATGATTCTTCTCTATCTCCCTCTCACACACCTCATTATACTTAATCCACATTTCTTCTCTTTGCCTCTCTACTACTAGGTCTACCATCCTTGAAAAAACCTTCTCCTACCCCCGCGTATGGTGGGGTTTAGCAAGCCATTGGATTTTTTTCCAAGTTCAGGATTACCATCTGTTGGGTGTTAAAATGGTACTTTAATCAAAACCACAGTTAGGGAAAAACAAGTGCCTCCTCTTTATAGGAGAGGTTCCCTTATTGAAAGCAAGTAGCAAAGCTTATATACAAATGTAAAACTTTCATCTTAAGGCTAGACCTCTGACATCTTGAAATTCTTCTATACCAAAATAGATTATCAATACAAACGAATGGAAGAACTGAAGAAAGGAAAGAGCAGAAAATAACAATACTTTCAAGAAATATAGATAGTAGAGTATAACCCTATACGTACTGAGCAAGAGTGATACATAACAGAATCATTCACATTCACAACAATAGATATCATTCCACAGACACAAATTTCTAGAAATCATATTAATAAGAACACAAACTTTATTATCACAGAAGATAAATGATCCATGAATTTTAGGTAAGCAAGAAGGGACAATGGAGGAAGATAGAGAAAATGGCAAAATCCTTCTGTATTGATTTACTTTCGATTATAATTACACTTCAAAAGTATCAAATTCCAACATTTGCAATGAGCCAAGATCTTACATTTATAGATGAAGTGAAAAGAGGAGAAGAAGAGAAGGAAGAAAATATGATTTGGAAGCTCAACCACCAAGCATCAATTCCCCTACAAATCCACCTACAATCTATCAAATCTGGTTATGCATGTCTTTGGCATGCTGAAGAAGGAAGGATGGAAGATCAGATCAAATTGGATCTAGTTTAAGCAGTTCGATCACATATTAATGGCATGAAATATGCTTTCCAAATTTTACCCAAATCAAGATATCCATTCGGTCCTCCATGTCTGTTTGGCATGTTGGAGAAGGCAGGGTGGAAGATCGGATCAAATATGATCTATTTGAAGCAATCAGATCATGTATTAATGGTGTGAAATACATTTTCTATGTTTCCAACCATCAAATCCAACTAAAAATAAAATTTTATGCTTTCATGGCATAGAGGGGACCAAGATCTTTCCAACAGTAAAAAAATTGTCGAATTTTGAGCACTAGAGTGAAAGTTATGCCCATTTGAATATTTGAATTGAATTCGTACTGATATGGAAAAAATGCAATTTTTGCAAAATGGATCTGCGGGCCCAAAATTGAAATTGCACCTTTTTCCCAAAATTAAAAAAGTGCAAAAGTTCCCGTAGCCCCACAAGCCTACAACTTCAATTTTGATATAGGTCTAACACGCGGCTTTACCTGAGTGGTAACAGAGTCACACCTCACTTTATAATTTTACTTCTTTTGGAAACAAGGCTCAAAACCTCAAAGTTCTCCACTGACCCGCTTCCCCATTTTGAATTTTCAAAGCGGGCTCAAGACCCCAACAGATTCATGGAGCATTTTATAACTTTTAGCTCTCTTTTTGGAAATAAAACCAAAATTCCCAAAATGCCCAGTCATCCTGCCTTCCCATCTTAACTTTTGATGCGGGATCAACATTTGACTTTATCCCTTGGCATGAGTGGGGACGTGGTTTGCTTTATCACTTTACACCTTTTATGGAAACAAAGCCAAAATTATTAAAGTGTCCCAATAACCCACCTCTCTGCTTTTACTTTTCAATGGATATTCAATACATGGATTCGGCGGAGTTGTGGCTCATTTTTGTAACTTTACTTCTTTTCGAAATAAAGCCAAAATCTTCAAAAGTTCTATGAAGATCCGTCTCCCCACCTCAAACTTAAAAATGGACATGTGTCCTTTTGTGGGCCTTAGGCATTCTTTTAAACTTTAAGCCTTTTCACCATAATGCCTCAAAATACAAAACGGGCACGCCTTTCTACCTTAGCTCAATTCAACCAATTAGGATCCTTCGGGGCCACGGAGCCAGTTTGACACTTTTGCAAAAATAACAAAAAATGATAAGTTCAAAAAATAATCCACCACGCTGCATCTAATTAGAGATTTCCACGTACTCATGGATGTGGGGCCAAAAATTGACAGGGAAGATACACCCATCATTCACGACTATAGAAAAAATAAATAGGATGGGAAACTCCACCATTTATGCCTAAATTTAAAATTATTCTCTATGGAAAGAGAAGCTACAAACAACATAAGGCTCAGCACGATCCACAGCCAAAAGAGAAGGATTGACAATTTCATTCGAATGGAAGAAACAATTTTCAAGGATCCAAATGGGAAGACAAAAATTTTATCAAACCATACAGACTGTAAGATTTTAAATTAATAGGGCGAGATTGCAAATGAGCATCAACTTCTTCAAAGCATGAATTTTTCTATCTGTCCAAAATTCTCAATCTACTCAAACATCTCTCAAAGGAACCAACTCAAAATTTTCGAAACTTGACTTGAAAAAGGAAGAGGATTTTAAGGGTGACAATAGTTGGCTCTTTCTGGGGATGACTTGGCTTGGACAGAGGAACGAGGCAAGATCAAGAACTCAAGAAAAACTCTAGGAAAGTAGACCAGTGCCTTATCCATTGGGCAAATAGAGTCAAATGGCAAAACCAATATAGAAGACAACACACACGAAAGGGAAACAAACCAAAAGGAAGAACAAACAAAACACCGCACACAGTATATACAAAATGACTGCTTAATCATCTAGGACTTGAACAACTTCAAATACTTCCCACTATAAGGAAGTGGTAGAGAGGATCCATCCATATAATCCAAGTAGAAAGAATTTTCTCCAGCAAAGTGTCTGATTTTGAAAGGACCAAGCCAAAGAGAATCAAACTTACCATGGCTTCCTTGAGGTTCATGCCTTTTGTCCCATAGCAGCCAATGTCTCCCACTTGAAAATCTCTAGGTCTAGCCTTCTTATCAAACAAAGCTTTCACCTTCAGTTGATGAGCTGAGATCCTATCAAAAACTTGTATCTTGTCCATCCATCTTCTGGAGATACATGATCCTCTTGTCCAAGGAACTATTGAAACTTGAATCCTCAATAGCCTTCATTAAGTGCAAGGCTGATAATTCCACTGTTATTGGTAGGTGATCTTGAACAACATACACCACCTGAAATGGAGACATCCTAATTTCTCTTTTGGGTGTAATTCTATCTTCCTAGAGAGCATCATAGAGCTTCTTGTGCCAATTCCTTTGAGATTCAACGACAAGCTTCCTAGCGATTGTTACCAAATTACTATTTTTTTATTCTGCTTGTCCATTCCCTTGGGGGTAATAGTCTAAAGAATGAGCTAGGGAAATTCCATAGCCCTAATAGAAATCTATCATCTCAGAAGAAGAAAAATTCAAAGCATTATCAGTGACAATTTTTTTTAGTACCCCAAACCTTATCAAGATGTTCTCCTTGATGAAATTACACACCACCTCAGAAGTAGTTCTTTTGACTGGAATAGCCTCTACCCACTTTGTGAAGTAATATGTAGCAGCTAGCACGTAGGTATGTCCAACACTAGAAGGTGGGTTAAGAGTTCTGATAAATCTAATCCCCATTGTTGAAAAGGCTCATCAATCACTACTAGTTTGAGTGGTAAAACAGCCAACTTAGGTCTCCCAACAAAAGTCTGATAGGCTTCACACTTACCTACCCATTTTGATGCATCTTTGAACAATGTGGGCCAATAGTACCCTACACAAAGGATCTTATGGGCAGTGACAGTAGAAGAGAAATTCCTTCCACAAGCCTGATCATGAAAAGTTGAAAACAACTTCTTTTTTTGCTGTTTGTCCACACACTTAAGGAATCTTCCATCTATGCCTCGCTTGAACAAAGCATTTTTCCATAATACATATTATGCAGACCTTAGTTTAATATCTCTCTTTTCCTTAGCACTCAAATGGGATGGAAACTCTCCATAAGTAAGAAAATGTGCAATATCAACATACCACTCATCTGTTGAACTGAGGAAGAGGACAATAGGGACATCAACTACTTTTGTGGAAAATTCTTTATCAACCCCTTTAGCAATAAGCTCACACAAACCTTTACCCCAAACTAGCTTAGTTGGCTTGATATCAAGGTCATATTCTTATAATTTTTCTACCCAATAACCTCTCTTAGTTCTAAACTCTTGTTGTGTAAGAATGGACTTGATGGTTGTATCAGGTACAATCACAACAGAGTGAGAATTAAGAATATAAAAATGAAACTGCTTGACAACTTTGATCACTACAAAATCATGTTTCTCTATCATATTATATTTCAATTCATGAGCTTTCATAACATATCTCATGAAGGAAATTGGAAGTTCATGATTCTTAGAATTTTTCTGAGTTAGCATAGCAACCAAGGTACTCTCTATAGCATAGCAGTAGATAATAAAATCCTTCCTGAAATCAGGACATGCTAAGATGGGAGTTTTAGCAATGGCTTTCTTGATTTATTCAAATGTTTCCTTACCTTCAAAAGACCAACCAAAGGTGTGCTTTCATTTCATCATTTGAGAAATACTCATAGTCAGTTCTGTAAAATCTGGAATGAATCTCTTTAGGAAACTATCTTGCCAAAGAAAGAGTGAACACCCTTTTTTCTTGTAGGAAGAGGAATCTACTGGATTGTTTGAACTCTGACTGGATCTATCTTGATCCCTTCTTTGGAAAAAATTTTCCCTAGCAACTTTCCTTTAGTAACACAAAATATAGACTTCTTAGGATTGAGAGAAACTCCATGTTCTCTGCATTTTTGAAGAACCATTTCCAGATGCTAAAGATGATCTGCCCTTGTTTTGGAAAAAATAGTCAAATCATCAAGGTGCAAAATAATACACTTTCCCTTTAGACTACTAAAATATAAATCCATTGCCCTCTAAAAAGTGGCACCAGCATTGATAAGACCAAATGGCATTCTCTTGTAGGTAAAGGTGCCCCAAGGGGTAGAAAAAATAGTCTTGTGCTGATCTGGGGTACTGACTTCCACTTGATTGTATCCAGAGAATCCATCTAACATAGACAACATCTCATAGCCTGAGATAGCTTGCAAAAATTGATCCATCATGGGGAGTGGATAGTTGTCTTTTAGAGAGGCATGATTCAAATTCTTGAAATCCACACAGATGCAAATCTAACCATTTTTTTCCTGACAGGAACAATGTTGGCAATCCATGTTGAATGATGTATAGGGAAAATAATCTTGGCTTTTAGTAACTTCTGGATCTCTTGAAAAATAGTATCAACAACCTTAGGATTATACTATCTTTTCTTCTGCTTGAAAGGTTTGATCCCAGGTCTCAGAGGGATATAGTGTTGCATCTCTTTTGGTTGAAAACCCTTGATATCATCATATGAATAGGCAAGAACATCAGCATACTTCCTTAATTGGTTTACTTCTTTATTCTTCTCTTCTTGAGTGCATCATTTTCCAATATTCACCACCTTGGGTTCATCATTGCTTCCAATATTGACCTTCTCATACTCAGCAAATTGTTGAGTCCCTTAAGAAGCTTTATATTTGATAAACCTATCATGTTTATCAAACAGATCTTCTAGACTCACCAGCCCTTTGGGAATCTTGTTACCTTTTAGCTTAATACAACCATCCTGATCCATTTCTTCCTTGATGTCATCTTCCTTAGAGGGCACATACTCTCTAGGAAGAGTTTCACTTCCTTCAAAATATAATTGATCAAAATTATTTTTAAGCTCCAAGAAAGAGAGCAAGTGTTGATCATCATTGAAAACATGTCAGTTATTTGCATTATCAAGTACATTGGTCCTATGAATCATTTCAATGGTAAATTTATCTTGAGAGAAATATGGAGGAGAAATCATCAGAGATCCTAAGATAGCTAGAGAATCATGTCTAGTATTCCTTTATCTTGGCACAACTTCAATTGATAAAGCATCAAGGAATTCAATAGAATCCCAAACAAGACTTCTATAATTTTTCAATCTCCTATTCTTGACTTGGTAAAGATCCCTTACTTGTTTCACAATCAACTATGTATCACCATGGGAACAAATATTCTTTACTCCCATTTATTTTTCCATGTTCAACCCAAGGATGAGGGCCTCATACTCAGTTGTATTATTTGTATTTTCAAAATAAAGCTTGAAATAAAATGGATGAATCTTCCCTTCTGGAGAGATTAACACCACACCAGCTCCAGTACCAGCTGAAGAAAAACTTCCATAAAAATCTAAATTCCAAATGTCATTGGGATCATGGATCACTCCATTAGGGTGACTTGCCTCATCTTCTGACATGATCATATAGCTACCATGCCCTAAATATTCATAGATTATCTATGCTTTTGGATCATCAGTATTTTGCACAATGTATTCATTTTATTTCTCAGGTAGCAACTTCTTCATTTTTCCACTAACTGGGATCAAATCATACAATCAATCCATCTGAATTTCACCTCCTACCTCCTTACAGAAATTTCTACTCAACAACATCCCGTATGTGGGAGGAATATCATCTACCAGAATAGTGGCTAGGACCATTTTCTATGGCAAAGCAGCAAAAGCTACTTATGCATCTTTAATCCTCCCAACCAAAGGCACTTTTATAATCTCCATGGAATAGCAAGAACCAAAGGCACGTGTTAGATTCAGGCCCAAAGCATGAGCTACTTTTGTAGGAATTACATTGTCTGATGCTCCTGAGTCTATAACATAATTACTAAGTTTATGCCAAACTATGAGGAGAGTCACATAGAATGGTTCAACTTTCTCATTAGGGGAAGTGACTGCAGCCATAAGGCTTGGTTGAGGTGAGGAAGAGGGAGTGGGAAAAATACCTTTATAAGTATTGGATGAAGCTTTGTATTTGGAATTGACAAAGTTTACCATTTTAGAAAAATCTTTTTGATGAGTTTGGTAAGACTCTGCCTCTGAGATTTGGACTTTGATCTTTTTCAGGTGATCAATAATATCAAAAGATCCAGAGGTGGATGGGGAATCATTACTAGGAACTTGAGAAACTTTTTATTTATCAATTTTAGGATTTGAAGGAAAAGAAGTTTTGGAAACAAAAGTAGAAGAAGGAGGATTAACATTACTCACCTTTTGTGTGGAGGCAGTGGGAATAGGAGCTCATCTTCTTGAAACCAATGGAATAGTTACAAGATACTCTTTGGATTTCTTAGCAGGCTGCACCACTTTTTCTTTTTTGTTTTCTTACTCCCGAGTCATGACAACATATGACTCACTATTCATATTTTCCACTCTTTCATCATATTCATCTTCATCATTGATACCTTCGGTGATGAGGAAATGAACTTGAGATCCAAAAAGTTCCTCTTGTTCTTCATCAACCTCTTCTTCTGGGTCTTCAAATTCTTCATTAAATTCCTCCTCATCAAGTTCTTGAACTTCACAAGTTACATTGACTTGAACCTTGATAGGTGGGCCTTCAATAGTAAATTTATTCTGAGAAGGAGGTAATCAGTTCCTAGGCCTAAAATTCCTTCTTGGAATGTCTTTATAAGGATTATGTTGGGCCAATTTCTTTTTTATGGCAATGAGATCATTTGCCAAATTTTTCACTAACTGATCTGAGTTGGCTCTAGGAGAGGAAGAGGAGGATGCTTTAGATTTGTAAGGTTCTCTTTTCAAATTACCAGACATGACCAGTTCATCCTCAACACTGATAGCCAATCTCTGATCAGCATCCAGAGTTGCAAGGTTATCCCTCAGTGCATAACTCACTTCAAGAAACTGAACATTGAGGAAGAAGCACTTTTGGATTTGATCTACATGATGAGTGTTCTGTGGAATTTTAAGAACTAGCTTATTGAATTTAGCCATAAACTCCCTCATGGGTTCATATGGTTCCTTCTTGATATGAGAAATTTGAGCCAAGATGGCATGCACATCTTCAACAGGTTTGAAACGTTTCTCAAACTGAGTTGTCAAGGTGGTCCAATCAGTAAGTGACCCAGCAGGAAGAGGATAGAACCAATCAGCAGCATTATCCTACAATATTTTCACAAAGATCCTGACAGAAATGTCTTCATGTTCAACCCCAAGAGCCCCACATGCAACAATGAATGCTGCAATGTGTTCATTTGGGTGTACTTTCCCATCACCTCGTAATTTAGGAAAACCTTTCCTACTACTCCTAGGTAACTCATTCAATGGTTGAGGAAGAGTAAGGGGCCCAATCCATTGTTCCCAAGGTAGAGTTGCTACCATCTATGGGAAAATTATCTGAAGGGGAATTGAAACACCAGCAAGTATAATAATAAGAAGATTAGGAGTGAGTTGTTCTGGAGGAATGTTATTCTTTGAATTTTTGTCTTTAACAGGAGGTGTGCTTAAATAACGAGTTCCTTTGTTCCTTCTTGTTGGAAGAAGAGATAATTTTTGTTGCTCCAGAAGTTGAAAATGATAATCTCTAACCCCAAGATCTTTCTTCCCACGTGTATACCATAGAGTCGTTAGATCAAAAATGATCTTGAAGTTGATGTTTTAAAAGGGATATGTTTGAAACAAAATCCCCAGTGGAGTCACCAAAACCTATTGGGTTTTAAAATGGTACGTTAATTAAAACCACAGTCAGGGGACAAAAATTCCCTCCTCTTTATGGGAGAGGTTCCCTTATTGAAAGCAAGCAACAAAGCTTACATACAAATGTAAAAATTTCATCTTAAGGTTGGACTTATGACATATTGAAATTATTTTATACCAAAATAGATTATCAATACAAAAAAATGGAAGAACTTAAGAGAGGAAAGAGAAAAAAATAACAGTACTTTCAAGAAATATAGATAGCAAAGTATAACCCTATACATACTAAGCAAGAGTGATACAGAACAGAATCATTCACATTCATAGCATAGGATATCATTCCATAGACACAAAGTTATAGAAATCATATCAATAAGAACACAAAGTTTCTTATCACAGAAGATAAATGATCCACATATTTCAGGTAATCAAGAAGAGACAATAATTGAAGATACAGAGAAAGGGGAAATTCTTCTTTATTGATTTGCTTTCGATTCTAATTACACTTCAAAAGTATCATAGTCAAACAAATATGCAATGAGAAAAGATCTTAAATTTATAGATGAAGTAAATAAGAGGAGAAGAAGAGAAGGAAATAAAATATGATTTGGAAGCTCAACCACCAACAATTAATGCCCTTGCAAATCCACCTATAGTTTGTTAATTCTGGTTCTGCATGTCTTTTGCATGCTGAAGAAGGAAGGATGGAAGATTAGATCAAATTTGATCTAGTTGAAGTCAGTTCGATCACATATTAATGGCATGAAATATGTTTTCAATATTTTCACCCAAATTAAGATATTCAGTTTGTTTGGCATTTTGGAGAAGGAAGGATGGAAGATCGGATCAAATATGATCTGTTTGAAGCAATCAGATCATGTATTAATGGAATGAAATAAATTTTCCATATTTCCATCCATCAAATCCTACTAAAAAAATATTTTATGCTTCCATGGTGTAGATGGGACCAAGATCTTTCCAACAATATAAAATTTTTTGAATTTTGAGCACTGGAGTGAAAGTTGTGCTCAATTGAATATTTGAATCAAATCCATACAAAAATGGTGAAAATGCAACTTTCGTAAAATGGATTTGTTATATAAATAGCTCTCCTAGAAATTTTTATGATTTACATACACATTCTGGCCCTAAGTTATTCATTAAAGTGCAATTGTCCCCACAGCCTCAAAATCACTTGGCACACTTCACCTTAGATCACAGGTCTGACCTACATGCCTCTTTCCCCTGAGTCTTTCCACTTCTCCCTTGCACTTACCTTCTATGCATTTCACCTTCTTTCCTAGTCAAGGCTTCAAATCCTCAAAGTTCTCCACACGCCTCACACTTCCCCAGTAAGTCCTTGGCCCTTCAACGCAGGCATCAATACCCCAGCGGACTTGTGTAGCATAGTTATCACTTTTAACTCATATGTTCTCTGGAAATCTCACTAGTTTTCTTCATCTGCCCTGACGTGCATCATGCATTCCCGTCTTGACTTTCCATGCATTCCTCTACATTTCTCCATTTATCCCTTGGCCTCAGTGGGGCCTCGGTTCACTGTTATCACTATACATCTTTTATGGAAACAAATCCAAAATTCCTTAAGTGTCCCGAAAAACCTGCCTCTGCTATGAACTAGTTCAGACGCATATTCAATATATGGCTTCGCCAAATCCTTGCAACAAATAAATGTAACTTGACTCCGTGGGAGAAATGAAGCCAAAATAGTTCAAAACATCTCCGAAGCTACCATTCTCCAGCCTCAAACTTAAAAATGAGCCACATGTCCTTTGCATGCGGCCTGAAGCACTCTGACATACTTCTGAGCTTTTTAGCCGTAATGCTTCTCCATACAAAGCTCAGATCGGCATGCACTTTGGACTTATTAGAGAGATACTGACCAATCAGCTATCAGTGTCGAAGCCATTTAGCCAAATTCACAATTTTGCAAAAATAACAAAAAATGGTAAGAAATCAGGAAAATAATCTGCTCTGACCACATTGATGAGTAGATATGTCCATGTGCTCATGGATGCGGGGCCCAATTTTGATAGGGAAGATATGCCATCCTTTTTCTTCAACTATAGTCAAAAAATACATATGAGGGGAAGTGTACTTCATAGATTTCCAAGTAGATTTATAGACATTAAAAGCTTCTCTGTTGGAAAGAGTTACAGTTTCAAATTCAGGATTTCCCTTCTTTTCACCTTCTTCCTAACCAAATGAGATTCATCTGATAAATGTCATTCGAATAGGAAGAAACGTTTTTTATGTTGGATACTAGACTGGAATCCTTATATATTTATCGAACCATAAGAACACCAAGATTTTTGTATTTAAAAGTTGTGAGATATACAAATGTTTGCACCAACTTCTTTACATGTGGATTATTGGCCTATCTCTCACAAACTTCGTCAATCAGCTCTGTGCATTCTCTGGAAGTAATATAAGCATTAAAATTTTGTGAAACTTTTCTCTGATTATAACAAGGTGAATTTTGAGCATTCCTTCTTATTTCATTATCTTTAATCACGTTGTGTGAATGCCTTGTAGCTACTTCAGGTCCCCTGCAGTTCCACATAAAAGTTGTGTTCCATGAGAATGACCTCTAGGTGAATGTATAGTTTTACTGTGAGTACTCCAATGCCTAGCCTCTTCAAAACATCACAGAACTAATTGTCCTATCATTCTCACGTCCAGAATCAAATCAGTGCTCATAGAGGGCTGGAAATTTTTGGTGCTATCTACCTTTTAGTGTAGCGATACTTCATGTTATCCTTCTTTCCCTGATCCATTAGCATTCTTATCTTAGTTTCCACTCTTTCAGCACTATTGGAAAGATAGCAAAGTAGCTCTCAGTAGAAATAGATCAGAGGAACTGGCATTCTCCACCGATGTGCGTATCTTAAGCTTACAAGGTCCAGTGTTGAACCTTTGAGGATGGATCCATTGTGGTCTAGATATTTTTATCCACTCCTTGACACTTGCTAAGGTCAACTAGTACGTATTTATTATGAAACATCCTGAAAACAATTGAAAACGAGGTCCCAACAATGGATCCATTGGTGCATCCTAGAATGTACTGTGAAAGATAAGCACATTTCATATCGTCTACCCAGTTCTGAGGTGTGCTCACCCGAACTGTGCAAAGTGTTTCAGGACCCTCTTGAAGAGTTTCTCATTTTAAACACATATAGTGTGACTCCCAATATTTTAAGATCTCTATTTCACCAGTCCATGAGTGCCTAAACATGAGAAGACTACACATATAGAAGAAGTCCAGTAGGTGAAGATTCTTAGTGAATACCTGAACTAAACATTATCCCCGAGAAGAGTTCATTCCATACATGAATCCGAATTCAGTTATGTTTAACATCATCTATCTAGCCAACATACTCGCATTGCATTCAACATCCTCCTCAAAATACAAAACCTTGTGCCCTACATTATAAAGTGCATCCATAAGTCATGACCCCCTCCATATCCAAAAACTTTGTAAACTTTACAATGGAGGGAGTCCCTTACTCTCTGGCAGTATAGCTATGCATATGTCAAATAGCATGGTTATAGATGTATGGGACTTACTTTACTAGTGACAATCAAGTCACACTTCTCAAGAGCATAGGTCGCATGATGATAGTAGCCATGTGCCTGTTCACTCTATTTGCATGCACACATGTAAATGTGTTAATAATAGTGGTCAGGTATAGCTTGCAACCTCTAAGAAAGGTAAATCCTATTATTAAATGGTACCAAGGCTTGATGACTTGGATGCTATCACCAGTTGGGATGAGCTGGGAACATACTCTTTGTAATTACTTTGATGATAAGTCTAGATCCTGATGTGTGTGTTTCACCTGATTCTAGATCATTTCTTTGAAGTATTGATGAAATAAATAGGGTAAAAGACATAGGAGGAATACATGTTCAAGTGTTGGTTAATGGTTGTTGCACATGTATGACTTTTGAATCCACAACTGATTGTGAGAGCTTCCTTTTAGCCTAGGAGGAACTACCTGTAATGCAAAACAATACCACCAAAAAGAATTAAACAATATGTGCAGTGAACTGCCTAGCGTGTGCTAGATCTGGGAAGTGTGATACTTCCTAGATGGCTGTCAGTCCACTGTTTTAAACAATTTAATGCGGTAAATAAGCTAAATCCTATTGTAATTCAAAATGATTTAGGTATCTTACTTAAAACACAGTAAGAAAATAGATCTAATCTAACAAGCTAGGTTAGAATTTGATCCAAAGGTCAAATAACTGGTTTTAGGTCTATGCAGGTCTGATGAGAGGTCTCAGGTAGATCACATGTGAATGAGGGTGAAAGGGAATTAGGTGGGTAGGTCATCTATTCTAAAGGTTGTATGGGAAAATACAGAGACTGATGTCGGTTAAGGGTGACTGATGGCGGTTAGGTGTAACTAGTGCCAATTACTGTGAAAAACTGGGAATGCCCCAGAATGAGATTTAGGTCTCCTTTATGACTACACACAAGAAAATTTGGTTGGTTGGGATGATGTATTGGGTGATTTGGGAGGTTTTTATGAGGTTTTAATGGGTTTATGGAGGTACAAAATGTTGAAGGAGGTCAATGGGTGGCTAGGTAAACAAAAGATGATAATATAATGATGAAATGGAATAAACCAAAGAAGTATAACATTTACTTATATGGATTCTGGTACTGGATGCCTTTGAGTGAGGGATGGAGGTGCTGATGAGAGGTTTTGAAGGCTGCTGGTGGTCTCCAACTGAAGGAAAGGTTCTGCATGGGCTGCATGTCCATTCCTCTTTTCTTAGTTAGATCAAATCATTGTTGGGATGGCTGTGTAGGAAAAGATGCTTGATCTCCTTCCTTGCATGCGTGTTCTCACTGGAATTCTCTCTCAGAAGATACAATATCTCTCTAGGATGTGTTAATGTTCACCAACTTGTCCAATATTTTTCCAACCTTCTACCAACCTTGAGAATAAGGTTGTTTTGGGGTTAAAGGGTAACCAACGGTGGTTCCAGCTTAACCGGCGATGGTTAGGGCTAACTGGCGTCGGTCAAGGTGAGATTTTTTCTAGGTTTACTAAACTAGGAAGATCCTCTTGATTTTCTCATATCTCGTGTCGTTAACTCACGGATTAGACTGGGAGCTTCTTGTAAGCATGTGGGAATGTGGTTAGAGGGAATGTAGGCATTGATTTTTAGGGTTTAGGTAAGTCTTAGTTAGTTATGGAAACTTACTAAGAATAGGTTTTAGGTTGAGTTAGCTTGATGAGGTGTCTAAGTGAAGTGTATGTGTGGATATTATTTAAATTAAGATATTTAAATAATAAATATAGTAAGGATAATGAATTAATTTAGTTAAATTAATATTAGTGGGGTGAAGGGGGCCATGGCTAGGTTAATGTGATGAAGGGTGTTTATTTATCGAGGGACCAAAGGGGAGTGTGACCTAATTTTACTTTCTAC
The DNA here is from genome assembly GCA_019776745.2 of Taxus chinensis. NCBI lineage: Eukaryota > Viridiplantae > Streptophyta > Pinopsida > Cupressales > Taxaceae > Taxus > Taxus chinensis. The sequence continues at coordinate 498,265,604 of CM034153.1, forward strand.
ATTTTCCCCCTTTTTATTGCGTATCTTGTATTGGTAAGCGACGCTAACAAAAATAAGATGTGGTTGCCCCATGTGTGGGTGAAAGTGATCCCCCTCAAACTAGGAACTGACAAGGCCGAAGGAAGAATCAATGAGTAGTTTGATAAAAAGGTGAATGAGAGAAAGGGGAAGGTGGGGAATGGGGGAAAAAGGAGTAAGGTCTACTCGAGTAAGCTAGGTAATGGGTCTGGGTCATAGGTAGCAACATTCAAACACACGCACATGTATAAATTGTAGCACGCTACTAGGCACAGGAATGTTTAGGTATTTTCTAGTACACCAAAGGTACGGTTAGGCTAAACATCATGGAAATAGGCTAGCTAAGGTCATTAGGTCAATAGCACAGGTAACAGTGCCGCAAGGTATAGCAAACACATGAGGTCAAAGGTCTTTAGCTATGGTCCAGGTCCAAATATCTAGGTCAGAACATGGGTAAGGCCAAGGTAGGGGTAGAATAATGAGTCCCCAAAGGAGGACAAAGGGAGGTAGTAAATGATGAGATCAGGAAAGGTGAGGTAACTGGGTAGGGTAAAGGTTGGGTGGGGTAAATGGTCAGGGTGAAGGTTGGGTGTGGCAAAAAGGGAGGTAGGGGTAGGGTAAAGGTTAAAATTAAGGGCAATGTGTAGGTGAGGGTGACCGATGCTAGTCATGGATAACTGACATCGGTATAGAGAAACTGATGACAGCTAGGTAGGGCACACGACCAATGCAGTCAAGGGTAACCGACGTCAGTTAGGTCGGGTTTGTTATAAAAACAAAAAATCCACATTTTTTGTTATTCATTTGTTATTGTTCGAAGTGAGAAAATGAAAAAAAAGAGAAAAGTGAGAAAAGTTTCCAGACGGAATGGAATAGTGAGCTGGTGGTGTGACCGATGAGTGATTGATTAGCAAGCAGCGGGTCCACAGGATCATTGTGAGGGATTCGATTGGTGAGAGGTGGCGAGTAGGTATTCAGTGATGTAAAATGCTGGAGAGGGATCAAGCGGCCAACTGGTATAGCGGCCAAACGTGCCACCGAGATGGCGGTAACATGATGAGGTAAGCGCTCTACTCTACATTGTGCATTGGATAGATTAGAGGAGTTTTTCATTTTTGTTTGTAGGTTGTGTTGACTTTACATTTTTATGGGTGGGCACAAATTAAATTTGGGAATGGGGGGTATATTGGGTAAAAGGAGGGATGGGGTGGGTAATAAATGGGATAAGAGTGGTGGATGGAGGTCCAAGGGTAGTTTAGGTCATTGTAGGTGGGAAAAAGGAGCAGGGGGAGGTTGTTTAGAAAGGGGGGGTTTGGAAAATCACATGTTTTTCCGCGACAGTGACCGGTGTCTAACAAGTTTAGTTGGCGTCAGTTAGGTGGAACCGGTATCAGTCACCAAACAGGTGACCGATGCCAGTTAAGGGGTAAGCAGGGTCAGTAAGGGTGAACCAGTATCAGTCACCAAATAGGTGACTGGTGCCGGTTAAAGGGTGACCGGGGTTGGTTAGGCTAAACTGGTACCGGTCGGATTAGAGGGAAAAAAGGTCCAAAAGTGGTGTGGGCTAGGTAGGTGAGATGGGTAGGGTGAGAATAAGGTATAGGGAAATGATAATGGTTGAATATGGATTGATATATATGTAAATTAATGGTGTGCTTGTATTGGATGTAGGGGAGAGCACAGTTACATATGTGGGACAAGGTTCCACCTCTATTGGTGACAATGCACAGCACAGCAACCCCAGTGGAGCTACAGCATGTGGAGGCAGTGGGCTTGAGTGGGGTTCATCGCTATAGACATGTAGTCTGGCAGACCAACTTGATGGTCGTTCTCATTGATAGATGGGAATCTGTGACCAATACATTCCACCTGCTGATGGGTGAGATGACTATCACCGTGGAGGACATGTTCCAGATTCTTTGGTTACCCATATTGGGTGCCCAGGTTTATTCTATCTCCTGTGAGGCCTCAGAGGAGCTGATTATGTATGTTTTTGGAGAGGGGATGGCTAATCTGAGATTCCATAGCACCAGTTTGAGCTATGGAGAGATATACCTAGCACGTCTGGAGGAGATGAGGCTAGTGGTGTTGTTGATGGAGGCAGTGTGCTGCTATGCATTACCAGATGCAGAGGGTGGATGCCTTCCCCGATCACTGATGGGGGTACTTCATGACATGATGGTGCATGAGACCTACTTTACCTGGGCACCAGCATTCTTGGTGTAGCTGTATAGGGAGTTGTGGGCATATGAGCGGTTGCGCAAGTTTACCATGTGTTGTATATTTATACTACACTGTTGAGCCTATAAGAACATAGTTTTTGTGCATCCTATAGGGATGCCCCAAGTAGATGCATTCCCAGTGCGATTTGTGTGGGTGGGGTACAAGAGATGGGTGCCGGTGATAGGAGAGCGGAGATCTGATAGGCCGACACATGATGTGGCCCATTTCCAGTAGTTACTGGAGGGGTTATCTGAAGTGGACATTATATGGAGGCCATATGTGGGATTCCCCTCATATAGGCATATGTATGAGGAGCTAGCTGAGCTCCAGCTAGAGAGATGAATACATGATCACCATGCCGGGGAGGACGAGATGATCCCGGTAGACAGATTCTAAAGGCAATTCGGGCTAGTACAGGACATACCTCTGCCCTTCCCACAATATCGGAGAGATGACATAGAGAGGCCCTTACCTCTACCACAGCCTACAATTCCCATAGGGTAGGATGAGCAGCCAATGGACCAGTGGATAGATGATTTTAGGTGTATATACAGGTACAGATAGTGATGGGTAGCTCAGTTACGAGCCATACCACCCAAATTGGGGTAGCCGAATCTAGCTACCATTACAATGCAGAGAGACACCCTACAGGGGAAAGTAGCTATACTCATTACCTAGTTAGGTATACTACAGAAACAACTAGAGGGATCAGAGGTGGAGGCAACAGAGCTATGCGTACAGGTAGTCAGTCTGCAGGCCAGATGGCTGGTAGAGGAGATGGAGATGGAGAGGAGGGGGATGGTCAGGTGGCAGCCTTACAGGCTTAGGTGGCAGGTTTACAGGGCTAGTTGGCCATAGCCCAGGCATAGATTAGGATCTTATAGGCGCAGATACAAGCACAGGGGCAGGGGGCACCACCACAGGCACCGAGAGTAGGTCCCTGTTCACAGGAAGGAGTGGGGCAGGGTCCCGCAGGGTAGGTACAGGGGTCAAGACCTATGAGACCACCACATACCATGCCTATATCTAGGTTACGGGATGCCCTAGGTGAGTCGAGATACTATCAGGACCAGCTGATGGCGGTCAGGATAGAATTCATACCTATGCTGAGTATCGGGCACAATAGGCATCTAGTGAGAGGACGATACCCCACACTCACAGTGTGGAGAGCATAGTGGGTCAATGAGCTCTAAGGCCCAATCAGGCAAAGGCTACCAGCACACTAAGACCAGCTCCCATTGAGGTGCCAGCAGGGACCCAAGAGGCCGAGGGTACAGGTGATACCGAGATGGAGGACATCCGCCAAGATGCTTGATATGGCACCTATTTTTTGATGTATGATAGTTTTTGTGTGATATATACCAGCCTACTTACCGAGAGATATTTATTGTTTTGATCACATACCAGCCTTTGTGCTGATGAAAATGAGGATGTATGAGAGATTTTTTTATATTTTAAGCATATATCGGCCTACGCACCGAAGAGATTTTGTATTATTCATTATTTTATTATATATATGAGACTAGCCTGCATGCTGATGACATTTTTGTATTGTATATCAGCCTACGTGCCGAAGATTTTGAGATGATGAACATGATGAGATAGCCATGTATATTTGAGATACACATTGATTTATATGATGAGATACATGTTATGATTTGATGTGTTGATGTGTTGATGAGATACATGGTATTATTTGATTTTTTGATTTGTTTATGAGATATGAATTTGTTGTGTTGATATGGATGGAAATTAGGTGAGTTAGGCATGATGGAGTCAAGTTGGTATAGGCATGGATCGAGTCAAGTTGCTTTAGGCATGGATTGAGTTAGGTTAGTTTAGGCATGGTTAAGTCAGGTTGGTTTAGGCATGGATCGAGTCAGGTTGGTTTAGGCATGGTTGAGTTAGGCTGGTTTAGGCATGGTTAAGTCAAGTTATAGGCATGGATTGAGTCAGGTTTGTTAGGCATGGTGGAGTGAGGTTTGTTCGGCATGGTTGAGTTAGGTTTTTTTAGGCATGGTTGAGTCGAAAGTAGGTGAAGTGGTGATGCATTATTTTATGCAATGAATGATAATATGGGTTAATATGAGATGCGGTATAATCTATGCATAGTGATGATAGAGAAATGGTAGGCGTAATAAATGTATGCTATGATAATGTTTAAAATATGAAACAACTTTTTATGTATGTGGTTTAATTTCCAATTTTGGGTATAACAGGGAAACGAAGTTAGGTGTGATGTAATGTGAGGCACATGGAAGATGAACTATTTGCGGTAGAGAATGGCTGAGCTAACCTCCAAGGGCCCCATGCCCTCAAAGTGTTGCCTACATAGTCCTGGCAAAAAGGGACCTCATGCCAATGTAGTTCTCCCATAAGCTAGGGAAGAATATGATGAGGTATGAAAATGAGTTGGCAGGTTTTTGGGCATGTTGTAGGTTTAGATTTGTTAGGTGTGGGTAGATTATAGGTAAAATGATGTAGGTGAGGGTGATTGTGGCGAAAGAAGAAGATTACCCCAAAAGTAAACGTCAGGGACCAAGTCCTATATAAGGCAATCAAAATGTAAACAAAGACTGTTCAAAAGATAAGAGGGGGCAATAAAGCCACCCAGTTGGGTAGGATCATACCAAGTAGATCATACCTTGGTGGGGGTGAGGAACGTAAGACCCTAAAGACATTACAGGATGGATTGTTCTACTGTAAAAAGTAGTCACATGATCACCAAATGTCTAAGTTCTCAGAAGTCCCTTTAGGCAATAGGAAATGAGAGTGGGCATGGTTGGAAGAGTGAAAAGTGGGTAATTTTATATATGGTATAGGTGGCATGCATTTCGAGCAAGAGAACCTAGATCCCAATGAGCAAGTCCATGAAAAAAATGTTGACTTATAGTTTGAGATAGAGTGATCGATGTGAGAAGTCTATATGGGATGAATAAAATTGAACTCCTTGAGGTCTTCATGAAGCTGATCGATGTGGGAAGCTTTGGTAGCTCTCATTTTTTTTAAGATCTTTACATAGCTGTCCTTCTAGGGAGTAGTCTATTTATAGCAGAAATTTGTCAAGAGGAAGATGTCCTTTTGAGGGAGTCATCTTTTTATTGGAAGTTTGACTCTAGGAGTCGGGTCCCATGTTAGGTCTTGAGGTCATGGACAAGACCAAGGTGGAGAAGAAGACTCTTGTTCAAAAGGAAAGGTGAAACGACCATGGGATCTCATCTCAAGGTAGATGAAAAGTATGCATGAGAATCATGCTATGTGCAGCACCATGGTACACATATTTAAGAGAAGATAATAAGTGATGGGTACTCACATGATTCTTGTTTAATCATTGGTGAGGTGTAGGGAGTTAATAGCACTCAAGGGACAAGCATGGAAAGAGACAAAAGGTGAGGGAGGACTACAAGTAAACAATAAAATGGTCAAATATGTAAGGTGTTAAGGGGCTCAGGTTTGGGTTTACCATCGAGTGAATATAAATGATAAGTTCCTGATCCATAGGTATGAGTCATGATGTACGGTACAAGCCAATTAGGAGAAAATTTTCCCTGTTTACTTTTTTCTACTTTGGTTACATGTTGATTTTCTTTTAGGACAAGGTCACCGACTTGGAAGGTTTTTTCATGGACACGTTTTTCATAGGCATGTTTGATACATTTTTGGTAAACTTGAAGGTGATCTAGAGCATTAAGACGACATTCCTCTAATAACTCTAGTTGTGCTAAATGGTCTTGAGGAAAGTCATCATCATTGAGCATGTCATGGAGAGAAATGTGGAGTGAGGGGATTTGGACTTCGAGAGGTAGGACTGCCTTTGTACCATAGACCAGAGAAAATGGATGTGGCTGCAGTGGAAGTGCAAATACTAGTGTGGTATGCCTATATGGCAAAAGTGAATGTGTGTATGCCAATCCTTACCAATATCATCAACCACTTTCATAAGAATTTTTGTTGAGGGTTTTGTTAGTGGATTTAGCTTGGTCTGTTAGCTTTGTGTGGTAATAAGGTGATGAGAAACTAAGATGAATGCCAAAGGCATGTCACAATTTTTTTTGCGATGTTTTGTTTTTGAATTGTTTTTCCATTGTCAGTGATGAGGTGATGTGGAACACCAAACCAACAAATGATGTGGTGGTTAATGAACTCACATATTTTTTCAACTTTCATGGAAATGCAGTGGTATGGTTTCCACCCATTTTTTTATAGTATTTGGTAGCAGTGATGATCTATTGGGTGGCATTGGGAAGAATGAGGATTAATTTTATCTGATAATATCCAAACCCAATTGAGAGAAGGGCCAAAGGTCTTGAGCGAACCTAAAAGGAATGAACTATGTGTATGATAAAGATTGGAATGTTGTTGGCATTTTACACAGCATTTGATGTAGTTGCAATATTCATGGTTAAGGGTCAGCTAGTAATAGCCCAGGTGAAGAATACGCTTAGCAACAACAGGCCACTGAAGTGACCTCCACATATGCCATCATCAACTTCCTTAATGGTATAAGGGATTTCAGAACTTGTGAGGCATCATAAGAGAATACCGCCGAAGCCACGCTTATAGAGGATTCCCCCCAGGATGATGTAATGAGAGACCTTTTTAAGGAAGGTGCGTTGTCTGTTACAGGTGAGATCAGGAGGTAAGATGGAGAGAGAAAGGTAGTCAGAGTATTGTTTATACCAAAGGTCACTCAGGTCAGGGGTAGCAGTGCCAATCGAGTAAACTTTGTGAGGTAAATAAGAAGGTGATTGGAGTCATTATAGGGTTACAAAGATTTTATAATCGGCACGAAAAGTGAGTATTTGGGAATCTAAGAAATCCATGGTATCTGCAAACTTATTGGTTGAACATGGGATGGTTTGAAGGGTGTAACGAAAAAAGGTGGTCAAAATTATGTCTACATGATGTTTATACTTTTGAAGTATCTCGTTACGACATTGGTACATACCATGTTAATTTCAAATCTTGGGGGTGGAGGTTATGTTTTTTGGGTAGGCAGTGTGGGAATGGGTGTCGATGAAGTAGGATCCTCATTAAGAAGGTCATCGTCGTCAAATTTGGCTTCTGAAGGACACAACTGGATCATGACAGTTTTCAAGGATTTTTAGTTTTCCACATCATGCCCTGGAAAACAATGGTAGGCACAAATTTTAGTATCGTCAAACCCTTTTGGCTTGGGTTTGAGGGGGTCACAAGGCCTGAGTGGCGGTAATGTGATCACAGAAGTCTCAAGGACGTTGGTTAAAATTTTGGCATAGGACCCTCCTAGTGGATCTCAATGGTAAGTGAACATGGGTTTGGGTGTAGGTGTGGTTGATTGTCGAGGAATGGTATTTAGAAGAGGAGGAGTGGGTTGAGCTATGGGTTTGGGTGCTGGCATGGTTTTGGGTGTCAGTCATGCTTGTTTAGGCAAGGGTATAGTAGATGTATGGGTATGAGGGTGTGTGGTTGTTTTGACTACCTTATTGTGGGGTTATGGAATTTTGTTTTTGGGTTTCACCCCCTTGGGTAAAGGTGACGAGGTCTAAAAGGAAAAGAAAATGGGGGAAGAGGGTGAGTTACCAGTGGGGATAACGGGGGTGCTATGAAGTTAAATGACACAATTCATGCTTGGGGTGTGAGAGACAACGATTGAAGTGTAGTGGGTAGTGAAGAAATAGTTGAGGGTATTGGAGGTATGGGTGGTAGAGATGTTGCAAGTGTAAGTATAAGTCGTGTTGAGTGCCTGGGTAGGTTGGAGGTTTGTGAGGAAGGAATGGGTTGTTGTGTTTTTGGTTTATTGATGGGTGGAGGTTACTTGACCATGTTGGGAAGCTAAGGTCCTAAGACAGATGTGACAGGTGTAGGTGTGATTGGTACAGCTAGGGTATGAGGTCAATGGGTTTGGTTCTTCTATTTGGGTTTCAGAGTAGGTGTGGTGTTGACTTTGGAGGATGTAGCTAAATCAAGTTTGATAGGTAGATGAGTAAGGCTAGTGGTTGGGGTGACCCCTAAGGTGGTAATAGGTTTAGTCGAGGCAGATGCTCATAGGTGTGGGTTTGGGTTTAGCTATGTAGATTGGGTTATGGGTAAGGGTGTATGTTGAGCTATGATGGGTGTCGTGGAAGGAATGGTGATAGAGGTGGTTGTATTTGGGTTCAATTGGTCGAAATATTTTTGGGTAGATAGTGGAGGTATCAGCAAGTGACATCTACATCTGCGTTGAGACAGGAAGCAAAAGGTGCCCCCATAGTAAGGCTCTATCTGCATAATCTAAGTGATCGGCCAAACGTGAGAACGACACGTTTGTAGGTGGAGTTGATGAGGACCTAATGAAAATTCCCATAAAATGTGTCTTAGAGATGGGGAATTGGATAGCTTTAGCTTTCGTGGGTAAGAGAGCCAAAAGTAGGTCTATAGGATCTTGGGTAATTGATGGAGAATGCTCACCAAGAGGCAAGGGTATCTCTCAATGGGTCTCCTGATAGGTGGAGGAGATGATGGGAGCTCCTCTATGGGTGGAGGAGATGATGGGTGTTCCTCCATGGGTGGAGGAAGTATCCTCCATGGGTGGAAGAATTGTTTCTCTAAGTGGAGAAGCCAAAGGTGAAATGGTCTCGATGTTAGTGAAAGACTCCTCTGTAGGTGATGAAGGAGATGAAAGGTGTTCCTCTATGGGTGGAGGAATAGGGGAGGTGGGTTCCAATGTGGAAGGAGGATTTCGGGCTAAGATTTCCTCTATGGAAGGAATGTGAGGTAACTGGGAGGTGATAGGTACATCATTAAAAATAGCATGTGACCTCATGGGTATGGGTATCATGAGTTGAGGTCTCACCGGTTTGATCAGATGAAGGGGCATGATTGGGAAATGGTTTCTTGAAGATGTGTAGGTTTTGGTTGGCAGGTGCATTAGGATTATCCATGGTTAACTTGCCTTTCTCAAGCATTTCTTGGACAATTTTTTTGAAAGTGATGTAATTACCGTCACTATGACCCTTTACTCGATGATAGTTACAGAAGTCATGTTCTTTATACCATGTGGGCATGGGGCAAGCAGGGTCAAAACCAGTGTGTGTTTTTATAGGTGGAAGGGTGATGGCTCCAACTTTGATAAGCTTTTCTAAGATAGAAGAGTAAGGTTCCCCAATTGGGGTGTATTTCCATTGTTCTCGTCTGAATTGAAAAGTTTGAATGGGTGAGATATTAGATGAGGGGGTAGCTTGATTTGATGGATGAGATGGGCCAGCCTTGAGTACCACTGTGTTAGCAGTGCCCTTAGCCTTTGAATAATTATTTTGTGGTTTGGAAGAAGAAGAGGTATCATTCGACTTGAATGTCGAATTCTTATTGCGTAGTTGGATCTTCTTCTCTTTGATGGCCCGAATCTCTATCTTTCGTGCCATAGTGAATGCTTCATCGAATGTTTGGAAGGTTTGGACCTGTAGGTTGGTGAGATATGTCTAGCACAAGCCCATGTGAAGATATCAATGAGTTTTGTTTGTGGTAGTTGGAAGGTGAGTTGGTTGATCAAGCTACGCTAGCCAGTGAGAACAAAATCTGCGATAGATTCGTCCTCATATTGATGCTTGGAGTATAGATCGGTCATGGTAACCTTCTTGACGATATTGATGGAGAAGTGATCCAAGAAGGCTTGTGCTTACCTGATTAAATGAAAATATAGAGTGTATAGGTAACCCACTATACCAATCTAATACAGGTCCAGTCAGAGACATGGGAAAGGTCCTCAAGAGCAAAGCATCATCGTGAGCGATCAGATAACACCCATGTTTGAATGACCAAAAATGATGTTGTGGGTCTTCCTTGTTATTGAAACATTTGAATTTAGGCATTTCCCAATGCTTGTGGTATGGAAAGATAGGAATGGATGGGTGGATAGGATTGTTACAAATATCATCGTAGGTGAGAGTGTTGCAGGAGCCAAAAATTGATGCCTCTAATGTTTGCAACTTGTCCATCATCGAATTGATTAGGTCGTTGGTAGGTTACGATGATTGTGTGCCTCCTATAGTGTAAGAGGGTTGGTGTTGGGCATATAATGGGGGTGACATTCTAGTATATGGTGCTGCCATGTAGGTTGATTGAGAAGAGGTAGTGAAATAGGGGGTACATACCCTGAGTGAATAATGGAGGAAATGGGAGGCTACTGATAGTATTTATATGGAGGTGGAAGGGTCATGGTAACCCTAGTGGCAATGGGAGTTAATGATTGTGGAATGGAAAGGACCACATTTTGAAAAGGGGTAGGGTTCACCAACATGGGAGGTGGTAGTGTAGCTATGGGTATGTGTGAGACATTAGGGGTAGATGAGGTTGTGTTTTGGGTAGTTGTTGAGGGTATGGTGGATGTGGTGGGTGTAACGGAGGTGGTAGACATGGCAGTCATAGCGGGTATAGGACCTAGCTACAAAATGACTGGGGGTAAGGTAGATGTGGGAAGCACAGAGCCAGATGGGCCGATGCAGGAGTGGGAGCGAGAGTTGGAGGGATAGATACGGGCATGCCATATATCAACTGACCCGAGGCATCTCGAGTGGATGAGTGGGAAAGATAAAACTGTAAGGCAGTAGGGTTTTGGTCAAGGAGTCGTGCAAACTCCTCATCTCCGGTAGCGATAGTGATAGGTTGGATAGGATCCATGGCTAGTGATAAAATGGAAGGTGGTGAAGGACTAGGTGGGAGTGGTTGACAACTGATGTGAAACACAAGTGTGTTTGCTTGTCTTCGAGTTAGCAACATGTGAACCAATACTGATAAGGTAGGGCTACTTCTCTGTAAATGACAAAAAAAATAGCAGGAACAGGTGAATTTAATGGTAAAAAGTGGATTAGGTACCAAATGGTGGTTCGAAAGTGAAATAGGCTAACTGATGTTGATTAAGGATAACCACAGTCAAGGGTAACCGCTATCGGTCACTGTATAAAATGGTCAATGAATGAAAAACAAGGTATAAGGTCAAATCTGACAGGTATGCCAAATCTGATGAGTTTTACAATGTCAATGGGAATGATGGAAGTGATAGGGACTATGAAAAGTGGAAGAAAATGAATAAGATGAATAAATGTCCCTTTGGGTAGGTTAACAAAAGGACCTGGAACTGACATCAGTTGGGTATAACCGATGACGTCAGTGGTAACCAATGAGGTTTCTGGACTAACTACCAGTTATGAAATTGAAATAGTGATGAAAAAAAAGTAGTTGTGAATTAAAATCTGATGTGGAATCAGACCCAGAATTTTGAGAATGATGAGATATGGTCCAAGAACACTCAGGTGAAGCTAGAATACACAGTTGTGATGAGGAGCATGCAAGGATGAAAAATAAAAATGAAGAATGTGATCTCTCACCTCAAAATGCAAGCCAAGCAGAAACACTAAGAAAAATGTGATCCTAGGAGTGCCTTTTCTATTATGTTTTTTTAGCTTATGCTATTTAAGGACTGAGACATGAACTGTAGAAATAGATTTTTTTGGTGAGGATGGATTCCTACGAAGAAGGAGATCTAAAAGGTGAGGTTTCAAGTATGTTATGGTGGGGGTGGGTTTCGCTCTGAAGTATGACTCGACAAAGCAGTGAGCTGGGGAGTGCTACCAATAATCATATCAGTGTGATCATTGACAGGCATTCTTCCAGGAAAGATGTTGTTTAAGAATATGTGTTTGTTTTGAATTTGTACAATTTACTAAGACTCAAAGAGAGAGAGAGAGAGAGAGATAGATGTGATTTCTACGATTCATTTGTCAACCATCAGCTGGGCATGACTTCCAGCGTATAGGTTTCCCTCAATTAATGTGAGATAATGCGATAAATCAAAATGCAATGCACTTATTTTTAAGCCCAAATCAAAGTGTGAAGTTAGATGACACAAATAAATGAAGAGGAAGGGGATGTTATTTCACTAAATGCGGAAAACATGAAGAAATGGTTCTTTTTAATTACACCAAAAGAAAGGTTTCCTTTAGAGAAAATAGAAAGAAAATCTGAGTTACCAAGGAAGATAATTAGTGTGTATGCTTTTCAGAAGGGAAACAAACACAAAATTTTTCCTAGGAATGAATAAAATGTAAGGAACCCTGGATGGGTCCCACTGGGCGTGCCAAAATGTTTCACCTTTTTCTTAGATCATTTCTTTGAAATATTGATGAAACAAATAGGGTAATGGGCGTAGGAGGAATACCTGTTGAAATGTTGGTTGATGGGTTGTTGCACACGTATGACTTCTGAATCCACAGCTGATTGTGAGAGCTTCCTTTTGGCTAGGAGGAACTACCTGTAATGAAAAGAAAGACCACAGAAAGAGTTAAAAAATATGTGTAGTGAACTTCCTAACATGTGCTAGATCAGGAAGTGTGATACTTCCTAGATGGCTGTCAGTCCACTGTTTAAACAATTTAATGTGGTAAATAAAGTAAATCCTATTGTAGTTCAAAATTATTTAGGTATCTCATCTTAAAACACAATAAGAAAGATCTAATCTAACAGGCTAGGTTAAAATAATATCTGAAGGTCAAATAACTAGTTCTGGGTCTCTGCAGGTCTGACAGAGGTCTCAGGTAGATCACAGGTGAATGGGGGTGATGTTGAATTAGGTGGATAGGTCACTTTTCTGGGTTGTATGGGCAAATACAAAAGACCGATGTTGGTTAAGGGTGACCAAAGGCGGTTGGGTGTAACTGGTGCCAGTTACTATGGAAAACTGGGAATGCCACAAAATGAGTTTTAGGTCTCATTTGTGATTACACAAAGGAATTTGGTTGGTCGGGATGAGGTATTGGGTGATTTGGAGGGATTTGGTGAGGTTTTAATGGGTATATGGAGGGGTGAGTATTAATGGAGGTCAATGGGTAGCTAGGAAACAAAGGATGATAATATAATGATGAAATGAAATGAACCAGAGGAGTATAACGTTTACTTACTTGGATTCTAGTCCTAGATGTCTGTGAGTGAGGGATGGAGGTGCTGATAAGAGGTTGAAGGCTGTAGGTGATCACCAACTGAAGGAGAGCTTTTACATGGGCTGCATTTACATTCCTTCTTTTCTTGGTTGGATCAAATCTTGTTAGGGGTGAGTGCTGGATGGTTGTGTAGGAGAAAATGCTTGATCTCCTTCCTTGCATGCGTGTTCTTGCTGGAATTCAATTCTCAGAAGATGTGATATCTCTCTAGGGATGTGCTAATGTTTTCCAACTTTTCCAATTTTTCCAACCTCTACCAAAAATAAGGTTGTTTTTGGGGTTAAAAGGTGACCAAAGGTGGTTCCGGCTTAACCGGCGACGGTTAGGGGTAACCGGCATTGGTCAAGGTGGGATTTCCTAGGTTTACTAAACTAGGGAGATCCTTTTGATTTTCTCGGATCTCATGTCATTAACCGCAAATTAGACTGGGAGCTTCTTGTAAGCATGCAAGAATGTGGTTAGAGGAATGTAGGCATCTATTTTTAGGGTTTGGGTAAGATTTAGTTAGTTATGGTAACTTACTAAGAATAGGTCTTAGGGTGAGGTGGCTAGATGAGGTGTCTAGGTGAGGTGTATGTGTGGATATTATCTAAATTAAGATATTTAAATAATAAATATGGTGAGGATAATGAATTAATTTAATTAAATTAATATTAGTGGGGTGAAGGGGGCGATGGATAGGTTAATGTGATGAAGGGTGTTTATTTATCGAGGGACCAAAGTGGAGTGTGACCTAATTTTAGTGTCTACAGCACTATTATCTTCCAAAAATAGCCACAATCATAATATGCCGGCTATGAGATGCGGGAGAGAATTTGATAAAGTAGATTGGAGTTTACCAGTTGTATTCCTATAATTATTGTCAAATGAGCCTTTGTATGAGTGGTTGATGAGTAGGGTACATGTGATGTCTTCTATTTTACAAAACCCAAGGTAAGGTTACAACAATGTTGATTTCAACTATAACAAAATAAGGGGCAATATGGACTTGAAGAGTGACTTGATAGATATAATAGTATATTGGAGACACAAAAGGAGTTATGATTACCAAAGGTCCACGCTTTCTTTTATCGATAAACTGAAGAAGTATCCTATGGTACATAGCTGCAATAGTCATGTTGTGTAAATGATAGAGGATGTTAAGGTGAACACAATTTTGGTAACATTGAAAGGAGAATGTCTACCCAATGGCTAAATATTTTAGTATTACAAAATGGAGTACCTAGGCCCATTACTAACAAGATTAATTTAATTATTTTAATCCAATATTACAGAAAATTAAGAGGTCGCGTTGAGTAAGGGCTAACATTAGATGTAAAAATAAAGGAATAATTTAGAACAAGTTCTAGTTGAAGCATAGGGTGATGTAGAGTAAATACTTATTCTAGCGGTATAGAAATTATTTCATGTAAAAGTATTAATTTATTCTTTATTTTTCAAGGAGTAGCCATTTCTGGGGTGGCAATGTATTGTTAATGTGGGGTAATGTTTGGATGAAAGTGGAATACTTAGTATAAGGCACATAGAAGGTTCACGTGAGAAAAATGGTGTTTCAAAGGTAACAGGATAGGGGATAACACTTATCCGTGAAATATAATGGTGGATTGGGACTTACATTTTCACATAAGCCTATTTTTGGAGTAACGGGCAGAGAACATAACTGGGAAAATACTTTCATGACATGCATTCAAACAAGAGTTGAAGAGTGGCTACAATATTTACATGGGTGGAATTTAAGAATAAAACTGTTATACCAGTTAGACTTGTAGAGGTTATTATCAGTACACTGCATGTTGCTTGCTGATTGTAAAGGTGTATATCTATTTTCAGCATAACCTATTCATGTTTGTTATGCAAGCAATAGGGAAATTGAATACCCTTATAAATATGTAATGATCTACTAAGATAGGGAGGAGTGTGATAATAGTTAGTATGATGTTAGTTCTATCAAATCTTGCACACATAAGCTAGGTTCCACTATTATTGGTTAATAAATAACCTATGTATTGCTAGATGTTTATCTTAATGGCGTGTATTTTCTGAATTAGAGTATTAATCCTGAGTATAATTGTTCTTGCATGGTTGTTTCATCATGGATAGTTTACAATATGTTATTTTGTAGAATCTAGATCTGATCATAAACTTAGAATGATATATTAATTTTGAATCTGAATGCATTTGTCTCCAAATGATAACATCCTTTAACAACAGCCCTAAATAGGGGCCTATTACCTTTAAATACTTCAAGTAAACCAGTCTAGGTTGAGTGATGTGCCAGTGCACTTTTTTTACTTAAATCCCATAGGTTCATCAAATGGGTAGTCTAGCATCATTTTAAATGACATTCTCACAGTGGCATAGCAATGATCGTACAGACTATTAAGGGACAATTTCCTTACTTTGTGATTCTTACTTCACAATCTGTGCACCAAATCCCCATGTGCATTATGTGTTTAATCTGGTGATAGCTCATCCAAATGTTTTTCCATAGCTTAAGATTGATAAAACCCAATGGGCTCACCCAGTGTGGAATACTTCCAACTGCGCTTAGCTCAAATCATTTTAATGCTTTTTGGATTAGTGTATGTCTTATGTGAAGCGTCTAAAAGGTGTAAGGTGTATTAGATCCCCAAAAAACCTAACGCATGTTGGCTTGCATGAATTTCAAAGAAAAAATTAGATAACAACATTTTGATATATGATGAAGCCAGGGCCTCTAAGCTTCCTTAAATAGTAAATATTCTTATATTTTAGCACACTTAACTCTGTTATGCTCAAACTTAGGGATGTGAATACTCTTTAATGAAACAATCTTTTAAAGATGTGTATTCTTGCAAGTCTGATCAGGTTCAAAAAATTTATACTAGCTGTGTGCATGCCCTTGTAACTATAAGTGTCAAAATTGAAGATTGCATCCAAATAAGAAGCCATATTCCTAGCGGTTGCTATGCCATAGGATTTCAACATTGCATGTATTCAGTGTAGCATCTTCTCTACCCCTATACTCTAGAAGATGAAGAGACATTTGCATTTATATATTTTGGGGTATGGTGGACCGTTTCCCACCTGATCAAATCTCATTCTTAAAGGAAAATATAGAACCACCCATAATGAAGTTGTGTTATAAATATAAATTGTTAATCTTTGTGTATATAGCAGAAGATAAATAACAAAAGTGATCGCTAGCACCAAATAATAGTCAGTTTCCTATATAAACAAAATCCTGCTCCCCGAGGCTACGAAAGGTAAATGAATTTTTTCTCCGAATAAGAATTATTGCCTAGTGGGTACCTCTAAAGTGTACAATGCAAGACATTTTTCATGTACCAGTGTATTTGATATAGGATATTACTCTATCCCACTTCTAAAATTTTTCTAAAGTTATAACTAATGCTAAATTTAGTTTATATAAGGGCAAGGTTACATAAAGATGCGTGCCCGCGACCCATGTAATTTTCATGTGTTCACACACTTCTACGTCTAGATTTCTCTATTTCTTATCATGATTTTGGCAAAATAGTTTGATGCATTGGTTGGACATCTTCAAGAAAATAAACTTAAATCCTTTGCGAGCCATAGAAGTTATCCAAACTCCATTGAATTAAATACATCTCGATGCTTCTATCTCTCTGCATGTGCCCTAACTTAATTCATCTTTCCTAAGCTATTGCCTTTTTGTCACTAGGTTATTCCATCTTTCATAACCAAACCTATTTTCCATGTGTGGTAAATTAGTTAATATTTTCATTATAACAAGAGACAAGTTACCATCAAAATTTTTATTGCAATTGACACCAAATAGGTAATGGTTCCCTCTAATTTTAAAAATTGGAATTGTGCTATCTTTGGGAAAGAATAGTGTATGAAATTGTTACTTCAGAGTATAGTGTATTCATAACACCACGAAATCAATTGAAAATCCATAGCATGAGCAGTCTAAATTATATGAGAGCATCAAATAGATTGTGAAGCCTAGAGAGATGACTTAAAGGAGATCCAAATCAAGTGTGTAATACCTACAATTCATTTTATACATATAAGCAATCATACTACTTTACATATCTATGGAAAAATATACGTAGATATTTCTTATAAAAACTTCATACGAGATTTTGGTCCACCCATTCTACATGTGTATGAAAATTCGATCCAGTGTTGAAACTTCATGTGAATTCTTCTCTAGAAGTTATAAATCCAGCTTTTCAACAACGTCATGCTAGGGTCAAATGGTATTCTAATGAACCATCTTGAATACAATTCTAAAAAGGTATGATAATGGAACCAATGTTCATAATGAAGTTGTACTTTATAAATCTGATGCGCTAGCAATCACTGTGAATAGATAATAGCACTCAAACCTAAAGCATCACTAGGTACAAAAAACTTTAGTGTTTCTTATGTTGCAAGATGTTACATTCGATGAGGGGCCAAGGAAAATGCATTTTTTCCATAATTAAAATTGTAGCCTCATTATATAGGGTGCACGACTAGAATCTTTCCAAGAATGATCCGAAAATAATCAGATTATTACGACCTGATCTCGGACCCTTATAGGCTTTAATTATTTTCCGATAATTTACTCCTTTTAAGTAATCAATTTAAAATAATGCAAGACAATAATGACAATTGCACACAGATTGATTACGGAGTTCGGCAATTGCCTACGTCTCTGGGTTCGTGATCGAACTGTTCCACTAGTCAAAACTTGTAAGTTACAATAGTACTTTCACAAGAAAACCTAATGGAATTTTACTTGCCTACCAGTACACCAAACCTTCGGATGAAAAGGGTGAAAAATAGCACCCAACTTCCACCTTCTTGATGCACAATCTCCTTCGGCTGTGATCGGCCTTCCCGATGCAAACAATGTGAAGCTAGCACTCTGGTCGACAATCCAGGATTTGCAAGTACTTGGTGTGGCACTATGGGCCGACTAGGTAGTTTGAATAACTCCTAGCCACAAATATTCCATCTAATATTGCCTAAAATAATAGACCAATAGACAATACCTGTCGACACATCCTGCAAATAAGCTTAACAAATAATAAGCTCGAGATCGGTGTCTCTGTTGCACCTGTGTCCACTGTTCCGTGCTCTAGCAATGAGCTTCTCCATTGCACTGGTGTGTCTACAATGTCACCAGTGTGTCCATTACAATAAACGGGTTCCCTATTTATACAAAATTAGGGCCCAAAAATAATGCATTGCATATTATCCTTAGGCTAATATTAGCCTAGCCCGTACATAGAATTTGGGATAAAAATTTCCAATAATGGGCGGATTGCATAGAAAATGGGATTAATACCCAATTTAGCCGCATTTGAATATTTTAATGGGATAAAATCCCATTTGGAGCGGCATTTGATGAAATGGGATTAAATCCCATATAAAGGGATTGCATAAGGTAAAGTGGGGGGTGGTTAAGTGGGATATCCCACAACCATATCTAAGGCTTTATTAAGCCTTTCCACGCATGAAGTGGTCAAAGACCACATTGGGCTTATGACCGCCCCCAACCACTGCTTCATCTCACCTTCTTCCACGTGGAATCTCCACGCAAGGCTTAATGCCTCCCAAATGCTTGCACTTTACCACATGGACATATGTTTGGCGGCTGTGTAGGAGTTGATACTAATGTTTTAAACATTAATATATACATGTGGCATTTGGAAAGTGGCCTTACCAAATAATATTATTTCGACCCATACAATGTGGAATAGAAATAATCCTGTAGTCCACTTGTCATCTTCTAATAGGAAAATCGAGCGAATTCGACGAGTGTTTGGCAAGCCACGTGTCACAGTGCAATTCGGTCCAATATTGACCAGTTGACCATAGTTTGACTTTCCCGATGTCTGAACTTTGACCGAACATATCTAGAGCTCCCGATGTCCATTTGTCACGTTCTCACAGTCGTTGGAAAGCTCTCGAGATGATCTTCTACACCGAAACCATTTAGGGATGTTTAGGGAACTTTCAGAAATGATCCCCTGATCACACCTCCCCACTGAGAAAAGCTTTTTGTCCCAAAAAGCTTCCATACTGTCCTGAATCTGGAAAAATCTGCTGCCTCCTCGGAAGTGATGCTATAGTAGACCCTTAGGTCTTCTCCTCTAACCTTCTCACTTTGACAACTCTACTCTGATCCTAGGACCTGTGGGTTATGGGTCCACGATGCTTCCGCTGCGCCACTTTGATATCCGAAGAAGACCTCCATGCCTCCGCTTTATGGTGCTAAGTTTCTGAATGAAACCTTAACGCTCCTTCTGTGTGGTGCTAAGCTTCTTGATATCTGACAACAAGGATCTTCTTTGACTCTATAACACAGCTCCTGGCTCCAAGTTGATTCCACAGAATCTAAACTGGTTTGAAGGAACTCCATGTTACGTAGAGCTTTGATTGATCCGATGTCAATGATGGACAATGCCTTGTCCCTTTACAGACCTCAACGCCTCTGATGCATGATGTTAAGCCTCTTTCAAGACCTCGAGCCTCCGATGCATGATGCTAAGTTTGTTACAGACCTCAACGCCTCCGATGCATGATGCTAAGCCTCTTTCAAGACCTCGAGCCTCCAATGCATGATGCTAAGTCTCTGTAGACCTCAACGCCTCCGATGCATGATGCTAAGCCTCATTCAAGACTTCGAGCCTCCAATGCATGATGCTAAGTCTCTGTGTAGACCTCAACGCCTCTGATGCATGATGCTAAGCCTCTTTCAAGACCTCAAGCCTACAATGCATGATGCTAAGTCTATTACAGACCTCAATGCCTCTGATGCATGATGCTAAGCCTCTTTCAAGACTTCGAGCCTCCAATGCACGATGCTAAGTCTGTTGATCAGCTACCATTCGTATGTGTGGTTGTAATGCCTTGACACCGAATGACGTTCCGAGCTAATCTTTTGAGAGCTCCTCTTTGTTGACATACTAATATCAGGTACCATTCTGCTGCACGGTCGCAATGCCTCTACATAGAATGAAGTTCCGACCCGACGTCAATGCCAATGGTGATTCAGCTACCATTCTGCTGCACAGTCACAATGCCTCTACACATAATGAAGTTCCAAGCTGATCTCCTGTGAACTCTATTGTCTGCACAAATGGTAGATCAATCTCCAAGCTTTGTATGAGTCAAATCCTGTATCCAAGCTGTAACAGGTACTCACACGCTGATTAGGAGATATGTTAGGAGCATTAATCAAATTTTCTAAGTAAGAAAATCCACTAAGTATTGTAAACCTTTCTCTCAGCATTTTCTCACAAAATCTGATCTCCAAACTTAATACTGCATACGAATCCTCAATCTGAATTATGTAATATATAATTGAAATTTTTTTGACTTACCCATTTCAAAGGACTTTCACTTTCAGGTATTACCTGGTCATGGGTTGACTTGTCAACTAGTGGTGGAGTAGAAACTTCCTCTACCTTTGCAATAGGCCTCCATTCCATCTTTGACTTGCCATTACTCTGATGGTGAGATGGATGTAGTTTCCAGCAATTTTCCACCCGATGCCCATTCCTCTGGCAATGAGCACAAAAATTCCTCTTAATCTCCTTCTTCTGGGATGAGGAACTCTTTTTGCCATTTCTCGACTCTACATGATGAGATTGGTCTTTCTCCATTGCATTGCAATGTGGATTGACTTCTTTTGTCTCCTCCCTGCCAGAACAATGACTAAACAAGGAAAATATACTACATTTTATGGCGTTAGAAAAATCACCAAAATAATTGCCCTCCGGGGGTCTTACTAATGCAAGTATAACAGAGTACAAACATTGCCCAAAATTGGGTCTTTAACTAATGTGTCTTGTATGGTTAGATGTATACAAACGTTGCCCTCAAAGGGGTCTTACCAATACATTCTACCCTACACAATAGTTTTCAGGTTTTATCTGCGCATGAGATATAATGGATTCATCCAAATAGAAATGAGAAAATTACTGAGTATGTTAAACCTGTCTCTCAGTCTATCCCACCAATCTGGAAATCCAGAAGTACAAGCCAATGCCATCCCTGTCAAAGCAACCTATACTAATTAACCTGCTCCATACCAACTTGCTTCGAAGATTAGTAAGTTTGCAGGTGTCGATTACCAGCTCTGATACCAAACATGATCCGAAAATAATCAGATTATTACGACCTGATCTCGGACCCTTATAGGCTTTAATTATTTGCCGATGATTTACTCCTTTTAAGTAATCAATTTAAAATAATGCAAGACAATAATGACAATTGCACACAGATTGATTACGGAGTTCGGTAATTGCCTACGTCTCCGGGTTCATGATCAAACCGTTCCACTAGTCAAAACTTGTAAGTTACAATAGTACTTTCACAAGAAAACCTAATGGAATTTTACTTGCCTACCAATACACCAAACCTTCGGACGACAAGGCTGAAAAATAGCACCTGACTTCCACCTTCTTGATGCACAATCTCCTTCGGCTGTGATCAGCCTTCCCGATGCAAACAATGCGAAGCTAGCACTCCGGTCGACAATCCAGGATTTGCAAGTACTTGGTGTGGCTCAATGGGCCTATTGGGTAGTTTACATTTCACTCCCAATCACAAATATTCCATCTAATATTGCCTAAAATAATAGGCCAATAGACAATACCTGTCGACACATCCTGCAAATAAGCTTAACAAATAATAAGCTCGGGATCGGTGTCTCCGTTGCACCGGTGTCCACTGTTCCGTGCTCTATCAATGAGCTTCTCCATTGCACCGGTGTGTCTACAATGTCACCAGTGTGTCCATTACAATAAACGGGTTCCCTATTTATACAAAATTAGGGCCCAAAAATAATGCACTTGCATATTATCCATAGGCTAATATTAGCCTAATCCCGTACATAGAAATTGGGATAAAAATTCCCAATAATGGGCGGATTGCATAGAAAATGGGATTAATACCCAATTTAGCCGCATTTGAATATTTTAATGGGATGAATATCCCATAAGGAGTGGCATTTGATGAAATGGGATTAAATCCCATATAAAGCGGATTGCATAAGGTAAAGTGGGGCGGTATTGTTTAGTTAAGTGGGATATCCCACATTTGGTGCCATATATTTGGGTAAGGTTTTATTAAACCTTACCTACTCCATATTTCACGTGGGACAGTCCTCGCATGGGCCTAGCCCCTACACCACTACTTCATCTCACCCTCCTCACGTGGAATCTTCCATGCATGACAATGCATGCCTTTACCACGTGGACATATGTTTGGTGGCTGTGTAGGAGTTAATATTAATGTATACACATTAATATATACATGTGGCTTTTGGAAAGTGGCCTTACCAAATAATATTATTTCGACCCATACAATGTGGAATAGAAATAATCCGGTAGTCCACTTGTCATCTTCCGATAGGCAAATCGAGTGAATTCGACGAGTGTTTGGCAAGCTATGTGTCACAGTGCAATTCGGTCCAATATTGACCAGTGGACCATAGTTTTACTTTCCCAATGTCTGAACTTTGACCGAACATATCTAGAGCTCCCGATGTCCGTTTGTCGCGTTCTCATGGTCATTGGAAAGCTCTCGAGATGATCTTCTACACTGACACCATTTAGGGATGTTTAGGGAACTTTCAGAAATGATCCCCTGATCACCCATGGTAGAGTTTATTCATAGAAAAGAAATCACATTGAAAAGATACAAATGATGACAAATAAATGTAGAATTTATATAATGGATATATAAATATACGTGTAGAATCTTGTGTGATTTGAAATAAAATCGGGGTTTAGTAAATAGGTTGTTTAAACAAAGAATTATATCATCGCTGCCTCAAATCTATGTGAATTTTTGGCATGTATCAGAGAGCTCTAAAGGAAGAATATACTAATTATTAAATACATAGTGACTAAAATTAGATTTAATAATAATAATGTATATATAATGTGTTTAACTTCCAATGTAAGGAACATAAAATTGCTAAAGACATTACATTTGGTTAATTCTACATGGAAACACGTATATAATTGGAAATAATTATAATTTAAATTAATTTTTTAACCTCATATATTTTCCTAAAATGTCTAAATGACAACCATGTAAAAAATGTAATATGCATTAATTAGCAACATTTCTTTGCATCATCTTAATGAACAACATCAAACTATTTTGGTTCTCCCAATGAAAATAAAATTTAAAAAAGGGGACTGTGTCAGAAGCTATCATTATCCTTAAAAAACAATCGTATAAATGAGAACGAAAAATTCAAAACGAAAATATCCAAAGAGAGACATACAATGGCGGAAATCGGAAAGTGTTAAACAAATATAAATACTAGAGTAGAAAGGGATTGAAATTTATTTTGTTAACACACAAAAAAAGTGAGTTTTCATGAAGAACAACATAGTTTTGCACAGAGATCAATAGCAATTAGAAAGCAAGGCTTGGCTATGGAGCATGATTCAATAGGACAAAACAGGGCTTGTGTGGATCACGATTGGAATGCCATGTAAAATACGATAACCAATTGACTACACAACAAGTAATAGATCTCATGATAAAAAGGTACAAGTTTACTATAATTACCTGATTTAGTAATATCTAGGATTATTAAGTGCTTTATGTTGTCTGTGAAACCTCCATCTGCTACCTCAATCAAAAAAATTGTGCGATTATTTTCACAATCTATGTTGTTATCCTCCTTCGTGTGCATCATTTATCTACCTTCTCTATAAATAAGATTATAATCATATGCAAAAAAACAACCAGGTTTCAAACACTCAGCCCTACAATCTATGGCTTGACCGTATTTTTTTATTTTGAAGACATGTTTTTCTGCTTAACCAAAAAAATCAGAAGCCCTACTCAACATTTCTTCGAGGTATTTAATAATTTGTTTAGCACATTCCATGATAGAAATTTCAAAAATAGAAAAATAACGGCATACGAAAATTTGAAATTTTCACTTTCCTCCTCTTAAAGCAAAAGGGCGGGCTATTGAAATTTCAAATATTTGAAAATGTGGGGGAATTCAAATTTCCCTATTTTTATTTTTCCATGGTTTAAAAATTAAAACTAAACATAAATTATAATAATATAAAAACAATAACAAATATATTATATAACATATGTTAAAACAAGCATAATAATAATAATATATATTATAAGAAAACAGAAGAAATAAATCTTAAACATAGTTTTGAAGTTTATTAGAATAATATACAAACATTTACGTTCCATTCTCTATCAAAATCAATTTTTACATTGTTAGATATAGTGTGCACTAATTTAAATTAATTATGTAATTAAAATGTGCTACGTGGCGAGTTAGAACAAGTTATTTGGGATACATAATAAGGCTAGCAATCCAAGACTGTACAAATAGTGTTACTGTATGGATATTTTAAAAACAAGAAATGTTTGAGCCTATGGTATGATATTTTTTTTAATCTATAAGTAAAGGAGATTAGTAAGCGCCAAGCATTTGCTTTGTTAGGAAACGATGTCAAATATGTGTTGAAAACCATGTATCTTATGGTAACTACATACTAAGCCTAGCGATCCACAACTTTCTAGATAGTGTTTATAATGAGAAGAGGTAAAGGTAGGAGCCTAATGGATGCTAAGCTGAACCATTATTTGTTATTTTATGGCTATTTTCAAAATAAGAAACTTTTGAGCCTATGTTCTGATATAATGTTTCTGTCAATAAGTAAAGGAGATTAGCGGGTGCTAAGCATTTTTTAATAGGTAACAATGTGAAGTATGAGTTGAAAAACATGTATCTCATTAGAACTACATGCCAAGGCTAGCCATCTAAAACTATAAATATAGAGTTTATAATGAGAAGAGGTAAAGGTATGTGCCTAACATCTGCTAAGCTATACCATGATTTTTTATTTTATGTCTATTTTCAAAATAAGAAACCTTTAAGACTAGGTTTTGATATGACATTTATGTCAATAAGTAAAGGAGCTTAGCAGTCCTTAAGCATTTTCTTTAATAGTAAACAATATAAAATATGATTTGAAAACCATGTATCTTAGGGAACTACATATTAAGGCTAGCGATCCAAAACTATAAAGATAGTGTTTATAATGAGAAGAGGTAAAGGTAGGAGCTTAGTGGCCACTAAGCTATACCATGAATTGTTATTTTATGGCTATTTTCAAAAATAAGAAACTTTTGAGTCTATGGGAAACACATAATACGTCTCGATCAATTTTGAGGGTATTTAATGCAGTAATTTCTCTCCACCACACTTAACCTAGAAAATATGGTACAATTAAAACAAATGAAGAACATTTTCGTTAAAAATCCATGCACATAGTGTTGAAATAAGAAACAATTGGTCATAGCGGTCATTAGGTTGTTCCATTCAATACATACAGAAGCTTAGTGGTCGCTAAGCATTTTCTCTCATACGAATAGATGTGAATTATATGTTACAATAAATACATCTTGTGAGTGCTACATAATCTATGAAAACACGGTTGTGACCTAAAGCTATACATATGGTATTTATAATGACTGGTAGTAATGGTGGGAGCCTAGAGACCACTAATGTAGAGTATGATCTTTTATTTTATTTCTATTTTCAAATTATGTAATTGTTGATCCTAGCATCCACTATGCCATTACTTTTGATAAGGAAACAATTCTTAGCATTTTCTATTAATTTTCTCCCATAAGATCTGACATGAATTATGTGTTTAAAAAAATATACCTTATGGGAAATACATAAGGTTGGATCCTTCTATATAGTATGCATTTCAACTATTGTCTTCACCAGGTACATTCCAACCAACATGATATAATTATAATCAATGGAAAACACTAGTGATCCAAAGTTTTACATATAGTGTTTACAATGACTGTAATGGTAGGAGCCTCGCAATCGCTCAACTAGGTCATCATTTATTATTTATTACAATTTTAAAAAAATAAACTGTTTAAACTAGCATACGTTGTGTCATTACTTTCGATAAGTAATGAAACTAAGCGTTAGGTACATAATTTTTCCCATATAAAACATTGTGAATTATATGTTACAAACAATATATTTTATGGAAAATACATATGGCTTGATCCCTATCAAGGATTTTTAGAGTAGCACTTGTTTTCGCCATGGATAATTTATCAAATATGATACAATTATAATAAATGAAAATCACTAGCGAGAAAAAAAGTGTACAGACAGTGATTACAATGACAAGATGAAATGGTATGACCATATCTTCCGCTAATCTAGGTTGTGATTTTTTATTTTATCGCTATTTTTAAATTCTTAGTGCATTTTACCCTCAATCGATTCAACGTATCAGTCGTTAAATATTTTCATCCTAAGAATACTGACACTCTAAATGTGTTAACATAAGCTCAAAATATTTGGAATAAATCTCTTTAATTAGTATTGTAAATCTAAATTTTAGTTAGAGTAAGAGAGAATAGACCCTTGTTTTAGTGGCGCTCATTAAACATTGTTAATGATTAAATATTTTCTCAAATAGTTATAACCCACCATGACCTTATAGAGAGCATTTTTTCCATGAAAAAGACTATTGTGATGAGGGCCATACTTACATATAGGAAAAGTCTAATAATTCCCGTTTGTTTTTTATATCTTGTTGTGGAATTTACCACCAAGCACTACACTTAAAATATCGTACTTAGACTAGTAATATAACTTTAAAACATAATGAATAAAGTATGTCTAATATACATATATTTCACATTGTCTTATATAACAAAAAATGATGAGCTATCACTAACTTTGTTAATGTGATTTGTTTTTCAAATACTCTCCTCAAAATACCAAATATTAGATCTTTTGACCGCTATCCTTTAAACATATTCCTTAGTATTGTTATAGCCATTTAATCCTCACTACTACAGTATGACCGATATACACATAAATCACATCGTATTCTAAAACATAAAATCCTAAGCTACTGCAAACTCTGTTATTGTGATTTGTTGCTTAAACACTCTCTTCGAAATACCAAAGATTAGATCTTAATGTCCTCTATGTTTTTCCATTATATAGGTATAAATGGCTTAAAAAAAAATTAGGTCATTCTTTTATATGTTGACTAGAAGTCTACCTACCACTAAAGTGTATATTTTTTAACGTTCATATCGTGCCATCTATATAATGTTATAGCTTGTCTGACTCATATGTAATACTTTCAAAAGGTGCTAATGGTTTCGTATCTTTCAATGCATCATAATTCAATTTCAGAATTGTAGAATTTAATTATGTTATTATTGATTTGATCCACAAAATATGAATTATTGTAACCATTTGAAGGATACATAAAATGTCCTATGGAAGCCTAGCGGTTGCTAACCATTAATTTAATTACTCTTTTATGATACATAGTAAAGAACTCTAGAGATTGGTGTCTATTAAGGTAGTATTTAAATTCCTTATCAGACAATGCGAGAAAAATACTTTAAAGTTTGGAAATGACCTAATCATTAATGTATTTTACTCTAATTGTGGGTAAAATGCCTTCCATTATTTGCGCTCCATTTAGAATAATTCCATTCATTGTAGGTGGTATTTGTTGGAAGAAAAGAAACGAGGAATGGTTTATGGAAATCCATTCCCTTGAAAACTACCACTTAGACATGTGGTTGTTTTTTGTTATAGATGAAAATCACGAGGAATTTGGTATTTTTTTATCGTCAAAAGTTATTGATTTGAGGACACTGTGTGTCCAGGTGGAATGCATTGACTTTGAAAATAATAAGTGTATTATTTTATATATGAAGTTGGATGTTTATTTGTTTAGGAAATGAGACATGCATGCCTCCATAAACAACAGACTGTATTCCTATTCAAAATATGGTTAGAATTTTGGGAGTCTAATAGATTTTGACAAAACTGGTTGTTTAGATACAGAAATTTAAAAAAAAATCTTTTGTTTGTCATTTCTTACATAGAAAAGGTTTTCTTTCACCTCCAAAACATGTCAAGTTTTTTACTATGTTGAGGAAAAAATATTTGACTAAATTGGAGATAGACCCATCTAAATAAAAATTACATGGGTTGAAAAGGAATACTAAATCAACTGGGTCTGTTGAGGCTAGTGTAATAGCAGAGACATTTGATTCTTACTGCCAAAGAATAAAAGGAGACAACAAAATGAGATAAAAATTTCTACATTATTTGAGAAATAAGCATCCAGATAATATTATATTGATAGCCTATAGTGAATCCACTGTAACAAAAAAAGATTAAATTATATTGATCACACTACCGCTAGTTGTCTATACTATTGGGTGAAGAGAGAAATGGAAAAAGAAAATTTGATTCCCATATAGGGGAAAAAAGGGCAAAATGGAAAAAAGATCATGAGGTGGAAGAAGTTCTTCCCATCGATGCTCAAACAATATTAGACAACTATATGATGTCACTGGAAGGAAATATACTAGCAAAGATGGAAGACAAACAAATTTTCTTGTAAATGTGCATAGCCATTCCATCTTCCATCAACTTTATCAACTATTCCTTAGATTAATCCTTTCAATGTTGAATGTGTGATCATTGATTTTTGTAATTTGGACAGCGATACTTCTTCTGATGTAATAATGGAGCTTCTAACAATTATCGGAACCAATGTGTTGGATTATATTATTATTGTTCTAATACCAATTGGCTTTTTAACAATGTTAAGAGACACATTAGAAAAATATATGGAAAAGGTTAAAGGCAATGGCATATCAATTCTGGATGGATGCTACAGTCTCTACGATAGAAATGGGATATTAAAAATTTTGTGCCTTATGTACACAATAGCTTGTGTGCACAACCGTGACAATAATGATGATTATAGAGAAGAGGTCGGTAGGGATTGGATGGAGAAACTACCACAAAAATTGTTAACTAAAAATGAAATTGGCCTACAAGGAAACATACATCCTTTTCCTTGCAAAAGATCATATGAGTTCTAGGTTGAGATGTTCCCTTGATGTTGTTCCAAAAATTCTCTAGTAATAGTGTTTTACTGTGGTAATGTCGCACTCCGTGAATTAGTGGATTCTAAATTATCTGTTAATTTTATTGTTGAGACACATAGTCAAGCAATGTTTCTAAAACATTACTATATTATCATATGTAGAAAGGTTCGTCACCAAATACAACTTCAACAAGTGATTTTTTTAAATGGATTTTAACCTATATATGATACTTATACATTTATTTTTTATGCAAACAACCAAAAATCTATAAATGCTGATGTACAACAGTTTCACCTTGACACTACACAACTGGTTCAATATGGTGATTTACCTTCAATCATTTTATAAATATATTCAATGATCTCTATTTTCAATTTCCATGGTTTTCAATTTTTTAACAAACTTATGTTTTTAACAGTTCAAATGATAGATGTGGAGGACGCAAGCACATCAACCATGAATATGCCATCAAATATAGGTATGTTAATCATGTGAATTTACAAACAAAACCGCTAATAAGCCCCAAAAAATTATAAGACAATAAATGATTATGAAGACAACCAACAACCAAAGAACGTAACTGTGGAGGGAGTGGAGGTATCCAGCATGAATAAACACTCACAACCTGGTATGTTATCCATATGTATTTTAAAACAAAAATATTTAAAAGCACCAAAAATTTATAGGATTTAATTTAACTAACAGACTCTACGATAACAATTTAAAATGAAGTATATAACAATTTAAATCGATAAAAAAATTATTTATAAGGCCCAAAAATTTATAGGAAATGATAACTAACAAACATTAGTTTATATGCTTGGCTTAGGGTCAAAGAAAAAGTTTAAGGAAATCCATTTGTAAGCTACGATAACAATTTAAAATGAAGTATATAGAGCTTAGGGGACTCTATGCATCAACAATCAATACAAAACTGGTTTTACTAAAAAACCTTACATTCATCAATATCTCGTTGATTTACAATTACATATTGTCTACAATGTTTCACCGATTCATTATTGTATACTGACTACTTATATTGAATTAACATTGTTTTAGCTTCAACATCGTCATAAACAGAACTACATATAGATTGATTTATCTTGTACGTATGTAAAGAAACACTTGGCTAACCTCATTAAATGTTGTCCATCTAGGTGTACTTCGACCAATGATGGCATAGCCTAGCGGTCGCAAATCCTCATCAATAGATGAGGACTATTTTCTACTAAAGGGTGATTCGACGAATATAAGCGTAGCCTATTAGATCCAAATTTTAATTATAAGAAAAATAAAAAATGATATTTTACTTACCATATCACTACAAAATCCACTATGTTTATCCATTTAAGCTTTTATTTTCCACATCATGAAATTGATTATGAATTTATTAATTTTTATTTCAAATACAGTATGCTCACATTTTCAATAACAAGAAATAAATTTGTAATTGATGATTGCTTATTTGAAATAACTCTTGCATCAACGGATCGAGCATCGTGTAAAGGAGGTGTAATCCAAACCACAATCTCAATTGGTAAATGTTTACCGTAAGCTAAAATTTTGTTTATTTCAATTGGTTATAATTGATATGTGACCGATGAAATTAAAATTTTTTTACTTCCCTACAGGTAGCGATAAGATTTATTTACTTATTTTAGATAAGGACCTACTATATGGGATAAAATAACATACAATAGGAAGATTTCATTCAGGTTTGGTATGAAAGATTTCAACTTGCGAGGTGGCCTATCATAATTTATAAAATTATTATCACCATACTGTGAATTGGAGTTCTGGTCCGACAATATCATTTTTGATGATGTTAAAAATATATCAATGGGCTTCAATAAAAAAATATCAATTGTACTGAATCTAAGACTCACTTGAGGAAAGGAACAGTGCAATATAGTTGAGGGAATAGAAATAAGAGACCTAGAAAAGGTTTGGAGTAGAAATGATTTTTCATACAGTTCTAAAAATACTTTGTGTATTACATTAGGTGCAAAGGGAAACCCCCCTGAAAATTTTATGGTGGGGATGAAAAGAAGACACAAATATTGTACAAAAGATAAATGGTTGATGGCCGATTTGTACAAAAAAATCACAAATAGTGTCTCAGGGATTGAATGTGGTAGAGGGAATCAAATATTTGGAGCAAGAAAATGATAAATAACCTTTTATCTTTTCATAATTTTGTTATGATGGTACTTCTTAACATTGTCAATAATATATATGTATATATATATATATATGTTATTATGAAAGTACTGCATAATTCTATTATATTATGCTAAGGTTGTCAAAATATAAGTTGGGAGGATTTATATTTTCATTGATTATAAGTTGACAGTATGAGTGAATAAATTTTGTGGTGAATGATAAGAAAAATTTTCCGTTGAAAAATAGTTTTTTACATTGTTCATAAAATAAATATAAAATTATATTGTATATACTTAATTGTTTTTAGTATTTTTTACTATAATTAATATACAAATAAATATATTGAAAGATTAATGGTCATGCCTAAAATATGCAAGTCATATGTGACGGTTTTTTCAAAGATTTATAACTATTTTAGGGATATAAACGATAAAAAAATTCTAAACTGGCATCAAATTTAACACCACGTTGTCGCCTTTGTCGCAACCATTGAAGGTAAAGAGAATATGTTCACTATCCCATATAAAATAGAAACATGTTCCATACAAAAAAAAATCATAAATAATGCCTAGCATCCGCTGGACCATATAAAACACAAAAATGTTCTGTATATAAAAAAGCATAAATAATGGTTAGCGAACGCTAGCCCTTGTAAAACATAAACATGTTCTATACATAACAAATCATAAATAATACATAGCAGTTGCTAGCCCATATAAAACATATACATTTTCTATTTAGTCCAAAACATAGATAATGTGTAGCGGATGCTAGCCCATATAATGGATTCGAATATTTGACTTTTTGGATTCCAATATATGGGACTTTGGAGTGTAGTAAATTCCAATATATGTGATTTAGGATTCTAATATATGTGATTCTGGATTCCAATATATGCAATATTGGAATCCAATATGTGTGATTTTAGAGTCCAGATAATTCCAATATTTAACATTTTTGAATCCAAAAGAAGTAGTTTTGTATTCCAATATTGGTCATATTTTTTTACTTCTCAGACTGGAATAAGTCTAGATATATTGAAATAAGCATTCTATCATTACCAAGCCAATGGATCCCTCTTACCAATGACTAACTCCTCCCTCACCCCACTTTACCTTATGTCTCATGGTGTCCTATTTTGCGGCTCCCGATGTCTCATGCGAAACTCACCCTGTCGACGTCATGTTCCATCTGTGTCACTCGGACACACATCAGTCAATGCGGCCACAAACAACCTTCAAGCCCTTTGATCCAACTGGGCCCTTCGGGTCCAAAACCTTTGACTTGCCCACACTAAATGATGCTCTCCCCGACTCAATGTACCATGGCTGCCAAGGCCCTTCAGAGAACACAACCTTGCAGGGAAATTATTCCCCACAAGCCTTATGTACCCATAATGGCCACATCACCTGTAACTGACCCCGATGAACCATGTACCAAGGGGTCCACTCAAGCTTGAAACATGTCATTCTTCTGTAATACAAAGGAGGTGCTCATCTCTAACTCACCGAGGTATCTAGCTCATACAACTCCCTTCACATCTCATCGAGTTATTATTTGAACTTACCATGTTGCCACTTCATTACTCTAAACTCACCCCTTTATGGCTTTCTGAGATATTTCTCATCTTGCCCATGAGCTCAGTGAGTTGTTTCCAACATTTGACCAATTTTTTCCACATTTTCAATTTTCTTCAGTTTTTTACTAGCTGCTTGGGATTTTTGGATTTTTTGTAGGGGAAGGATGTATGCAGACCTCAATAAGCACTCCAATTATGAAATTGGTATGTTTTATCTATTTTTATCCCATTGACTAAGTGTTGAACCTTTTTGAAACCAAGAAGAGGTGAAAATGCACCAGATGATCTCAAATTCTCTAAAGCCAACTGTAAGTGCCCAAAAGCATGAAATTATCTATTTTCTCCATATTCAACATTAAAGCCCCATCAACCAGCCCAAGTCCAATTTCTCCCAAGTTTTTCATTTTTTCTAGTGGTAAAAATGAATAACAATTTGGTGTCTTAACTCAGGTTGTTAACAACATAAAAAATACACAAGTTGTTGAGGGCAGCATGGAAAATGATAAATATCTCTCTCTGGATAACAACGAGGTTGTTCCAAATGGGAAAAATGCGACTAAGGAAAATACTCCTCCCTTATCTGCTTCTCCAACCACGAAGGCTCCATCAAGGTGGATTACGGTCAACAAAAAGAAAAAATCTACCACTCTAAAGGGTAACACTTCGCCTTGATGATTCTCATTTCTGCTATTGGCTGGCTGGGTTTTATTGGTCTCATTTTTCTTATCCAGATAGCAAATTGCTTCCAATGGTGTTGACAAGCCATTGCTATTTGTTTGTTGTGCATCAGTTGTTTTTTTGATGTTGTTTTGTCGTTGCTTTGCAGTCTGTTTTCTGCAATTGGGCTTAATTGTTCTATCGGGATTTTGATCCTTCTCTTGTGCTTTAACTTTCAATTCTTGCTTCTGAGCCTTTGTGTACAAGGGTATAGTCCCTTTCAAAAAATTATTTGCCAATAATAATTAAAAAAACAATTTGGTGTCTTAACAGGGTTTACCTGCTTGTTAGGTGGAGTGATCAGTGTCCTTATTGCATCCATTGGGCAAAAATTCATCTTTAGTAACCTAAAATTGATCTTAACCTAAAACTTACACCCCAGAATCCTCTTAAAGCACTATCTAGATCTAAAACTGGTCTTATGCTCATAAAATCATGATGTTTCCTCTTAAACAAGATGGAAAGAGTGTGGAAAGTTTATTTGAGGTTGACCTTCTTCTTGAAACTAAAGATGACCTTGGAGAAACCTGAGGAATGTTGCACACTAATCTCGGAACATGTAAGTGCCATGAAACACACTAACTAAAACACATCAAGATACCCCTAAAACTAATTTTATGATTAAGGAAGAGGCATTAGAAACTCAACTATGATTGATCTGAAGAGACAAGAGAATGAGAACACATAAACTATCTCTAAATCTTATTTTAGTTTCTTTGCATTTGAAAATTCTTATAAATGGCAACTGTTTTCTGCAACTTTGAACTTATTCCTACAACAACCTCTCTTGAAATCATGGTGAACTATGCAAAGATACCATCTAGAAGCAATAGAACCTATGCAAACCACTTATGAAAAGGAAACCTAATCTAACAACAAAGTAGTGTGTTGAAAGCTCTTAAAGGAATTAGAAATCCTAAGCTAATATGTACAAATATGATACTTTATTTCAATAGCAATGCTTCAAATCAATTCTATTGAGTGGAATATGTAGTTCTTATCCATTCATTTTTGACAAATGGAAAGAATTTTTATTCTTACACCCTGAGATCATGTAAGGGCCACTCCATATGACATCAAATTTTTAATGTTTACTTGGTTTATCCCTATTAGCACCCCACTTTAGAACCAAATCTCCTTGGAAAATTCTGGATTTGGCCTTATTGTCTAAGGACCTCTTGATCAAATATTTATCCTTCTCCCTTTTTTGAATTGTTTAGTCTCTCATCTCCTCCAACTCCATGAGTTCAACATACCTAACCTCCATGGATCCAAACTCAGATAACTCAACCTACTTAAAAAGCTCCAGTGTTAGCAATTCAAGAGATATTGGAAGCCTAGCTTATTTTCCATAGACTATCTTATAAGGAGAACTATCAGTGGATATCTTGGGTGTGATTCTATCATCCCACAAGGCTGATTTCATCTTGGTGTTCCACGTGCTCTAGTTCTCATCAAGAATTCTCTTTATGATTCTCAACAAATTATTTTTTGTAGACTCAGCCTCCCCATTACCCTGGGGGTAATAATTAGAAGAATTGCTTAGATATATCCCATTCTTGACAACCCATTTAGAGATTTTATTTCCCAAGAATGCTAAATCATTGTCTAATATGATAGTGGATGGGACACCAAACCTAGTTACAATTCCCTCGTAGATATCCAATATAATATATTCATTTTCCTCCTTCAGTGTCACTGCTTTAGTCCACTTGGCGAAATAATCAGTTTTTATTAGGATCCACTTGTGGCCTTGGCTTGAGTTTGGATTGATGACTCCAATGAATTTCAATCCCTGTTGCATGAATGGTTGATCAAATGTGATTAGGTGGAGTGGAAGTGATGTTAGCTTCTCTTTTCCTGTGAAAAATGCACATTTCTTACACTGCTTGATCCATACATAGAAATTATTGAACATTGTGGGCCAGCAGTAACCAGCCCTCATGATTTTGAGGGTTTTTACTCATGGAGTGAAATGACCTCAAACTTCTCCATCAAGGAACTTATGTAGTACTTTCACAATCTGATATGTTGGAACATACCTCAAGAGGACTCCATTCACATCTTTCTTAAACAATAAACTATCAATAAGAACATATGAAATGGATTGTAATCTCAAATACCTCCTTTTTTTTCTTAATCCTTAAGGGCATATGAATTTTTGAAGTAATTTCATCACATCTTGGGTCTAGCAAGGAGTGGGTATAACATCAAATTTTTATTATTGATCGTTTTCCTCATTCTTTGACTTTGCATGCTGATTGGAAGAAAGCTACTCACACAAGCCTTTTCCCCTAACCAGTTTTTTCACCTTGATCTCTATATCATACTCCATCAACCGGGTAATCCATCTAGATCTTTTCTCATTCAAATCCTTGTTCAAGAGGAAATATTTTACTCTAGGATGAGACACTAGCTAGTGAATTTTGTTGTTTGAAACCAGGTGCCTAAAATTCTTTAAGATCCTTATCATAGAAAAGACATGTTTCTCAATGAAAGAGCACCTCACCTGATAGTCCTCTAATATCTGGCTAAATAAAGCAATGGGATGCTTGGATCCTTCCTTATTCAACTGCACCAATATTGAAGATATTATGTCCGAGCCACCAAAAGTGTAGAGGATGAATTTCTTTGAGAAGTTTGGATTAATGAGATTTGGAGCTTGTTATATTGCTTGCTTGATGGCATAAAAATTATCCTTTCCCTTAGTTGTCCATTTAAAGGCCATGTTATTTTTTAGCATAATTTTTAGTGGTTTAACCAAATTGGAAAAGTCAGGCACAAATCTCCTGATAAATTGATCCTCCCCAAGAATATTTGGAGATATTTCTTATGACTTAGAAAGGGTAGTGCAAGGATGGCATCAACTCTATCTAAATCAATGGTTAAGCCTTCTTTTGAAACAATGTGACCCAGGAGCTTACCCTTATGAGCTATAAATATGCATTTTTCAGATTCATATACACTCTAAACTACCTTCATCTCTCAAATAATTTCTTGAGATGGGAAATATGATCATCTATGTTCTTGGAAAATACTGTAATGTCATCAAGGTACATAAGAAATATCTTGTAAATCAGCCCCTTGAACACCATGTCCATAGCTCTCTAAAACGTTTCTCTGGCGTTGGACAAGCAAAATGGAATTTTCCTGTAAGCATATGTGCCCCATTTTGTTGTGAAATTTGTCTTGAACTAATCTCCCTCTTTCACCATGATTTGGTTATAGCCTGAGTAAACATCTAGAATTAAAAACCTCTCAGAACTAGCTACTACTTGTAGAATTTTCTCCATTGAGGGAAGTGGATAGTGATCCTTAAGAGAAGCTCTATTTAAATCTCAAAAATCTACACACAACTTGATTTCTCCATTTATTTTCTAGAATGGTACAAGATTTTTAACCCATGATGAGTATTCGATAGGGAAAATGATACTTGCCTCAATCATCTTATTCAACTCTTTCTTTATAAGAGGCTCAATGTGAACAGTCACCGACATTTGTTTCTTCCTAATGGGCTTAGATTTTGGATCCAACTCAATGGTATGTTGTACTAAACATGGTTCAAAGACTCTTAAATAATCATAGATTCAAGAAAAGATATTTGGAAACTCTTGGAAAAATTTTACAAAATCATTATTTTATTATTGAGTACTTAATTTTCCAATTTGGAGTACCTTATCTTCTCCAATTTAAATAGGCTCTGAATATTCACCTTTGACCGTGATGTTTGATTTCTCCTTTCATAAATGATCATTGGGATTAAATATTGATTCAACAATTACTATACCTTTAGGTAGTTTGTTTGTTTTGAGTTGTTGGACTACTTGATCTCCTTACTACTTCACTAATTTGTCCTGGTTTCTCGAAGAGAATTCAACTTCTTCTTACAAGAAATTTATGATTTATTGGTCACTTTAAAACACCTGACAACTAGTGTTGTTATCTGGAACGGCTGGTATCACTACCACTTTAGTATGCAGTTGCATTTTGTATTTCTTGATACTCTCAACCACATCAAATGTTTCCCTAATTGCTGCAAGCTTGTCTGCATCCTCATTCTTCTTTCTTGGTACAAAATCAATATTTAATTCCTCAAATTCCTCTATAAGGTACCATACTTTATGTTTATAATCTTGAGAAGATCATTCTTAGTAGCATTTAGCCCTCTAAGTTGGTTCATAACTAGCTCACTGCCCCTACAAACTTACTGGTTTATGATATTTCTCTTTCTTGCCCAATGTAATACGTGGATAAGTGCTTTAGACACTGTTGTGTTATTTAAACAACTAAATTGAAATCTAAAAGCAAAGTAGTAATTGATATCTTTAGGAGACATGAGCACTGCTCATCCTCCTGTACCTTGTATTCTCCGTGAACCATCAAAGAAAAATTACCAAACTTTGTTCCCATCTTGATCATATGGTTTGGTGACACTAGGGAGGGGTGTATTATCTTCATGTAGACAATAGATGCCCAATTTAGCTTCCTCTATCTCCTTGTATGGATTATAGGCATGTATTTTATGTGCCCACTAATCAAGTGTCAAATCTGGAATGCCTCCAACTTTGGTTTCTTCCTCCTGAGGATTCGAGAAATCTTCTTGATTAAATATGGTGAAATTGGCATAGATTGGACTTGGCATGTAAGGCTGAATGTGATAGTAGCCTTGGCTCTATTTCTGGTCTTGAACAGTATGTGGGACCAATCGACTAATAAGTACCTACCAATTTTAGCAGTGAATTCCCTTTACAAGTACAGAGCAAAGAGTGGGGGTAAGTCAATCACATATATGTCTTGCGGTACTATGACATTTGGGCATGCATTTAACATTATATTTATATCCTTGATGACTCCAATAGTCCTCATTTATGTCCCATCCAATTTAACACTTACTTTAGAAATATGCTCATACTTGAGACCCAGTTGATCTATTATCTGATTTGGCATCATCGAGCTACTTACACCTGATTGAATCATGTATTTGTGTACTAAGTTGTTCCCAATGATCAAGGACATGTAGTATGGTAGAGGCTTTATGTTCCTATTTGGTTTGCCATCCTTCTATTGTACTACATTAGTGAGGACTCTTTCCTGATCCTTGGATGACTGATTTGGGATGGAAAATTTTTCCACGGTTGCTTACAATAGATCCCTCTATCCTAGAATTTC
The DNA here is from genome assembly GCA_019776745.2 of Taxus chinensis. Taxonomy (NCBI): domain Eukaryota; kingdom Viridiplantae; phylum Streptophyta; class Pinopsida; order Cupressales; family Taxaceae; genus Taxus; species Taxus chinensis. The sequence goes on from CM034153.1 coordinate 498,304,358, forward strand.
CAACAAATCCCACATAGAGATACTTACATTTGTTTTCTTCAGTTGATCAATGATATTGAATGGAGTTGGATTGTCTTTCTACTTCCCTTTGTTTTACACCACCTTGTCTTGCACATGAACTGATATAATGAGTATCTTGGGTTGATTCTATGAATTTGGGACTGTATTTGATATGCCAACTCCTTGAGATGTGAGAGAAGGTTAAGAAGGACATGTATCTAATGATTTCCCTTTCTCTATATTAATTTTATTGGACCTTGTTTTTGTTTCTACACCCTAAGAAGGAGGTTGATTCATCCCACAGAAATCTTGTTCCTGCCAATTCAAGAGAGAAGTGTCATTTGGAGGAGCCTCTTAAGTGCTTGTTTTCTACTAATTTTATTCTTTAGTTATTTATTGGGAAGCTTAAGCACTTTACACCATTAAATCCTTATTCAGAGCTCCATTAAAGCATACTACTTAGTAATGGGTTTGACCACACAGGAAACACCATTCATAATCTTGTATCAATTTTTTTGAAACTAGAACTAGATATTTGGATGAATAGGTTACATTAGGATGATATGGTTGAAAAGGCCTAGCAACGGGAGGCTGACTTTGGCTTTGGTTTTAAACTTGATCAGGGGGTCTATTTGGCTGATATGGGGGCTTATTTGGTTGGTACTGAGGCTGATAAGGTCTAAAACTTTGGACATGCTACCTCTTGATAACCACCAACTCATTCCCTAGATTTTGTAATTTTTTCATGACCTCTTGAATCTCAACTGAGGTTCTAATAGAGGTAGTAGCTTCACTAGAAATTTGATTTCTGGGAGTAGGGATAGGGGCTAACTTAGGTGTTTGGCTAGAACTAGGATTTCCTATCTTTGGGTAAAAGGGTATAGGTTTCCTAGGAGAAAGTTCACCATCTTGAATTAGGAAATTCTCATATCTAATAGATAGTGCATAGGCTCTTGTAAAAGTTGTTCCTCCCAGAGATTGCACCATAACAACTATATCAAAATCAAGAGCATTTAAGAAATAGAGAAATACACCTTAAACAGTTGGTCTTACAAGAATTGGAATTTTGTCCCATGTTCTCTGAAACCTAATGTTTAAGTCTACCATTTTTTCATTTGGATCTCTCTTGATAGTGGTCAATTACTCTTACAGTGATAAATTATCTCCCCTTTCTCTGAACTGATCACAAAGAGATGTGCACAATTGATCCCAATTCTGAATTGATCTAGCTCTCAGGATTTTGAACCATTGTTAATCCTTCTCCTTGAATTAAGATGCTAGAAATTTCATAACCACATCCATATCAAAAATTTCATAGATTGCACACACATTTTCAATATATTAGATGTGATCAATCGGAGTGGTGTGATTCTCTCCATTGAATAAAGGAATGCATTTGAAGGCTTCCATTGGAATCAAATTTTTTGCATTAAGGGCAAGTGGATTGCTACCAGTGAAATTGACAAATGGATTTCATTGTTTTGTTGTCATTATGATAGGTCTAAGATCACTATTAGATTGTAATAATGGCCTACCAGGTGGAGGTGTTGAAAGATTCCTATTTGGTGGAGATGGTGATCTCTGAACGTGTATTGTTCTTCTTCCTCTACCTGGAGATAGATGTAAGTACTCAAATACCCCTTCCCTCATCCTAGAAATTTTTTTAGATCCTTCGCATGAACTTGAATCACCAGTATTGTTGAAACCAGTTGATTGTTCTTATTGGAGCTGCTAGATGTGTTGTTGTAGAGCCTTTAAAGGAGATAATTTTACCAAGATACACATCCAATGTTGATGAAACTAGAAATATTTGACTTCGTTGTCCCACCAGGCATGCCAGAACTGCTATCGCTAGATTACAACACCCTCTGATTTGATTACATGTGAATGAAATGGGAAATTAGTTTAACTGGGTAACATTAGACCATCTCTTAAGTTGTTGGACTTGCTACTTGAGATAGACCTCTAGAGAAGGCTGGTTTGTCTTCTTAATCTAATGTTATAGTTGTCCTAATGCTGGAAATACACTTGCTTACTCCTATTCTATGATTCCAAGGGACTAGGGAGAGAGGAAAATTCATAAAATAAAGTAAATCCTACACTAAGGAGGTGATAACACCAAGAGAAGGATGACTGACACTCTCTAATGATTGAAAATAGGAAGAAATTGACATAAAGAGGGTATGTAAAGAACCATAGTTTATAGACACATATTTACAACAATTTTTCCATTAAACACAACCATTTAGAGCTTGCAAGAAATTAAAGAATGCACAAAATAACCTCAACTGCAATGTAGAGGTAAGATAAGGCAATGAAACACAAGCACAGGTTAAAGAAGAGCCACAAACTTGATTTTATTGTTTAAAAAGGATTACATAGTTCATTACAATGAGATACAAAGGCATAGATTTCCTACAAAAAACCCAAAAAGGGAGATTTGGATCTCACAATACACTTGCAACAACTTGTAGAAAGTATAGGAGCACATAGAAAATGTCCAAAAACCCTTATGAAATGATCCCCTTTTACAATATATATAATAAGAAAGAGATTGAGAAGAAGAGGGAAATACCAAAATCTGGACTTCACCCACCAAAAAAGGGCATTAAATTGTTGTAAATCATAAAGGAGAACCTGCTAATGCCCATCTATTTCTATCATGTAGCTTGTTGTAGAAGAAAAATGGTCATCTATGCTTCATATATGCATTTTACCCAATTGGAAGTGACCTTTTTAAAAATGGGAGATATTTCTAAATTTTTGGTCCATCTACCTTCACCAAACTTTTATTTCTTGATTTGTGACTGTAGAGGAAAAAATCACAATTCCAACAAGTATATTTTTTTCCATTTTGGTTGAGTATGTAGAAAGATATGATGATTTGAATTTGGATCAATTTTGGGCTCTTTTCATTAACTCTCATGCCTAGGCATTTAATTTTTGGAGCTGGAGATATCTCATTATAATTTCCCCCTGACTATGTTTAATTTCACTTTTAAATATTCCTAAGTGGTGATATTTGAAAATATGGGACCCAAAAATCAAAATTTATTGAAAACAGTGCATGGGGGCTATGATGATGTGGTTGGAGGCTTCTACTGGCTCGAATGCCATCTCGCTGCATGACTCACTAAGTTGGCTTCGCTTACCCTTTTCACCCCACCGTGATATCCATGTTGGCTCTTCTGAGCTGACCTTGTCGTCACCTCTCCCAATGGATCCCTCTTACTCGTGACCAACTCCCCACTCACCTCGCTTTACCTTACATCTCCCGGTGGCCTACTTTACGGCTCCCAATGTCTCATGGGGAACTCACCCCACTGACTTTCACATTCCATCCATGTCTTTTAAACCCACATCAACTGATGTAGCCATAAAAAACCCTCCATCCCCTTGATCCAACCTATCCCTTCAAGCCCAAAACCTTTGACTCCTCCGCACTAAATGAAGCTCACCCCAACTCAATGTACTATGGCCACGAAGGCCCTCCAAAGAACCCGATCTCATGGGGAACTTGTTCCCTGTGGACCATCCATACCTATAACAGCAACATCAGCCACAACTCTCCCTGATGACCCATGTATTAAGTGGGCCAATCTAGCCCGAAACATGTCTTCTTTCCACAATACAAAGGAGGCATTCATCTCTTACTCGTCGAGGTATCCATCTCAGACAAATCCCTTCGTAGCTCATCGACTAGCTCGACAAGCTATTCTTTGACCTTACTGCATCACTTCCTCATCACTTTAATCTCACCCCTTCACAGCTCACCAAGATGCTTCTCATCTCACCCATGAGCTCGGTGATCTATTTCCAACCTTTGACTAATTTTTTTCCACATTTTTAATTTTCTTGAGTTTTTTATTGACTGCTTGGATTGTTTGGATTTTTTACAGGGGGAAGGATGTATGCAGACCTCAATAAACACTCCAATAATTAAATTTTCCCATTTTATCTATTTTTTATCCCATTATCTAAGTGTTGAACCTTATTAAAACCCAGAAGAGGGGAAAATGCACCAGATGATCTCAAATGCTCCAAAGCTAACTGTAAGTTTCCAAAAGCATGAAACTATCTATTTTCTACATATTCAACATTGAAGCCCCATCAACTAGCCCAAGTCCATTTTCTCCCAAGTTGTCCATTTTTTTAGGGGTTGTAGACACATGTAGTTTGATCAAAGCACTATTATTCTTAATAGTGTACTAACTATTTTCACTCCTTGCAAATTGACTACATACCATCAGTTAGACCTATCTAACTCACCTCTTACGACACTCTTTTAGTCGTATTCCTCTTGTAAATAAATTAAACAGGATAATATAGCTTCTTATTGACTAAACCATATTCTCATTCCCTTCTAGACTACTTCTACTAGATTCCTTGATTATCAATCCATTTCATTGGATTGATTAGACCTCTCAAAATTCTCTCAAAACCCTAATTCCTCTCTAAACAAGTTTAACTAGCCTAACCTAGTTTAACTAGTCCTAACCATGATTAACCTCTTCTAAACCCAGTCAAAACTTACTTTGAATATTTTGCATGTTTTTATAGGGTTAAATATTTTGCCTTGAGCTTTTTAGCTAGGTTTCATGTAGTTAACCCTCATTTTCATGCTTCTTTGTTAAGTTTATGCTAGAAACTGCATTTGATGGCTAAATTCTAACCTGTTGACACTTTTAAATTTTCATTTTCCATGTTTTTTGGTGATTTTTCAGGCAAGCGCACATACACCTGTCTGTCAGCACAGACACAATCAGATTATAATTTTTAGCATAGGTACGCAGGAACCCAAAACCATACACAAGTACCTGAAAGCAAGCACACACGCCCAAATCATGGTGCACATACCCTTCTACTAGCACAGACACCTTGTAACCTGTCAATTTTACTAAGCACGTAAGCACTCTGTGTATTCTTGGCCCTCTGTCAAAAAAAAATTACCAACTCCATACATGCCCAAACCGTGGCACATACACCCTTCTTCTGGCACAAGCACCCCTCTATTAGTGCACACACATTGTCATAGCTTTTATCATTTTTCCGCTTCCCTAGCACAGACACCTATTCTCTAGTGAAGGCATACTTACGCTAAAGCAAACATCCCTCAAGTAGTGCAGGCACCCTACAAACCTGGTAGGTTTACACATAGGGACATAGGCACCATAACCCATATGCACATACCCAAAATGGTGCACATACACCTTGAAGGGTGTGTGGGTATATCTGTTTAATCCATATTTGTTCATATAATTTTTAGTGCTCCTAGTTTGGATCATATATTTTGACCCGTTGACTCATTTTCTGAGTTTGAATAGGCATCGAAAAAGGAACAAAACGAAATTTGTGAGGGAATTTCCAAAACTAATTTAACTTTGGTATCATTAGTTTTATTATCAAACTCCTAAAGTACCCCGGAGACCTCCAAAAATGCAAAATACTAAAAACCATTGAAAAACTGCTAAAAATAGATTTCTAGAATTTCCTAATTTTTCTTGGTTTTCTAACAAGTAATTGCATGTTCTAACAAGTAATTGCATGTTTATTTTTGGTTTTATTTGACTAAAGTAGTTTAATTATTTCATTTTCTTAGTTAAAAGGGGATTTTCAAAGTGTGTATGTTCTTCCCTCACACCTTCTAGGTGATTTTGGGAATCAAAAACACTTCTAAAACCACATTCTCACTTTTAAAAACACTTACTTTAAGTTTAAATAATTGGATTAATATTTCAAAGTTGGATAAAATGAACTTTGCTTTTTGTAGTATTTTTCACAAAAGCTTATTTTAGTAGGATTTTCACTTTGTGTATGCTCTTCCTTCGCGCCTTTTTGGTAACCTTAGGAATCAAAAACAACATGCAAACTCTCTTTCTTATTTGATGGAAAATTACTAACTCCTTGCACATAGGGCCTAACACTTGTCAAAGAAAGGAGGAGTCAAGATAAAATAAAAACCTTCTAATACATGTTTTCATACAGGTTACCAAATGGTGTGCTACTTAAAACCACATTAAGTTAAGCAAGATAAAAAACACACCACTTCACATCACACTGTATTACAGGTCTCAGAAAAGGGTACGTCCATATCTGCTCAACTGGAACATAACCCCTTTGGCATAACTCCTTAAGATACAACAATAGGGGTGGTTCCAGGAACCCTAAAGTAATCCACCACTGAGTAACCTCGTGGATGAAACAGGAAGCGCTCTGCTTACCCACTTGACTAGATTTCACATTGTAAGTTAGAGTCAAAGTTGTCCATATTGCGACCCCAGTGATGGTACAACTGAACACACTAGTTGCTCATTATATCAGAAGGGGGTAAAGTAAAGCTGAGATACTCCCAAATCAGTCAGTGTGACTCTTTGGGAAAATCAAGTTCACCCCTAGACAACTTGTGACACCTAGTCAAGAGATCTTATTAGGGAAGCCATTCTATCTTGGAGTCCACTTTGTTAGTCCATTTTCAAGTCAAGCCATCACGAAGTGATGACTCACTTGGAGTCTGAACCTTGTTTCTCGAACAAGGAAAAGAGCCCATGTAAGTTAGAGCTAAGTTTCTTTCATCATGGAATTAAACGACGTCTCACTTAGCTCGGTTTCATTCTCACCTTTAGACGAGGTGAAACTCTACCCAAGTGGTGCTTAGTTTATTTTTCATCTTTTGATCTATACCCTTGCATTCTCGCTGCCCATTTGGAGTGAGAAGGAATCATACCCCATGTGTTTTATCAAAGATAGTACTCACCACTTTTTTATCCATTTTCACCCATCCTTGTTTGTGGCTGGGTGGTTAAATGTATAAAATGTGCAAGTACATTTTCGTATCTTTGATAGTCCTTTGATCTTGATTTCAAGATCGTCTTCACTACTGTGATTTTGGTTCATCATTTATCTCTCCTTAAGTTGATAGTTTTTTTCTCACATTCTAGTCACACAATTTTGGTACTTACGTCATGTTTTTAGTTTCTTGAGAACTTGATATAATTCCCTTTATTGTGATATTACATTACTCACGCAACTAAAAACTTCTTGCTATACTCATACTTCATTTCAGTTCCAACATCATCTAAGTCTTTTTGAGAGTGTCGATATTGCCTTATATATACCAAAATAACGTCATCTTGATACTAACACCTTGTTTTCTTGGTTAATGTATCAGGATAGTGTTATTACGCTATACATACTCGCAACTTCCATTTTTCAGAAAACTTAGCTTTCATCGGCATTCAAACTAGTTTTAGTATACCTCGTCGAGAGATTGCGTCAGTACCACTTTAATATTTAGGCCTTGTTAGAATTCTAACTTGACCTATGTATTGATATGATATTGTCACTATCTACTTTAGACCCTTCACCAGAATCATAGTTAAGGTATAAGCTTGGTGAAATGACAATTCGAGTGATCATTGCATTTGAGTGTTCATATGAGTGTTCTTTGAATCATAAAAACAACTGCATAGCATTACTTCTAGAACACACTAGGTTATTTCAACATCACATCAAGTGACTTACACAAACATATGCCTAGGTTTCACACAAACTTCGAAGTACATTTAGACAAAACCTAGTATCACTTTGACTAGTGATGCCTAGAATCACGAAGATGGCATCCAAACCAAATGATCATGACTTAGGAGAAAACCCTTTTGAGTCCTTCCCATTTAGTGGAAACAACTTAGCACCTCTCTTTTCACAGGTCAAGGACATAGAGCCATTGATTGATCATAGCAAAGAAGAATCTGATTCTTCTGAAGAACAACATCAATTAGACCTAGGTCGGTTTGATGAGCTCCTTTATTATAACAGGGATCAAGTACTCACAAGAGTCTTAGAATTAGGGGCTAAGCTTCCACAGGAATGTGAAGTAGAAACCAAGGTCATTAATCATAAAACAGAAGAATGAAGGTCCCTCTTAGACATGGATAACCCCTTTGATGTAGGGTATGCTTCTACTTCTGGGAAACATCACAACACTGTTGAAGGAGACCCATCCAAGCCACTTGGTGATCCATGATGACCTTATTACAAAGCTTCATGTAAAGTGAAGATTGAGCGCAAAGCCTCACCGCCTCCCAAGTTTGATGAGGAAGAGGATCCTTTAATTGAAGAAGAGATCCTTCAAAAATAGATCCTGAAACTGAGCCAAAAATTAGCAAACTTAGGCTCTTCAAGTAGGAACGTATACAAAGACAAACTCAAAATGAAATCTAGTGAGTTCCACTTTGATCCATATAATGACATGACCTTTAAAGTGGCTAAGGCACAAAGACCAATGTCTCCTACCAAAGAACAACTCATTGAATGGGAATTACAATCAATGAAAGACACGCTTACTATGCTACAAGAGGGAAACGTAGGACATAGTAGGAAATATTTGTATGAAGAACTATGCCCTTACCCCTTTGATAAGGACATGTTATGGAAACCCTTCCCAAAGCATTTTACTATTCCTAAATTTGATAAATATAAAAGAAAAGGTGATCCTCGTGATCACATCAAAGACTTTTATATGGCTTACCAAGAGGTCCCATACAATGATAACTTCTTAATATGACTCTTCCCTCACAACCTAAAGGCACTGGGATTGGAATGGTTCTTTAGCATACCCAAGGGATCCATTACAACATGGCCCATGCTAGTAGAAAAAATTGTACAGAATTATTCCTACAACATGGAAAATGATATCACAATGAACGAACTCTGTAATAAAAAAACATAATCCCAACGAGACCTTTGCAAGCTTTTTACAATGATGGCGAGGGTTGGCAAGTCATTTCCCTTGTGCCTTTCCAGAAAAATAGTCTAGTAAGCATATTTGTGCCTAACTTGAACCCAGAGATAGCCTTCCATTTATAAATGCACTATGGCTCTAACTTTGAAGAAGTTATAGAGAAGGGAAATCAAATAAAAAAGGCCCTCATCGCAAAGGGAACACTTAAACCGGTTGTCAAAGACAAACATGAAGCAAAATCCTTAGATAAACCAAAGTTCTTCAACAAAACAAACATTTCATTGGAGATGGCATTACAGACTCCAAAAGAGTCCAAACTATGTAGACTAGTCCACTTTTAAAGCTCTCACAAGGACCTCATCCCAAGGCACCCACCAAACGTGCATTCATGTCATTAACAAAATCCCTATCTACCATACTAAAATAGTTAGATAACGTAAACATGGTGGAATATCCAACCACCGCGGTACCATACCCAGAAAATGCTCATAAACCCAGTTGGTTCAAAGAGCATGAGTACTGTGACTTCCACCGTGTTAAAGGGTAAAAGATAGATAGGTGCTTGAGACTATGTCATTACATACAAGACCTCATTGAAGAGGGAAAAATCACTGTAGACTCTCCCCCTGACTCAGGACAAGGGCCAAATGAGAAAATGGGTATCTTTAAAGAGCCCTTTCCTAACCATGTAGATAAAAATAAAAGGAATCCAGATCATGGAAAACTTCCAATGACTATAGGACTGCCGCTTATATTTATCCCACTAATGATAGTCCCTTCAATTCCCTCATAGGATGTATCTGTTCATCTAATGAACAGGTCAATACTATTAGGATCTTAGAAAAGAGTTGTGCAGTAGGGACGAAACATGCTCATTTAATCATACCAGATCCCCTACCTATCCCTCAGGAAGGTCAGTACAATTTGATAGACTAGTTAGAGAAGATGCCCACTAGGATATCAATCTTATATCTCCTCAAAATCTCTACTGCCCATAAAAACATATTGTATAAACGCTATAGATTTTTGGAGTCTCCACGAATGTAGATCCCACGCACCTCCAAGCCATGATTACACACCTTGACTCCAATGATCATATCACTTTTGATCATGTTGCAATCCCGTGTAACAACCCATAGCATAACTTACCCTTATATCTAGAAGTACTTGTTATCCGTCGCAAGATCAAGAGAGTACTTTTGGATGGTAGATCCAGTCTAAAACATTTTTACTTTGAAGTTGGTTAATTAGTTATGCCACTCGTAAATGAATCTAGGTGCCAAAACTATTACAATCATGGCCTATGATAATGAGGAGTGAGAGTCAGCAGGCACTATAGTAGATTCCAATGGAAGTAGGGCTAACTTGTCATGATACAATGTTCCATGTCCTTGACTTGGATCTACCATACAACATGCTCTTAGGATGCCCATGGATCCATGCCATGCAGGCCATTCCTTCAAACTTTCCATCAATGTATCAAAATGTGCCATAAAGGACAGATAATCACCATTCAGGGTGATCCAGAACCATTTACACATTGCAGAGCCTTACACAATTTTTCTCGTGCAGCTTATGAATGCCCTTCTGCAGACATTGTTTTTCCTTTACAAATAGAGGCTATCAAGGAACATGTGGATCCAGATTCACTCACTCCTTGTAATCAAGACTTTCCTTCGTTGGTCAACCCTTTCGCATCATGGGAGGCAACGTCAGAAAAATATGGCCCAAGTGAGCCATTCACTCTTGAACAAGATTTATTAATATCATATTTATCAGTGTCTCCTAGGACACATGGAAAACCCTATTTTCAATTCAAAATCACTCGTAAATAATTCCCTAAACCATTGGAGAAGTTCATTCCTAGTGGTTTTCTTATCCAAGGAAAAGATGTTAGAAGATTCCACCAGTAGAGTACCTAAAGGTACCATGGCTTCATGCCATCAGGCCCCGCTATATGTCAAAGGCCACCGTATGATGTACGTCATGGGTTACAATGGGTTTGGATGTGGTATCAATGTGCAAGGGTGATTAGAACCCATTCCTATCCCTCGCTTCAAATCAAACAAGCATGGTCTTAGAATAAGACCTCATGATGATCCACCCTTTGAGATTGATGCCACCTCTTCCAAATGTGAGGATGACTCATCTTATTCAGATAGCGATGTGGATTCCCAATATAGCCTCTACGAGGATATTTCCTCCACTAACCTATTCCCTGATTCAGTTGTCCTTACCTTATCTGCATCCAATCCTCAAACCAATTACCAAGTAACCCTTGTATATCCCAAACTTGTAGATTGGGATCAACAATTTCACGTGCCAATTGATTTCTTTGAGAATGATGAGGCATTTTCAGAATTCATGGGTCTCATGAGATTTTATTCCAGATTGGGGATCATAAGAAAGGATTTACAATTCAACTAGACACATGTGCATACTTTGGAGAAGAAGCAGAGATGTGTGGATGCTTGAGTAAGAAGGTCATAAGCAAGAGTAAGGATACTTCAGAGAAACCTTGTGCAAGGAATAAATGCAAGTCTCATAGCGAAAAATGTTTTAAAGCACTTGTAGACAAAACAAATGAAGAACCTATGGAAAAAATGATCTATCCATTCAAGGATGATGATGAGCTACCTAGGGAGGTTGACCTTACTCTTCCCCCTGATCCTACTTGGATGGAAGATACCTCTAAGATTCTTGTGCAAGAAACCATTAGTGTCAACATTGGCTCGAAAGAGGAACCTAGAATGATAAAGTTGGGAGCTTCACTCTCAGCTCAAGAACAAAAGGTTTTTGTAGAGTTGTTAAGAGAATATGGAGATATATTTGCATGGTCATACACTAATATGCCTAGTTTGGACCCAGACTTGGTCGTGCACAACCTCGTTGTGCACCCAAATGCCAAACCCATCAAGAAGAAGTTGAGAAAGATGCACCCTAAAATTGCACTCCTTGTCAAAGAAGAACTTGAAAATTTATTAGCTTCTGATTTCATTAAACCTATTGACTATTCAGATTGGATATCTAACATATTCCATTGGTTCAGAAGAAACCTGTTGGCATAAGGATCTACACCGAATTCCACAACATCAATAAAGCATGTCCCAAAGATGACTTCCCCTTGCCTAATATTGACATGATCATTGATTCCACCGCTGGTTATGAAATGTTGTCCTTAATGGATGGTTTTTTAGGTTATAACCAAATTAGGATTGCAGAGGAGGATCAACATAAGACAAATTTCATCACCCCTTGGGGAACATTTTGTTACAAGGTCATGCCTTTCAGACTCAAGAATGTCGGGGCCACCTATCAGCGTGTAATGACGGTCATCTTCCATGACATGATGAATGACATCATGGAGGATTACATTGATGATATTCTGGCAAAGTCCAAAAGCAGAGGAGAGCATCCTGAAGTGCTAAGACGTATTTTTCAATCATCTCTTGGATTACAAGACAGGATTGAACCCCAAGAAGTGTGTCTTTGGCATTTTTTTAGGAAATCTCCTAGGTTTCATCATTTCACAAAGAGGGATAGAGGTGGATCCTGTGAAGGTTACGGCTATCACATAAATGCCTCCACCTACAAATCTCAAATAAATGAGAAGTTTATAAGGAAAGATTCAATCAATCCATCATTTCATTTCACAACTTGCTGATAAGTGCCACCCATTTACACATCTCCTCAAAAAGGATGTTGCATTCAACTTGGGACCAGACTGTCAAAAGGCTTTTGCACTACTTAAACAGTATCTTGTCAACCCGCCAGTACTCATGCCACCTACCCCAGTTAAACCTCTCCTCTTCTATACATCTCAACTACCCAGTTTTTTATTGGTGCACTGCTTTACCAATATTACCTAGACCATAGAGAAAGGGTAGTTTATTATCTTAGTCACACCTTGATTGCCTACGAAATGAATTACCTGCAAATTGAAAATGCCTTCTTAGCATTCGTCTTCACCTTTTAGAAACTTTGCCATTATCTCCTTAACAACAAAACCAAGCTAATATCAAAAGTTGACAATCTCAAGTACCTTTTATTTAAACCTACCCTTACTGGAAGAATGGCTGATTGGATCATTATCCTGAGTGAATTTGAAATTGAGTTTGTAAATTAGAATTCATTGAAAGGACATATATTGGCTGATTAGTTGGTAGAAGCTCCTCTACCATGAATGGAAACCTTTGTGTCTAGACCTTCCATATGCATCCATGATGTATGTTGAAGAATCTGTAGAATGGTAAGTCCATTTTAATGGATCATTCACCTTCCATGGATCAGGGGGCAGGGAGTAGTGCTCATCACTCCCATAGGTGAGGTTATCCCAAGAGCATTCCGTTTGGGATTCCCTTTCACTAATAACATTACAGAGTATGAGGAACTCATTGCTGGCCTCAAGTTGGCTATCACTTAGAATATCATACAGTCTACGAATCATTGGGGACTCCCAACTCATCATTAAGCAAGTTAATGATGAGTATAAGGTTAAACATGAGAAACTTGTTCCATACAAGAAATTGGTTGAAACCTTGAAGGAGTATTTTACACAGATTATCTTTGAGAAAAAACCAAGGTCACATAATATATCAACAGATAGTATGGCTACAATTAGGTCTCTTTTACGCATTATACCTTAGGAGATCAAAATGCCTTTCTTCGTAGAGCATTTACAAATACTCGCATATGACATGTGATATTGTTGGTCCATCCTCCCCTTGGTATGACCCTATAGTTAGATACCTACAAGATGGCACATTTCCCCGAGACATTACCCATTCTATGAATAAATCCATTATCCGTTGTATAGCCTGTTATACCCTAATAGGAGGCACCCTTTATCATCGTGGCTACGATAGGAATCTGCTTCACTATTTGGATGTTATTGAATCAGTCCACGCTATTAAGGAAGTACACTATGGTATTTTTGGAGCACACACTAGTGGTATGGTTTTGGCTAAGAAGCTCTTAAGGGTAGGTTATTATTGGTCCATCATGGAAGAAGACTATTGTAATTTCGTTAAGAAATGTGAGCTATGCCAAAAGTATGGGAGCTTGATACATGCACCAGCACAGGCTTTGCAGCCTATCGCAACACCTTGGCCATTTTTCTAAATGAGGGCCTAGATCTCATAGGGAAGCTTCCATCCTTCTTCTTCAGATGGACCACACCCACATTATCACTTCCACTGAGTATTTTACTAAATGGGTAGAGGTTTTTGCCTCTTACTTATGTCACTAGTGCGCAAAGTTTCCAAATTCATCATGAAACATCTCATCTACCATTATGGTATCCCTTCCTCCATTTTCAATGATAATGGTAAATCCTTCATGAACAAAATAGTTAAGACATTGTGTCAAAACTTCCATAGTCAAGTCAAGTGGTCTACCCCTATTACCCCCAAGGTAATGGATAGGTCAAAGCTACTAATAAAACTCTTATATGAATCATGGAAAAAATGGTAAGTAAGACTAGCCATAATTGGCACTTAAAGATACATCCTACCCTCTAGGCCTATCGAACCTCCATCTGCACTCCTACTGGTGTGACCCCATATTCCCTAGTTTATGTCACTGAAAGCCATCATACCCTTGGAAGTGGAGCTTCCCTCCCTGAGAATATCTCTCTGGGACTATCTTGATAAGGACGAAGACTATAGAGTAGCTCGACTAGCAGAGTTAGAGCTGTTGGATGAAAATTGTATAAGAGTGCTTAATCACCTCAAGGTCTATCAGAACAGAGTATCAAGAGGATATAATAAATGGATCATTCATCATGAATTTGATGTAGGTGATCTAGTGCTGAAATAAAATTAGAAGAACACTGTCAAAGACAGAGAAAAGAAAAGGTAAGTTTGAGGCCAACTAGCTAGGGCCTTATGTGGTGGTTGCTAAATATGGGTCAAGAGCTTATAAACTAGCATATTCAAATGGTGAAGAACTTGTGGAACCTATGAATGCCACGCATCTATAAGTTCTTCTATGCTTAAGCATGGTGTAGATATCAGAAAAGAACTAAAAAGTAGAAAAATAAAGAAAAAATAAGCAAAACATGAGAAAATTTGAGAAAACAGTAAATAAAAAGTAGGTCGTCCACGTGTGAAAACCATGCAATTGTGGCGTAGTGGGCAGGTCTTTGGGTGAAAACCAGTTTCTGGTGCTCAAGGAGGTCACAAGTGACTATTGCATTAGGATGGGTAACCCTCACCAATTTCTAGAAATAAATTCCTTTTATAGGTCTAGGAACCCTACTGAATCTATCTTGCAAATTCGTGATCTAGCTTATTTGTTCTTGAATCTGCATGAGGGTTGTGCCTTTGTATATTCCCATCTAGCGTTGGGGGCACCTCCACATTCCGCTTTCTCGTATATATGTGTGTGGCATTATTCCCTTTGTATATTCCCACATCACGCTAGGGGCATCCATGCTTCTTTGTCCTTGTACATTGCTTTCAGAACATGTCCTTAGAAAATACAAAAGCATCCAGAAAAAGATACACAAAAATATAAACATTCAGAAAATCCCCCCTTAGAACGAAGCTACACCACCTTTATAACATTGTCTTAGGGGAACCTCGAAAACAATGTGAACATTAGCCTTGAAAACATATCTTTCTAGATAACCCAAAACATTAGAAAATATATCAATGTTATCCTACAAAAACAACGTAATGATTAAATTACTTTTAGTTGTCAGTTTGTATAGTTTTGGTTATATATTTGTTTAGTTTTGTTAAATTTTGCTTATGTGTTTGTTTACTACACATTTATTGTTATCATATCTATCATCTATCATTCATCACATATAACATCATTAGATACATCATATATACAAAAAATGCTAAGTTTTACATCATGCATGTATACTAAGCTAATCATCACATATCGTATCATCAATGGGGGAAAGAGGGGTTGCACATGATCAAAAATCTATCCCCCCACACCAATATCATCTAATATCATCCCAAATTCTAGCATCTACCAAAATATCTCACGTACAAAAAGTATGATATCATCCCAATCACCATCGGGCATTATTTACACCTAGTTCTTATCTCATCACCCTGGGGAATTTTTAGATATTTCCAGGCACTTCTTGTCTTCTATTTTTTTTTATCTATGGCCATGATTATTTTTAAATAATTATTGTTGGCCCATTTTTCTTCTCGTCATGGCATTTTATTGCCACCCGATGCCCGTTCTCTTTACCCTGGGGAATTTTTACGTGCTTTTAGGGGATATTCCATTTCCTAAATTCTTCTAACTGATCAAAAATTTAAAAATTATAAAACCATTCAAAAATCTAAAAAATCGCAAACACTTCAAAAATGGACTAGAATTGGTAAAAATCTCGTTTGCAATTGAATTTTATGTCTCTCAAATGGCACTCATCTCGTATCTTGCTGAAACTTTCACATGTTTTGAAAAAATGACTCACAGATCACCTAACTCTACAATCATTTAGAAAATCTATGTTTCTTACTTCGTTTGTACTATGGGGCCCTATCAATTGCCTGGTACTATTTTTGTCATGCACATTGCTTTTTCATTGGACCCAAGTGTCCTCCATCCTTTCCCTTGCATATACAAATTTCTTAGGGGAATCATTTTTAACCCTTGGCATTTATCAAAACATTTGGGACTACATCTTGATAACAAATTATTTTTGTAACTATCTTGAACATTGTTGGTTTGAGTGTGTGTGATTGTACTTATTTCCATGTTAGATGAGTTTTTTTACTTCTCATATTGCATTACACGTTTGTATGTTACATGGATTTTTTTTTTAGCAAGGGATGATTGTTTGTATCTTGTATTTTCATGTCATTTTACACTTCTTTCATATGCTTGCATAATAATAATGACCGATGATGAGGATGCTAAGAAAAATGATGATTAGACATTGTTTTCACTTGTTTGTGGATATCTCAATATCCCTTTTTTCTTGTTTTTTTCTCATCTTCTCTTCACACTTTTATTTCTTTTGTTCTCTTTTTGATCGTCGATTGAATTCTTCCATCACCCCATCGACACTCTAGGGGGCATCCCTTTAGCTAACTAATTTTTCTTCTAACCCTTAAAAACAAATTCATTTTCTTATGTTTGTCTACTTTCTTTGAAGTGACGTAGCTTACGTCACCCCAAAGAGGGGAAAATGTAGACACCTGTAGTTTGATGAAAGCACTATTATTCTTAATATTTCACTAACTATTCTCACTCCTCGCAAATTGATGACATACCACTTGGTAGACCTATCTAACTCCCCTCTTAAGATACTTTTTTATCGTATTTCTCTTGTAAATCAATTAAACAAGATAATATAGTCTCTTTGACTAAACGATCTTCTAATTCCCTTATAGACTACTATTATATTCCTAGACTATCAATCCATTTCATTGGATTGATTAGACCTCTCAAAAATCTCTCAAAACCCTAACTCCTCTCTAAACAAGGTTAACTAGCCTAACCTAGTTTAACTAGTCCTAACCATGATTAACCTCTTCTAAACCTAGTCAAAACTTACTTTGACTCACTAATCAACTTGTTGACTCCCTTTTAGTCCCACATGCACCAAAATTCCCCCACTTTCCAAAATGGAAAACTATAAATATCCCACTACCCCCCTCTCATTTCTAAGAACTCTCCTTCTTCCTAACATAAACTATAACATTTTACTTAGGGTTTAGAGCTTATTTCATTTCTTTTATTGAGTTATTGCTTTTGTCATTGTACTCCACACCAAGCATTGACTAAATGGGAAGAGCCATTTTCCTTGGAGCCATTAATGGTGAGATCCCATTATCATAATCACAAATTGATTGCTTAGAGTCCTTACTAGGTTCATTTGCTAAATCTGTCAAGAATAGAGGATTACTAAATATGTTAGGTTTCTTGTTTCTTTCAAGTTTAATGCATGCAAAGTGATGAATCCTTGTTTATTTATTATTTTATGGTCCACTTACTAGTTTGTTAAAAGCCTTTGGGGTTTCTTTAGAGATTCTTACCCCATGCCCATGGCTTTTGTAACTTTTCATTGAAAATAGGGGTAAAAATGAATAACATAAGGTTTTAAGTCCCAAGCAATGTCGAGAAGACCTAGAAGGATTGAGCACCAGTGATTAGTACACATGGAATAATCATGGGTCACTTAGACCCCCATGAAGGAAGAGATCTAGATAGAAAAGGTGAGATCATGAACTAGTGATCCTCAATAACTTAAAAGTTGGTGATTGGTCACCAGGTTAATTACATAGAGCAAAGAAGATTAGTGACCCAATGAATAAAGTACTCATGATTTGTCCATGTGGGCCAATGAAGGGTCATCATTTCTTCTCATACCAAGATCTTTGCATTCAGATATTTATACATGTGGAAAGGAGAACACATGGTATAAACTAATTAAATTATATAATATATGTGGTGCTAGATTGAATTTTACATGGTCTTCTAGTGTAAAATTTGGATTGGGGACGTCAAACTCTAAGACTCCATTAAAATGACTAAACGCTCATTTTTTACTCATAAATTTTGACTGGGAGCTCCAAATCTGACAAAAATGCTATGGTTGGAAAGCTTATCGAAAGATCTATACATTGGGAATAAATTTGGGTAAAATTGATCAAATTTTTTATTGCATGTTTTGTGACCTAATTTATGATAACATTTCCTAGAATTTTCCACCATCTATCAGTTGATTCCTCCATTTTTCTTTCCCTTGCATGTATGTAGGACCTATATTGTGTTTTTTAGATGATATTTGATTCTAAAGGAATGTAATTATTCCCATATATATTTTATGAGATTTTAATTAGTAAAAATAGGTAATTGATCCATGGTGGAGCCATTTAAGTGATTTGTGGATGTTTATTTTTCTTCTCTCATTAGTTATCCACATTTTACAATCCCCCCATTTCCAATTCTAGAATGTTATAGCATTTTCTAAATTGATGAAGTGGTTAATTCATTAAATAATTTATTATCTTTACATTATTGGCTCGATCTATAATCCCTTTTGGTATTCTAGTATGTAGGTGTCCATTTTCAAGTTTGTTCTAGGTGTTAGAGTTAAGATTAATAGTAATCATATAAGATAATCTAATAAAGGTCTAAAAGAGTATCTATGTATGTTTTTTTTATCCATTAATGAGATAGTTTATTTAGATTAAAGTTGTCATTTGAGTCAGAAGTGTATTCTTTTATATTATTGAAATTATCATTTGATAATTAGGTGTAGAGATCAAATGTGTAATCACCAAAGCACTTAATCATAAAAATAATATGAAATTCTAATTTCATTTGCTCTCATAAAACTTATATAATGCTATATTTTATATTATAAGTTGTAATATTTTGACAAATAGGAAAATATCAATGTATATGGTTTCTTAATTATTTGAATTGTTGAGAATGGAAACAATTGTGTAGACTGAATAAATTATTTTTCTATTTTTGAATCTTTCTTCTCAACTTTGTAGGATTGGCCCACTAGAAAATGCACATTTGAAGTTAAGATGGTAAAAATCCCCCTCTTTTATTAAATATTGTTGCACTAACTCCTTATGATACCTCTATTCAAATCATGTATAATTTAGAGGGATATTTGTTATGACTTTGAATACATATTTTTTTGCAATTATATGTTCATTTATAACCCTTTCCCATACTTAAGTATTATTTTGATCTTATTTCCAATGAAAAAAAATTGGGTGGGAAATAATAATGGTTAGATTGTTTGCGTGGGTCTGATGTGTTGTATTTGCATTATCCATGCCATTCGAAATCACTTTGGTTGCTTTAGGATCTCCCTCCTAGGTTTCACATACCCCAGAGAGTAAGAGGTCAACCACCCTTTATTTTGTTTCCCTTAATCTACCTGTGATGAGAGAACATCCAAAATTATATAGTGGAATATCTTTCTCTCTTCATTCATCTAATTAAAAGAATAGATTTAGGAGCTAAAATATTCAAAACATAGTTTCAGTCACATGGAGAGATTAATTGCAATAATTTGGTATTGAAAATTTCATACAAATGGTGTTAGATATCAAAAAAATTGCTATGTTTTGGAAAATTAGAGTGTGAGAGATTTATTTTCATGTTAAAATTTGGGATGAATAAGGTATTGAGAATTTGAAGTTGAAAAATGGTTTTTGGATGAGAAATTGACTAAGTATGAGACATGTGTGAAGATCAAGGGATGCACACAAAACCATAAACAAAGTATTTACAAAGGATAAAGTAGTGTGTGGAAGGACACATGGTATAAATAAAGAATAACATGCAAATGGTTACGTTTAGGAATAAATAAGCCAGTAGTTAGTCAGATTTCCAAGGAGGATAAAAATAGGGAAAAACACGGGTTAACATTATTGTCAAGGCAAAGCTAAAAATAGAAAAAAAACATGGATAAATTACATGCAAGGCTAATTATAGATTTGAAGCACATACAAAGGAAAATATATTTATATAACATGTGGAATAGGCTATTGATAAAGATGGAACTTACATGTTTAAAGTAGGTTTCTTATGAAGAACCAAATACTATGCATCTATTTATATGAAGTGTGAGATGCAAAAGCATACAATCTATGTATAGGAGTGATCTAATTTTGGATTAAAACATATAATCAGAGAGAAAAAATATCACCCTATATATAGTTGTCATTATCCATGTATTGAGTCAGCTTGAGTAAGTGTGAGAGAGTTAGGGTCCATGAGTCAGCCCGAATAGAGTTTGAGTCCATGTATGAATCCTTCCTTGCACATGAGTCTATAAAAGGAGGTTGGCTTAACCTAACATATTATAATACATCACGAGTATATTGAATATAAATCTCGTTTTGGTTTATGATCAATTATCTCTATGAATATTGTATATGTTAAAAATATTAGATAAAAGTTAGAAACCAAAAACAAAGAAATTGATTCCTAAATGTAATACATTCAACAATGCCTCTGATTGAGCTAGATGGAAGAAAGAAATAAAAGCAATTCCTTCACTTATCAAATTAAGATATCCTTGATGCTTTGATGTGCTCAAGATGGTGGATTGAACTTAGTTGCTTCATATTTTAGAGACACTTGGGCAGCACCTCCCCTTGATTTTATGAAGATTTTGCTTGATGAAGATGATGACAGATAGATAGGATTGTAGAATGGTAATAAAATGGATTTGCTCGATGAATAAAAGAGCGGAGATTTGTTATGTATTTATAATATGTTCTCTCATGGAGGATGAGATTTAAATTTATAGTTTTTGGGTTGAGGATTCAATGGCTAAGATGAAGCCATGTTGGATTTGGATCAAGGTTGGAGAGTAAATGTAAGGAATGGATAATTCTATAATTTGAGAGAAGATTCAATAGAGAGTTGAATATTTATTTGAATTTTTAAATGAAGGGAATTTTAGAGGGGATTCTAGAAATATAAGCTTCTATATTTAGAGTTGGAGCAAGTGATTAGGATTATTATTATATTAGGTTAATAAAGATGATTAGGAGTGATATTAATGGAAAGGATAGGTGTAGGGATGTGTAGAGTAGGTGGCAGGTGAGATATAGGAATATTAAATTCCTAGAAAAATTTTAATAGGGATTATGGTGATAATATGGTATAATAAAAGATTAATGATGAAAATGGGATATTGGATGAATTAAAATGATTAATGATGAAATGTTTGGATATTTGATAAATGATTAAAAGTGGAAATATGATCAAATGGAATATTAGATAAATGATAAAAATGTGATAATGGGATTAATAATAAGTAATCTCACGATTAATTATTATGTGGATAGTGATGATGTTGTTTGTGAGACAAATTAATTGCAATTGATCATGTTGACATTTTAGATGTATACATTTTCCTCCTCTTTGAATGGTTATTGCATAGAAATGACCATTCAAAAAAATAAGTATAAAATATGTTATGATGGTGATATGATGCTCCCTTGAGGGGTTCGGTGGGGAAGGAATGAGTCAGGTAACCACTCAAAAAGAGGAGAGGAAAATTTTGAGAGAGGATGAGAGGATGAGAAGATTGGAGAATTTAGAGGATTAGATGATTAGGATTAGGATTAGAATAGTAAAATATTAAGAGAGAGGATTATAGGAATAGGATATTATGAGAGAGGATTAGAGGAATATGAGATAGGATTAGAGGAAAGGATGTTAGGAGAGAGGATTAGAGAAATAGGAGAGAGGATTAGATGAATGGGAGATTAGAGGATTGAGAGAGAGAAAATTTATAAGAGTAGGAGATTAGAGGATTAGAGGAGGAGGAGATATTGGAATAGATAATGCCCCATTTAATGATGTATGACAAGGGTGAAGATTTAACATGTTGAATTAGAGGATTCCAAAGTCAAGGGGTTAGGTGTTGAGGATTTTTGAAGATGTTAGATGTCGAGATGACCCAGTCAAAGGGGTAGGATTTGATGATTTGAGGATGTTGGATTTTTTGATGTGATATTTGAGTATTTATTAGATAAGAGGATAGATGATAGGATGTTGGATTTGGAGGATTAGAATAATGAGGATATTTGGATGAGAGAATAAGGATTGGTTTTTGATTGATTTTGATGATGAGAGGATGTTAGAAGATGCCCCAACCAGGGGGTGAGGATTGTGGATGTTGGATGTGAGAGAATAATATTTGGATGTGGATATTGATTGATTGATACATGATGAGGTTAAATAGTTATTTATATAACAATGAGGATTAGGTTTGTATGATGATAAGGGGATGGGATACCATAAGTTGCCCACTATTATCATCATTATCAATTTTGATTAATGGTGTGGAATAAAAAAAGATGCACCAAGGTATTGAGAGCATGATGTCATAATTTCCAAATGTTCATGTCCTCGTATCATTATAAAAATTAATATTATGATGATCCTCATATCATTGGCCTATAAAAAGTGTCCTCATATTATCGAAAATAGTAAAAAATAAGTGTCCTCATATCATTGGACCATGCAAAACAAAAAGAAATAAAAGTGGCCTCATATCATCAGCCAAAATGTAAATGAAGACAAGAAATTAAAAACACACACATTGCATTTCATATTAAAATCATTCATTTTGTGGATTTTTTGAATGTTTTTATTTTTAGATTTCATATTTTCTGGATGTTTTTGTTTTTTTATGTTGGATTTTGGATCTTTAAATTATTTGATGTTGGATTTTTTTTACGTTGGATTTTGAGATTTTAGATTTTTGGATGTTTGGATTTTTTAACGCTGGATTTTTGGATTTTAGATTTTGGATGTGTTGATTTTTAGATGTTATATGTTGAGATTTGGGATTTGGGATGGGGAGGGATGGTTGAGGATAGGTAATATGAAAGGATTCAGAATGGGATAGCTAATGGGGGGATGTGAAGGGATGTAAGATGGGATGTGACTTTCTCATATAAGTCCCAAAGTGTGTTTGGGGTAGGATGAAAGGGAAGGATTGAGGGA
Organism: Taxus chinensis; assembly: GCA_019776745.2. Taxonomy (NCBI): domain Eukaryota; kingdom Viridiplantae; phylum Streptophyta; class Pinopsida; order Cupressales; family Taxaceae; genus Taxus; species Taxus chinensis. Next base: position 498,327,570 of record CM034153.1, read on the forward strand.
AATTGGACATGTTGGATAGGATAAGGATATGATGAGGAGTTTATGATTTATGATAGGGATTGGTTAATAGGATTGAAGGATAGGATGAGGATTTTTTTATGTTGGATAGGGATTGGTTAATAGGAGTGAAGGATATAGGTTAGATGTGAGATGGGATATAGATAAGATGAGTGATGTGGTATAGGATAATATGGGGATTGAAAGATGATAAGATATGCCCCCAAGTATACGGAAGATGGATTAAGGTATAGTGTGTGTGTGTGTGCCCCCATGTGTAAAGTAGGGTGACCTTTATGGATGGATGAATGGGTTTGATTTTCCCCTAAGGTAGGATGGGAAGTGGGGTGTATCTGAAATGGAGGATTCCCTCAACGGATGATAGTGAGGTTTCCCCCAATCATGAGGATGACATTTGAAAAGGGTACATGAAGAGGATTAGATGAAAAGGAAAGGATCATCATTTTCCCATGGATGTTCGATCCAAGGGAAAAAGGATGTGGATGTGATGGATGGAAGGAAAATAACATCAGTGATTAATAAAATATGAGCCTTACGGCACATGTTATAAGGCAAGAGTTGGACTAAAATAAAAGTGTGACCAAGATATAAACAATACCTAGAAAAATGCGAGCCTTATGTCTCTGCGAGATCAAATTGTTTATGATTGTGATGGTTAATTACCACTTGAAGTGAGGACTTAATGGGTAGTATGTGAAGATAAACTATTCAATGCATAGGAATTCATTAAGTCAAATAGGTGGATGGAGGGTGAATAGAAGCCTCAATCGTGCATTATTCTGTTACCATCTAGGAATCCATAGCCTGATGGGGATATATATGATTTTGGTCACAACATTTCTCTACTGCCATCCAAACGTCCATATCCTCGATAGAGTTGCTAGAAACACCCCTAGAGAGAGTTATGAGGTGGATTTTATTTGATATTTTTAATTTTTAGATGATTTTTTCTTTTTGATATTTGGATTTTTTTGCACAAATATCTTCCACTCTCTTGAAAAATCTCAAGGGGTTAAGAATCATTAGTGTCCTGATGGGGGGATGGAAATGAGTGCGGTGACGAAATTAGATAAAGTGTTAAAATATCAACCCAAGGGTATTCACCACAAGTTGATTAAGTGTGTTAAAGTGTGGGGATCTCTAGTAGGACAATTGTGTTAAGTTGTTGGGGGTAATGGTAGACCAAGGTCACATGATTGTAGTAGGTACTATTAGCTTACAACATGTGGTAGCAGTTGATCAAGTGTTCAAATGAATGGATTGGAAGAGGATATGAATGATTGTGATGACAATAATGGATTATATGCAAAGGGATTTGGATATTGGATGGAAGGAGGATGGGTGGGAAGGAAACAACATATGTGCACATGAGACAAATTATGTGTTCAATCCATTTTTAGGTGTTTGGTATTGGTAGGGGGATTAAATGATTTGTGATTAGGTTGAGTGGTTAGAATGGTATGATCAAAAATAGGAGTTGTAGAAATGGATTGTGATGGAGTAGTGGGAGGGACGTTTTTGCTATTAGGTTTATAACTTAAGCCTATATGACCTAAATTTTTACGAAGGGAGATGGGTTCATGAATGCCTTATTCATGGATGCCTGAGAATTTTCCTCGATGTTTCATGTTAGAAAACATATTTTAGGATATAGGATATGATGTGGATGGGGAAGATGATTCCATGTGGTCATCAAGAGACTGGGGGGTTATAGTTTTATTATCCTCTAAGAGGTCGGACTGGTGAGATTTGTTTTCTTTTTTGGTTAGTGAGGGATTTTTGGATGTACGATGAGATTTGGATGGTTGATGATGTTTGGATATTGAGTAGGATTTTGATGGTTGACTATGGTTAAGAATAGGATTGGGATGGAAAGGTGGTGGATATAGAGGTATAAGGATAAGAATTCCTTAGTTAATGAGATTTTGGGCATAAGACCTAAATTGTATGTAATGTTTGGTTGAATGTCCATGGGTGCAATGGAAGTCACAATAATAGTGTTCCCTATACCAAGATGGTTTGGAAAGGTTTTGATTGTGTGATTTTTTGGGGGGATGGATGATCATGTTGTAGGTTTTTAGATGACAAAAGATGGTGGTCAAGGATTCTCCTAAAGGAGTGAAGTGGTTTGGGTTAAATGGTTTTGGGCGAGTAGGAAGTAAAGGTGCAAGATTGGGTGCATTATGATATATTTTGGTTGATTTTGATTTATGAGTTGGATTAGATTGTTGTTGCTTAGACGATGAAGGGGGTGGATTAGGATTGGGGGTAGAAGTGGATGGTTTGGGCTTGGAGGGATCATCAAGATGTTGGAAATGAGGTGTTGTTTATGACTAAAGATGTCATGCGATCTACTAGTGGTGGTTCTTTCACCCCCATCCCTAAATCATGATGGTAAAAGACACTTGTCACGATCTCATATCAGTTGGTTGAGGGAGAATTCTTTTGATTTGGTAGTTCGTAGTCTTGCAAACCTTGCAAAGTTTAAAATTGCCTTCTTATCCTGGATAGCCTAATAAACAAATGCATACGGAATCATAAGTGAACATCATTTGGTGAGGAGCATCTTCGTGATCTCGTAGTTAGCATTCTTGAAATGTTTGTATTGCTACAAACTACCTTTATATTTCAAAGCCCAAAGAGATGGATACGATGCGACACATGGTGGCATCGTATAGCCAAGGTAAATTTACAGCCCGTAATTGGTAGTTTTTTCACTACTTCCATTTGCTCTCCTATCCCCACCTACATGTGGAAAATCTATCCACGTGTAAGGCCCATATTCAAACTTGAATTAAGAAATCAAAAATTAAAAATATGAAAACTCTAGGAAGATGTGTACCATTAATAAATGCATCTAAATAACTATATGGTTAGAAAATTAGGCTAAATTCCACACTTTACATTCAAATTTGAAGTTGTTGAGAATTTCAAATCCCTAAAATGAGAAAAAAAAACCATAATTATAGAAATTAAGATGTGCATAAGTGTGTTCAAAGTGTGAATGGTGTTTAAAGGCTATTATTGGTTCAAAAAGAAGAAGTTGTTATTTCCTTGGCATGCGGGTAAGCCCTTAAACATGGTATATCTTTGTTGTATTTTTGTTATGAGATTATGTCAGGTTATAAGGGAGATTCTTAGCGACACATTTCCCTCTGAATTAGTGGTTTCATTTGATCTCAGATTGAGATTCTAATAAGTTTGAGGGTTTGAGGCATGATATATCCCTTACTCTTTCGAGCCACTCCTAGATTCTCTCACCTTGGTTCAAGTAGATCCATAGAGTAGCAGGGTAATAGCCACATCCTTATTTGCATGCCTCCCTATCATTCCCATAAGGCATGTCAAGATAGATAGATAGAATCAGACCTAGCTAAAAAATGACACATCAAGAGGTATATCATTTCTCATTACCTCCTCCTTAGTACTTTCCTTTTCTGGGTGTTATATTAGGAACCAACACATAGATCTTGGGATCTCTTGGAGATTTTTGATGCTATCAACCTTCAGGTAGTGCCACAGAAATAAAACAAAGAATCATACTAGATGGTATCTATTAGATCACAATTTTCGCTAGTTGAAGATCTCGTCTAAGGCAATGAGTAATATGTTAATATGATTGTTATGCCATCAATTCTAGATAATGAAGTTATCTGGAAGATATTTTATAGTAATGAAGAAAATGTTTAATTTATTCAAAATGAATTTGAGTTCTCATCAAAGATGAAATCTGATTTCCATGATATCTATGGTAATCAAATCATTAAAATAAGGAAAAATAAATTACCCAAAGGATTCGTCACTCTTGAACACATTTTCAGTCCTGATTATGAATTTATAGAGGAAGAAAAGAATATAATAGCAAGCCAGGAAGATTGATAACCAGTCACTATTTCACAAGACAAGGAGCTATTGCTTGGAAAGGTATGTGATGAAGATAAAAATAAATCTTTTATCTCCTTATGTCAAGAATTTAATGATGTCTTATCATGGAATTATGAAGATCTTAATGGTTTTAACCCCAATATTTCTCAGCACACCATAGATCTTGATCTTAATGCCAAGCCAACTAGACAGAAAAAAAGGTCTATCAACCCCAAAATAGAGCCCCTCGTGAGGAAATAATTATCCAAGAAAATAGAGTAAAAAATCATATTACCCCTAAAATATTTCTCTTGGGTAGCTAATTTGGTTCCAACTAGGAAGAGAAATGGAGAAATTAAAATTTTTGTATATTTCAAGGATTTGAAAAAAGATTCCCTAAAATATCATCATCCTCTACCTTCTATGGAGAAAAAATTTCAAATGCTAGTAGGAGCTGAAATATTTTCTATGCTTGATGGCTACTCAGATTTCAATCAGATAAAATTTAGAGAAGAGGATCAGTTTAAAACTGCATTTATAACTAAGTGGGGAACATATGCATATCAGAAGATGTTCTTTAGTTTATCAAATACAAGTGCCACTTTCTAAAGAATAATGGACATTGATTTTACAGGGTATATTAATTATTTCATCCTCATCTACTTGGATGATATCTCTATTTTCTCAAAGGAGAGTAAATACCATATAAATCATCAGGAGAAACTTTTTGAGATATGTAGGGAGTTTGAGGTATCTCTTAACCCCAAGAAGTGTAATTTTGTGGTTCCAAACAAAAAAATTATAGGTCATATTGTTTCAAAATATGGTATTGTCATTGACCCTAAAATAATATCATATATCCTTCCTCTCTCCTTGTCAACTCACAAGAAGGATCTGCAGTCATTCATTGGAAAGATCAACTTCGTTGGGAAGTCTATTCCTAATTTTACAGGATTGGTTAAGCCTATCACTTTTATGATCAAGAATGATTTAGGTTTTAAATGAGCCAATGAGGGAAAGAAAAAATTTTCCAACATCAAGTAGGTAATTTCTCAAGCACCCACACTTATTAATCTTGACTATTCAAAGGATTTCATTCTATATGCATGTGGGGTTGACACTAGCATTTGTATTGTCTTAACACAACAAAATGGCCAAGGTTCAAAGTAACAAGTAACATTCTTCAATCAAATCCTAAAGGATTATGAATTAATATGTAGCCATATATAAAATTAGGTCTTTTTCATCATGATAAATCTCAAGAAATTCAAGAGTATGATTTCCACTAATCACATTAAAGTTTTAGTCTCGCACCCTAGTGTCAAAGACTTCATTATGGGAGTAGAAATCAGTGACAAAAGATTCGGATGGGTGAATAATATTATTGAGTATAATGTGACTATTAAAACCACAAAATTGGTGAGAGGTAGAGCACTTTGTGAGAAGATAGCTTTAGATTCTCAAGATAATCAAGAAACCTCCCTCTTCATGGAAAAATAATTTCAAGGTATTACAAATCCATAAGATATAGGAAACCCACACAATAGCAAAAATTAGATTAATGACATGGCCACATTTATATCCATTTTTGTATATCCTCCTAGCCTAAACAAAGTAAAAATTAGGAATATGAGCTTGCGATCAGTTCCTTATGCATTGATTGATGGGATTCTTTTCAAGAGGAACATTGATGGAGTGTTTATAAGTTACATTGAGGGTGAACATTTGAACAAAGTATTGGAGGAATTCCACAATGGTTTATTCAATGGAAAATTCTCTGATAAAGCCACAACTATAAAAATTATAAAGGCAAGATACATCTGGCCCACATTGTTTTCATATGCTCATAAATGGGTCAGAAAATGTAAAGAATGTGTTTTCTTCCCTGGTAAAAAGAGGATGAAATCCCTCCCACTTAATCATATTATGGTGGATGAACCCTTTTCTCATTAGGGACTTGATTTCATAAGCATGATTAATCCTCCATCAAGTGTGGTTCATAAATAGTTTTTGACATCAACTGATTATTTTACTAGGTATAAAGAAGTTGTGTCACTCGAGGAAACTACTGAAGTATCTATCCTTGATTCTCTTGAAGATATTGTGACAAGATTTGGGGTCCCTCAAAAAATTATCTCTGATAATGCAAAATTCTTCCTGGGCTCAAAAATTTCTGATTGGCCTCTTGGACTTGAAATATTCTTGAATATCTCTTTCAATTACTACCCTCAGGGTAATGATTTAGCAGAATCTACTAATAAGAACTTGATCAAAATCATGAATAAGAAAACGGAGATCAACCAGAATCAGTGGTATATGAAGGTGAAAAATTCTCTTTGAACTAATATAATTACATCAAAGAAAGAAGTTGGCAACTCTTCTTTCATACTTTTATATGGTAGAGATTTCAAGCTTCCTTTGTCTCTAGATTTTCCTTCATTGGAGGTAGCTCAGAAATTAGAATTAGAGGGTACATATCAGAGAGAAATCAAAATGGCATAATTGGTTGAGCTCAAGGAATTGAGGAAATTTTCTATTATTATATTAGAATAACATCAGAGGGAAACCAAATAGTGGTTTGATAAGAAGGTCAAGGCTCAAACCTTTGAAGTTGGAGATTTGGTCCTTAAATGGGATGCATATAGACCTAAACTAGGAAGACACTCTAAGTTTGATACACTTTGGAGTGGCCCATAAATTATAACTACTTGCAAATATGCCAAATATTCTGAGTTTTCCAAACTTGGTGGGAAGACAATTCAAATCCCCATAAATAGGATTTATCTCAAACCTTCTCTTGATTTGGTTCTTGCATCTTGTACATATCTATTTTTTTATTTTGATTCTCTATGTGTTGGAGGTTCCCTCCTTTTGTTATATGTTGATCGTAGATTGAGTGTGTTTTCCTCAATATTTGTGGTGATTGTCTTTTTTTTAATAATTTCTTGTGCACACTCTACATGTTTCCATTTTCAACATGTATTAATTTTTATGTTTGTATATAGTTTTTGAGCCTTATTGTTGTTGCACGGTTGTGTTCAGAGCATGCTTCATGGTGAAATCACAAATTTTTGGGAAAATTTTCAAGCTTTATTTACATCTCCAAAGATCATATTTCATGAGAAATTCATGCAGTTCCTGGTTAGTCCTAAGTTAATGCAAATTTAGGGGTAAGATTTTCAATTTTTGGATAGCTTTTTCAAAAAACATAGGTTTGACTCTGTGCCCAGTGGATGCCCAAAAGACAATTGATATCTATCTAGCAAGAATATAACCCTATTGAATCACCAATTTTTTGTAAAAAATACGCCCTCAGGCTATTTTGATAACTTTAAAAATCATTTTTGGATTTAGGTAGTGTTTTGTTGCAAATCCACAAAACATTATCTTCTGGTGTTTTGCGGAATTCAGGAAGAGAGGAATGTGAGAAGAAAAGAGACTTATGTGGAATCTTGTAGGGAGATGGATAAATAAAAAAACATTGGTTTTTCTCCTTGGATGTTGTGATACAAGGTTAGTGAAGGTTATATTCCACGAAGGATCCAAAAATTTCAGTTTGGGGGTGGCTAAGATAAGAATACGTGAAACACTATCTCAATGTTCAATGGGTTTCTTAAGCATCTAGTGTTTTGTGAGTTTCCAAAGCAATATAGAAAATAAATGGTCTACCATGGAACCCAATGGAGTATCAATTGGTCTAGATAAGGGCTTGTATTTGGTCTAGAGTTGGTGTACTAACTTCGTTCTGCAGGTTCTCCTAACTCGTGGAATGAAGGAGTTGAACTCGGGAGTTATGCAGGTTTTATCAAGCTAAGGATGTGATATACGAGGGACATGAAGATTTCATCATTCCACGATGTAGGAAACAAATTATAATGATGTAAAGATAAGAAAGTTGAAAAGTGATTAATTTCCAAAGCAGTGGAACACTATCTTAGTGTTCTGCGGGTTTCTTAAGCATATAGTGTTCCTCATATTTCAAAAGTCCATGAAACAGATGAAAATGGTCGCAAACCAAAATTTTGTGGATAAAGGGAAATACCTTTACAGGTGTTTTAAAAGGTTTTCCACTAAACATACAAAGCATACTCTCTAATTCTATGGAACAAAGGAATTTGGAATACAGGCTCCCAAAGCTACATAACAAAGAAATGGTATTCCGCAGAACATGAAAAACAAATTAAATGCACAGTTGGATGAAAACAAAGACCCAAATCCATGGAACATGTTTTAGTGTTCTGTGGATGTTAAAGAAATAAAAAATCATGAAGTAAGGTGAATTTTCAAGGAAGCCACAGAACGTCTGATAACATTTTTTACCATTACTTTGATCATAAAGTTCCAAATTGCATGAAACTGGAGGAATTTGAACCATCTCTTCAAATCCCTTATTTTCGAATGATAAAACACATGAATTGATGTTGTTTGGAAGGAAAAAATAAAAAACCCGGGAAGGGTGGAAGAAAAGTGTATTTTCAGCAAAATCAAACATCCAACCACCTCATCAGCTAAAAATTAATGTTTGATGGCACCCATGCCTTATCCTGTAACTTTGATGACATGAAATTAAAGTAAGAACAGTTGTCCATGCTTTGTATTTCAAGATGGTGGCTCGAGGTCCTTGGTGGGTGAATTTCATTCATTTTTGATTTGACCTTGTATTCTCTCTCTTTTCCTCTCTTTTTTCATATTCTTAATAAATATAGCAACTTTGGGAAGAAAAAAGGGTTCTCTTCTATAGGATTTTTGAGATCTTCCTTAAATTTTTTCAGTTTCCACGTCTTTAGACCCCTGTAACTTCATATTTTGCAATTTTTACAAACCTTTTCTCTATAAATTTAGGTGAACATTTTAATGATATGTAATTATGATTCATTCCTTTAAATGTTATGCATTTGATGTGAATCTTTTCCCTTATATCCTATTTTGAATATATTCACTTGCATCTTACAAGAACTCTATTTTTTTTAAATTCTTTCATATGTGGTTACATCTATGTCTTCATAGGTTAGAGTTGAACCTTTTTCAATTTGGTGCATCACCTCCCCTTTATTTTTCATTTTTCTCCTCCTTACTTTCACTCATTGGAATTGATAACTTAGGCTAGATGGTGTAGAGTAGAAGCTGGTATAGGTTTAGTTACAGTACATTGTTTTGAAGGGCACCAACCCATTCATCTAGATAAATATCATGAGTAACCCATGGACTTATGTTCTAACCACGTTGCACTGAAATTTCTGAACCATTAGCAGGGTGTGTATTTTAGCTCCAACGAGAACCTTGAAGAGTTTTATATAAAAATATCAAAGAATTTTTTTTTTAAAAACTTGTAAAGCATGAGATAATTCAATTGGTTCACATGGGTGGATGAGTCATAAATTTCAAAATACCTCCATAAAATCTTATAGTTGAAAAAATCACATGGGCGGTTGAGTCATAAATTTCAAAGTACCTCCATCAAATCTTATAGTTGAAAAAATCACAAAAGTGGTGTGTGATAAGTCATATGAAGTAATAATTAATGGTGAAGAGACTGAAGTGGTTCTGGTTTTAATTATAGAAACAATTAAAAGTTCAAATTTTGAAATTTATAAAGGATATTACTTGATTTCAATGCTTCAAATGGTTCTTAATTTAGTTACAGATCATGAATGACCTAAAAAAATTCTTAGAATATTTCATGTACATCATCATAGAGACTACGAAGTTGATGAAATTATACCAAAGAAAATCTAATTCACAGACACCAAATTTAACACATAATGAGGGATATTCCTTATCTTCCTTGAATTCATATGTATTTATGGATACTCAATTCAATAAAGTTTTGAGAGGCCACATTTAGATTTATAGTGACTTATTTTGGGAAATTCAAAGTTGTGAGTTAACTTTTAGAGGGAAAGATCTAAATGAGATAGGAAAAATTTAATATGTGTATATAAAGGAAATTAAAGACTCTAGTTTGCATCGGGTAGCTTCCAAGATGGAATCCTTCCCATGTGAGGACTTATTTACTTGGATGTATTCAAATGCTGCACCCTAAAAATGGTACAATTGTCTCAAATGCTTAAAAAAAGGTCATTCCATTAGTTTGTGGTAGGTATTTCAATGATATGTATCAAATGGACCTTCTTAACACCTTATATAACCAAACATAGTGACAAAATACATGAATGAAAATTATGTAATCGATGAGTTAACATAACAGTCATTGGATCCTGAGACGCTCAAGAAGAAACATAAGTTGGTGCTCCCCATTACCTTATTTTAGTATGACATCAAAGTGGGAATTGTGTTAATGAATAGGTTATATGGTGCTAAAAAGATATACCATGTCAACAAATCATGGGTCTCTCTACTATGGATGGTTATTAGAGGGAAGAAACATGGTTTTGGAGAATTATTAAAGTATAATTTGTAGATAGCATTGAAAAAGGTACAACTATGCTAAAAAAATCATGTTTTCTTATTTGATGAATGCCTTCTATGCACATTTGACATTTAAGGCCCCATTTCTAAATTATCTCCCTACTTCATTTTTTATTGTTCATTTAGTTATTTCTAAACTATACAAGCATAATCATTATGTTGGTATCTAGAATATTTTTGAGGTGATTTATCCAACAGTTTACCAAGAAATTCATGGTACACCAAGAATTATGGTTTTAACTTCTACTCAAAAAACATCAAGATTGTTGGAGAATATTTAATAATTGAGGTATGTCTCAGTCCTCCTCATAATCTACTAATATGGGTCCACAAGAGCTTTGCTACTATAGATATTTCCTATAAATTTAAAAATGGAATTAGAGGATGGTGCAAGTCAGTTTCACTAAGGCCCCATCATTATATCCCACTCTTGGTTGGAAATTATATGCTTACAACATACCATATAGTGCAAATGTTTTCTCAACATGAATTATATCAAGTTGTCATCTTGTACATATTTGAACAATTGGATACTCAAAGGAGATAAGGTGTATACTTAATAACCCTCTCCTATAGATATCCTAATTCTTATATGAATTCATATTCCTTAGAGGATCAAATCCACATGAACCCAACTTATGTGTGGGATGTGTTTTATATAATGATAAGGGGATCTATCCCTATATTTGAGCATGGAACGGTAGTAAAAAACAATATCATATAATAATCATCATTCCCTTGAAGATACAAGTCTTGACTTAAAAATAATATCCTATAAGGAGTGCATCCTCAATCTTACCCTATGGTATCTATGAATTTAATAGGAGTATCAATTCTACCTCAACACTGAGTTTCCCACCTATATGTTTTTCCTCAAGTGTTTTAGTGAAGGGAAATAATGTGGTGAGATAATTGGGTATTTATTTTTGAGTTGTCACTTATTTTGTTTTACATGGATCAGTTATGACATTTTCAACGGTTTCTCTTGTGGATATAGTTGATCAAGCTCAAATTGTAAGATAATTTGTTGTTGTTATTTTTGTTCCTACTTTGCATGCTTTAGTGATATCATGTTTAATTTTTCCCCTATAGTTGGGGTGGATTAAGTTCAAGTATAATAAATGGAGATTGAAAGTGAGTTTAAGGTTTAGAGTAAACCTACTCTTCCTCCTCAAGTTAGTGTAAGTCAAGATCATGCCCATCCTATTGTTGTTACTTTTATTGTTATTATTGTGGATAGTAGTGCTTCAATTCATGTTTTTACAACAATCAAAAAAATGTGGGTATTGAAAATATGGTAGTTTCTTCTCCCTCTCTCATCCCCTCTTTCATGGTTTCCACTTCACTGGTTTCCACTCCTTCCTTAGTTTCACTTATTCTTCACCCTGTACACTAGCTATTTCCATTTCTCCATCTACTTATTCATTCTTTACACACCAATCCTTCACCTCGTCCATTATTTCTACTTCAACCATATCCAAAACCAAATCAAGAAAGGTAATAATACAGTCGAAATCTCTAATGGAGATGCTCACCTCACAAGGATTGGATGTTACCATGTCTATTCCATTACTTTTGTCTCTTCTCCCATAGATGTTTCCCACGTATATTCTCTAATATTTTCCTACCTTCTTTGTGACATTTCTATATCCTTATATTTCCTCTTCCCCCACTCACTCCCTATCCATTGTATCTTCTCAATTACCACTAGTTACTACTACTTATGCTCAATAAATTGAAACACATCAGAATATGTAGCAATCTAAAAAAGATTGGTACAACAAAAACTTGTCAAGAGAGCTCAAGTACCCATTTACAAGACTCCATAGGTCACCCTGCATTACAACAAGAAATCTAAAAATATATAGAAGGTGGTAAAAAAGAGTAATTCATGAGAGTAAAGAGTTATTGTTGTGAACTTAAGAGGATGTGTTGACATTGAAGAAATAGAAAATGAGGGGAAGAGGAACATAATTTGCATGTGAACCCTTTAATTCCATATATTCCTCCCTACATTTTTCTACGAGGTTATAAAAACAAATCAAATAAAACTTCCTTCTAGAGATTAATTACATAGTCCTAAAAAATTTCATGGACAAGTGCATTTAAATTTGAAGGGATTAATTAGTTACTTTAGAAATATTGCTAAGAAAAAGGACAGGGAAGTATCTTTGATGACTACTATCAAAAACCACTTGAGTCAAATTTAAGATATGGAAATAAAATTGGAAGTAGTAGCCAGCATTGTAGTAGTAGCCAACATTGTTAGAAATAACTTACTACCCAATGCCCCACTCATAAGAATAAAATACATTATATATACAAATAAAGTTTTATCAAAATTAAGTGTATTATAGAATTATATACATCTCTTGTTGTTACAATTAAGTATATCTTGATTTATTTTGTTCTAACATCATTACATTATTTCCATAAGGGTTACACATCTAATAAATGAATTTAAAAGAAATTTCATGGCGGAACAATTTGACACTTTTTGGTTCACTTCATAGATTATTTTGGATAACAATTGTTAGCATTGGAAGGCATAGATAACATCATAATTCACCAGTTTATATTGGAAACCATGAGAATTATAGATATATTTGGACATAAATCTATTATTGTATGGTATTCTTCTTTATTTTGTGATAGGGTTAGTTGAAAAGGAAGATAATTTTATACCTATAATAATAGTTACTACCCAAATCAACCAGAGCTACCAAATTCATGTTGGCTAATTAGAAAGGTAAGTGGAAACCTAATTTATCTCCTATGTTTTTAGATTTGAACTTATGTATTTTATATATTCATGTGACACTCATTAAACATTGTATTTAGGAAGTATTTCCCTTGAGATGAGTTGTTTTTAAGTTGAGAGAGAAGATATCATAGGTATATTTGGTCAAGGATATAATTATCTCTGGTTACTGTTAAATTTATATTTTGAACCAAGGCACTTTGGCCTGTGTTTTCTCTATATTTGTAAACAAATCTTATTAATAATTATCAAAGGAGTATTCAGTTCAGAAGAAATTATAAATCTTGTGGGATATTCTATGACTTTTTATGATATGTTTTTTATTTCCTCTTTCACTTTGGATGAATGCATATATTAGAATCAATCCTCTTAATAATTACAACTATTTGTGAAAACTAAATTGTGTTTTGCTAGTTTAGATTAACACTAATTTTATTGAAATTTCTTATGTGTTTTGAATATTAATCTTGGATGTTCAACATAAATATTTTGGTTAACAAGACATATATGTATACTTTTAATAAAAATTTCCCTTCACACCCCCTTCACGTAGGTTATAACTCAGGAGTTGTTAGATTTTTCATGTTTCCTAAGATTCTGCATGTTCTGATTCACCAATTCTTTAGACATTATGAATTATGAAACATTGTATTTGCATTGATCAAAAAAATCTTTTCTACCTTACCCTTCCCACATGTTTTTATTTTTTGGAACAACTTAGAGTATTTTAAACATTAGGAAGCTTATATGAGTTTGAATCACCTTTTGGAATTACAATGTTGCATGACATATATTTCACCAATTGGTTATTACAAAACCACATACCAAGTAACTCATACACTAAATTAGTTTGAATAGTTATAAAATGGGTGGAGTATCTCTATAGGTATCTTTGGTGTGTATAAAACCCACATTAACACATCCTTCTTAGTCGCTAACACAATAGGGGAACCACATCTAGAGTAACTATGATGGATTACACCTTGATTAATCAAATATTTTAATTGTTATTTTACCTCATTGGTATCCTTCAAGGATGATTAATACAACCCAATATTTTGAAGAGGATTTTTGGGAACTAACTAAATTCCATTCTCAATAGGCATAACAAGTGGTAAATTTTTAATCTCATGGAATACTTATTTGAAATATTGCACCAAATATCCCATAAACTTATTCTCTTTACTAGCAACATGCTCAAGGCAATTTTATATGCACCCATCTCTTTATCTTGAATAACTTTCAAGATAAGAAAAGAAAAATTCCCACATGCATTAATAATCCTTTTAGATTGATATTTACGTACTAAAGATATTTTAATATCACCTTTGTAGGCTAAAATTATGTATCTCTTTCCATCCTTCACCAAGCAACATTGGTTGAATCTCCTCATGAAGATGGCATTTCAGATATACAAGTAAGGGTTACCAAACACACTACACACATAAAGAGGAACACCATCCACTATAAATTCATTAATGAAATGTACATTAATACCAAACTCAATTTTACATTACTTAGTTACCATGACGTCTACACCTTTCTTCACCCAACCCAAAACATATGGGATTGGATGATTGTAATTTTCCATCACCAAACTATCCATTAATTCCTTTCTTACTAGATTTTATTGTGAATGAAAATTAAACACAACACCTCCTTTTATTTTCTTTATTTGAATTTTAATATGAAAAATCTTAGAAATATCACTTCATGAGAGTTGCTACTACACAAACCTACCTCTCTATAGACTTAGGTACAACACAATGTGTCATACGCATTAAAGCTACAACCAATGTTATCACCTTGGATAGAGGCCATATAATTCTTATTTTTTCACTTATGAAATTCCAAGCATAGCTTGTATTTTTTTCTTTGGAATTATTCTCAACATCACAATGCCCATAATTATTTTTGTAACACTCAAAAATTCTCATGACCAAAACACCAAGATAAAGCTAGGATGAATTATTTTTATTTTCTTTTACAACAACACTTCGGCTCATATGTTACAACTCAAAAACACAAAATACATATACACAAACATGGTCCCACTCATACAACAGGATAATAAATGTACCTAACACAAAATGTACATATGACTCACAATACAAGGCCTACCAAAAATGCTTGCAAGGGGGTAGATCATCATTGTAATTCCCACTTATAAATCCATTTAGGAATATTGGATAGCCTTTGGTTCCTCCAAGATGATACACACCACATCAACTTCAACAATCCCCCTTATCCCTCCATTTAATACATGTACTTATACATCCACCAATACTATCCATGAATTCCATTGGTTCCTAAAAACCAAAACACACACAATCCCCTTATTCCTCCCTTCACTAACAACACCTTATCCCTCCAATAAAAAGGATCTAATCTCACTCTGACATAATGAAACTCACACACAAGCATCATGACCAAAGACTCACATTAATAATTTCTCAATGGATTGAAACATGAAACAATAATATAACTGTATGAGGGGGATAAGAGAAAATGGCTTACCCACGATGTACATGGGTTATGTGGTTTACATTTTCATTATAGTTAAATTTATTTTTTTTACACCATTGATTGTACAACATTTAAAGTACACAATAACATATGTTCTCATCTCAAAATTACATATTTCTCATTTCATTAAAAATTTTACTCATAAGTATTACACCTCATTTGTTTTTATCCTTTACCACAGTTAATTTTTATTTTTCAAATACTAGTTGGAATCATTTTTAAACACATATGAGTCACATAGAACTCATTTTCAAGCTAGGGATTCATGTTCCTGAAAGACATGTTTATGTATGAAACAATTCTTTTTATTTTCATTAACATGAGGAAGGATTAACATGAAGTTAAAACTAAGAATCTCAAGTTTAAGAGGGACAAATTTCAAGTTTCACTTTACTTCTAAAATCAACATATTATTAGACAATTTAATAATTACTATTGTTTATGGATTTTTTCCACAGATAGACTCTTAATAGATCTTAGGTTTAATATTCCAATTGCATATAAGATGTCTTAGAATTAACTTATTCTAATTTGTAATGTAACTATAGGGTCAACACTAGGATAGTTACAACAACTCGTATCCCACAAAATATTTCCACAAGCTAATGATATTTCCTTTCCACTTGTCAAGATAACACTTTTGTCTGTAAGGGATTAATAATGTCATTCACACAATGCTTTTTATTAGAAGATAAAAGTTACATTGAATCCAATTGCATGTTTAAATCTCACAATAAGAAAATTCATCAGTTCTATCACCCTAAATTGGTTTCGCTAGAAATTTGTTACCTGTTAGGGTTCAAAGTACCATTACAAAACATATCAAATTCAAATTATTCAATAATGAATTTTAGAATTATAGAACCTACATGTACAGTTTTTTCTCACCCAATACATGATAGAGTATACATAATGTAGTTGTGCCTCATTCAGAGTCACTCAAGTTAAGGAAGTGGTCTCATTTATAGGTTCCTCATATGTGTATGATTGAGAATGAGTTGTGAAATATCTGAAGTATTATCATATGGTGTACATTTTTATCAATATATTCATGGCTCAAATGAGAGGGGAATGCATAGTGGGAAGGTTTAGAGAACTCATTCATTTCTAATAATTTTATTATGTAATGTTACAACGTGACTACCATGATAACCAAGTTAAACATTTTTTTGATGCGACTAAAATAAAATAAATACACATACAATTAGAGTTCCATACCAATTACAATTTCATACATGATATAATCAAATGTATTCTCCTTTAAAATTGTGTTGAATGTGTGACTAATCATAAAAATAGTAAATTTCCGTATTCTAACAAAATAAAACATGTTACAAATTATACATAGCTTTAAATTTAAAACTTATCATTCCTTTCTATTTTCCTAGAGTTACTTGCAACATGTAATATCATGTAATCATGGGTAATCAAAAGATTCAACATGGACCCCCTATCCAACCAATTATGAAATTATTCATTATAAAATTCCCATCCCAAAACATATAAAATCATTTTAATCAATCAAAATAAAGATGGTAAGGAGAGGATTAAGTGTTATTGTCACACATTGTCACATTTCCAATTTTATTCCATTATTCTAGAGAAATAAAAAGGAAGGGGGATAAATAATCAACTCATGTAATGTCACATGTCTATTTTTTTCATTTTTCTAAAGAGAGAGATGGGGAGAGAGAAACATATTCAATTATTTGTCCTGCCATATTTCCTTTATGCTCAATTTTAGAGATTGAATAGGGAGAGAAAGCAATAGAGAAATTTTTTGTGTTCACATATTTATCATTTTTAATATCATTTAGAGAGATTTAATAATTTATAAAAAGGTTTTCCAAAATAATATTTCATCCCAATTTGAGAGGTTTATCGGGTAAAGTCACAAAACGGGTCGATGGACAAAACTGTAATAAAACTCAAATAGCCTAAACAAGCCACAAAACGGTCTCCAAAAGGGGGTAAAAATATGTGAAAGAGGAAATGATCACACCCAACTTGTTTTCCTATATACAAATACCACCAAGGAGCTAACCATGAAAATATTTAATGAACAACGCGTGTTTTGGAGGCACCACTCTAAAGTGAAACATCATAGTTAACAACTATTCCTAATATGGGGGAAATGGGGAAATCGGTGGCTAAAAGAACCAGGTCTCATTTGGAAAAAGGAAGTGTTAAAAAAAATAGGTGGGA
This sequence comes from Taxus chinensis, assembly GCA_019776745.2. Classification (NCBI taxonomy): domain Eukaryota; kingdom Viridiplantae; phylum Streptophyta; class Pinopsida; order Cupressales; family Taxaceae; genus Taxus; species Taxus chinensis. The sequence continues at coordinate 498,345,373 of CM034153.1, forward strand.
GAGTGGGGATTCAGAGCCTTAGGAGAATGTGGAAATTGTTTATAACTAAGGGGAACATCTTGGAAAGGAAGCTTTCCTCTCGGATTCAAAGGATCATCAGGAAAAGAAAGCTTACAAACCTGAGGAGTTAGTGGTTAGGAAATATTAGGAGAACTCAGAGGGAAAAGGATCCAAAAACTCGTATGAGATTATTGATAGTTTACACACTCTCAAAATTTCTCAGAAGAACTTGATCAAAGTCTAGGATTCAGTGGTCAAATCAAATCTATTCATGAGAGAGTTTGAAAATTGCAGGATGGATACTGATATAAATAGACATAAGATAAGCATGGTGACAATTGATTCGAGGGAGCTGTAAGAAAAAGTTGAGAAACTCACGTCTATTTTTCTTAGTGAAAAAATAAATAATCCCAATGAAAGATGTCTGGCCATGGAGAATGAGCTGCTGAAAAATGAAGGAGATTATTCTGCAAATCTGGGATGTTCACATCCTTAATGTCAAAAGCACAATTCACCATCTTAAACTCCTTGCTAAGATGATCCACTCCATGTAAATTGCAAAGAATAGAGAGAAGGATGGATCTGGCCCCAAAGTGGAGATAGCTAAACCAAATTATCAATTTTGGAAATCTACTATTGTTGGACTGGTTAAGGAATGGAATGGGTGCATGCATACAGTTGGTGCTCTGATTAATGAATGATGGATTTTCCGTCATCCTGGCTATTATGTTTCTTTTCTTTTTTCCTGTTGTTAGTTACCTGGCCCCTATTGTTAGTTCCATGGCCCCTCCTGTTAGTAATCTTACTTTGGGCTTATAGGGTGGTTTTTTGCTATATGGATTTATAGTTTTGGCATTTCATTATGCTTGGGCTTCAATGGATACTCCCTTGGTCCTTTTCTATTGATCTTGCACACTTTGTACGAGGTAGGGTCCCCCAACCCTTTTTTACCTCTTATCAAAAAAAACTACACTGCAGTCCAAAATAGCTCAAATTACCTCAAAATGACATCGTAAAAAAATGGTATTAGGTGACCAAAGGAATTTATGACACTTCTAATCAATTCTCACAGATAATGATAATATAGGGAAATTGACAAAATTAAAATGTGATACACAAAACTCATTTTGGAGGTACCATTATGTGGAATAACAAAAAATTGGCAGTTTAAACTTGCACTTGGTATGCCAAGTTGGCCCTAAAATGGGCATGTAAAAAGTGCTACCCAAATGTTGCATTGAAAAATAAATACATCTTGCAATTCTCAATATAACAGAAAAGGGGTTTGAGATAGTAAATGGTGTTTTTGTGATCCATGGTTCAGTTTTCATGAGACGATTCCAAATTGCTTTCACAACAAAAGAGTGGATGTCTCCTACGTATTTCTCTTACATGAGGTTAGGTACGCATGTCATAATGAATTCCAAACAAGGTGTGAATATTTTTTAAAGGTTATTCAGTTGTTTTATAGTCCCGGGAAACATTAACAAGTTAAAAATCACTACTTACAATCGGTATAACGTTACACATTCATCCAAGAAACATAAGTAAAAACTAATAATGTCCAAAGACAAGAATCAAATGATGAATGAAGACACATAGAGAGAGGGTGGGAGGAATCCATTCCTGTTTTAATTGGGGTTAAAAATTATTGTCGTGGTGCCCATGGCTATCCTAGCAACAAAAAAATACACGCACGTTATATGCCCCCATGCATGCCTCATCCATACATACATGCGCGGGTCCCACTAGTTGTGGTATACACACATTTCAGGAAACATTAAAATAAATACATATGAAATAAAATGGTGGCATGTGGCAAGTGATACATGGATTGGTAGGCTTGTGCACTTGTATGTGAGAGGTCGTGAGTTCAAATCACAAATTTTTTTGTGGTATACACATTATGTGTATACCACAAATCCAAAAAAAATCTAATTGTTGGGTTTTATGTCTGCCACATAGAAAATTTTTGGGTCCCACATGCGCATGTATGGATGCATGCCCATAATGGGGTCCATTTGATTCTTTTATCGGGATAGCCGAATCCGTATTGTTGGCCAGTGCACTCATTCCAAGAGACCACAACTAACAAAGCATTATGTCAACAAGTTTATGAGAATTGTGTATGCTTCATTAACATATTTCTAATCTCCCTGATACCAAACTTCTTGCCACATTGTGCGTAGGATAGGAGAATGTAACAAGGGTTGTGGATTCTATTTTCATGAATACTTCCAAGATTGATTTAGCACACCCATTTTGCACAACTGATTTCAAGCTCCAAGCTTGGTGCAAACTGGAGGACGTTGCCGGAAAGATAGAGTGCAATGCCTTTTTAACAAACTTATTTTTTTTAATATTTCAGCAATGTAGAAGGCCATTGGGGCGTATTTCAATGAGTCATTTTTCCAAATTTTCCACATGCCTAGCTAACAATAGACAAAAAAAAAACAACTTTCCATTATGCGTAGATTGATTTCCATGTTGTTCTAAATCTCCCATCTTGGCACGAGGTTGACAGGATACTGGAGGGTTATGGAGTATTGGCTTGCACTTAGCCAGATGCATTTTCTTTAGGTTCCAAGACCTCCTCTATGGCAGTCTCTCCCACAACCCAACAAGGAAAAAAATGAAACAAAAAAAACATAATTTCTCTAATATTTCATTATTTGTATCTTTTTTATTTTATTTTTCTAAATTTTCCATTTATTTTAAATATATTTTGTTACAAGAACATGTGTGGGGAACACTTGCCAAGTGTTGACATTTGGGATTCGATCTTAGCTCGATTGGCTGATGAATGATTTTAATGGGTTCTACCATCACAACGTGCATATCTTGTGGTTATTCTACAAACATTACAGTCTAAGAGGCACACAAATATATCTAAAACTTCATCAACAAAAAATAATCCTCCTTGTTTGTCCCCCCACCTTGTTTTTTTTATTTTTTTCATCTTAAACGTTTTATTTGTTTTATTATTTTAAATGTTTCACTTATTTTATTTATTATGTATTTCTGATTAAAGCTAAATAAAAGGGATAGAGGTATTAACAACCTCACTTAACATTTGATGAAAACCTCATAACAAGGTCAGCCACCAAATCTTGTCCTGAAATTCCTAGAAAGGATATAACAACTTATTTCACCCCTCATGAGCACATAAGGGATTCAACAATAGAAAACTAGGTCATCAAGGAAAGCTCATACACTTTCCAACCATGCACGATTGGGCAAGGCATTAAACTTTTAATATCCTTTTTAGAAAAATAATTAGCATTACGCTTAAATTTTTCCTTACCTTTCCCCTTCTATTTGGTACCACCTTGCCACTTGGAAGTGTTTTAAGATGTAAGTGGATCCTTTTTTTTTGTCCATATATATGTAGTGGGCTTAAATTTGTAGGCTTTTTGAAGAGGAATGGTCTCCTCAAATGACTTTAGAGTCCACTAACATACTTCATCAAGATGTCACATTTCACTAGATATTTTCCCATTTGTACAACCTTCTTGTTGTGTACTCTTACATGCTTTAGCATTGATTTTTACTAAGATATTACCAATACATGGAACTCTTTTCCTAATAAAAAATAGGATAAAATTTCTTCTTAATTAGCATCTTAAAATCATCTCACTTAGTAATAAGAGGAAGCTTCTTCACAAACAAAGTATAAACATAGATTTATAACCAAGTTTATCCATGATTAGTTAATTTTAACTTTGTAAAAGAAATATAGTTTCTTGCATTAATCTAATGTAAAATGAAATATGTACATCTAGATAGGATAGCCAATGATCTATCCTATTTGCATTCACATCCCCATCATATGACTGAATTTCTATCTTCACTTTGGATTTAAAAGGAAGTAGATATTGGTTGGTATGGGGTTATTCCTCATGTTTTGAAGTGTCCTCCTTATTTTCTTTCAACACCTCCATAGAAACACCAAGTTTTTCTATGAAAAAATCCATGATGGACTCTAAGCAAAAAAAATTGTTTATAGATGAGAGATACATGTTACTCCTTCAATCTTGTGAAATCACTTTTCTATTATATAATAATTTTCTTCAACATAATGAGATGTACTCTAGATCTCTTGTTTCTATCTTCTTCAAAGGGTATTAGGTTGTGGTTGATCACTAGTGTTTCTCACTGTAGTGATTGGCATAAACTCTAATGTAGTCACAAAATAAAAAATCACACAAATACTAATACAAACTAACTCTGATACTAATATGATATGTAAAGGAGGTAGATATTCCACACTAAATTTCATCAACATGGATCTTATAATCTGTAACTCAATAAGTGATTGATAAATGACAATTCTAAACCAATTTTCTTGATAAAACATATATGTTTATGATGGAATTAAAATTTACATAATATTGACCATAAAGATAAGTATGAAAGCAATATAAAAAATAATATGGATACAATATTTATCCCAGGGAAACCCGATGTGGGAAAAACTCTAATGGGTGAGGAAAATTCACTCCCCTATGGAATCAATTAGTGGTAATGATATACATATCAAGCTTTTTCTAATTTATTTCTTAGTATAACAAAGGTGTCAAAATCATATAGAATCTATATTGTGCTCAAATTATTAAATAAACCACAAAAAATGGTGTACATTGATTCAACCATTGAACGCGCTAACTTTTCCCAAAAGAGAAGAACCCTCAATTCAATGTTGAAAACCGCAATATTAATAAAACATTATAACATGAAGAAAAAATTAAAAAATAGAGTGTAAAGATTTTTGAAATGTGCAACCTCAAATAAGAAGATTTCTTCTAAAAGGAAAAATATCCATTTGAAACCAATTTTATCCATTGTTCTAATCACAGAGTTTTGTTTTAGAAAATTTGTAATGATACCTTTGAAATGTTTAGTAAAATTTAACACATACCCTTTTTATGTTTTGTATAGTTTCCATGCATAGACTATGTTGTCTACAATTATTGATGATAAAATCATGCAATTAAGGTTCGAATTCCATTTCTTATTCAATCAATATCTACAAATTTCCACTTCTCTGACATCCTTTCTACCTACATGAATAAGTATAAACCTTGTCGCATGTATGAGACATTTTATTTCACCTTAATTGTATCAACTTTAATATTAATTGTTGTTATAGTGATCTAAACTATGTAGTTCGCATCTATGGACTAATCCAAGTGGATACACATCATATCTACTATGTAGACATTCTTAAGTGATTCGAAACAAAAAAAATCATTGTTTGAATTATGGACCAACAATTTTTTTAGTTGTTTCTTTACTAGAATTATCTATTGATTCATGCATGGTGTCATAAATTTCTCTATTTTTGTTTCTCATGTACCTATTTATCAGTCAAAAATCATATATGTAACTTTAATTTATGGGGGAAACATGATCCGTAAAGTTCCTATTTCTAGCAATTAACAGATCCTATTTAGTGATAATTGAATGGAAAATAACATATTTCTTGTTAACCTATATAAATTGGACGCAATAAACACAACTATACTGTAAATTGAGAGACAATCAACAAAATAGACACAAGCTTTTATCTTGGAGAAACCGAAGGTGGGATAAAATCCAGTGGGTAAGAAAATTGGCTTCCCTTTCACTATGTAAATCTCCAAAATATAAATCTACTATCAACAAATGACCTTCAAGAAGTATTATCCACCCCCCTCTTTTTATTTGCTAGCTTGAAACTCTCAACAATACTAAACTCACTCACAATGAACAAAACAAGAAAGAAATCCAACTTCTCTATCTTGTTCACACTAGAATTCACTCAAAAAAAACTTGCTTGAATGCTTCTACAAGCTCATATTTATAGTTACTCTGCTCAAGCTCAAATGGAAAAATTAACAAAAATTTTTAGAAGCCCAAACATTTAAAATTGTTGAGTTTCCCAAATTTTGGAGCCATCAGGGACAGAACCGCTGGTGAAAAAAAAGCAGTGGTTACACAACCGACGGCCCCTATAACTAGAATTTGTGTGATCGTCATTGTGTGAAGAGCAATGGTTACGTAGCCATTAGGGTGGTTACATAACCGTTACCCAAAAAATCCCCTAAACATAACAACGATGGCCTGAAACGTCATTCGAAGGCGTCCGGATCACCCCCAGCCTGATTGGACCATCTCCTAAAGAAAGAAAAATTTGAGAATCTACACTGCAATAATCAAATATGGAGAATACATATAATTAGGTATTTTCAAATCCATTTTTAGATCATGCCTCCCCAATTTGAGGTATTTAAGTCCCTAAAAGCTTCAAAGATTGATGGGGTGAGGAAATTTCTCCCCACATCTTCTCTAGAATACCACCCATGTTCTTGGAGGTGTATATGTTGAAGTGTCTCAATGAATTTATCAGTATTTTGGACCTATAGTTCCAATTTTCCATTGTCTCTACATGGTAAACGTAAAACAACATCAATTACACTCTTAGGGAAATAACCAAAACATGTCTCAAAATGGGTTTACTGGTAGCAATATGAATTGCCATGTGATAAGGATGTTAGATATATACCAAATATGCATCCCAAGTCCTAGGATATCTCATAAACTAAACCAAGGTATCGATTACCACCTCTAGTTTCTCATTTGGTTGTGGATGACATGTGGTAGTCCTATTAGTATCCACCTTTTCTGACAAGATAGACCAATAATCACCAATGAACCATGAGTCCCTCTCTATCATAATAAAATTACGCAAACCAAAATGAACCCACTCATTATCAATAAACAACTCTGCTATAACACTGGTCCTCATGCGAGAAATGTAAATATACATTTTACCAAACTGATTTGTCACCATAAAAACATACTCATACCATTTTTTGGAAGTAGGAAATATGTCCATAAAATCCATAGAGAAACTTACTCATGGCCGATAAATAATTGATAATGGCATACATAACCCCAACTCTTCTTCACTGAATGAAAAAAAATTCCTGACAAGATTAGCAATTGTTATCTACATGTTTGGTTAAAACCCATACCTATGTAAGTGCTCAATAGTCTTTGTCACACCAGAGTGACTAGCCACCCTTGAAGTGTGTGTTTTCTCAAACAAATATTGTGGTTGTTGTTTCTTTTTGTAGGCATCATGCATGGACTACCTTTGGAATCCCAAGTCTGGAAGCAGACCACTGGGTAACAACTACATATCATGCTCATTTGGCCTATCTGAGGTAGCCCCATAGGCTCCTCTCTGAACTACTAAATAAACTTTCCCATATGTTTTTACTCTTTGTTAGTAACCACGTTATAAGTTGTCTCAGATATAACTTCCTCAGCTTTTCTATCCCTTAGAATAAGTAAATAAAATCTCCCACTAGCATTAAGTTTTCAAGCTTCAGTGGCACTTACCAAAGAAATCTTCAAGTCTCCTACAAAGGCCGAAATGACGTAGCTCTTACCACCCTTTGCCAAATGGTACTAGTTGGCTCTTCTCGTGAACATGACATCTCTGATATACAAATACATACTGACAAATACTACACCACACACATCAAGAGGAATAAAATCTAAAATAACTTCATTGATGAATTTTTTATCAATACCAAAAGTAATCTTACATTGTTTGGTAATCCTGATGTCAACACCTTTCATTACCCAAGATAATGAGTACGTACTTGGATGATTGTATGTTTCTGATCCATAGGAATCTAAAGAAACACCACTTCATTGGAACAACCAAAATTAGAAGGAAAATTAATCAAAAAAAGAGATCATATTATTAAGTTACAGAACCACTGCCATGTGTAGAGCGGTGGTTACGCAACCACCCCTCTGCATAGATTGGAAGTTGCGTAACTGTCGGTCTTCATTCACTAGCAGTCCTGTCACTAATGAAAACAAAAATAAATAAATCCATGAACAGTCATGAATTTCAAACATCTGGGTCTTGTTTCTTCCTCAGATGACTCTTCTTGTTCTCCAGTGCACGTGAGGACATGGGGAGGAAGCTATTTAAGAAAGAAGAGTGTGTGGAATTGATCCTGGAATATTAGATGGAGAGAAGTGAGAAAAAAACCATTGAGGTTGGAATTGTTGTTTAGAAGCAAGGTGTGAGAACAGAGTAAGCAAGTAGAGAGGGGTGGAAGTGACATTGTTTGCCTTCCTTCAACTTCTTGTAATATGTATTTTCTTTTGAATTGGCTGATATAATATTGGGAATAAATATCAATTACCCTTCTCGACTGGTTTTCCCTCAAATTAGAGGTTTATATGATAAAATATTATGTTTTGTGTTGAATTTTTTATCTTTCATTGTTGTAAAATAGTTCTACGTTTCGGATTTCATTCACTAGCCTTAAGAATTTTCATTTTCAAGTAAATTGGAAATAGGAACAGTATTTTGTAAATTTCCAAAGTAGAGGTTTACAAATCATTTTCCAACATCAACCTATCAACTAACTCTTTACTAACCAAATTATCTTGCGAACAAGTATCAAAAATAGCATCCACTTCGGTCTTCTTCAACTAAGTTTTTATATGAAAGAGCTTAGTAAGTTTATTCTCTTGAGCATCACTATTATTACCCGAACACACCTCTCTCATGGATGGAGGCATAACACATAGTCTCATCCACTTCTTTGCTGCAAAATACTTCCTCTCCCTAGAGGACAGTCATGGCCTTCTTATTTTTCTTATTTTTTAAGGGATGTAATTCCGGGTGGAACTTCCAAAAATTTTCCTTGGAGTGAGTGTCAACATCACAATGACCACGATGAACTTTAGTATCCTTCTTATAAATGGAATTAGCATTCTTCTTACCTTTCCATTTTTCCTCTTCTTTTGGCTTGATGTCATCTTATTTGTCTAAAGCATACTGAGAGGTAGATGAACTCTTTTTACTTGTCCATATTTAAATAGTTGGCTTGAGAACAAGCCATGTGTACATCTATTGGCTTGGCCAAGAGGAATGGTCTCCTTAAGTGACTATGAAGTCCACCAATATACTTCATTAAAAGGTCCCATTTTGCTATATATTTTCCCATCTGGACAACTTTCTTCTACAACTCACTAGTGTACTCTTGTACATTCTAGCCTTGCTTCTGCCTGAGATAATGCCAATACATGTACCTCTCTTCCTAATAAAAAATAGGATAAAACCACTTTTTGATTATCCTTTTAATATCATCCCACTTAGTAATCAGAGGAAGCTTCTTAAAAATCAATGAATGTACATAAATTTCAAACCAAGTTAAAGCATGATTGGTCAATTTTAACCTTGTAAAGAAAATTTGTTGGCTCTCATTAATTTGATGCAAACTGAAATATACCTCAAGTTGAGCTAGCTAATGCTCTATATTCTCCGCATTCATGTCTCCTTAATAAGGTTGAATCTCTATCTTGGCCTCTTATTTGAATGGAGGAGGTTTATGGATGGCACGGGGTTCTCTTATTTTTACTCACGAGCATCTTCTTCACGGGCTTCTGGTGTCTCATTTAGAACACCAAGTTTCTCCATGAGTAACCCTGTGATGGACTCCAATTCCCCTATAGACAATGAAATATTTCCCACATCCTTAGACAGACTTTCCACATATTCCTCCAACTTTTAGAAATTCTCTTCTCCAGTTTCATCTACATCTTCTCTATGAGCCATATCTTGAATTCCTTGCTTCCACTTCCTGGTGGAAATCTCTACTTCAAAAGGAATATGGATACCTTCACTATTTTATTTTCCCTTCTAGGTAAGGGGCATTTAATTGTAATATCAATACAAATTAATCATACAAAACCATACAAAAATGGAAAACTTAACTACTTTAATACCAATCTGATCTATAAACTACCTCTTTCCAACAATTAACAGATCATATTTAGTGATAATTGAATGGAAAATAACATATTTCCTTTTAACCTTTATAAATTGGAAGAAATAAACACAAATATACTATAAATTGAGATACAATCAACAAAAGAGACACAAGATTTTATCATGGAGAAACCCAAGGTGGGATAAAATTCAGTGGGTAAGAAAATTTGCTTCCCTTTCACTATGTGAATCTCAAAAATACAAATCTATTATCAACAAATGACCTTCAAGCAGGATTCTTCACTCCCCCTCTTTGTATTTTCTTTCTTATAACTCTCAACAATAATAAACTCACTCACAATGAAAAAAACAAGAAAGAACTCCAACTTCTCTATCTTACTCACACTAGAATTCAATAAAAAATCACTTGCTTGAATGCTTCTACATCCTCATATTTATAGTTAATTTTTTCAGGGTCAAACAAAAAGATGAATCAAACCATTTATAAGCCCAAACATTTTCAACTCTTGAATTTCTTGAATTCTAGAGTCGTAGGGGATAGAACCGTCAGTGAAAATAGAGCGACAGTTGCATAATCAACGGCCCCTATAACCGGTTGTTAGGTAACCACCGTAGGGGTTACGTGATAACCACTCTGTGAAGAGTGGAGATTACGTAACCACCGAGGTGGTTGTGTAATCATCACCTGAAAAATCCCCTGAATAGAACAATGATGGCCTAAAATGTCATTTGAAGGTGTTCAGATCATCCCCATCCTGACTAGACTATCTCTTGAAGAAAGAAAAATCATAGAATCCACACTGCAAGAATCAAATATGGAGAATACATAGAATTAGGTATTTTCATATCCATTGTTTGATCAAAACATACGAGAATTAATTGATGATAATTTACCAGATAATTCCTTTTTTAACCCTATTAGACGTATAGTATTTAAATTGACTCACAAACTTCAACAAGTTTTCCTTGATTTCCCTTTCACTTTTCTTTCGGCTCCTATGTTAAATTTTGTGCAATGTGTTGGCTTGTTGATTCTCTATATTACCTAAATCTTTGCAAATTATTTTAGATGGATTACCTTTTGGAAAATTTGGATCATTTTTTCCTTTGTTCCCCACAATTTGATTGGGTATGACCAATTTCTATAAACAATGGTGTTTTTGCATGACACTATTGGATTACCTTGTTCTACTCTCAGTAGGAAATAATACCCATTTTTCAAACCAATAATTTCATTGTTTCCTTTAAATTGATAGTTTCTCACATATTATTTGAATTCCACCATCTCCTCTATAAGATATGGTGCAAAGTTTCTAGTTCTCTCACAATTCCTATATGCATCTATTATTTCTTCCATTGTCCATATGTCATTTTGTTTTATTGAATCTAAAAGGTTTCCAAGTGTTCCATTTTTTTCTTATGTGTGTGACCAACTAGAAAGAAACTCACATTTATTCGGATGAAATTATTCTTGTAGATAGGGAAGAACAATTACTGCAATATAAATTTGTTTGTAATATAGACTATAAAATTTGAATTTAATTAAGAACTATATAACTTGAGAAATGTATTGAAATATGTAATTACTTGGTACGTTATAAAATTAATGTTTCATGTCTTCCTATGTCATCAACAATAATTTTGTGTTTTCTAAAAGATGTATCATATTTTAAATTCTCCCTTTTGTGTGTGTGTGTGTGTGTGTGTGTGTGTGTGTGTGTGTGTGTGTGTGTGTGTGTTAGTGAAAACTATGTTGCAATTGACATGTGCTACAGAAGATTGAATATAGTTACAAATGATCTTAAAGAGTTTGATCAGTAAGATGTCACTTAAGCAATATTTTGTGAATGAATAATGATTTTTTATTAAAGTGGCTATCAAAGTTAAACATACATTTTTCAAAGTTGTAATTTATTTGGTAAAGGTTGTTTCTATCACATTTAATTTTGTATGTAGTTATAGTGAATGTATTTTGTTTTGGTTATTAGTAGACTGACTACATTCATATTGAAAATATTATTTTTTATGGGAGGATATGTTGTAAATGACAAGATTTTTGTTGAAATTTAAATTACCTCTATAATATATCACTACATAGATATCTTAGTTGGCCTAAATTTTATGTTGTTACTGAATTATTTTCATGCAAAATGTCTAACATGAAAACTTTTTTTAAAATTGTCATGACAACCTAACCCACATTTGGAAATCCCTCTCTCAATCAATGTAAACCTATATTTTGGCCAACTCAGGTATTGTTTTACCCTCATAATTTTTAGGAGGAATGTTCTAATGTTATTTTCAAGTGTGTTGCATGTGCAGGGAGATGATTCAGGGATTCATTCAGAACAATTCAAAAGGAATTGCTCCCAGAGGCCCAAAAAGGCCTATTTTCAAGCTTTTTCACACTGGTGGACACCCCTCAAAAGCTAATTGTTGAGGCACAACCCACCTGGGAGTTTTGAAAAGGATCTATAATATGCAATGAAGTGATTTAGGAAATATTATGAAACATTTGGAACCTCGGGAAAATCTTCTCCAAAACTGGGCTATTTTTAGTCGGTGATGGGGATTATTTTTTCCTAAAAAAAGCTTTTCAGGTTTCAGATGGTTCAAGAAGATCCAGAGGTATTGTGAGATTATAATATAGTAATTGTAAATCTAAGAGTTTCTACTTCATTTTGTAAAGGTTTCAAGGGATTCTGAGAAGCAGATTTGCAGATGTTGGCCCGATAGTGTAGATAAAGACCTTTGATCCTAGCAATGATTCAACTGAGGATTATGGGAGTTACAAGGAGGTTTAAAAGCTGATTCAAAGTAAAAATTGGATAAAATGGGACCCTATACATTTTCAATAGGTTTAGTTGGACAAAGAGGCATATTTTTCTTCGGTGGCAGTTTGACCTTCCGGGAACCGCCCGTGACCAGAATTGAAAAAGGGGTTAAATTTAAAATTTAAAGAATAATCAAGCACTAAAAATTGTTTAATTGTATTAATTTTTTGTTTTACACTCAAAATTATATAAGGTTTTCTTAGGAAACACTAAGGGAAGCTCTTGTGGAAAGAAAGCACTTTGTCATGTTATTTTTAGCAGTGCAATGGTGAGAGCATGTTCTAAACATAGAAAATGCCCACTTGGATACCCCTTATGTATATTTTTCCCTTTGAAAAAATTAAAAATTTACATGGAGGACATAAAATTGTGCCACCACATGAGGAATAGAAGTTGTGCCACTTAAAAACAGCTTGGGTGGTTAGGAACAGTCTTCCTCTCACCTAACCCCACCTACCCCCTACCTCATGATGAGATGACCCTATGCGCACTTGGAATATGGTTATGTCCATTATTCCCTTTTCTAAATTTTCATGGATGACACAATATTTCTCCATGGAGGAGGAAAAGTTGTGTCACTTAAAGTTACAACCTGGGGTGTTAGGGAAGTGTTTCCAACTCACCTTCATAACAAATTATGGCACCTTCTTCATGATGATCCTACCCTATGCACATTTTTACACCCTTGATGTCCATTTTTTCCTTAATATATTTTTTAAGGTACATTATGGGTTTTGATATCCATTTAGAAAGTTGTAACCCCATCCTTAAGCCTCATCTAACTCGGGCTAAGCAGGGTGAGTTAAAACATGGGTTAGCTAGGTTTATGAAAGGAGGAATTGTATAAAGGTTGTATTTAGTCATTTTTCATCTATTTTTTGTCATTTTAAAATCCTCTTCACGTGTTCCATTACATTTATGCTGCTAAAATTTCACTAAAAATCCTCATGCTCCAAAACACAAATTTGCTCATTACTCCCAAACCCCTGCTCCGATTGCCATGAAATCTGGATTGTAAAATCCTTGCAAAAAAGCCTTTAAGGGGATTATCTACACACCGCCATTAATTATCCCTTCCATTTTTTTCATCCATATGAAATTTTCATTTAAAAATATTCATTTTTCATATTTACACAAACCTGATGATTGGAATCCTCTGAAAACTAGAGCAAAGGCCCAAAATGCAAAATATAAACTTCTACAATTGGTTTCATTTGAATCTAACGCCAATAATACCACTTTGTATTTTTATTAAGTATCTATTATATAAATTACTAATAATATTAATTCTAAAAAAAATGTGAATCCGGATGCCTTATTTCATTCCCCCATGTTTGAGACACTCAAAAAAAGGCAAATTGGTGAAACTGGCAAAAACTAGACAATCATGATGAACATGCTAAAAATGGTAAATGGATGAAATGAGATAAAAATTGTCACATATCATTCCTTCATGTATTTTTTAATGATCCCAGCATTCACAATATTCTTTCTCATAATTCTTAAGTAAATTCCCACATTCCCCAATGTAGTGAGCATAAAGTGCCTAAATGGGAAACTACCAGTTTTGTCCCAAGAACCATTTCACTTCATCTCATATGGATCGCATGATCATAATATGTATGGCATGTATTTTTTCCATTTCTCCTTCCCTTACTCTAGTATTATAATGATTTTTCTTCATTCTTCAATCACCATCCGTTCTCTTACGGTAAAATAATCATGATCATGGTTGTGTGAGAAAAATGCACCAAATTCTCCCCATGAGAATGATTATTCATAAATATGTGGTAGTGTCTCAAGAAGTAGAAGGATTGATTAAATGATGGAGTTCATATTTTAATAATATCAATGGTCTACCTATCAAGTGCTCATCACTCATCTTATCAGTGTTTCCAAACAATGTTGTAGAGAATCGTCATTTCAAGATATATCAAGATTTAATCTTCATTGTCATCGTATATCAAGATTTAATCTTCATTGTCATAATATTTGATCTCAATCAAGGGTGGAGGCACCTTCATCCATGTTTGGGAGAATTTTTTCTTCCCTCTCTTCATTCTTTCTCCTCTTCTCCCCCCTTTTCTAATTCATCATTGTATGTAATCATGAAATTTTGTCTTTTTCACTTAAGTGACTCATTAATGTTACATTGTAAAATTCCCTTTGTATTTATGGAAAGGGGGCTGATTTCCTCACTTCTAAGGAAGATGAAAAGTCACAAGTGGAATAATAACTTGAAGTTTCATATGAGGGTAGATGAGAAGATAATTTGCAATGCTATAAATTAGAATGGCTTCTCCATTCCAAGGGAGTTTTGAAGTTTTAGTTTTTGGCTAGAAATTGTTTATTGTTGTATGTTTTTGAGCTTTGTATCACCACTACACAAGAAATAAGAGTTTTATTTCTTCCATTTATTTGCTTATGCTTTCCTCTATTCTTTCTATTTCCTAGCTTTGTAAGCATAATGATCTTGAACAACCAAGAAAAGGATTTGTAATTTTGAGGAATAGATTAATGGAATCCTGTGTCTTTAGTTTATTGATCTCATTGTTTTTTGCATAAGTTATATTCTTCTAATTGAATGTGTACCTATTATAGTTATTTTTGGTGAGAATATTAAAGTTTATACTCACAACATTAACCCTCTCTCTTTGTTTCTCCAACTCCCCTTTACATCCCTTCTCTACAATTTCATCCCTTCTACTTCATAAAAGCACTTTTCCATAGGTTCAGTGAAGTGTTCCTATGTGATCCCTAACTTATTGGCCACCCCAAGTAATTAGGTAGTTTACATTCAATAATGGGAAACTCCCCGTACCCAAGAAGGAGGGGCTTATCCCCATGACCATTGGTGGAAATACCTAATTTGTAACACAACAAATTATTTCACCAACATGGAGTTATATTAATTTGAATTTTTTTAGTTATTTTATATCATTCTATATTATTTTAAGTATCACATTATATGTGGTCAGATACTTAGTGAATCATTTTGTCAGTATGAAAAGTATCAATTTATGAAATCAAATGCTATGACTAAAGAAATATTAAAAAGAATTACACGATAAGTACCTATTTGTGTTGTCCTTGCAATAGTTATCTAGTTTTAGATAAGGTATCAAATGCAATGGCTTGAATAAAATGGTATTCTTTCTTTCTTTTTTTTCATACATTTGACATTTAGTGTAGAAATTGTTTCACAAAAGAGTGTCATGCATTAGATATTACAAGGACCCCAATGTATACACTTTTCAAAATATAATGTTTCCATGTCTTTCAAACACTTGTTTAATGAGGTTATGGTGAAGTTAGAGCCTCCAAAAACATAAAGCATGAAAAAATCCCACATCCACATGCACTATGGAAATGAGTGATAATCCTTTCCATCGGCGGTTCCATAAGCCTATCTACAATTGTCTTATTTTTTACATTGTTCTAGGAACAAATGTTTTTTGGCATTCCACTTTATCATGATTGATGTTGTTTACACCCTTTTTAATGATTAATTAGATTTATTATGGGAATGCACAATAAAATAAATAGGAATGTAAGGTTCATTATAAGGGGTTTCACTTACTTCATAGGAGCCACGTAAAAGTGAACCCCTACTTAGCCAAAACATGACTGATCTTTCCACAAAATTACATATCCCACTGACACATGGGATTTGTACAAATTATTAGGCAATAACCACCTAACCACTGAACCCTACTAAAATAGAATAAGCATCAAAACTATTTATAATTTCCAAGATCACCTTTCGGTGCATGGAAAGAGCATACGTAGTTAGGATGAGGTACAATCAAGAAGCAAAAGATATTAAAAGCAAAAACACACCATTGAAAAGTGGTTTAGGATAATGGTTAATCCTATATGTGACGTTTTACAAGAAACTTAGATGTTTAAGGTGACATATCAATCCAACAAATTTAACCAAGTAATCTACATATTTAGTAACAAGATTTATCTAATAATGTTATGCAACTCATGAATGGAAAATGTGATTTCATAAGAAAAAATCAAGAAAAGTGTGAAGTAAAACTAAGAATAATAATGTTCACACAACTTGGTATTTTTCTTTAATTGGTTTGTTTGGTTTTTGAGAAATTTATCTTTGGCAAACTATGCACAAGATTTAGTAGATTTAAAATCTCAATTGCTAAAAAATGTACCCTACACAAAGAAAAAGTGAGATAAATTGAAAAACACAACTCCCTTTTGCAAGGTTGATGACACAGTCAGTGAGGTCATTTTTTAACAGTGTGAGGCCACCAAAAAACAAAACCTTTGAAAAGTATCATAAGACCGCTAAATAAAAGTGAGGTTGTTGCGACATAAGGCTAATTTTCCACTACACACAAGGTTGCCACTAATAAGTACAAGGACGTTGAAACAAGGAAAGGCTAGTAAAATCTAAAGAATGATCATTGCAAAAAAATAGTGTTCTTGCAATTTAGTATACTTTCCTAAGTTTTATGCTCCCGATGTCTTTCCTGGTGGATTGTTTTCTTTATTGGTTATGTTCTAGACTACTTCCAACTTACTAACTACTCAAAATGGGTAACTAAAAACCAAAAATACACAATAAACACTCATATCTTGACAAAAATATGTAGACTAGTGCATACATGTGTTTAATATTTAGAAACATAGTTAAAATAGGGGAAATCTATACTGAAACAACACTCAGAAAACTAGAAACAACTAAGAAAGACATAAAATGTTATAAAAGTGATTGATCCATTTTAACAAAGTGAGCCCTCTGAAAGAGAGCACAAGGTCATCTAAAACGGTTGAGGCCACTAAAATTTCCTACAAAGATTCCAATCAAAATGAGGTCACTGCTACAATCAACAAGGTCATTAGAATGTGACAAGATCACTACTAGTGTTGTCGAGGTCACCAATCTTGTAAAATAGAGTTAGAAAAATCTGCATGTTGAGGCCATTGAAAGTCAGAGTGAGGTTGTTGAAAGTGAAAAATCACAAAATTGAGGTAATATCATAAAAAATATTGAATTTTTCTTTCCAAGATCCAATTTGGACAGCACTTCTCCTCATCTCTACCTATAAATAAGACTTAACACTACCAAATACCAACATACATCGACAATAACAGAAATTTTCAACAAATTAAAAGAACTTGCATAAAAGTGGTAAATGAAGTAAAATAAAAATAATGTGCATAATACAAAGGGGTGTCCCTCCGAGCATGCCATATGTATGCATGCTAAATAACCTAAGCTAATATAATAAAGTCTTTAACACCAAGTAAATTATAGCCTAATTCTTTAATCAAATACATCAAGATAAATCATAAAAAGAAGCTAAAAACTTGCACAAAACGTTAAAAATAATTAATTCAAACCTCCTTTTTGTAATTAGATGTGCTTTTGATATGTAGATATTTCCTTTTAAGCTAAATGCAAGCTACACACAATCAAGGATGCTACTAAAGGGAAAAGATCTCCTCAAAATGGCCTAAGGCCGTGTTTTGAATCTTCTCTTACTAACTTTTAAAAGTAAGGGGGTTTCTTAATTTGTCAAGATTTCCTATAATAGAAATTCTCTCTTAAGTATGAGTTCAATGTGTATAAGATTAAAAGGTGTAGATTCGTAGGAATGTACTAGGTTGCTTATATAGCTTTCCAATTTGGGAGAATAATACATCCTAGTGAATGTGGGATAAAGGAGATATGTAATTATGAGTGGATAAGCATGATTAGAAGAAATTAAATAGAATTAATGACCCATGGGAGTTAGGGAAGGTTTAATTAATCAATTGGGATTAATTAATAGGTCATGTTTAGCTTGTAGAAGCCATTTGGAGATGATTTGGAGGGAAATGAGTGGAATTAGAGGGGTTTGAGAGGGAGGTTTAATTAATAAGAGGGTTTATTAATCAAGTACAAGATTTTGAAAGGGTAATTAATTAATAATGAGAAATTAATTAATTAAAAGGGGATTTTAACTAATGAAGCGACGTTAATTGGCATCTACGATGGGGAAAAGATTAAATAGTGCAATTTTAGTATTAACATTGTGCGTTCAAAATTAGGTGTCTACACCACAACTTAAAGAACCTATCAATGTTTATGTCATTGCCCTACAAAAATTCCTTTCACTTATGCATGTTGTAGGTGATTTACAAAATAATATTTATACTCTTACCATTGAGATTAGGGCCTATTATGATAATACTGATAATAATTCTCTTCATGATAATCCTATTCCTAAGAATATCTACAACTCACCTTTTCCTAAGGGTTTTACCATGCCTAGTTTTACACTTTTTAATGAAACAGGTAATTTGTATATGTATATTACATCTTTTATACTAGCTATGGCTTTGCATTCTAATGATAGATTACTTCTAAAAGCATTTTTTTAGTAGTCTTACTGATATTGCTTCTCATTGGTTTCATCATTTACCTACTGGATCTATTAGTCCTTATCTTGATACGGAAGAAGCATTTCTTAGACATTTTATTTCTAAAAATGGCCCTAAAGTTACATTTGAACGTTTACCTTCTTTTCATCAAGGAAAGAATGAACCTATTACTGATTATATCTTACATTTCAAATATTGCATGTATCATTTACTTTATTAGCCTATTGATTTAGAAATGCAATATATATTTTTTCATGGCTTGATTCTTCTTTTGAAAGAAAAATTATTATATGATACATGTGAATCTCTTACACTTCTTTGTCTTAAAGTTATACATTTATAACAAGATATGTTTGATACACCTTTGGTTGCACATACTTCTAGTTCTTTTACTACCCCTACACCTAGTACATTTCTATTTCACCTATTGTACCACCCTCATGTTCTTCATCTCCTACTATACATAATCATGATAATTCATCCCATTTTCATAGAAATCCACCATGCTTCACTCCCCCACCTAAGTGTGATATATTGTCCTTCTCACATTCTAGTAGACCTAGTGATATATTACACACTTTTATTGATAATAAGTTGATTCAGCTACCTTCTAATGAGCATCATCCTCCTCATCAGTTACAATGAAATCATCACTATCTATTTTTTAATTTATATAGGATCAATGGTCATAGATACATTGATTGGTATGCACTCCATGATAGGATTCATTTATTAGAGGATAAGGGTGTCATTTATTTTCATGCATGTCATACTAATTGATCCCATTCTCTTGTTTCATGATACCGAACATTGGCATTTGTTACTTTGACTACCTATCATCTTCCTAAGGTTATTTTGTCTTTTCCTCCCTCAGATTCAACTACGCATGAGATGAATGCCCCACTTTTTATTCGCCTCCAACCTAATTGGGTCCTAAATTAACACCACTTGTCACTACACAATTGACATCTTCCTAGTGTTCCTATGATCACCTTGGTATTATCATTCAGAAATTATGATCATGATACTATATTGTCATCATTTTATCCACTTATGTGTAGTCATCACCTTCTTTCTAGATAGATGTTATATATTCTTTAGTGTTACATGAATCCATTCCTATTCTATAGATGTATGCCACTATTTATTTGTTTTACTATGCTTCTAACAAACGATCAATTCTTCCCCACATTATCTTCACCATTTTATCATCTACACTACATGTATAATTCGATAATCATGCCACATTAATGTATATTATCATCATTATGTTACTATCATCACTACACTATCAATATGTATAATCTGCTCTACAGCATCACCAAAAAGAACAATAAATATATTCTCAATAATGAATCCAACAAATATCAAATGAAATCATCAACAACTCACACAAATACATAGTAAACATCATCATATCATAGCAAAAATGACCTCATTATATATATATATATATATATAATGCTTTCATATACAAATGCTAAGGGACAATGCCCACTAAAAATACATCATATGTCCTCATTTCTCTAATAGAGGTGATTATGGGAGCTCTCAAACTCGCAGCTTCACCACTCGACCTCCATATTTTTTATTGGGAGCATTACACCTCTAGCTAAGTCTGTAATGATACCGTTTTGGCCACTGCCTCTGCATACCAGCCCTAGAGCTATACACATCGTGTAAAAATATCTTGTACTCGGACTCCTCCTCTCATGACCTCCCTCACACAAGCAATCTCGGATCTCACCTCATCTCGTTATGATCACAATACTATACACATGGTTTCCACCACCACTATAGGATAAAATAAATGGGAATGCTCACCAATAATATGATCCACCCTTTCCAAAATCCTTACTCCAACAAGGACATCTTGGGGCATATTAAAGATCAACATGCGTACTAACATTTCCACAACCAAGATTTAATACTCATCACCTTCCAAACATGAATCATATTAGCACAACATCATCATGTTACTATAAAAAGTATAAAATATAATTCATATTAGGTCATACTTATGTCGTGCCACCGCCATTGCTATTACATCAACCTCAGGGGAAGTTATATGCTCTCCTTCTCCCTCTCCACCTATTGTGGACCTATCTAGTGGCTCCTTTATATCATCTACCACCATTGGGAACAATAACACCCATTGGTGCTCAGCCAACCATTGAGTTTCAACCAGTGTACACCTCGCATTTTTTACTTGAATCATAACTATCTTTAGGTCTGCCTCATCTATGGATGGTCAACGTAACTGAGATCCTATCAAACCTAGCCTCTCCCCCACTCTCCTTGCTACCCAATTCGATTGATTCTATATATATGGCTCAGGAGTAACATCATGTGTTATGTCAAACTACCGTGAAACCTACTCATACTGAAAGAGATCAACCACAATGGGAAACTTGTCCTCCAACCACATCATACATAAAATATAACATAGCTTAACATGATCATCATCCCATCCACCATAGTCATTGTAAGGTAATGTACTGCCAGAATAATGTGACAGGTGCCCCAATGATGATACGAGTCTCCTCGCAAGGTGTTCGAGATCCAGAAAATCTCTCCAAGTGTGCATTAACATCCTGCATGCCCCGCTTACCCCCGTGTGCTTTGTTTTTCCCTGTTCCCCTCTTTTCTTGGCCTTTTGCTCTTCAGTGACAAAACTGCCGCCCTACCTAGGCGGCGGTCCTGTAACCGCCGCCCTACTCAGGGTGGCGGTCCTTTACGCGTTTTCCAGAAAGCTTTTTTAACACGACTCACGTAATTTCAATGTTTTACCAGCTTTCTTTCACTTCCATAAGCTTGCATTTATGATTCTGGTTCACTGGAATAGTGTTTTGCCATTGTTTATAATTTAAGAGTTCTATTTGGTTTTTACCTTGGGTAAATGCAAATGCTATAAATAGTTGTCTTGTGCTCAAGCAAATGGCCCCTCAAATTTGCCTCTAAATTTCTCTTTGCAATAGATTTAGTTTTCATTTTTCTTAGAGTTCTTAGTTTCTTTCATTGCATGCTTAGTTAGCATTGTTTTACTGTTAGTAAGCCACATATCCATCTTGTGCAAAGTACTGTTGTTATTTTATCCAATCCATTGGAATAGGATATTTTGTTTACCAATAGGAAGCCATTAAAGTTGCAGGTTTTGTTCTTCAAACAGGATAGTTTCAGGTTCTGGATGCTTTAAGTTGCATGACTCGCAATAAATCCCGCTAGGAATTGCATAAGCCAAGCTCTGTACTCTTGCACTATCCCTCTCCTACTCGCATTGTATTCAGTCTGTATGCTAAGCTACCTTTATCCCAATATCTAATTCTGTTGATGCTAGCATTACACGCTTTTCTGGATCCATATGGACACGAAGGAATGAGGAGATCACACTGAGGGGACAAGATCACACACACCATCGAATTCACCACTATTCTGCAGAATCCAGGTTCTAGCTTTCAAAGTTCTAGTTAGCAGTATATCAAATAAAGTAACCAATCACTTTATTTCAGTCAATTCTACTCTCGATATTGTCAGGGAAGCTATGGGGATTGATAGTTTCTAAGAAACTATGATTCACTCCTCACTTCTAAGTTAGGATCGAGGGCCTTGCAAATAGATTAGATCAATTATTTCATTATTTAGAATAGCTCTACAAATTACACAAACAAATAGCTATACTCGGTTATCTTGTTTCTTTTAAATTATTATCTTAGCTGTCAACTTCTAGATCTATTAAATTAGTTGTTAAATTCCTTCAAATAGTTCGTCAGAAAATACAAAAATAGAGAAATCATATATGCTATAGATATATTCAAAGTAGTTAAATTTCATTTTGCTACAGTTAATTTACATTGTTGCTTTTGTATGACAATCACGGGACCTAGGGAGCCCAGAGAATACGTATTCGAGCCAATCGTGCCTCAACCCAATCTCATCACAACAATTGTTGACATAGACTAGAATCTTAGAATCCAAGTCTTCCAAACAATAACAAACTTACAACAGATCAGTTCCCAGTTAATTGGATTAAACATAGAAGATGACCAAGTGCACACGTTTTGGTCAAATCAACCAAACTACATATTACCCTAGGTAACATCCATATGACTGTAGAAGGGCTCGAAAGAGAGAAAACATTCAGTTCTGATCCTTTGGTCCCACAGCCAGACGCAGAAGACATTCTCACAGACATAGATACCAGCCTAAGAATTCAGGTTGCAAGAACACCTGTGAGGTACTCTGAGAAGATCACACAGCTATTAATTTTGAATATAGAGGCTGAGAAAGCATATGATTATTGGATTCTACGGATTAGGAAATAATTCTACACATGACCATAGCAAGAACACAACAACCAAGAGTCTACGGTTGCTATCCACAAATCCCGCAACCAAACGAATCCATAATTCAATCAGACATAGACACTAGCCTATGCACACTAGTATTCAGATCCACTCCACTTCCACCTATCATCATCGAATAGTTATCCTTACTAGATACAACATCTAACAAGGCTAGAGAGTTTTGGACTAGGCCAGAGAACCATCCATAGAGTCAACTATATTTACCATCCACCGTATGACCTTGTCTGGAGACTTACACGAAACTATCCCAAGTCATTTTCCATGTATTCCACAACCCATAGATCGAATCACGCTAGAGCTCGATATTGATTGGAGCCTTTGAGCAGTCATCCTTGCCAATTGATCTATCACACCAGTTCAGGTTAGGAGGGCCTTCTTTGCCTTAGATTCACAAATTCCACTAGTGCGTACTGAAGACATTAGATTACCTAACTAGTTTTTCTGCATCCCATACATATTCCATCCCCACCGGCTGTCTCGGCACGACCTCGGGAGGTCGGGTGCGAGGAAGAGTTACTTGTAGATTCCCACGCTCGCTTGTCACTTTTCCATTGTACAAAATTGGTGAACCCAACATGAAAGAAACAAATTTTTCACCTTCTCCATCTCATTAGTCATTTTCTACCTCATTAACCATCACTTTCGCTCCTTCCCATTATTCTGCGGGTATTCATATACCCCCCGAATATGTCGGGATTCGATGCATATGGCAGACCCCTCTTGGGTCTTGAGGCATACTACGCCCAACAGAATAGACAATCATCACCCTCGCTCTCAGTATGGGGTGACAACTATTCAACTAATCAGTTGTCAACACAAACTCCAAGAATCAGATATAACTCATCTTTTCAAACTGACGAGTTAGATCAGCTCGCTCAAACGCAACAAACAAAGCCTTCAGGTTCGAATAACATGACATTCACCGGAGAATCTGGTTCATCTCCTTAGGTGCTGCTTAGACCACAAATTAGTAGACAATCAGACTCATACCGAGGTTTAGATGATGAACATTTGGTACGTTATGCCAGGAATGACCAATGTTCTCAAAGTATGTACCCACCTATAGGAGGTTTACAAACACAACCCGAGGTCTCTTTTCAAGAAAATATTTCCATGCCACTGCATGTAGGAAATGCCCTCGGGGAAACTTGGCAGGGCAGCGATCAGTTCATAGCAGGATATCACATGCCTATATAACACCATGATATATAACAAACGCCACTATGGAAAAACAACGTAACTTCACCAAATGAAGTCATTTCAATGTTAGTAGAAAAAGTGAGAGGGTTAGAACTTGCTCAAGTAAATCACCATTCTCAATTCATACAAACAGGAAATTCTAATCCTCCTATCCAAGTAGACCTCCTCACAGGAGCAGGAACATCAGGCATGACTCCTCAGTATTTACAACAAATGTCAACTAGACCCACCATCTCTAACGTTGTTTCTCCCGGTCTAATACAAAACAATCCATTACTGGACAACACCCCGTCATACTTAAACATGTACTCCAAATTACCACAAGGGGATATGTTCTCCTCTCCCAGCATGTTTGGTCAAACACAAGTGTTTCCTTATGCCCCTACCAACATATACGCTACGCCTTATCAACAACCCATTCCACCTCCGCTCCCTCAGCAAGCACCATCAATGGTTGAAACCTATGCAATAGGGACTTATTCAGAATATTTTAAAGAACCCTTAGATTTCACCATACGAAGCATCATGCTTCCAAGACCTCTTCCTGAATTTCCCAAATACAAAGGTGAGGGATATCCAAATGCACATATCAAAGCTTACGCTACAGCCATTCAAGAACTACTCCCATGGAATGGGGTTGTTGCTAAGATATTTCCCAAAACCTTGGAAGGTATCGCTCTCGATTGGTATTATAGAATACCTGAGGCTTCCATACATTCGTTCAAACAACTCATGTCAAAGTTCATCAAAGCCTTTGACATGAACAAATTATTAAGGACAGGAATCAGGGAATTCTTACACATCAAGCAAGAATACAATGAATCCGTCACCCATTTCATCCAGAGGTGGCGTACAGTTCTTTATTCGTCGGCGAGTGCTCCAAACATGGATCAAATGGAACTATGCTATTTATTCCTTCATTCTCTTAGTAGAGAGGTGAAGGAAGAAGTCCAGAAGTTCCCATTAAGAACTTATGATGAAGTACTTGAAAGTGCTCTTCGAATAGATCAAGCGGCAATTGATAGTGGTCGCAAAACGTATGGAACAAATGGGAGGTTAATCACCTCCAACTAGAACACTACAACTTATCCTACTACCACGAACGTCAATCAAGGACCTAAAATCCTTAATAAAAATCGGGGTGTAACAACAGATGGAGTAACCAACCAGCCTAAGAAGGTAAATGTTGTCAATACTCCATCACAAATGAACAATCAACGAAACAACAACTTTACCCCGACAATCAATATAATGGATTTTAACCATCCACAACAATAACAACAACAATGGAAAAATCCCACACAGGGTCCAAGCCAAAATTCAACTAGGTACCAAAACCAATATTCAAACCAAAGACATCAAACGCAAAATTTTAATCCTAATAGACAACGGTTTGATCAAAATTTTGGGCCACAGTATGCACCAAACCAACAAACAAGGAATTACAATCCTAATTCGTACTGTGGTTTCCACAAAATTCGGGGCCATGACACTAGAACGTGCCATGACTACAATAAATTCATGCAACGCTTGCCAGATGAACAAAGACAACTTTTCATGGATATGTTCTTGGCAGATCCTACGTCACCAACATCAAATACCTTTTTAGGGGCAGTTTCTCCTCAAAATGCACCCCTCAAAATCTTCAATGATCCACTCCCAAATCACGATAACAATAGGCTAAGTCCAAATGGGACAAACAAAAGCATAATGACGGGAAACAATGATCATGAAGCCTCGACTTCATTAAATCCATCAGTTGCGCCACAATTAGGAAGTCGGCCACGACCTAAGGTAGTCGGTTTAGTGGAGTTAGACACCGAACTACCCATCGAAGCTATAACAAGGACGTGAGATTATTTCTCTCAGCCAAGTCCAAGCCACCTACCAGAGACAGATGACATCCAACAAATCATAACAAAACCTGTGGGTGCCTATGATTTAATTAACGACCTAACAAAAACCTTCTCACACATTTCATTTTTAGACTTACTAAAGAACTCTCCTGCCCACAGGGCTGCTCTTTTAGAAGCATTAGGTTTAGGTCATTTAATTAACATCACTCCACCTCCTAAAACACAAGTAAATCATGTGGACTTTGATGTTCATCCCCCGAGGCAGGTGGATAGGGATGTCGAATTCATATTCAAGATAAACAAAATGCCGACAGATGCTGAGATCGCACACCGAGGTGATCCAGCCTTACATTTGCAAGTATGGGTTTATAACAACTATGTAAAGCATGTAATGATAGACGATGGGGCAGTGGTTAACATAGTCCCCTTCTCTTTCCTTCAAAAGCTAGGGTATGGAGAAACCAATTGTTCCACGACTCGAAACACACTAAGGGGCTATGATAGCCTTAAAGCCACCTCGGTTGGAACTATAATATTACCGGTCACCTTAGGACCCAAAACCATCTTGACTGAGTTTTATATTATAGATCAGGAAACTAACTATAATATGATCCTCAGCCGACCATGGGTACACCATATGAAGGTAATCCCTTCTACGCTATTTCAAGAAGTAAGGTTTTTACACTTAGAAAGGATATTTGTAGCCAAAGGTGATCCAAAACCATTCGATGTACACCTAGCTGACTTAAAAAAAAGACCAGGCGTGCACTCATAGTTTGAACTCCCAACAAACCAACTTAATAAACCTACCGACGCAAAACCAAAAGAAAAGTTGGTACCTACGACAGATCTTGAAACTATGAGCCTAGCCAAGGCAACCCCAACCCCCAAAGATGAGGCTAACACTGTAGAAATAGTATCATTAGGAACTACTACAAAAATCATTGAATTAATAGAACAAGATCTACCAATGTTCTTACCATTTGACTCTACAGGCATGGGATGTTCCCTAGGTATTGGCTCTCTTCCAGCAGTAGGATCTCTGTATGGTGGAAGTGGAATGATGCAAACACACACAGATATCCCAGCATCCATATTCCCAGCTAAATATTGGACACTTCATTTTGATGGAGCTAGATGCCATTACAGAGCTGGGGCAGGTGTAATCTTTACTTCTCCCGAAGGAAAAGTCTTACCTTTTCTCCTTCAAACTAAATTTTGAATGTACAAAAAATGGAAGCTAAGTACCAATCCCTCCTCCTTGGCCTCACTCTTAGCCAAAAGGATCGGTGTTAATAACATCAAGAGTGTTAGGAGACTCACAATTGGTAGCAAATCAAGTCTCTGAGATATATGAAACCAAAGCCGAGCACTTACAACTTTACAAAAAAGTTGTATTAGACTCTAAGTAAGGAGTTTGACTTCATAACAATTGAAGCAATCCCGTGAGAGAAAAATTTTCTCGCCAATTCAATAGCAAATTTAGCATCACGTTTTACTCCAAAAAATGAGTTAGAGGACATCCATTTCATGGTATCCCTTCGTGATGAACCATTGATAAAAACAATGGCGAATTCTCTTTTAAACAAAAATGAAAACAAATCTACTACCCTAGACCACATTGATAGTGATATGGCCACTTTGAGTTATTTAAACACCTATGTGGCATTGCATCTCTCCTATCATATGATAGATTTGTCTTTAATCCCACATTCATCTTCCTACTTTGGAAATCCCATGATGGATCTTCCCTCAGCAAATGGAACCTAGCGTATACACAGTGGAAAATGGGGACGATTTGGATTTACCTCCAGTGCCACCTAAGTTTGAAGAAGGTAACACCTCTTTAATCGAAGAAATAATTGATATTAACATCAGAACGGAAGATGAACCAAGGATATCGAAACTAGGATCCTCATTAACCCCAGAAGAAGTAGAAATACACACTCGGATCCTCAAAGAACATCAAAAAGATTTCGCATTTAGTTATAAGGAAATGACAGGAGTTGCACCCCACATTGTGGTACACAACCTCGTCACTAAATCAGATGTAAAGCCAATTAAACAAAAATCAAGACCCATGAAACCTAAGGTAGCTCTCATGGTAAAAGAGGAGGTAATAAAACTCCTCCAAGTAGGATTCATCAAGCCAGTCAATTACTCCCAATGGGTATCTAATATCGTTCCCATTCTCAAGAAAAATGGGAAGATACGCATCTACATAGATTTCTGAGACATTCACAAATCATGTCCTAAAGATGACTTCCTGTTACCATCCATTGATGTCATTGTTGATGCAATAGCTGGGTTTGAACTTTTGTCTCTCATGGATGGATTCTCAGGATACAATGAAATTAAAATATTTGAACAAGATCAAGCTAAAATCATGTTTATAACTCCCTGGGGGACTTATTGCTATGTTGTTATGCCATTCGATCTCAAGAATGATGGTGCTA
The DNA here is from genome assembly GCA_019776745.2 of Taxus chinensis. Classification (NCBI taxonomy): domain Eukaryota; kingdom Viridiplantae; phylum Streptophyta; class Pinopsida; order Cupressales; family Taxaceae; genus Taxus; species Taxus chinensis. The sequence goes on from CM034153.1 coordinate 498,374,281, forward strand.
CATACCAGTGAGCTATGACATATATAATTCACAATATAATTCATAAAATCATGGAATCCTACATAGATGACTTGTTGGCTAAGGACAAGAAGCGCTGTGACCACCTGGAGGTGCTCCGCATCATTTTTTCATGTCTAATAGAATACGGAGTCACACTAAATCCAGAGAAATGCATCTTTGGTGTAACAGGAGGAAAGCTCATAGGTTACATCATATCGTCACAAGGGATAGATGTTGACCCAACCAAAATTTGGGCCTGTCCTCAAAATGGTCCCACCTTCAAATGAATCTGGAATCAGGTCATTTCTCGGAAAACTTGGTGCAATCCGGAGATTCATCCCAGACTTAAGTTTCGCCATCCATCCAATCAACAATCTTACTCAAGAAAGATTATAGTATTGATTGGACTGAAGATTGCAATAAAGCTTTTGATGTAGTTAAGTGTTTCCTGTTATCACCACCTACGCTAATTCCACCTAAGCTAGATCACCCTTTAATTTTATACTCACAAGCTACGCAATATCTCACTAGCCTGTATGCTGGCTCAAGAAGACAATGACAAGAGAGAATGTGCGATTTATTTCATTAGCCAAACACTGCTCAACTATGAAACGCATTATGCATAAGTAATAAAAAGAATGCCTCGCTATAGTCTTTGCAACCAAACACTTAAGACACTATATGTTGAATCAAGAAACAAGGGTCATGGTAAAAATGGACCATTTATGAACTTTCCTCACGCAAGGATCCTTGTCTAAAAAGGCTTGACGTTTTATGACCTTAATGGGGGAATTCGAATTAACGTTTATAAATCAGAAGTTCATTAAGGGACAAATCATCATATATTGGTTAGCTGATAACCCATTAGATGGACGCAATTTAGTAGATCTGGACTTCCCGGATGAATGCAGTATACTACATCAAAACCTGACCTTCTATCTCTGAGTGTCCTTGGTATATTGGTAGCATTAATTATATCATGGGACCATACAGTATCTAGAAGGGGCTACACCACGAAAAAGAGGGCAGTTATGTATAATCATTGCTAAATATGTCATTATAGAGCAAGTGCTCTATCGTAAAGCATTTGAAAAAATGCTTCTAAGATGTGTCGACACAGAAGAATCTAAGAAGATTCTCCATGAATATCACAGTGGAATGTGTGGAGGCCACTTCGGTGGCCATGCCACCACTCGCAAAATACAATCGAATGGGCTATTTTTAGCCTACTCTAGAACACAACGTAGTAGAGTTCGTATGTAAGTGTCATAAGTGCCAAAAATTCTCCCATGAGATCCACATGCTGGCACAAGCTCTACAACCAATCACTTCTCCATAGCCCTTTTCTACATGGGGCATAGATTTAATAGGGAAATTCTCTCCCTCATCCATAGACAGCCATAATTTTATAATCACGTCCACCGAATATTTTACCAAATGGGTAAGAGGCTATGCCTCTTACTACTGTACCTGGTTCTGTAATTGCCAAGTTCATTTTGAACCAAATCATTTGCAGGTATGGTATCCTGCAAATCATTATCTCCGATAATGGAACTTCTTTTAAGAATGAAGAGGTTCACGAACTATGCAAAAAAATTAAGATAAGCCATCATATAGCTTCCTTGTATTACCCTCAAGCCAATGGACAGGCTGAAGCAACGAATAAAACACTAAAATCCATTCTCCTTAAAACGGTGAAAGAAAACAAATGAGATTGGAACTTGAAGTTATATCTGGCCTTATGGGCCCACCGAACCTCAATAAGAACACCAATAGGAGCAACTCATTTCTCACTAGTATTCGGGGTAGAAGTAGTTCTCCCGCTTGAGGTTGAAATACCCAGTATCCGCATTTCATTACAAGGGATTCTGGATGAATATGCTTACAAAGAAGCACATCTTTCCCAACTAGAAAGCCTAGATGAAGCTAGGTTAGATGCTGAACAAAGACATAGAGCCTATGCTGACTGGATGTGCTGGCAATATAACAAGAAGGTCTATGAACATGACCTATATGAAGGTGATCTAGTTCTAAGGCTAGACAGCTAGATCAATAAGAATCCCGGCGAAGGAAGGAAATTCCGGCCTAAATGGTTGGCCCCATACCGAGTCATGAAGGACTATGGAAATGGTGCATACCTCTTATGTATGCTGAGAAGGTGAGGAATTTGGTGAAACAGTCAATTCCCTGCACCTTAAACAGTTCTATGCGTGTGAGCAGCTAGCACTACTTATATATATATCTACATTGCATCTTCATATAGATTAAGATCATTTTGTCCGCTTGTTTCATACACAAATTGTGATCAAGGAATTTTGTTCTCAAAGCAATTCATTACAAACTCATAATGTTGTAGGAATAAACACTCTAATCATACCTCTCCATTTTCATGATATCATCAAATTATCTTGGAATCATGTCATCAAATAAAGACTAGATATGGACAAAGTCTTAAACGGTAACCATACCAAGATCTGCAGGCTTGTTCTCACTTTTGGTTTCTTCTTAGGATAGGTGTCTTTCCTATGGTCTTATTCTAGAAGCTTCATGGTGTCACATCTATCCCATATATATATATATATATATATGTATATATCTGTGGAAATAAACACATACTGACATTTTACTCAAGAAAACAAGTCAAATATTATTCAAAATAGAAAAATTTAATTTTACACATTTCCTTGCCCCACCAACCTTCGGTGATGAGCTTACGTCTGTTACTAGTGATGTAGGGTTGGGAAACAATGGAAGTTTCCTTACTCGCCTATGCTTTGTCCCGCAGTGATAAACCCACACTTCTTATTAGTAGCATGGGGAAAAGTGTAGGGGGTCCTCTTGACAAACAAATGCAAAAGGTCATACAGCAAATAATTTAAACCTTGAAGTCTTTGAGTCAAAAACAGATGAATCAGATGTTCAAAATTCCAAGAGAGTTCAAAATCCTAAAAACCTATATTTTTTTCTACTATGTGGCCATCTAAGGATCTAAGTCTGGATAAACCGCAAAGCACGTTGCATTCTAAACTATGAAGTCACTCGAGTAGAGTAAGCTTGTAGCCTCCCAATTTGGTTCCACCAAAACTTTTTCTATCTTTCATCACTATCATTTCAACACATCTCATAACTTGTGCCCTTCCCAACTCTCAGTGATAAGCCCTCGCATCTTACTAGTTGCATGGAGTTGGGTAGGGGTAGGTTTATCTGTTCATCATACCGGTTTATTTTCATCACTTTGCCAAAACAAATATGAAGTATCCAAAATTGCTTACAGAAACTAAGATTAAAAATCACATTATATCTACATCATCATATATCAACATCATGAAATACAAAAAAGGAAAGTTAAACACTCACATCATTGTTCACCATTGCATACATTCTAAAAACATATAAACATGCATCATGGTATACATAAGGAAACTGGAAATGGAAAGTGAGCCATGAATGCCAAGAGTTTGATCCAAAACAAATATACATATATATAAATGATCAACAATTATGTACAATGACATCAGCACTAAGCATGGTCAAAATGCTCAAAGAGCCCGGGATATACTCCTCTCTCGCCTGCATACACCCAAAAACACACAAAACAGAGCAAGTTAGCATCTGAGTAACACTAGAAAAGTCACGAAAACACGTAGAAATGCTAGAAAAGAAAAAAACAATTTCAAAAAGATGATCCTTTTACATTTTGTGCAAAACCTCGCCCTGAGCAGAGAGGCAGTTTTGTAACCGCCACCCTGAACAGGGCGGGTGGTCATGTAACCGCTGCCCTGGGCAGGGGCAGCGGTCATGTAACCACTGCCCTGGGTAGGGCGGTGGTGTGTGGTCTGAAAACCCACGTGAGGTTTTTAAACTTAAAAAGCCTAAAAAATGCAAAAAATGACCATTTTACCTAAAAATAAAGCCTACCCAATAGGCGCCCCCCCTAGGTGGACCTTTTAACACTAACATTTTCAAAAATTACCCCCCCCCATGACAAAATATTTAGCATTTCAAATTTAAGGGGGTAAAAAGGATAAACTGAAGAAAACTAACCTGTGATCTCATAGGTCGATGTTCTGCACGTGGAGGCATGATCACTATCTCTGTCACGGACATGTTTCGACTCTACTCATGCAAGAAATTGTTACTGTGGGTCCCAGAGCTCAAAATCAATCAAATCAACTCGCACAAATGAATAGGAAAATGGGCCCACTTTCATATATATAGCACCCTGATTCGTTTTAAATGAATTTTTCACAGGTTTGGAGCACCGACGAAGGTAAGTTCCTATCCCCGCACAAATGGTACGTTCTCATTTCTTGTTATTTTAGTGTTTATTTTCCAAACTATTGTGTCTATCTACACTTGAGTTCTCTTTTCGTTTTGCAGGTAGCGGGAATTTTGGATGGCGTCATTTCAACACACGGACATATCAGGTATAACTTCTAACTTCCCATTTCGGGACCACCATACTCGGACCCACCGTTTTACGCCTCTTCATGGCTAAAACACTTCTCCAAGGGGGAAATATGTACGTACCCAAAATTGTAAGGTACTATGCTGCCAGAACAACATAAAACGTGCCCCAATGATGATACAGAGTCTCCTCGCAAGGTGTTCGAGAACCAGAAAAGATCCCCAAGTGTGTGTTAACATCCCGTATGCCCCACTTAGACCCCGTGTGCTTTGTTTTTCCCTTTTCCCCTCTTTTCTTGGCCTTTTGCTCTTCAGTGATGAAACCGTCGCCCTGCCTAGGCGGCGGTCCTATAACCGCCACCCTACTCTGGGCGGCGGTCCTTTACGTGTTTTCTAGAAATCTCTTTTAACACGAATCATGTAAATTCAATGATTCACCAACTTTCTTTCACCACCATAAGCTTGCATTTATGATTTTGGTTCCCTGGAATAGTGTTTTGCCATTGTTTATAGTTTAAGAGTTCTATTTGGTTTTTACCTTGGGTAAATGCAAATGCTATAAATAGATGGCTTGTGCTCAAGCAAATGCCCCCTCAAAATTTGCCTCTAAATTTCTCTTTGCAATAGATTTAGTTTTCATTTTGCTTAGAATGCTTATTTTCTTTCATTGCATGCTTAGTTAGCACTATTTTACTATTAGTAAGCCACATATCCATCTTGTGCAAAGTACTGCGGTTATTTTATCCAATTCATTGGAATAAAATAGTAATGTTTACCAATAGGAAGCCATTAAAGTTGTAGGTTTTGCTCCTCAAACAGGATAGTTTCAGGTTCTAGACGCTTTATGTTGCATGACTCGCAATAGATCCTGCTAGGAATTGCATAAGCCAAGCTCTCTACTCTTGCGCTATCCCTATCCTACTCGCATTGTATTCAGTCAGTATTCTAAGCTTCCTTTATCCCAATATCTACTTCTGTTGATGCTAGCATTACATGCTTTTCTGGATCCACGTGAACACGAAGGAACGAGGAGATCACACTAAGGGGACAAGATCACACACACCATCGGATTCGCCACTGTTTTACAGAATCCAAGTTCTAGCTTTCAAAGTTCTAGTTAGAATCATATCAAATAGAGTAGTTAATTGCTTTATTTCAGTTAATTCTACTATCGATATTGCCAGGGAAGCTATGGGGATTGATAGTTTCTGAGAAACTATGACTCACTCTTCACTTCTGAGGTAGGATCGAGAGTCTTGCAAATAGATTAGATCAAGTTATTTCATTATTTATAATAGATCTACAAATTACACAGACAAATAGCTACACTTAGTTATTTTGTTTGTTTTAAATTGATATTTTAGCTGTCAACTTCTAGATATTTTAAATAGCTACTTTCTTAAATTCATTCAAATAGTTCATCAGAAAATACAAAAAAAAACATAGAGAAATCATATATGCTATAGATACACTTCACATAGTTAAATTTTATTTTACTGTAGTTCATTTTACATTGTTGCTTTTGTATGAGAATCACGGGACCTAGAGAGCCCAGGGAATACGTATTCGAGCCAATCATGCCTCAGCCCAATCTCATCACAATGCATAATGTTGATATAGACCAAAATCTTAGGATCCAAGTCTTCTGAACAACGGTACAGACTTGCAGCAAATCAATTCCTAGTTGAGCGAGATTAAACGTTGAAGACGACCAAGCACACACGTTCTGGTCAAATCAACCAAACTACAGATTACCCTAGGCAAAATTCATATGACTGTAGAAGGGCTCAAAAGAGAGACAAAGCGTTGTTCGGTTGTGATCCTTTTGTCCCACAGCCAGACACGTAGGAGACATTCTCACAGACATAGATACCAGCCTAAGAATTCAAGTTGCAAGAATGCACATGTGAGGCACTCTGAGAAGATTGCACAACTATTAAGTTTGAATATAGAGGCTGAGAAAGCATACGATTACTGGGTGTTAGGGATTAGGAACTAACTCTACGCATGACCATAGTAGGACTACAACAACCAAGAGTCAACGGTTGTGATCCATAAATCCCACAATGCAAACGAATCTGTAAGTCAATCAAGACATAGACACTGGCCTACACACACTAGTATTCTAGGTCTACTCCACTTCCACCTATCATCATCAAACAATTATCCTTGTTAGACACAGCAGCTAACAAAGCTAGAGAGTTCTAGACTAGGCCAGAGAATCATCCATAGAGTCGACTATATTTACCATCCACCATATGACCCTATCTGGAGAAATACACGAAAGCTATCCCGGGTCACTTTCCAGGTATTCCACAACCTATAGATCGAATCACGCCAGAGCTCGATATTGATTAGAGCCTTCAAGCAGTCATCCTTGCTGACTCGATCTATCACACTAGTTCAAGTTAGGAGGGCCTTCTTTGCCTTAAACTTGTACAAATTCCACTAGTGCGTATTGAAGACATTAGATTGCCTAACTAGTTTGTCTGCATCCCATACATATTCCATCCCCACCGGCTGTCTCGGCACGACCTCGGGAGGTCAGGTGTGAGGAAGAGTTACTTGTAAATTCCCACACTCGCTTGTCACTTTTCCATCATACAGTAACCTAACTTCAAGAGACATGGTTCTATCACACACACACTCTAGAACTACACTAAGTCTAAAATGTAGTGTAGCGCTTGGTGATAATCACATTGGGGTGACCATCGAGGTCAGTATGACTCGAGCATATGCATATTTTATTCTATCTAATGGGTGCTTGAGAATTTTATAGGTATTAGGGTTTCTTTTTACAAGTACATGTGTGACAGTGAAACCCTATAAAAAATCAAAATGACAAAAAGTGAATTGAAGGTGATATTATCAAACACTAAAAATATCATATCCAGACTCATTGTCAAGACACTAGTGCCTAAGTGATCATGTCCCCTTCTAGCCACTACTGTCCAGAATACTTGTAGATCTTTGTTTTCCAGGTAAAGCATATACAACCCAAATCCAATTTGTTATATCACTATTCCAACACAAACCCATCACAAACAATGATTTATCATCTAAGTCACTCTCATCCTCTCATTACTTGCACTTGTTTGCTATTACATGTTATATCTTGTGTATTCTTGATATTATATTTTTGATCTCAATCCATTGTTAAAGATTTAATTTTTTTAAATCACTTGAAGATAAGATAATGTGGTTACATGAGTAGTGAAATATTGCTTAGTCTATTCCTGAAACATTGATTCAGTTCATTATTTATGAACAAGGGAAGTATATCAGATGGTCTAAAGAACAAACAATCCCTATATTAATAATTTTAAATTATATTTGGGTCCTTGTGTCAAATTAGCACTCTCTTTTTTTCTAGTTCAAGGAATTTCAGGTCACTTTAAGATCATAAAAAAACAAAGTTCTTTATTTGAGATAAAAAAAACTGAGAAGGTATATCTAAACCTCTACGATAAATTATCATCATACATGAGATATTGAATGAACTATAAATAGTTGTTTCAGGTGACCTTGGAGGTTGTGTAAAAAATTAAAGTACTCAACTTAACTTGAAAATTTACCATGAGGTAGATCTCAACCTACACAAAAGACTTTCCTTTTTTTGCAAGTGTTGAATCAATTGGCATACGATACTTTTGGCCACTTTAAATTTGTGTAAAAATAAAAAGGCTTCATTTGACCTAAAATTTTACTTCTTGTTAGATGGAATCCTCTACATCAAATTTCCTTCTGGGTCAAGTGTTGATTCAACCTTTAACTAGTACTTTTTATGACCTCAAATTTTAGTGCAAAAAATAAAAAGGTAAAAATAAAAATATATGCTAAAAACAAAAAGAATATTAAAATATTTTGGGATATTTTTATAATTTTTGTAAGATTCTAAATTATAAAGTGGATGAATATAAACATGTTGATCTCTTAGTTCCACAAAATTAGCATATATAGAAATATAAGATGAAACAACTATTCCAAATTAAGGGCTTGTAGTCTATGTTGAAATAAACACTTATAACCTTTCAAAAATAATATGAAATTGTTGTCATGTCAAATGTCTAGCATGCAAAATTGAAAATTTTTGTCATGAAAACTAAGCTTGTCATTTGAAAACCTCTTCCTTGGTCATCATGAACCCTTGCTTTAGTCATTCCGTCAGCTCACGTAGCCCCTTTGGTTCGATGACATCCTCATTCTAGTTAAGAGGAAAGTTCTAACATGGTTTTTAAGTTTGTTTCATGTATAGAAGAATGGATCCAAACTGATTGCATGGTAAGACTAAGCTCTGAGGTCGAATAGTGCTCTCTGAAGCACTAAATTGGCTATTTTTAGCCATATCGTATAATGTGGACATCGTTTGGAAGCTAACACAAAATAGTCAAGCCATTAGAAATTTTTATAAGAGATAAATGAAGTGACCCAAAGTAGTTTAGGGAAAATTTGTGGAGGTAATTAATTACAGGAACAAGTTAAGAAAAACCGAGGCATTTTAGGCACAAGGAATGAAGGATTTAATGGATAAATTCACCTTGTTCTGAAGATTCTGGGAGTCCTGAGGGGATTTAGGAGCTAAAAAAATAGGAAATGAAAATCTCTTGGAATCCTCCACATGATGGACATGTCAAGTTTTATTTAATTCTTCAATATCTTTCACGATATCTCAAGTCACTATTATTACTCCATGCCAAAAAGGTGAATGGTACCATAACTCAAATTGTAAGATGAATCAAGTATTGAAAATGGTGGGAATAAACTCAATCGATTATTTTATTTTAAAATCATATTATATTTCACCTCCAAACTCCAACTTTCACTCTCAGGGTAGAAAATACAAGTTAGACGTTCTAATTTCACGTTGGGATGATGACATCAACATCAATTAAAGGCTTGAGCACATTTTTCAAGGTGGTGTGTCCCCTTGTATTTGTACCAATGTGGTAAGGGATAACACCAAAGTGTGATCCCCTATGGATGTTTCTTTTTTGTCACTTAAAACATGTGACTTGAGTGGTTAGGTGAGTTCGATCTAAAAATAGGCCTCCTCCTCATGTTATGGCGCCCCTTGGTGAATTTTTCAAGGTCATCTATCCCCTCTAACTTTAACCAATGTTAAAAGGGACATGATGGACAAAACATTGATATCCCTCTTCCATTTTCAAGTTTTCATCACTTAAAAACATCAACTTCAAGTGTTATGAGTGTTAGAAGTGCAAACTCAAGTTCTAGTCAAATATGGTCCCCCTCCTCATGACATTCTCACCTAGGGAAACTTTTTCAAGGTCATTTGTCCCCTTGAACTTTTCCCAAGGTTCAAAGGGATGTGAGGAACACAAAATTGTGCTCCTCCTCTCTCAACTAGCCCCTAGACTCATGGAAATACTTTGTTAAGCCCCGAATGCTAGTTTCCAACCCCCTGCATCTCACTCTCATGAAACTAAAAGTTGACACTTGGCATGATGTGAGGTAAAGTGTATTTTGGAGCCCCCTTATCACATTTTCCCTTTTCCCCTATTTTTTAGGGTGTAACTCCACATCAACCCTCAACCAACCTCGATTTGGCCTGCTCGGTTAAAATTATGTTAAAATTGCAAAGTGAATGTAATGAACTTCAAAATCAAAACACTTAACCATTTTTCATGTTTTCAAATTAATTTTTTCCTCCCGATTCACTCTCATTTCAATGATACTTTTGACCATATGCTAGACACCTCCATGCCCAAAAAAATAATTTTTACTCATAACTCCATAACCGTGCACCCGATCTCCTTGAAAACTTACAAAAGTGACCCTCTCGCAAATGCATTTCACGTGATCCATAGTTCAGGGGATGGAATGACATGATTTTTCTTCCATTTTAGAAATAATTTTCCAACCATGAACTCCATTTTTCCCAAAAAAGTTGAAAATATATTTACATTTTCCTGATGACTCGGCGAGCCAAATTGCCTAAAATTTGGATCATATGATCCTCGTAAAATTAGATTTCATAAAATTCAGTTATTGCATCATGAGGTGTATTATTTGTAGGGATATGAAGGAATTTTTTTCTATTTTTATCCCTCCTCATTGAATATATACTAAACCCCAAACATGCCTCTACGTCGACACAACATGAGGGTCATAACAATGAATCTACAACATCCAAAACTAAAATTGGAAACCATATACCCTTTATTAAAATCAATAATGAAACCATAATAGATGGTGAATAACCCAAACCTTCCCTATGCAGTGAATATGTGATAGTACAACAAAAAATCCAAGCACTTAGTTGGCAATTGGCCAATTTAGCTTCACATGTCAACAGGGACACACATAGAGTTGTTCATACAGAAAAATCAAAGGTGGCATATGTTGCACAATATACTGAAAAATGTGGAGGTGAAGCCTCCAAAAAAAGCAAACTCACATACCCTCCACGTCGTCACATGGCCAAAACATTGACCAAGAATGGTAGTATATGAAAGACACACTCACTGACTTACAAGAAAATAGTAGCAAATATAATAAGAAGTATAAGTTCCAAGAATTTTGTCCCTACCCCTTTGATTGAAAAATTTTGCAAACTCCCTTTCCAAATAGCTTCGAATACCCAAAATTTTATAAATATTGTGGAAAAATCGACCCTAGGGATCACATAAAAGACTTTTTCATGGCATCCCAGGAAGCTTCCTATAGAGATAATTATCTTATTTGTTTATTTTCATGGAGTCTTGGGGGCCAAGCACTTGAGTGGTTTCTCCATATCCCAAAATTTAATATCTCCACTTTTTCATATTTATCTAAAAATTTTGTTCACCATTTCTCATTCATTGTGGAGATCAATATCACAATGTTAGAGTTGTGCAATGCCAAACAATGTAATAATGAGAACTTCCCTGCTTGATTATAGTGATGATGGGGGTTAGGTAGTTGTTTCCCTTGTTCCATCCTCTAGAAAAAACTCATGAGTATTTTTGTGCCAAAATTACACCTTAGAATTTCCTTTCACTTGCAAATGCATTATGTAGGAACCTTTGAAGAATTCATCGAAAAAGAAGGTCAAATTGAAAAGTCCTTATTAGTAAAAGGTATTCTCAAACCTTTTCAATGCAGTTATGACGCGAAGCTTATGGGTAAGCCCAAAGTTTTGAATAAGATAATAATGTCATAGGTGATGTAATTACTGATTCCAAACATGTACAAGCGGTCCAAAACAACCCACATCTAAAACTCTCGCATTGACCTCTTAAACTTGAAATTAAACACAATGAATATACTTTGTTCACTGAGTCCATGTCATCAATCCTTAAATAACTTGATTCAGATAATATGGTCAAATTTTCTAACACCAAACCTTTTGAGGATGATGCGCCTAAATTATCGTGGTACAAAGACCATGAATATTGTGAGTATTATCATGTCAAAGGTCATGACACATATCAATGTATGAAATTAAATAACATTCCAGATCTCCCAAATTGTGGAGATATTGAGCTTGACACACAAGAACCCAAAAAATCATCCAATAATCTATTAGGAATCTATAAAGAACCCTTCCCCAAACATAAACAAGTAGAATCGACCTCGGATCGAGGTCAATCATCACAGGGTAAAAGTACCAACCATGTTGCTCAAACATCCCAACCATTAGATTATCTTATTAGCTATATTTATCCTATCACCAACCATGTTACTACCATTAGAATCAGATATCAAGAGTGTGTCATTACAACATGATACACTTGCCTTATTATCTCAGGACCCCCTCTGCCTACTCCTTTGGATAGTCATTACGATCTACTAGAACATCTTGAGAAGACAACTTCCAATATTTATATCTTGGATCTTCTTAAGATATCTACTATTCACTAGGATATCCTCTATAAGACCCTCCAAGAGTCAAGAGTTCCCACAAACATTGATGTTTCACATTTCCAAGCCTTGCTTGTGTAGATCACCCCATCCGACCAAATCATTTTTAACCAAAATGAGATTCCAATGGGTAATTATACACACAATATATCCTTATATATAGAAGTGATCATTACCCACAAAAGGTTAAAAGGGTGCTTGTGGAAAATGGATTCATCCTAAACATATGTACTCTAAATATCATTAAACAACTAGGACATACAGATGCAGAACTAGAGCCTAATGTGATCACCATTAAGGCTTATAATAAATCACTTTACCTATGGAAGTTGGGCATGTCTCACATGAAACAAGATTCCATGTCATTGAATTGGAACTTCCCTATAGTATTATCCTCGGTCGCCCATGGATCCATGTCATGCCAAAAGTTCCCTCCACATTTCATCAGTGTATCAAACTATACTATCAAGGATAAGAGTTTACACTTCTCGGTTACCCAGAACCATTCACCAATTGTAGAGCATTGGCTAGCCACTATAAAAAATCCTATGAATGTCCTTCTATAGAATTGGATTTTGAATTTGATTCAGAGGCCCTCACCTCTCAGATCAATCCCGATACACTTTAACATTGTATAGTTGATATTTCTACCTTTTCATCCCCTTTTGTTACTTGGGAATCCAAATTAAAAATCCTTATTACCAGCTATGGAGATTAAACCTCCAAAATGCCCTCCTTGTTTCTAACCTTCCCCTACCACTAAAATCATGTGGTAGGCCTAACTTTCAGCCACAAAGAACTGAGGATCCTTACAGTCTCGAAAAAATCATCCTTGGTGGTCTCTTGGCAGATGAATAGTTGGTTAGCACCTATACCTCCCAATCACCTGAGGAGAATATGGCCTCATGTTATCCATCCCTAGAATATGTTATCCCTAACAAGATGATGTATGGTATGGGATACCAAGGTTATGGGTGTGGGTTACATGAATAGGGTGTGCAAGAACCTCTTATGACATATGTGAAGATGGATAGATATGGTGTTGGTATTGAGCCTTATAGGGCATCACCTATAGAATTTGATGCCACCTCTTCTAAACACAAAGATAGTTATTGTAATTATAACACCGACCCAGGGTCCCCTTGTAGTCTCTATGAGGACCTTACCTCCACAAAATTATTTTCTGATACTATAGTTTTAACCTTTTCCCCCTCCACTACAGGACTCAATCTTATACACCCATCCCTTATTGATTGAGACCAACAACAACACATATTGATAGATTTATTTCATAATGAGGAAACAATTGCAGAGTTCATAAAGCTACGTGATTACATTCTTGTTAGGGATCATAAGAAAGGGTTCTCCATTAACCTCAACACATACATGTATTTCAGGGAGGAGGCTGAGTTCTATGGTCAAAAAAAATAAAAAAGGCCAAAATATCTTCAAAAAATCCAAAAATAGAAAATTTGCATCCCATAGTGAAAAACTCTTCGAGACACTTGTAGACAAACAATGTGAAAAATCAAAAATGTATTATATAAGTGATCATTCTATTGGTGAAAATCTCGTTAAAACACCAATAAAAAATTAACTCAATATCCCTCCCAATATTACATCTATGGAGGATGGTTCCAAGTTATTGGTTGAAGAGACTATTGATGTTAACGTCGGCATAGAGGAACAACCTAAGATTTTCAAGATGGGAGCTTCTCTTACTCCACATGAACATAAAACATTTACTATACTTAGATAATTTGTTGATGTCTTTTCTTGTTCGTATATGGACATGTCAGGCTTATATCTTTCTTTGGTTGTGTACAACCTCGTTGTTCATGAATCAGCTAAGACCATAAAACAAAAATTGTGTAAGATGCATCCACATATAGCTCTCTTGGTCAAAGAAGAGCTTGAGAAATTATTGGCATTATGTTTTATTAGACCTATTGACTATTCATAATGGATCTCTAATATTTTGCTTGTTCACAAGAAACCAAAGGGAATCAACATTTGCATCTAGGATATAAATAAGGCATGCCTTAAGGATGACTTTCCTTTTCCTAATATTGACATGATTTTTTATTCTACTACGGGCCATGAAATGTTATCCCTCATGGATGGATTTTCAGGCTACAATCAAATAAAAATAGTTGAAGAGGACCATCATAAGACTGCATTTACTACTCCTTGGGGTACCTTTTGTTATCGGGCCATGCATTTTGGCCTTAATAATGTAGGAACTACATATCAATGTGTCATTACTGTTATATTTCATGATATGTTGCATGATATAGTAGAGGATTACATAGATGATATCCTCGGTAAGTCTAAAACCAAATCAGAACACCCAATAATCCCCTGTAATATTTTTAAGTGACTACAAGATTTTAAGGTCAGATTGAACCGAAAGAAGTGTGTGTTCGGTTTTGTAGACACCTTAAAAATACATACCTATTCTTATTCATTCCTATTACTTGCATAATGTTTCGAATTAGTTCTAAATTTCATCCTAGAACATTATCCTCCCACATTCCATTAGAATTCACCCACATCCTATTAGAATTAATTTGATAAATTTTATCATGCATTAACCATACACTTGCACACCTTAGTTAATTGAATTAGATATTTAAATAGAATAAAATCTATTTATCCACTCACCCTCCACTCATCTCCACTTTAGTATCAAACTCACTCAAGTTGAACTAGCTCACTCCACTCAAGTTTTAGAACCCTACAAAGGTGGAAGAAAAATTACACGTATAATTGAAGAATTCAAGAACCAACTATTTACATTCATTACCCCTTTAATTCTTATTTAAACCAGCCAACTGCCCAAACTAAATCAACTTGTAAAATCAGGAAAATACATTCATTTACCTATAACTTATTCAAAGCTTCATCCACAATCCATGGCCTCTCCTTCAACCATAAATAAGAGGTTCAATCCTTCACAAATCATCTCTTAGAATATTAAGGCATTTGTAGTAACACTCTGTCAATTTTCCATTTGAATTTTCACGTTGTGAAGCTGCCCATTTGATCATCCATTGCTTGTATCACATCATTCCTCCATTTGGGACTAAGTTTAGAACATCCACAACTAAATCATTCAAAGAGATCCAACAAGTATGATACTGCATTCCACACTCCAGCTTTCTCATATGAGGTTGTAAGAGAACTTGAAGAAAGTTTTGCATTGTTTGTTATTTTTTTTTTCTTTCATTTGTTTCATTTTTCCTTGTGTACATTCTAACACACCTGGTGGGACTTGAACCCCAATTTATTATTAACCTTAAAAAAAATTCTTGTGTAGATATAATTGTCCAAGTTTGGTAATGATCCTATAACATGTTATTTTTAAAATTTGGAATTTTGTCTCAAGCTTTCTATTTCTTTAACATTTTGGTAACTTTATTATCTTCATCAGTGCTTATATCTTATATATTATCACTTTTAACATATGTATCAACACCTATAATATTTTAATTAGAGTTGTTAGTCTCTAAGTCAGTTCTTAAAGTATCATATATTTTTACTCATGTATCAACACTTATAGCCTTTGTCTAAGTGTCTATATCCTTTTCATCAGTGATTATAGATCAACTCTTATAGCCTTTGTATTGGTGCTTATAGTCTTTTCATCATCGTTTATAGCCCTTGTATCGGCACTTATAACCTTGTATTGATGATTATATCCTTTTCATCAACGCTTATAGAATTTTCATCAACACTTATATCCTTTTCATCAACGCTTATAGCCTTTTCATCATCACTTATAACATTTATATCAGTGTATATACTCTTTGTACCCACATTTTTAGTCTTTGCATCAACACTTTTAAGATCAACATTTTTATCCTTTATATCGGTGTTTTTAATTAATATAGTAGTGCATATACTATGGATTGTAGTGCCTTTATAATAATCCTTACATGATTAAAAACCTAACAATTTTTGCATGTTGTACTGAGCATTTTACATGTTTATAATAGTTTGTTTTGTAGGTTTTCATAAAATACATTATCTAATGTTTGTTTTGACTTTTAACCTTTACATTATCTAATATAATCTAGTCAAACAAACTGTGTATGCTCTTTTCTCACACACTTTTAGGTGATCTTGAGAATAAAAAATGGTGAAGTTTGTTTCATTTTTTTTAAATCAAGTTTCTTGCAGGAATATTACTGATCATTTGTGTGTATGACCATTGTGAAATTAGAAAAGTTCATCAACAATATCAAGGAACAAACTATTGACAATTTTTCATCCAGGTTTCCTTGGCCAAAGACCATTACAAACTATTAAAACTTGTTAAAATAATCTAAAAACACTTTGTCATTGCAGGTTTAGATAAGGTAAAACCCGTCTACTTAATTGTGGGAAGTACTTGGGCATATCCCTAAAACTCATTACGAGGAGTACCATAAGAACCTTAAAGTAGTTGGCACCTTGAGGGAACCGAATAACAAAATGAGTAGTGCCCCGTCCTACTTGAATATTTTTATCTATGAGGAAAACCATAAGTTTTCCATGGTGAGGGCCCCATTCTTAATTAATTGA
This sequence comes from Taxus chinensis, assembly GCA_019776745.2. Lineage (NCBI taxonomy): Eukaryota > Viridiplantae > Streptophyta > Pinopsida > Cupressales > Taxaceae > Taxus > Taxus chinensis. The sequence goes on from CM034153.1 coordinate 498,391,117, forward strand.
GGGGCATAGTCCATATCTAGAAGCTTTTCAGGTGCGTGTACTTTTTTAGATAAGTATCGGTGAGAGGATCTCCCTAACCCCTATAAAGCCTACCAAACTGGGGCCAACTAATTCCATTTTATCCCAAAAACTTATCAAATTAAAATTCTTTTTACCATTTAATATTCAATTTACTCAACCAAAAATTTATAAAAAAAATCTTATCAACATTAACATCTTTCAAATTGACTACTTGTATTCTCACATTCTAGTCACAAATCAATCTTGTTGGTGCTCAATATAGTTCTTTGGATTTAGATGGTCTTTTTCATGGACTCCCCATAAATTAATTTATTTTTTCTACTTCATGTTGCTCCATGTTCTTCAAAGATCACTCTAAGTCAATAAAATGTGTCTACTTGTAATATATTTTGTGCCTTAACAAGAGAAATTAAAGGATTTAGTAAAGTGTCAGGGGAGTGGTTCAATAGACTGATAAATCAAAGTATAAAAGATTAAGACTCCCAGGTGATTGAGATACATATACATCTTTGGTGAAGAGCTTACAATTAGCAATGAATGATTCATTTTCTCATTAACTCCAAAAAATCCAAAGCTCTGAAGGTCCAAAATCATGCAACTTGACCATGAAAGAAAAAGTTGCAAGAATGGTTAAAAAACTCAATAAAAATGGACTTATCCATTTTAACGAAGACTGGAACTTTCAAATGACCGTCGAATTCCATCTCTCAAAAGTGCTCGTTGTTGGCATTCAAGAACCCATGGGAGACTAAGGTTAATTCATTGGCAAGTTATATTTTAAAATTCGTTTGATGTCCATTTACCTATCAAATTCAATGTCAAGGTTAGGAGGGGCAATGTGGCAATATTTTGGCTCTCCTCAATGGATTTGGGCTCCATGGACCTCAAGTCCCCAAATTAAATTGTACCAAATAATTGTTCGGGTCTGTATTATGGCAGTGCACTAAGTCAAAAATTCAGCGAAGGTCAAAGAATTGTGGCAGAGTTTGGAGGTGACAAATGGCAGAAGAGAGAGATCAAAGCAGGGATACGTGGCAACCTTTTTAGGAAGAAAAAATTCCTAATTCTCCTAAAAAGAAGAGGTTGTGACACAAAGGCAAAACCTATCAAAATAAAACACAAGGCAAGAGATACTAATAAACCCGAGGAACGTGGAGATTTTCTATTAGCTCGTGTTTCACAATTATCAATCAAGGCTAAGGAAAAGGAAAAATGTGAAGTAAGCGTGGGGCTTCTTCATTGATTGATGCTCCACAATGGGAAGAAGAAGATAAAGAAAAGACTGAAATTATGAAGTTCATAGAGAATTTTCATTAGATCACACTTTGTAGTTGTCAGATGATACTATCAAGAGTTTGACACAATAAAGGGGCGTGGAATGATCTCATTGGCTAGAACTTCACACTATTTCAAAAGGGCTATCAAAATATTGAATTATGAAGTAATGTGGATATTTCCTATTGGCTCATGCTTCATCATTTTCATTCAGAGCAAAGGATAGTTTGACAAGGTGGGATAACATGGCATTGATTTATCGGCTTACTTTTTGTTAAGGAACAGACCTACCCGTATAAAGAAAGGAAAGGAAAGGGAAAAAAAGAAGAAAATATCAACCTAGCGAGACAATCAAAGACTGAAACATGGTAAATGGAAAATAATTACACACTTTGGCAAGAGGCAGTCCCTGAGATAATCAAATGTTGTCATGTGTCACATTCATGTGCTCCCAACATATAAAACTTTAGAAGGCTATAACTTTCGATCCAGTGCTCCAAATCTTGCAAAATTTATATTGTTGGAAATTTATCTCAATCCCTTCATGTTGGCATCATCATTTTTATGAATTGATGATATTTTGTGTCATAAAAAATAAGAAAAACTATTTTACATTCAAGTTGCAATCCTAGTGTGGATCAACCACCCGAATTGATGAAGTATGGTGTATGTTTATTCTCTAAACACGCAAGACAGAAGGAATGAACAAATTTGGTAGGAAGCCCATGCTCCTTTACAGGAATTTAATGCACCTTGTTGTTGGTTGTAGAATGAGATCAAATTTTTTATTCTTTATATATATATATATCTTATCTTCTATATATTGTAAAGTCGGCCATTTTGAGCGAGGAGGCGGATTGGGGGTAGTTGTAGGAATTTTTTATTAAGTTTAGTTTTTGTTTCAGTTTCTAGCTTCTAGGAAATAGTTGTTGTATCTAGTCTATAAGGAAGAGCTAAGCTGGTTGCGTTATATATCCATTAGTAGGTTTTGAGGTCATTTTTTTATGTCCCCTATCTAGAACTTACAAGAACAAATCTCTATGTGATTGATCAAGCTATAATTTCCCATTCTTATGTTTTAAATGAATGAAAGAGGCAATATTATTTTTGTTACTATCTTGCAGTGGCTTTACTTTTTCAAGTACACAAGGGTCTTTCTTAGTTGTATTCTTTTGGTTATTGTGATATTATTACATAATAGTGTATACTTTGCGATGGTTAAAATTAATTGTAAAATCCTATAGGTAGCATCACTTTTGAATATTTCTTGTTATCCCTTAAGGGTCTTTTGGGTGTATAAGACAAATATAGAAAGTGTTTTATCACAACACTAACTCCATAATTTGTGGTAAGGATTGTGAGGATTGTAGATGGCATTTGTGCAAATTGAGTATCAATGAATGCAAATGTTATTTCACAGATCATATTAATTTTATTGTTCTTTTCAAGCATTGTAGTCAAGGATGGATTCTTTATATGGGAACACTAATGTACCAAAGTCATAAAATCAACTACCCTCCCCCCTCAAAACCTCCATTAAAATAAAACAATCAATCCCACATCGTACTTCCATCCATTTGTTGTTTTTTCTACCATGTCTCTAACTATCATTAAAAGAGCACATTGGATTTTATTAAGATAATGTTGGAGCAACTGAATTTTATTGTCTATAGTAACTTGTATCTGGTAAGGTAAGAATATACAACATTTTTTGTGATGAATCGTGAGAGTGATGTGTTGTGTTCATGGCCATGTTTATCTCAGATTGATCAATCATTTAAAATAGATTGAGGGAACAAATATATCATCTTTCCCTCTACATTCAGGTTACACCATGCATCCCCTCACTATGGTTCAAGGTAGGACTAGAAGTAACATCAATAGGCCATCCCCTTTATCTGTTTTCCTTGACCATCCAAAGGCTTGATCCCAAGGAAATTGCTAGACCCCTCCCCAGCTACAAAATGACACACCACCCGTTCTACCACCATTCCAAGAATTTTGCCCTTTCCTTGAAGAGAATTGTTGTCAATCCACCAGGGGTGTAGATTTGAGGACTAACACATCCAATGAAATCCCTTTGAGATCTAATTCTATCCAACTTTGGATCTCAAATCAATTCATTTAAGCCTTAGTCCTTAGATTCACCAACAATCCCAGACTTCAGCAAAATCCAATCAAATCATGACTCAAGCCATATTCATTAGATATTCACTTTATCCATTATTTAAGAAAATATTATTGAATCAAACCCCTTATACATTGAATATTCACTTTATTCACATATTAAATCAAATCCAATTGAACTCAGTTAAGAGCCCTATATATTGAATATTCAATTTTAGGAAATTCATAAGCAATCAAACCATGAATCCAATCCAAAACCTTATACACTGAATATTCACATATTAATAAAATCAAAATCAAAAAAAAAATATTATGCATTGGATATTCACGTATTAAGTTGTTTTCAAATCTAAAAAAAATCAAGAGTCTTATCATTTGGGTATTCACTTTATCCAACCTTATGTAATTCATTCATCAAATTAGTCATAACATACTTCAAAATCAATATCGAATTGAATATTCATCGATTTTATCTGAAACATAGTTTAACCTTTGATCAAATCAAACACTGGTTTAACTGAAATAATGAAAGAAACAACAATAACAAATAATGCAGAACTTTCTATAAAAACTTTGTGAGTTTTCAGAAAAACTCACCATAGCAAAACTTTGTAAAAAAATTAAAGGAATAATTAAAAATTCACCTCCTTCCTCCAATGATGGTGAGGGATCACAAACAAGTTTAATTGTTTAGTACCCAAAAAAAGGTTGATAGGAATTTTCATAACAAATATTCATTTAGAGCTATCATTCCAAATGAAAATGCATTGTTTAAACAACTTTGAAGAAATACTCAAAAAAGGAAATCAAATTAAAAGAGTCCATAATGTTAAAGGCCTCATCAATATTCCTTCAAATTGTCAATCAAGTGATGCAAACAATCCAACAATCATACTCCCTCGTCAAGAAACTACTCCATGTGAAATAAAAATATGACAATAAATGCCTCTTAAATAAATCCTTTCAAGTGTCCTCCATAAATTAGCAAAATCTAAAATGGTAACATATCCATTCAAAAAACCCTTTGGAAAAGGGGAACCAAAACCTACATGGTATAAAGAATCAAAAAATTGTGAATACCATTGCATCAACAGCCATCCTACGGATCGTTGTTCAATACTTCATCATTACATACAAGATTTACTTAACAATGGAAACATTGAAGTCAAATACACTTCTTATACAACCACCCCAAATGAGGAATTGGAAGTGATTCAAGACTCCTTTTTAACTCATGGTACAAATGAAAAATCTAATGATAAGGGCCAATCATCGAACAAGGTTGAGCTTGATCCTATAATTTCATTATTAAATCCTACACCTCAAACTATGGCTACCATCAAATTTGACACTCCTATCCATGTTATAGCCATGCTATAAAAATATGTTTAGATTTCATCCACAATACCTCAAGTGTCCACTCCTAAGTCTACTCTTGTTCCAAAATTATCATCCAATACACTATCTTTGTCTAAATCTTATAACACTGTCAAATAATTAGAGAATACATCTCCACAAATCCCTCTCATGGATTTGACCATAACATCACCTATGTTTCAAGATATCCTTACTCATGTATTTCATGATGTGTGTGTTCCTAAGGGTATCTACACATACCCATTTCAATATTTAGTCACACATCTATTGTCGAATAATCCAATCCTCTCATTTTCTCCTCGCAATCTTTTGAAACTAGACATCATGAATAATTAATTCTTATTCATTAAAAATATTTCTATTTACTCTGTTGTCTTGGACCTCTTCCACCCAAGCCTCGTAAATCAAGACCAATCAAATCATAAATTTATTGCAAATCTTTCTATCTACATTGTTTACTTGGACCTCGTCCACCCAAGTCCCGTAAATCAAGACCAATCAAATCATAGATTTATTACAAATATTTCTATCTACTCCTTTGACTTGGACCTTTTTCACCCTAGTTTCATAAATAAGGACCAATCAAATCATATATTTATTAAAAAAAAAATTATCTACTCCGTTGACTTGGATGTCAACTTCCCGGGTCTCATAAATCAGGACCATTCGACTCACATAACCATGGACCTCTTCTAAAATGATGAGTCCATCACCAACCATAATCCACAAAAATTCAAAAATTCAAAAAGCATAAAAAGTAATGAAAAATATCCCATAGCCAACACTTCATTCAAGTGTTATATGAAAATCAAAAACTACCTATCCACGAGTACTTTCCACACTAGGGTAGGCTGCTTGTACCATCAACTCATCTAAAATGTAATTTTAAACTTTTCATCCATTGATAGATGTCTCAATCATAGCATTATCATATCTTCACACTCTTCACCTATAAGACAGGTTAATTTTGTTCCTATTAGGCATTGTGTACCTCATCCCTATTATGGTTTATACCAATTTGGATATTTTAATCTATGGTTTTTTCTAAAAGCTTACTAATCACAAATCTTCCTTCCAAACAAGTTCTCTCTTTAACAAAAAGCATTAAACTTCTTTACTTGGGTCATTTTTCTGCCCATCTCAATCTACGGTGTTGAACCCTTACATCCTACTAGTCGCATAAGGTTGAGATTTAGGGGCAAACTTTCCTTTCCAACAAGAACAATACAAACAAACAAGGAAAAATCAATAAAAAATACAAAAAATAACTTTGCAAATCATTACACCTTCCGTCATTCACCATCTTCGATGTTAAGCCCACACTTCTTAGTAGTAGAATGAGACTGGGAGAAGATAAAGGTACCCTTCCTCACCTACGTCTTGTCTTTGGTGTTAAACCCTTACCTCTTACTGTTGGTATGGGGGAAAATATAGGGGTCATTTCAAAAAAAAATGAAGCAAAAAAAATCCTTCAGAAAACTAAATCAAAAGTGCTTAATCATACAACATCCCAAGATTCAATTTAGTTGTTAATGTTAAGCGAGACCGCCATTCCTTACACATGATATTTCCAACAGTAGGCCACTTGTGGGTCTAATTTGAGTCATGATCTATAAAGTGAAATCATCTTGGAATCAGTAAGATAATTTTAATTAGAGATGAGTCAAATTTTCCCAAATGGACCATTGTTAACCTTGTGTCTTTGCATTTTTCATCTTCATTTGCACATCACTATCTCATTTGTCTTACATCCTTCTTGGCTCTTGGTGTTGAGCCCTCGCATATTACTAGTTGCATGGAGTTAAGGGTGGAGTCATACATCTTATCACTATATCATCTACATTATGCCAATGGAATGAAATATTTAAAATTGTTTGAACATGAGTTTAGATAGTGTACTACTTACCAAGTCAAGCATTCAAAAAATGCAAAAAACATTTAAAAATTTCAAATATTCAAAACAACCTGAAATCCAAAAACATTCACATAATTAAAAAAAACCAAAAAAATAAAATAATCAAAAACCAAAAACATTCAAATAATTTAAAAAAATTAAAAAATAAAATAATCAAAATCCAAAAACATTCAAATAATTACATAATCCTAAAAAATTTACAAAAACGTCAAAAATATCAAAACAATCAACTCAAAAAAATAAAACTTTTAACTCATATCCTCATGATCATGCCAACCATCCTACGACTATCAAGATAGATCATCTTACCCCTCGTATTTATCCTTGCTTGGTGGCAAGTCAACACCATCATATCCCTCACATGTATCCTCGCTTGGGGCAATATCGACTCTCATTTTATCCCTTGCATGCATCCTTGCTTGGGGGCAATGAACCATTTCATTCTCATATTAATATTCAATGTGGATCCAACAAAGATTGTCACTTGACCCCACTCTTTCAGTTTGATCCAATCCCCTTGCATGAATCCTTGCTTAGGGGCATCCAAATCTTTTCAAACATCACTGTGGAACACATCAGGGGCATATTTCATTATCTTTATTTACAATCGTGTTCCATTGTTGTTATTCTTTATTGACCAATTACAAGTTTTTTTTATCATCTTGGTTCATTTATAACCATGGTGCATACTTTTACTGTGTATATTACGTTTGCTTTACTTTTTATCTTTTGTTTTTCTAAGACCAATTATGAGTATTTTGTTATCATCTTGGTTCATTTATAGCCATGGTGCATATATTTATTGTGTATATTGGGGTTTTTTTACGTTTATCTTTTGTTTTGTGTGTGTGTGTGTGTGTGTTTACACACATAACAGATTAAACATCACGATTCTTTCATAATCATGGCGCCAAATATATTATGCAACAACAAAGTAAGCTTTCTCTAAAAAAACTATATCTGAATGGAAGCTCAAGCTATGAGAAAAATAACTCCCACCATCCTTCTACTCCCTCTTAAATCATCCACCTTCTCCTTCCTCCTATCAAGTGGTTTTCCATCACTTTGTTGTGTCACCCATCCACTTGAGGGGTAAATCTCGTACAATTATTCATACTTGTTGGGGTGTCCAAATGCTTCACTAGGGAAAATCAAGCATTCATACCCATTAGGGCATTTAAATGCTTCACTGAGGTAAATCAAACAGGTCCACCACACTTCCCTATCATTTTCTCATTGATCTACATGTGTCTATTATCTTTAAAATGTTATTACTTCATAATAACACTTTAAAGAGTTGAAAATACAGACACCCTAAAAATACATACCTATTCTTAGTCATTCCTATCACTTGCATAATGTGTCAAATTAGTTTTGAAATGTATCCTAGACCATTATCCTCCCACATTCCATTGCAAAACACCCACATCCTATTAGAATTAATTTAATTAATTTTACTATGCATTAACACACACTTGCACACCTTAACTATTTATATATATTGAAATATATGTATCCATTCACCCTCCACTCATCTCCACTTCACTATCCAAATCACTCAAGTTGAACTAGCTCACTCCACTCAAGTTATAGAACCCTACAAAGGTGGAAGAAAATTTTCAAGTACAATTGAAGAATTCAAGAGACAACTATTCAAATTCATTGCCCCTTTAATTATTATTCAAACCAGCCAACTGCATAGACCAAATAACCTTGCTAAATCAGGAAAACACATTCATTTACCTGTAAATTATTCAAATGTTGATCCGTAATCCATGTCATCTCCTTTAACTATAAATAAGAGACTTAATCCTTCACAAATAATCTCTTGGAAGCTTAAGGCATTGGCAACAACACTCTATCAATTTTCCATTTGAATTTTCACATCGTGAGGCTTCCCATTTGATCCTCCATTACTCATAGCACATCCTTCTTCCATTTGGAACTTATCTTGGAGCATCCACAACCAATTAATTCAAAGAGATCCAACAAGTGTGGTACTCCATCCCACACTTCAGCTATCTCATCTAAGGTTGCAAGCGAGTTTGAAGGAGGTTTGCATTGCATTTTTATTATTGTTTTCTTTCATTTGTTTCAGTTTACCTTTGATACAAGTGTTATAACAGGTAAATTATTGGGATTCATTATTTCTAGAAGAGGAATTGAAGTGGATTTATAAAAAGTGACTGCCATTACTGAGATGCAGCCTCCCACAAACCTTAAGTAGCTTCGCAGCTTGCAAGGTAAGATACAAGCTATTCACAAATTCATTCCCATAAGTGCCATTCCTTTACCCATCTTCTTAAAAAATATGTTGATTTCCATTGGGTCCCTGAATGCCAATAATCCTTTGCCCAATTTAAACAATATTTGGCCAATCCACCTGTTTTAATACCCCCTACCCTAGGTGAACCCTTGTTGCTATATATTTTTGCTACCCAATTTGTTTTAGGTGCTCTCTTAGCATAGTATGATATCCAACATAAAGAAAGATCCGTCTATTATCTTAGACACACCTTAATATCTTATGAGTTGACTTACCTATATATTGAAAAGGCCTACTTAGCCTTCATTTTTGCTTTCCAAAAGCTTCTCCACTACTTACTGAACAATAAAACTAAACTCCTTTTTAAATTTGACACTCTCGAATACCTCCTATCCAAACCCACTTTTATTAGATGGGTGGCCAACTATATCATATTATTTAGTGATTTTAACATCAAGTATGTCAATTAGAAAGCAGTGAAGGGAAAAGTAATTGTCGATCAACTTTTGGAAGCACCATTACCAAGTACTAAACCACTGAGTCTAGACTTTCCTTATGCATTAGTTTTATGTATCGAAGAATCTTCTACTTGGAAAATGTACTTTGATGGGTCATTCACATTTCATGGATTGGGATCAAAAGTCATCCTTGTTACCCCTACTAGTGACCTTATCCCACAATCTTTCAGAATTGGGTTACCTTGCACAAATAATATTGTCAAATATTAAGCCCCAATTTCTGCTTTAAAAGGTCCTATCAAATGGAATATTAAATAAGTTGAGGTTATAGGAGACTCACAATTAATCATCAAACAGGTCACTGATGAGTACAACATCAAATATGAGGAGCTTATCCCATATAAATGCATGGTAGATAGCCTGAAAGAATACTTTTTTCAAATAACCTTCCAACATGTCCCAAGAACATAGAATAAATCAGTAGATGTTATGGTTACTATCGAATCGTTGCTCTAACTATCTTTGGACAACCAAGATTTCGAATTCCTCATTAATCATATTACAATCCCTACCTATAACATGTCAGACTCATGTTTATTATGTGAATTTTTTGGTCCCTTTTCCCCTTGGTACCTAGATATATATAATTACTTACAAGATGGTATCTTCTCACCTGACATTTCCCACTCACAAAAATGAAGCCTTATCCAAAAAATAGCACATTATACCCTCCTTAGGGGAACTCTCCATTGTCAAGGATATGATGGGACTTTGTTACAATGTCTTAATTCAGAAGAGGCTATCTAAGTGACTAAATAGATGCATGAAGGAATCTGTGGTGCTCATACTAATGGCATGGTTCTAGCAAAGAAGCAGTTGTGCGTAGGTTATTATTATCTTACTATAGAAACATATTGTTACAAATATTTGTGTAAATGTGTCTTGTGTCAAAAACATGGTAGCTTGATCCATGTGTCATCTCAATATTTGCAGCCTATTACTACGCTTTGGTCATTCTCTAAGTGTGGTCTCGATCTTATAGGGAATACTACACCTACTTCATCTGATGGCCATAAGTATATCATCATTGCAACTGAATACTTACATTATTGGTGGATGTTGTTCCTCTAACCTACATTAGTGGTGCCCAGATATCTAATATTATCATGAACCACGTCATTTTTCATTAAATAATCCCTATTGTTATTGTATCTGACAATGCTAAATCCTTTAAGAATAATCAAGTGAAGACCCTTTGTTAATACTTTAAGATCCATCAAAAGGGGTCTACCCCTTATTACCCTAAAGGTGATGGGAAATTTGAGGCCACTAACAAAATTCTTGTTTACATCATGGAAAAGTTGGTTAGTAAAATGGGTCGTAATTGCAACCTTCATACCCATCCAACCTTAGGGGTTTATCATACTTTTATCTGCACACCTACATGTGCAACCCCATACTCCCTTATTTTTTCCACTACAGCTACCATTCCCTTAGAGATAGATCTTCCCTCTTTGCGCATATCCCTAAAATATTATCTAGATAAATAAGAGTATTACAGAGTGTATAGATTATTAGAGCTTGATTTACTTGATGAAAAGTACCTCCATGCCTTGGATCACCTCAAATTGTATCATAATAAAATCTATGCTAGTTACAACAAGCGTATTATTTCTCATGAATTTGAGGTTGGAGATATTGTACTTAAATAAAATCAGTTCAATACCACCAAGAAACATGAAAAGAAAGGAAAAATTGAGCCTAACTGGTTAGATTCATACATTGTGGTTGCTAAATTTGGGTCAGGAGCTTATAAACTTGCCTATCTTGATGGTTCATAGCTCCAAAATCCCATGAATATCATGCATATAAAAAATTTATATACATAATATCAAAGACGTTTCAAAAGATTCAAACATTCAAAAACATTCACAAAATCATAAAATCACAAAAATAGTAAATATAAATAATTTCGTTCGAATGTGAAAACCATGCAATTCTGGAATTTTGGGAACATCCTTTGGTGAAAATTAGTTTATGGTGTCATATGAGGATTGTGTTGTTCACACGCACATCACACTTGGGGGCATGATCACTCCTTCCTAGCTTTTCACTATCTTGAGTTCATAATCTTATGGAACCTATCCCTCTTGCCCTTGATCCAGTATGTCCTATACTTATATATGTGTGAGATTTCACCCTTGTATATTCTCTCATCTTGTTAGGGGAATCTTGGCATCTTGTTCTACTGTACATAGTTTCAAAAAACCTCAAAAATCCAAAAACATTATGAAAACCTATAAAATCCCAAAAATTGCAAAACGTAGCACAAAACCCAAAAACAGTGTCTAATGTAAAAATACTAAAATTAAAAACTATACGATAAAACATCCCACTTCAACACTTACTAGGTCTAACATATGACATGTGGATCATCTTTTAATCTTCTTTCATCAACAAGCTTGTTGTCTCTATCTTCCCGGCATATATTTTTGCTTGGGGCAGTTTTATAGTGCATGTTTGCTTTATTTAGGACTTGTATGTCCTTTGTTCATTCCCTTATGTGTATCCTTGTTTTGGGCATCATCTTATCCCTTTTCATACAAATCAAACATTTAGGTATTAAAGTTGGATAACAAAAAAATTGGTACAATTTGTCTTGAACATTGCTTGTTCGAGTGTGTTTGATTGTTTGTTTGTTTACTTTCTTACATTGCTTTCCTTGTGCACTTTTTTTTAAGTCAGTCCTTTAGCATCACACAAATAATGGTGATATGAACTTTCATATCATTTTACCCTTTTTTTGTTGTATGCTTACATCAAATAAAAAGGTTTGTCCAAGCCATGACGGTACACAAGCTACGTTATCATTTTCCCATCACTCATCATATCCAATCCATGTCTAACTAATTCCCAATTCTCACTAACACTTCCTCTAACTAAATAATTCCTTTCCTCTACTCTACATGACACGATATATAGGTGATATAATCATAAATGAAATGGATAATCTATACATCTGAAACACAAAAGCAAAATGCATAAATAATATATCTAGGAAGTAATAAAACTAAGATATAACATCATCGTGTACTCATCACACATACTCAAATCATACATAATCATCTCTTTCTTCTACATCCATCTATCCAAAATATCATAATAAACAATGATATAATTCTATCATGAGCTAAAATAAAAACATCATAGCCCAAATCGGGGCATACACATAGACAAAATCCAAAAACTCATCTCTCTCTATATATATGAGGATTCCAAAATGGTACTAGAGTTTACAAATAATGGTCTCCAAACCATGTAATACATATCATCATAGCTCATGGAAAAAACTATCCTAGATACAAAATGAGTCATCTCTCATCATGAATCTCTCTTAGGGCCTCATTTCCAAATGGTTCTGGTGACCCTGGTGGCCTTCTAGTGGTCTGCAAGGCTGATCTTGGTGGGCCTATAATGTAGACACTAAAACACGCACTTGGGTACATTTCTAGGTCCTAATCACATACTTGTATTCATATGATTCTTAAGTGATAAAAGTACTAATTGACTACTCTCTTTTGCCTCATTAATTTCTTTCTGGTTTCCTTCTTGGTCTTACACACCCCACTGCCCAGTCTGACCTTCGTTACTTTAGTTTCTCTAAGTCTAGACTCTAGCTCCCAGCTAGGATTCCAGCGCCCTTGTCCCCTCTGAGTGCCCCTGACTTATTTGTATCTTACTCACTTCTTTTGGGCCTCTTTTCATTGTTGGGCATCTTTATTTCTTATGGGTCAGCCTTTTAGTGGTCGATTACGAAATTCAAGTAAGGGAATCATATAAATACAATGTTATATGATCAAATAAAAGGAACAAGCTCTAAGCATCTACTATCACCACCTAAGGTTACATCCAAAGGCATTACTAAGAGCATCAAAGCATCCATCTAGCTTCATTCAAGGGACAAGGGACTACTAAAGCTACATACACGCATAGGAGGGGGAGTTCATTTTTCCATACACGCATCTACTTACATTGCTACATATAGTTATTTCTCACAATCAAGTGCATCTTGCACAAGAGCTTCCTAGGGAGTGATTATTACACACACACACACACACACACACACACACACACACACACACACACACACACACACACACACACACACACACACACACACAACAACAACAACTACGTGGAGTATGAAATGTAGTGCAGTGCTTGGTTGTAAGTTCACTCAGTTGGGTGACTGTTGGGGTCACTCTGACTCCCCATTTCATCTTTTTCTTTTTAGGATTTGATGTGTTTTGGGTTTTGCAGGAGGTATTTTTTTAGGTTACATGTAAATTCTGAGGGCATAGTGCAACACACATGTGATCAACAATAAAGACTAATGACACTCTTGTGACACAGTGAAAATCAATGTCTGAGCTTTTGAGTAGTCACGGGTGCCCAGCTAGGGTCTCTGGCACCTAGGTACATGAGTACCATCCCAAACGCCCTAGTCCAGCGTATTCCAAAAATCATACAATTTTCTAAGCATGGTGATGACAATATGTACTCCTGCTCCATCAATTTTCTAGATTCGTGCCCTTCATGATTTAATGGGAATCAGTTAAGTCTTCTTTCCTCCCTCTTGCACTTAGGGTTTCAATTTATCATTTGCTTATTGCTTGTGTCATATATGTGCTTTACTATTGTATCTATTGTATGTGACTATGAAATAGCCTATAGGGTTTTAAAAATAAATCCAATATTGGTTAAATCATTTGGGTCTTATTCAAACACTTTTGGGTCTTCATTTCATCACTTCTTTCATTTTCCTAGTATCCTCTCATCATGGATATCTCCATTCATTATTTTTTTCTATCTAATCGTGAGTGTAGAGATAAAATCATTTCACTCTTGGCTAATACTTACATCCCTTCTACTACTCATCCAGACATAGTATATCAAACATTTGTAGATGCATTTTCTCAACAACTCGCTTTTCCATCTGACATATCTACCAATATTTTTTTTATCACAATGATCATCCCCTATATATACAAATATGCATCAATAACATGGGTATTAAGAAAACTTTATTCAATAATGGATATGATCTCAATATGTGTACCTTATCACTCCTTCATAATATTGGCCTTTTCTTAGCTAATCCTAGCCCAACATCCATTTCTCTTCGAGCATGTGATTCTTCTACATGTCCATGCATAGGCACTATTACATTTCCTATCACCATTGGGCTAAAAATGTTTTTTATAGTATTATTTTGTATTGATATCCCAGTTTAGTATAATTACTTACTTGGTAGGCCATGGCTTCACATCATCCAATCAGTTCCTTTTACAGTTCGCCGGTGCGTTAAATTCTTACATGAGGGATTTTAATATATAGTTGTCACTGATCGTAACCCATTCCAATATTACTGCCTATATCTAACCACTACATTAACTATTCCTACTTTTGCTACTATGCATCACGTTGTTGATCCGTAACCCATGAAATATCCAAACAACTTGCCTCCACTCGAAGGAACTATTTGTCCATTAGACATCGTCCCATTCGCATCATACTCACCCCCTGCTACTACTATTGCTATGGTACTTTATCAGGAGTTTGTTCATATATTGGATGTCGTTCCACATTCTTCATCTTCTCGTGTGTATCCAGAATCGATACTTCCTCCTTTCACATGCACTTTTTTCATGAATAACTCTTATTGGAAACATATTCCATTTGCTCCTACTTGCTCTCATACTGTATGATGGCTTGGATCGACTCAAGTTCACATTGGATGTGTATGCAATGGAAAGGTGCACAAGCTATGGAATGAGGCTAAAGAACCTAAAAGCTTTGCTTTACTCATCCATGCACCATGAGATAAGAGCTAAACAAGAAACTATCTATGCATATATAAATTTGAAACAAATATTCAAACCCTGACATATATACTACTCTCTACTCCATGAAAGCTCAATAAAAATGAACCTAGTTAGATTCTAAGAAATCAAATTAGATGTGTTGTTTACTTCAATGGAGGTGAACAGGTCTCTCTAAGATGGCTACAAGACCAAGTTTAGATACCCTCCTACTAACCTACTATGAAGTTATGGATGAATGCAAGATGGAGGAGCTCTCAACAATGGAGTATGGCCAAGATCCAAATGTTCTATAGCTTAAAGCTATCACAAATGATTTCTAATTCCTTTCCAAAGTGTTTGAGAGAGAAGGAATTATGAGTGAATTTTTTTGTAAAGTTTTAGTTTGAATGGGTAGGCTTAGCTTTGTATTTATAGTTTTCCACTTAGGAGAATTTGGAATTTGGGTGCATGTGGGACTAAATCTCAAAAAGCACTTTTAGATTAGATTAGGATAAACATGCTTTAGGCTTAGTTAATCTTGGTTTAGGCTAGTTAACTAGGGTTTAGGCTAGTTAAACTTTATTAGCAAGTGATTAAAGACTCATTGAGAGTTGGGAGGGGTCTGGATAACCAATTATGACTGATAGATAGCCTACGAAGCCAATAGAAGTGGTCTAGAGAGAACTAGGGAGGTTTTGAATGGTCAAAAGGAGGAATGTTTAGCTAATAAGAGAGATATTAGCCAAATAAGCTGATTATAGGAGGAATATGACTGAGAAGGTGTCGTGAATGGGCATCTGAGAATGGAGTGAAGAAGGGTTGATTAACGAAGTGTCGTCAATTGGTTGAATTGGAGGAAATGCTAAGTGTAAGCATATTTTAGGTGTCTACATTTTCCCCTCTTTGAGGTGGCGTAAGTGAAATCACTTCAAAGAAAGTAGAAAAGCATAAACAAGTAGAAAATCTTTAAGGGATAGAAGAAAAATGAGAATGATGAAGGATTCCCCCTCGATTTGTGATGGGTGATAGAAGAACTTGATTGACAATCAAAAAAGATGACAGAAAGATAATAGAAGAAATGATAATGTGAAGAAGAAAAGAAAGCGGATATAGAAGAAAAGGAGTATGAGGAAGAGGGAATGAGATAACATCCATCCAATGCCTTTTAAACAACTTTATTTTTCATCATATTGCTAAGGATCTTCATCATCGGTCCTTATTAAAAAGAATGAACAAAAGTGTAGTATGACATGAAAAGCCATATACGAACAAATGTCCATTGCTAAAAACACCAACTCCATGCAACATACAAAATGAAATGAAATATGAGAAAGTAAAAGATGCCTAACTCCATACAACATACATAATGCAATGCAATACGAGAAAGTAAACAAGCTAAACTAACAGAGAAACAAGATGTAATGTTTTTGTTATCAAGCTTCAGTTCGAACCTGTGTGAATTAACGACAAGGGTTAATGATGGTGCCCCAAGAAAGGATACATGCAAAGGGAATAACAGAGGAAACTTGGGTCTGATAAAAATTAATGTGCACTATGAAACAGTACCAATAACTTGTTGTGCCCTAGAGTACATACGAAGTAAGTAGCCTAGCTTTTGTTGATGGAGGTAGATCAAGATGATCCGCGAGTTGTTTAGGAAAAGAATAAGCAAGAACCTAAGAACGACATTTTGTAGGATGATTTATATTGATATTTAGAAGTTTTTTGAAACATATTTGAATGTTTTTGTGATTTTTCTAACATATTTGAATGTTTTTGTGATTTTTCTAACATATTTGAATGTTTTTTATTTTTTTAACATATTTGAATTTTTTTTATTTTTTTTCAACATATTTGAATGTTTTTTATTTTTTTTATTTTTTTTCTAAAACTATGTACAAGAAGACGAGGAAGCATGGATGCCCCTAGCGATAGATGGGATGTACAAGGGCATAAGGCCACATGCGTGTGAGAAAGGTGAATATGCAAAAATACCCCAGCGATTAGGTGGGAGTATTCAAAGGAAAACTCTTCATAGGTAGAAGCAGGACCCAAGGCCATTATGGATAGGTTCAACATGATGATGAACGTAAACCAATGAAGTGTTGGGAAGAAGCAAGGATGCCCCCAGTGTAAGTTGGCCTAAAATCACATGATAGAAAGGAAGGAGAAGATTGTTTTTGTGAAAGGGGACAAAGGTGTCCAAAAACATGGCAAAAAAGTAATCTTATACACATGGATGTTCTGAATGAAGTAGAAGAATGATGTGAATGATATGAATGTAGCTTAGAAGCCTCGCGATGAAGAAGTGATTAGCCAAAGGCACAAATTGTGAGACTATAGACATGGACTAGAGTAAGAGTCTGAACAAGGTCCAAAAAAAGACACTTGGTAACATACTAATCATGTTTACTCATAGAGATCCAGTGTGTGCATGTGGAATTTATTACCTCTTGAAGGGAAGATTTAATAGACAATAAGTGAATATACCCTAGCCAATGCATAGGAATGACCGATTTTGAAAGGTGATTTTGTGAGTGAATGGTGAAAGGATAGCCGTACATCACTTCGCTGCCAGTCAAGTGTCTATAGCCCCAACAGAGATGTATTTGATTCTAATCACAACATTTCTCTACTGCCAGTCAGGTGTCCATAGCCCTGATAGAGATTATTGGAAATACCCCAAGAGAGAGTTATATATCAATTTTCTTTTTCTTTTAGCTTTTAGCTTTTTATTTTTTGATTGATTTTGATTCTTTTTCTTTCTAAAAATCTATTTCAACTTTCTTGTTTGACAAGGGGTTAAGAACCACAAATGACTTGATGGAAGGAGGTGGAAGTGATTGTGATGACGACATTGGATAGTGTCTACGAATATGTCCAAAAGTTCTTCACAACAAGTTTATTAGATTCTGATTGTGATAGGATCTCTAAGAGGTCAGTCGTTCTTTAATTTACCAAGGTGATAAAAGACTAGGGTCAAACGGATACCATAGAGATAAATGTCACAAAATGTGTACGAATAAGCTAACCAAAATATCACCAAAGGGATGAAAATGGTAGGAAGACTTGCAGAATAATAGCAAGGAAGGGAAGAAAGAAACATCCATGTGTATGTAATACCTGATTACAATGTTTGATCTTTGTACCTTTGATTTTTGTTGTGTTTTCTCAATGTTTTTGTATTTTTGAATTGTTTTTTATTTTTAGATTTTTGACAGTTTTAAGAGGTTGGGACTAACAAATTCACTCTTTTTGGTGAGGTCCAACAACAATGTTTGTGACTTCCTTGATAAGGGAGAGTAGGCGCATTTGTTTATCAAGAGTGATATTATCCCCGATCTTGATGATCAAGGTGAGTTCACACTCAATAAATGACTGTGATTTGTTCTAAAACATGGATTTCATATGTGGGAGATTTAATTCCCCATCCAGAGGTTTACACACTTTGCACCATACTTGATGGTTACGTTGGTGTGCATTCTTGAATGGCGCTTGATTTAGAAATTTGAGATTGTTTGATTTGTTGGGATCTATAGAGCTCTTTGTAGTTTTGATCTGAGCTTGATTAAGAAATTGTTTGAGTTTCTTATAGCTAACGTGTGACTTGTCTGATCCTGAGAAGGAGAAGAAAGGGAACGTGGATGCCTAGAATTGATGAGAGGAATGGCAATGGGCTTTCCATAATATTTGGTAGAAGAATAATGTGATGGATGAAAAGGATGCGGTCTAAGGATTGAAGAATATGGGCTACTGGGAGGTGAGCCATAGATAGAAGATGAAGGGCTACTAGGATGTGTCCCAAGAATAGAAGAATAAGGGCTACTAGGACGTGACCCATAGATGTAAGATGATGGACTAATAGGATGTGGCCCAAGAATAGAAGATGATGGACTACCTAGGGGTGATCCATACATAGAAGATAAGGGGCTAGTTGGATGTGCTCCAAGAATAGAAGATAGTGGACTAATCGAAAACGTCCCACAAATAGCATAGGGAGGGCTTCTAGAAGGTGACCCACACCTAGATGAAGATGAAGGGCTACTTAGCGTTAACCCCATAAGAGATTGTGATTGAGGAATTATGATAGACAAATAGTTATTGGGTGAAGAGAAGATAGGCCATGGATCAATGCAAGACCAAGGAGTTTTATTGCATAGTGAAGAATGTGAAGATGGAAGAATAAGAGGAGGCTCAAGTTACATGACCTGAGGCTCTTCCTCCATTTCTTAATAAAAGGAATCAACCTTTTCCTCATAATATGCATACGCATCAAAGTCTAAAGAGAATCCTTTCTCGTAATTTGCTAAAGGAATATCTTCATATGCCCCTATAAATTCCTTGATTGTTTCTTCATTCTAAAAGAGATCAATCGATATGAGTTGTTGATCAACCACCAGGGGTTGATTGGAAGAAAGAGATCCAATTGGTGTGGAAGACTTAGAAGATGTTTGATGATGATTGATAGAATAAATTAATGTGGGGGATGAAGAAGATGTGAGCTAGATGTCTCAGGAGTAGAAGAGGGTGGTGTGGACCTACCTATACAATGGTATTTCGTATGTAAAATAGTAGGATTAAGTCCAAATTCTATAGATTGCAACGCATGGGTCTATTCAGACATTTGTCTCGAAGGACTTTGAGTCACACAAATCTTCAAAGGAGGAAGACTTATTGGGGGTGATTGATGAAGAAGGTCCTGTAAAGAACGGGAGGACCATGATTCAAGAATCACATCAAATGAATAATAACAAGGGTTCTGCAAAGAAAGAGAGGACCGTTATTCAAGAATTGTATTAGATGTTTAATTGGAGGAATTTGGAGTCACATGTATCTTCAAAGGAAGAAGACATCGTCGAGGCGAAAGATAAAAGGGGTCCTGCGAAGAAAGGGAGGGCCATGACATAGGAGTTGCATTCGATGACTTAGGAGTCGAATTAGATGAATCTGAATAGTAGTTTGGATCTGAATCATCAGAATATTTAGAGGAAACATTTGGATTGGAATCCTCAAAAGAAGAGGAAATGTTTGGATTAGAATCCTCATAAGAAGAGGAAATGTTTGGATTAGAATTAGAAGAAGAGTGGGGGGAACTCGAATAATAATTTGGATCAAAAGCGTCCAAATCATACCACTGACTATGAGATGAAGGTGGAGAATGAGTTACCCGTATGGGCTCTCTAGCACGAAGAACCAAACGAGGTTTAGTTATAATGGGAATATTTTGATTTGAATTGCTAAACCTAGGTTTCGTATAATTTTAAGTATGGGGAACCGTGCGATAGTCAGTCATTTTTGGCGTTGTTTTAAGCACAAATTTCTAGAGTTAGACAGTGTGATGGAAATCCTTCAAAGGGAAGGAAGTGACATGTCAATTTTGGTAGCATAAGGAAAACCAACTAGAAATTTCGTAAGTATTGATATGCGTGCATGATTTTTCAAAGAAGGTATAAGGAAAATAGACATCGTAATGATGCAATATTGATGAGATCAAAAGGGATTGTCTTAGAAATAAATTTTCTGAATGAATAATCACAAGGAACAATCATGGAAGTGTAAAACACAAAACCAATCAATAAGGAAATAAACCCTATGCAAATACATGTGCAAAGTGATAGTTCGATGCAAAGGTGATCAACACAATGTCAATATTTACATCAAGCTCGAAATGAACAAGGCGTAAATATCAACAAAGGGTAGATGTGACTCCCAATCAAAGGATACCACGACAAGTTCAAAAACCAACAAGACCTAAATGTTAAAGGGTGGGGTTTACAAATGTAAGCCACGTAACCACACCAATTGGACACGTCTATCAAGCTTCACGGAGAAGTGAAATATTAGTGTCAAAGTGGTATCGAAACGAAGCAAACAAAGTAAGTGACACCTTTCAAGATTAGGGACAATGTTTGAAATCAAACTAAGTTAAAGTATACTTAGGATGTGTTAAAATATGCACAACGTAATGCCACAATGTGGATATTTAGATCATGTTTATGAAAAACATGACATAAGTATCTTAATTGTGTCAAGATAATGCAAACAATGTAATACGTCAAAAGGGAGATCAAATGATGAATTAATCTGAACTATGATGATGATCTTAACATGAGTATCAAGATCACAAAGGCTACCAATGATATAAATACGCCTTTGCACACTTTAGACATTTAACTTACCCAGCCACAAACATGAATGGGCATAAACAGACAAAAAAGTGGCAGAAATAATTGATTGGTAACACAGAGGTAGTCACCCTTCTTTTGATCAACAAAGTGTTAAAATAATGTGAAGGAAGTAGATCAAAATGGGGATGAAAAATGTTGGCTTCACTTCAGCAAAGTTTCACCTCGCCTTAAGGAAAGTGAAAAACTAAGTGAAAGTAACGTGTCACATGTTTCGTAATGAAAAGATGGCTCACAACTCAACACTATTTTAGAATGGTCAAAGTGGGCTCCTGGCTAAAGTATATTTTCCTAGGTGGTTCTCTCGTCCTATGTGTTACAAAGTTGTTCATGAGCGGGGTGATTTACCCAAATAGTCTTGACTATCTTGAGAGTATCTCGACTTTGCCCCCTTCAAGAACAATGGGTAGTAAATGCGTCCATCGTGTACTTAAAATGGTCGCATAGGGACAACTTGTAACTCTATCTCACAAAGGAATCGCTAGTCAAGTAGGTAGTGTGGAGCACTTCCCATTTCATCCACAAGGTTCTCTTTTGCGTGGACTACTTTGGGGTTCCTGGAAGCACCCCCATTGTTCTAGCTTAAGGTGTTATGCCAAAGGGGTTATGTTCCAGTTGAGCGGATAGGGGCATACCCTTTTCTGAAACCTGCAATACAATGTTTTGAATATGGTGTGTTTTTTATCTTGCTTAACTTAATGTGGTTTTAAGTAGCATGCCATTTGGCAACCTACAAGAAAAATGTGTATTAGTGGGTTTGTGTTTTGTCTTTGATGCCTTTCTTTTACAAGTGTTAGGTCCTGTAGACAACAAGCTTAGTAATTTTCCATTGCAAATTGATATCAATAAAGGGAATTTACACCTTTCTTTTGATTCCTAAGATCTCCAAAAGGTGTGAAGGAAGAGCATACACAATGTGAAAATTCTTACTAAATCACATAAAAACTACTTTATCTTTTAGAACAAGTGTTTTTAAGATATGATACAAAGTTGTGCAAGTGTTTTTGATCTCCAAGATCACTTTTGAAGGCACGAGGAGAGAGCATACACACTTTACAAAACCTTGCTCAAGATAAGAAATGAAACACTTAACTAATTTAGTTAAAAATAAAACCAAAATAACCTTGCAAATAACTAATGAGTGCTACAAAAATATTTCAAAGTGTTTGAATGGCCAAGAAAACACTTTTTTGAACTTTAAGATACGTTAGAAAATGACTATTTACCTAATAATGTAAACCATAAATTTTTGGTAAGTTAGAATCCTAATTTTATGATTCCATTGTGTATTTCACTTCAATACATTTCCAATGCAACAAAAATGGATTCGCTTTGAGTTCAGGAGCAAAATTTATGGCCTCTGGAAGATTGCTAATGATGTCTGCGCCACTATTTGTGTACCTGCACCACTGTTAGTGTACATGTGCCCCTGATTTGGTGCATGTGCCACTAATTTGGTGCCTACGCCACTGATTTGGTGCCTACGTGCACCTCTATCAAAAAAATGACAGTCAGAGTTGTACCTGCGTGCACCGAATGGTATGTGCACTCCCTTTCCTGTAGGTGGCTAAAAAACACGAGGATTTTTCAAAAATTATCTCAAAAAATATCAAAAAGTTTATCAATTTGCTTCAATTTTGGCAGCACTTCACCTCCTTTGATCTTATAAAGAGCATAAAAACCAAGACAAACCTAGCTTAACTAGTTAAGGAAACCTGATTTTAGCCATTAATATAAGAAACATTAGTGGAATCAAAAACTTGAAACTTATCTAAAAAAAACTTTGAAAAATTAATCTAGAAAGCTTGAAACTAATCTAGAAAGATTGAAACTAAAAAAAAAAATAGAAACTAAAAAAAAAATCTTCAAAGTGACTCCATTAATGGAGGATGGGCAAAGTGTCTCACCGGGCGTGCCAAATGCATGCAATGGAAAGTTGCACAAGATATGGAATGAGGAAAAAGAACCTAAAAGCTTTGATTTACTCATCCATGCACCACGAGATAAGAGCTAAACAAGAAACTATCTATGCATATATAAATTTGAAACAAATATTCAAACCCTGACATATATACTGCTCTCTACTCCATGAAAGCTTAATAAAAATGAACCTAGTTAGATTCCTAAGCAATCAAATTAGATGTATGTTTTTACTTCAATGGAGGTGAAGAGGTCTCTTTACAGATGGCTACAAGACCAAGTTAGATACCCTCCTGCTAGCCTACTATGAAGTTATGGTTGCAAGATGGAAGAGCTCTAAACAATGGAGTATGGCCAAGATCCAAATGTTCTATAGCTTAAAGCTATCACAAATGATTTCTAATGCCTTTCCAAAGTGTTTGAGAGAGAAGGAATTATGAGTGAAGTTGGTTGTAAAGTTGTAGTTTGAATGCGTAGGCTTAGCTTTGTATTTATAGTTTTCCACTTGGGAGAATTTGGAATTTGGGTGCATGTGGGACTAAAGCTCAAAAATCACTTTTAGATTAGATTAGGATAAACATGCTTTAGGCTTAGTTAAGCTTGGTTTAGGCTATTTAAACTTGATTAGCAAGTGATTAGAGACTCATTGAGAGCTGGGAGGGGTCTAGATAACCAATTGTGACTGATAGATAGCCTACGAAGCCTATAGAAGTGGTCTAGAGAGAACTAGGGAGGTTCTGATATGGTCAAAAAGGAATGTTTAGCTAATAAGAGAGATATTAGCCAAATAAGCTGATTATAGGAGGAATATGACCAAGAAGGTGTTGTAAATGGGCATCTAAGAGTGGAGCAAAGATAGGTTGATTAACGAAGTGTCGTCAGTCAATTGCATTAGAGGAAGTGCTAAGTGTAAGCATATTTTAGGTGTCTACAGGATGATCTCATCCCCCTACCTCACTCTCCTCACCTTTATCATGGATATGTTCACATCAATTTTGCGTGTGGTCTTCATGTCTTCCATCTTTCGGTATTTCTTACATGAACTTCTCCACTGACACTTGGGAAATCTTGGTTTGACCACATTGGGGGCACTTTGGATTCTGATCATATTGATTTCTCATTCCCCATGCCTTTTGGCTATGTTTTTATTTGTAATGACTCATTTCTCAGCTATACACAAAATATTACTCATTGGTATGCACATAGGTGTCCTCTACCATCTTTCACTGATGAAGAATGTGTAATGGGCATGTACAATTTGTGTTGCAATGTCTCTTTACGTGATCAACCCAATACTATTGCTTATCAAGTCTATGATTTTTCTCCATTCAACTTTGACCATGATAACAATGATCTCCTAGAAAATATTGTGTGATTCCACTCATCTTGATACACTTTAGGGGGCATCATGCTTATTCTCCCCCCCTTCTCGCATTTTCAGGTGTCTCAACATTTCTACTTTTCCACTATACGCTTCACATCTAGCCTTTCACATGCATCTTACACATCTTGATACATGTGTATCGTCATTACCCTATAACGCACTCTTGTGATATGGTTCACACTTGAATATTGAGGGAATACTACATACATAAACCTCACACACTATGCATTTCTACACTTGGTGCATTCATGACACATCTTTCTAGCATCACATTCTCACACAACACACCACCCTATGACACACTATAGTTCCATGGTTCATACTCGAATGTTGAGGGTCTAAATCTAAAATGAACCTCACCACATTCACACTCTCTATGGTCTATGCTTCATTGATTTATCTTTCTAGTGCACATATTCAAAGCATTTCCCAATGACGCACTCTTGTTCTATGGTTCATTCTTAACTGTAGAGGGGTCTTTTATAAATGAACCTCATCTCACTCATGCATACACATCCTCTCGGGGGGCACGATGCTCCTATTAGATTCACTTTGCATTCCATTCCATTCTCACTCATAACATAATGCATATCTTGGTTACATTTACTCTTGCTTACTTATGCTTGCATGTACACTTTTCTTATTATGTTAGTCAGATATTTTGTATGTCATTGTCTTTTCTATATGCACATGTGCATTAATTTTTTCTCTAGTTTTGAATGCAGACTTCTTATATATATTTACACACAAAATTAATGCTTGGCACTGTACCTCTTACCTGTCCCACCAAGGCTCTTGGGGGCATCTACATTCGTATGCATCACAGGTGTTATTTCTTCGTTTTATACTACTTTATATTCTTCCTATCACACTACTATATCAATATATATATATATATATATATATATATATATATATATATATATATATATATATGTCTTGACATAATTTTTTATCTTTCTAACATGCTAATGGGTGCTTCATGTGTAACATTTTTTTATAGGAACTATTTTCTACCATGGGTTTTTGATACTTTGTTTGCTATTGTTTTTCATTGTTTGTATTTGTATTCCATTTTTTGTGGGTTATGCCCTATGTCTTTCTTGTTCATTGTTTGTATGATTTTCGTTGCTTCAGCTCTGATTGTCTTGTGACATTGTGAGTGATGTCCCATGTTTGGAACATGATTTTCATGGTCTACATTGTCTTCTTACTTGCTAGATTACACATTGTCTTCTATATGCATATTTTCTTGTTTGCACTAACACGCATTTCTAGCTACTTTGTTTGCATGTGTCTTGGTTTCTACCACGCACATTCCCTTTGCAGAGAAGAAGTTTCAGATCAACGTCTGGTGATCTAATTTGGGTTGAATCTTCCTAGAGATGTCACATGCACCCCAACTGAGGGGGGCATAAATTGGTTGAATTAGTCACCCCATTCAGTAGTACATATTCATAATTTAGACTTGCACAGTAAAGGAACAACACAATCTTAAGTCACAAAAATGGTCCAAAAATATGACTTGGTTCCTCAACACAACACATACACTAGTGCCTAGATATAGAAATGATAAATTGGGAGCCCCTAACCTTTCCTGGACTGCTTATGACAAGGGAGGAGTTACAATTATTTTCTTAGTTCAACACAATTGTTAGCAGTCTAAACAAATTTTTTTACATAGTATAGGCACAATCCTCCAACAATATGAATGCATTCTATCTTCCATTTTCTACTTGGATTGACATTGGATAAAAATGGATTGAACTGGAACAAAGAAGGATCACACCATCTGTAATGGTGTATAAATTTTGGGAAGCAGTCAGTGATAGAGAATAACACTAGAATCTTTCTCCCCAACACTTCTTCTGCCATGACGTGTAATATCACCCCGAAAATTCACTCTTTGCATGACATCACCCAAAAACTCATGCCCTTCTACAGTAGTCCAGGAAAATTTATATCCTTTTTCACTCATCATGGATCAAGTGCACACTGTTCCTTTATGCATACTTTTACATGCATTTTTACACACTTTGTACATATATTTGGATCGAAATTTTACATATACACATATTTGACTACTCTTTTTCTCTTTCTTTGTACAGGTCCATCCTTAATATGCAACAAGTAGTAGTCACATCATTAAACAAATCGATCATGAAAAATGAAAATAGGTACAACATGAAAAATTAAATATGATTCACCCCTAGGGTCACTTCCTCTTCCTTAGCTTCCACGCTTCAATTGTTATCACTTCATGCCTTTTCTTGTCTCCTCATAGCACGATTTCGCCATCAATCTACATGGTTATCAAGTATGCATATCTTATCTACATTTATGTTATTGAGATCATTCATCTCAACAACATAAATTAGGCTAGAAATGTAGACACAAAATCACATACTTTGGTAAATTTCTAGGTCCTTATCACAAACTTGCATTCATATGATTCATAAGTGAGAAAAGTTTTAATTGATCTACTTTCTTTGGGCTCTTTGCTTTCTTTCTGGTACTCTCTCTCTTAGCCTTACACATCCTATTTCCTAGTCTAACTTTTGTTACTCCACATTTCTATGTCTCTTAGACACCAGGGCTCAGCTATGATGTCATCACCTAAGCACTCTCATCCCCTTTGGGTGCCCTTGACCTATTTGTATCTTACTCACCTCTTTTGGGCCTCTTCTAGTTGTTTGGAATCTTGATTTCTTGTGGGTCAGAATTTTAGTGGTTAATTATGAAATTCAAATAAGGGAATCATATAAATACAATGCTATGTGATAAAAAAAAAGGATCAAGTTCTAAGCATCTATTATCATCACCTAAGGTTGCATCCAAAGGAATTGCTAAGAGAATTAAAGCATCCATATAGATTCATTCAAGGGACAAGGGACTACATATTTTTTCATACACTTCATAGGAGGGGAAATTTATTTTTCCATACACACATCTACTTACATTTCTACATCTAACTATTGCTCGTTATCAATTACATCTTGCACAAGAGCTTCCTAGGGACACGAGTCTTGCACGCACACACATGAGACACACACAAAAATGGAATACATAAAATCTGAATTGCAGTGCAGCACTCGAATCATAAGTTCACTTAGTTGGGTGACTGCTAGGGTCAGTATGAATCCCCATTTACATATTTTTCTTTTTAGGATTTAATTTTTTTTTTGGGTTTTATAGGAGGTATTTCATTTTGTAGGTTATAAGTGATATGTTGTTAGACATAGTGTGACATACAAATGATCAACAATGAGGGTTAGATGACCACTCTTATGACACTGCAAAAACCATGTTTATGATATTTTGAGCAGTTATAGATGCCCAGATAGGGTTTTTGGTGCCTATGACACCCTAGTACCATCCCAGGTGCACGTTGGTCATGCCTATCTCTGAAGCTTCATGTAATTTTATGGGTTCACGTTGTGATACTATCTATACTCATATTCTAACAATTTTCTAGCTCTGTACACTTCAAGATTTATTGCAAATTAGCTAAGTTGTATTTCCTCCCTCTTACACTCAGGGTTTCAATTTATCATTTGTTTATTATTTGTGTCATATTCATGCTTTACTATCTTATCTATTGCATGTGACTCTAAAATATCCTCTAGGGTTTTATAAATAAATCCAATATTTGTTAAATCACATAGAAAATGGGGTGCCTACTAAAACACATGATGTTATTGGATGTCAATACCAACTCATTATTGTCTGTTATGAATAACTAACCTCTTTCTGCTCTACGAGGACAACTAACTCATATATAGTCTGATAATATTTAGCCTCACCCTGGAGTTGGGTGATACAATCCAACATCTATACCATACCTTGACCTCCGACTATTGCTCAAAAACTATATCGCTCTCTACACAGATGTTACTCGATCACTTGATTTTTATATCTCTCTACATGGGATAAATCCCTCCCTCATATGACATTATCCCTCTCTGAGGTCATTTGCGTAAACATCATTGTCAATATGTCCACCTTTATTGATAACCAAGCTATCTTAGCCACACAATCTACACTTTGGTTGCCTCCTACTAGCTCAAAAATCTCACACTCTCAGGATGTTATCTCTTTTGTAAGCACCTCAGTGAACCTCTATATACCCTACATTTTTTCGGAAGGGCCTACTGTTGTGCCCAGATCTACCTACATCATTATAGGATTGTTGTATTAAATTTGGTATCTCCCCATCCACCTCCATCACTGTCATATCCTCCTGGGGTTGGCCCTCATCCATCCCATCCCCCACCTCCTATGGATGTTGTAATTTTCATTATATCAGCCCCACCTCCACCCCCACCTCCATCTGAGCCACTTATAATTACATATGCTTTGGGTGAGTCTCCTCTAGAGGCCTATACTTGGGCCACTTTGTGCCCTATCACTATAGCTAGAGGATCCATGCGTTATTTCATTGAGACTGGTAATACTTTACACACTATGGCATATTTGTGTTGTTGCGTAAATTATGCCCATGTTCCTGTAACCATTGTTTCTCACCTTTCCAACTATCTCTATGTTGGGCCTAGTGCAATATATAGGAAATGTCTACATCATTCTATCACTGCCACCTCTACCACATTGATGGGACCACATCTAAGCATCGTCAACCACACTGATCTAAAATACTAATACCAGACCCAATACTTCCATGTGGTACCTGGATCTATAACATCCCAACACATATCCCATACTATTTAGGCCAAATTGGCCCTATCTACCAATGTCATCGCTGCATCTATAGTGTGACCCTAAAACTAGATTTCCCTGGTCGCATGGGTAAAAATGTGCTACGTTGAAGGCACTTCCTATATCAAACCAAAATAACATCATACCCTATCTATCCTATAGTGCTCTACCATAACACTGTGGTGGCCCATTAGATAACATTATGTAAAGGTATATGTTAGCTCCTTATAGGTCTCCAGCCAGGCTGGAATAACCAAGTAGGGTATCCATATGATGTAAGTTGGCACTATCTCATTTATGGCTCGATAGTATACAAGTAACTCTCTCAGGCCCTGTTGACCTTTGCCTATGTGGGTCCATTCAAAAAATCTAAGATCATCATCCTCTAATATGGTAAAAGGACCTACTGGTCAGCCCATGACAATGTGCTCCCATGCCCATATCTATAGCAAAGTGGTATGGCCTATACTCTAGCCTCCACGGTGAACAACCAAGTGAAAACATCTATACATTAGATTTATAATGTGGTAGCCACATTCAAAATTATACCATGCTCAATCATGTATTCTAATAGTCCGATGTAGCCCACCTGGAAATATCGATCGCTCTTATCAAGCAATAGGAGGCCGCTGATAAGAGACATGAGGACTAGGGGCAATGTTTTGATCATATGTCAATCGTATATCTCTATGAGCACAATGTTGATTCACTGTCATTTAATCATATCAGGTTATCCAGTTACTTTGACCATCTCATAATCTATCATGGTAGTGTCATAGTATAATGGCTCCCCTACAATTGACACTCGAAGTATATGGTGCACATCCTTTAAAGTGACAGTCATCTCCCCTATCGGGAGCTGAAAGGTATTGGTATCAGAATACCACCACTTGGCTAAGGAAGTCAACAATGCATTGTCTGTGTGGATCACGAACATCAAGGTAACATATAATAGTCCTAAATCATATAGTAATGACCAATCATTTGGGTGAAATTCCTCTAGCCCTTGCAAAGCATGTGAGTGGTACTCACGGAATTGAATCACACCTAAAAACTCTTGCAATCACAATGAAAAAATATAAACATATTTTAGACTTAAGCATTTTAGCGAAAAACACTTCAAACTTCAAAAAACTTGGAAAAACATTCTTCTCAGCAAAGTTGTTACACACTAGCATAAGGCTGCTGAAACTTTGTCAACCCCCTAAGTATTAAAGTAAATTCGTTGCATAATCTTGGTGTCACTAAACCTTAATGAGGTCACTACATGTTATGACAAGGCCGTTGAACACGAGACCGCTACTAATTGTAGCAAGGTCACTACTGTTAGTGATGTCGCCACAACATGTAACGATGCCACCAGAACATTAGCAGGACTACCGAAATTTCCACAAGGCCATTGCATGTGCACATAGAGGTTTTGAAATTGACCTAAGACAATTTTAGTGGCCTCGCGCATCTTGGCTTTAGGGTTATAAAATGTGGTCAAAATTAAAAAATGCACAAAACAAAAAATGTAATACAACATGTCACCTACTTGTTGCTTATGGGCATGTGTTTTCCGATACTCTCATACTCACTCGACACGATGCAGTGGGGTAGTCATAGTTACTTGTCACGAATGTCCATAGCTCTTTTCTACTAATTGAGAGGGTAAAAATGACTTGTTTTCACCCCTCCCACCACTTATATAACCCTTGTCATGAAGGATTTAACCACCGCAATGGATTTATCATCGTCGCGCTGGGTTTTTCTTCTGTAGTGGTCCTTTTTCTCTTCTTTTTGAGCCTCGGTCACCTTCTTCTATCACCCCATCAATGCTCAAGGGGGCATCATCCATCCTACTCATTTTTATTCTACCCATACAAAACAAAAATTCTTAATATCTTTGAAATGGTGTCGCTCACGCTACACCTCATTAAAGAGGGAAAAATGTGGACACTTAATTTTAACTGCATAATTTTAATACAAAACTTTCACTAATTAATGTTTCCCCATCCTAGATGTTAATCAATGTCGCTTCATTAGTTAAAATCCCCTTTTCAATTAATTAATTACCCATTATTAATTAATTTCCCTTTCACGGTGTTGTATTTGATTAATAAACCTCTTATTAATTATTTCCCCCTCTCAAACCCCTCTAATTCCACTCGTTTCCCTCCAAATCATCTCCAAATGGCGTCTACGAGCTAAACATGACCTATTAATTAATCCCAATTGATTAATTAAACCTTCCCTAACTCCCATAGGTCATTAATTCTAATTAATTTCCTATAATCATGTTTATCCAGTCCAAATTATACATCTCCTTTATCCCATATTCACAAGGATGTATGTTTCTCCCAAATTAGAAAGCTATATAAGCAACCTAATACTCATCTACCAATATACACCTTTTAATCTTGTACACTTTGTATGCATACTCAAGAGAGCATTTCCATTATAGGAAAGCTTCCCGAATTGACAAACCCCCTTACTTTCTAAAGTTAGTAAGAGAAGATTTAAAACATGGTGAAAAGGCCATTTTGAGGGGATCTCTTCCCTTGAGTAACATCCTTAATTATGCATGGCTTATGTTTGACTTAGAAGGAAATATATACATATCAAAAGCACATCTAATTTCAAAAAGGAGTTTTGCATTCTTTGTTTTTAACATTTTGTACAAGTTTTAACTTCTTTTTATGTTGTATCTTGATGTATTTGATTAAAGAATTAGGATAGGATTTACTTGGTGTTAAATCCTTTATTAGATTAAGTTATGCTCTTTAGCATGCATACAAGTTATATCTTTGCATTATGAGTAGCCATATGTACACTATTTGGTTGGAAGGTAATATTGAGATCAACAAGTGGGTAACTATAGACACTAAATCACGCACTTTGCATACATTATTAGGTCTTAATCACATACTACTATTCATATGATTCTTATGGGAGAAAATTACTAGTTCATCATTACACTTAGCCTCTTAGTTTCCTTTCCAGTCTCCCTCTCGGCCTTACAGTCCTCACTACCTAGTCTGACCCTTCACATCCTACCTTTACTGGCTCTAGACAAGCGCCCAAGCACCCTTGTCCCCTTTGGGTGCCCTAGACCTCTTTTTATTTAGCTCACTCCTGTTAGGGTCCTTTATAGCCATTGGGCATCCTTATCTCTTAGGGGTCAGCTTTTTAATGATCAATTACAAAATTTGAACAAGAAAAGCATATAAATATAAAGTTATATGACTAAATTAAAGGACCAAGCTCTAAACATCTATACTATCACCTAAGGTTACATCTCACAAGCATCTAAAGAGCATTATTGAATCCATCTAACACCATTGCGAGGGACAAGGGATGGTTTTCTACATCACACTTCATAAGAGGGAGTCTATTCTATTCCATGCATACATCTATTACATCTAGCTACTTTGCTTGTTATCAAGTATGACACACACAAGAGCTACCTAGGGCATGATTTTGTACACACACACATAGGACTACATTGGATCTGAGATGTAGTGCAACACTCAGTTGTAAGATCGCCATTGTGGCAACTAAGGATAGTCAAACCCCTCATTTTGCATCTTTCTTTTTTAGGATTTGATGTTATTTTGAGGGGTTTGTAGGTGATCTCTTTATTGTAGGTTATCGGCGACATCGATGATCATAGTGTGACCATCTAGTGATAAACAATGAAGGTTTTAGATCATCCTACAACCCTATAAAATTCATCTCTAGACCTCATGTGCATACCTTGATGCCTAGGAAGGGATCCTAGCACCCTAGTACCACTCAAGGCACCCTGCTCCCTACTCCTCCTACACTTCTGCATTTATCTAGGCTATGTCGTGACCTCCTGTGTTCCAATTTGATCAATCATCCACCTTCGCACACCTCTAGAATATTTACAAAATCAGATAAGTGTTCTAACCCTTCATTGCACTTTAGGGTTTTTCTCATTTTGCTTATTTATTTGAGTCATCTATTGTACTTTACTGCGATATTTTCTTGTTGTAACACATCTTAGAATTTAACATAAATAATACTATCCATTTAGTTTATTTTTGTTAAATCATTTGGTGAACCCGTCTTTTTAGCGCACCTTTAGGGTCTTTGTTTCATTGTTTCTTGCATATTCATCCATCATCATGAATATTTCCATCCATGATTTCTTGCCTCTGCACCCTAAACTAAGGACTAAGATCATCACTCTCTTGACTACTACTCACGTTCCTTATGACACTCATCTAGACTTAGTCTATAACACATTTGTAGATGTATTTTCTCAGCACCTTGCTTTTCACACTAATCCTAATGTTAATCTTGATACTTTTGATAATGATCCTCCTTTATACATCATGATGTGCATCCATAATATTGGTTTCAAGAAAGTTGTAGTTGATAATGGAGCTGAACTTAACTTGTGCACTCTAACCTTCATTAAGGATTTGAGTCTTTCAACTACTAATATCATTCCTTCGTCTCTTTCTCTTCATGCATACAATGGCTCCATTTGTCCATGCATAGGCCGTATTAATTTACCCATCATTTTTGGGCCAAAAACCCTTTATATAGTTTTCTTTGTCATGGAATTCCCAGTTTCGTATAATTGCTTACTTTGTAGGCTACGGATTCATGTCATACAAGTTGTACCTTCCACAATACATTGATGTGTCAAGTTATTACGTGAGGGTATTGAATACACCATTGTTATTGATCGTGAACCATTCAAATAATGTAAACACGATCACTAAACTATGCTTCCTACTCCACAGTATGTTGTTATTGATGAACCACATCCTATGGATTCACCACCTAACTTAGAAGCTACTATTTACACGTTAGACATTGTTCCACCTAAGTCATCACCTCCTCTTGCTACTACAAATTCCATGACACTTTATCGGGGGCCTATCCATGCATCAGATATCACTCCATCTACTTCACTCTCACATATGCATCCACCATTAACAAGTCCTCCCTTTACATGTACACTTTTCATGAATGATTCTTATTAGGAACATACTCCATTCGATCCTACTTGTGATGACACTGTATGTACACATGATGGCTCGACTCCACTAGTATTCACTTTTGAGGATCTCTATCCTCCACCTCATGATCCTCATCTATATCATGGCTTCATCACTATCACTACTACTTATGATTTGTGTGCCTTTCATCTCACATTATTTCTTACACAAGTTCCTCACTCTTCTCCACTTACATTAGGGAAATCTTGGCTTGATTACATTGGGGGCACGTTAGACCGTGATCATACTAATATCTCATTTCCTATGCCCTTTGGTCATGTGTTCATTTGCAACAGTTCCTTTCTTGGCTATACACATAATCTAACCCAGTAGTACGCATGCAGATGTCCATTAACTCCCTTCATTGATGAGGAATATGTTATGGGTGTGTACAATCTATGCCTCAATATATCTTTGTATAATCAACCTGACACTATTGCTTAACAAGTTTCTGATGCTTCCCCATTTGGATTTGACCATGACAATGACAATCTCCTAGATGACATTACATGATTGTACTATTTATCACACATACTTGGGGAGCATCATGCTCATCCCACCCCCCATCCCACTCTTACATCAATAGCATTCTATCATAATCACATTCTATACACCATTATACACATCTATAGACATTCATCACATACACTTTGATACGTTATTCATATTATCGTTACCCTATGACACACTCTTGTGTTAAGGCTCACATTTGACTGTTGAGAGCATACTATACATATGAACCTCACACACTACACATTTCACATCTACAACACATTCTTCTACATATTGCACATCCTACACATATTAAACATCTTCTTATTACATCTACTATATATCTTCCATGCTTTACGCTTTCTACACATTGCACATCTTATGCCTCTACGACATCTTCTTCTTCCTATGCGACATACATATTGTGTGCTTTCTATATCTTCTATTCACATCTTCTTCTATACATCATATGTACTTTGTGTTACACACTATACACATCTTTGACATAATTTTCTTACATATACTATGCATCATACGCATTTTGCGCTTTCCCATACACATTATATACATCTTACGTTGCATATTACACATCATCACACTCGAACCATTCAACACACATCTTTTTAGTGTCATAATCTCAAACAACACACTACACACTTGCAATCTACATCTTTCTAGCACATCCTACTTACACATCTCACTATTACACTTCAGGATCAAACCCTTACAAGTGCACACTACTCGATGATGCACTTTAGTTTCATGGTTCATACTTGATTGCTAAGGGTATAAATATGAATTAAGCCTCACCTCATCACATTTACATCATTCTACATTTGGTCCTCACAATCCATCAATATTTCTAGCTATCACATCATGTGACTCTATTATACAATTTACACTTAGTGTTTCACAATCATCACTCTCCTATAATCTTATTCACACACTTTATGCTACATCACCAATCATTCTAGCACCTCATCCCAATATTATTGAGAAATCCTTCTCATATCGCTTCCAATCTTACACATCACATGACACCACTTTACAATATATTCTTCTTGCTTCACATTCAATGCTCTTTTTTATCATCTTATTCAATCCTTAGATCATCTACGCAACATTATTCTAGAATTTGTGCTATGCACTCTTTATTCATCGACTCTTTCTATCATACAACACATCAATCGAACCATTTCCCGATGATGCACTCTTGTTAAACGGTTCATTCTTGACTACTGAGGGGTCTTGTATAAATGAACCACAATTCACTCATGCATACATCCACACTCGGGGGGCATGCTGCCCCTATCACACTCAAATTGCATTCCATTTCATCGCATCCACAACATGTTGCTTATCTTGGTTGCACATAGTTCTTACTTGCTTATGCTTGCATGTACACTTTATTACACATGCTAGATAACTATCTGGTATCTCATTATCTTTATCATACACACATTCATGTTCACTTTCTTTCTACTTGTGATCGTAAAACTTACACCGATCGATACACATAGCATGGATGCTTGGCATAGTACCTCACACCAGTCCCATAGTAGCTCTTAGGGGCATCCACATTTGTACACATTCCAGGTGTTATTGTTTCAAACATAGCACATTACTATATTGGATTATACATGCTTTGACATAATTTTTATCTTTCTAACATACTAACAAGTGCTTCATGTGTGGCATTTTCTTTGCATACCTATTTGCCACCATGGTTATCTGATGTTTGTTTACTCTTGTTTACCATTATATGCCATTGTTTGCAAGATTTTCCATATGCCCTGTGTAGACACCTATAATTTATCCCTAGTAATTTAAATACTTAAAATTGTGCTAATATACCCCTTCCCACAAATTGACGACATATCGTCAATATCACACATTTTCTCTTCCATCGTCATTAATTAATTACATTACACTAGTTAATTGACCCTTCTATCCAGCAAAGATGACAATTAACGACCTTCCGTTAATTAAACCCCTTTCTACCTAAATTAATTAATTATTCTTAACTAATTAAGTTTCCTCTTCTACTAGATCAATAAGTCACCATTTATTTGATTAAATCTTTTTTATCCTCTAAATCATACTAATTATTCTTCTAAAAAGCTTTTGTAAGCTTGCTCACATATTAATTAATCACTTTGGTTAATTAATAAATCCCCTCAAACCCCATGAATCACTAAAGGAAAAACTAAACTCTCCTAAGGTTGACTCAACCCCCTTTCAACCATAATCATCCCTAACTAACTCAACCTTGCAATTATCCCACATGTAAAGAGATGCAAAACTTCTTTTATTAATTGCGCTATATAAGGAGCCCTCCTCCTACCTTTCTACTTACACCTAAATGAGCATAAAGCCTATATTATAACCATTTTACCATCTTAGAGTAGTCTTCCATTAGAGGAGCTAGCTATCTTCATTTCTTGCATTCATCCATCCAAGTTTGAAGTCATATAGAGATATGTTAAATGGTCTTGTAGCCATGAATTGAAAAGACTCCATTCTTAAAACCTTGGGATTCAAACTTATATTCAACCCTTTGATTGCTAAGGATCTAAATAGGTTCTTGCCATTTGATTAACATTCAATAGAGATAGAGATTAATGGATTAGCATGTTAGTTTGAATGTTTATTCATGTTCTAATGCAAATATGTTGGAATCTTAAACCAAGTATGAAGGTGTGTGGGCGTGCAGGGTCCCAGTTATGAAAAGACACGCAAGGAAAAAATGCACGAGAGAAAGGCTTAGGGAAGCACATAGCATGCGCGACGCATGAAAGGAGGCTCGGGACTTAGTCAATTTGAGTGCCCAGGGAAGAACACATGAAAAGTGTGATTGCTTGTGCGTGGATAAGATGCCAACCTGGCGATGGGCTAGCCCAAAAAAGAGCATGCCCTGGATGGAATCTTCTAGAAGAACATCATGAGGTAAAGTGGAAAGCTCATGCCTGAAGAAGCATGCTCGCATGGACCACATTCAACACTTGGCACCAGATCTAAGGACATTGGAAGGTGAGTTGGTAGTGTAGGAGAATTATAAATACAAGTGTCTGTGGAGTAAAAAGAGGAGGAGAAGAAGTACGAGGTATAGCGGGTTAGAGAGTGAGTGGAGCTCTGTAGAATTACTGCGAGTGGATATTTGTATTCAGGAAAGAATGCACTAAGCATGGAGTTGTAATTTTTCTTTTTCTGTTAGCTTAGTTACATACGTCCAGAGATATGCATGACTGCGGTCTGCTCTCTGTGACACTCTGTAATGAATCAATGAATATAATGAGGTTACCTGTTACAAATAGACATGGATATCAATGGTTTTAATGCACTTTTCTCTCATATGGGTTCCCTTTCCTTTCATGCTATGTATGAATGCTTGTATAATTCTTTCTGTTATAATATATGTTCTGGATTCTGTTAAAGCACTCGGTCTAAGTGACTGCAAGGATCTAGAGGCCGTTCTGAGCCCTATGGTTCTTGTTTGTCTTAAACTTCCCTCCTAAGAACTCTTACACTAATCATAGATGATGCTTCCCACTAAACTCACATAAAAGAGAGACTCGGTACCCGCGCGTGCCTCGGGTGAGTGCTCAACTTCTACTGGGTGATAGGTCAGCGCGCATGGGGTTCCTTCCTTTTGTGATAGGAGTAAAAATGACTACATCTTGGTTCCATTGCTAGGACCTCTTTTCAAAGTTGTAGTGGGATATAACATACATCATGATCTGTGTAATGAGTAATGACAGAGTGGTTGACATTGGAAATTGTTGAATCATGGTTCAAGAGCACGGAGGATGAATTTTCTCAGAGATACAACACTGGACCTGAGTTTAATGCACGTAGATGGGTAGAAGAGAACCTCTACCATGATCTATACGAGACCTTCTTCTGTTGCTTCCCAGTAGAACTATATGAATGGCTTTCAGCCTATGCATCTAGATCAAGTTGGCATTATGGATCACATGTATGGACCGAAGAAGACTACCAAAGGTTACAGGATGCAGATCTGATGTGGACCAATGATGTAGATCATTGATGGAGAAGAGTACTGACTAGTTACACTCTGGAATATGCCATTTCCACGTATTCTTGTCCAACGGTTGCTGAGTTTGAATTTCTGTGAGAACCTAGAGGAACGTTTCTACTGTGTTATTCCCCTAGCTATGAAGATATTGATGGTTACCATGAGTTTAGAGGCTCTCCCAATGGCTGGCTAAACCATTTTGAGCATTGGGTAAGGGAACTTGGGTGGAGGAAGATGGTAGATATCACGACAGAGAAGGAGAGGGAAGAGAGACGGCTCAAGTATAGTGAAGCGCATGAAAGGGAGATTGCTAGATGATGTGAAGCTGCTAGTGTGATGGATCTATGGAGACAGATGTTACGGGAAGGAGTTGAGGTTCACGTGGAGGATGTGGAACCTGAGCAGTCTGTGCTACCCCATCTTGGCAAGTGCGTGAGGGAGACCCTTTTGGCTTCTAGTGAGAGTTCATCGCACGGAGAAAGGAGAGTCATTGGCACATATCTGAACCCACCCAGTGACCGAGCCCTGGCACTTGGATTTCCTAAACCAGGAAGAAGTGTTATTGACCCAGTTGATATCGGTGGAAGAGACAGATCCGCGCCTAGGAGATACAATTTTACAGTCCCTTCTTCTATGGCTGCACATATTCCAATATTTGGAGGAGTCTTTGGACAAGGAGCCAGTGTACAAGCTTTCGGTCTCACATCAGGGAGTGGCGTGAGACAAAGTAGTGGTAGCAGAGCACTATCACAGACCATCAGCACACAGTTCAGTGGGACCGTGGGGGTACTTGGCATAGCTCCTATAGACCCTATTAGACCCAGTGGTTCTGGTGGATCTGGTGGCTCTGGAGGCACAGGACCTGGTGGATTAGGCGGTGGAGGAAACACCAGAGGGAACCAAGGCTCAAGCTTGGGAGGATAGGGACCCCAACCACCACCTCAAGTATTCTTTGAAATGTCTCTACATTTGCCAGATTATAGGGGCATTCAGGATGTTACTGAACATGTTCACAAGTGTGAACTGCTATGGCATGCGAAGGGTGTCACAACCCCAGAATGGAAGGCTAGTCAATTTGCAACCACGTTGCAAGGGCACGGGCATAGCTGGTATAGGAAGTATGACCCTCATCAAATAGTGGTGGACTATACTACCTTAAAGAATGCATTCCTGACAGAGTTCCACATCCCTGAGTTCGAGCAGAAGAGCATCAACGCTTTGAAGGAGATTCAACAAGGAATGGCAGAGAGTGTGCGGGAGTATGATGCACGCTTTAAAACTCTCTTGTCTAAATTATCATATGATATCCATCCTTCTCAGCATGCACAGTGGTTTGTTGGAGGATTGATCACCCCTTTTAGAAGGGCCTTATCTCATAAAACTTTTACAGACCCACGCAAAGCATTGGAAGCTACCTTACGTGCCGAGGTTGTTGGTAGTATTGATACTGGTGTTAGCCCATTCTTGGAGGCTCAAATTGCTGCTATGGCAAAACAGTTGGAAAAATTATCTACGAACATAGCCCATGAGACTCGTAGTGGTTTGTGGTGCACAGATTGTGAAATAGAGGGACACGTTAAGGATAATTTCCCCCAGAGGACGGTATGTGCTTTGACAGTGGATTGTGAAATTTTTCATGGGGACCATGATGCAAGTAGATGTCCCTTACTGCAGCACGCGATCAGGAAGAATGTATCTTGTTACTACAAAATTTACACCTCTACAACCCATGACACTAAGGACTGTAGGCTCATTGATCAGATCCATGAGGCCATTGATCATGGGGTGTGCCAAACCAGTGTTGCCAGTGGTTCCAAGGATAATGATCGCTGTTATGAGGAGCACGTAGAAGGAGGCATGCATGGAAGAGGTTTTCGAGGAGGATTTCATGGTCAAGGTAACCGCGGAGGAGGAAGGAGTGAGTTCCCATGCGAAACATGTTTCAACTGTGGATCTACAGAACATTACAAGTGTGAGTGCCTAGACCTGTTGCAGTGCTCATGGTGTGGAAAGAAGCATAAGTATGAGGAGTGCCTGAAATTATTTGAGCACATGAATCAGAAGCACCGGAAGGACAAGGGTGCTGCAATGGTCAGTATTAAGAAGGAAGACATACAGTGGATGCCCTGGGTAACACAGGATGAAGGTTTGGAGCCTATCTTGGTAACAACAAGGGTAGAAGCTGTGCACACGCGAGAGAGGTACCAAGACAGAAAACCTTGGTTTCAAGAGAGGAGGTCATTCATGGAAAATATCCAGATCCCATTCATCAAAAGGAGATCTATCAGGACACCATGGATGTTATTCAGAGCTTACAAGGGGAGATCCAGTGTCTAAAGGAGAAATCCAGGAGGGAGGAACAAGGAAGGAGAGTCGAGGTGCAAAAGGATGACCTGGATGAGGTCAAGGAGGTGTGTAAAATGCTAAGGTAGGAGAATATCATTCCCTTGCTAGGATCTTGGTTGAGAGAGAAGGTACCACGCATGCTGGAGAAGAGCACGAGAGATAGGTCTTGCATACAAACCTTCCCCCTCACAGCCTCGACTATGACAAGGAGATTACGTTGAATGCAGTTGTAGATGGATGGCTCCTCAGCAATATCCTCATTGACACAGGCATGAAGGTTAATGTTCTGACTTTGGATGCATGGCATCAGATGGGAAGACCTACATTACAGCCATCTTTGAATGTGTTGTATATGGAAAACAAGACTAAGGCAATGCCCATCAGTGTCTTGAAGGATGCAGCTATTACTATCCAGGGAGCCAAGTTTACTGGGGACTTCAAAGTCTTGGCGCTCGCCGAGGTGGACAATTTCCCAGCACTACTTGGGTGTCCTTGGTGTTACAAAAACAATGCGGACCTTTGGTTCAACAAAGGGTACATCAGCTTCGAGAACAAGGAGGAATGGGTCATTATACCCCTGGTTGATGGGAAGTTGACACCCTATATTGAACCATTGGGGGAAGAAGTTCTGGACAAGATTTATGTGCGCTCAATCAGAGACCCTGAGATGATACACCCTACTAACGGGGTTATCCAGTTTGAAGATGCTCAGTTAGTGAGTGATACCACCAGTCTGGCATGTGACAATTGGGCACATGGAACTTATGAATTAATGGGATGGCAGTTGAGAGGGTCGGTGACCAAGGTAACAAAGGCGTGCATGGTTAGGTGCCTTGGAGGAAAAGAACTGCCCAAGTATTCAGGAGGAGCCTTCCCTGAGATCTTTTTGTAGGAGGTAGAAGCTCAGTGGAAGGATGAGAAGGAATGGAGGGAGATGTTAAGTTATGTCTTGCTTGGCACAACAGCTCGGTGGTGGGCCACACATCAGGAGAGCCTTTTAGAGTGGTGTGAGGTAAGAATTACTCTCTGTCAGATTTTCTAGGAGCAATGTACCCACCATCATCAAGGAGTACCATGGGAAGGAGCCCACCTCTTTCCATATCCAGGAGTGTGAACGGGTCTAGAGAGAAGGTGTGGAAGCTTTTCCACCATCCCTCTGGGTGCACAAGTTGTATTCTACACTGCAGGGTTACGCGCACATGGTACATTCATTCAGAGACACGCCACCAGACAAGGAATTGGCAAGAACTCGCGGCTGACCTTATTCAAACCTTTGAATATTGGAGTACCAAGCCATCAGTTGATAAGGCCTTGTAGGGTATCAAGTGCCTTACCATGGGGGATAGTGCCAGGATGGAAGATAGGCTGTTGGAATTACTAGGTGAACCAGGATTGGAGGTGCGTTTTGAAGAAGAAAAGGAAACAGAAGAGTTACAGCTTGAGTGTGCGTGTTTGGAAAAAGAGAAGGGAAAGTTGGTATATGTGATTGATGGAGAGGAATCAAAAGCTTAGATGTTAGCCATTCTATAGGGATGCGTGAGGTAGTGGATAGTGTAGATGCTCATGCGTGTGCCTACCATGAGCCTTTAAAGATGAAGAAAGTTAACATTGGTTCAGAAGAAGAACCTAAGGAAGCTATTATTGGGGATTACTGGATAGAGAAGGAAGTATCGAAGATAATTGATCTACTGCATGAATTTGAGGATTTATTTCCATGTGGGTATCATGAGCTCAAAGGAATTCACCATTCCTTGGGGGAGATGAAGATAAAACTGAAGGATGGTGCGCACCCGGTTAGGAAAAGGCCCTACCGAATGAATCCCAACTTGCGCGTAAAGGTCAAGGAGGAGATAGAAAAAATGATAGCTTCTGGGATCATTGAGGCAGTGGAAGAATTAGAGTGGATAAGTCCGATGGTAATCAACATCAAGAAGGATGGGTGGATTAGAATTTGTGTGGATTATAGGGAATTGAATGTAGTTTGTGTCATTGATCCATTTCCGACCCCCTTCACTGAAGAAATTTTAGAAGGAGTCGCTGGGTGTGAAATCTATTCCTTTACGGATGGATTTTCAGGGTACCACCAAGTTTGGATTGCAAAGGAAGACCAGGAAAAGACAACTTTCACCACCGAGTGGGGAAGTTTTGCATATACGGTCATGCCCTTTGGGTTGAAGAATGCGCCAGCTGTCTTTTCGCGCATAGTGGTGCAAGCATTCCAGGACTTCATCCATAAATTTCTTCAGGTCTATTTGGATGACTGGATAGTATATGGTCTGGTTAAAGACCATTGTGACAATTTGAGGTTAATGTTTGAGAGGTGTAGGTAGTTGAGGATAT
The DNA here is from genome assembly GCA_019776745.2 of Taxus chinensis. Taxonomy (NCBI): domain Eukaryota; kingdom Viridiplantae; phylum Streptophyta; class Pinopsida; order Cupressales; family Taxaceae; genus Taxus; species Taxus chinensis. The sequence goes on from CM034153.1 coordinate 498,434,854, forward strand.
CCCTCAACATTAAGAAGTGTGTGTTTACTACACCCTTTGGGACTTTATTGGGGCATATCATATGTAAGGAGGGCTTGCTGGTAGATCCCGCTAAAGTTGCAGTTATTGTGGGGTTAAGGGAGCCTACTAGCCAGAGCGCAGTGCATGGATTCCTTTGGCATGTGGGCTATTATAGAAAATTCATTAAGGGATATGCCAAGATCTCCATGCGCTATTAGAGGAGCTTCTTAGACATAAAAGTGTCTTCCATTGGGGAGAGGCGCAGTAGAGGGCGTTTGATACATTAAAAGATAGGCTTATTACCACGCCTATTTTACGGTTTCCCTCTTGGGACAAGCCCTTTCATGTTCATGTAGATGCCTCAGGGACTGCCATTGGAGCAGTGCTTGCACAACCAGGTGAAGGGATTGTTGATCATCCTCTCTGTTTTGCAAGTAGGAAGCTGACACCAACAGAGTAGAATTATACCACAACCGAGCGTGAGGCATTGTCAATGATCTATGCGTGCTCTTCAAGTTTAGGTAGTATCTGTTGGCAACACCCTTTGTGTTCTACACCGACCACATGGCATTGAAGTATTTAGTGAACAATCCTATTCTATAAGAATGCATATGTCGATGGGTGTTGTTGTTTCAAGAGTTTGAATTCACCATTGTAGTAAAACCTGGAAAAAGCAACTATGGGCCTAATCATCTATCAAGAATTGATTCAGGGGAGGATGCGCAGAGTATTGAGGAAGTAATGCCAGACGTGCAACTGTTTAGGTTATGGTGCGTGCCCTCAGATTTAGAGGAGATTGCAGTATTCTTAAAGGAAGGTGTGGTGCCAGATGGAATGAAGACATTGGAAAAGAAGCAGTTGGCCATACACGCCGTGCCCTACATGTTAATCAGTGGAGACTTATACAAATTGGGATGTGATGAAGTTTTACGTAGGTGTGTCTTAGAGCATGAGCGCCTGGCCATCATGGAGGAAGCACACAAAGGAAGTGCGGGTGGGCATTATGTAGGTGATGCCACCGTGTGTAAGATATTAATGGTAGGTTTATGGTGGGAAACCTTGTACAAGGATTGTAGAGATTATTGTAAAGTGTGTGACCATTGTCAGTGCATTGGAAAACTAGGAAGGAGAGATGAAATGCCTTTGCACCCTATTCCTAGCACGGAGCCTTTTGAAAAGTGGGTGATAGACTTTGTAGGACCTATTGCACTAGGCAACGCATAGGACTAGGTCACGTTATGTCATCACTTGCACATATTATCTCACAAGGTGGGCAGAGGCAGCCCCAACTAAAGATTGCATGGCAGCAACAATGACAAGGTTCTTATGGGAAAACATTATCATGAGGTATGGATGCACGTTGAGTTTGACCAGTGATAGGGGTACACATTTCTTGAATGAGACCATCAGGATCCTATTATCAGAGTTCATGGTAGCTCATCACAAGACTACGCCCTATCACCCACAAGCAAATGGAACCACGGAAGCATTCAACAAGATACTGAGTCATACCTTGACCAAGATTTGTGATGTTGGAAGACTTGATTGGGATGACAAGGTATCGGTAGTACTATGGGCTTACAGGACAATGTATAAAAGACTAAACAAAGCCACACCTTTTCAATTGGTGTTTGGCACGGAAGCTATTTTTCCAGTTGAATTTATGTTTCCTTCTTTACGAATAGCGCACACATGAGGGTTAGAAGATGAACAAGCACTGGAAGAAAGAATTGATGACCTAATGAAATTGGATGAGAGATGATCACTTGCCCGATGGAGCCAAACAATGCAGAAAAGGCAAAGCAAAAGGCTTGGCATGATCACCATATTAGAAATAAGAAGTTTGAGGTTGGGAAGATGGTGTTATTATATGATTCTAAGTTTCTGCACCATCCTGGGAAGTTGAAAGTCCATTGGTTGGGTCCTTACACAATCTCATACATCCTTGATTCGGGTGCATGCCAGTTACAAGCACTGGATGGGATGAAGTTTCCTGGACACTTCAATGGTAGTAGGCTGAAGCCCTACTATAAATAAGTCTTCTTGGTGTTTGTAAATAAGGTAGTTTTCCAGTTAGTTTAGAAGTTTCCTTTATGCATTTTCCCTTTCTGGTGTTTCCCTTTCACGTTCTTGTTTTGTTTTGTGCCTTGGGCGCTGGTAACCTTATTGCTATTTTTGGAGAATTTGTGAGTGTGCAGAGGACCATGCATCACTTTAAGTGTGGGGTGGAGAAAGGTGAAGAAGCACGTGATCAAAGTACCAAGGAAGTTGTGTTGAAAAGCCTTGTTGAGTAGCCAGGTTGAAAGAGGTATATAAAGAGGAAGATGGAAGAATGGTTGGTGCCAGGGTAAAGCTACTTGTAGATCCCACGTACTAAGGAGGAGAAAGCACATTTGAAAGCAACATGAGGTAGGAAAGAGCAAGGATCAGGATAGAAGAAGTGCCTTCGGCATGGGTTATGCGCGCGCAAGAGTCTCCTGTCAGGTTGGATTGGTTGCATGCTAGAAGGTTGGAGTTTTCACACAGGTTGGGTGTATAAGTGAAGGTGCTAAAGATGGGATTTTTTTGAAAAAATTTCATTAAATGAACAAAGTATGGTGGTAGGTGAAGTAGCATTTAATGTTTAGAAAAGAGAAAAACTATAAGTAAAGGTTAGGGCACTCTCATTTTTACCTTGCGAAATAGAAGAGTTTGAGATATAAGTGAGTTCCATAAACTAGGGCTTTCAGATTCGATCAAGTGAAGGAATATCTGTGAGATTGAAGTAGCCAGTTTGAATTTGTGAACCAAAAGGGGTTACACGGTTGGAGCAGAGTGAAGAAAGGTGTCTTGTGAAAATTTTATCAGGGTTCTGGAAAAACTAGGGGGGTTATATCACGAAAAATAGGGCAGAGAGAGAGTAGGAGTGATAAAAATACCTCGACCATGCCACCAAGAAAGGAAGAAATCCAAGGCTAAACAACCAGAATGGTAGACACAAATGAAGAATGGTATGCAGAGATGGACCCTCAATTGGGCCTGGCAAAGGAAGTATACCCCCAGATGACTAGAAGGATGGATAAACTTGAGGACTTGTGAAAAAGAGATGGAGCAGATTATGGACATTTTGGGCACCAAGGAGTTGGCCTGAGTTTTGATGAGTGAGCACCCTGGTGGGAGACCTCTGCAAGAAGGCACAGGGTGAGGTCAAAGTATGGAATAAGCTAGAGGCAGACCTCCAGAAATAATTCCATAGCTTGTTGAATTGATGCTCCCCCATTCTTCATTCTTTCCCCAATTCTTTCATTCCTTATTCTTTTTGTAAAGTGTAAGATATTCATTGGTTCCCTGAACAACATGCATCTTGGTCAAGTAAAATGTTTTCAAGGATGGAGAACAGAGCGTAGTGTGGGGTGATGTTAGACCCCTGTAATCTTAACCAAGTATGAAGGCGCATGGGCACGTAAGGTCCTAGTTATGAAAAAGGCATGCAAGGAAAAAGCTCGTGAGAGAAAGGCTTAGGGAAGCACATAGCACGCAATGTGTGAAAGGAGGCTTGGGACTTAGTCAATTTGAGTGCCCAGGGCAGAACATGTGAAAAGCGTGATCGGTTGCGCATGGATAAGATGCCAACCTGAGCGATAGGCTGGCCCAGGAAAGAGCATGCCCCGGATGGAATCTTCTAGAAGAACATCATGAGGTAAAGTGGAAAGCTTAGGCCTGAAGAAGCATGCTCACATGGACCACATTCGACACTTGGCACCAGATCTGAGGATGCTGGAAGGTGAGTTAGTAGTGTAGGAGAATTATAAATACAAGCTCCTATAGAGTAAAAGAAAGAGAAGAAGTAGGAGGTATAGCAGGTTAGAGAGTGAGTCGGAGCTCTGCAGAATTACTGCGAGTGGATATTTGTATTCAGGAAAGAATGCACTAAGCATGGAGTTGTAATTTTTATTTTTCTGTTAGCTTAGTTACATACGTCTAATGATATGCATGACTATGGTCTACTCTCTGTGACACTCTGTAATGAATCAATGAATATAATGAGGTTACTTGTTATAAATAGACATAGATATCAAGGGTTTTAATGCACATTTCTCTCATAAGTTCTCTTTCCTTTCATGCTATGTATGAATGCTTGTATAATTCTTTCTGTCATAATGCATGTTCTGGATTCATTAAAGTACTCAGTCTAAGGTGAATGCAAGGATCTAGAGGCCGTTCTAAGCCCTATGGTCCTTGTATGTTTCAACCTCCCTCATCAAAACTCTTACACTAATCATAGATGATGCTTCCCACTAAACTCACATAAAAGAGAGACTCGGTACCCACGCGTGCCTCGGGTGAGTTCTCAGCTTCTGCTGGGTGATAGGCCGATGCGCATGGGGTTCCTTCCTTTTGTGATAGGAGTAAAAATGACTACAATGCACATTGTATGCTTTTGGCCACTGTGACCTCGATTGTCTTGTGACATTGTGAATGATGTCCCGTGTTTACAACCCATTTTTCACGATCTACTTTGTCTTCTTTCTTGGTAGCTTAATCACTTTGGTTAATTAATTACATTACGCTAGTTAATTAACCCTTCTATCCAGCAAAGATGATAATTAACAACCTTCCATTAATTAAACCCCTTTTTACCTGAATTAAGTAATTAAGTTTCCTCTTCTACTAGATCAATAAGTCACCATTTATTTGATTAAATCCTTCTTATCCTCTAAATCATACTAATTATTCTTCTAAAAATCATTTATAAGCTTGCTCACCTATTAATGGATTGACAAGACTCCATTCTTAAAACCTTGGGATTCAAACATACAATCAACTCTTTGATTGTTAAGGATCTAAATAGGTTCATGTCATTTGATTGCAATTCAATAGAGATAGAGATTAATGGATTAACATGTTAGTTTTAATGTTTATTCATGTTCTAATACAAAGATGTAGGTAGATTAGTCTTGTTTAAGCTCTATACATGATGGTGCATAGATTTTAGTTTAGCTTTGTTTTAGGACTAGTAGGTGTTAGTTCTAATTCTCTTTGCATAGCTAACTAATTCTTGCACACATTTGGCATGCCCGGTGGGATGGATCCTTAGTCCCTTAGCATTATGGTTCAAATTTTGTTGTTATTTCAATTTTTGGCTGACCCTTGATATGCACATATGTGAATTAATGTTGAATTTCTTATGATTTTTAATAACTTTACATGTGTTGAGTCTTCCTTAGAGATCTAATTTAGATGGGTTCTTGTCAATTTTGAGATAACATGTCAAAAGTTTGAGGTTTTGGAAGTTATCTGCATAATTTCCCATGTTTTGACGTCACTTCTAGGTACAGGTGTACACAAAAATGATAGGGGAGTGTACACACCAAAACTTGAGCATACACATCAAAAGTTGAGGGTACATGTCAAAAGTTGATTATACACATCATTCTGGAAGTGCAGGCATTCACGTTCTGCTTTGTCTGTCATTTTTCTATGTGGGAGTATACACACCAAAAGTTGAGCGTACACACTCAAACTATGTTTGTCATTTTTCTATGGGAGAGCGATACACACCAAAAGTTGAGTGTACACACTCAAACTTGAGGGTACATGTTCTACTCTATCATTTTCATTTTTCTATGGGGGAGCATACACACCAAAAATTAAGGGTACAAACTCAAACTTGAGGGTACACATTTTGCTCTGTCACTATCATTTTTCTATGGGGGAGTGTACACACCAAAATTTGACGGTACACACTCAAAATTGAGGGTACACATTCTGCTCTGTCTGTCATTTTTCTATGGGGGAGTGTACACACAAAAATTCTAAGGGTACTCGTTCTTCTCTGTCACTGTCATTTTTCTATGGGGGAGTGTACAAACCAAAGTTGACGGTACACACCAAGGGTAACTTGAGGGTACACACCAAAATTGAGCGCACAGACCAAAATGTGAGGGTACACACCAAAACTTGAGGGTACAACATTCTACTCTATCATTGTCATTTTTCTATAGGTGAGGGTACACACCAAAACTTGAGTGTACACACCAAATGTTGAGGGTACACACCAAAACTTGAGGTTACACACCAAAATTTGAGCGTACACACCCAAAGTTGAGCGTACACATCACATTTTAGATTTGAAATTTACTTTAAAAATTTTAAAAGCATGTTTTTGGGATTTATTGACTCCTTGCAGGTTTGAATTGAAGATTAACTTCTATTTTTGCAGGGATTATTTGCATGTTTTTTCTAACTTGGTTTGATTTGTCTAAAAGGTTAAATAAACATTGCATGTTTAATCATGAGATTAAATTCACATATGATCTTCCCTAGCACCTTCTAGGTGATCTTGGGAATCAGAAACAATTTTCTATATCTCTTTTTTTGTTTTGAAAAACACTTGTTAAAAGAAAGAATGTCAAATTTGGTTAAAATGAACAAATTTTTCATTTGAATCGAGTATTTTCCATTGTTGATTTTGTAGTTGGGATCTATGTCGTGTATGCTCTTCTCTTGCGTCCTAGGATGATCTTGAGAATTAGAAATGGAGTTCATGTTTTTTATGTGTATGGAAAACTACTAAATCTATTGTGCAAGACCTAAACATTTTTCAAAGAATGAAGGATCAAGACAAAACAAAACTACTAATACAATTTTTGTGCAGGTTTCCAAATGGTGTTCAAGAAAACCACATTAAGTATAAAAGATAAAAAATACACCACAATCAAAAGATTGTATTTGCAGGTTCAGATAAGGGTACGCCCTATCCACTTAACTAGGACATAACCCCTTTGGCATAAGCCTTAAGCTACAATGATAGGGGTGGTCCTAGGAACCCCAAAGTAGTCCATGCAAGAGGGAACCTTGTGGATGAAACGGGAAGTGCTCCACACTACCTACTTGACTAGTGATACATGTGAGATTTAACATCAAAGTTATCTGTATCGTGACCCCAGTGAGAGTACACGATGGATGCATTTATTTCCCATTTTTCTTGAAGGGGGTAAAGTAAAGCCGAGATAATCCTTGGGAAACCTTGGAAAACTGAGCTCACATTTAGATAACTTGTGACACCTAGTTGAGTGAACCACCTAGGAAGCTATCTTGTCCAGGAGCCAACTTTGACCATATCAAAACCAATTTAAGTTGAGATCCATTGCAAAGGGAGAACTTTCTTTTGGAGTCAAAACCTTGTTTGTCAAATAAGGGGAGAGTCCATCAAATTTCGAATGGCGCGTCATCATCACATGAGATTGTGAAGCATTACTTTTTCTTAGTTTTTCACTCACCCTAAGGTGAGACGAAACTCTGTCAAAGTGAGGCCAAACTCTCTTCAACCCCAATTGATCTACTTCCTTCACTTTCTTTTGACACTTTGTTGATCAGAAGAAGAGTGACTACCCTTGTGTTGTTAATTGATTGTATTCACCACTTTTGTGTCTGTTTACGTTCATCCATGTTTTTGGTTGAGTTGTTAAATGTCTAAAGTGTGCAGAGACGTTTCCATATCATTGGTAGCCTTTTTTATTTTAATACCCAAGTCAAGATCATCAATCATAGTTAGGCTTGATTCATCACCTTGACTCTCCTTTGAATTGTTATGTTGATTGTATCATATCACCAGAATTTTGATACTTATGTCTTGTTTCTTGCAAACTTGGCCTAAGTGTCTAGATTTTAATGTTACGCTACACACACCCTAACAATTCCTTGGTATACTCTAGCATTAGTTTGTTTTCAAACATTACCTTGATTTTGAAAGGTGTTGTGGTTACCTTTGTGTGCATCGTATCAATATTATTTTGATATTAATACCTTACTTTCTCATAAAGTTTGGTTAACATATCTTAGTGGTATTGTTGTTGTTCATCTTCATAACTCCCACTTTTTGAGATATAGGTCTTAATTGGATTCAAACTCGCTTTGCGTACACTTTTTTGGGGATCATATCAACCTCTTGTTATTACTCACACCATGCTCATTTCTTTGAACTTGACATAAGTGGTGACATTTTGTTGATCATATTAAATGTTAACTACCATTTGGAAATAACTTAGGAAGTAATTTCATTGATTGATTGGTTTATAACAAACCTTGTGTGATTGTCTCTTGCGATTATTCATCATTTTGACTTATCCATTTAGGACAATCACTTTGATCCATTGATTCTTTATCATTCATTATTCTTTGGTCATTAATTTGGCTTTATGTTTTGAACTTACATGATTGTTCCTTGTGTTTATCCATCTTATAAACTCATTTCTAGGACAATCCTTTGGGTCTTTGATCCTCTTGATCTTCTTGTTTTTGCCTAATTTCATGGTCATTTTTGAACATATCTTTCAAACCTTGGCAAAAACATTTCCTATCAAGCAACTTTTGCATCAATCAAACATTGGAAATCTTTCCTTTGTATCCTTTATGTTGCTAAAATTTTGATCAATCCTTTGACATTTACGCCTCCAAAATTGTTGTCCAAACCTTGTTGGATTATCAATCTTGAGTCATCACGATGTATGTTTTCCTTAGCTTCCCTTTTGGAAAATTACACAAGCATCCCCATCTTTACGAAATGTCTAGTTGGTTGTTGTTATGCCGCCCAAATCAACATGAAACCTTCTTCACTTTGAAGAAGTTTGATCATACAATCTAGGTCTAGACCTTTGAACCCAAAACACACCAATAATAGCTTATTATTGCAAGGTCCCTTATATATACGACAATAAGTAATCAAAGTTTTGGCTGTTCACATCAAAAGAAGCCCACCATGACTAAGCCTCATTTGGTTCTTAACGCTAGAGAACTCAACAGGGTAACCTGTTCCCCACCTTCATCTCATAGTCGGTGGTATGGTTTGGATACTTCTGATCCAAATTATTATTTGGTTTCCCCCCACTCTTCTTTTGATTCTAATCCAAACATTTCCTCTTCTTCTGAGGATTCCAATCCAAATATTTCCTCCAATTCTTCTGATGATTTGGATCCAAATTATTATTCACATTCATCTAATTTGATTTTTGAGTCACGGTCCTCCCTTTCTTTGTAGAGACCTTCTTCATCATTCAGTCTAATGCGAATCCTATGTTGCAGTCCTCCCTTTCTTTGCATTGGACCTTCTTTATCATTCGCCTCAATGTGATCTTCTTCCTTTGAAGATACACTCCCCTCCAAATCCCTCCAATCAAACATCTAATATAATTCTTGAATCGTGGTCCTCTCTATTTCTTCGTACATGACCTTCCCTTTATTATTCATCCAATATGATTCTTGAATCACGGTCCTCCCCTTCTTTGCAGGACCTTTTTATCAATCACCCCCATGAATCTTCCCCTTTTGAATATTTGTGTGACTCAAAGTAATTCAAGTCAATTGTCTAAGTCGAATCCTACGTCACAATCTATGGAATTTTGGATATGAAATCCTCCTATTCTTCCTCCATGATATCGTCTTATAGGGTAACCTATACCAACCAATTCCAAATCTTATTCTTCTCACAAGACATCTAGCCCTAATTCTACTTTGTCTCTTGAGTCATCTTCTTCTATCAATCATCATCAAACATCTTCTAAGTCTTCCACACCAATTAAACCTCTTTCATCCAATCAAACCCCAATGGTTGATCGATAACCCATGTTGTTTGATTTCTTTCAGAACGAAGGAGTGATCATATCCTTTATAGGGGCACACAAATATATCCCTCTAACAAGTTATGAGAAAATATTTACTTTAGACTTCGATGCATCTGTGTATTGTGAGGAAAAGGTTGATTCCTTTTATAATAAAATGGAGGAAGAGCCTCAGATCATGCAACTTGATCCTCCTCTTATTCTTCCATCTTCACATTCTTCATTACCCGATGAAACTACTAGTTCTTGCATTGATCCATGACCTATCTTCTCATCACCCAATCTTCTTTATCTATCACAATTCCTCAATCACAATCTCTTATGGGTCAACGCCAAGTATCCCTTCATCTTCTTCTATAGTATGGGTCACCTCTAGTATCCCTCCCTCATCTATTTGTGGGACATTTTCGAGTATTCCACTATCTTCTATTCTTGGGGCATGTCTAACTATCCCCTTGTCTTCTATGTATGGATCACCCCTGGGTAGTCCATCATCTTCTATTCTTGGGCCACATCCTAGTATCCCATCATCTTACATCTATGGGTCACGTCCTAGTAGCCCTTCTTCTTCTATTCTTGGGCCACATCCTAGTATCCCTTCATCTTCTATTCTTGGCTCACCTTCTGGTAGCCCCTCTTCTTTAATTCTCAGACCATGTCCTTTTCGTCCATCACATTATTCTTCTACCAAATATTGTGGCAATCTCACTGTCATTTCTCACATCAATTCTAAACGTCCACATTCTTCTCTAACTTCTCGAGATTAGACAAGTCAACATTAGCTTATAAGAAACCCAGAACAAGTTCTTTATCAAGCTAAAATCTAAATTCCGAAGAGCTCCAAAGCTCCCAACAACTCAAATGACATAGAATTCCAAAATCAAACGTGATTCTAGAATGCATACCAACGTACCCATCAAGTATGGAACAAATTACATAAACATATGGATAGGGAACTCAAGCTCTCGCATACGAAATCCATGTTTCAAAACAAATCAAAATCATTTGTTGAGTGTGAGCTCACCACAGTCATTAAGATCGGAGATAATATTACACTTGATAAATAAATGCACTTAGTCTCTCTTATCAAGGAAATTGTGAACATCGTTGTTGGATCCTATCACTCAGAGTAACATGTTTTGTTCTAATAATCATCAAAAAATAAAAAAATAAAAAAATAGTGTAAAAATACAAAAAAAAAAAGAGAAAACATTAAAAAAAAATAAAAAATCAAAGGTACAAAGATCAAACATTGCAATAAGGTATTGTGTACACATGGATGTTCTTTCTTCCCTTTCTTTCATATTCTCTACAAGTCATCCACCATTTTCATCCCTTTGATGTTATTTTGGTTAGCCTATTCACACGCATTTTGTGACATTTATCTCTATGGTATCCGTTTGACCTTGGTCTTTCATCACCTTGGTAAATTAAAGAATGACTGACCTCTTAGAGATCCTATCACAATTCACATTTAATAAACTTGTTGTGAAGAAATTTTGGATATATTTGTTGACACTAGCCAATGTCGTCATCACAATCACTTCCATATCCTTCCATCAAGCCATCAGTGGTTCTTAACCCCTTGTCAAACAAGAGAGATGAAATAAGTTTTTAGGAAGTAAAAGAATCAAAATCAATCAATCAAAAAGCAAAAGCTACAAAGAAAAATTAAATTGATATATAACTCTCTCTTGGGGTATTTCCAATAATCTCTACCAGGGCTATGGATACCTGACTGGTAGTAGAGAAATGTTGTGATTAGAATCAAATGCATCTCTGTCGGGGCTATGGATGCCTGGCTGGTAGCGGAGCAATGTACGGATCTCCTTCCACCCTCCATTCACAAATATCATTTCAAAATCAATCATTCTTACACATTGGTGAGTGTCTTCACTTGTTGTTTATCAACTCTTTCCTTCAAGAGGTAATTAATTTCCACATGCACACTTAAGATCTTGATGAGTAAACAGGATTAGTATGTTACCTAGGTTTTGTTTAGACCTTGTTCAAACTCTTTCCTTAGTGCATATGTCTTGTCTCATGATTTGTGCCTTTGGCTAATCACTCTTTCATCGCAAGGATTTTCTTTACATTTTCCATATCCTTTCATAACATTTTCACTTTTCTTCAGAACTTCGTTCAAAACATCCATGTGTATAGGATAGTCCTTTTTGTTATGTTTGAGGGAATTTTGTTCTTTCTTTTAATAAACAATCTTCCACTTCTTTCTATCCTATATTTCTTGGCCATCTTACACTGGGGGCATCTTTGTTCCTTCCTAGCACATGTCATTGGGTTTACGTTCATCATCAGGTTGAACATATCCATATTGGCCTGATCCAACTTCTGCATGTGAAGATTTTTCCTTTGAATATTCCCATCTAACGTTGGGGCAATTTTCGCATCTTCACCTTCTTCTTGTACATACGCGTGGCCTTTTTCCCTTGTACATCCCATCTATCAGCTGGGGGAATCCACGCTTCTTTGTCTTCTTGTACATAGTTTCAGAAAAATTTCAAAATATCAAAAATTTAATTAAGTTTCTAAAAAAAATAAAAAATCATCCTACAAAATGTCGCTCTTTGGTTCTCACTTTTTCTTGTACACGACTCATGGATCATCTTGATCTACCTCCATTAACAAATTTGGTTTGCTTACTATGTATGTACTCTGGGGCACAATGAGTTGTTTGGTACTGTTTCATAGTGCATGATTGATTTTCATAGGACCCAAGTGTCCTCTGTTATTCCCCTTGCATGTATCCTTTCTTGGGGTACCATATTTTAACCCTTGTCATTAATTCACATAGGTTGGAATCAAATCTTGATAACAAAAACATTACATTATGTTTCTCTGTTAGGTTAGCTTGTTTACTTTCTCGTATTGCATTGCATTATGTATGTTGCATGGAAGTTAGGCATATTTTACTTTCTCGTATTGCATTACATTTTGTATGTTGCATTGATTTGGTGTTTTCAGCAATGGTCAATGATTTATAGTATGGCTTTTCATGTCATTCTACTTTTGTCGTATGCTTATATTTTTAATAAGGAATGATGATGTAGATCCTTGGCAATATGATGAGATAGAAGTTATTTCACAGAAACTATAATGGATGAAAGCTAGTTCTTTCTGCCATCTTCCTCTTTCTTCTCTATCATTATCCTATCAACATTATTCTTCTAATTCAGCTGGGGCATCCTGCCCCTACCCATTCTTCTATCCATTTCTCTCATCTTTTTCGATCGTTGGTCACCTTCTTTCATCATCCCATTGACACTCGAGGGGACATCTCTCACTTCTACTAATTTTTCTTCTACCCCTTCAAAATATTACATGTCTACTATCTTTGAAGTGGCGTCACTTATGCCACCCCAAAGAGGGGAAAATGTAGACACCTATAATTTAGCCCTAGTAATTTAAATACTTAAAATTATGCTAATTATACCCCTTCCTACAAATTGATGACATATTGTCAATACCGCACATTTTCTCTTCCATCGTCGTGAATTAATTACATTACGCTAGTTAATTGACCCTTATATCCAATAAAGACGAAAATTAACGACCTTCTATTAATTAAACCCCTTTCTACCTGAATTAATTAATTATTCTTAATTAATTAAGTTTCCTCTTCTATTAGATCAATAAATCAGTCATTTATTTGATTAAATCCTTCTTATCCTCTAAATCATACTAATTATTCTTCTAAAAAGATTCTATAAGATTTCTCACCTATTGATTAATCACTTTGGTTAATTAATAAATCCCATCAAACCCCATGAGTCACTAAAGGAAAAACTAAACTCTTTCAACCATAGTCATCCCTAACTAACTCAACCTTGCTATTATCCCACATGTAAAGGGATGCAAAGCTTCTTTTATCCATTGGGCTATATAAGGAGCCCTCCTCCTACCTTTCTACTTACACCTAAATGAGCATAGAGCATATACTATAGCCATTTTATCATCTTAGAGCATTCTTCTATTAGAGGAGCTAGCTATCTTCATTTCTTGCATTCATCCATCCAAGTTTGAAGTCATATGGAGATATGTCAAATGGTCTTGTAGCCATGGATTGACAAGACTCCATTCTTGAAACCTTGGGATTCAAACATATAATCAACCCTTTTGATTGATAAGGATCTAAATAGGTTCATTTCATTTGATTAACATTCAATAGAGATAGAGATTAATAGATTAACATGTTAGTTTTAATGTTTATTCATGTTCTAATGCAAATATGTTGGTAGATTAGTCTTGTTTAAGTTCTAAGCATGATGGTGCATAGATTTTAGTTTAGCCTTGTTTTAGGACTACTAGGTGTTAGTTCTAATTATCTTTACATAGCTAACTAATTCTTGCACACACATTGTCTTGTATGCACACTGCATGCTTTTGGCCACTTTAGCCTCAATTATCTTGTGACATCGTGAGTGATGTCCCATGTTTGAAACCCACTTTTTGCGGTCTACTTTGTCTTCTTGTTTGGTAGCTTATACATTATTTTTTATATGCAAGCTTACCTTGTTTGCACTAAAACTTGTCTTCTAGCCACTATTAGCATGTGCCTTGGTTTCTAGCAAGCACAATCCCTCCTAAATATTGGTATCAGTTCAACATGGGGTCCTCTTTTGAGCTGCATCCTCCTAGTGATGTCACATACACCCCAAACGGGGGACATCTATTAGGTGAATCAATCGCCCCATTTAGTGGTTACAATCACCATTCAGTGGTCTACAATCATAGTTCAACAGTCTACAGTCACAATTCAGTACAATTTAACACAAATTCGACACACTCTACAGACTCAGACATGGCTCAAAATCAGACTTGGGTCCTTAATTCAGCACAGACACTAGCACCTAGAATCAGACTTGGGTGCCTAGGTGCTTCTGTCCCTTCTTGGGTGCCTAAGACCGGGGGTAAATACACAGATTTTTTCAGTTCAACATAGTTTTCAATATTGTCACAAAGGATTTTCACAGGGAATACAATCCTTCAGCACTGGGAAATCACGTTTGATCACACTTATTCACCTTGGATTGGACTTGTATGCACCATCTCCAGTGGTGTTTTTACTTCAGGAAGCAGTCAAAGGTTGGAGAATGACAATAGACATTTCTTCCTACACTACTTCTACCATGGGGTAGGATCACCGAAAAAACCAACATTCAACACGCTCAACAATTCTGGGAAGCAGTCAAAGGTTGGAGAATGACACTAGACCTTTCTCCCTACACTACTTCAACTATGGCACGATATCTCCCTAAAAACTCACCCTTCATCGACATTTTTAGGATCCTCTCTACACTCTTTTTCTCATCATGGATTAAGTGCACATATTACTTTTTTTCACTTTTTCACATTTTACATACGTCTTACATTTTTTTTACACATTTTGATCATATACATGCGTAATTGACTACTTGTTCGTTCTTCTCTTTTGTAGGTCCATCCTTATGGGAAGTGATAGTCACATCAACAACATGTACAACATCAATAATATACACATGTGTTTCCACCCTAGGGTCATCATCATCACTTTTCCTTTTACTTCCTCTTCTATAGTTTTCACGCTTCACACTTTTTATCACTCCATGCTTTTCTTGTCTTGACATGCTCTCTCTACATCGATCTACCTGGTTATCAAGTACACATCTCTATCTACTTTATGTTACCGATCTTTCCACTCATCAACATAAAGTGGGGGAAAATATAGACACTAAATCATGCACTTTGGGTTCATTATTAGGTCATAATCACATACAACTATTCATATGCTTCTTACAGGAGAAAAGTATAAGTTAATCACTGTACTTGACCTCTTAGTTTCCTTTCCAGTCTCCTTCTTGGCCTTACAGTCCTCACTTCCTGGTATGATCCTTCACATCTCACCTTTACTGGCTTTGGACACCAGAGCCCAGGTGCCCTCGTCCCCTCTGGGTGCCCTGGACCTCTTTGTATTTAGCTCGCTCCTTTTAGGGTCCTTTCTAGCCATTGGACATCCTTATCTCTTAGAGGTTGGCCTTTTAGTGATCAATTATGAAATTTGAACAAGAGAAGCATATAAATATAATGTTGTGTGACCAAATTAAAGGACCAAGCTTTAAGCATTTATACTATCACCTAAGGTTGCATCTCACAAACATCTAAAGAGCATAATTGCATCCATCTAGCACCATTTCAAGGGACAAGGGATTTTTTTTTGCATCACACTTCATAGGAGGGAAGTATATTCTATTCCATGCACACATCTATTACATCTTTTTACATCTATCTACTTTTCTCCCTTTCAAGTGTGACGCACATAAGAGCCACCTAGGGCATGATTATGCACACACGCACATAGAACTACATTTGGTATGAGATGTAGTACAACACTTAGTCATAAGATCACCATTGTGACAATTGAGGAAAATCTAACCCCTCATTTTGCATCTTTCTTTTTTAGGATTTGATGTTATTTTGAGGGTTTTGTAGGTGATCTCTTTATTTTAGGTTACCGACGACATCGATGATCATAGTGCAACAAAAAATGAAGGTTTCAGATCATCCAACGACCCTGTAAAATTCATCTCTTGGCCTCCTACAAAAACTTTGGTGCCTAGGAAGGGATCCTAACGCCTAGGCACCCTAGTACCACTCCAGACGCCCCGGTCCCTGCTCCTCCTGCAGTTCTAAATTTTTATAGGCTCGGTCGTGACCTCCTGTGTTCCAGTTTGATTAGTCGTCCACCTTTGCACACCTTCAGGATATTTACGAAATCAGCTATGTTCTAACCCTTCATTGCACTTTAGAGTTTTGTTTGTTTTGCTAATTTTCTTGAGTCATCTACTGTACTTTACTGTCATATATACTTGTTGTAACACATCTTAGAATTTAACATAAGTAATACTATCCATTTAGTTTATTTTTGTTAAATCAACAACTAGAGGTAGAAACATTAGAAGAATAATAAACATGAATATAATTTGCACACTTTTATCAACAAACTTAGTAACAGAAGGAATACAATCAATATGCACTCTATCTTTATGATCACTATTATGTACATTATCTTTTAGAATATCAAGACTAGAAACACATGCATAGTTAACCACATCATGAGAAGAAGTATGGGTACTAGCATTATTATGTTGCACACAATTATTAGAGAAAAGAATAAATGTATTTTTAGGCACAATATTCAATTTGTAAGTACTTGGTTGAGAAGAAAGAGAAGGAACATTTATATCATTATAAAAAATAACAAGATCAACCCTAATTATTTGTGCATATGTAAGTGGAGGATAAGAAGAAGAAGCAAGAGGAGGTCCATTTAGAAAAGTATCTACATCAACATTAGAAGTATGATATTTTGTGTATGGTTCTCACAAGTATCATTAACAAGACATTATTCATCTAAAAAATTAACCAATATTCAACACACGTATCATTTGTAACAAGAGAAGCAATATCACTATCACATCGCAAGAAATAGTAGCCTCAATAAGGGGTAGGATGAAACACCATGATGAGGGTTTATAGGTTATTTTATTAAAAGAGGAAAGTCACTTGTAGGGCTAGGGGTATATGCCTTATGGCAAAAGCCAGCTTCTTCTCAAGCATTTGAAAAACAAGGCTGAAGACTAGTCATAGGTAAAGGATCATACTTGGGTATATAGGGTTTGGAAAGGAGATTATGTAACATCTTTTGGTAAGCCATTACAAACACACAAATAAAACAAAATGAGGGATCTTATGGCCAATTAGGGTTAAATCAAGAATGTGGTTCACTAAATGATTTAACAAAATTAAATCTTTATCAGAGGACCGATAGCAAATATATAATATAAATATTACCCAAGATTTAACATGAAATAGCAAGAAAGTACAAGTAATGAGAGGATGAGAGTGACTTAGCTGATAACTCATTGTCTGTGCTGGATCGGGGTTGTATATGCTTACTTGGAAAATAGAGATATGCAAGTCTTTTGTACAATAGTTCCTAGAAGGTGATGAGATTGCCTAGGCGCTAGTGTATGTATTGAGTGATAGTGTCTCGATATTGAGTTTGGATATGATCTTTTTAGGGTTTGATAATCTCTCCTTCACTTAACTTTATGTCTCTTTGACTTCGTTATATAGTTTCAATTTTGCACATGTACTTATAAAAAAAACCCTAACTACTTGCACAAGGCTCAAACACCCATTAAATGGAATAAAATATGCATATGCTTGATTCGGGTTGACCTCAGTGATCACCTTAATGTGATTATCACCGAGTCCTACACAACATTTTAGATTCAATGTATTTTTGGTGTGTGTGTGTGTGATAGAATCGTGTCCCTTGAAGCTAGGTTTCCCTTGTGCCAGTCACACCAAGATATCGGGCTACAACTACTTTTCCCCCAAGATGAATATGTGTGATGGAACTCAAAATTTTCCCTTCCTACGCAATGAATGATGCATCCCCAAATGTAGTCCTTGAATGTTGCTCTTTACCAAAGTAGTAGATAGGAAGTAATAGCCCAAAAATTTCGAGCTCTATATATAACTCCTTTGGTTGGATTTGGCACTTAGTGACACTAAAGGTTGAACCATAACATGAGATAAGAATTTGAAAAGACCAAAAACTAGGTGCCAAGTGGAAAATTAGAAAAGATGTACAAAAGCACCCAGAAGAGACACTAGTGCCCATGCGCTAGTGTCCCTATTGGGCAGTATTGTCCTAAGGACAAGAGACAAAAACATGACCAATGATGGGAACAAAGATCCCTATGACTCAACCAAAAAGCATATAAATCCTGAAAATATAAGAAAATGTTGCAATCAAAGCCAATTGGAAAATAATAGGACCAGGAGAGGTGTCACCGGTGTCTAATCTTCTCACTTAGGAATTATGCATATAACAACATACTAAAGGCGTAATGTAATAGTAATAAGTGCATATTTTTTGTGTCTACACCGAAGTATGTAGAAAGTATCTTCTCGGGGTTAACCACTTATCGGTGCACTACATAATCAAACAACCAAATTAAAATTCTATTGGAAAAATAAAAAAATCCTAGACACTTAAAATATACTATGAGGTACGCGAAAGTTATTTAATCCATACACAATGTTTTCTAATACTTTGAATCTTGGGCCAATACCCCTCACACCATAGATTAATTAAATTTGATTATTGCTTTACCTAGAAATAACTCTATGACATCTCTCGAAAGTTTTACAACTTCCATAATATAGTTCTAACCTAAGAGAGATCTACAAAAGTATCTAGATACAAACCCTTAATAGCCCACCAATTTTTAATCAACCAAGATCTCAGGAAGTGCAAGGTGAGAGTATAAGATTAATTATTTGTAGTAGGCCACTAGATCTAGACAAAAATGTAGAAGAAGCTGGAAAATTGCAACTCATATGAATACGTGTAGGAAAAAGTTGAAAATTTACAATTTTTTAAATTGAAAAGCGCACTTTTATATTAAATAGAACAATATATACAACTCCATTTGTACACAAATGCGTGGAAAAGTCACACCCCAAAATGCCAAAAGTCACATCAAGCTATACAAATCCTCGAGAGAGGCAAGTCATAGCACCAAAACAACTACATAAATAGTGCGAAATTCAATCCACATGAATTTGATCTAAATACCCACAAAAAATTATTGAAAACTACACTTTTAATATTTTAATTGTGCATGTACAATGGAGTAAAGCTTCTATTACTCTGATACCATGTTAGATTTCTAAATATTCTCTAGAATCATTGTTAACAACCATTTTATATTCATCCACATACATGCATATACTATAAATCAACACAATCTTAAAATAAAGACATAATGCAAATATATAATTCAAGTAGCATTTTTCATTTTTTTATTAAAAGATATATGGATTGGTACTCTTCTCTATAAATATATTAAGCATTATCCACGAATTATATTACAAATAAATATAACTGCATCTCAATCACACATAATAGTGCACAGTTAATTAAATACACTAACAAAAACTATTGCCACTGCATGACTTGTACCAAAATTAGGTGTCTACAAGTATTTGCATTACACCAAACTACTTGTTGAGTTGCATTATGTTTGGTGTTTAGTCTTCAAATATGTAAACATGGTTATAAAGTCAAAATTTTATTTCTACCTAACTATTAGAAACGTGCTACACTTCTAGAAAAATATTATGATTTTGGAAAGGGAACGATTTTAACCATGGTGCCCTATTTGTACTAATTTTTATAGTTCTTCTTTGCCTCACTATCTAAACACACATTTCACAGTTTATTTATGAAAATTGTCTCTAGAAATGAGATAAGCTGAATTTCATTCTAAATCTTACTCTTGTCATTTATTTATGTTCATAGAATGTTCAATTATGTAAACAGGGTTTAAATCTATTACATTTACAAGTGTCTTTCAATGGCCACTGGGGTAGTGGTAGTGGACTATAATATTTTGAATTGATAACAATTAATGTCAAACCTTAAATTTGGCATCCATTAGGTAGTTACAAGGAAGATTTAAAATTAAAATGAACTTCCATTTGAATATTACTTAGATTTTTTTCTTTTTGCTTGGATAAGTCAATTGAAAAATCGTCATGTCTTGGCCATACGATGGAGGTTGGGGCCATACGATGGAGGTTGGAGCCAAATATTTTTTCCTTTTTTTGAGCCCAATATAATGATGCAACTACATTGACATTGTTTGTCACCAATCAATAGAAAATTTGTGAAGAAAGTAGTTAAGTAACAATTAATATGATTAGTGAAAATCCAAGATAAAAAAGCCTTGAGATTGCTATCTTTGAGCGTGTTTTCCAAATAAATGTATTTCAAATATATCTACTAGTTATTAATATATCCTCAAATATGCATTGAAATGTACGTGGTTAGGCATAGTGCATTGTTAATGTAAAAACACTTTCAACATCTAAAGAATATAACCTCCTAAACCAATAACTTTTGGCTATAACTTTTTAATTCATGCATAAGACTATGAACTATTGCATCCACTTTTGCCTAACTAGTTATTATAACTTCATGCTTTAAACCAATCACTAGCTTGTATACTTTTATTGTAGTGAATTTATTATATTTTAAAATGTCAACTTGCACATTTGTAACCTAAAAATATTTATAAATTTATTTATCTAACTACCAAGAAAACTTTGAAGTCTTATTCCCTACTTCATGTAGATCAAGAAAAGATGATGTCATGGTAGTTAAATATACTTTTCACATGTCATATCCCATAGATATATTTAGATCCACTATAAAAACATCATATCCCATAAATATATTTAGATCCACTATAAAAACAATATATATGACAATGGACAAGTGTTACAATAATTCTACATTTATCAAATAATTTATCATTATACCATCAAGGCTTCGATAACATATTTGTTGACAAAATATAAGATTGCATATAAAGACAAATATTGCATTAGAAAACCTCTTGCAAGACATACGTAAAACTTGTAGCCAAAAATGGTGATAAATCATAAGATAAGCGTCAAACTTTAGAAGATGAATAAAAATAAAAATAGTATATAATCACATTTTCTTCACTGCAATGACAATGAGTCAACCCCAATTAGGTAGGGCAAACCCTCTTATTAGATACCCAGAGGTGGCAATAATTATGGGTGTTATTGGGCATTTGTTTTGGATGCAGGGGGTGGATGCCCCTTGTGTTTGTCCATGTGTTAAAGTATTCTCCAGACATAAGAATTGTGAGTAGCTGACATGTAATTTTATAGTAGCACACATTTGGGGTAACTCCTAAATCGTCGAGGATCAAACTCGAAGGATGAACAAATCAGCATATGCGTTGTCCTTGAACGTCCCATGCTCTATTCATTTATTGTTTACATCATGCTCCATATCATCAATTACACTAGGGATAAAAACCAACAAAACATATACATAATTACTTTATAGCCACCAACTAGTACCAAGACGCACAACAACACTTTTTGAAAAAAGAGTTACCCTAACTAGGAGTTCCTGCAAAAATTAAAGATCTCAATCAATCAATCTTGGCGTTCCAACAAAGATACACTTTTTTTGAATTCAATCAACGTTATGGCGTACTAACAAAGATATTGTTACAATTTTTTTGAATTCAATTTGTGAATCAATTTTCGTGTTGGGGAAGGTATTTCTCATACAGCGAAAGGATCTGTGTTGCATTTGGGCGTTTTTATTCATCATCGGGTCACTGTAAGCGTTTCTGTCAACCACTTTGACTACAAAGCAGTTTATTGAACTCTTCACAAGCGCTATAATCGGTTTATTGGACTCTTCACCAGCGATAACTCAGAATGCGCATTTACTTGGATTTGAATTTGAGGCTTCTTTTCAAAAATCTAAATATCGAACTAACCGGCCTGCATTTTGTAAGACAATTGGATGTTCAAACTAATGGGTTTTTAGGGTTAGAAGGCTTATTGCAGGGAAACATTTGGGGGATTTTGCTTTGAGTTGGCTTTTTGTCGATAATTTCTACGAGTAAACCTTATAAATCATAATTATGCTTTTATATATTGATTCAAATTTAGCATACAGTTAAAAAAAAAAAAAAAAAAAAAAAAAAAAAAACCAACTTTATTCGCTCGATCAACTGTACAGTAGCATTTTTTTGATGGATGCCTTTTTCTGGTGTCATTCTTTAAGGATGTAGAGGGTAAGTTTGTAACACATTCTTAAGTTTTGTAAATCTGGGTCATGTTTAAATGGATCCTATAGCTTTTACTCCACAACCTTGTCTGCTGTAGTTAGGCACTGCCTTATTGCAACTGGGAAATTTGAAGATGGATTAGTCTTACAAATTCCTGTCAGAATCTTCATATTGAGGTTGAATACGTGCAGTTTTTTTTTAATAGATTAAAGGGTTGGTGTGGGCCTTCACGGTGGGATGCGAACGGGGTCCAATCTCCAGGCATGTTTTGGATATCAGATTTATTGGAGAGTCACTGTGTGTGACTTGAACCTGGAACCCAACGGAGCAGGTATTGGACACGCAGTTTTATTTTGATGTATAATTTATTTGTTTTGGTACCTCCTTTCCCCCGTTTCCCATGTGCCTTTTGACCCGCTTTATTGCGGGTAGTTTAGTACATCAGTCATTGTTGTATTTGCTCCGCCTCACCAGTGACACACACCAGTGACACACACCAGTTGGACTGTTTACTTTGATATAATTAGTAGAAATAAAGATTCTCCAAATTTATTAAAAAATTATAATATTTTATGCGATTTTTTAATTTGTGGAGTTTCTTGCTGAGTTTTTGGGTCTAGTTGTTGTTAAATGCGAGTCTGGTGATCATGGACATAAAGACCAAGTGCCTGTTGTCCAAAATAACCCCTAAGACTATTTTGACAACTTTCAAAATCAATTTTGGACTTAGATAAATTTTGTGGAAAAAAGCTGCAAGAAAACAGTCTGAAACCTTCCACAAAGTGCTGGAAATTATGTAGATTATATGCCTAATAGTTTCTACAGACAGCAGCTCCAAAACAGCACTTTTAATCTTGCTAAAACTTGCAAATAAACCCCAAAAGAGGTCGTTCCAACCAGAATAGATCAAGCAAAAAGATGGTTCAACAACCTGATTCGTCCTTGAAATTCCAATACAAAATATGGGTGTAATAGAGAGTTTTCGTTCCCCTTACACTAGTCTCCTTGAGAGATTTCGTCCTCAGAAGTTGCAACAACAAGTACTTCAACTTACAAGCCAATATCAAAAATATGGAGTGAAAATCGAATGCCATGCCCAAGCCGCCCCTCTCCTTTTTATAGAAAAAATATTATAAAATCACCTTTCCATCTTCCAATGAGAAGAGAGTGCCAAAATGCCCTAAAAGCATGCCCATACCAAGTCGCACTTTTCCCTTGGGCCAATAAACATTACCTAATATTTTATTATTTTCCTAATGTCTATTTTGGCCCACCATGTCAAGTCGCACTTTTAGCCTAGAGTGAAATAAAATCACTTTGGCCATTTAAAAGACACTTTATTAAGTCATAATAATATTATTATAAGTGTTTTATAATAATTATTTTTAAATTGGCACTTTATAATAATTTTATGACTTAAGTCACCCTTAATCTCCTCCTTTGGCCGTCGGGTAGACTAAATGGGCCAAAGGTCTTCGACCAACAACTATCCAAGAAAAAGAGGGACATTACAGTCCTCCCTTCGCAGGATTGCTTGCCCCCAAGCAATCATAAACTGCAATTCTGCATTCTTATCAGTTCCTGGATCCCAGATCAGCCGAAGCTTTTTTAATAGCTTCATATGCACTATACAAAGTTGCTCAAACACTGCAAAAAAAAATCTTATGCAACTTACTTGTCACTAGTGAAACCAGCCTCCTCATGTATGCTTCAAATTTGCCGCACTCTTCATCACATCCTTGCTGGTCTGTGCTGATATGCAGTGAAAAATCTTCGTAGATGTCCTCACGAGATGTTTCCTTATCCCAAACTATCATAGACTTAGCTGCCATTTGATGGGGCAGCGTGTACTTGAGTGCTCTCAACGTGACTTGTTTCCCTTTGTGTTGGAAACTCAGCTCCATAGCTTCCACATCTTGGGTGACTCTTCCCAATGAATGAAGCCATTGCATGCCAAGCACAACATTGTTATCTTTCAAATCCATGACATAGAAGTCATCACAAAGTGTATACTCACCAAATAAAATGCTAACTTGATTGACCTTTTTCTTGCACGGGAGAGTGAGACCTCCTGCTATAGTCACATCAAAGCCTTCAAAGTTATCACATTGCAAACCTTTTTGGTCTACCAAACCTGCATCTAGGAAGTTATGTGTAGATCCACTATCCAGAAGTGCCATGATCCTACACCCGAACATTGTGCCTTCAAACATGAATGGATTAAACTTGGGTGCTCCTGAAAGATAGGTGAGTCTACCCTCATTTGCAATGCCCGGTGTTGGCTGCTCCCGTTCATCCTCGGACTCTTCATCCTCAACCTTTATGAGATGTATTTTGCCTTTCCCAAGACACTTATGCCCCGGTTCACACGGATCATTGCAATGAAAGCATAAATTTTTTCGGCGAAGCTCATTCTTTGAAACAGTCTCCATCTTGGGTGTAAACTCAACCTTGAAGAAGTGGGCTGCTCTTGCTGTTCTGATTTTTCCTCCTTAATGTTCTTTCTTTGGGGCTGCACTGGAGTAGTGTCTAAGTCCAAGGCTGTCCGAATAGCCTCATGCAAAGTTGTAGGCTTAAGAGCCTTGACCAATCCCCTCAGCCTGTCATGAAGTCCTTCAATGAACAACATCACCACTCGCCTCTCAGGCATCTTCGGCACCATCACTGCTATACGCTGAAATTTGTTGATGTATGCATCAACGTGTCCACTCTGTCGAAGTTGTGCCAAGTCTCTATAGTAAAGCTCTACATCCTTGCGATCAAATCTCGCAATCAACTTCTCACTAAACTCCTCGTATGATTGCAGAAGATCATGATTCTGTTTGACTAGCACATGGTGCCACCAATCGTACGCTACTCCCTCAAGGTGCAACGTGGCAAATTGGATAGCCTCCTGCTCCTGCATAGGTTTGAGAGTGAGATATGTGTCGAGCTTGTGAATCCATGCTCTGGCACTAATCTTTCCACTACCATCAAATGTGGAAAGGGTCACCTTGTTGGTGGCCTGCTTCAACTCCCTGTTCTGCTGTTCTCTAGGCCTCTGTACCTGTCTAGCTCTCAAGCTTTCCCTCCTTTGAACACAATATTGGTGGAGGGGAAAGGCATTCCGTACCTCCTGTGGTAGAGGTCTCCACTCATCATGCGCTGCCATCACAGTATCTTGAAAGACTGTGCCCTCAAATGGGTCCTCAACTAATGGTGGCTCCTCCCTTTGTAGGAATCTAGGCTGCAGAGGTCTATCCGCTGTCCTCGTGGGTCTCCTCTCCTCTGTATGTCTCCTATCACGTGGAGGGGAACCTCTCACGCTACCCACCTCTATTGGTGCCCTGCTGTGCCTTCTGTGGCTGCTGGCTATGGATGCAGATCTTTCCCTTCTATCATGCCGATTTCTTGTCCTATCCATAGTCAGATTCTCCATCAGCTGTCTCATGGTCTGAATCATTTCCTGATGGGAATCGATCATACCGCTGAAAAGAATATCTGGGTCAACTCGCTCACGTCGTGGGGGACTGTGTGATCCGTCTCTTCTGTCCATGATTCCAGCACTGCTTCCTGTATCTAAATCTGTGAGAATACGTGCCTGACTCCTTGTATAATATCTGTGTGGCCCAACTTCTCTAGGCTGCATCAAACAAAACCCTCCAGGTGGGAGGATTGCTGCTCTGATACCACTGAAAGATCCCCTTTAATGGGAGATAATTTTCTGATATTTTCCAATAAAATACCCTAACAATGCATAACTAGAAAACACTTAAAAACTGAATTTGAATGCAGATCTGTATTTTATTCCAGAAAATGCGACTAGGGTAGGAATAGAAAATTGGTATTTTTAATCACACAAAATCACCTTAACCCTTTCTGATGCTTCTTTTGTAATTGACTGAAATTTAGCAAGCAAAATGATAGTTTTCAGGCCACAAAATACTGAATCTTTATAAGATAAATTTCAGATCTGACCTGTTTATTACAGCAGCTAGAAAACAGTCTGAAACCTTCCACAAAGTGCTGGAAATTATGTAGAAAAATATGCCTAATAGTTTCTACAGACAGCAGCTCCAAAACAACACTTTTAATCTCGCTAAAACTTGCAAATAAACCCCAAAAGAGGTCGCTCCAGCCAGAATAGATCAAGCAAAAAGATGGTTCAACAACCTGATTCGTCCTTGAAATTCCAATACAAAATATGGGTGTAATAGAGAGTTTTCGTTCCCCTTACACTAGTCTCCTCGAGGGATTTCGTCCTCAGAAGTTGCAGCAACAAGTACTTCAGCTTACAAGCCAATATGCAAAAAAATGGAGTGAAAATCGAATGCCATGCCCAAGCCGCCCCTCTCCTTTTTATAGAAAAAATATTATAAAATCACCTTTCCATCTTCCAATGAGAAGAGAGTGCCAAAATGCCCTAAAAGCATGCCCATACCAAGTCGCACTTTTCCCTTGGGCCAATAAACATTACCTAATATTTTATTATTTTCCTAATGTCTATTTTGGCCCACCATGTCAAGTCGCACTTTTAGCCTAGAGTGAAATAAAATCACTTTGGCCATTTAAAAGACACTTTATTAAGTCATAATATTATTATTATAAGTGCTTTATAATAATTATTTTTAAATTGGCACTTTATAACAATTTAATGACTTAAGTCACCCGTAATCTCCTCCTTTGGCCGTCGGGTAGACTAAATGGGCCAAAGGTCTTCGACCAACAACTATCCAAGAAAAAGAGGGACATTACACTCTTGCATGTGTTTTCTACCATCTACTTCAGATGTAATGGTCTGTGCATATTTTTATTACAATTAGATATGGTTCTGTGGCTCTCTCTAACATATCTTATTTTTCCTTGCATTCTTTCCTCTCCATTTCCTTCTTTGGTATGTTGTGGGTGTGTGTTGTATTTGCAGGTTTCTCCATTTTTGTTCTTTTTGTGTGAGAAAAGGAGGCTTAAATGTAGTTTTGGTATGTGGCACATGTGTCTGCCCTCTCTCCCTTCTCCATTCCATTCTCAATTCTCTCCCACAGAGTGTCCATTCCTCTTTTCTTGGTGATATCACCTCTTTTTAGCTTAGTTTTCTTATGTTTTCCCTCTCCCTCTCTCTCTCCTTGGTTACTTGTATGCATTAGAATACACTTAGCTTAGAGGTAGTTTAGTGTTAAAATTAGGAATAGGTATAGGAACTAGCCTTCTTTGGAGGTTTGTCTCAAGATGCAAGTCGTGTACTTGGAGACAATTCCATGTTAGCCAAAAGTATTGATTTTCCATGATCAAATCTAAGGTGTTACTTTTGTGCGTTAATATTTTTTACATGCTCGTTGGGAGTAGTATAAAGAGATTTACAACTTCATACCAGCAAGATTGATGTGTTCTTGATGGTATTCAACCTTTGGAGGCAGTTCTCAACACATTTGACAACTCCATTGTTCAAAGAAACCCATTCTCTGAGTCTGCAGACCGTCCCCTTCATCTTTCCACTCATTTTCATGTTTTCATTTCTCTCATGTCTCTCAAAAGAGCTCTTCCATTCTCTCATTTCAATTCTAGCCCCCTTCATTTGCAGCAGTGGGATGATATCCCCAAAACAACCCTAAAAAACCTACCTCCTTTCCATGGAAATGGAGATCAATCTCCTATTGATCACATTCAAGATATAACAAACCATTGTGCCATTCACAATCTCAGAGAAGAAAACATTTGCCTTAGGCTTCTTGTTTCATCATTCAGAGGTAAAGCAAGAGATTGGTACAATAGTTTGGCTCCACAATCCATTTCCACATGGGATTGGCTGGGAGAACAACTACACAACCGGTTCAAGGAGAATGCAGATGTTATTTCTCTCATGGAACACCTCAACAAAATACAACGAGCTTCAATGGAGTTCATCTCAAATTTCAACATCATATTCTCAAGGACATGGCTCAGAATTCCTCAAGAATTCAGACCCTCACAAGGTATGACATTCTTGTATTATTTGAGGTCCTTAGATGTTGATTTAGCTGTATTGATTCAAACTTTAGGAGGCAATACTCTTCCTTAGGATTTTGCAATTGCATTGCAAGCTAAGAAGATGCTCATTCAAGCTGGCCAAAGGAAACCCATCCCCATTGCTTCCATTCTTCCCTCACCATCTCAAATTCTCCATACCCCTCATGCAAATAAATAAAAATCTATTGTTCCATTCCAAACTCAGGAAGATCCTTTGCTTCCTAGTTCTTCTTTTGGTGCTCTGCAAGTTTACAATGCCCAAGACATTCCTTGTGCTTCTTTGCAAGATTTCTCCCCATCTCCACCCAAGGTATTACACAACCCTCCAAAGTCTTGTCATAAATCCTTGAGGAGCTATGGTATTTCACATGTTGTCCTAATGCTCTACCCAACCCTCACTAAAGAAAGTTATCCTACAAGGTTTGTAGAGGGAGATTTATGATATTACTATGGAGAGGAGGAATAACCCTTGCAACATTCCCAACATTAGCTTCTCATACAAAATCATGTAGTTGTGAGGGAGAATTCAGATCGACAAAGAGGGAAACTTGTTTTAGAGGATCATTTGAGTGTTTCAAATGATCAAATCATATTTTTTGGGCATCAACCATCTATGTCTGAAGGAGATTCAAATAAGTGGACCCTTGATATTATTAATATCTCATATAAAACCAATTTCACCAAGGATAGCAACTACATATTTGTTAGAGATTGGTGTGATTCTTATTGGGAGGATGAGAAAGTTCAAATTATACAAAAGGAGGAGTTGAATGTCAAGAAAAATCAGGAATTTGTGAAGGAAAATCAGATTGGAATTGAAGGGGAAGAGAAAGTGTTTTTAAACACTAATGGCATCCAAGGACTTGTGAAATAATGTATGCAAAGTGAGCAAGATGTTACAATTGAATGCAATGATCCTCATTGCTTAGCATGTTTGGAACCTGCTTCACTTTTGATGGAAAATCAGACTGGGGCAGAGGATGAAGAGGAAGGAAATCAACACCCTAAAGTGGAAACAAAAATGTTTGCACAAGAGCAATAAAGACCAAGTCCAAATCAGCTCGCAGACATCTGCAATGAAGAGGAAAGTGTCTTTAACGAATCCATTTATGGAGTTGAATGAAAAGAGGATGGGTAAATAATAAAATTGACCAATCGGTTGCAAAGAACATCTGCCCAATCAGATACTTGGCTGGTTTAGAGTCAAATTTTGAGTTGCCACCAGTCATGCTCACTTCAGAGCATGAGGAGGATCATCAAAGCATTAGAGGTCAGCTCCAATACCTCCCAAACCCAAATGCAGAGCAACTAAAGGAGGTATTCATTCTATTTTTCAGCTGATACTCTAAGCAACAACGAAGTGCAGGCCATGCTCTCACTTCCACCATGTGATTTAGCTACAAAATTAATCACATGGTCCAATTTTATAAGGAAGGGAAGCTATTTCTCCCAACCAATTGCTTGTTTTGTTTAGCTTCCTTTGCCTTTGGTTAGAGTAGGTTAGATTAGGTTGTTTATTGCAAAACAAGTGTTTGTGCACACTCTGCATGCTTCCTCTTGGAACATGTATGATTTTTCATGTTTGTACATAGTTTTTTTTGCACAATCCATTTTGGGATTCCATGGGTCTTTGTTGTTGTTGCACAGTCCATTTGAGAGAAGATTCCATGTTGGAAATGGTATTTTGGGCAGCTTCAATGTTATTCATTCAACCCCCAAGATCATGCACAAAACAAAGTTCTCTATACTCCTTCCTTGGCAAGAAATCAAGTTTTTGGAACAATTTACAAGTTTTATCAAAAAATCCCAAGAAATCAGCTTTCAAGAGAAAGAACAAACAGTTCCAGATCAACTCTAAGTCCATGCAGTACTTCATGCAGGTTCAGGGGTAAGAATTTAAATTTTTGACTCAGTTTTCAAGTTTTTCAAGCTTGACTCCATGCCCAATGCATTACAAAAGGCCACTGATCTTTGTATCTAGCAGGAAGATATCCCCTTGAGTCGCCAAACTGTTGTCCAAAATAACCCCCCAAGTTATTTTGACAACTTCCAAAATTAATTTTGGACTTAGACAAAATTTGTGGGAAAAAGCTGTGGGATATTGTTTTTCAGTAATCCATGGAATTAAGGAACTTAGTATTCCATGGGTTCTCCTAACCCACAAAATAAAGGAGAGAAGGTAGTGTTCCATGGACTCTCCAAGTCCTCAAAACAAAGGAAATTGAACTCAAGGTGTTTGATGGGTTTTGATGAGAAAAGGACTCGATGCATGGGAGGTAACAAGAAAAAAAGTGGTACACGATATAGGAGATAGGTTCAAAGCGGGAAATGTTTATAAGTCATGGAACACTATCCTAGTGTTTCACGTGATTCTCGTGAAACAATGTTTCAAAGACTCTCTAAGTCCATGGAACAAAGGAAACAAAGTCTCAAATATGCATAACAAGGGAAAATTTGCATAACAAAGTAAAATAAATAAGAAACCCATAAAAGACAGAAAATGCCGCCAAACATTCAAAATGCCGCATAACAAAGGGAAACCCACGGAAGCTAAAAAATGCCACCAAAAATTCAAAATGTCGTATAACAAGGGAAACCCGTGGAAGCCAAAAAATGCCACCAAACATTCAAAATGCTGCATACCAAATGGAAATATGCAGAACATTGCAAAAATGAATGACACATAACAAAGCCATGAAACAAAGAAGAAATATTTTTTTGACCATAAATTTCATGGTAGAGCTCCAAATTGCATGAAATTAGTGGCATTAGAAAGGTCTTAAGGGATTTAATTTGGCATAAAGAAACTCATAAATTGATGGAGTTTTGGGGTCAAAAGTGCAAACATGGGTTTAGGAGGAAAAAGGGCAGTTTTACTTGTAAAAACATTCAACCACTTCCACCAACCAAAATTAATGATGAATGGCACCCATACCTTCTATGCAAGCGTAACAACATGGAAGAATGGACAATTGAGAGGCCCATGTGCATTTGCTAGCTTTCAATGTGTTTGGTCAGTGGTTGAGCTCAAATTCGGCATGCCTTTATATTTTTCCTCCTCTTTCTCTATATATTATGTAAATCACTTCATTTGTAAAGGAGGGACGTTCTAAAATGCAAAGGCACCATGCTGAAATGGTTTCCCAAGTGTTTGTGAGTTGTAGACCTCAAATTTGGACTCTTGCATGCGTTTTGAGCCTTCTACTTTAAATGTAATGGTCTGCGCATACTGTTATTGCAATAAAATATGGTTTTTGATAATAATGGTATAGCTCTAATACCAAATGATAGAATAGAATAAGATTGCAATGACCAAAGAGGGACGGAAGCCTCACAAATATTATTGATCATGAAATAAGATTACATAACAATGCAAGAGTTGTAATATTTATAGATATTAGACAACCTCATATGGATAGACATGACACCCTATCAGGCACCAACTAAGAGATGATAAGACCCATCTCACATGCACACATAGTTACTACTAATACCACTATTGAATGTTATTCAACATAACAATATTGAATGCAAGTCACTAGACTAGAGTGCACATGTTGCACATTATTACATAAAAGACAATGCAATAAAATGCAGTAAATATGCCTATGCTAAATTATGCTAATAGTTTTATGGCTCTCTCTCTCTGCCCATGCTTGTATTTTCTTGCATTCTTGCCTCTCCATTTACTTCTTTGGCATGTTGTGTGTGCTATATTTGTAGGTTTCTCCATTTTTATTGTGTTTTTGTGAGAAAAGGAGGGTTAAATGAAATTTTGGTTTGTGACACATGTGTCTACCCTCTCTCTTCTCAATTCTCCTTCATAGAGTGTTCATCCCCCTTTTCTTGGTGCTATCACCTTTCTTTAACTTAGTTTTCTTATGTTTTTCCTCTCCCCACTCTCTCCCTGGTTACTTGGATGTGTTAGAATAGGCTTAGCTTAGAGGTAGTTTAGTGTTAGCATTAGGAATAGGTAGAGGAACCAACCTTCTCTTGCGGGTTGTCTCAAGATGCAAGTCCCACACTTGGAGACAATCCCATGTTAGCCAAAAGTATTGACCTAGGGTGCTGCTTTTGTGTGTTAACAGTGCCCATTGTACATTTGTTAATCATAATACCTAGGAGAATGTGGGTACCATCAAGCGCAGGGGTTACCTTTGAACCCTACTTATCAAAATGAAATTTAAAATCAGCATGTTACCCAATATTTGCTGGATGCATGAGACAGAGTTATCAATATCATCAGCACTACTTGAGAGAGTGCCTCCTGTCTAATGCCTGCACGGTACAGGCTGGATAATATGCTCCTAGGTTAGGCTTTAAGCACTGTTCAACTTCAGAACAGGAACTTGCTTCGCTTTGACATGCTCTCTGTAATGTAATTTTACAGTTGAATGATAAATAACAATCCTTTCCTGGCGAATGTAGGCAAAACAGATTTGGTTTAAGACATTAAGGGATAAAAATATATTGTAGCTTTTAAGTTCTGTTTTCCTTTCAGTTCTGTTTTCAAGCCCGGCTTCCAGCAGTTTTGGAGTTAGCTCTGTTCAACTCAAATTCCAGCCTTCATATTTACATGTGTAGTATCAGGTTTATGTTAGGAACATATTTCAGGTTACGGATTTGTATTTTGTAGCCCAGATTTTATATCTTAAAAATCTGTCTGCAAAATTTTCCAGCCATAACAGCAGATTATGTACTAGGAACACACCAATTGAATCAGATCCACTCTCATGGTTTTTTGGAGAACGCAAGAAATGACTTCTTTCTCAAACAACCATGTAAATGAAAATTTCAAGTCTGAATTTACATTGATTGTGGAGGCAATAACAAGTTCATTGGAAAGGATACAAGAAATCATATACAAAATGAGTCAAACCTCATTTTTTTAGTTGCAACAATTGAAAAGCGGAGAGTGGGATGCATATAACGATGAAGAGAGGTTGTTGGAGGTCCCACAATTAAAGAAGGGAGGATGCTTGTTATGAACATCATTAGAATCCTTCTGCAGGAAACATTACAAAAGACATAACGATACCAATCAAGATAACCTATAAGGAAATGACATCAATCAAAGGCACTTGAGAGACTTTCCATTAGCAAGTTTGATGGGCTCAGCAAATATTTTAAACTAAGGGCCTGGGATAGGCAAGCCCTCCTGATTGTTTTGGTTATATCTTCTATTGGAGATTTGTTTTTGGTTAAATCTTCTGTTGAAGAATATTATAAGAAAATCCAATTTGTCACTTTACTCCTTGATGGACTAGTGTTTCATTGGTGGAAATGGTTGACTTGAGGCGAGGGCGATAAATTACAAATTGGAAAAACCACTCGGAATCAATTTGTAGCTGCTTTTTATTATGACATGGAGGCCTATACCCAAGAAGCTTACCTTTTGAGCCTCATCAACGCAAAGCAACATGCACTGTAGTGTACATTTAATAGAGTTCTGCCAAACTTGTCTGCCTTTTGAAAATATATCTCGGTTGCTATGTTCAATTATGGATTGGAAGAGTCCATTAGAAGGCATCTCAAAGCTTTGAAACCTAGAACTCTTGAGGAGGCCATCAAGCAAGTAGAAGTTTATTCGAAGGTTTTCAGAATTTATCTTGATTGTAGGATCTTTCAAATCGTCTCCAGTAGTGAGGGTAGATCTGAAATGTTAATTAAATTTGATTCTATCTTATTCCTATTGTTGGGTGGCCTAGGAAGTAGAATCATGATCCGGCTGTCATATCTGCTTTACATTTTGAATTTGGATAGTGAAAAAGGTGTACTTGTATTTGTATTTCTCCATGGACTCACAACTACCCTCCGTTAGGAACTCTCTTAGCTTGATTGGTGGAGCTCATTACTCGACTTGGTTGTTTTGTGCTAAATATTTGTTTGCCCTGCGATTTTACAGACCCAAGCTCAACCCATTTTCCAGCTCGTTCTCTTTAGTGTTCATGGTGAACTCCATACTGAACTGGTGTGATTTTCAACGAATTTTTGATCACGGTATTAAATCCGCTAGATTTTGAACTTTTTTCAAAAAGTTTGGCAAATCTTGTGACTTAGATTATTACCATAAAAAACATGAGGAAAAATGCCATTAGGTTAATGTCTACTCATAGAGGTCATTTGGATCTAAAAATACAAGAGTAAAGTTCAACAAAAACCAATTATCCAATTAAAATTGCTAATGAAAGTCATCAACTTAACATAATAAATAAGGCACTACCGCTTGTGAGACAAGGGTGATATATAAGGCAGTACACACTCCAAAAGCTCTGCCAAATTGTGTTCTAAGTGGGTGCTTCGTGATTGTTACCATAAAAAAATGAGGAAAATGTCATTACGTCAATGAATACTCATGGAGGTCATTTGGGTAAATGACTAAAAACACATGAGTAAAAAAGCCACAAAAATCAATTATCTAATATTTTCTTTTTCTTATTAAAAGATCGGTTTTTGAAGTTGCATGTCATCAACTTATTTCGAAATGTATCCATTCCACATATATTTATTCTTTTGATATTCATCATGGATATTGTGTTCCATCACTTAATTGACTATAAACTAGTACAAATATCTTAATTACATCTATTCGAAAAATGACAATAGCTGTCAATTTCAAGGCTCTTGTCTTGGATTTTACGCATATATTGATTAATAATTTTATTACTCTCTTTATATTCTTCATTTGTTGGTAACAAAAAAATCTTGTTGTAAATCTATCATATGGTCAAGATATTACTTTTTTTTATTGATTTCTTAAAGTTTTTTTTAAAAGTGACGATCAACTTTAATGTAGAGAATAAAACTTGAATCACACCATTAGATCCCACCTCTTGTTGCCATTGTAGGAAGATATTACTATTTTTTGATTGACTTCTTATAGTTTAAAAAAAAAACTTTAAAGTGAAAGTTAAATAGACGTCAAATTTAATATAGAGGATAAAATTTGACACAGTCACACGATTGGATCTCTCCCCTTGTTAACATTGTAGAATGCCTATCGGCTTGATTACTATTTTTTGGTTGACTTCTTATAATTAAAAAAAACAAACTTTAAAGTGACAGTTAAATGGACATCAAATTTAATGTAGAGAATAAAAGTTGACACGGTCACACCATTAGATCCCTCCCCTTGCCACCATTGTAGAATGCCTATCAGCATAATTATTGATTCTATATCTTGTTATTTGTACTTAAAATCTCAAAGAAAAAACTGTATTGATATTGTCTTAAGTGGTGTTCGTGGGCTTTTTTCATTGACTGCTAGAATATCTGCCGATTTGTGTTGAAGACAGAAAAGAGTTTATTTTAATGGCTCTCTCTATGTCGACGATTATACTTTTATTCCCAGAACAAAACACATGCTTTGGAGTCAGTGGGGTGGTGCTTATTGATTTCTCAAAGCCAGTTGTCCACTATATGATTTGTTTTTTTGCATTTGGATTTCAGGGCAGACGTGGAACCTGTTGATCCTAGATCATATATTGAGGTGTCTCGCAAACCAAATTGTGTAAAGCCTCTTCTTCAGTATAAGGTGCTGCAATTTTTTTTCTTGGGTGGCAAATTGCATGAAATGTTACATAGAATGCCATTTCTGATGGCTTTTGGGTACTAGATTCCTATTAAATAATTTGTTTCTGACATTAGATTAGGTAACTTTCAATTCCAACAATCAGTATTGGTCTTAAGTGGAAAGTAGTTTCTGTTGACATATACAGCTGGATTATTAGTGCTTTGAATCAAGTTGCTTTCAGCCTATGTATTTGCTAAATACTTAAAAGAATACTGATACATCATTTCTGGGAGCCATTGTACAAAACCAGCTCCCACTTCCCCATTCTAAAGAGGTTTGTACATGTCGCAGCATTTTGTCTTCTGCTTGCATAACTATGTGCTATTCTACCTCAAGATTTTTCTATATTTTTAATGAATAGATGATTAATACTGCACACAGTTCATCAACGTTTTCCTCCCACCACAGAACAAAGATGATGGTGGTCTTGGACCCTAAATGATTGTTTTTGTTCGGAAAGGTCTTCCTAATCCTTGGCTGCCAGTTGGAGAACTTTTCTGTCTTTTGGCAACTGAAACCCTACTCTGTTCCAGACTTGTTTGTTCTTTTATTCGCAAGTGTAGAAAGAATATTAAACTCTGTTTTCCATCTGTAAATGTTATTTTATGAACAGTTGTCATGTTATATGTGTAAACATAGATAGGGGAATATTTCTTTTGGTTTGTAATTCAAATTTTAATAGGCGTTCCTTTCTTTCCTAAATTTGCACTTGTCTACTGCTAAAATATTAGAAGAGTTCTAGAACCCAACTACACCTGCGATACTGAGCACTCTCTAGTCCAGGATATACTTTGATATTAATTCAATGGAAAAGTGGCTTCTAATGCTAAATTACCAGCTCGGATACCCGGAAACTCCTAAATGGCCCCCATACCTGCGTTGGCAAGTATCCGGTACGGGTACGGGTACTGATACTGTCTGGAAACGCGTCCAAATCCTGGGTATGGCTTTGCCATATCCGAGCTGTACGTGGGCTGTTTCAGAAGCACTTCATTGTTTTAAATGCCAAAAAAAAAAAAAAAAACATTCAAAAGCTAAAAATAAACCCACTTCAGATTTTCAGTATTTTGCAAATTTTGGAGTTTGAGTATTATCTTTTCAAAATACATTTCATTTCAAAAGTGTTTTTAAGTGTTTTATCTTTTATGGACTAAAAATGAGTATTATGCATTTTTATATATATATATATATTTTAATAATATATTGTACAGACATTTCCATGCCGTTTTGTACCCAAGGGTTTTTTGAAAATTGGCTTCTCCGCACTTTGGACCCGTACCCGTTTCCTGGCAACCTAGGTTACCAGAAATTGAAACAGAAATGAATGTGGAAATGGAAACGCGGACACGACTTGAGGACTCCCAGATAAAATACAGATTAGAAACGTGCATACACACCCCCTCCCCCCACATACATACAAAATGAAAGTGTAAAAAACACATTGTTTTGCAAAAGTAAATGGAGCATGATAGCATTGATAATTCTAGTAGAAAAATCTATTTAAATTACTTCAAAATACTTATCAATGTATCATGTTCATCAAGTGAATCTCTAATGGTTTAGTTATACATATCATTATCATATTGAAGCTCTACGTTGAGGTGCTTGGCTCTCCAAGAGCACTAGAGCTAGATGGATCTCCTTCAAGGTTGCTGCGATTCCCTCTCCTTATGCTACACAAATTGCGACCTTCAACGTTCGAATTAATTAGTGTTCACATATAAGTAGGTTAGCATGTGAATAATAAGTTAGTATTATGTATGGGGTGTGTGAAAGATTTTAGGTACGTTACATATTCTATAGTTAGAGTTCAATTATGTGTGATAAAATTGGTGAGATATAACGGCTTACAATATTAAAAGATATAGTGGGATTTTGTGGCGGTTGAAGGTGATATGTTTGACTCCTAACTTATTAGAGATCAATATACTATATATTTAATCTTCTCTATTTGTGAATGACATCTCAAGTTTATTTTGTGTTAATTTGGTCAAAGCTCTACCAAATTGATCATTTGGTATCAGAGCTATGTGAGGTCAAAAATGGGATTTTTTGAGAGCTGTTCCATGAGCTAGCTTGTGCATTAACTGGCATCATGCTTTGTGGTCTATTTTCCTGAGGAGTCTGCAGTTTGACTTACAATGTCATTGTTCAACGCGTCATTTTCAATCTCAGTCCTTATGTTCAGTCTTGCATTTGTTGTATGGAGTAAATTTGTTTCATAGGGGAGAGTTAAGGGAGATGAGCCAGTCTTTGTGCACCCTAAGTTTAAGGGTGCACATAGGCACCATAATATAGTATAATTTAAAACAAAAAATACCTTTTAATAGGTTATGCTCTCCCCATTATACATATTTCGTTTTAGAAGTTAAAATTATGTGGAAGAGACTTTTTTTAAATATTTAAATTTGGTTATTCTAAATACAAAGAAATTCAAGGTGGGCCATTACTTGAGAATTGAGCCATATACTTTTCC
This sequence comes from Taxus chinensis, assembly GCA_019776745.2. Taxonomy (NCBI): domain Eukaryota; kingdom Viridiplantae; phylum Streptophyta; class Pinopsida; order Cupressales; family Taxaceae; genus Taxus; species Taxus chinensis. The sequence goes on from CM034153.1 coordinate 498,473,179, forward strand.
CCACCTATTTGTCATCAATTGATTGGCTAATTGGTTTGGAATGACTTGATGTGACTTATTTGAGAGGGCACTTTTTTTTCAAAATGTAAGTGGGAAAGTGACATGTACTAGGTCTTTAGTTATCACCTACCCTCACAAGTATTGGTCCATGCTTAACCAACCGCCCTATACGTTCCAGATCATATTACAATTTTTGTGAAGACGTGGAAGTCAGATTCACATCGATATCAACTACATGTTAGCGATCCATGTGAAAGTCAGTCTTCATATTCGTATCAGTTCTTTAACGAGGCAAAGGATCAGCCTACTTTGACCGCCTAATGTCTCGATTCAATGTGGAGCATTCATATTATGTAAATTGCTCACAATTCGTGATCAGTTCAATAGTCCTCTCACGCGGAGCCCTGTGCATTTGACTTACTGTACAAGAAGTATATCTCCATGCGGTCCACGGGCATTCTCTTTTTGTCGATTTATTAAATGATAAAGAGTTTTTCAAATCAATGATTTGTGATTTGTTTTTGTTTAGAGTCTTCCATTGTATTGTCTCCTAAGTTTTGTCTCAATGTCATAAGCTAATAACCAAAGGGTTATTTTGAGTCGATTGTTTTCTTTACAAAGTTTTAAATTTTGAGTATTGTCTAAAAATGAAGTGTTAATTAGGTTATTAAAATCCAATCTTTAATTGAATTTTTGTTAAAGGGTTAGTCTTGTCAAACGTGTTAAAAATGCATGTCTTAAATTATGTCATAAGTTTAAAAATTGCGAGTCCTCTATAAGTGATTATTAGGAGTCTAGATTCACATCTCTCTTTTTGTAATGTCCCCAAATGGGACTATCTTTGCCTTAGGTGGATTTTAGGCAATTCCTTTAGAAAAGAGACAGCTCAACTAAGATATCACCAAGCTTATTACTGCAGATCAGATTTGTTGAAGGTAAAAGCGAATATAAAATTGATGTAACAAGGTGAATTTTCTTAACTATCAACTCAACAATGAATTTCCAGATTTTAAGAGCTCTAAATCAGCCCTCATGATGATACCTATGATCATACAAAGATCAGATCACACTGCTGCAATAAATATTCCCTAATGGCGACCAGGGTTTGAAAAACAAACTCACACAAACAATGCTCAAACAAATATGTCTCTTATCAAATCTAACCTCCGTATTTTTAACAGCCCACACATAGGAAAAGTCTGATTTTTAGGAACAAAATTGGTCTGAAAATAATATCAGAAATCTGCAGATGAGAGATGATTAAAACAACTATATATATTCTTCCTAAAATTGTGAAAATGCCTTGTTTTGATCCACAATTGTTAATGCAACATGTAGCAAGCAGATTTCAGACCTGGGAATGCCTTCCATTACATCATAACAACCAAAAAGATGATCGATCCAAGTGAGAACAATAGTAAGTCACTGCTGCAATATTATTCTTCATTCGTTTGACACTAAACTTCATCAACAACTGCTGCAAATGACTGGAAAACTCGCTTGCAAGCTCAATGGAATTACCTGGGTGGAAATTCCTCTTCTTCTCTATGGGGGTTTCCATCCCTTAGAGTATTTTTGCAAAGCTCAGAGCATAGACAAAATTCAGATTTTATAAAAATAAGAATAAGATGTCCTTCCAAGTCGATCTCTCCCCTTTATAAAGGAAATGGCCCAAAAAGGAACCTCCAAAATCCTCCAATCACAATTAGTGATTATTTCTAAACAAAAGTCCCACTTCCCTTGTCTAGGCAAGTCATACTTCCCTCATAGGGAGGATACAAATTAGAAATGGGCCTTTTTACTTTCTATTTTACCATTATCATTTTTTTTAGGTAAGTCACCATACTTCCTAGGAATGATACAAATAACATTAGACCCCTTTTTGCACTTTTCTAGATGTTACAACTTATTTTATAAGTGCATACATATATTAAGCCAAATAAATAATTATAAGTGCTTTAATTATTTTATTTTATTTTCTCTTAAGCACTTATAAAAATTTATTGTGACTTCAGTCACCCTTATATTTTTCTTTTGGCCGTCGGGTTGACAAAATGAGCCAAAGGTCTTCGAATGGGAAGGGGATATTACATTCCTCCCTTCCCAAAATTGCTTGCCCTCAAGCAATTGTAACTTATTTGTTTGAGTGCCAAATGTTCGAGACAAAACATGCTATAGTGTTCCAGAATCCGAGCTCCTGTTCCTGTTAAGTGAGAGAGCTCCTACCATATACCTCTCTCAAGATGATCATGAACTTGTATCAACGGTTCAACATAGTCCCTGTAGTGGAGTTCATCAAGCTTCTCCAACACATGCTCATTGGTCAAATCAAGAACAAAATGAAGGAACTATGGGGCTGTTCTTTTTGGCTTACCTTGGAACTCGAATGGGAAGGAATCATATTCAATCATCCAAACATGAGCATGACGGAAATATGGCAACAACATTTGAGAATCCAACAAACTAGAAAAATGGTAACCATTCTCATACCCCAAGCCGTAAGCCAACTCCTCTTCATTATATGAAGTTTGCACCTTGTTTCCTTAAAGATTTTGTTGTACCATCCCCTTAGCAACCACATAATTTGCACCCCGTGTAATCTGCTCCCCATGGATTGCTCCTTCCTCGCTCTTGGTTGCCACAATTTGAGGAATACCATTCCTCATTCCTTGTTGCCCACAAGTTAAAGAAGTCTTTGGCGCTTCTTTCTCTTCACTTGGCCTGGGTGAATATTCTATGGGCTGATTTCCTTTCACCTTTTGCATGGTACCTTTTCTAATACCCTTCAATTCACAAAAATCATCAAAGGTCAACGTGGATTTTACCTTGTGATTGAGTGCGACATACCTTTTTTTTCCTAGTCATCTTCCTCAGCTGGTTGTTCCTTGGCTCTGAAAATCTGATTCCCTTGAGAGCTTAGTATTGCAGTACCCTTTCCTTGAATAGATCTGCGCAAATCAGCAAAGGCTCCTATATTGGAGTCTTTTAGCTCTCTTTGAGTATCCATCCAACAAGTGAGCAATTCTATATTGCTTCTATTGACTATTTCATCTATGTAGCTTTTCTGAACTTCGTCCATGGTCACCATCTTGTCTACAGATCAGATTTTTTATCCCGCACAGGCTGGGAGGGTTTTTCGCTCTGATACCGTTGTAATGTCCCCAAAAGGGATGATCTTTGCCTTAGGTGGATTTTAGGCAATTCCTTTAGCAAAGAGACAGCTTAACAAAGATATCACCAAGCTTATTACTGCAGATCAGATTTGTTGAAGGAAAAAGCGAATAGAAAATTGATGTAACAAGGTGAATTTTCTTAACTATAAACTCAACAATGAATTTCCAGATTTTAAGAGCCTCTAAATCAGCCCTCATGATGATATCTATGATCATACAAAGATCAGATCACACTGTTGCAATAAATATTCCCTAATGGCGACTAGGGTTCGAACAACAAACTCACGCAAACAATGCTCAAACAAATATGTCTCTTATCAAATCTAACCTCTGTATTTTTAACAACCCACACATAGGAAAAGTCTGATTTCTAGGAACAAAATTGGACTGAAAATAATATCAGAAATCTGCAAATGAGAGATGATTACAGCTATATAAACTCTTCCTAAAATTGTGAAAATGCCTTCTTTTGATCCACAATAGTTAATGCAACATGTAGCAAGCAGATCTCAGACCTGGGAATGCCTTCCATTACATCTAACAGCCAAAGAGATGATCGATCCAAGTGAGAACAGTAGTAAGTCACTGTTGTAATATTATTCTTCATTCCTTTGACACAAAACTTCATCAACTGCTAGAAATGACTGGAAAACTTGCTTTCAAGCTCAATGGAATTACCTGGGTGGAAATTGCTCTTCTTCTCTATGAGGGTTTCCGTCCTCTAGAGTATTTTTGCAAAGCTCAGAGCATAGACAAAATTCAGATTTTATGAAAATGAGAATAAGATGTCCTTCCAAGTCGACCTCTCCCCTTTATAAAGGAAATGGCCCAAAAAGGAACCTCCAAAATCCTCCAATCACAAGTAGTGATTATTTCTAAACAAAAGTCCCATTTCCCTTGTCTAGGCAAGTCCCACTTCCCTCATAGGGAGAATAAAAATTAGAAATGGGCCTTTTTACTTTCTATTTTACCATTATCATTTCTCTGGGTAAGTCACCATACTTCCTAGGAATGATACAAACAACATTAGACCCCCTTTTGCACTTTTCTAGATGTTACAACTTATTTTATAAGTGCATACATAGATTAAGCCAAATAAATAATTATAAGTGCTTTAATAATTTTATTTTATTTTCTCTTAAGCACTTATAAAAATTTATTGTGACTTAAGTCACCCTTATATTTTTCCTTTGGCCGTCGGGTTGAGGTCTTCGAATGGGAAGGGGATATTACACTTTTTACTTGTACAAACACATTTTCGGTAGAAATTGACGTCCCGTGTTATTACTTGTTTTATACTTAAGATGGACATTCCATTAGGAAAATTCATCGGTTTCACTTTTCACACTTGGAAAGTAAAAATCTAGATGCAACTTATGAAAAAGAATTTTGTGGGGAATAGTAAGTGAGAAAGAAATATCTCCAATGGATTCTAATTAGCTATAGGAATGGTAGAGCAAAAATGATAAATCTAAAACCATTATTGGTTTTGCACTCTCAGACATTGAATTACACTGTGGATTTGGAAAAACCATGCACAAAAATTTGGGAAAAGCTAAATAAAACATTTGGTGCTGGAACAGTCAATGCAAAATTTTCTCTGAAGTTGCAATTATTCAAATTCAAAATGAGTGATGGAGAATGTCAAGTCACGCTAATGATTTAAGATCTCTCATGAGGCAACTAGTAGAAGCTAAAGCTCCAGTTGAAGATGAGGATGCGAAAGCTATATTGTTAATTAGTATGTCTTCCAAGTATAGTAGTGTTGTTTTTACTCTGGGATATATGCCTTCTTAAGCACTAGAAGATATGATTTCAGCTATTCTAGATGAATAAAAAAGAACAACTGTTGAAGATATAAAAGAAGAAAGTATGTTGTACACCAAAAACAATAGTACAAAAATTGAAAAAATAAGGAAATTGAATGTTTTTACTGCAAGTAAAAAGGGCACACATTCTAGAGCTGTAAAGTTCGAGCTAATGATTTGCTCAAGGGGAATCTCAAAACAAATGAAGCTAATATGGTTAGAGAGAAAGAACCAATCATTGAAGAAGATTCAGTGAGTGCTAATGGTGAAGATGAAGAATACTTATACTAAGTAAACAACAATAAATACTGGAGGATGGAGTCAATGAAGGTTGGAAGACGATCTGTGTCCCCTCGTCATCCGCTAGCAATGGGGCCGCACATTTGATATAGTGGCATGTTTTTTAGTGTTTTTATGTTTTGTGTTGTGTGTAGAATAAACCCTTGTTGTGACATTTCAGAAACTAATCGTATTTTGAAGAATCTTGCTTTTTGAGGGTAGGAGAAGATTTCGAGATAAAATCAAAATGGTTTGTTGTATAGCTAGTTCAGGAGCTCTAGGAATTTGGAGGACTTGTAATTTAGGAGCTAGGGGAACAAGAATTGACCCATGGAATTCAACTTGGGAGCTATGCCTTTACAAGGGTTACGAGACAACTTGATGGAGTTGTACTTGGTCTAAGTAGTGCTTTTAGAGAGACTTTTTGACTTCTTCATAATATGATTCTCTTCTCCCATGTGAACACTAAGGGGGAGAATCTTAGGATTTGTTAGTGTTCACATGTTAGTAGGTTAGTATGTAAATGATAAGTTATTATTTGTATGAGGTGTGAGAGAGATTCTAGGGTACATTACATATTCTATAGTTAGAGTTTGATTATGTGTGAGAAATTAGGTGAGTTATAACAGCTCATGATATTAAAAGATATCAGTGGGATTGTGTGGTGGTTGAAGGTGATAAGTTTGACTCCTAACTTATAGGAGATCAATACACTATATATGTATTCTTCTCTCTTTCTGAATGACATCTCAAGTTTATTTTGTGTTAATTTGGTCAAAGCTCTACCTCCAAATCAATTAGAAGATTGCTACCTCCAAATCAATTAGAAGATGGTTACTTTCAAATCAATTAGAACCTATTGCTAAATAATCAGCTTTCCACGGATTTTAGGAGATCTTAGGATGTGTTTGCATTGTCTATTATTTAAAGACAAATAACTAGGACAAGAATTAGCTAAAACAAGTGGGAAAACACATCCTCTTTGTAGAAAATGCATGAAAAGGGCATGGGAAATGGCGATAGCTGACATCACAGTCAACCTTTTTCTAGAGCTATCTCCGAGCTCATTTCTATCAGAACCGAAACTTTTGTACTGGTGGATCCGTGAACTCTGCTTGTTTCTTGAATGTTAGTTATTAGTGTTTTGGAGACATTTTAAAGGCGTTTCCATTTCCAGGACATTTTAGAAGTGTTGGAGACACCACACATTAGTCCCTTGGGTGTTTTTGGTAACTTAGTTATTAGGTTTCATGTTTTTTGATGAAATCGTTCTTTCTATTTCTACTTGATTCTCATGCTATGGCACTAGGTTTTTCGACTGCTATAAGTAGGGGAACATATCTTTTGTTTGGGGCAAAGTCTCTTCTCATATTATTTTTGTTACTTGAAGTTGCTACTTTTGGCAAGCTCTCAAATTTCCTTGAAAATGTTTTCACAATGGTGGTATGAGATTCTTTTTCCCATCTTAAAGATGCATTTTTTTTAGCGTGGTCGAGTTTTCTTGAAAGTATACGTGGAAATATCCAAAACTGGAATAGTCAAGATCTCATGTTTGTTGAGAAAAAAACGGTGGTGGATAGAATACTTGCAACAAGGAACATTTATTATTATATTTCTTTTCTTCCTTATTGGACATGGTATAAAAGACTAGAGATGGTGCTTAAAAGTTTTATTTGAGGCAAGAAAGCGGGAGTGAAAGGTGTTACTCTAGTAGCCTGGGAGAGAACAGGTTTCTAAGCATCCCAGATATCCGAATTCAAGTCATAGTTTTTCTAGGAAAATGGATAGTATGGCTATTGGTTAGTAGATGGAAATTCTACTTTGACACCGAATTCTAGCTGCCTAATGAATTCAAGGAGTTTGGAGTACAATCCCAATATGTCATATAATTGGAAATGCAACGGTATTTATTCTCTCAGGTCTTAACCCCTTAAATAAACTTGGGCTGGTTGGTAGTTTGTAGCAGAGCATCCCCACTGGCAATATGAGGCACAATTTGATGATTATGGTCTAAAGCATCGAGGCCTTTCTTTTCCCCAAATGGTCAACTTTAGCTCTTACCTTGCTATGTGGCAAACGATTGGCAAGGAAATGTCTTTCTATAGGGAAAATCTTTGGATCAAGAAATTCAATGATGGCATACTTGGAGTATCAAATCATGCTCAAAATCTTAGTGGTGTAGAAAGACAATCCTTTCTGGAGCTTTGTAAAATGATTAAGAGTTGTCTTTTCAAGTTACAAATTCAATGACCAAGTCCTTATTGAGGAGATTGGAAGTGGTGTGATAGGAAATCTCTTTCAACTAAAATTCAAAATATGGAGCAGCTCAAGGTGACAGTGACTCCTATAAAAGGGAAAAACAAAAATCAAGAAGCTTCATCATTGAAAACCCCCCCCAAAAAAGCTGATGTGGGGGGAAGAACAACTAGAGGAAAACCATCTGGCAAAGAAGAGAAAAAGAAAACAACATAGATGGAGATTGCAGCAGGAAAGCAAAGAACATTGGATCTTAAGGGATCCAAAAAAACACAAAAATTAAATAAAAGTCATTACTTGGAATGTAAGAGGGCTGAATAATGCAGTCAAACAAAGGATACTCAAAGATTTCATTGAGAGTCACAAACCTACTATCCTGGTACTTCAAGAAACAAAGATGGATGCAGAAAATTTTAAGCTTTTGGGTCATAAAATTTGGAGAAATGTGGAAATTAGTTGTGTGAGCTCAAATGGTGCCTCAGGGGGAATTACAGTTATTTGGGATAACAATCTAGTTAAAGGAGGAGTCATATTTGAGTCCCCCAATCATCTAGCTATATTGTTCACGTCCCAACAAAGCAATATAACCTGGATCCAGTCCAACATCTACGTCCCTGTCTCTACTAGAGGAAGAAAACAACTTTGGATAGAGGTAAGTACTTTTAGAAATAATTGTAGCAATTTTGATTAGATTGTTTTAGGGGATTTCAACACTCCACTATCCTCAGCTGAAAAGAAAGGAGGTAATCAAGAGTTTACAGCTGGCATGGAGCACTTCGCTGATTTCATTGCTCATAATTCTTTGATGGATATTGAATTAAGAGGGATTAGATACACATGGAGCAATAAAAGATTGGGGAAAATTTAATCATGGTTAAATTAGACAGAGTGCTTATTTCAGCCTATTGGTTTTCTACCCAAGATTTCTATCTTTCAGCCCTCCCTAAAATAAGCTCAAATCACAATCCTTTAGTTCTAAGTATAGATGACAAAAGAAAAAGCTCACCTTCACCCTTTAGATTCAAAAAAATGTGGACTTAACATCCAGACTTCTACAACAAAGTTCAAGAATGGTGGAAAATTAACAAAAGAGGATCAACCATGTTCATTTTGGTCCAGAAACTTAAGAATGTCAAGAAGAACGGCAAAATATGGAATAAAATAGTTTTTGGGAATATATTTCAGAAAAAAAGAAAATAACCAGAATGGATGTGAATGATTACTACAAGGAAAAGGAGCTTCTTAGTGAAATGCATAATCTCAGAACATATGAAGAGATACATTGGAGATAGAAATCAAGAGTGACTTGGTTAAAGGAAGAAGATAGAAATACAAAATTCTTCCACCTGATTACCATGAAGCATAGAAGCCATAATAAAATAAACTCTATCATTGACAGTTCAGGGTAGGAAAGTAGAAACATGAAATCAATCAAGAAAGAGGCTATAGGATTTTGCAAAAACCTTCTTGCTAAAGAGGCCCAGGACAACGAAAAACAACTCCAATTTTTTGTTGAATTACATCCCCCATTGTAATGACATTCAAGAGGAGTTAAATAAGATCCTAAATCTGGTGGATATTGATGAATTGAAAAAGATTGTCTTCGCTTTCAAAGGAGAAAAATCCCTAGGCCCGGATGGATTACCAACTTTTTCTTTTCAAATTTATTGGGAAGTCTGCAAATCTGATTTGTTCAATGCAATAAATGAAGTCTTCAGCACCGGAGAACTTCTTAAGGAGGTGAACAATAACTTTATAGCGCTGATTGCTAAAAGAGCTGGTGCTAAGGATTTCAAAGAATTCTGACCAATAAGTCTTTCAAACACTATATATAAAATCCTTACAAAGACTATTGCGTCTAGAATGCAACCTTTCCTCAAGAGTATCATCTCTTGGCAGCAAGGCGGATTTGTTTAGGGAAGACAAACACAAGACGACATAATTGTGGTACATGAAACTCTGCATTCCATGGATCAAAGCAAAAAACCAGGTATGGCCATCAAGCTTGATATGAACAAAGCGTTTGACAGGGTCTCATGGGAATTCCTTGATAGAGTTTTGTAGAAAATTGGCTTCAATCCTCACTTTAGGAAACTAATAAGAGAGTGCATTTCTACCCCCATGTTCTCCATCCTTTTAAATGGCACTCCTACTTTTTTTTTTTGGCAGCACAAGAGGAATAAGTCAAGGTGATCTTATCTCACCAATTCTTTTTATCATAATGGCAGAAAGCCTCAACAGAGCTATATGCAGCTACACTGAAACATGATACCTTCATGGGATCAATCCCTCATAAAAAAGCTCTCAGTTTCTCATCAACAATTCGTGGATGATACCATTCTCTTCTCCATTGCTTCTGTCAAGGAAGTAAAACAATTCAATTTTTTGTTAAATTGTTATGAGGAAGCTTCAGGACAGCTCATCAACTACGGTAAGAGTTCTATGTTTTTCATAAATACTCCTGAAGAATGGCAGAAATAAATAGCAAAAATCTTTGGTTGTGTGATTAAAACATTGCCAACCACTTATTTGGGGATGCCTATGTTCAAGGGTAGCCTTCCAATCTTTGTATGGAATCCACTTCTAGATAGATTTCAATCTAAACTGGCAGGCTGGAAAGGAGCGGTGTTATCTAGTGCTGCCAAAGTTACTTTGATTAAAAACACTCTTCAAAATCTTCCGGTATACCTTCTCTCTCTTTTCAAAATGCCTCAAAAGATCATAGATCTAATTGAAAAGATTCACAAGAGATTCTTATGGGCAGGTGTTGAAGAGCATAACAAAAAACATTTGGTGGCTTGGGAAAAATTTTGTAAGCCGAAATCTCATGGTGGGCTAGGAATAAGAAATATTAGACAAATGAATAATGCCCTTCTTGCAAAAATGGGATGGAGATTGCTCAAGGAAGATTCAACTTGGTGCAACATAATCAAAAACAAATATCTACAAGAGGATTTCATCGAAAATTTCACTTCCGCTATGGATTTACCTACATGCTCACATTTATGGAACTCCCTAATCAAAAGCAGGGAAATTATTACTAAGGGCATCATATGGGACCTTTGAAATGGTTGCAGAATTAGGTTTTGGGATGACAATTGGAACTTGATTAGCAACAAAGAAGAGTTCTTCAAAATTAGATAAACAAGCTAAGGTTGAAATACAGAGAGAAGATAAGTGGTTACCTTGAAGATAGAAATGGAAAAACCACTTGGCAAAGACTATCTCTTAAGGAATTAAATGATGAGAGAGACAATCTCTCTCTAATTTAGAAAAAGATTGATAAAAGTTATATTCCTAACAAAAAGGTTGAGGATGAACTTGTCTGGAAGGACATGGGAGATGGAAATTATAGCGTCAATCTGGATACAACAGCCAGAATCAGACACCCAATCCTCAAATTTGTTGGAAAAAGGTTTGGTGGAAAGAGATGATACCCAAGGTCAACTTCTTTTGGTGGCTCTCTATCCAAAACAAGACACTCATAGTTGACAATCTAAGAAAGAAAGGCCATATTATTATCAACAGGTGCATTCTTTGCAAAGAAGAGGAAGAATCTGCTGATCACCTCTTTATTCATTGTAAATTTGCCTTCAATATTTGGGGTCTCATCCTTGATAAAATGGGATTGAAATGGGTGCTTCTGAGCTCAATGCAGGACTTGAAAGAGAGATGGTACTATCACACAAATAATTTCTCAGTCAATCTTTTATGGAATTTAACCCTCCCCCACACGATTTGGGCTATATGGATGGAGAGGAATAAGAGAATATTTAAAGGGGAAATCTTAAAGCTGGAGATTGTCTTCAAACATCTGATCAGGGTGATAATAGAAAACTTCAAAAATCTCATCAAATGCAACAAGGGAAGCCCGAAAGACTCTGACATCAAATTTCTAAATAAGTGGCAATTATAGCTCGCTCATGAGATTAAGAATCAAAGATCTATTTCTAGGAGTGAGATTGTCTGGATGCACCCTCAAGAAGGATGGCACAAGCTTAATTTTGACAAGGCAGCGAACGGTAATCCAGGCAGAGCTAGGGGAGGAGGTGTCATCAGAAATGATAAAGGAGACCTCAGAGCTGCATATGCTAGGTCCATGGGCTTTCAAACAAATCATTATGCCGAGGCTTTAACTGCTTCATGGGGAATCCAACTCACCAAATCCTTGAATATTTCAAACATCTAGGTTGAAGGGGACTCCATGAACATTATGAATTGCTTGCAAAGTACCCCTTCAGTTGGACAATCAGCAAAGTCATTGAAGATTCCATCAACATTCTAAAGGTTTTCCCAAGCTGCAAAATATCCCACACTTTCAGAAAAGGAAATAAGGTTGTTGATTTGTGTGCTAACATAGGAGTGAACAATGATAGGCTTCAACATTGGGTTGGAAATGAATACACTCCTCCTGAGATCCTAACTATCATTATTAATGAAAAAATGTAGAACTGATGTGCTTTAGGGGTGGAGCATTTCCCTCTTGGGGCCCACTCTTCGGTTTTTTCTTTGTTGTTTGGCAGTTTGCAGGTTCTGTCTGCTTGTAGACTCTTTGTCGGTTTTGTGCTGGTTTCTGCATTCTTTCCAGCCATTTTGATATTTTGTCTTTTTTTGGTTCATGGAGTTTTTTTATTTAGCTATATCTGGATTGCTAATCCTTGTTGTAATAGGGTAGGGACCTTGCCAAAACCCTCCTTTTACCAAATAGAAAAAAATTCAAAATACCCACAACTTTTTGAGAATTGCATCTGCTATTGCTTCACAACTGACCAAGATATGGAGGGATTTCTATACACACTAATTCATCTCCATGAAGATCATACACAGAGCACATAATTGTATAGCACATTAATTTGAACATAGAAACAAAGATCATCACATAAGGAACACAAGGCCTAGATATACAATAAGGATCATTGTATTCATATAAACTCTTAATGCATAGATTGACTTCACAATGATATGCATGCCTCCACAATATGTTACGAGATCACATATTTGATGATTCCATGATGGCTAATGCCTAACAACAATGTACAAGATAACAAAAGCTTGTGAGGAGGTGGGAATGGATGCAACGGTGGGAAACATCCATACACAGATTTTAACTATCCTCGCCTAGCTAAGACAAGTCATATCACAAATATATTCCCTCTAATGCCTTTTATTTTATTATTATAAATACCATGTAAATTATAGAGTCTATATCTGTACCTCCAATTAAGGGAGGGTCGGTCATTCTTGATGACACGACATGGTAGAGTGGGTTACATATGGACTGTGGCTCACCTAATGTGCAGGTGGTGTTGGCGAGGTGGTAGAAGTCAAAGCAGGACATGGTGCTCAAGGTGCCCATGAGGAAGAAGGTGACTTCTTCCTCTCAATTGCAACAACCCCTCCTTCCACTTTAATGTGTGGGCTACTACAGTCTTTGCATTGTTGTACTGCATGGTGTACTTAGCCTGTAATTCCTCGTCCTTGGCCTTAATTCGATTCTTCCACTTTGTTTCTCAATTCTTGTAGCTAGCCAACTCATCCTCTAATTTGGGGGCTTTGGAAGAGGCCCCATGCATTTGCTTGTTGGATTTTTCTGCCTCTTGTCGACTACTCCTAAACTACATATCTCAATGTCGAATTTGGCTGTCCTACTTCATCTTATCCATTTTCAATTGCATTAATTCACTTTGCAATCTATCAATACCCATATTAGGGGTGGAAATATTTCCTTTGTTTGCTTGAATATCATCTTAACCAAACCCAATTGTTGTCTCATTGTCTTTTAATCAGATTTTGATGGTTGTTCCTTCTCTTTGGTTATATGGGCTTTGACTGAGTGCTAAGCTGCATTCATGGCCACTTAGGTCATTTGCTCTAAAATGGGTTGGAGGAATGAATCTGCCATTGGTTCTGCTGCACACTGCCTCTCTTCAACTCGGATAGATACACCTCTCGCCACAAAATGTGCTGACTTGTAATGTCCCTTTTTCCCACTTGAGGATCAGAATTTGGACTTCTTTCCATTCCTTTTCCATGGCAAAGAAGAAGAGGAGTTGGAGAAGAACATTGAGCTTTTGTTTTTCTAATTTTTATGTTTTCTTTTTAGTGTTTTCCCTCTTGAAGCAGGTCAGATGGGTTAAAGGAAAATAAAAGAAGCTTAATGAAGTAATATAACATCTCCCATGGGTCGGCCTAGTCTTTCTTAGCCTTGGCGCTAAAGGAGGGATATAAAGTGAAGTGAAGACCTCATTTTGCAATCATCTAGATTTGATGCATTTTCCTATTTGGGTATCGTGAGCTTGTTGCTCCTTGTTCTTCCACTTGAGGACGAAAACCCTCTTGTGTGGCTTCCTAAAAGAACGAAAACCCTTCTAGTGGTTTTGTTGGAGGATGAAAACCCTTCAACATTGATTGAGAGTGAAGATTATTGCAGATTTGAGGAGAATACTTCATATTCAAATTTTTATTGGCATTGGGCAACTTTACTACTCATTTAGAGATTTCAGGATCAATTTTGAGAGGGTTTCCATGGTTAGAAAATTATGATATTGGTCTCATTTGATTGGTATTTTTATGATCATTTTGAGTCTTTTTTTTATTGATAAATGCTTTTGACTGGAGCTATGAACCAGAGGGTTGATGGGGCCCCACCCTTACAATGCAACCGTCCGTAGACAAGATATTACAATTATCAACCACAAACCACAACCACGGCAAGACAACCAAAAAAGACCAAGACACTACCGACGATGCAATTTTTTCCGTCACCGTCGTCAAAACAGAACTGCTAAGGCCGCCACTGCAGACGATGCAAATATCGCCACTGTGGCAAGAGCCACCAGAACAACCACCACCATCGGTAACCACCTCGAAGGGATCACGCCCAACGGGATTTGACCATGGGTGGGGCCGGACACAATTGTCCGACTTAACCGTTGCACTCAAACCCCATTGGTTGATCATTTTGAGTATTCATGTGTGGAAATTCCTTTTTTTTTAAGAGTTAGAATTTACAAGTTATTTCTTGAATAAATTCCAAAATTCTAAGTTTAATGCTTTACACATTTTTTGTCTTTTTAGGAATAACTTCTCATATTTTGTGCCATAATGGTCCAAAATTCTAAGTTTAATGCTTTGAACACATTTTTTGGCTTCTAAAATCAAGGGCAATCCAAGGAATAACTTCTCATAATTTTTGAATGTTTCTATGGTGGATTTCTCTCTCTCTCTCCCCTAGTCGCTAGGGTTTGAGAGTGTTTTTTTGGTCCTTATTTAATTGCTGTCATAAAAATCAGACTTGCTTATTTTGGGGGTTTGATCTAATTTTCAACATTTTCAGTTTTGTCCCCAAAAGAGATATTATAGTGGTATCAGAGCTCGGATTCTCAAAGGCCTAAGGTTTGAATGGACAAATTGATAAAAGTGCAATAAAGACTAGCATGTACCTTGGACTCTCTTGCCTCCTCCATGCAAAACCTATAAAGAGGAAGGACATTCAAGGAAGAGCCTAGGGTTTCAAAGGTCAACAAGGTGGCAACTTGCTTTGAGGAATACCAATCTCTTATGGAGAAGATCCGTGATGCCCTAACCTTTTCAGAATTCATAAAATTGGAAACAGAAATAGTGGGCATTGGAACTTGGTCCAAGCCTCGAAGCATGCACAAGGGCCAAAGGAAGGATTCCCAACCCTTGAGGAAAAGAGCCCCATCCTGTGGGCAAAGCAAGGAGCAACTACGGAGTTGTTTGAAGAGGGAATCAAATCCCAAGTTCGCTAGGGGAGGAGAGGCATGTCTATTCCCCTACGGATGAGGAAGAGGATAATGTATTGCCGCAGCTGATTATTGAGAGGGAGTAGCCCTTGGGAGGGTTAGATACCTCCAATCCTCTTTCCACAATTGTTCACTTGGCTAGGTCTCCTAACAACAACTTGGTGACACAAGGGTTTGATGACATAATGAAGCATGAGCCAAGGAAGGATGAAGTTGCAGCCCTTACTCCCATTCCTATTCCGGATATTCAACAGTATGAGGTAATTGTGGATCATGGTTTGGTTAACACTAATTTTCTTTTAGCACATGGTGAATTCAAGCTTGAGCAAGTGGGAAAAGAAGAAGGAAAACTTTGTCCAAATAGATATGAGGACAATAAGCTTGCTGGAATTTTTATAACAGCGGTCAAAAGGGAGGATGATGATGAAGAATTGAGCATTGGTAAGGGCCACAAAGGCATCCCAAGCTCAAACAATCAAGATATGGAGATAGTTCAAAAAGGGGAAGATCATTTGATTGAAAAAACAAGGACCAAAGAGTGGGAACACCTTGATGGTTAAGGGCACATACACCCTCTCATGCAACATCCAAACCGGGTGAAGACTGCTTTATGTGCTTGGGCCAAGACATAATTGGTAAAAAGCTTCCCCCCTTCCAAAGACCATGGTATGCTTGTAAAGATAATCAATTCCTTTTTCCATTTTATTTATATCTCAGTTGTTATGCATGTGCCTAGAAAGGAATTTTGGGGCAATGATGAATGCATTGAAGATAACTCAGTCAAATTGATAAGGTCAAGAAGAGGGAGAATTTCTCCATGGGAAACCAAGGATTGCAATGGGTGAAGTTGCTGCTCTGTTATTTACTGCAGTACAACATGGGAGAACTTCCAATACATTTAGCCATAATAAGGTTCCATGCATAAATACCATTGCTTGTGTGAAGAGGCTACAAGATAAAGTGGAGGTAAGCAGCCCTAGACCTAGAAACAATTCCGATTTATTTCCCAACATATTACTATACCAAAATGATGGACATCATGAACAAATGGGAAGGAATGAGGACTATGTACTCTTTCATATGTTGCTGCCATGTTCTCACCTCCATCATCCGCAAGACCAATCTGTTTTGCAAAGGGTCCTCAAGAATGATACTCGGAATGCGGAAGTTCATGGAGGTAAGGTGTTTTTGAAATATTTTTTGAGTGCTGGTTCTAACTCAGAAATTCTGATTTTTAGGAAGGTTAGGGAGAACCCATGGCTCAAAAGGGTTTCAAATTCATTGCTTACAACATGTCAATTTGTGGGTCAATATGAGAGGCATGATAGAGAAATGGATATGGTTTGTAACATAAGGTATATTAATCTCTTGATGAAAATTCAGTTGGGTACATGCATAATAAATTGGAATCCCGACAATGTTTTGAAGAAAAAAATATAAAAGCCGCTCTTGTTAGTTCTTTGGGTTTTTCAAATCAATATGCAAGACAAATTTTTTATGAGGTGTATATAGCGGCATTTTCAGAACAACAGTTATATCCTTATGGTATTCAGCCCCAGAAGGATGAGCATGGCCTGATTCTCAGTCATCTAATTGGTTCTTACCCAAGTGGGGCCACTACACAAAGGTACGAAGCTACTTTCATTATTTTAGAGGCCATTTCCTAATCTTCATCTTGCTGTCCTAAAGTTTCTAAGTGATGAGCTGCCAACTGTATGGTTGACTGTGGAAGTTTCAAGCACGAATTTGGTAAGATTTGTCTTTCCTAAGGCTCACAATTCTCAAAATCTGATCCCTCTTGATACAAACATTAATCTTTGGGATTTTGTGCTTGCTATTGAGAGTTTTAACAATATTGCTATCATCAATTTCAGACTACCCTACATCATGCTTGCTGTCACAAACAAGAAGGCAGCCATTAGAGATGGTAATTTTCATTTTTTCAAGACTATTCTAATCACTCGTGATGAATGTTCAGTTGTTGCCACTTCATTGGATGATAAGATGTACATTTTCAGTCATGAATTGGACAAATTGTTGGGGTTATGGACAGTGGTAAGTACGCAGCCCGGAATTGTTTTTTTTTTGGCATTCCAAGCATTCACTTTTGGACAAGAAAATGCTCTCCTACAAAAAGGTAATGGTTTGAGTACTTCTAATTTGTGGCACCATTACATGATGAATTTTCAATTGGGCATGATGGCTGATTGTTGTGAAATGAGAAAAGTTTTGCTATGTATTTCTGAGTTTCTTGGGATAGCCTCTTTGCACCTTGGGCTAGTACAGAAAATGCATGTTCATATGGCTCATAACTTGAGGATTCATTCCCCAGGACCTCAAAATCTCACGAAGAAAAAAGAAAGGAGTATTCTACCTTTTTCTAAGGTTGGAAGGAGCTGGTTCAAAGCTACCGTGTGCTCATTTGCAGCCACTAAGGTTGTTTTCATCAATTACTACAGCCCCTTATATTACGCAATTGCTTTCGTGTTCATGGTTAAAGAGCTCCCTTACACTTTGAGGAACATTATTGATGCATGGGCCGAGTTGGGAATTGATTTTTCTTGTCAATTTCATGCTGAATTTTCAGACTCCTTGCCAATTTTGGGTATGATATCAATTGGTCTTCTTGGGCAGCCTCGGGGATTCAAGCAAGATTGGGACAACCATTGCAAAATATTGTTTTTACATTAGCTACCCCATTTGATCGGCACAAGAGCTCGTTTGTGGAAGTATTACATCATGTTCTTCTACTTGGTTACATTGGCTTTTAGGGTGAGAGCTTGGAATTGCTTGGGGACAAGCAATCTTGGGAAGGGAGGACTGTAATTTCCCTTTTTCCCACTTAAGGATCAGAATTTGGACTTGTTGCCATTCCTTCTCCGTGGCAAAGAAGAAGAGGTGTTGGGGAAGAACATTGAGCTTTTGTTTGCATTTTTTTTCTTCTAATTTTTATGTATTCTTTTTAGTGTTTTCCCTCTTGAAGCAAGTCGGCTGGGTTAAAGGCAAATAAAAGAAGCTTAATGAAGAAATATAACATCTCCTAGTCTTTCTTAGCCTTGGCGCCTAAGGAGGGATATAAAGTGAAGTGAAAACCTCATTTTGCAATCATCTAGATTTGACGCATTTTTCTATTCGGGCATTGTGAACTTGTTGCTCCATGTTCATCCACTTGAGGACAAAAACCGTCTTGTGTGGCTTCCTAGAAGAATGAAAATCCTTCTAATGGTTTTGTTGGAGGACGAAAACCCTTCAACATTGATTGATCTTGAAGTAAATTGCAGATTTGAGGAGAATCATCCACTTTCAGATTTTTATTTTCTCTCTATAGGAGGAGCAACCTACCTTGGTGTAGGGTTTGATGGTTTGGAGGGGATAAAGTTGATCTTTTATTTCATAATCTGTTTTATCATATTTTATAAAGCCAAAATCTTCATTTTTATGAATTTTGAGGGTTTCTAGACCCATATTTCATAATTTTATTGTGGCTGCTCTTCGCTGGTTATTAATTAATTTCTAGCTGTGTGTTGACTCAAAATTTTCATTGATTATTGGTCTATTGGATGCATAAAATACATATCTAAATTGTGGCAAGGATATTTGGGGTGTTTTTAGTGTTTTGCATACATTTTTATGACGCTGTATGTTGAAATCAGTTAACTGGTTTTAATTACAGTCTGCTGGTTATAAAAAATTAGATTTGGTTATTTGGTGTTTGAGCTAATTTCTTGGTTGTGGTTTCATCCCTTGAAAGGGATATCACATGATGAAAGTGGCAGACCCTCTCATATATGTGTTACTCTAGCTTGACCTTGCTACAGTCCTTTGAAATCTTTGAAATCACGGTGCCTATCCTCATGTCCCACTGTCATTGCTCAAAATCAAAGTTTTTCAAGTCTTCTAGAGAGTGTGTGTGGAGCTTTATGAGGTTGTCAAATTGTTCTTCTCCTCCTTCCTTTTGCAAGAAGTAGCCAATACTAGTTTGATTATTGCCTGCCTTTGTGTGGCCCTCAACCACTTGTGCTCTATCCTTTGGTTGTCTGTGATGCCCTGCATGCACCAATACCTACTCTCTGTGGATTTTCTCCTCTGTAATTTCCTTGGGGATTGATTCCACATCCACTATCTGATTGGGCTCTATTTGGACGTTTATATTATTGAGACTTTGCTGATCAATGGTCTCATCACCCTTTCCTCCTCCATCTCTCTTGTCCATGCCAACATCAATGCCATCCTCAACCTATGGGTGGTATTATTGAGAAATGCTAGCAAAGTCCTCTATCGATGGAGGGGGTGCTATGGGTTAGAATTGGTGAAATCCTCATGAACAAGTACATGAGAAGTAGTTTGTGTGAATAGTGGTGTGGTTGGGATCCTTGAAGATGCAATCCTGCTAAACCACTTCCCTTAGACACTGGTGAAATTTGTCCCAGGAAACTCCTGCTGAGCCTAATGTGAGGCATATAGTTCTCCTTGGAGTCATATAAGACCTTCTCCTCATGAGCTTGTCCTTTGTGGTCATCACCACTCTCTTTTTCATTATTCTTAGAACTCTCCTCGTAGGCCCCCTTCTTGTGGTACAAATCCTACCCAAATCGCCTTCATATGCTCATCATGCTATAAGTCATTTGTTTGCAATTCTGGGTCGATGATAGGGCACTTCATTCTTGGCTCTACAGGTTGGCTTCGGAAAGGACATTATTTACCTTGTAGGCTGACTTCTCCTCTCCATTCTTTTTGGCAGTTTCTCCTAGATTGGTGGTGGGGGAATGTCTATCTTCAAGAACTTCCATATGAACACCAAGGGTAGTCCTTGTTCACCCGAAGGTCTATAAAAATTTGGGTATTCCCTCACCCTCCTACCAAGGGGATATCTTGCATGCATATCTCATCATACACTAAGGTAAGTAGATGAAAATTCATGTAGAATTCCTTGGAGCATTGGGCTAATGCATCCTTGATCTTCGAGGACAAGAACTACAACCACTTATAAACTTTCCTATCCTTACATATAGGGTAGTACCCAAAGAGGCAACTCATAATTTCTTTTTTTCCCCTTTTCACTATAAACAATCTGCAACAAATAAAATCTTTGTAGAATTTTTAGTGGATCATTTTTGAGATGTATTAGCTGAATGCCATGATTGTTTGGATTACAAAGCGGACCTCTTTATCATGGTCCTCTTTGTA
This sequence comes from Taxus chinensis, assembly GCA_019776745.2. NCBI lineage: Eukaryota > Viridiplantae > Streptophyta > Pinopsida > Cupressales > Taxaceae > Taxus > Taxus chinensis. The sequence goes on from CM034153.1 coordinate 498,493,648, forward strand.
AGTCTCTTATTACATGTCCTCATTGTCTAGATGGACATTGTCACCACATAGACATCAATGAGTTCTTGTTTCTCCTCCTTTCTCACCTTTTTGGTCTCAACTTTTGGTCCTATGCATGGCAGCCCTAAGATTATGCGGAAGTCATTCAACATGAGCACCTTAAAAAGGAAACCACGACCCAACAACATTCTAGCCAAAGAAGGTTGAGGAACAAAATTCATGGGTACAAGTGGTTAAGGGGAAAAAGCACATCCAGTGGTGGAAATGGCTATCCAAGCAAAGTTTGAAGAAGAACATGCACGTCAAACCCATCACTCAACCTTGGTGTTTGTGGCCTCCCTAAACTAGTTGATCCCTTGTAGGTAGGTCATGCACTCTTGTGTGAATCTTTAGACTTGAGAGATATTTCCCTTAACAAAGCTTGGACATTGACAAACAATTCCCTTGCTATCCATTTTGGAACTGCAAAAGAGTATTTGCAAGCTCTAAAAGCAAAAAAGAAACTCTTTTCCTTATGAAAAAAATCTATATAGATGCAGATCTCACAAGACTCTAGGTTGAGGAGATTTGGAAGCTCATATCCAGGTTGTAGCAGCCCGGAAATAAAACAAGTGTAGACACAAAATCATGCACTTGGGTACATTTCTAGGTCCTAAAAGCATACTAGCATTTACATGATTCCTAAACGAGAAAACTAGTAATTGACAACTATCTTTGGCATTTTTTCTGTGTTTCTTATTTTCCATTTGGTCTTACACACCCTACGGCCCAGTCTGAACTCTTACTTGCTCATATTTTATGACCTCGGGCACTAGTGCCCAGCTAGGATGCCAATGCCCAAGTGCCCTCGTCTCTTTTGGGCACCCTTGACCTCTTTCTACCTTACTCACTTGTTTTGGGCCTCTTTTATCTTTTAGGCATCTTATTTTCTTATGGGTCGACCTATCAGTTGTCAATTACGAAATTTAAACAAGGGAATCATATAAATACATAGCTATGTGATCAAAATAAGGGACCAAGCTCTAAGTATTAATACTATCACCTAAGCTTGCATCCAAAGGAATCCAAAGCACTCAAAGGCATCCATCTAGCATCCCTACAAGGGACAAAGGACTACATACACTGCATACGCTGCATAGGAAGGGGAAGCTCATTATTCCATCCACACATGCTATACATTGTTATATTCTAGATCTAGCCCGCTATCAAGTACAACCTGCACAAGGGCATCCTAGGGCACAATCCTCACAACACTCACAAGAACTACATGGAGTTTGAGATGTAGTGCAACACTCGAGTGTAAGTTCACTTAGTCGGGTGATCGCCAACTTCAATCCGACTCCCCATATTGCATCTTTCTTTTTTGGATTTTATGCGGGTTTGTGGGTTTTGCAAGTGAACATCTCTTTTGCAAGTTACATGAATACTCAACGATCAGGGTGCAAGACATAAACGACCAACAATGGATATTGGCGACACTTGTGCGACACAAAAAAATCAGATTTCGACCATCTGCACAGTCACAAGCGCCCATTAGAGGTCTCTCGCGCCCAAGCGCCCTAGTCCAACTTTGTCCGATAGTTCCAAAATTTATCCTGAGCAATTGCAACGCTGTTATCTACCTGTTCAACAGTTTTCCTAGTCTGCACCAGTCCCAGATCAAGCACAAATCAGCTAAGTCCTTACCTCTCTCCCTTGCACTTTGGGTTTCATATTTTATTAGCTTATTGCTTGTGTCATAACATATCTAATAGTTATACTTCATCGTTTCTATCAGTTACTTTGCAATTAGGGTTTAGCATTAAATTCTATTTTTGTTATATCAACAAGTGGGCTGTTATCAGAGACTATAGGGCTATCATTCATGATTCTACCCCTCCTAGGTGGACATGCCTTGGATTGTCAACATGACATTGACCTTTGGTCTCAGTGGGTGATTGTAGCATCTACGTTGCTTGTTGGAATTGTAATAACATTATTTGGTCTTCTCCGGTACTTTCCAGGATGTTATTGCTTCACGAGATCCTATCTTCCTCACTGAGACCTATGAGAGCCCTAAGTGGGCCCTCCTTCCAGCCACATGGTACTCGTGGGTTTTAGTTTCTTGTCATGCAACCCATAGATCAGGTGCTGTCTGTTGTTCAGGTGGTGTGGCTTACCTCATTTGGGATAGCCTTGGTTTCATAGTTCCATTGATGGCTTTTGATGTTCATTCAAGATACATGTGGTTGTAGGTTTAGAGGGGTCCACCTTTTTTTTAGATGTTTTCATAGTTGTATGTTATGTTGCCGCATTAGGCGAACTTCAAGGAAAAAATTCGAAATTCGCCGAATTTTAACAACGCCTTGAAAATCGCGATTTAATTCGCGTTTTTTTCCTTTTTTGGCATTTTTTTCCTTTTTTGGATTTTTGGTGAAAAAACAGAAGAATAGGAAAAAATTTGCCATTTTTGGAAAGGGTCCGGGAAGATGTAGCAACAAAAACTTGCATGTGCCATAACTTTCATTCTGTGGCTGCGTTTCAGGTGTCGTTTTCTCTAAAAGTGCATATTTTCTTGAGCTCTACACATTGATGGCAATATTTTTCTTATTTTCATAAAATCCATTTTTGTACCTTTTTCGACCAAGCAACTTCTTGCAATCTTCTGAAATAATCATGAGCTTTGATCGCCTGTAGATAGATTAGTAATGAAATCAATGAAATGTGATATTATCTCTCTTTTGAAATGTGAATTTATCTTTTGTTTTTATATATTTAATAAAAATGTATATTTCTCATAGTTGAATTTAATCACGAATTTAATCGCTGATTTTTTTACCGGCGAATTTTTCACGAATTTAATCATCGGCGAATTCGAATGCGGCAACTTAGGTTGTATGCTACTTCTCCCCCTCCACATTCCATTCATCATTCACGTTGATGGTGAGTTGTACTTTGACCTCCATCCAGAGATATTTCAGTACTCCAGTATTAGTGATATCATTCTTTTGGGTGATTTTAATGCCAATACGATAGACCTCCAGGCACCTATTCATGATCTTGCACAAGATGAGTTATGCCTTCATGAGTTGGATCTAGACAAGTTTGGTTTACATAGAGCCTCTGTTGACAAGAATTCTACAATTACATCCTATGGGGAGACCTCCAATTGGGTGAATCTCAAAGCCTCCACATTCTCAACGGGCCTCCTCACTTCCATGACTTTGGTAGATTCACATGTTTTCCCCATGGCGGTGGTGTGAGCGTCGTGGACCTTATTCACATTAGTAGATCCATCATCCCCCGCGTCTATGGCTTCCTTATTTCTCCTCAACTTCCACTTGCTGACCATGTCATCTTGATGTTCACCCTTCACTATGATTCTCCCACTCCACACCCCTCACCACCCCCTCGCCCCCCAACATTAAACATATCACAATCCACTTTAATGATGACCACACCACTATGCTGCCCATCTCTCCCTTCTCATGTCTGGGTTTTACTCCCTCCTTCCAACTACTAACTCCATGTAGCGTTCTTATGTCAAACCCTTTGGGACATTGCCCTTGACTATTGTCCCAATACCATAAATACTCCAGATCCCCTTCTTGCTGCGGGTCTTGCTCCATGAACCGATTGTATGATGATGAGTGTAAATCCCTTCATCCGAGACTTTGGCTTTCTCTAGCCCATGACCCTCACTCCATACCTGCCCTCTGTAGGGGGTACTATTGGCTTAGGTGATGTAAGAAACATGAGTTTGTTGCATCTACACCCCCGGCGTATGGTGTCATATGCTTGTTCCCTCTATGATATTTCAAGTCATCATGTTGTCATTGCCCCCACTCCTCCCACCATCCTCTTTTGCCTTCTCCACTTCTTTTGTCAAGAGAGTTATTTTGAAGTTGTGTGCTGACAAAGTAGCATATTATGAAGGTCTCTAAGCCGAATCCATCAAATATGATGTGGATTCCTTAGCCTCTCCTCTTGTGACTCTCTTTGATGAGGTTGCGTGCTCAAGTTTTCCTTAGTCATGGTCCAAACACATCATTCACCCTATTCATGAATATGGGGATTTGTCTACCCTTGATAACTATAGGACCATTATGATTGGGCATACATTTTCCAAACTTTATGCCATCGTATTGATTATGTAGGTGTCAGGAGGGACCATCAAACTATTGACCACATATTTACACTCCGAGCTATTATTAAGGAAGTTTGTCATAGGTCTTATAAAGTCTTGCTATTTTGTTGATTTTAGAAAGGCCTTTGACTTAGTTTTGAGAAACTTGTCTCTTTAGAAGTTGAGAGATATCAACATCCTAAATTCTTTGGTTACGGTCGCTTGGGGGCTTTATGAGATAGTTATTGGACAATTTTGTACTTCTTATTGTTTCTTTGACTCTGTGAAGAGCACCATTGGACTTCAGCAACAATGCCCTTTCTCTTAAACCCTATTCAATATTTACATTGACGAGTTAGAGGAGTTTCTTCGGCATCATACCCATTTAGATGGAGGTTGTATATTGCACGAGGTGGTTATAGCTATCCCTATTTTTGCCGATGTTGTCCTCTCACACTTTACGAAGGGATTGCAACAACTTGATGTCGTGATCTTCGACAACTTGTGGTTAACCTTTGTAAAAATAAGGTCATGATTTTCAATATTTCCAAGCGCTTTCTCTCAAAATTCCAATTTTTGTACATGGCGAAACTTCTAGAGATCACATCGGCTTAGACCTACTTGGGGGACCAATTTTCTGGTTAAACATTTAGCATGAAGACTGCCTCTTACTCTTGCCTTTGCAAGGGGTATGTCTCTCTATCTTGGACTGCTAATGTTTCCCGATCCATTTTCAAGACATCTCTTCCAAGTTAACACCTTTTTGATACAATCATCAAGCCAACAATTTTCTATGGTTCAAAGGTTTGGGGACCCAATTTGGGAGCCGTTGACTAGACCCATATGGAGAGGTTCCAAACCCTCATGCTACAATGCAAGATATGTTGTAAACGAATGGTTCCTTAGTGCATTGTCCAACTTGAATTTTCTGTGCAGTTGCAACGCCTTGAGACTACCTTTAGGCTTATTTTCTACATTTACAAACTCGGGTCCTTAGTGACCTTACTTTTGGGGCCGTGAGATATATCCACACTTAGAACTTTGCTCTTTAGAGAGAATTGCGTCACTGCTCCCCACCAGATGTTGATACTATCGGTAGTTTGAGGCTAGGTTGCTCTTTCTTTCTATTGGAATCTCCATTGACAAGCTACCCCCTTTTATGTAATATGTACTCCCTAGATGCCCCTCATGTGTTCCTTCCAAAAAAGGATGTCATCACTATAACTACTAGGGAGGACATCTATAGACAGTATATCCAGACTACATGGATCTCCCCCTTGAGTCACTTAGCCCCAAGCTTGCTTTTTATGCCGAGCATTTCATACAATTGGTGGATGATATTATTTTTCGCCATCACTATCTCCAACACCATTGGTCCCACGACATGAGATTTCCCTTTGGCTAGATGAGAGAGTGCTTTCACTAGTTACGGGTTAAAACTGATCATCACATTCTTTGAGATAATCAAATTTGTCGTCTTTATAACCTCCAGGAGGTCGAGAATAAGGAACGGTTCATTTTCAGATGTCCCATTTACTATGAGATCTAGGGAAGATACTACTGCCTCTACAGGGTCTCAGGAAACACTCTGTCTACTCTCTTTAGATATCTAGAACAACGGTGCCTGACTCTTTATATTTGTGCAAGGTTGTGTCCCTTTGGTGTAGACCCCTACAGGAGGGATCTAGAGGCTCTAGAGCCCCCTTGCTGATCACCTTTTTTTCCCAGCCCACTCAAGCAATAGGCAACACTAAGTGCCCTTTGGACATTGGTACTCCACATATTAGAGCTGATAGATTGGTTAGGCGACGCTTCTCTTAGTGCACCATTAACACTTGGAGTACTCAGACCCTCCAACTTGCTCCCCCCTAGGTCTTGTGGTTTAGTTCCCTCTAGTTGGCATGGCTCTGCCCCTTCTTGGCGACATGAATCTACTACTTACTGTCCATCCCCCAAACCACTAGGACAAACTCATATTATAAGCTTCTTTTCTACTACGGAGCTATACCGGTCTTGAATGTTAGAAGATATTCTAGAGGAAATGCTTTGCTCCCTCCTAGGATCTCCAACTTGGCCCCTTTGACCTTGGATACTCCCTGGTCAACATTTTTAGATCTTCTATAGTAGTCGATGATGCCTGGATGACTCCTCCACTTTAGGCACAAAGAGATATAGTAGATGAGATTTCCTCCCAATCTTTATTGGCTCATTCTTTAGGGGCTCTTGTTTTTGCTTCATTGCTATTGTATTGATTTCATTACCACATGTGTTAGTGGCACACCGCGCTATCTGTCTTTGTACTTTTTGTTATTTTGCTTCCAAGAATCTCTCTTCCCAGAACTTTCTATTGTTAATTGTTGTATCGTCAAGTCCCATTGACCTACTTTTGGTCATCTGTGGACATTAATATAATTTATTTCTTTTCCTTGAATGAAATTCGACCTTATGGGCCCTAAACATGAAACCTACTTGGATGTTGTGAGGTCATAATTCATAAAGATACTATAAAGACATCTTAGTGAAAGGTTTTCCTATCAAATATTTCCACTTGGGTCACATAATGCACTTCTAATGCATGTAAATTCTTCACCATTGGATGGCCCTAGTTTGCCTTCCACTATGATAGATGCAGTTCTTGATAGGAGGATATATTTTCATCTCCTCTAGGGCTATTTTTTGTTTTTGCAGTTCTTTCCTATGGGTTCTCCTTTTGCTGCATATTTCCTTCCTCTATTGTTGTTGGAAGCCTACCTCGGGTGTGTTGTTTAGTGCTTTTAATCCTCCAAGGAGTTGTGGATAACAACACCAAAATTTGGGGTATGTGCCATCCCTAACCTACTATATGTCATAGAGGCCTTTCCTTCCTCTTGAGCAGTGGCTGGTTTGAACCTCATAGATATGCGTGAATCCTGTGAGTTTAAGTCCTTAAAGTAATTTTTTGTGCTTCCTCTTGACCTTGGTGCCTACTTGTTGGTGCTATGTTAATGTCTTTTCTCCAATACAAAGGAACCTCTACCTTAAATGTTTATTAGAACAAACCATTGCTCTCACCTACCACTACATGAGGTGTGCCAACCTCCTATAGGATCTTCGAGGATTTGTTTTGTATAGAGAACTTTGACATTTTGTCAAAAACTCACAGTGCAATGCCTTGTTTAAGAAATAATGGTCTTATGGTAAACAATTTCCCTCCAGTTTCTTCTCACTTTGTCCCTTTTCACCATCCTTAGTGTAGGACTGATGAGAACTCACTTTGTCTCTGTTTGTGTCACTAAATTCTGAATTTTATCACTTCCCCTTACTGTTTTTGTCTTGGCACGATCTTGGGACCAAGTGGTACCTAGTGGATAAACACACATAATGGATTAAATGTGTTATGGCAGAAACATATACGAAATGATAAAGGCTAAAAGATATATTAGAGTGCTATGAGATGAGAGAAGTAGATAGAATAATAGACACTGTGCTTGAAATGTTGTTTGCAAGATAGTATTATGCAATAGTTCTGTACATTGAACCAAAGGTCACATGTGTTACAAGATGTCAAACCACTACTATAATTCCTATTCTATTGTTGCCTACTCAAAGAATGGAAGAATACACTAGTCCCCTTTTCCAAGCTAGTTTGATTTGGAGACTTTGAGCCCATTCCACTTCCCGTGGGCAAGAAGGAGATGAACAAGGGAAGTAGTTATCACGTTTTTCAGATATTTTCGTGAGCATTGCATTCTTCTTTAATATTTTTCTGCATAAAGTCAGGTCAGCTGGGTTAAGTAGGTGAAAAGCCAAAGGAAAAATAAAAGAAAAAGTTATCCATTATGAGGTCGGTCTTAATTGGAAGCTTTCTAATCGGGTTTAGCGCCACAACAAGGTATAAAAGGGGTCACTTGGCTCATTTGTGCATTATCATCTTGTCTAAAATTATAACTTGCATGGTTTTTGGGCTGATTGCTCAAGTACTTCCACTTAAGGGCGAAAATCCTTTGGTGTGGCCAACAAGGAGGACAAAAACCTTCCTTGCTTGATTGAAGAACGAAAACTCTTCAATTTATTGAGGATTCTCCATCCCGAGGTTTCCAAAGTGCTTCAAGAAGATTGATGTTGTAGATTTTCAGCTAGGGTTTGAGTTCTACAACATTTTCAGACCCTCTCCTAGGGGAGTGACCCACCTTGGGGAAGAGTTAGGATGGTTTCTAGGGCAGGACGACTTCCAACTCAGCCATCATTGTATTCCTTCATATTTTTAGCAGCCATAAATCTATATTTGGACTTCATTTTTGGGCTTGGAATCATTCATTTCCAGCCACTTTTGTAAGGGTGTTCTCTCTACATTTTCATTTAATTCAATTTCCAGTTGGGGTTTGAAGGCTAATTTCTTGGTTAATATTGGTTCTAAAATATTTATAAGTTGGTCCCTACATGTTTTGGATGGTGTGAATAGTGAAATTTTGAAAGAGTTGTTTTTTCCTTTGTTTGTTGTTTAAAAATTGATTGTATGCCCTTGTTTACTGATATTATAATTTTGAGCCTTAGGGTTTCATAAATTCTTTAGTTGGCTGTTGTAAGAAATCATCTAGCACTCAATGGGGTTTGTGTTATTTCCTTTATTTTCAGTTTTAACTCCGAAAAGGGACACTACAGTGGTCTTAGAGAATCGTCCTCCTCCATCTAGAGGGTATACATTCAAAAGGAGAAGATAAAATAGAGAACATTAATTTTGATGATGATAGGTTTGAGAGGTTTTCCCAAGGGAAAGAGAGGTTGGTTGATATAATGGAATGACTAATCCATAATATGAATCCAAGAAGTTGTTCAAGGACCAACAACAATCTTCAACCATTGATGATCCTACCAGTTGGGAATTTTTAGCCTACCTTCCTCCCAAGGGAAGGAGTTATTCTGGAGGTGGATACACAACATTCAATAGGGCATAATATTGCTAATTATGAAGGCTATGGATCTTATGATATGTGATGTTATTTCACTTGCTGAATTCATAAGGGTAAGAAGGGAAGGTCAAGGTCGGAGCTTAGACCTCATGTGTCTCCTGAGGGATCTTCAAAATTCATGGGGAATGTGTCACTCAAAAACACATTTTATGATTTTAGGAAAGGGACAACCAGTGCCTATGGCCTCATGTGACCCACCATGTAGAGGCTTAATGTTAGAAATTCTAGGCACTGAAGGCCGGGGTGAATCATTTGCTCTTTTAATTTACACACCCAAAAGATATTTACATTTTATAAAATGATCCAACCTAAACTATCTGCTAGACCATAAGCATGCACATTCAATCAGGAGCCAGAGAAAGAGATTCTTTTGAACAACATGAACAATGAAGAGAAATTTAATGTGGGAAACCCATAAGGGATAAAAACCCAGTGTGTCAAACCTATGAACTAGATTAACCAGTCTTGTAAATGTTACATTGATTTCATGGGTTGAGCTTCAACTCAACATGGAGATGAAATTGACAAAATTTAACCAAGCTCCTACTTAGTCTTTGACAAGCTTCAATTTGCCTGGAAGCTTCAACTCCAAAATATCAATCAGTGATTCAAACCTACAAGTTTTTTCTGCAATCAAACAATTTTAGCAAACAAGGAAGCTACTATCTCCCTCCTTAGAGCATTAAGCTATAACTAATCTTCTTCAATATTAGAGGTTGGATCACTTCTAATTTTTTTCTAAACAACTGATATGACCACTAGCTTTTCCCTTCTTCTTCTCAATTTCCTTTTTATCCTTAAGTGGGAATCATTAAAAGTTCACTTCCTATTTTTGTCATACAAGGCTCACATTCACTAGTATCTTGAAATATCATGCTCTCATTCATTGAATTTCACCCTTCCTGTTGCAATAGTTTAGTCATGAAGACACTTCTAAGGAGGAAACCTTGATCTTTATTATATTCATCACGGTTTCAACTCCTCTTTTCACCTTTCCAAAGTACTTATCTATGCTTAGTCTTGAGTTTCCATTGAAGCACTTGAAAATTCTTCATTCATTTTGAGCACGAAATATTCATACTCTTGACTTACTTATATGATCTCATAACTTCAAGGATGTTTTATTCGGAGGTTCAAAGGCAGTGGCATGATCCCATTGAGAAAAAGGATTCATCTCCAAGATATTCTTGACTCAAGCACATACCCATAGGGCATGTCGAAGGTAAGGACCTTTTTCACTTGAATATTCTTAGCTTTTCAATTTTGGAATGTACCAATGAAGTGAAGAGATTTCACAATTTAACTAGGTTGAGTTTCAAGGTCATAGTCATCCCCTATCATATTTTGAGTTAAGTCTCATACTTTGTTCAAATTCTACAAGATCTTTCCAACATCAGGATAGTTACCCCAACATTTTGACCTTCAACATAAGTGACTCTTCAAAATAACATTTTATCCATACGATACAAGAAGATTAGGAACCATTTCAAATGAGAACTATATAAGTTTTGATGATTATTGATGACTGATATTTCAAGTATTGTCTTTGATTTTTCAAGTACATAATAGATCCTCTTGATTTCCATGATGAGCAAAACAAGGTTTTTCACATCCCTAGACCTTCTGATTGTTTTGAAAATAACTTATCGCTAGGGCTCAAGTGAACCTATTTTTTGCTGCCATATTTCACTCATCTAATTTGTTGAAAATTCTAGGTCAATGTCTCATGCATTCCCTAGGCAATGTTCATAGGCCCTTCCAAGGTTACCTAGTCATGATTGTTTTGTGGCTGCCATAAACCTCACTAGGCTCTAGAACTAGGCCTAAGTGAGTTAGTTTCAACTTTGACTTGCACCTCAACCTGATGATCACCCTAGAAGATCTTACTAAACATCCCAGAAAGCACATTCCTGACCTGTCCATAATGGCATCTAAGCAAAGGAGAACATCAAGCATGATCCAAGCAATTTAGTATGATCCTACCTCACTAACCAAGCTTGTAACACATTTAAAATCCTGGAACCAGCCAAAGAGCTCCAACCATCATTGAGAAGGCACTACCAATCAACCTTTACCTCTTTGAACTTGACTAAGAAACACCTTTTCCAAAGAACTTGACATTTTGACAAATCCAATTACCAGGGATAGTTAAACCCTAAACTATAAGAACACATTAGAAGCCAAATCCAAATGAGCTTCTCTTAGATGCAAAAAAAGAACAAAAAATATTTGCAAGAGGGTTTTAAAGATTCCCAAGAATTCCATGTTGAAGGGCATACACATAATGATGATGTTCAACTTGCTGGAATTTTCTGAACAACTATCAATAAGAAGACAAATTAATGGTGTTATTGATTTCGGCAAGAACCATGATGTTCCATACATGGTAAACAAAATATGCAAGGAATCAAAGCAGGAAGATATTCTCTTGTTGAAGAAGAAAAGGAAAAGAGGGTGAGCTCCTTGTGGGAAACGCCAAGGTATGATAATGTTGACCATAGTTCCTCTTTATTGTCTATCCTCCTATGTCACTGCAATAATTTTTGTCATCATGGAAAAAATTTAAGAAGCATGTTAGATCAAAGAGATAAATTACAATTATGGGCATGTTGCTTCTTCTATTAAGGCCAAGATTGCTTTGGCATGGGTGTGTCTTTGGAAGATCAAGGTAAATATCATTTCTTGCACTTGGATTGAAAGGAAACTTATGAGCAATCATAGAGGGTTGGTTGTGCATTCTAACCACATTGTGAAGGATCAATGTTCTCAGTCAATAGAACACTCATGGGGGCTAAGTAACACACATGAAGACAAGATCGTAGGGAATGGCCAAAAGAAGATAATTCCAGCTGGATGCTTAAGGTGTAAAGATGGTAAGCAAACTAGATGTTATTTTTATAGTCAAGATTGTATGAATCAACTTTCTATGGTTTGTGGGACTTAAGTTACTTTCAAGATTGCCACTGTTTGGATGTATGTGAAGGTTATGGATAATTCATCCACTGAAAATATAAATTCAGCAATACATGGAATATAAATTCAGTACTTGCTACAAGGTATGTAATAATTCAGTTTTCATGAGCTGAGGTGAAGTAATGTATCATGCTATTGTTTGGGATTGGTTCTCTAAAACACACCTAGCAAGAATACCTAATGAGACATGGATTCAATGTGAGTTTTGTGGTGTAAGTCATCCTTCTAACACGACTAAGATGTGCTTAGGAAATGTGAATCACGAATCCCAAATCATTGTGGGATCTGTCTCAAATCTTGTGGCTGTTATGACCAACATGTCCAGTTTGTTCCACATTCTATTTGCAGCCACCAAGTGGATTTCGATCATAAGGAAGAGGTGCTTCTTCTCCTAGTGACATTGATAAGGTATGTGTAGCTATCACAAGATGTTAATTTTAGTAAGAAATGGAAATGCTTCAAACATGCTTTGGGTAGCCTGAAAGAGACTTTGAATTTGCTGCATGTAATGGAAGGTATTGAAATTCAGCCAAAGGTTGTCAAGATAAGAGCTCACTTGGCATCATATAGTCAATTTAGTCAACATGAAAAGATTGGCTAAATTATATCTTCAACAATTTCTAAGGGTATTCAGCTGAGTGTTAATACAACCATAGCAAACTTCATAAAGATGGGAATGAATGGTAGATTTGTTTGTATATACTAGGATGTGATGGGGAAAAATAATGCGGCCGGGGAGGTTCTATCTAGGAAGCAACTCCTTGTTCATTGGATGGTGCAAAGGTTGAAGAAGCTTCATTGGAAGAAACAATGATGAGAAAAACTCTTGTTTTCTTTAATGAGTTTGTTCCTTGTGTAGGTACATGTATAAACAAGGAAGAGTAGCTGAAGTTTTTATCAACCCAAACAAGTAATGATGAATATGAGATTGCATTGAAAGATGAAGAGATGTCTCCACAAGCCCAAGAAGCACACCGGAAAGAAGTTGATACGGAAACCAAGGTAAAAGAGTTGCTTGACACATTTGGGGCAACAATGAGAGTGATTTTTGGTATAGCTGTCATCACCTTCACTAGCCACTTGATTACTCCTTTTGCTCTCATACAAAGGAGTTTACAAGTTCCTTTCAAACATGGGGAGGAATTCTTTTTATTGGTGATGGTTAGTATATGGGATTTTCAGTGCTTGCATGGTTGTTCCCAGCCCCTACATTGCCTAAGTTGTTGATTTTTGCAAGAAAATTCCACTTTGGTATCTGTTGTACCTTTTTCATGTTGATGGGCATGAAAATAACAAGTATAGTACAGTTGTTCCCAACTAAGGACAGTTGTAAGTTGGTACAAATTAAGGAAAAACTCTTGATAAAAAAGGTTGGAAAGAAGGTTCAGCTGAAGACAATTTTTATGACAACCACCAAGGTACTTAGTTGGGTGGAAACCCAAGTATGTTGTGGCTACTGTAACTCACTTCCAGCCCATCTACAATCTGATTTTTATCAGGTTACAGCAGTTTGGAAGGTTTTGAGTACAAATAAGTATGCAAATAACAAATTTGCTAGAGTTGTTTTTGAAGAAGAAAATGAAGACAACAGGCGTATGAGCTTGCTTTTGCAAGAGCTCTTTCATTTGACAGGTACAAGATCTAGATTATTGGAGCATTACAACATATTTATTCACTTTGACATGATGGTACTTGGGCATGAGAGCTTGCAATTGCTTGTGGGCAAGCAATTTTGGGAGGGGATGACTATAATGTCCCCTTTTCCAAGCTAGTTCCATTTGGAGACTTTGAGCTCGTTCCACTTCTTATGGGAAAGAAGGAAATGAACAAGGGAAGTTTTCATGTTTTTGAGTTATTTTCCTGAGCATTACATTCCTTTTAAGTAGTTTCTTATAGAAAGTCCGGTTGGTTGGGTTAAGAAGGTGAAAAACCAACGGAAAAATCAAAGAAAAGTATCCATTATGAGGTTGCCCTACTAATTGGAATTTTTCTAATTGGTTTTGGTGCCACAACAAGGTATAAAAGGGGTCACTTGGCTCATTTGTGCATCATCATCTTGTCAATACTTTGGTGTGGCCAATAAGGAGGACGAAAACCTTCCTTATTTGATTGAAGAACAAAAACTCTTCAATTTATTGATGATTCTCCATTTTTGGGTTTCCTATTACATCACCTTAATACCAATTAGGCCTCTTTCCCTTATGTTTAACCCTTGTAGTAGATTGTATTATGGCTGCTTCTAATTCTAAGAAACTCTTCCCTAACAAAACTGCTAATAGGGTTCCCACGAGATCTCAACAAAACCAACATACTATTCATGAGAATTCAAAATAGGAGGGTGAGCTAGAGGATAACTATTATCTTGGCTATATACTTACAATACAAATGTCCCTTCAAAGCTTGTCACAATGTCAAGGAGAATCTCCTTGAAGAGAAAATGGCCTGATAAACTTATACAACAGTAGTAATATTAACATAATCTTTGAGCTAAAAAACAAATTAAAAAAATGGCATGCGTACAAGATTACACAATATGCAATATTTCACATGGGAAAACCCTTTCGAATTTAAAACCACACACAGTAAACCTTCCTCCTTATTGCATCAACTCAACCATTTATAATACAATAACGTACTTCAAATTTTTCCTTACCCTAATGCATGTGCGATTATCTATGTTCCACGGGGACACATCCCCTATGTTTTTTTATCTTGTCCCTGTACTGGGGACGTTTCGGAACCTCGGGGACGGGTAGGAAACGTCCCCTTCCCGTCCCCAAAATTTGCAAATTTTAGGAAACGTCCCTGGGACGTTTAAAAATAATAGGGGACAACAAGGGACGATAGGGGACGACTGGACGTCCCCGGTACATTTAGGGGATGGCTAGAAGTCCCCTAAACGTACCGGAGACGTCCAACCGTCCCCTAAGCAAACAACCTTCAAAAAACACATTTTTGTTTTAAAAACACAATTTTAATTATAAGTAAAGCAATGTGGGGGCCCACAAGGGCCCCCACTTTCATTTCTAAGTGCCCTAAACCTAAAACAAATATCAAAACAAAAAAGAAGCTCATTTTTGAATAACAAATTTATTGCATAAGGTAGTGTTCAAACTTCAATACAATCACTTGGTACAGGGAGGAACTATCACATTAGTGCCCTTCCCTTGAAATGAATCATTCTGTTTATATGACAAAAGAATCAAAGATCCAATGGTTTTTGGTTAAAACACAATTGTTAACTACAATAAAGCATAACAAAAGAGTCGACAAGACATTACTAAAAGCCAACAAGAGATTAACAATAACAAAAAATAGTTGGTTACCAAAACAATGTTTATATTTAAATCAATGGTCTGCATTGATTAGATAATTGAGTAGATTGAAGATGAAATGGGCTGGTATATTCCGCTATTATAATTGAGAGAAATACTTTATATGCTATTAAATTTCACTCCTTCGTTTTGGATATCTTCAATCAAAGCTGCATGTTGGCTTCGTTCAAATGGTCAACAACAAACCTTTAAGAAGTCATGTGTGGTTAGTCTTAGTTATCATCCATTGGTATAATCTATAAGTTGTGAGAGAAATTAGTAAAATAGTTCTATTATAAAGTATGGAGCTTATACTTGTAGTCTCTTTAGATTACATGACATTGATAGGATTCTTATCATGTGATTTCAATTTTGAATTTTTAAGCTTGCATGTTGTTTATCATCCATCCTTAATAAATTTATATGCTACCACACAATTCAAACAATTATATCAACATTTACTTTATGGATGTCTACAAGAAAATATATTGTAGCGCTTTTCTTTCCATAGAAATACGCCACAGAATGCCAGACCTTTTGGTCTTTGATCTTGGTATGTCATATTCTTGTTACAAACCAATTTTTTCCTACACGAATGGGGATTTTTCATGCAAGAAGATAGTGAGGAATGCTTTAAGTTTAAGTTTATCAACATGTTATACTTATCATATGAATATTTGAAATTTCCTATATTTTTAAGGTTAAATGATAAATCTTATGTGAAATCTCAATTCAACTCTAATTCTATGTACTAAGGTTTGCTTTAACAATGTTATCATATGAATATTTGAAATTTCCTATATTTTTTAATTTTTCCCTTATTTTTTAATAGCCGTCCCCTAAAAAAAGGCTTAAAAAAAATCTGTCCTAGAAACACATCCCCCCGTCCCCTACCGTCCCGTCCCAGAAACTTTGTGGAACATAGGCGATTATATGTAGGCACATCCGAAGGAACTTGTCCAAACATTTTTACAATACAATTGGTACCAAAATCGTAGGCCAAGAATAGAACCTGTAACAGTTCCCCATGAAACAAAATTTATATCCACTCATAAAATAGCATAGGTTAAACCACATATCGGGGCCCAAAAATATATATAGAGACCCCAAGGTTTTTTCTGAGGGGCTAGCCCTTGAAGCCTAAATTGGGGGGCTACTGGCCCCTGAATTCTCTAGTTGGGGAGATGCCCTGGTCCCCACTAAAACATGCCAGATTGTATGTCGTGATTGGCTATATAGTCTATAAATGGGGTGAATCATGCGGAATATACAACACATTCCAACGCTTCCAACATGCTCCAAAAATGCATAGACGATCTTCACGATAAATACAATCTACCTCCTAACACCCCTACATTTCAACCATTGGGGCAAGCCAAAGCATGTCTTGCCCTCTGTTTTCATTGTCTACTAATCCTTCTTCTTTAACAACCATGGCGGGTGCTACCTTAACAATGCACCTTCTCAACCAAATCCAAATAACTTCCTTTGTGTTGACATAAATAATCCTACAAATTTTGGACCAAATGGCTAATTCTTTCAAATGCAAGCCAACTTGGCTCAAATGACTAATTGACAACAACATATTAAATGGGATGCGCCAAATCAATGTTTCCCCACGATCCCCCCTTCTCTGACCCTAAACGGTAATTGAATCCTGCAACCACACATCACTAACAAGGTTCTTCAATCAATTCAAAGGGAGCCTTTAACTCCTTATATTTCCGTTATGGACATTGGAGGAATAACTCCAACCGATCTCACAATTCATCTTAAGACTTTTGGGAACGTCTACAAGGATTGGATTGAAACTAACTCCTATGCGGCCACTGAGCTCTTAGCTAAGACCCTTATGGGCAATGCTTTAGATTGGTACCATATCCTTCTATCTAACTCTATTGTTGAACTTGAATGTTTAGTCAATTCCTTAGATGAAAAGTTTCACAATTTGACCTAATATGAAAATAGCATCAATGTCTTTGTCAATTATAAACAATTCAAAAAAAAAACAGCTCAAGCCTTTATCAAGCGATGCAAAGCTTTGGTTAACACAATTGAGCACAACATGTCCAATAATAGTCTATTTCAACTATTTCTTCTGGCGTTAGAACCTCGCCCTCAATACAACGTTAGGTCCTTCTCTCTATACTTGGCCTATGCCATCAAACAAGCTAAAAGACAAGATTATTTCATAATAGAATTCAAGAAACCTCAACCTAAACCATAACAAAACAACGAACTTTGCAAGTCCTCATGTGACCTCATGAACCACAATGCCACAATGATGACGAGAGTCACAAACACTTACAATCATGGCAATGCTTCCACCAGAACCATTCACGATATTGATACCTCTCAAGGTTCAACTCTTGAACCCAAGGGAGGATCCTTTCCTCATCCATCCCACCAAGGGGATTGTCATCAACCTCTCACAAGAGAAGAACTAAGATGATGTCTACCTAAGCCTTTCTCAAAGCCTATGAACCCTTCCTAACCTACCCCCCTGCAGTATGATGACAACATAGTCTGTTGGTGGCATGCCAATTGGGGACATTCTTACAAAACAATTGGAATGCTTCGAGCCATGCTTATACGCTTTCTTTCATGGACATGACTTTGATCATGAAGCCATGACAGAGAAAGGCCATAAAATGAGAGGTCAAAGCAGAAACAACATGATCGACATGATACCTGTCCATAAGAGCTAACACTCATTTGGGTATCTACACCGATCCTTTACCTAATCACTCAAGGTTGATAAATCACATCAGCCTGCTAATGACAATCAAAATTCAACCCCTTCAACCAATGTCGTTGAAATCACTTTCAATCCTAGTATTGTCCACCTAGAAAATGTGGTTGACATGTAAGGTATGACATGATAATTGTTTGCATTGATTCCAGGTATCCTCCAGTTCAACCTAAGACTTACACAATTGTTCACGCCTATCCTACAAGTCAAAATATCTCTGAACATTTTTTGACAATCCAAAAACTGAAAAACCTGTTCAAATCAATGCCATTGGCCATCCTGAACCTGCTAGGCCTGATGTTATCAAAACCTTCTCTGATCAAATCCAATTGCATTGGCCATCCTGTTCTAGCAGGGCTGATGTAGTTGCCTGAGCTGCCTCGCCATCCAACATGGTTGATGCCATATAAAATGAGTAAAAAAAAAAATCTCAGTCCAACTTGAGTCCTCAGCCTCTCTTGAGATTATTATGATTGAGACTCCAAAGGTTTAGACCAACATTATACAAACTAGCTTGGAAGAATGGGATCCAATCAACGAACTCTCCAATATTTTGAGTCAAATCCCTTTTCTCGAGACTCATAAGAACCTTGCTTAAGACATTGTAACCATTTGATGAAGGTAATCTTTGACATGAATATCCCTCAACCAACAATTTGGGAAAGAGCCTCTTTGCATGGTTTGAATAAGAGCATACTTCAACAATTTGAAGAGCTATCTACTGAAATTGATCAAGTCTTATCTCTTCATTTTCCAATAAACTCTATGATCCCAGATGAACTCTTGTTTCGTACTAATGACCCTCCTCTTTTCATTTATGTCAAGATTGTCAATGTGCAAACCAAAAAAGATCTTGTAGACAAGGGTTATGACACATGTTACTTCTTTGGAATTCATTAAATCCCCAGGATACTCAACTAATAACCTAAAATCAATTGGCAACACGTGTCAAGGGTATGACTGAAAGGCAAATGACCCCATTGGGTTGCATTTTGGTTTCCCATCATCATGCCTCCTTGCATTGTTCGAGTGAAAATAAAGGTCTTTAACTTTTTTCTATCCTATAACATCCTCCTTAGTAGACCATGGACACATTGGATGTGCGCCATTGCTTCATCCATGTCTCAATGCGTATAATTCCCTTACTTAGGTGTCATCTATAAAATTCAAGATAACATGAACTCATGGAACTTAGAACAATTTCAGCAATGCGACGTCTTCAAAATCCTTGCTCTCGAGGAACTACCTTGTGTTATCTTTTGAGAGCATCAACACTTCAACCACCTGGTCGACACTATTTGAGGATATAGTGGACATCTCAAACTAGTTGGGAGGACTCTCAAGAAAGCCTCCTCGATTTAGATGATGATGAGCCCAATGAAATCAACCTTAAAATCAAAACTTTGACTTCTCGACTTTATCATTGCATGGTAGCCTCCTTTGCGGCCTTGATCTTGCAAGAAGACAACTAATGACAATCCCTATTACCATATATACCATTTTCCGACCTCCTACTTAAGGAGATCACCTTCTTCATCTACTAATGAAACCATCATAGAATCCCTTAATATCGATCTTACTACCTAAATTCCGCTTTTGCAATCTTATTGCCAAAATGCACACAAATCACTCTCATTCTTGCCAATTCCGTTATAATTAGTGATCTTTGCTAATTAACTAATGTTTCTTACCACTTTAGCCAATTAACAGCGCTTTGTTGATTGTGTAACCCCTTTCGCATTCAGGATGCCACTTTACGGTGAATCGTAAGTCAAAATCCTCTTCAAAACAGACAATTAGCGTTTATTAGCTAATTAAGCCTATTTTGCCCTTGTTTTGGTCAATATACCCTAGTATTGACTCAAACCCCTCTTCCAACCACTCAAAATCACCCCATTCACCTCCACAACATCTCAACAAGCTTCAAAAGCTTATCCTAGCCTCCTAGTTGACCCTAAGCGGTTGATTAAGGCTTCACACCTCTTAATCACTTGGTAATTCACTAATTGTGATTAGCAAGGCCTAATCATGATTAGCAAATCTAATCTAATTTGGGGCTTTTAGTCCCACATGCACCAAAATACAAGTTTCTCCCAAAAGGAAAACTATAAAAAGGGTGCACCTCATTCCTTTATACTTTACACCATGCTTTGATTTGCATCTCATATAATAAATATGATATATAGCCAAGTTCAATCCTTGCTTAAAGCCTTCAATGGGGTTAGTAGATGGATATCCAAAATGACCAAGTAGTCATTGGGAGAGGCCATTTCACCTTGTTTGGAGTAGCAACCATAACCATTTGATTTCCCTCTTAGGTCTATTTAGGCCCATGTTAGGTAATTCAAGCATATTAGTAGGCATGTTTAGTTAGATTTTGTATTGTTTTCATACTAGTTAAGCATTCTTTTAAGCTTCTATCTTAATGTTACATTCCTAGACTTAGAACCTTGGCTAGATGGATGGAAATGGTGTTAGCTTTCCTTGTTTAGTCATGCAATTTTCTTTGTAAAGTTTAGGGTGTCATCATTTGGCACGCCCGGTGGGACAATACCCCATTGCATTCACTTTTTAAAGCTTTTTAACTTAGTTTCAAAGTTTTTCATTTCAAGTTTTTAGATTAGTTTCAAGTTTCCTAGATTAATTTCAAGTTTTCTAGTTTAAATTTCAAGCTTTCTAGAGTACTTTCAAGCTTTTTAGATTAGTTTCTCAAGATTTTTAGATTAATTTCAAAGTTTTAGAGTAATTTTCAAAGTTTTAGATTAATTTCAAGCTAGGTAGTTGTTTCAACTAGATTAGTGGTAGAAGTTGTGTTTTTATGTTCCTTGCTAGGATTCAAGGAGGTGAAGCCCTGTCAAAATTGCCAAAAAATACCAAAGATTTGACCTTTTTGAAGAAATTCTTGTCAAAACTCAAATTTTGACCACTTCCAGCAAAGGGGCATTTGCAGCACAGTTGTTTGAAATGGTAGTACACACAGGATTCAACAAGGGGAAGCAAAATTCATCAAAAAGGCAGGTTGACCTTTTTGAAGTGCACACATTAGCTTGTCAAAACTCAAAGTCAGCACAAAGGGGCATGCATTGAAGGGGAGTGTAGGCGTTGAAACATGCATGCACCCACTTCTCTGGAAGTGCACACGTTAGCTCATTTTTTTCAACTGTCAGTCATTTTTACAAAGGGGGAGCACACATGTCGACAGGGGAGCGCAGGCATTGAAACAGGTGTGCACCCGCTTCTCTGGAAGTGCACATGTTAGCTCATCTTTTTCAACTGTCAGTCATTTTTACAAAGGGGAAGCACACACATGTGACAGTTGACAGAGGTGCACAGGTGCATTGAAGTGCACATGTTAGCTTGTCTTTTTCAACTGTCAGTCATTTTTACACACATGCAGGTGTTGAAACATGCATGCACATGTGACAGGGGCATGTAGGTGTGTCTATATAAAATTTTCCTATAAACTCAAAGTTTCCATTTTTGGTTTTTAGGATTTTTGTTACTTTTCAAAGGTTTTTAGATGTCATTTTTGTCAATTTCATAGATTTAGAGTAATTTTTCTAATAAAATCACTTAGGGTTTGAAGGAATTAATCTTGTTTCCATGCTTTGTATGAGTTTGGGTTAAGGTGTGTATGCTCTTCTCTTGCACTTCGTGTGATCTAGAGAATCAAAAGCACTCTTAAACCTTCTTTTGCTATCATTAGAGTAAGTAGGAAACTTTGTTAATCATCTTTTAGTTTAAATGCTTTTTCACTTGCTAAATAACCAAGGCTAGAATTTGTGTATGCTCTTCCCTTGCACCTAGTGTGATCTTGGGAATCAAAAGCAATTTTAGTCTTTTCATTAAAAATCACTTGGATGAATTGGGAATAAACCTTGTTTTTGCAAAATTTGATGGTAGTTAGTTGATTTACAAGCATTTTTCATGGTTATTTTCTTATGATATTGTGAATCTATTTTGAAACTACTAACCATTTTGTGAAGGACCTAATGCTAGTCAAAGAAAGGAGGACCTAAACAATTTTTCTAACTACACGTGTGATTGTAGGTTGCCAAAAGGAGTACGACAAAAACCACATTAAGTCTAAAAGATAAAAAATACACCACAATCATCACATTGTATTTGCAGGTTTCAGTTAAGAGCTACGGCTTGTCCGCTCAACTAGGACATAACCCCTTTGGCATAAGCCTTAAGCTACAACAATGGGGGTGGTCCTAGGAACCCTAAAGTAGTTCACGCAAGAGGGAACCTTGTGAATGAAATAGGAAAGTGCTCCACACTACCGACTTGTCTAGTACGCCTTGGTGAGATTAGCGTCAAAGATATCCTGTATCGCGACCCCAGTGAAAGTATAACTGAATGCACTTCGGTGCTCATTATACTAAAGGGGGTAAAGTAAATCCAAGATACTCCCAAATTAGTCAGTGTGACTTTTTGGGTAAATCGAGCTCGCTCTAGATATCTTGTGACACCTAGAGAGAGAACCACCTAGGAAGATTGCCGGCTTGGAGCCATTGTTTTTGTCTTAGATAGTATACTTGAGAGCTCTCACAAAGTGACAACTTTGTTAGATTCAAACTCTTGTTTTTGAACAAGGGAAAGAATCTCTTAAAGTTGAAACCGTGTGACATTTCATCACGAAATCTACTTAGTGTCATTTTGTCCTAGTTTTTCACTTGTCTTAAGACAAGGTGAAACTCTGCCAAAATAACACCAAGTTTATTTCAACACCACTTGGTCTACACCCTTGTTTTCTTGTTGCCCATTTTTGGACAAAAGGAAACAACATATATAGATACCACTAGATATTACATGTCCACCACTTTTGTATTCTACTTGCGTGACTAGGTTGCAATGCCAGAGCGCAAGTGTTGAAAGTGTGCATGGTACGTACTCACGATCTAGTAGGCCCCCTTGTCTCAAAAACCCATATTTGAGACTTATTATCATCGTAGTTAGGTGATTTCATCCTTGTCTTCTTTTGAGTTGTTACGCTGCCCACATTGTAGCCATACAATTGAGATATTTACGTCTTGTTTCCATTGTGAAATTAGGCCTAAATCTCTATATTGTAGAGTTACGTTGTTCGCATGCATAACAATTTCTTGTTATACTTAGACGTAGTTTTTACATCCTAACTTTGTCTTGAGTTTTGTGAGTGTTGAGGATACATTGTTAGCATCGCGATAACATCATTTTGACACTAGAAATCTTGCTTTCCCGAAATCTTGGTTCACGTGTCCAAATAGTGTCGTTACGCTGCTCACATTGTTATCATCCATTTTACGAGACTTGGACTTTGTTAGTGTTTAGAAACTGGTTTTTAGTATATCTTGTTAGAAGATCACGTCAACATTCTCTTATCATTTAGGCCTTGTTTGTTGCAAACTTGACCTAACTGGTGATGTTGTGTTGTCACTATTTGGTTGCAAACCTATCTAGATGAAATCTTAGAGAATAAACTATTTGGTGTAAACTAAATTTTGAGCATTGTATGTCATTGTATTATTCTAAGGAAAACTTGTGTCATATATTACCTTGCTAGGGTAGCTTGTTCATTATTCTTTAGTTTGTACATTCGTTTTGACCTATCACTTTTGTGGCTATTCTATAGTCACCTTGTTTTAACAACTTAGGGTCGTTACGCTGCACAAATTTGACTAGGGTCCCTTGTTAATAAACCTTAGTGGAAATATTTCATGTTGTACCTTCTATTCTAAGTAATGCCTACTATGAGAATGGGGTCATGAAAGTTAGAAGCCAATATATTTGGAGGTGACAACCCTCTTTTGGAGGATAATCTCATGGTTGACCATAGTGGTGGAGAGGAGGAGTCTCCTCACATGGATGCAGAGCTTCATTCCACCCATTTTGATGACTACATTTTTCATAACAAACATGAAGTTCTTATGTGGGTTGTGGAACTAGGAGCCAAATTACCTTCCACAGTAGACCCTTCTCTTATCGCCGACATGGTTCGGGAGAAGAAGAAGTAGACCTCTCTCATCACACTCTTAATGAAATTTTAAATCCAGGTCATGCCTCTACTTCTGCATGAAAGAATAATGAGGAGATACCATTTGAAAATGATGGAGACTATCATTTTCCTCCTATTAAAATTCGTTGTGAAGACCATGAAGAACATGTTCATCATGCACAACCTCCTCCTAATGAAGATCATCATGAAATACCTATTAAAGAGGTTACGTTAGAACAACAGGTCCAAGCCCTCACTCGTCAATTGGCAAGTTTGGCTTCACATATACAAAAGGAACAACCAAAAGTTGTGAAACAAACTATACCAAAGGCAAAACCTAAAGCTTTGTTTTATGAATTCCCAATAAACACTCCTCGATGGGAGGCACAAAGAGATCCTTATGAAGAGATTCTCACAAAAAATCGGGGTGGGCATACACCTAGGCTTAACCCTTTGTATAGACCTATGCCACCACCCACGCAAGATCCACTTTTTAATCAAGAGTGGTCAACAATGAAGAATTCCCTTCAAGTGTTACAAGAGGGCCAAACCGGTAGCAATAACAAGAAGTATCGGTTCGATGAGTTATGTCCTTACCCATTTGACAAAGCCATGTTGCAGGTACCTTTCCCAAGACATTTTGATTTTCCAAAATTTGATAAATATAAGGGAAAAGGTGACCCTCGTGATCATATAAAGGACTTTTATATGGCATGTCAAGAGGTGGCATTCAACGACAATTATCTTATGCACTTGTTTCCATGAAGTTTAGGAGCAACAACGCTAGAATGGTTTGTGCATATCCCTAAGGGATCCATATCAACATGGCCAGAACTAGCAGAGAGTTTGTATGACACTTCTCTTTCAATATAGAAAATGATGTTACCATGTTAGATCTCTGCAATGCCAAGCAACGAAACAATGAAAACTTTGCTGCATTTTTACAAAGATGGAGAGGGTTAGCTAGTTGCTTTCCTTGCTCCCTACCCGAAAAGTAGCTGATAGGCATATTTGTTCCCAACCTCCATCCAGACATTACATTCCACTTGCAAATGCATTGTGGTAACACATTTGAAGAGGTAATAGAAAAAGGGAGTCAAATTGAAAAGGCATTGTTAGCTAGGGGGACTCTAAAACCTTTCTCCCGTGAACACAATGATTCTAAATCTAATGATAAAACAAATTTTGTTCCTAATAGAAACAAAAATTTCATTAGTGATGGGATAGTAGACTCTAAATGGGTGCAAGCCATGCAGAACCACACACCTTTGAAACTTGCAAAGGGTAATCCACCTACCGAGTATAAACGCCACACTTTTACTCCTCTATCTGAATCCATATCATCTATACTAAAACAAGTTAGAGGCCGTAAACATGGTTAAAATAACCTGAAACACAACCCTATGGGGATGATACACCTAAACCATCATGGTTTAGGGAGAATGAATTTTGTGGGTTCCACCATGTAAAGGGTCACAAAACTGACAAGTGTTTAAGATTAAAACACTATATTCAAGACCTAGTCGACAACGGTGATATTGAAGTAGATTTGTTGTCACTGCAAAATCTCCAAATGAAAACTTAGGGATCTTCAAAAAGCCTTTTCCCAATCATGAAGAAAAGAAAAATCAGATCAGGGACAATCATCTCATAATAAAAATGCTAACTATATGTCAAACAAAGACCATTTTGATGCCTTGATAGGTTGTGTTGACCCACTCATTGAGAAAATCAATACAATTAGAATTAAGACAAGAGAGTGTGTTGTGGCAACATGGTGGGCTCGCCTTGTTATAAATTCTGAACCTACTCCCCCTCCTCCTCAAGAGAGTCACTATGATGTGTTAGATCAACTAGAAAAAACTACGGCTAAGATTTCCATCTTAGACCTTCTAAAGATCTCTAGCATCCATAAGGATATACTTTACAAAACCTTACAGGGATCAGGAGTATCCATTGATGTTGACCCAACACATTTGCAAGCCATGGTAGCACAACTTGTTCCTTTGGAACACATAACCTTCAGCACTACAGAAGCCTTAGTTGAAGATCCTTCACATAACCTACCATTGCATATTGAGGTTATCATCAAATGTAAGAAGGTTAAGAGAGTGCTTGTGGATGGTGGATCGGGTCTTAACATATGTACTCTCAAACTAGTCCACCAACTAGGCTACATAGAAGTTGATCTGGAAACAAAGGTCATCACCATTAAGGCATATGACAATGAAGAATGACAATCAGTTGGAATGATCACTTTCTCATTAGAAGTGGGTCCCATAACACATGATACGAAGTTCCACATCTTGGACCTAGAACTCCCTTACAATATCTTTCTCAGTCACCCATGGATTCATGCCATGCAGGTCATGCCATCAATGTATCATCAGTGTTTAAAGTTGCAATATGAGGGACAGACACTCACCATACAGGGGGACCCTCAACCTTTTTCTCATTGTAGAGTGTTGTCAGGATTTTTCCCTACAATCTATGAGTGTCCATCTATGGAGATCGCTATTCCTATCCAGTCAGAGGCCCTCGCTTCACGAGTGGATCCAGATACCCTGTCTATCAATGAAAATGGTGCTTCCACCTCAGAAACTCCTTTGTCTACATGGGAGATGAAGGTCAAACCAAGCAGTTGTGGAGAGTATGATCTACAACAAGCCCTAATGGTTCACAACGGTCCACTATCAGTCCAAGCGCATGGTAGGCCATGTTTCAAAGTTCAGAGATCAAGAGAGGCTTGCCCTTTCAAGAATTTTACTCCTGGGCTTGCTAGAAGACAAAAGGTTTCTTATGGACATTGTATTCCATCCAGATGATGATGACATGGCTACATGCTATAAATCACCTAAGTATCCCATTCCTAATTGGATAATGCTTGTCATGGGGTATAAAGGAAACAATTATGGCCGCCAAGAACAAGGCCCATTAGAAGCTCTTGTAATACCTCAGTGTATAGTAGGTAAATCAGGTATAGGAATCCATTTATATGAGTCTCACTCTTCAGATGATGAGTATGCTTCTTCTGAGAGTGAGGATAGTTTGTCTAGAAATGAAAGCAAAATAGATTCCCGATGTAGTCTTTACGAAGACCTTGCCTCTATGAACCTATTCACCAATATGGCTATCCTTACTATAACCCCTGTTATACCCACCATATCCCCTATAACTCAACCATTAACCCTCACCTACCCATCACTCATGAATTGGGATCAACAACAACACATACCTATTGACATGTTTCAGAATGATGAGGCCATTGGTGAGTTCCTGGGAATCAGAGACAACATTCCAAGAAATGATCACAAGAAGGGGTTCTCCATTCATCTTAACACATGCACATACTTTGGAGAGGAAGTAGAGTTGTGTGGGAATTTAAGTAAAAAAGTGAGCAAGGGAAAAAGTTCCAAAGAAAATCCTTGTGGAAATAAAAAGGGGAAGTCCTATAGTGAAAACCTCTTTGAGGTGCTTGTGGACAAACAAGCAGAACAACCTATGGAAAAGATAATGTACCCACTTCAAGATGAAGAGCTCCCTGAGCCACCTGTGATAGAGGAGGATCTCAATCTCCCTCCTAATCCTACACGCGTGGGGGATGAATCAAATTTATTAGTGGAAGATACAATAGATGTTAATATTGACATGGAAGAAATGTCGTGGATAGTTAAGTTGGGAGCTTCCCTCTCAGCCAAAGAACAAAAAACATTCACAGGACTCTTAAGAGAGTATGCAAACATCTTTGCTTGGTCTTATGCTGACATGCCAGGACTTGATCCTACACTAGTGGTGCACAATCTTGTGGTACACCCAGATGCCAAGCCCATCAAACAAAAGCTCTGAAAGATGCATCCTCACGTCACCTTACTGGTAAAGGTAGAGCTAGAAAGGTTACTAGAAGTAGGCTTTATTAGGCCTATCGACTACTTAGAGTGGATCTCCAATGTGGTCCCGGTTCAAAAGAAGCCAGTTAGTATTAGAGTGTGTACGGATTTCAGGGATATAAACAAAGCTTGTCCTAAGGATGATTTTCCTCTTCTAAACATCGACATGATTGTCGATTCTACAACAGGCTATGAGATGCTTTCACTCATGGATGGCTTCTCAGGTTATAATCAGATAAAGATTGCGGAAGAAGATCAACACAAGACGACTTTCACAACCCCATGGGGGACGTTTTGTTACCAAGTCATGCCTTTCGGCCTTAAAAATGCAGGCGCTACATATCAAAGGGCGATGACTGTAATCTTTCACGATATGATAAGTGACATCATGGAAGATTACGTAGATGATATACTGGCTAAATCTAGAACCCGCGAGGAACACCCATAAAATTTCCGATGTATCTTTCAACGCCAAAGGGATTACAAAGTCCGACTTAACCCAAAGAAGTGTGTCTTCGGTGTGCTATCTGGGAAATTACTAGGATTCATTGTGTCATAGAGAGGAATAGAAGTGGACCCTGCAAAGGTCACGGAATATCATAGAAATGCCTCCCCCTAAGAATATCAGACAACTGCGTAGCTTACAAGGGAAAATTCAGGCCATCAGAAGGTTTATTTCATAGCTAGCAGACAAGTGTCATACATTTACACATCTTCTTAAGAAAGATGTTAATTTCAACTAGGGACCGGAACAACAACAAGCGTTTGCTTTGCTAAAAGAATACTTGGCCAACCCCCCTGTTCTCATGCCACCCATGGCAGGAGAACCCTTGTTACTTTATATCTCTGCTACACATTTTGCAATTGGAGCACTGTTAGCTCAATATGACAAAGAACAGAGAGAAAAGGCAGTGTACTATTTGAGCAGGACATTGGTAGCATATGAGTTAAATTATCCACAAATCGAGAAGGCTTTCCTAGCCGTGGTGTTTGCTTTCCAGAAGCTACGTCATTATATGCTTAACAATAAAATCAAGCTAATTTCGAAGGTTGACCCTTTGAAATATTTATTGTCCAAACCAACACTAACCGGAAAGATGGCTAATTGGATCATCTTATTAAGTGAGTTGGACATTGAATAGGTTCATCAAAAGTCAATAAAAGGATAGGTGTTAGTAGATCAATTGGTAGAAGCTCCGCTACCAGGTACTGAACCCTTGAGTTTAGAACTACCAGATGCATCCATTATGTACCTGTTGTTGCAGGCTCACAACACCCCTGGATGCAGATCAGGGTTCTAGGTTGATCACTCTAGCATCCAGTGTGATTGCACAACATGGAAACCTCTCTCCAAGCGTGGGACTTGTGAAACTGAGAGAGGAATCTCCAGATTAGAGGCTGGTTCCTCAAACTCCTCTGATTTAGATCTAATGCTTGCACAACTACAGAGGTTCAGATCCTAATCCTACTCTAACTTGCAAGGAGACAGGGGTAGAAGTGCAAAAATTGAAACTAACTAAAGATGGTGATGCACCAAAAGGAGTGGTGAAACATATTTGTCATGCAAATAGACACAGACCAAAGTTCACAACATAAAACATACACAGACTGATAAGGTATAATTTAGGATCTGAAATGAAGCAAATAATACAAACAGAGGACTGAAACCCATTCACAGAGCTTGCATTATCATTTCAGTGTCAAAAACACGCATTACACCCTCAGAGAGGTAAAAGAAAACTGTTACAATCTTTGGAGAGGTCTGATCCTTGCATCAATCACTTGCTGGAGGTGAAAGAAGAAGTCTGCTATGCCCAAAAAATGTTCCCCATTAGAAATGAGCCAAATCTGGCTTTTACATTGCATGGGTCGAGCCCAGGAGACAGAAACGTACAAAAACATGAGAGCCCATCCCTCCTCGACTACAGATGCATTAAAACGGCATGGGGGACCTTACAAACCCATACCCTGTCATTTTGACCGAATTACAGGAGAATGCGACCCATTCTGCATTAAATCTGGTCGCTGAAATGTCACTTCTGGCCATGAACACGCGTCAGAGCTGTTTCTCAATTTTCTCTCTCCATACTGCACCAAAATTCAAGATTAACCCTAGAATCACGTAGAGAATTTCATAAGCTTTCCGTTGATATAAAGAACGTGCAAATCCGAGCTCTGGATCAAAAGATATGGAGATCTGAAGATTTAGGGCACAAAACAGGCGAAACGGATTTTTAAATTTCTTCCCGCGCTCTGCCACCTGGACGACACGTGGCATGCATTGATTGGTCGACAGGGGCGCGGGGCAGACCTTTGCTTTTAGCTTTTCGACCAAAACTCTTGCTAAACTCTCTAACTCCTTCCCGGGCTCCGAGCTTATCTGTTCCATTGGACACGTGTCCTCTTCTGATTGGCTCGGGCTGACCCTTCAAAACTCGCCCTTTGACTTTTGGACTTTTCCCTTGTGACACGTGTCATGATTTGATTGGTTCTCGGGCCTGCCGGATCTTTCACGTCCACCACGTCCATTTGTCCCGGATGTCCCAGTGCTGTCTGGGACAAAAACTTCCGATCCACCCGAAATGGGCTTCCCTGTCCCTTTTCTGCTGGTGACACGTGTCGTGATCTGATTGGCTCTCGGCTTTTTCTGGCTATCCGCGTCTTCCGCGTCCCTTTGTCCCACTTGTCCCAGACTGTTTGGGACAAATTCTTCCGATTCACCCGATTCGGCCGGTTCGCGTCCTCACGGCCCAAATGTCCCGAACTGCTTAGTGCGAAAGTTCTCCTTTTCGGCCGATCCGGGCGGTTCGCGTCCTTCGCGTCTTCTTGTCCCAAATGTCCCAGAGCAGTTAGTCGATTTTCTTCTCCTTCGGCCGAACCGGCTTTCCGCGTCCCACGCGTCCCGACGGCCTGGATGTTCCTTTGCCCTGCAGACTGCCTGGCGGCCTTTCGGCCGATTCGCGCCCCGATGTCCCAAATGTCCCGACTGCTTGCGAGGACTAGGACTTAGCCAATTTTCACAATTCTTCCTGGCCCAAGCTTGTTTTCTGCAACTTTTTCACATTTTCTCAGAGCTTGCTCTTTCCTTCTTCGGCCAGGGGAGTTAGAAAAAATCTGAGGGGACCCTAGAAACATGATTTTTGCCCTGAATCAATCCATTTTCCTGGGACTTGAGAATTCTGATGCATGTTATCAAATTAACCCTGGGGGGTGAATTTGGATAACAATTGGTGACTCAGCGGGGTTACCTGCCTGCTAGGTAGAAGATACCAGTTGCCTTAAGCAGTCCATTGGGCATGGAGTCATCAAATATTCTGTTTAGAACCTCAACTGACTCAGAATGTGCAAGGAGGAAGATGGAATGTCACCTGATGAAAGCAAGGACTGCTAAACATCTCCATGGACAGCAAGCTGTGCCAAAGCACTTAGGGAAAACAAAACTAACCTACAGCAAAACAATGTGCACAAGCACTTGGAGGAAAGAAAATCTAATCTAATATTTACAGAGGTAGTGAACTTCCCTCTAGAAGCAACGCTTGAGATAGATTCCATTGACTGGAATCTGCAGTTCTTCACCATCCAATGAGGCCAATTGGAAAGCATTGTTGTTCTTGCACTTTGTGACCATGTATGGGCCACTCCAAATGGCATCAAATTTTGAATGCCTTCCCGGTTTTGCTCTATCCACATCCCATTTCAACACTAGATCTCCAACTTGAAAAGATCTATCTTTGGCCTTCCTATCAAAGGTCTTCTTGATCAAAGCTTGATCCTTTTCCATTACTTGGGATGCCTGGTTTCTGATCTCTTGCAGCTCCATCAACTCTACATACCTCACCTCCATAGGCTCAAACTCTAGCAACTCCAGCTGCTTCATGAGTTCCAACGTTGGCAACTCAAGTGACATGGGCAAGATTGCCTCTCTTCCATAGACAAGCCTGAATGGAGAGTTACCTGTGGATCTTTTGGGAGTTATCCTATCAGCCCATAAGGCTGATTTCAGTTTGGTATGCCAAGACCTCTGATTCTCATCAAGAGTCCTCCTAATGATCCTCAACAAGTTCTTGTTTGTAGACTCGGCCTGGCCATTACCCTGAGGGTAATAGTTCGATGAAGTGCTTAGGTAAATACCGTTCTTGACAGCCCACTCAGTCACCCTAGATCCAATGAATGCCAATGCATTATCAGAGATTATTGTAGCAGGTACACCGAATCTGGTTGTTATTCCCTCATAAAAGTCTAAGATGCTAGACTCATTTGCCTCTTTGAGTGCTACTGCTTCTGTCCATTTGGTGAAGTAGTCTGTGGCTGTCAAAATCCATTTGTGCCCTTGGCTTGAAATGGGATTAATGACTCCGATGAAGTCCAAACCCCATTGCATGAATGGTTGGTCAACTGAGATTGGATGCAATGGGAGGGCAGCAAGTCTCTCTTTTCCTGTGAAGAATGCACAATTCTTACACCTCTTGATCCATGCATAGCAATCACTGAAGATTTTAGGCCAATAATAACCAGCCTTCATGATTTTTAGAGCTGTCACTCTTGGTGCAAAATGGCCACCAGCTGGTCCACCATGGAACTCTTCCAATACCCTTTGAATCTGATTTGTGCTAATGCATCTCAGCAGCACTCCATTCACATCTTTCTTGAACAAAACTCCATCAACAATGGCATACGGGACAGCCTGCAATCTGAAGTGTCTCCTTTGGGTCTTGTTCATCTCTGGAGGGCATAGGCCTGTGCCTAGGAAGTGCATAATACCTTGGGTCCAGCAAGGAGTGGGGGAAGCATTGTCTTCTTCTTGATTGCCACTTGGCTCATGGCTGTCCTGGACTGTCAAAACAGCCTCTTCTTTGTTGCATACTTCTTTTTGCTTCCCCAAAACCAGCTGCTCACACAATCCTTTCCCTCTTACCAGCTTGGTGATCTTGATCTCAATGTCATATTCCATGACACGGGTGATCCAACCTGCCCTTTTCTCATTCAAATCCTTGTTGAGGAGGAAGTCCTTAACTCCAGCATGTGAGACCAGCAACTGGACCTTGTTGTTTGAGATTAAATGCTTGAATTTCTTCAAGCTTCTGATTACTGCAAGCACATGCTTCTCAATAAAAGAGTACCTCACCTCATAGTCATCTAGGCTCTGGCTGAAGAAGGCAACCGGCTGCTCATCATTATCTTTGTTCTGCTGTACTAGAATGGCAGAAATAGTGTCATCACCTCCAAATGCATAGAGGATGAAATCCTTGGAGAAGTCTGGGTTGATGAGAGTTGGTGCTTGAGAGATAGCTTCTTTGATTGCTTCAAAACTCTCCTTGCCTTCTGCTGTCCACTTAAAAGCCATGCTCTTCTTTAACATTTTGGTGATGGGCTTGACAAGGGCTGCAAAATCTGGGACAAACCTGCGGACAAAATTGATCCTTCCCAAGAAGCTTTGAAGAGCCTTCTTGTGACTTGGCAATGGTAGTGCTCTTATGGCTTCAACCCTCTCTGGATCAATTGCCAGTCCCTCTTTCGAGACAATATGGCCTAGAAGTTTCCCCTCATGAGCCAGGAATATGCATTTTTTGGGATTCAATGATACCCCAAATCTTCTACACCTCTGAAATACCTGCCTCAGATGAAAAAGGTGATCCACTGCATTTTTGGAGAATACAGTGATGTCATCAAGATATATCAAAACTATTTTATTGATCAACCCCTTGAATGCCATATCCATTGCCCTTTGGAAAGTGGCTCCAGCATTTGATAGGCCAAATGGCATCTTCTTGTAGGCATATGTTCCCCATTTGGTTGTGAAGGCTGTCTTGAACTGATCTTCCTCCCTCACCATAATCTGATTGTAGCCTGAGTAGCCATCAAGTAGTGAAAACCTTTCTGAACCAGCTACAACCTGCAATATTTGCTCCATGGAAGGGAGTGGATAATGATCCTTGAGAGAGGCTCTATTCAAATCTCTGAAGTCGACACACAACCTGATCTCTCCATTCTTCTTTCTGACTGGGACTAAGTTGGCGACCCAACTTGAGTGTTTGATGGGGAAGATGATACTGGCCTCAATAAGCTTGCTTAACTCTTTTCTCATGAGAGGTTCAATATGGGGATTCACTGGCCTTTGCTTTTGCCTGACAGGCTTGGATTCCGGATCCAGCTCAATAGTATGTTGTGCCAACTTTGGGTTGAAACCTCTTAGATCTTTGTAAGTCCAAGCAAAGACATCTGGGAACTCTTGACAAAGCTGAACAAAATCAGATTTCTCTTGTGAGGTACTTACTTTGCCAATCTGCAATGTTTTGCCTTCTTCCACTAAAATAGGCTCTGAATCTTCACCCTTTACTTGAATGTTCGCTTTCTCCTTCCGGAACTGATCATTCGGGTTGAAGATTGACTCCAAGGTTATGAGGCCTTTTGGTAATTTGTTAGTTCTCAGCTGCACCACTTGGTCACCATACTGCTGATGCAGCTTGTCTTGATTCCTGGCGGAGAACTCAGCTTCTTCTTGTAGGAAATTAACAATTTGCTGATCATTCTCGAAGACTTGCCAACTTGTATTGTTATCCGGAACAGCTGGTCTCACAACCAATTTGATATGAGGCTGAGATTTCTCACTTTTGATACTTTCTACAACATCAAATGCAGCCCCAATTGCTGCCAGTCTGTCAGCGGCTTCATTCTTTTTTCTTGGGATGGAATTGATGCTAAAAGCTTCAAGATCTTCAATAAGATCCCATACCTGATTTTTGTAGTTCTTTAACAGATCATTCTTAACAGCATTTTTTCCTTTGACTTGGTTTACAATCAGCTCACTATCACCAAATACTTGTAAGTTCCTGATGCCTTTCTTCTTTGCCCAGTGCAATCTGTGAATTAAGGCTTCATACTCAGCTGTATTGTTTGAACAAGAAAACTGGAAACGGAAGGCTGAGTAATACCTTATACCTTGCGGTGAAATGAGCATAGCTCCTCCTCCTGCACCTTGTCTACTCCTTGA
Source organism: Taxus chinensis (assembly GCA_019776745.2). Taxonomy (NCBI): domain Eukaryota; kingdom Viridiplantae; phylum Streptophyta; class Pinopsida; order Cupressales; family Taxaceae; genus Taxus; species Taxus chinensis. The sequence continues at coordinate 498,528,599 of CM034153.1, forward strand.
CCCATCAAAGAACAATTGCCATACTTCATTCTTGTCTTTATGATCCGGCTTGGTGATGCTGGGGAGAGGTTGATTCTCTTCATGTAAACAATAAACTCCTAGCGCAGATTCTTCTACTTCTTGATAGGGATCAAAAGCATGTATCTTGTTTGCCCATTCATCAAGAGTTAGATCCGGGATACTTCCAACCTTGGTGTCAGCCTCATCAGTGCTAGGGTGATCTTCTTGATCAAATGCTGAGCAATTGGCATTAATCTGACTTGGAGTGTAAGGCTCAATATGGAAGTTTGCAATAGGTTCGGATCTGATTGTGGCCTTAGTTCCATATCTTGTTCTGAATAGCATGTGTGACCAATCAGCAGACAAATACCCCCCAATCTTGGCTGTGAAGTCCCTTGACAAGCAAAGGGCAAAGAGTGGTGGAAGGTCTATGATTGATACATCTTGTAAAACAACAACATTTGGACATGCGTGCAAGGTAAGACTCAAATTTCTAATCACTCCAACTGTTGCTATTGCTGTCCCATCTAGCTGCACTACCCCTTTAGATGTTATTTCATACTGGAGCCCTAGCTGATCAGCTATCTGTTTAGGCATTACTGAGCTACTTGCCCCGGAGTCTATCATGCAATTATGTACTAGCTGATTTCCAATGATTAATGAAACATAGAAAGGAGGGGGCTTCAACATTTTACCTTGTTGCCCTCCATGACTTCCTTCAGGCTGGGCAGCATTTGTAAGCACTTTGTCTTGCATCTGAACCTGCTGATTCGAAGTTGGCCAATCCTTCATGGCAGCTTGCAGCAGATCTCTTTGGCCTGGGATAGATAGGGATTCCCACATTGATATGTTGACGTTTGTCTTCTTCATCTGATCAATGATACTGAATGGTGATGAAGGATCTCTCTGTTGTCCCTTGGTTTGCACATTTACTCCTTGCACGTGGGCAGCAACAGCTGGCATTTGAGTTGGCCTAGGGGCTGTTCTTGGCTGCCCTTGTGCATTTGAAACTGGACTTTGCTTGCCAATCATTTGTGGAGCCGTGGAAGGTTGTGGATTGGCTGGGGCTAATGGCTGTTCTTCACCCAAATTTCTCCTCTTTGACCTTGTGTTGGCTGCAACACCTTGAGAAACTACTTGATTCATGCCACAGAAATCTTCTGCTTGCCAGTTCACCAATGTGGTGTCATTTGGGGCTGATTGCTGTTGGAATGTTTCTTGTTGTTGACTGTTTCCTTGACTGCCCTCGCCCTCCACACCAGTAGTTGTCACCATTAGTGCTTGATTGAGAGCACCATTGAAACACATGGATTGGTTATGAGGCTCGTTGCATGGAAAGCACCAATCATATTCCTGAGCAATGTTGTTCTGTGTTGGCACTAATGCCTTAGAGGCAGATATGGCATTTGGATTATAGGGCTGGAATGGTCTATTGGCAGGAGGCCTTGTTTGATTCATATTTGCAGCTGGATTAGGTGGTCTTTGTGGTTGGTATGGCTGCCTATTAGGCTGAGCTTGGGGTTGATAAGAAGGTCTGAAACCTTGGGCTTGTTGCCTCTTGAGAGTAACTAGCTCATTGCCTAGGTTTTGCAATTGCTTCATGACCTCTTGAAGCTCATTTGGGGCACTTGGAGATGAAGTGGAAGCTTCATTTGAACTCTGATTTCTAGGAGTGGGAGAGGGAGCCAAATTAGGTGCTTGACTAGTGTTTGGGCTCTCTAAACTTGGAAACAATGGCATGGGAGGTCTAGGGGCAAGTTTGCCAGCTTGGATTAAACAATTTTCAGCCCTAATGGCAATGCTATAAGCCATAGGGATAGTTATGCCTCCCATGGACTGAATCAACATAGAAATATCAGAATTTAAAGCTTTGAGATAGTATAGAAAAGCACCTTCTGCTGTTGGCCTGACTGCCACTGGAATCCTCTCCCAAGTTTTTTGAAATCTGAAGTTGAAATCGGTCAGCTGCTCATTGGGAGCCCTCTTGATGGTTGTTAGCTGCTCCAAAAGAGACAAGTTGTCTCCCTTCTCTCCAAATTGCTCATGAAGTGCAATACACAGCTGATTCCAGTTTGTGATAGAACCAGCTCCAAGGCTCCTAAACCATTGTAATGCTTTACCCTTGAAGGAAGATGCCAGTAACTTGACAGCCACTTGCATTTCATTGATTTCATGAATTGCACAAAGGTTAGCAATATCTTTAACATGATCACCTGGAGTAGTCTGATTTTCTCCAGTGAAGTAGGGAATGTTCTTCAAGGCTGCAATAGGAACTGGATGTTGTGCATTGAGAGCAAGTGGGCTGCTGCCTGTGAAGTTGACGTAGGGATTGTTCTGAGCCATTCTAATTGGTCTTAAAACCCTTGTTGACTGAATGAAAGGCCTACCAGGTGGAGGAGTTGAGAGAGTTCTGTTTGGTGGAGATGGAGACCTTTGAATCCTTCTTCCTCTTTGCCTTCTTCTTGGAGATAATTGCAGGTATTCAAACAACACTTCTTCTTCTCCAACTCTTGACCTTGTGGTGATTCTTCTCATGAGTTTTCAGGCCTGCACTTGGAACCAGCTGGTTCTTCCCCTTGGAGTCGCCAGATATGCAAATAATAGCTCTTTTTAAGCAAGAAAAATGCAGCAGATGCACATCAACCCTGCTGCAATAAAAATGAGACCTCTAGTCCCACCGGGCGTGCCAAAATTGTTGTTGCAGGCTCACACCACCCCTGGATGCAGATCAGGCTTCTAGGTTGATCACTCTAGCATCCAGTGTGATTGCACAACATGGAAACCTCTCTCTAAGTGTGGGACTTGTGAAACTGAGAGAGGAATCTCCAGATTAGAGGCTGGTTCCTCAAACTCCTCTGATTTAGATCTAATGCTTGCACAACTACAGAGGTTCAGATCCTAATCCTACTCTAACTTGCAAGGAGACAGGGGTAGAAGTGCAAAAATTGAAACTAACTAAAGATGGTGATGCACCAAAAGGAGTGGTGAAACATATTTGTCATGCAAATAGACACAGACCAAAGTTCACAACATAAAACATACACAGACTGATAAGGTATAATTTAGGATCTGAAATGAAGCAAATAATACAAACAGAGGACTGAAACCCATTCACAGAGCTTGCATTATCTTTCAGCGTCAAAAACACGCATTACACTCTCAGAGAGGTAAAAGAAAACTGTTACAATCTTTGGAGAGGTCTGATCCTTGCATCAATCACTTGCTGGAGGTGAAAGAAGAAGTCTGCTATGCCCAAAAAATGTTCCCCCTTTAGAAATGAGCCAAATCTGGCTTTTACATTGCATGGGTCGAGCCCAGGAGACAGAAACGTACAAAAACATGAGAGCCCATCCCTCCTCGACTGCAGATGCATTAAAATGGCATGGGGGACCTTACAAACCCATACCCTATCATTTTGACCGAATTACAGGAGAATGCGACCCATTCTGCATTAAATCTGGTCGCTGAAATGTCACTTCTGGCCATGAACACGCGTCAGAGCTGTTTCTCAATTTTCTCTCTCCAAGACTACACCAAAATTCAAGATTAACCCTAGAATCACGTAGAGAATTTCATAAGCTTTCCGTTGATATAAAGAACGTGCAAATCCGAGCTCTGGATCAAAAGATATGGAGATCTGAAGATTTAGGGCACAAAACAGGTGAAACGGATTTTTAAATTTCTTCCCGCGCTCTGCCACCTGGATGACACGTGGCATGCATTGATTGGTCGACAGGGGCGCGGGGAAGACCTTTGCTTTTATCTTTTCTACCAAAAATCTTGCTAAACTCTCTAACTCCTTCCCGAGCTCCGAGCTTATCTGTTCCATTGGACACGTGTCCTCTTCTGATTGGCTCGGGCTGACCCTTCAAAACTCGCCCTTTGACTTTTGGACTTTTCCCTTGTGACACGTGTCGTGATTTGATTGGTTCTCGGGCCTGCCGGATTTTCGCGTCCACCACGTCCATTTGTCCCAGATGTCCCAGTGCTGTCTGGGACAAAAACTTCCGATCCGCCCGAAATGGGCTTCCCTGTCCCTTTTCTGCTGGTGACACGTGTCGTGATCTGATTGGCTCTCGGCTTTTTCGGCTATCCACGTCTTCCGCGTCCCTTTGTCCCACTTGTCCCGGACTGTTTGGGACAAATTCTTCCGATTCACCCGATTCGGCCGGTTCGCGTCCTCACGGCCCAAATGTCCCGAACTGCTTAGTGCGAAAGTTCTCCTTTTCGGCCGATCCGGGCGGTTCGCGTCCTTCGCGTCTTCTTGTCCCAAATGTCCCAGAGCAGTTAGTCGATTTTCTTCTCCTTCGGCCGAACCAGCTTTCCGCGTCCCACGCGTCCCGACGGCCCAGATGTTCCTTTGCCCTGCAGACTGCCTGGCGGCCTTTCGGCCGATTCGCGCCCAGATGTCCCAAATGTCCCGACTGCTTGCGAGGACTAGGACTTAGCCAATTTTCACAATTCTTCCTGGCCCAAGCTTGTTTTCTGCAACTTTTTCACATTTTCTCAGAGCTTGCTCTTTCCTTCTTCGGCCAGGGGAGTTAGAAAAAATCTGAGGGGACCCTAGAAACATGATTTTTGCCCTGAATCAATCCATTTGCCTGGGACTTGAGAATTCTGATGCATGTTATCAAATTAACCCTGGGGGGTGAATAAAGATGAAAAGTTACTTCCATATAAAAGAATGGTCGATTCCTTGAAAGAATTCTTTGAGTAGAAAACATTTGAGCAAATACCAAGAGCTCAAAAGAGAGCGACAGATGCCACGGATGCGGTAGGATCTATGTTGAGCATTCCGCCAGAGAGCAATGATATGCCATTCTATGTTGAAAATCTAAGAACAACAACATACGACATACCCGACTCTTGTTTAGTATGTGAAGTTATTGGTCCCTTTTCACCATGGTACGCTGAAATCTTTAATTATCTCCATGATGGAACCTTCCCTATAAACATTTCCCGTGCTAAAAAGCCCAACCTCATCCAACGTATAGCCTGTTATACCCTACTTGGAGGCACCCTCTTCCGCCGAGGCTACGACGGGATTTTGTTGTGTTGTTTAAATTCTGACGAATCTATCCAAGCAATCAAGGAGGTGCACAAGGGAATTTGTGGAGCTCATACTAATGGGATTTTCCTTACAAAGAAGATACTCAGAGTAGGTTACTATTGGCCTACCATGGAGCATGACTGTTGTCAACATGTAAAGAAGTGTGTGGATTGTCAAAAGTACGGTAATTTAGTACATGCGCCGGCACAATCCTTACAACCAATCACGACACCCTAACCGTTCTCAAAGTGGGGTTTCGATCTAATAGGGAAACTTAATCCTGTCTCCTCAGATGACCATAAGTTCATTATAATGGCCACTGAGTACTTTACAAAATGGGTAGAGGAAGTTCCTCTTACTTATATAGAAGGTCCCTAAATTTCAAAGTCTATAATGAATCATATCATCTACAGATATGGTATCCCTTCTTCCATTATCACTGATAATGGTAAGTCGTTCCAAAATAAAAATGTGAAAGCACTCTGCAAATGCTTTCAAATTTCCCTTAAGTTTTCAACCCCTTATTACCCTTAAAGTATTGGACAGGCTGAAGCTTCCAACAAAACTTTAATTCACATGATGGAGAAAATGGTGAATACCACAGGCTGTAATTGGCATCTGCACTCAGAACCTCTATCTGCACCCCTACAAGTGCAACTCCATATTCTTTAGTATTTGGTTCTGAAGCCGTCTTACCTTTAGAGATCGAGATCCCTTCTTTGCATATCGAGCTAATGGATTACCTGAATGAAGAGGACTATAGAGTATCCCGATTGGTAGAGTTGGAGATATTGGATGAGAAACACCTTCGCTCCCTCAATCACCTAAAAGTGTATCACGATCGAGTGCTGAGGAGCTACAACAAGAAGGTCATACCTCGTCAGTTCGAGGTAGGGGACATGGTGTTGAAAGAGAATCAAAAGAACACCAATAAAGATTGAGAAAAGAAAGTGAAATTTGAGCCCAACTGGCTAGGACCATACATTGTGGTTTCCAAGTTCAGTTCAGGTGCATGTAAGTTGGCCTATTCAGATGGCCAAGAGCTTCGAGAACTCATGAACGCAATGCATCTTAAGCGCTTCTATGCTTAAGTATGAGATCTTTGTAGAATACCAAGAAAAGTAAAACAAAAAAGTATAAAAAAAGAAAAAGAAAAAGAAAAATAAACATGTACATCCAATAGTGAAAACCACGCAATGGTGGCACTTTGGACAAGTCCTTTGGTGAAAACCATCTTTCGGCTCCAAGGGAGGGTCCATTGTTCACAAGCGGTCTAGGTTTAGGGACTATGACAACTTGGCCCTAAGTTAATATTTACCTTCGTCTGAGCCTCTTGTGAGCCTAGCCTTCTTTGCCTTGATCGGGCTAATCTAACCTTCTGAGTGTGGAGAAGTTAACATTGAATGAACCCATTTCACGCTGGTGGCAGCTTGATAGTGTCACTTCGAGCATATATCGCGTGGCATTCTGCCCTTGTACATCCCATCTAACGCTGGGGGCATCCATGTTTCTTTATTTCCTTGCAAGCGTGCTTTGAAAAACTGTTGAGAAAATGTCAAAAACATTCGTACAACTTTTGAAAATCCCAAAAACATACAGATATGTCCTTTGGAAAAATAAAAACATTCAAATACATTTCTTAGATAACTCTAAAACAATAGAAAATTGTCTTAGAAATAAAATAAAAAACAACGAAAAAGATCCCAAAACTGTCCCACAAAAACAAAGTAGTGGCTCGCTTACTTCTAGTTGATTGGTTTGTATGGTTTTGGTTGCATTAATTTTTCATATTGTATGCTTTAAATTGGATTCACTTGCTTACTTAGATTGAATATCACTTTAGTATGTAGTGTATTGCATTGAGTCCATTTTGTATTGCATACGTGTAAATAAATGTGTTGTTTTGAATAAATATGTTTAAATTTGTGCTTGTTAATTTTTACTTGTACATTGTGTTATAATTTCATCATCATATCACACATATCCATCACATCTATACATCATATATCAAAAAATATGCTAAGTCTACATCACGCATGTATACAAAAAGTTAATCATCAAATACCGGATCACCAATGGAGCAAGAGGGGTTGCACATGATCACAAGCCTATCGCCTCACACAAATATCAAAAATATAAACATGTTACTCAAAGGTATCTCATCAAACATACAAGTTTGATACAAAACATATAACAGTCAAAATTGTTTAAAAGAAATTAAAAATAAATAAAAAAATTGATTGATAAAATTGTTAAAAATCCAAAAAAAATTGTAAAAATTTAAAATTTTACAAAAATTGGTAAACAACATATATGCAACTAAAGCTTGTGTCAATTACATCATCCTCGAACATTGAAATATGTCTTACAAAAGCGTCTTTCTACTGTTCTTTCTTGTTCTGGTCTCAAACAACTTGCGGATCATCGTGATCTACCTCTATTAACAAAAGTTCGGTTGCATACTATGTCGGTACTCCCGTGTAACAGTGAGTTGCCAGAGACTGTGTTGTAGTGCACGAAGCTTTTTCCATAGGACTACTTGTGTCCTCTGTTTTTCTCTTGCATGTGTTATTGCTTGGGGCATCATTTTTAACCCTTGTCGTCACAACACGAACATTTGGGAACTGTAGCTTGATAACAAAAACATGGGTGCAACACGTTATTTGCTTGAATACGTGTGATTGCATTGGTTTCTCATTTAGGTTAGCTGGTTTACTTTCTCGTATTGCATTGCATAAATGTATGTTGCATAGAGCTAAATATCATTTTACTTTCTCGTATTGCATTGCGTAATGTATGTTGCATGAAGTTACGTATTTTTAGTAGTAAACAATTGTTAGTAATTTAGCTTTTAATGTTATATAATACTTTTGTTTATTTTAAATAAACGCCGATGATGTAGATCTAAGGGAAAAATAATATAAACAAGATTGCTTATTTAAAGGTTGGATGCAAAGATTGGGCTTGTCCTACATTCTCCGTTAATCATTTCTTCTCCATTATCATTTATTACCACTACTAATTTTTCTTCCAAATCACACGGGGCAATAAACAACCACGTTTATCCCCATCCTTATTCCTTTTCAATACCTAAGGGTTCCGCACCCGTTCTGACCTATTTTCTTCTATCCATTTCAATCATATTCTCGATTGACTTCTTCAATCATCCACTCGACACTCGAGGGGGGATCTTTCATCTTGCTAATTTTTTTTTAAAACAATTACCTATTTTACGCTTGTCTACTATGTTTGAAGTGAAGTCACTGACTTCACCTCAAACAGGGGCAAATGTAGACATCTAAATTTCGCTTTTGCAGTCTTATTGCCAAAATGCACAAAAATCACTCATTCTTGCCAATTCCGTTATAATTAGTGATCTTTGCTAATTAACTAATGTTTCTTACCACTTTAGCCAATTAACAACACTTTGTTGATTGCGTAATCCCTTTCGCATTCAAGGTTCCACTTTATAGTGATTCGTAAGTCAAAATCCTCTTCAAAAAAGACAATTAACATTTATTAACTAATTAGGCCTATTTTGCCCTTGTTTTGGTCAAGATACCCTAGTATTGACTCAAACCCCTCTTCCAACCACTCAAAATCACCCCATTCACCTCCACAACATCTCAACAAGCTTCAAAAGTTTATCCTAGCCTCCTAATTGACCCTAAACAGTTGATTAAGACTTCACACCTCTTAATCATTGGATAATTCACTAATTGTGATTATCAAGGCCTAATCATGATTAACAATTATAATCTAATCTGGGGCTTTTAGTCCCACATGCACCAAAATAAATGTTTCTCCCAAAAGGAAAACTATAAAAAGGGTGCATCTCATTCCTTTATACTTTACACCATGCTTTGATTTGCATCTCATATAGTAAATATGATATATAGCCAAGTTCAATCCTATGGGGTTAGTAGATGGATATCCAAAATGACCAAGTAGTCATTGGGAGAGACCATTTCACATTGTTTGGAGTAGCAATCGTAACCATTTGATTGCCCTTTTAGGTCTATTTAGGCCCATGTCAGGTAATTCAAGCATATTAGTAGGCATGTTTAGTTGGATTTTGTATTGTTTTTATACTAGTTAAGCATTCTTTTAAGCTTCTATCTTAATGTTACATTCCTAGACTTAGAACCTTGGCTAGATGGATGGCAATGGTGTTAGCTTTCCTTGTTTAGTCATGCAATTTACTTTGTAAAGTTTAGGGTGCTTTCACTTGTCAACCCAACTTCAACCCTAGTATTAACACTATCAATAACTTCCTTGACTTCAAATTAGAAGATGACAATTTAATGAGTGAAGATTTTGATGCTCTCCCTCAACTGAAGCCTGAACTAAAACCGATTTGGTTCCTTCGATTACCTCTCCTATTATAAAATCGACCCCTTCCCTTACCATGACATCTTTTTGCCCACTCATTGTCACATCGACTACAAACTCATTTGATGAACCTATACTAGTTTGCACATGGGACAATGTGCTGCATCGTAATATTGAAAATTGTTGAACTTACCGAAAACATATGAAGCACTTGAAGCACAAGTGCGTGAAGAAGAGTCGGTGAAAAACCTGTCCCCTGTCTTGTCCACAAAAATATTGTTCGCATCATGGCCTTTGCTCCTATTTTGACGGGACATGTCGAGTACTACGACTACACCATAAACCACGATTACCTTCTCCTCCACCTTGAACTGAGGAGTTGGTTTCCCTTTCACATTTTATTTCGGTTCTAGTTGTGTAGCAACACGCCGCATTCCCTTCTTTGAATGTGGACCCTATGTAATATCCCTTTTAGGGACAAATAAAAAATCTGCAGCACTCTCAACACCAATTGAACTAAGAAGGATAAGATCCTCTTAATTCAACCTCAAATAACCTAATGTTAGCGTAATTAAAACCCAAAATGAGGTTGAAATTAGCCAAGGTGGTTGGTTAGATGGGAGAACTAATTGGGAACCCAATCTTTTCCAGTTCAGATTTTTATAGCAACAGATATTAAATAAAAATGGCACCTCGACAACTGAAACTTAAAATTTTTATATCGTATTCCATACTCAATGTTTTTGCATGAAATTAAGTGCATGATAAACTAAAAATTTAGGGATTTCCAATGCACTATCAAATAGATTTTTCTGAGCATTAAAACTTCACCAAAACAGACCTGGAAATCTCAGTCCAAGTCGCCAAGGTTAGAGAAAAATAAATAAATAATTTTCAGCGCTTCTCTAGCCTCCAAACACACCAAAATAACTGCCCCTTGCTCTTAAATAAAAGCTAATACAAATCAGATTGTAGATCTAGCTCATAGACCATCTCAACATGCTAAAACAATCTCCAATCCAAGTCGCTATAACTAGAATAAATGCAGTAGTCACAATAGTGACAAAGGTACCATCAAACCCTTCAAGAACACTTAAAAAACGAACAATAACATGCAAATTTATCCCACAAATAAATGCGCCAATATATAAACCAAGTCACCAAGCTTAGGATGAATATATCATGCATGCATTCACTCAACAAAACACTAAAAGGCATCACACTCTCCAAAATATGGTGGTGTTGAATAAACACCTTTGTTATGAGCACTCATGAGCGTACATACCTTTTCAAGCATGAAGATAATTTTAATAAAAACATTAACATGCTCCCAAGGGGTCGCTCCCATCTTCTAATATAACTTTTGCTATTCAAATCTCCAAGTTTCCCTCATATTTTTGGCGCAAATCTCTATGTGGGAGAGTCACTTTTAAAATAGTCTTCTTTCTTGGAAAGTGACACTCCAATTAAAACATTAATTTTCTCTTTTTAATATTTTAAATAAAAACATAATAGGAGAATTAATTATTTAATTTAAAAACAAAATGAGTAATGACATTTTCCCAATTTTTATCCTTTAATCCATGGGAAGGGTAGATTAAAGGTCTCCAATATTTTAATTTAATTAATGTCCCGAAAAGGGGACATTACACCCTCTCAAACTTGTGAATTCACCAGATTAAATGCTGTGGTTTGGAAAATCAACGGATAATTTCATTAGATGGTTTCGTCTTTATAAAATTGCTTTCATGGGTGTGTTTAGTGTTTTCATGTGCAGAGGACCTTAACATTTAAAGACTATGTAATGGTTAACAATTCAAATTTGAGTCATGTAGTTTATTACAACATTGCGCAATGTGAATCATCGTTGCGCAGTTCCAAAAGTCATTTCGCGATATTAAATGGATTGTGCGACCTTAGGTATTGTGTCTCTGTGTGACATGTTCCCATATTGAGTGGTGCATCTTTGCATTGAGCTGCCTGCGGGACATTATGAGTAGTAAATGGTGAACCGCGTAACACTAAAACGAAAGCAGGCAAACCGACGAAACTTAATTTGAGGTAGTGAGCACGTTAATTCAATGCCATGTGAGCAGCGAGCTGGGCCTAATTGCAGGGAGGGATGACAAATGTCACCATCTAAAGCTCCCAAGGCTTGCGGAGAACATAAGTAAGTCACATAATAATGGTGAAATCACAACAAAGTTCATGGGAGGTCATTCATGGTGAACCATAGCAGTAGAATACGAAAATCTTTTTTCTGCCCTACCTTCTCTCTCTCTTTGGTTTATTTTAATACTGTTCCATTATTATTTTCTTTGAGCTTCTTTGAAAAATGCAAGTCAGTTGAGGTGATGCAACCATCTCAATTGGATAGGTAAACGCAGATATCCCTTTCTAATGTGGTGACTTTTGCATCACTTTGTTAAATCTATTCACATAGACTAAGTAGGAAAGTCGATAACTGCAACTTGTGCCTTGGGTCCCCATTTTGGGGAGGTCCTAAAATGAGGGGTAAAACCCATGCAATCATTTGGTGCTTGGTTTGTGCTCAAATTCCCATGAGTAAAAAGCTCTCATCAACACGAAAAAGATAGTGTTAGGAGGGCGTTTCACCAAGTTCTCCTTACATTATGCTACAGACTGGAAGAGAGAAGGTTGACATTAACGGAGTGGTAATTCTGCCCTCTCTTTCAAGCACAAGAGTGGGACAAAGCTGAGCCAAAAGAGATTTTTTGAGTATTTAGGAGCAATATGGGTTCTCATCCTCGCCTCACAAGGTCTAAATCTGCCTCTGGTAATTTATTGTTCCCACCACTTGAGAGGCTTCGCAAGGCAAGGATAAATAAGGGAAGTCCCAAAACCATTAGTCCTTCCCCAAGACGTTCGCAGATACCAAATTTATAGTCAAGCTTGCCTAGAACAATGGCTTGGTTGGCTGGCTCTGCTATAACTGTTCATGGAGATGTCCATGATCTACTCAGAAACCTAGAGAGATATCTTCCCAGATTCACTCCCAGTGGTGGATGCAGTGTGGAAGAGCATGTAGTTACATTTAAATCTGTCCTCATTTTGTTGAATGCTGAACATGAGGATGACCCCTGTAGGCTGATCCCTTTCACATTGCAAGATGAAGCTTACGACTGGTTTTAAAAGCTTCCTGAGAATTCAATCACTTGTTGGGTTTGATTCAATGGCACTTTCTTAGCCCAATTTGGACAATTCATTGACCTTGGTGTGTTGTATCAGCAGTTTTCTAGTATACATAGGGAGTCACATGAGCCTATAAGAGCCTTGGACGCTAGAATTCAAAAGATGTATAGTTGGATCACAATTTTATATAGACTTGATGCCGCCCTGGCTTTAGAAATGTATAAAAATGCCCTTGATCCTATCATGTTTGTGTTTGTTCGCAGGGATCCTTTTGTAACTGATTCGCACACAGCCTATGCTGAGGAAATCAAGGTGGATAGGCAACTGAACTCACAAGGACAAACACTCTTGGCCACACCTAATGGAAATGTTAATTTCCCAGCATTGAATCCTTTCCCAAATGGTAACCAGAATGCGCCCTTGCTAAATCATGTACCTATTGTAGCTGCGGTACCTTTGAGGTAGGTCACTCATAATCAGCAATTATGATTCCTTGACCCACTTGCTATGGAAGCACCTGCACAAATTCAAAGCTAAGCTTTGGTCCTTGCTGTTAACAATGCCCAAAGCATCCCTTAGGAGTCCAACAAGACTGAGCTTGATGCAATACAGAGAATGGTCCAAACGCTCAACAATGATATCCCCAGCCTTCAAAAGCTAGGAAATAAGGTCCAAGCTGGAATTTCACCTATCATAGATATAACAAACCCTTCAACCACCCATTCAACGCTATGGAAACTTCACAAAACAGGCTGCCTGAGATAAACTATTGTGAGCTTCTGGTGCAGAGTCCCTAACACTTCCCATCATGGTGGGATGGATTGTGTTGAGTTTTACAATGCTTTTGAGATGTTTCTAAGGAAATGGATTTGATTGAGATTATACCCAATCTACAAAAGTCAGACCAAACCATAGAGGCCTCTCACATTACCAAATCAGCTAGCACAACCATCATGTTGGATTCGTTCAGTTTCCCAAGCCAAGAGGAGAATGAACCCGAGGAAAACACTGATGGAATCCTTGCATTCCAACAGTATTAGAGGAATAATTACGCCCTTAGGAATAGAGCTCAATAATAACCATTGTCCACTTTGACCCCTCCTAATAACATCATTACTCCTGACCCAAAGGCAAAACAATGATCCTCCACTGCCTAAAGGACATGAACGATGCCCTGTTATAGACACACAATCCCTTTCCAACAAGACTTAATAGAACATAGTGGAAGATATGAAGAAAATCAAAGCCAACATAACTTTACACGAGTTAGCCAAAATCACAGAACAACATGATTTGCTCCTTAAATCATTACTTGGAAAGCCTCTCCCAAACAAGCAAAAGACTTCCCATGTGAACAGGGTGATTCATAGAAGCAAAGCAAGGTTTCCCCTTTTCTGCTCACTATCAGAAACATTGGCAAGAATCTCCACAACTGTTTAGTAGATTGTGGAGCCTCAACAAACGTAATGCTAGCAGAAATGTGCAGAAAATTAGGACTAACTCCCCCGAAATGTGACAGGATTGTGGTCCAGTTAGATAAAACAGAGGTCAAGGTAGTTGGCGAATTATTGAACATCCATATGCAACTGGCGTTTGATCCTAGGATCTAACAATTCTTCAACATTCAAGTTGTTGACATCCTTGGAGCCTATGATATGTTGTTAGGTAGGGATTGGTCTAAAACATTGAACGGGTACATGACCACTGTCTTTTCCCATGTGGTTACCTCGGAGAGGAGTTGCAAATCAAATCTGGGTAGAGAGAGAGAGCCCAAAATGACATACATGATCATTGAATACAATGCTGTAAATGAGTGAGTGAATGTAGTCTCTTATGAGATTGGCATTTACACCCTCGCTACCCAACATGCCATTGGCAAAGAATTTGGACGCTCTTCAAAACATGGTCTGTGGACTGTGGATTTTGATGGTGCTCGGTCCAAACATGGTTCTGGAGCTGGAGTTGTATTGATCGACCTTGAAGGGAATCAATGCCTTCAAACTGCAATTTCTGTATACTAACAATCTGGTGGAATATGAAGCCTTGATCCTAGGCCTTCAATTTGCGTTCAGACACAATGTCAAAGAACCACAAGTGTTTGGAGATTCTGAATTGGTTGTCAACCAGATCAGAAGCAAATTCCAATGTCGGCTTTCATACCTTAGGAAGTACAAACACAAATTTTGAGATTTCATTGAGTTTTTTGCTGCATCTAACATCACAACCATTCCTAGAGATCAAAATCAAACTCCAGATGCACTGGGCACCTCTAATGTTGATTTGATTCCTTGAGAGGAATCTGAATTGTAGTCCTTTGTTGAATTAGTCCCTTGTCCCTTAGTCTCTGATAACGTGACCAACCTTCAAGTTTTTAACGATGATCAACAGATTGTTGAGTTTATGAATAATTCTAGTGTTTTTGATGCACAGGTCGTGGATGAGCTGGATAGGGCAACTTTCACAAAGAACAAGTTTAATGATGAAATTCTAAACTTGAAAGAGAACAAACTTCCCAAAGGTACGATTTCTTTTGAAAGACTCTTTGATGCCGACCTCCCTTCTTTGAATTCCAAGCCTTTGAAGTTTGAAAGCTGTGAAACATCAAACCGTTCCCTTGAATCTTGAGTCATCCGAAGTACCCCGCTTTGTAAACATTGGCCATGACTGCATTGAATTGGAACAAGAAAAGTTCAAGCAGCTTCTCCAGCATTATCAAGATGTGATCGTCTGGTCCTATGAGGACCTGAAAGCCTTTGATCCCACTGTCATAGCGCATACAATTCCGCTGCAGAAAGACTATAAGCCTTTTAGGCAGAGGAAAAGGCCGGTTAACTCTACGCTTGAGCCCCTCATTTATAAAGAAGTCAAGAAAATGCTTGCTGCCGGGATTATCTTCCTAGTTCACTATTCCACCTGGGTTGTCAATTTGGTCCCTGTTTGCAAGAAAATTGGAGAGATCAGAGTCTGTGTCGATTTTAGAAATCTGAACAGAGCCTTAGACAAAGATAATTATCCTTGCCCTTCCCTTTATGAGGTTATTCAGATTGTTTGTGGATCAGAGATGATGTCCTTTTTGGATGGATTCTTTGGTTACAACTTACAACCACTTGCTGGTTAATAGGGAGGATAGAATTAAGATTGTCTTCACCACTAAGCGGGGCACATTCACCTATAAGAGAATGCCCTTTGGCCTTATCAATGCTGAAGTCTCCTTCCAATGGGCAATGAATTTTTCTTTAGGTATTAATAGGAAAATGCATAACCATACACATGGATGATTTAACTATTTTTTCTAAAAACAGGGTAGATCATGCTAATCTTTTCTAGAGGATATTTGAAAGGTGCTGGAAATATGAAATTTCTCTCAATCCCAAGAAAAACATTGTCACTGTTACAAAAGGTAAAATTTTGGGTCACATTGTGATGAAGGAAGGTATATCCATTGACCTTGATAGAGCTAGTTCAATTTCTAAAATCCTGTTTCCTAACAGCAAGCAGGAATTGAAGTTTTTCTTTGGCAAGATCAATCTTGTGCGCAAATTTATCTTGGGCTTTGCAGAAATAATAAGATCTTTCACTGTCATGCTGAAATAGAGTAAGGTGGAATGGACTCTTGAAGCCAAGAAAGCATTTGGAGACATCAAGGATGCCATTACTCAAGCTCCAATGCTGACCAGTCCTGACTTTACGAAGGATTTTTACTTGTTCTCTTTTCCTTCAGAGCATACAGTCGTAGCTATATTGACACAAAAGGTGGATGATGAAGAGCACCTCATAACTTTCATGAGTGCAAACCTAAAGGACACAAAACTTAAGTATCCCATGCTGGATAAACAGACATACGCCTTGGTGAAAGAAGTTCGGGCATTACATATTATGCAACACAGTCCACGCCATAGTGCTTGATCTTGAAATAAAACTTATGCTTGGTAAGAACAAACTTGGATAACACATAGGCAAATAGACGACCAGACTTCAGGAGTGTGACATCCAGATTAAGCCAGCCAAATTAGTCAGAGGACAAGGCCTCATCTAGTTGATAACAGAGACTGATCTGTGGATTACAGTAATGTAGGTTAATAAGACTCAAGTTATATCAGATAAGTGGTATGATCATGTCATCCACTATCTCTTGTATGGGACTTGTCTGGTTGAACTTAGCAGAGAACAAAAGAGAGCTCTCAGGTTGAAGGCCGCACACAATATGTTGAAGAAAGGCGTCCTCTATAGGAGGAACTATGAAGGAGTTTACCTCGGGTGTGCTACTAGAGCAGAAGCAGATGAAACCATGAGTAATTTTCATGATAAAATAGGAAGCGACCACCCATTTGGCAATGCCACTACTCATAAAATACTCAGGGTAGGATGTTATTGGCCCACTATCTTCAAGGATGCCCATAGCCATGTCCGATGTTGCCATGAATGCCAATTCTTTACCAAAAGAGTAAAACGTGCGTCCATGCTTTTACAACCAGTTATTGAACATCTACCATTTGCCCAATGGGGACTTGACTTCATTAGAGTCGTGAATTCTAATTCGAGCAATGAACATAAATTTTTCCTCACAGCTACTGGCTATTGCATAAGATGGACTGAAGCAGAAGTGACGAAGAACACCACGAAGGAAGTCATCAATTTTCTGGAAAGAAACATTGTTACAAGGTATTGTGCTCCATTTTTGCTTGCTCGTGACGATGGGCCTACATTCCAGTTAACCGAATTCACTGAATGGGCCTCTTGTAATAAAATCATGTTGAAGTTGTCCTCGAACTACTATCCACAAGGAAATGGTTTGGCAGAGCTACAAACAAAAATCTCATAGATGCTATCAAGAAGTTTGCTGTAAACAAGCCAAGAAGTTGGCACTTGTTGCTTAAGTATGCTTTATGGACCGATCGAATAAGACATAAGCAAGCCTTGAAGTCATCACCATTTCTTCGTGTATGGGCAGGAACCAGTATTTCCCATTACCCTGTGGATTCTCACTTAGAAATTTGTGTAGGAGTACATGGAGGAAGGTGGCTGATTGCAATCAAGGTTGCTTAATATCCTTCAGATGGAAGATGCAAGACAAGGAGCCATGAAGAACTTTTGGAGACATCAAGATATAATGAAACGTTGGTTTGACAAGAGGGCAAAGGTCAAAGCATTTTGGATCTTAGACCTGGTCCTACTTTGGGACAAGGTGCATGAGAAGAAGGGGAAACATTCCAAATTAACTCTCCTCTGGACTGGTCCATATCAAATACCAGAAATCTTAAAAAGCAATGCTTTCAGACTCGAGGATTTGCAAATGAAAGATTTGTTATTACCAGTGAATGGACAATATCTGAAGCATTACTTCTTTCCTGTTCCACCATCGCCATCCCTTGAAGAATGACTGTGAGTTTAGTTTAGGTGTAGATTATTGTTAGATTAATTTCTTTCATGCTTTGTTTTGTTACTTGCTTCTGCTTTGTAGTGCAACTGTTCGTAGTAAAATAGAGTAGTTAGTTTGCTTTCTTGTTTTCCTTGGCATGTCTGGTGTTTTGAAATGCGGAAAGTAAAGTTACTACCATCTTTCATTCAACTAAAGCTTGTAAAGGCTGTTGCTGCATCCATGAAAGGGGACGAAGCTTTGCTGTAATGAAAAATGTTTAAATTTCATTGTCAAAGGCAGAATCCTTAAATGAGTTTTTGAAAGTCAAGTCTGAATGCTTCATGTCTCTAATGAGTGCTGAATGCTTGTTTCTAAGTTATCATTTGATTTTTAAAAATGTTTCTTACACCTAAGAAGTTGAATGCACTTTACCCACATTAAATTGTCTTGAGGGTATGACCAAGCCAAAGTTCACCCCTATTAACTTGTCTGATCTTCCCTTCACCTAGCTACTATGGTTCCCAATCTTCAAAATTGGAAAAAAAAGATAGAATTCAAACTTAAATTTTTTTCAAAAGATTTCTCAACATAAGAAGGTGATTCTGGTATCTCCATTGGGGCTATGAATGCCTAGTTAGCAGTGGAGCAAGGCCATGAGTGGAACCAAAGGTATCTCTATTGGGGCTATGAATGCATGGTTGACAACTAAACAATACCTTACCCTTCCATCCCATCAATCCCATTAAAATCCACATAAAATACAAAATGTATGCAAAATAAATGCCCATCAATAAGTTAATGCGAATGTTTACTTTGTATTGAGTTGGAAAACATCAGAGGGCAAAGGAAATGAATCACTTCATTCACACACGTTAACATCCTAAAAAGGTGTAGGTGTTGAGTATGTCAAGTGATGATAAAAAGCTCCCATTCAATTGCTTGTAAGTTGTACTAAGTTTTCTAGTATGTTTGTCAGATCTTGTTTGAAGAATAAAACTAGAGATCCTAGAGTTCTAAACACTTTGCAATGTTTTCCCTGTGGTAGTCGCCATTTGTTGTGTAACAAAATGCCCCATTCCCTTCATTGAATGTGGACCCTCAGAAACTTGTGAATTCACTTGATTAAATGCTTTGTGGTTTAGAAGATCAACGGAAAATTTCATATTTTTTACCTTTATTAGATGGTTTCCTCTCTATAAAAGTGCTTTCATGGGTGTGCGTAGTGTTTTCTTGTGTGCAGGACCTTGGAATCTAATGACTCTGTAACAGTTAACAATTCAAATTTGAGGCATGCAGTTTATTACGACATTGTGCAATGTGAATAATCTTTGTGTAGTTCCAAAAGTCATTGCGCAATCCCGAAACTCATCGTGCAATCTTAAATGGATTTCGCGGCATTATTGTGCCTTTGCGTGGCATGTTCCCCTTACTGTGTGATCCATCTCCACATTGGGCATCTTATAATTGGCTTTGTGCGCTCTGCGTGACCTTCATCAATTTTGAGTGCGTTTGCGCGACCTGTGGGACACCATGAGCTGTAAATGGCGAACCACGCTACACTAAAACAAAAGCAGGCGGACTAGGGTTTGCCTCATAAAGGATGTCTAAGTGATTGGATGGCTTACCTTAAGCTGTGATGTTGTGAAAAGGAAGAAAATAGAGATCTGTGGCCTGCAAACTATTGCAAACAGTATGTGGTGGCCTGCGCAATGAAGAAATGATACTTCAAGGCTTGGATCAAACATAATTTGCACCTTAGCCCTTTTCTTCCACCTTGAAGGCAATTTGAGCCTGCGTTCCTCACACATGGACCGTGAGTAAGTAAAAGCCATGTGAGTGCGCCCTTTATACCCTTTACGGTTGTGTGCAGTCGCAGTTATAGTTATCAAGTGTTTTTAAACACTTATTGTTATGGGATTGATCCCATATTCTTCAAGAACGGAGCATGTAGAGTACTTATGGAAAATAGACCTTGCATTATGGTGGAGCAAATATAGAGCTTCGTGGATTTAGTTTATCTTGAGGCTCGATGACTTAAATGTTAAAGGCAATTTGTGGAAGTTCGCAGGTGGCCGATCATTTTGACAAGTGTCAAGATCTCACAAACCCACACTTGAAAAAATTATAGGTTGAGAGCCATAGAAGCAAGAAAAACTTTGCGAAGAGCAGTTATACGGATTGATGATGCAGGTCAACAACTGACAGTCCTTTGCACCTCCGCATTTCGCAAAGGAAGTTGGAGTTTGAGAGCGCAAGATTGCGAAGTGCAGAATTTCAGACCTTTTTCGCGGTTCAACATTCCACGTCCAGCACCATTTTGAATACCACAGAGTTTCCTGAAGCCCGAAATTGACGATTTGCGATGGGTGGCGATGCTTGGTGGAGTTTCAACCAAGGTATAAGCATTGAGGCCTTCCATCTAAAAGATAACCCAAAATCTTTTATTTCGCGGAATATACACAGCCACAATGAACTAAATAGCCAAAGATTAATAACTGGAGATCAATCTGATGACACATGAGCAGGTTGTTGGGCCTAATTTCGAGGAGGAATGACAAATGTCACCATCTAAAGCTCCCAAGGCTTGTGGAGAGCGCAAGTGAATCAAAGAACAAATATGTGAACCACTTTGAGCCGCCATGTGTCACATAACTGCAACGAATTTGGGGAATAGATAGTTTTCCCCTAAACTTCAGTGTCGCATTTGACTTTCTCAAGGTCTTTTGAAAACTTTGATCATTGATTTCGGTGAGGCCGAATGGCTATAAATATCATTGTAAAAACATTTTAAGGAGGTTGAAACTAATGTTGAATACAAGCTTTATGCGGAAACGAAATTTATGCCTTGTTTCTTTCCTCATATTTTAAGCGACACATGGTCAGTACATAGGTAAAAGAACACATGATGCAATACTTAAGAGCCTTGGGTGAACCGGTACAAGTTGTGAACCAATGCTCTCAACTCATTCATCATAGGAAACAAGAGAAAGATTATACATATCATAATCATACGTGGGCTTTTGAAGACAAAGAGACTATGAAAAAAACATCTGTTTATAACACACAAAGGAAATTTGAAACTTGTTTAACAAATGACAAAGAAAAAGGAGAAGTGAATCAAACAAGCAATGAATTATATAGTCCTACGACAACACCACTAATATGGTCACCCGACCTCTATGTCAACAAATTAATGAACATGAAAAGAAGACTCGAGGACCCGGAAAGGAGGAAACATCATGAGGACAACAAGATGAAAGAAGCTATAGACTCCAACTGGCAGTTAGTAAGAGAGAATCAAATGCTCAGAGAACAAGTAAACAACTTACATAACAATATGAACAACAAACTGAGAGAGGCTATAGAATTTCACTGGCAGTTAGTAAGAGAATCAAATGCTCAGGGAACAAGTAAACAACTTACAAAATAATATGGAACAGGGGCAACAAGAGTTGGTGGTGATAAAATAAGCTTTAAATGAGCTAAAAATAGCAACATAAAATAAAACAAAAGTGAGTGAAGGAATGAACAAATGAAAGAGCCACAAATTGCAAATGCAGAAGTGTATGGGAGTCACTCGGGAAGTCATCTCGAAGGGAAAAAGTCTTGAGCTCAAAGAGTAAATGATTCGTCAGAGGATTGAAGGAGTGTAATAGAAAAACAAGTCAAAATGCAAATAAGAGAAGAACATGACAGGAAAGAGAGGGCTGTAAACATCATTATCAAGGGATTAAAAGATTACGGTGAGAATGAGAGCACCATCAAATTAGTAAGAGATTTTCTAGCAGATGAGCTACATTGGACATGCCCTATTCTTCAGGCAAATAGAATGGGAAAATGGTTTAGTAGAGGAAGGACAGACACGTAAGAATTATCATGAAAAATATGGAGAACAAAAACAAGATATTAAGGAACAAAGGATATCTGAGAGGGACACACATCTACCTAGATGAAGATTTAACCCCAAACAATAGGAAGAGAGGAGGAAAGAATGGGAAAAAGTAAAAGCAACAAGGGATGACGGGAAAGGGCATGGCTACAAAATGGGAAAGCTCAAATCAACCACAGAATGATACACAAAAAATATAGACTCGCAACCCCCCCCCCCCCCCCCACAAGAGCATTTGACCTTGCTAAGTTGGAATTGTAGAGGCTACCCTTGGAGAAGAGGTCCTTGGTTATAGGGCCCATATCAAAGGGAAATGACATTATTATTCTTACAGAAACACATGAACACGAACGCTGTAGAGTTCCAGATTTTGAAGGTTACAAGAAAGTCTCAGATTGGAATGAAAGAACCGAAAGCGACAAAGGTCATGGAGGGGCCATGGTGCTAATCAAAGAAACATGGGGTGGAATTATAATAATGGAGAAAGAGGACCCAAATAAATAGTATATATAGCTGAAAATAATAGAAAAAGAGTTAACAATTAGGCTCGCTCCTTGCTATTTCGCTCCGAGAGGCTCAAAAACATATAAAAAAAGAAGTTAGACAATGAAGATCCTTATGCATCTTTAAAAAGCGACATTTCAATTTTCAACACTTCAGGAGAAGTCTTGATCATAAGAGACTTTAATGCGCGGACAACAAACAACCAGGCTCTCAATCTGAGAAATGAAGAAGAAATACGAAATAATCCTTTATGGTTCAAAGAAGAAGAAGACTCGTGTTGGGCAAGGAACTCACAAGATGGGAAGGGGACAATCACATGTTATGGAGTAGAACTTTTGAGTTTACGTCGCTTATACGACATGGTTATTTGCAATGGAATGAGGGTATGGCCGAACTTAGGGAACATCACTTGTAAGACCTTCAACGGTCAAAGTGTTGTAGATTATGTTATTTGTTCACAAAGCTTTATCCCGAAATTGGTGATACTCGAAGTTGGGGATTTCCCTTTTGAAATAAGATCAGATCACAATCCAATATATGTAAAAATAAATATGCAAATAAACCATTAGAATAGAGGGCAAAACCACCACAAGAAAGGGAAAAAACCTATTCAAGGGAGAATCCTTATGACTCAAGAGAATCGAGAGCTCTTGAAAGCAACCCTTGAGCATCACTTCCAGCAACACTTCCAAGATCCAAAGAATACTTCAGTTGTGAACAACTGTCCAACAAATAAAAATATGCTGATTTCTACAATTCAAAAGGCTTTAA
The DNA here is from genome assembly GCA_019776745.2 of Taxus chinensis. Lineage (NCBI taxonomy): Eukaryota > Viridiplantae > Streptophyta > Pinopsida > Cupressales > Taxaceae > Taxus > Taxus chinensis. The sequence goes on from CM034153.1 coordinate 498,551,657, forward strand.
ATGCATGTAAAAGAAGCAAACCTAGGAATGGGAGGGCAAGTAGTTTTCCAGCAAATTCATGGTATGATGATGAATGCAAGGTAGCGAAGAGGACTCTGAGAAAATTTGGAATGACCAAAGAAAACAAAAAGGTTTATGAAAGCATTATTCAGTCTAAAAAAGGAAAGCTATGTGAACACAAGAAGAAAATAATTAATTTACCTTGGAAAGCATAATCCCAAAGGTTTTTGGAGGGAGTTACAACAAAAAAGAAAGAAAATAGAGAATAATATTACCAACACACATGCCAAGCTACTATATGAAAGAGTTCAAGATAAACCTCCGGTAATCAACACAACAACTAAGCTTTTTCTATGAAGAATATCATTCAAGGCATCAAGAATCTTGTAGGGGGTAAGGCACAAGACATTGACGGGCTGCGAGATGAATATTTAAAGTGGGGCTTGGAAACCCTCACACCACATATTAAACACACATTTAATGGTATCATTCAAAAAGGCTTTCCAGCAGATTGGACGACTAGTGTCATTATACCTCTATATAAAAGGTGGGGATATCAACAATCCATCCAATTATTAGACCATCATGGTGAACCCTCTTCTTGGAAAACTATTTGGTAGCATGGTAGAGTGCAAAATCAGCAGCTGGGCAGAAAAAGAGGGTAAAAGAGAAAAAGGACAAGCGGGTTTTAGGTTGAAAGACTCCACTATCGATCATTGCATTACCCTTAGAAACTTGGTGGAAAAATATGGGATAATCAGGGAGAGGAAGCTTTTTGTTGCTTTGTTGACTTCAAGAAAGCATTCGACACGGTCCCTAGAGGTAAACTTTGGAGCAGAATGGAGGAGCTTGGTATTCTAGACGAGTATAGAGCAACAATACATAGGCTTTATGAGCAAGTTAGGGCCAAAATCAGAACAAGTGAGGGTATGTTAGAATGCTTTGGAAGTGACATTGGAGTCAAACAAGGCCGCCTTTTATCTCCAACCTTGTTTGGTCTCTACATTGATAAACTAGAGGAGTGGATTGATAACGCTGGTGGAGGAGGCATCCATCTAGCTAGCTATGTTATAAAGCTCCTTCTATACACAGATGATCTTATTCTAATTGGAAAAACAACCCAAAGTTTGAGATAACATCTGAAAGCTCTAGATCTTTTTTGCCAAGAGGTGAGAATGCAAGTGAATACTAGCAAGACAAAAATCATGATCTTTTCTCTACGGAGAAAATAGAAGCAATATGAGTTTCTTTTTGAAGGAGACACATTAGAAATAGTGGAACAATACAAATATTGGTCTTGACTTTCACAATAAAAGCTTAGTTGGGAGACATGCAGGGAAAAAAAATCCAAGGGGGATGGAAGGCCTTATACTCATTACAGAATAGGTGCAGGAATGCATAATTATGGGATTGGAAAACCAAAAATACCTTGTTTGGCCTGCTAGTCACACCAGTGATTCTATATGGGTGTGAAGTTTGGGGAAGCAAATTTTTTGACTTAAACTGGAGACAAATAGAGAGGGTCCAAAAGCACTTAATAACTAGTAGCCTCAAATTTAAACCCTCAGTCCCATGCGAGATTCTTTTGGCCGAATCTAGTACCTTTCCATTGGAAGCATCGACAATGATTCAAACTCTAAGTTATTTTAAAAAGATACAAGGAATGGAGAATCATCGATGGCCCAAAATAGTAGCTAAAGAAGAACTAAGTAGAAGGAAAAGCATGTGGATGAAGCAAAACAACAACTGGATGAGTAAATGGGACATCAACATGCAAGAATGTCCAAATACCAATGAGGAAATAAAAAAGTATGTGAAAGAGAAAGTCAGGACAACCATGTGGACAAGGCAAATAGATGGAAGAAAGCATACTACATCAATCATTTTAAACCCACTTGGGAGCATGAAGAAAAGGCATACATAGGAGCGAAAATTAAATGGAAAGCAAAGATGTTAATTTCACAACTAAGAACCAGCTCACATCATCTTAGATGTGAAACTGGTAGGTGGACAATACCCAAAGAAGAATGACAAACAAGAACCTTTTTATTTTGTGTCAAGGGGGTAGTGGAGACAGAATGACACTTCATTATTGAATGTGTAGCTTATAATGACATTCAGAGCAACTACAGGGACATTTTAAGCGTTGTCAAGTTAACAGGCTTGTTTCAAGAGGAAAGGCTAACCAAAATATCAATTTTTTTAATCAAGATACATAGTAGAAGAGTTGACATCGAGAAAGGAGTTAATTTTTTGCAATATGAGCAGGCGACCTCTGTGATTTGATGTTTTGTTTTTATCTGGACAGATTCTTTGTGTAACTCTTGGTCCCATAGACTGTTTGGTCTTATGGACGTTATTAAAATCCTTCATTCATTCATTCAATTGTTAGTGCTCTCTTGTTTTGATTTAAAATGAACTAGGCTAGTTAGTGTATTAAGTTAGATTGAGCAAATGCTAATGTAGCTAATTGTCTTAATTTTGTAGCCAAACAAGTAGTTGTGGAGATAAGTAAATTAGTAATTTGCCATCGCTGTAAATCAAACGGTTGCATATTTGTGAAAATCCAAGGTTCACATAAAATTGTTCCTCAGACTCTCTCCTTTGCCCATTTTAGTTTGTGCATCAACTATATTGCTCTAGGTAATGGTGAAATCACAACAAAGTTCACATGAGGTTATTCACGGTGAAGCATAGTAGTAGAATATGAAAATCTCTTTTCAGCCTTACCTTCTCTCTTTCTCTGGTTTATTTTGATACTATTCCATTTTGATTTTCTTTGAGATTCATTGAAAAATACAAGTCATTTGAGGTGATGTAACCATCTCAGTTGGCTAGGTAAATGCAAATATTCCTTTCTAACATGGCGACTTTTGCATCGCTTTGCTGAGTCTATTCACAATAGACTACGTAGAAGATTCCAAAGATGGAACCCATGCCTTGGGTCCCCATTCTGAGGAGGTCCTGAAATGAGAGGGGTAAAACCTTTCAATCCTTTGGTGCTTGGTTTGTGCTCAAATTCCCTTGATTACAAAACTCTAATTAGCAGTTCCCAATCATGGGGACCACACACCCTTATACACACACTTAAGACAAGCCGATGAACAATCTCCTCACTTCTATCCTTAGTTGGAGGCACATCCTCCTTTTATCCCTTCCCTTCCTACCTCTATGGATGAAATTTATCAAGGGGTTCTTTCTCGAATCTTCGTGAGGGTGGAAGAGACTATGTTAGCAACATGCAATGAGATATGCCAGAAAATCGCAGAGGTGCTTCAAGACGTTGAGACACTATGATCTGTACACGATATGATAATCAGGGACAAGTTTACGATGTGATAGAGGATGTTTGTTGTTTTATTGCACCTCCTCTATGAGTTTTTTGTTTACTTGTACATACTTTCAAACCGTGAGATTATTAATATCATTTATTACCTAATTTTGCTACCTTGCTTTTTACAACCTTGCTCTTGCGTACCTCTGGGCATTGTGCTCTTTGTGAGGTACTTTGGTAATTTATTTTTACAATCTATTTTTATAATCTCCCCTTGGGTATATCCTTCCATTCTCTTCCTTACGAGCTACTTTGGTAATTTATTTTTACAACATTTTTTGATTGAGTGCATCCAAAGATTGTTCTCTTTACTAGCTATATTGGTAATTTATTGCCTTTTTACAACCTTCTTTACTACCTCCCTCTTTGGTTTATATGATCTTTGACATTTTTTTTGAGCACATTGGTAACTTACTACCTTTTTACAAAATTTCCCCCGTGGGTTTATATGGCCATTGTACTCTTCCAAGCTACTTTTCTAATTTATTAATTTTTACCAATATTATTTCTTGGGATTCTTCCACCATTTGCTTGTTCTTAGGATCTTTGGTATGATTTTATCACATTTATGGCACTTTTTCACTCTTGGAACTTACCATTATCAATGCTTGTGTTGGACCTATTATCAGTTTACACTCCAATCTTATGACATTTCTAGTGATCTACCACTATTTACATTACTTTGTTCATATCTTTCAACCTTCATTCCCTGTGAAGCAAAACTCTCTCGGTGGTCAATAACTAGCTTTATCCTTCATTCTACCACTCTCCCGTACATTTTCACTTTTTTGGCTCCATCTCTCACTTGAGGCACACTCATGTCGGAGATGAGATCACACACTATCCTTAGGGTAGATCTTGAGGTTCCTGAGGATCCTAGTTGTAGGTTTTTCTCTATAGCGGTAAAGTGCAATCTGTCACGCCCACAAAATTTGGCACACAAATACAACAATAAAAATATTAGTTTTTTTTTTTTTAAAAATTTCATTAATTCTTACACGACATCACATGGGATCACTTGAGATAACTCACATCGCATGAGACATTTGCACAAGCATGAACTCACATATAACATAACGAGGAAGGAATAACACCACGAATAAAAATGACACACATACACTTTGCCAATCCTACCTAAGAGGCTTATAATAGGGAGAGGTCATCATTGCAACTACCCCTTATCTCTCGAAGAAGGAATCATGATTAGCCTTTGGTTTCTCCAAAGTATACACCCACATCAACTTCGACTGGCCCCTTATCCCTCCATTATGACATGCACTTATCCCTCCACTAAGACTAGCCACGAATTCCCTTGGTTCCTCTAAAACAAAACACACACTTTCCCTTATTCCTCCCTTCACTAGCTACACCTTATTCCTACAATAAACAATGATGAAACCTCATCCCAACAAGAATAAAACATAACCACAGGGAACATATGATGCACATCAAACCACAATTTCCAAATAATCAAGTACAAACAATGATCCAACTATAATTTAAACTTATGAATGGGCACTTCCCACGACACAACACTTTTATGGTTACATATTTATTACAATCATGTTTCAATAATTAATCGTAAGGATTTGAACAACACTTAACGTGTGAACATATATTCCTTTTTTTAGACTAAATTTCCTTCATATCATTTAACATTTAACTTAGAATGGTTTTTATTTAATTTGGTCTGTATATCTTATTGCAACTAACTTCTATAACTCAATTGTTAATAAGGACATTTAAACACAAATAAGGCTAGTAGTTATTGTCCTAAGGATTTGTCACTAAGGAGCATGTTTACTTGATTTAGCATTATGCTTTCATTACACAATATGAACTAGTATGAGATCAAGAGGGAAGAAGTCTATAGTTTAAATGATTAAAGTTCAAGATTTACCCCCATTTTTCCTATACCTTAGTGGTTGGTTGGGTTCACGAAAAAAGTCGATAAGCGTACATGTTTTATGGTACCCTGAATTTGGAACCTTATTTCCATTAAACTTGGAGGTGCCATCGCATGTAAGGAGCTAGGCTCATCCTAAAATTTATGTTTTCTACGTTATGAAGGTGATCACACAAGAAGGGTAAATCATACAAGAATTTTACTCTAAGGTTGACCTTTTTACTAGGTTCCTTTCTTACAATTTTTAGGTAATTAGAACAACGCACAAGAGGTTCATTAATTATTTTCTTAATTAGGTTTCTAAGACGTAGATTACCCAAATACTATAGTATATTGATGTTCATGTTATTTTAGATCCTTGGATTATAATTATAGCCTTGTTGTATGAATGGTAACACTTATATAATTTAGGGACGTATTTAACATTTTGGACCTTAGCTAATATAATAACAATAAAACCTATTTTGCATTACTTAATTAGATACAATCAATAAGTTACTATTTTCTAAGTTGCAAATAATTCGTTATAAGGTTTAACCATTATAAATTTTAATGGGCAATTTAATAATAATTTGACTTACAATTTCTATCCATTTTATTTACATTTCCTAATTTAACTTATTAAAACACTACCATATTTGAGTTCCATATATCATTACTATGAAATCTTAATCAACTTAGGCATCATTACAATATTTAAACTTACTTATACCATTGCTATGGGATTATATTAGTCTAATAGTCTAAGCAAGTCAGCTCAAGGACAAACCAAGTGGGTAAGCGTAGTACAAAAGTAAGATTTAATTTGGGTCTTAGGATTAAATATAATTCCACTGTTAGATCTAAGTTTCTTTAAAAAAACCCTAAAACTCATTCCTATGGCTATCTAAGCCATTTTACCTTCTCCTTATTTCATTTTTACATATTTTTCCTTCTTGTTTTGCAGGTTTGAAGAGTGGAGTTCTCATGGAATCATCCAAACTATTTGTTTTGTTAACATAATTTCTCTTCTCTGTTGTATCCCATATTGATCTATATAAAGCATTGATCACTATTGTCTTACTCCATTCATTTTTAAAATTATTTATTAATTTATCTCGTTCAATTTGTTTAATTTATATGCAAAAATCCTCTTATTTTATTTGTTTGAGAAAAATATAAACTTAGAATAACAAAACCCTGGATATGAAAATATACCTATGTCAAATATGTATATCTGTAAAATTATAGTTTTCAACACGCTACATTTAAATCATGATATCTTCAAAACTACGATTTGGGTTTTTCTTAAAATTTGACAGTGTAATAATAACATATTAATTTAAAAACCCATTAAATTATTTTGGATTTCAATCTTTAGAAAAAATGTTATGACCAATTTAGTGGTAGTGTCTAATTCAGTTTTGTTTTTCTTCTATTTTTGACACCGTGTATAAAAATCACAATATTGTCAAACCTATGATCTGGTTTTTTTTAAAAATTTTGACAGTAGGATAATAACATATTCATCTAAAAATCCATTAAAATTGTTTGAGTTTAAATTTGTATAAACAAAGTTATGACACATTTAGTTGTCGTGTCTAATTCATTTTTTTTCAAAGCCCTATATAAAAATCATGATATCTTCATAAAAACGATCTAGTTTTTTCTTTAATTTTTCCAGTATGATAATAACATACTATTATAAAAACCCATTAAATATGTTTGGATTTAAATTTGTAGAAACAAAGTTATATCTAATGCTTATAATATTTAAATTTTATATATTTTTCAAACGATAGGTTTATAACATGTGTAAATTTCAAACTCTTAGTTAGTTTTATTATTAAAAACTCATAGCTAAATTATCAACTATTAAATTGTCACAACTTATAATGATGCATTTCAATAATTAGTTACAATCCAAGTGAAGTATTTTAAATTTTTTATTTATATGAGCTACAATGACAATCACTTACGCAAATAACCCTTTCAAGAAAGTAAAAGAGAGATTACCATACAAAATTTCCAAACAAGTCTTTACATTTTTTTGTTACCATTCAAGTAGGAATGAAAAAATGCCACCATCTACAATATACATTCACTTTTTTATTTTGAAATCAAGTTTACATTTCTACACAAAAATCAACTTATCTAGTTATGCTTTCCTTCATGTTAATACACATATTTTGCACATTTCACGTTAACATTGCTTGTTACTTTCAAAACAATTCCTCTTCATCATTTAAGTAGAATTTAAACAATACAATGCTTCACAATGATTGCAACAATAAAAAAATATTTACAATATGAATTATAAGTTTTCCAAGATAGATCCTTCGTTCGGTTTAAGGAATTCTTTAACCAAAAAGAGATGGGAGCAACACTCACCACCCAACCAAAATTCAATGGAAAGAGGGTTACCTTTTCCATTGACCTCCGAGCCCCAAAAAGGAAGGAATAACATATGTTAACCCACAATGAGCACAACAAGACAACTAAAAACAACCAAGTTTAACATAAGCAATAAAAAATACAATAAAGTTTTAAGGACCTACTTTGGAGGCATCTTGTCCTCTTAAACAAACTCTCCAAACCAAGCAAAACTCTTCAAGTCCTCTTTCCAAGCTCTCCCAAATCCAACAACAAATAAGAAATCACAAAAGCAACCAGGAAAACACCAAAACATAAACCATGGAATCCCCCTTTTCCTTCTCCAAGCTCTCTTATTTATAGATTTTTGAGAGACAAGGTGAGGTGGAGTCCACATAAGATTGCCAACAAAGAAAGCTCATGTGCATTTCAAAATGATAGGTGCACACAAGCCAAGCCCCATAAATAAAATGTAAGAGGAGTAAAAGAAAATCTTTTCAAAATCATTCACATATCTGGAGGTTCATTAAAATTTCATCATCTCAAAACGGTTCATCTTATCAAAGTAAAAAAGTAAGACTCATAATAAAAACATGAAGTGAAAAGGAAGAAAAATCTCTTCAAAAACAAAGATAAGGACAAATTTAGTCTTTCAAAAATCTACCTACCCAATAAGTAATTTTGGGAGTGTGGGACAAGGTAACCCTCTCTCACACAGTTCCCAAAATTGCTTCAAAGGCCAAATCCAAGTTTTTAAGATCAAAATCAACTTAAATGCTCAAGCTCAAGGACAAATTCATAATAAATATGATTTCAATCAATCAAAATGACATTAATTTAAAAACAATAAATTAAAATCATAAGCTTAACATATTAGGTTAAGATATTAACTTAAAATCATAAAATCAAAATAAGTTAAACTAAGAAAATATTTAATTAAAAATCACATGGGTTACTCAAATAAAAAGGGAGGAACTCCTATTTCACTAAATCTAGACATATTCCACTGAATCTGGACTCCATAATTACAAGTATTGGAAGAAATCCATCTCCATTTTTGTGTATATTGGATTCCATTTTTGGCTATACTTGATTCCATTATTACTATTATTGGATTCCATTAGTAGCAATATTGGATTCCAATATTGTCATTATTGGACTTATTCAAGTTCTAATTTCACTCTTATTGGATTTCAATTTTCCTTTTATTGGACTCCAATTTCGTTATTACTGTATTCCAATAACGTAATTAACCACTAACGGAATCCAATTTTTATATCCCGATTTTTAGATTTCAGTTTTGCTATTTTAGGATTTATATTTTGTTATTATTTGATTCTCCCACATAAGCCTCGCAGCCGCCAAATTACATAAGCCAAGTGTTTGCTAACTTACATAAGCCAAGCGACCGCTAACTTCAAGATAGTGTGTAAGTGATTATTGTCATTTATTCCACATATCAATCTTAACATTATCATACATATACGACTATTTATGCACACCTTATTCAATTAAATAAACGTTGATGTTGAAAATCCTATCCTTGAACATCTTTGAATGGTGTTAAATTTAACGGCTATTTAAATGTTTTTCGTCATTTTAGACGTAACATACTTTCAAATATTTTATAGAACTAACACGTGTGACTCACATGTTTAAAAGGTGATCGTCAATTTTTATATACATTCATATAAAAAATTTATTCGTATATATAGTTAAAAAAAATGCAATTGTCATTTATAAAATTTGTAAGTAGTGTATAAGTGCGAGTGATCGCACTTACACGTGTGATTGGTCACACGTTTAAGTGTGAGCCTCGAGTCGCATTTCTCTCGACTCACACATTTAAGTGCGAGTCTCAACTCTCCTTACTAATTGCTAGTCTTGACTCACACTTCTAAATGCGAGTCTTGATTCGCACAGCCATGTGCGATAACTCACTTGTCAAACAATTTTTGGGTAACGGTAATTTTTCAACACTGCCCTTTAAAAATACAAAACAATGTTTATTTATACTAATTATTATGTATAAATTTCATTATTTTTAATATATATTGATGTAAATTTTCATAATTTATATATAAATCTATATTAATGAATGACTGTTAAATATTAAATATGCAATTCACGTGTGACGTTTATTATAAATATTTACAAGCATTTTACGGCTATAATCAACAAAAACGTCTAAACATGCATAAAGAGTCGCACGTCGAAGTGCAAGCACAAGAATTAAGGGATTTATTTTATCTGAATTATATAAGGGATTTTATTTACAATACAAAAATTATAATATTTAGTTCTTACATTAATTCTTTACAATACCAAATGCAACATTGATGATTTTGTAAGGCAAAGTGCTAATTAATGTTACATTTGCCTCAACATTAATTAGCCATTAAAATGACCTATGTAAAATTCACCATTTAAAAGTACACACATCATTCAAAATATGTGCGCCTTTTGGAGCATGCAAATGTTGTCATCCATTAATTAGCCATTTAATGAAAAGCAATGTAAAATCATACACGTGCCCTCTTAAATTCTCGCTCCAATGAAATTGGCGATTGGATTTTTCAGTTACATATCACTATAAATAGATAATTTTTGAGTTAATATTTTAACATTTTCTTTTCTATTCTCTTCATCAATGCGTAAGCGAGACACTTTATTCATCAATAGAAAAATCTCACTAGGGAAAGCGTCAAAATTTCTGTGCTCAATTTCTGGAAACGTTTTGATTTCCTCTCCGTCCCAAAATTGGTATGCGTTCTCACCTTTAGCCCCTCCAAAATTACGAAATTCTGTTAATGTAAAATTTTCCATAGCTGATTAGGGCTTATATCCATGTAGGGATTTTGTAGATAATTAAACAGAAGCAAGTTTTTTATTTAATATTTTGTAGAAGGTAGTTTTGTTTATCAAATATATAATTTTGTAATATAGTAAACATTTGTTAGAGTAGTGAAAGAGGACAGAATGGAGAACATTTTGATAGATAAATGACGCAGATTAATTCGTAATAACATGAGAGAAAAATTGGTAGAATTTTAAAAAACCCATAACAACTGCCAAGAACTTGTTCTGTTGTGTTTTAGGAAAGAAGCCTAGTGGTATGGATGGTGGCTCCATTTGCGCAGTAAAAAAATGAATATAAGAATCGATTTATGGTCATGGTGGTGCACATGAATTGATGAGCATATATATTTGATAAAATTGATATTATTTTGTTGGCCTTATTGTTGTCCACAAATAGTCCTCTGTTGCACATACTCAACAAAATTCATTGGCTACGACGTCGTTGACATTGTCAATGAAAACATTTTAGAATATATTCATTTTAAGAATGAGTTTCCGTTCAATGTGTTGGTGTTGGATTACAGTGACGTATTTGCGAAAAAATATGGTAATGCAAGAGTAAGAGAACCAAACAGATTTTGGAGAACAAAAAAACAAATATAGATTTGTGAAAGGAGAGTTCGAGGAACAAGGAAATTGTAAGATGTTGCTTATTATCTTTAATAGAAGCATCACTGCTGCTACTGTGGAAGCAACAACTATCCTCAAAACTATTAAAAAAATGTAAATTTGCTCTGTTTGGGTCTTGCCTATGTGGCTTTTTAAATTTTATTGCCTAAAGGATTTCTCTCTTCTATGCTTCAATGCCATTATTTTCCTTAAGGGCCCTTTTGTAAAAGGATGCGGGTCCTTTCAAAACCCCCATATTCACCCTTTTACAAAAAAATGGACATAGTAGTTGTACATCGAAATATGTTGTTGTGGCATAACCTAGCTAACTTTATGATGACAATATTTTATTTTATTATGTTGAATCCTATCTTTCGATAATATCCAAATACTATGGTGTCATATAAGCTAGCGGACGCTAAGCTAAAAATATTATTCTTTGACTTGTTAACTGCTAGCGATCTATAAGCTCAAAATATTATATTGTCGAAGTATTAGGTTACCTTAGTGGGCGCTAAGCTCAAAACATCTTACTTTATTAGCTTCTGTCTCATGCAGAAATTCTATACCTTTCATTCACACAATTAATTTCTCCTCAATCCACCAATCAAAATAAAAAATTCTATAACTTTTGAACTTTCTAATGTTTATATTTATTTAAATAATTTTTTAATCTACAAAACTTATTTATATTTTGTTTTATTTGCTAGTTAGTACTAATTTGACAAATATGAGGCCTTGTTGCGACATTGATTTATTCTATTGAATAAAAATCATAATTCTAAGAAAGATATTTTTCCAATCTTTAAATAAGATATGAGATTTAGAAAAAAAAATATTAATAGAATATTCACTGCATTTAATGTTTATCCAAAAAGGAAGATGTATTTGCATCCTTAGACAAATGGCACATCCAAAATAGTACACTATTAATAAAATTTATTTAACAAATCACATTATAAACATTTCTAAATTAAATCTCATCCCACTCCGGATATATTCTTTACTATTTTGTTTTTGCTAGTCAAAAACTTTAATCTTTGCTTTATCCCTATTTGCAAAAAAGTGAGATTTGTAAGTTAAATTTTATAAAAGACAATTTTTTTCTATGTTTGTATTAAATTTTTTAACAATAATTTTTTTTATATGGATTATATTGTGTTAAAGACAAGAAAAATAATACTATTATTAGTTACTGCTATTGTTATAAATATTTTAATTGATTTATTTCGGCTATTCCATTTAATAGAAAACTTTTATCTTTAGGTAGACATGTTCAACTTGTAAAATCATGGTGGGTTTTTTTAATTGTACCTAAAAAATATAGCATATTACATATTTCAAAATGCCACTTATATTGCTATAAAATTTCAAGCATAATATGATTCTAAGCCGCTCTATGTTTTTCCAAAGAATTATATATTTGATACATAATTTTATTTTTTGTTTTGTTTTCTATTTGAATTTTAATGTGGGTATTTACAATATGTGCAACATTTAAATTGGTTATATACTATATATATATTATGCATTCAAAATCATTACATAGGGACATTCTATTTTTTAGCATTATGTGGATGTCAACATACTGTATGTGTAAGATGAAGAACAAGGATAGAAGCCTGGTAATTTTATTAATAATGAATCAAATCAAACTTACAATGAAGTGCTGCAATTCTTATAGGAATTGTACGGTTAAATACAAACATAGAAATATGTTGCACATGTTCAGCAATAAACTTATTTACATAAGATTCCAAAAGTATATTCGGGAAGCAAGTATAACAAACATGTAGTTGCAGCAATAATGCAACAAATAAACAATACAAAATAATATGGTTATTAAAACATAACCATATAACAAATAATGTCATGTAACTAATTAATAATGTAAAATTATTATTTATCCTAACATTCCCCCCCTTAATTTTGCATTGCCTCAAGGGATGAAGAGAGAAATTCTCTGAACAACTTGAAATTTTCACGTGTAAGTGACTTGGTGAAGATATCTACTCGTTGTTCAACAGTTGGAAAAAAATGAAGCTGTATATTTTTTTTCAAGACATGCTCGTGTATGAAATGTACTTGTACCTCAATGTGCTTTTTTCTTTCATGAAAAATTAGATTGTGAACAAGTTTGAGAATACCTTCATTGTCTACATACAAGGTGGTTGGTTTGTCCTGTGGTATTCCAAGTCCTTCAAGTATGCGACGTAGCCATATCGCTTCATAGACAGCTTCACTTGTAGAACGATATTCAGCTTCTGTGGAAGAGTGAGAAACAAAGTGTTGTTTCTTGCTTTGATATTGGTCCAGATCCCATAAAGAACGCAAACCCTGAAGTGGATTTTCTATCATCAATGTTTCCTGCATGATCTGAATCCGAATATCCAGACAAGAAGAAATTATCTTTCTTCTTGTATTCTAGACCAAGATCCATTGTTCCCTTGAGATATCTTAAGATCCGCCTTGCTAACTTCCAATGAAAAACTTTGGGTTCATGCATGAAACTAGAAAGATAGCTCACTGCAAAGCTGATATATGGTCTAGTGTAGGTCAGGTAAATGAGACTCCCAATCAACTGCCAATAGAGAGTGGCTTTTGCCGCAAGAGATGGATCTGAACGAGATAACTGTAATCTGTTCTCCAGAGGTGTAGCAATAGGTATGCAATCCATCATCCTAAATTTCTCGAGAATTGTCTTAGTATATTTTAACTAAGAAACAAAGATGTGATTCTCTTTCTGCCATACTTCCAATCCAAGACAATAATGCATCAACCCAAGATCTGTCATGTCAAACGATCGGTTAAGATCTTTCTTCGTTGCATCAATCATCCTTACTGAATTATTAGTGATGACTAGATCGTCAACATAAACAACAACAATCACAATCTCCCCCCTTGCTTTTTGAGGTAGAGATTGGGATCGTATGGATTTCTAACAAATCCATGTTGTACGAGATGCTCATCAATTTTGATGTACCAAGCTCGGGGTGCCTGTTTAAGGCCTGTTATCCAGAATAAGCCCCTTGCTTATTTTGAATTTCTTTCATTCCTTTCTTCCTTGTGTATTAGTCAATTTTTTTCACTTTTTAGGCACTCAAAATTATCTGGAAATGGCTTCATCAGATAGAGAATTTTCTCACCTTTCCAGAAAGGTAAAATTTTCCTTCTAACTCCTTGTATTTTGCAAGTTATGGCTCAGTGGAGTTTTTGAGGGAAATTTTCCTTGGGAAGGTCCGCAACCAATCCAGAATGTGCCACGTGGCGGTGGAATGGCAGGTCAGCGGAGGTAAGTTAACAAAATTTTGAAAAGGAAGTTGGTGGGTGCACAAAAAGAAATTTTTTGGCGCAAAGGAAAAAAATGAAGGCCTGCAGCAAATCGGTTAGTGCACATCACGTGTCCATGAGGCCGAGGTTGGAGTCACAGGGGCAAAGTGAATTTGGGTTTTTCGCCAAAATAGTAGTCCAGGGTGCAATAGGAGAGTCAATTGGCCTAGCAGGCCAATGCCAAGGAGGAAAGAAAAATTTGGTTTTTTTCCAAAATCCCCGGGGACTAAAGGAAATTGTGCCCACTACGCGTCCTGTTCGCGGTCCATGGAGGTAGCAGGGGGTGACAGCACGGGGGAATTTGACAATTTTGCCAAAGTGTTGCAAATGGTGCAAAAGAAAATTTGTTCCCGCGGGCCCGTAGAGAAGAGAAATTTGTTTTAGGCCCATGCCAAATCAAAGGATGACATGTGGCATCGGAGCAGCGGGGTGCGGGGGGATTTTGGAAATTTTTCCAAAATTCAAAAAGGCGTAGAATGGTCATTTGAACCCGCAGTGACCAATCAAAATGTGACCACATGGCATCAGAGCATGTGGGGGGCAGGAGATTTTTGGGGAATTTTTCCCAAATTCAAAAAAGGGGAAATTTTTTGGGTTTCGGCCCGCCGACCTAATTTTTGCCCCAATTTTTCCCTAAATCTTTAGAGGGGCATATCTTTCGATCCAAAGATCGGTTTTTTATCTTTTTTGGTGTCATTGGAAATCTATTGAAATCCTCTACATGATGGAATCTTCAATTTTGTTTTTTGGTGGAATTTAATAAGAGAAAAATGAGAAAACACCTCTGGCATGAGAAAAAGAGTAGAACCAACATTCAACCACCATTTTTAATGTAGTTTGGCTTCGATTCTTCTCCAGCATGGTTGAAAATCTTGGGGAATGAACTTTTAAGGGTACCCATTCTATTTTGATGGATTTGGTCAGTGGTTGAATCATTCATTTCATTTTTCCCATGTTTCTCCTTCCTGAACTCAGGTTTTCATTGTTAAAAGCCAAATTAGGCTCATTTGTAAAAGGTTGGACATTTTTTTATGATCTGCAGGCTCCCTTCTTTCACCCTGGCAAGTGGATTTGTGGAATATCAGACCTTTTATAGGACTGTAACATGATTTCTACCTCCTTGCTATTGTAATGCACTGTATTTAAAAAATGGAAATGATAATTCAAGCTCTGTGAATGAGTTTTCAATCCTTTCTTGTGTTGTTTGCTCTATCCTGATCTTTCATTAAAATTTTAGCAATTTGTGCATGATTTGTGTTGCCTTTTTTTAATCTGTGTCAATTTGTAGAAATAGATGTTCACCACTCCTTTGGTGTATCACCTTGTTAGTTTAGTTTTATCTTCTTTTCTCTCTTCTATCCTTGTCTCCTTAGTAGAATTAGAGTATGATTTCGAGTTAAACCTCTAAAAATTTCATGCATACATATGATCAGAGGAGTAGAGGAACCAACCTTTAATCTGGAGAGTTTTTTCCCATTTTTACAAGTCCCACACTTAGGGAAAAGATTCCATGTTGTGCAATCACACTGGATTCCCATTATCAAACTAGAAATATGAGAAAACATCCAGTGGTGCTGTGAATTTGCACTAACAAGTTTTGGCACACCCAGGGTGGGACCTTAGAGGTCTTCATCTTCATTATAACAAAGTTGATGTGCATTTGTTGTAAGTTTCTTGCTTAAAAGAGCCCTGATTTGCACATCTGGCGACTCCAAGATTAAATCAACGAGATAAATGAACTGGTTTTAGTAGTCCAAGTCTGAAGATTCGTGAGAAGGATCCAAAAAAGGTCAAGGGCCAGAGAAGAGGGATTGTCTGAACATCTGCAGTTATCCCCAGGAAGAAGAGAGAGGGGAAGAATAATTCAAAGGTCTCCATCTCCACCAAACAGAACTCTATCAACTCCTCCACCTGGTAGACCTTTCACCCAATCAACAAGGGTTCTCAGCCCAATCAGAATGGCACAATGCAACAACCCTTATGTCAACTTCACTGGTCAGTCCATCCCACTTGATCTCTCAATGCTACAAAACCTAGTTATAGTTGCAGCATTGAAGAAAATTCCATACTTTACTAGGGAAAATCAGACCACTCCTGGTGATCATGTCAAAGACATTGCTAATGTTTGTGCAATCCATGAGATTTCCAAAATTGGAACCAGTTGTGATACAAATTGGGGATCAAATGGGACACAATGGCATCTTCATTTAAAGGGAAAGCCTTGCAATGGTTCAACAAGTCTGATCAGCTGGGGCAATATTCAGCTCATATCCAAAAATTGGAACTAGTTGGCCAACATAGCTCTCTATGAGTAGTTTGGAGATTTAAAGGGAGATATGTTAATGTCTCTATTGGAACAACTGACAACTGCATTAGAGATCTACCCCAACTGAGCATGTTTAATTCAAAATTCAATTTCATGCCCTTATTTCTGTAGAAAGGACATGGGATAGAATCCCAGTGACAATAAGGCCAACAGCTGAAGGTGCAAACTTTCTTCATACTATGCCTCAAATGAACTTTAAATTCTGATAATTTCTATGTTAATCCAATCCATGGGTTATCCAGGTGTAAATATACCTACAGCTTATAGCATTGCCACTAGGCTGAGAATTGTTTGATCCAAGCTGGTAAACTGGCTCCTAGGCCTCCCATGCCTACTTATATCTAAACTTGGAACTATCCCAAGCACTATGAAGTCAAGCAGCCTACTTCCTAAAGCTCCTATTACCACCACTAAAGAATCAAGAGTTCAAATGAAACTTCTACTTCATGAACCTCTAGTGCCTTAAATGCTTCAATTCAAGAAGTCTATGAAAAAATTACAAAATTTAGGCAATGAGTTGGTTACCACTCAAGAAACAAACTAGGAAGCAAGCCCAAAGTTTTAGACAACACTGCTTATTAGTCTCAAGCTTAGCCTACATAGGCAATGCATAGTCAAGCCTAGATAGGTATCAAACCCTATACTAGTCTTTGTGACAATCAATTGTTAATCAAGTTAAAGGCCTCATGCTACCAAATATGACCATTTCAAGCCCTATAACCCCAATAGGGTGTGGGACCTCTGAGGATTCTGAAAGCATCTTCCAGTGCCTAGTGAAAGAATAACCATAGCTCAAGAGGCTTATGCAGTTGGTGTTTCCTTTGATGTAATGGAAGTATCAAGGAAGATAAAGTGTAGCTAAACATTCATGTGATTGTAATGGCCATCTTTGAACCAAGACTTTGATGGTAAGACGGCAACTGGTGTTGAGAGTGAGGTAAGTCAAGAAACAATTTCTTGCAATAAGGAAGTTGAGTTCTCAGTCAAAATCAGGAGAAGTTAGAACAATAGTATGGTGATCAAGTGGTACAGTTGAGAACCAAAAAACTACCAAAAGGACTTGTCACTTTGGAGTCCATCTTTAACCCTAATGATTAATTTAGGAAAGAGAAAGAAAACATCCAAGTCAAGGGAGAAGATTTAGTGCCCATCTCGGTGGGAGAAGGAAAATCACTTCAAATTGATAAAGTTGTAACCAAGCAAGAAAGGTATGAGTTCATGCAACTTTTCCAAGAGTTCCCATGGATATATTTTCTTGGAGCTATGAGGACTTGAGGGGTTTCAATCCCAAGCTAGCTCAACAAACAATTTAATTAGATCCAAGTGCTAAAATCATCAGGCAAAAACAAAGACCGGTCAATCCACACATGGAGCCTCTCATGAAGAAGGGATTGAATAAGTTAATAGAGGCAAGTATCATATTTCCCATCAAGCATTCAAGCTGGATTACAAACTTGCTTCCAGTTAGAAAGAAAAGTGGAGATATCAGATTGTGTGTAGACTTTAGAGATTTGAATAGAGCATCCCTCAAGGATCATTACCCACTTCCTTCTATGGAGCAAATTTTGCAAGTTGTTGTTGGCTCTGAGAGGTTTTCATTGCTAGATGGTTATTCAAGGTATAATTAGATCATGGTAAAGGAGGATGATCAGTTCAAAACAACCTTCACCACCAAATGGGGAACCTATGCATATAGGAAAATGCCATTTGACTTGTCTAATGCTGGAGCTACCTTATAAAGGGAAATGGATATGGCATTCAAGGGATTGATCAACAAAATAGTGCTGATATACCTCGATGATATTACTGTATTTTCTAAAAGTGCAGTAGATCATCTCTTTCATTTAAGACAAGTGTTCTAAAGATGTAGAAGATTTGGGGTATCCTTGAATCTCAAAAAATGTATTTTCCTAGCTCATGAAGGAAACCTCTTAGGCCACATTGTTTCCAAAGAGGGATTAGTAATTGATCTAGAAGAGGGTTGAAGCAATAAAAACACTACCATTACCAAGTCACAAGAAGGCCTTTCAAAGTTTCTTGGGAAGAATCAGATTTTGTTCTAAGGTTTGTTCCAAACTTTGCAGCCCTTGTCAAGACAATAACTATGATGTTAAAGAAAAGTATGGCTTTTAAATGGATAGATGAAGGTAAGGAAAGTTTTGAGGCAATCAAAGAGGCTATCTCACAAGCTCCAACTCTCATTAACCCATATTTATCTAAGGATTTTATCCTTTATGCATTTGGAGGTGATGACACAATTTTTGCAATTTTAGTACAACAAAAAAAAAATGCAGAGCAGCCAATTTCATTCTTTAGCCAAAGCTTGGAGGACTATGAGGTGAGGTATTCCTTCATTGGGAAGCATGTTCTTTCAGTGATTAGGAGCTTGAAGAAATTTAAGCATTTATTTTCAAACAACAAGGTTCAACTGCTGGTTTCTCATGTGGGAGTTAAGGACTTCCTCCTCAACAAAGACCTAAATGAAAAATGTGCAGGGTGGATTACTCATGTCATGGAGTATGAAATTGAGATCAAAGTCACCAAGCTAGTCCAAGGAAAAGGATTGTGTGAGCAACTGGTCTTGAGTAAATCAAATGGAAGTAAGCAATGAGAAGGATGTTGTGTTGGTGTTGCAAGACAACCAATAACAAAGAGTTGTTCAAGAAGAGAATGGTGGTATGCTCACTCCTTGCTGGACCCAAGACATAATGCACTTCTTACAAATAGGCCTATGCCCTCCAGAGATGAACAAAACCAAGAGAAGACACTTTAGATTGGAGGCTATCCCATATGCACTTGTTGATGGTGTCTTGTTCAAAAAGGATATAAATGGAGTGCTGTTGAGATGCATTGGGACAAATAAAATTAATAGAATGTTAGAAGAGTTCCATGGTGGATTAGCTGGGGGTCATTTTTCTCCAAGATTGACAGCCCTCAAGATTATGAAGGATAACCATTATTGGCCCAAGGTGTTTAGTGATTGTTATGCATGGATCAAGAGGTGCAAAAATTGTGCATTCTTCATTGGCAAGGAAAGATTAACAGCCCTTCCATTGCACCCAATTTCAGTTGACCAACCATTCATGCAATGGGGTTTGGAATTCATTGGATTCAGTAACCCAAACTCAAGCCAAGGACACAAGTGGATTCTAACAACAACAAACTACTTCACCAAATGGACTGAGGCGGTGGCACTCAAAGAGGCAAATGAATCTAGCATTCTAGACTTCTATGAGGGGATAGTAACCAGATTTGGTATACCTACCACTATAATATCAGATAATGCTTTGGCAT
Source organism: Taxus chinensis (assembly GCA_019776745.2). NCBI lineage: Eukaryota > Viridiplantae > Streptophyta > Pinopsida > Cupressales > Taxaceae > Taxus > Taxus chinensis. Next base: position 498,571,667 of record CM034153.1, read on the forward strand.
TCATAGGATTAAAGGTAACTGAATGGGCTATTAAGAATGGGATCTATCTAAGCACTTCATCAAATTATTACCCTCAAGGTAATGGCCAAGTTGAGTCTACCAACAAGAACCTATTAAAGATCATCAAGAGGACTCTTGATGAAAATCAGAGGACTTGGCACACTAAACTTAAATCATCCTTATGGGCTGATAAGATAACTCCAAAGAGATCCACTGGTAACTCTCCATTCAAACTTGTTTATGGAAGAGAGGCAATCTTGCCTATGTCACTTGAGTTGCCAAAGTTGGAACTCATGAAGCAATTGGAATTGTTAGAGTTTGAACCCATGGAGGTTAGATATGTAGAATTGATGGAACTTTAAGAGATCAGAGAGCATGCAGCCCAAAAAATGGAGAAGGACCAAGCCTTGATCAAGAGAACCTTTGATAGGAAAGCTACGACTAGAACCTTCCAATTTGGAGATTTAGTGTTGAAATGAGATGTAGACCGAGCAAAGTCATGAAGGAATTCAAAGTTTTATGCCATTTGGAGTGGCCCCTATATGGTCATTCAAAATGTAAGAACAACAATTCCTTCCAATTGTCTACATTGGATGGTGAAGAACTGCAGATTCTAGTTAATGGAATCCTTCTAAAGCATTGTTACTAGAAGGAAAACTCCTCATCTTGTACATATTAGCTTAGATTTTCATTCTTCCAAGTGATTGTGCACATTTTTTTGTTGTAGCTTAGTTTTACATTTCCCTAAGTGCTTTGGCACAAGCTTTGTTGTCCCAAGGATGCATCTTTACAGGCCATGTTCTAGATCAAGTGATATTCTACTCTCACAATCTTCTTTCTAGAAATTTCTTATTGAGTTGAGAGTACCAAGTAGTTAAGTTGATGGATCCATGCTCAATGGATTGCTTCAGGTAGCTGATCATTCATCCAGTAGGCAGATCACCCCTCTGAGTCACCAAAATTGTTATGCAAAATAAGCCCCTTGCTTATTTTTGACTAAATTTCTTTCATTCCTTCCTTCCTTGTGCCTCAGTCAATTTTTTTCACTTTTTAGGCACTCAAAATTATCTAGAAATGGCTTCATCAGATAGAGAATTTTCTCACCTTTCTAGAAAGGTAAAATTTTCCATTCTAACTCCTTGTACTTTGCAAGTTATGGCTCGGCGGAGTTTTTGAGGGAAATTTTCCCTGGGAAGGTCCACAACCAATCAGAATGTGCCACATGGTGGTAGAATGGCGGTTCAGCATAGGTAAGTTAAGAAAATTTCCAAAGGACTCGGTGGGGGCGCAAAGAAATTTTTTGGCCCGAAGCTTTGCGAACCAATAGGAGGCTGCCACATGTCTATAAGGCCAGTAGGAGTCAAGGAGTGGAGTGAATGTTGGATTTTTGCCAAAATAGTAGTAGGTGTGCAACTAGGGAAAAAATTAACTCATAGGCTCGCCAAGGAGGAAATGAAAATTTTGATTTAAACCCCACAGACTAATAGGAATGTGCCATGTGTCCTGTTCTCGGTGGAGGTCGGGGGCATAGGGGGAATTTGACAATTTTTCCAAAGTGTTGCAAATGGTGCAATTGAAAATTTGTTCCCACGGGCCCACAGAAGAAAGAGAATTGATTTAGGCCCATGCCAAATCAGAGTGTGCCACATGACAGTAGAGTGGCGGGGTGTGGAGTGATTTTGGAATTTTTTCCAAAGTTCAAAAAATCGTAAAATGGCCATTTGAACCCGCAGAAAAATAAGGAAGTGCCATGTGGAGGCAGATATTTTGGGGAAATTTTCCCCAAATTCAAAAAAGGGGAAATTTTTTAGGTTTCGGCCCGCTGACACCGATTTTTTGCCCCAGTTTTGCCCTAAATCTTCAGAGGGGCATATCTTTCAATCTAGAGCTCAATTTTTTTCCATTTTGGTGTCATTGGAAAGCTATTGAAATATTCTACATGATAAAATCTTCAATTTTGTTTTTTTATGGATTTTAATGAGAGAAAAATGAGAAAACGCCTCTGACATGGGAAAAAGAGTAGAACTGACATTTAACCACCATTTTTAATGTAGTATGGCTTCCATTCTTCTCCAACATGGTCAAAAATCTTGGGGAATGAACTTTTAAGGGTACCCATGCTATTTTGATAGATTTTGGTTGGTGGTTGAATCATTCATTTCATTTTTCCTGCGTTTCTCCTTCCTAAAATTAGGTTGTCATTGTTAAAAGCCAAATTTGGCTCATTTTGTAAAAGGTTGGACATTATTTATGATCTGCAGGCTCCCTCTTTCACCTTGGTAAGTGGATTTGTGGAATATAAAACCTTTTTTAGGACTGTAACATGTTTTCTACCTCCTTGCTATTGTAATGCACTGTATTTAAAAAATGAAATGACAATGTAAACTCTGTGAATGAATTTTAAATCCTTTTCTTGTGTTGTGTTCTCTATCCCGATCTTTCATTACAATTTTTGTAGTTTGTGCATGATTTGTGTTGCCTTTTTTTAATTTGTGTCAATCTACAAAAATAGATGTTCACACACTCCTTTGGCGTATCACCTTGTTAGTTTAGTTTTATCTTTCTTTTCTCCTCTTCTATCCTTATCTCCTTGGTAGAATTAGAGTAGGATTTTGAGTTAAACCTCTACAAATTTCATGCATACATCTGATCAGAGGAGTAGAGGAGCCAACCTTTAATCTGGAGAGTTCCCCCCCTTGCTTTTTGAGGTAGAGATTGGGATCGTATGGATTTCTAACAAATCCATGTTGTACGAGATGCTCATCAATCTTGATGTACCATGCCCGGGGTGCCTGTTTGAGGCCATACAGAGATTTCCTGAGTTTGCATACCTTTGCTTCTTGACCAGGTACAACATATCCCTCAGGTTGAGTCATGTAGACTTCTTCTTGTAAATCTCTATTCAGAAAGGCACTTTTTACGTCCATCTGATGGAATTTCCAACCAAACTATGTAGCTAGAGAAAAGATCATCCTGATCATTTTGATCTTAGTTGTGGGAGAAAATGTCTCCTCATAGTCAATGCCTTCTTTTTATGCATACCCCTTTTCTACTAGTCTTCATATTTATACTTGTCTATGGTCCCATTTGCTTTGTACTTTGTTTTGAATATCCATCTGCATCCAATGGGTTTCTTCCCTGGTGGAAGATCGACAAGCTGCCAAGTGTTGTTTTTCATCACTGAGTTATATTAGCATCCATGGCATCTTTCCAAGATTTTGACTGTAGGGATTCCTGGACTGTAGAGGGCTCATCAAATTCAATTACTCTACTCATGAAAGCAAATTTTACTTCTTCTCTTTCTTTACTACGAGTCCATGGTCCTAGTGGTGGATGTATCCAGTGGAGCATCCATTCTTGCATCTCGTAGCATGCTAGTATACCACTTAGGCATACGTTGAACTGTTCCCGTGGGTCATGGTTCTATTTGATCATCACCATCATCCCCATCATCACTTTCATCATCTTCTGGAACATCAGCTTCTATTTTTACAACTAGTGAAAAATCTACATCAGGGTGAGTTTGGAGGAGGAGTCTCTACTTCCTTCTTCTCAAAAAACTCAACATCTCTACTGGTGTAGACTTTCCTGGTCTTAGGATCCATCAATCTGTACCCAAGAGTCTCTTCACTGTACCCAATGAAGATGAGTTTTTGTGATTTCATATCCAATTTGTTTCTATTCTGCTTGGGTATGTGCATACTTTCTTTGCACCCAAATACTCTGAGGTGTGCAACATATGGTTTCCGCTTTGACCATGCTTCTTGTGGTGTTACTCCGTCAAGAGAAATTGTGGGCACTCTATTCAACAAATACACTGTTGTCTTTGTTTCTTCTTCCCAAAATGTCTTTGCAAGTCCAGAATCATCAATCATGCATCACACCATTTCCATGATAGTATGATTTCTTCTCTCAACAACACCATTCTACTACAGTGTGTGTGGAGGAGGCATTTGTTGACAAATCTTGTGAGTTTGTAGGTAGTATTCTGAACATCATCACTAGTGAATTCCCCCTCTTTATCTTAGTAGAGAGTTCTGATGTGATGACTAGTTTCGATCTCAACAACTACTTTAAACTTCTCTAAGTTTTCAAAAGCTTCACTTTTCTTGCTAAAAAAAAAATCCAAATTTTTCTTGAGTAATCATCAACACAAACCATGAAGTACTGAAATCCTAGAATGACTTGGTTACATCAAACCACAAAGATTGGTATGAACCAGATCAAGCTAACCATGAGCTCGAAAAGTACTCTTCTAGAATGAAGCTCTGTGTTGTTTTCCTGCTAGATAGTGAGGACACTTGTCTGTATCCTTCTGAAGAGATGGTAGCCCATGTACCATATTGTGCTGGCGAAGTGTCTCAAGATACTTGAAACTTACATGACCAAGTCTCTAATGCCACAACTATGCAGAGGTAGAGTTCTTAGCCACAAGTGCTTGATCATTTCTCATGGAAAAAATCAAGATGGAACATATGTCCCACATTGGAGGCTTTTGCAACAATTTTCACGCCTCATGATTTTCCTCGAATTAAACACATTTTCTTTCCAGAATGACTATCAAAGTCAATTTTTCAGGTTGTGATCTAGGAGTTGACTGACTGAAAAGAAGATTCTTTAGTCAACCCAGGGACATATAGTACATCTGATAGTCTACAGTTGCATGAACCAAGGGGTAGAGAAATGTTCCCAATCCCCTGAACTGTATATGAAGAATCATCCCTAACGAAACATGATTTTTTGATGGCATGTCCCTCATTGAAGTAAACTAGTCTCTATGTGGCTGGTCATGTGTTGAAGTGGCTCCCTGAATCAACATACCAAACATCACTAGATGACGTGGATGGTTCACTTGATCGAGAAAGTGAACAAGTAGTCTTCATTGTCTGACTGTTCTTCTTGCTCACCCAATATTTCCTTGCTGATGGGGTCTTCTTTTCCAGTTCCCCTTTTTCTGCCCTTGATTGTAGTTAGAATGTCCCTTGTGAGATTGTTGATTTGTTGAGGTCCAGAGTTTCTTGATGAACCTTTCTTGTAAGTATTATACCAACTTTTAGCTCATGTCCTCTTTTGCAGATTGGACATTTCTTCTTTTGTTGTCTATCCCCTTCATACTGATTTTGATTTTAGGCTTTTTGATAAGAATTAGGTTTTCCTTTACCTTTTCCTTTCCATTTTTGATGTGAAGAAAGTGCCTACTCCTCTTCATCATCTTTTATTGTACATGGCTTCCTCTTGTTGTAGTAGATTTACTAAATTTGTCCAAAACTAATTGATCGTATCTGACAAGTTTAGTGTTGTCACAAAAATGTGGTAAGAAGGAGGGAGGGCTCTCAGAACAATGGGAATGAGAGATTCGTCAGTGACTACTTCTCTTAGGGATATAATTAAAGCCCTCATATCTACAACTCTTCTTAAGAAAGCTTCTATTTTTTCATTTTTTTTGAACTTCAATGTGTGTAACTGACTTTGTAAATTTAGTATAACATTCTTGTTTTTGGCCTCGTATACTGTGCTCAACTTATCCCGTGCTTCTTTGGATATTTTGGCATCTCAAATTTGGGGTTGCACATCATCAGACACTCCAAACAAGATGATGAGTTTGGCCTTCTGATATGATCTATCAAAATGTTAATGTTGTGTTGTATCAATTGTTGATCTAGTTAGAGTACCATTCACAATAATCCAGATCTCTTCAAACTCAAGTTGTGTCTTGATTTTGGTCTTCCATGCTGCATAATTATTTCCTCTGAGTAGTTGTGAATTAAGAAGAAATAATTTGGGGGCATTGGTGCCCATTTTACAGAATCAACTGACACGGTAAGGCTCTTATCACTCCAGGTATAAGGTCTCCCAATCTATATACCGTCAGTCTGATATATATAACCTTTCTATATACAAGCCCTTCTGATATACATGTCAGTACATGGAAGAAGCTCGCCCTTTCTATATACCTGGTGGTACATGAAAGAGGAGTTAACATATGTGAAATAATTCAATACATGGTACCAAGATAATACTGAAAGGGGTGTGTGTGATTATTGACATCCGGCTCAAAGAAATATCCTCATACACGCGCGTGTAACTTATGCTATATACTCGGATAATTTCTCAGTCCGGATTTAAGTTGAGAAATCATTCACAGATGGATGGGAGGGCTTAAAGTGGTTCACCCAATGTTGGGCTTATTATCCACCAAGAATCATTTCAGGTTATTCCCAGACAATGTTGTTGCACCTAGATTAGGTGTTAAGTGCAGTCAAATAGTCTTAACGAATTTACCGTAAGTGATTCAAAGGCACTATTTATACCGAATGTTGTGAATGAGATCAAAGATCTCATGAGTGATACAAAAACAAATTTTAATATTTTTTAGTAATAAAACTACTTAAGTAGTTTTACAACAGTTACAATGGTTTGCATGGTTGAATATGAAACCATGGGCAAAAATTAGTACAATACACCTGAAATATACAATTACATTGCAAAATTATGAAAAATCACGTTTTCTGAATATCGGGAATGTTTTAAGGCCCAATTTTGTTTTTTAAGGGCTGCACCCCTGGTGGCCTACTACTGGAGCACAATACCGCTCCTTGAGAAAAGCTCACTCAGGGCCTACGGAGGAAACATGTCTCAAAAGTGTAAGTAATCAGTAGTGTACAGTCCTTTGGAAAAACACTTTCACAGAATGAAAATAGGCTCCACAACCTGGGAGTACCAATTTTTTTTCCCCTATTTTAGGGGTCTGTGTATTTTTAGTTGACACCAACTCAATGGAAATATCCTCAGACATGTGCATAACTGGGCCCTATATTTGGATAATTTTTCAATCTGGACTAAATGTCATGTTTAATCATTCACATACGGATGGGATGGATCATAGTGTGTGCACTTTGAACCTTATTACTCACCATCCATTTGAAGAGTTCTGCCAATTACCAGATGACATGGTTGCAGCTATATTGAGGAATTAAGTATTTTAGTCATGATGAACTTTACAATGTAACCTGTTTCCCAACTCGACATGGCACCGTATATACCGAATGTGCAAATGGTATAGGATCTAAGCTTCTCATGAGTGTTACATGGAACCAAATTTTCAAACTATTTTTGATTATAATTTTGCTCAGATACAAAATTTGTAATTGATATATGGTCAACTCTTGTTACAAAATTAGTAATTGAATTATTTGTAAATTAGTCCAATATATACAAAGTGCATTTTTAGAAAAATTGACAGGCAAATGTTTTTGTTTTACAGGCCCTGGTGGCCTTCGGAGCACAATACAACTTATGTGAGTGAAAAACAATACAAGGGTATTCTCAAAATGAATTTTTTAGGTATCTTGCAAAAAAGTGCTAAGAATGTATTAATATGCAGAGTGGAGGAATATTTTTTTTGGCCCTAAAATGAGGGCTTTTCTTGCTAAATTTAGTTAGTCATAACTATATTTGACATTTTCCGCTAAATAGCAGTTCCTTTAAATTTTCCACCAAATTCAAAAAGAAAAAGACAAGTTAGGGGTGGGATTCGAACCCCACACCTCCCACTTTTGAGTCATTTGTTCTATCCACCTTGGTCGATTGTGCACTTGTGAGATAAAATGAACAAACTTGGTATTGCTTGGCTTGAACTCTATCTAAAATGTGAGGAGATAGAAGCTCACGTAAAATGTTTGGAACAACCAAATCTATGGTCCTGATCTGGTTTCCAAATGGTCTCACCCAAACTGTTAGATACACTGGTTTTATGGTGGCTCAAGGGTTGATCTCATACAAGATAACTTGGCTGACTGATGGAGATCCCAACTCGGTTATTTTCCTTTGGCATAACAACCATTTTGATTGCTCATTCAGAACCATTTTCTGTAATTTCCTTTGAGTTTTTTTCCTTCTTTGCTTTTGAATACTAGTATTGTGGAAGCTATACCATCTTAATACTATCACCAAATGCACCTCTAATATTATGAGGTAAAACCTAATGGGGCTAATTGTTTTTTTTTAATTTGCTGAATTTGATTAGCCTCATAAAATTCTCCGAGAAAATTTTTGTGGTGTAGAGGGTACCAAGGAAAAAAAAATTATCTCCTTGGCATCTTCATTTTACCTGGAGATCAAACAAGAGGTTGTGGGACTGCAGGGAGATCTAAGGGAAGCTGGTGGATAGAAACATTCAACTCTCCAATAGATGTAGATTTGTTAGAGGCAAGATTTAAGTTTCTATTCCTCTAAGCAACCTCTCTCAAACTTGACCAAGAGCTTTAACATGCTCTAGTATCAAATGTAAGATGAAGAACAAGGGACAGCAAGCTTGGTAGATTTTATTAATAATGAATCAATCAATATTAGAATAGAACCTCTAATCTGGGATTTTATAGATTTTCCACATACCAAGTAAGTTTTTCAAACAATATGTTGCACTAGGTGCAAAAAACAATTACGTTCCAAACACCTAGAATGAATAGGAGAATCTAGGGGAGGAAGGGATGGGACTGGGAGGTTGCACAAGACTACACAGGATCTCAATTGCTGCCCACACTTCTCCAATCTCCTCTCTCTTATACTCTCTCTTCCACACCATATCACAACCTCACAGGTCTAGATTCTCGCTTAGGTACCAAATGTAGATTGAGCAACAGGGGCAGAATCCTGATTAACTTTATTAATCTTAATCAACCATTTACATATGGATGAGCTGCAACACTTATAGGTATTGAACAATTGAATAGAAATAAGAAACAAAGTTTCACAGGTGCAATCATATTCCTAAAAACATAAGCTTCCAATATTACATCTAGAAAGCATAAAAATACAATCAAAAAATTGTATTGTTAAAATAATATAACATCTCCCGTATTGTTTAAATACAAAGAATAATATGGCTATAATTAAATATAACCATAGAAACAATAAATAATAAATTTATTAATATACTATGCATAATTAATTAGGATAATAATAATAATTTATACTAACAGACAAAAATGGCTAAAAAGATTATCCCAAACTAGAGTCCAAAAAATCAATACAAGGAAAAATCACAAAACATAGAAAGGAAAACATCCCAAATTATATAGTCCATAAAAATTCAAACAAAATCTCCAAGAACTAATGAACTAGTTATTCTTCAAATGTTTTTACTCCTTTGGTTGACGATCCTCCTATCCTTTCATATTATCATCCTACTTTCTCATGATAGGGATGTGGTCTTCAACCTAATTTTCCTCAACTGAAATAATGAGGTGAAGATTATACCTGTGAACTTTGTGTCCTTACTCTAGCTTGACCACACACCCCTACAACTCCAAAATCAAAAGTTTTATCTCTACCATATCATCATTAATAGAGTTTTGGGTGATGTAAATTTTCTTTGAGGCACCGATGAAATGCATGACATTGTTTCCCTTATCCGTTCCAGCTTCACCTAAGGCCACCATATCCATTTCCACTAGACTCACCCTGAGAGTAATTTTTATCAAAATCCACATTCAAGAATCAATTGTTCTCTCTCTTAACCTTTATACGAATCCCCTTCTGTATCAATCACAAGAACCTAATGCTTCAGTACCAATATTTTAATTCCCCTATGGTTCCTTACTCTTCTTTCTCCTTAGTTTTTTCATATGGTTTGCATGAACTTACAATTTTCATTTGAATCCCCAGATTTGGGCTCTAATTCCTTTACCACCACCATTTTATGATTCTTAAAAAGAAAAATAATAAATCCATGGTGTATCAGGTTATCAATATTTCCCTGTTGAAAATCATTCACCTACGTAGAGAGCGACATAAACAAAAAAATAGAAGGCTTATAACAATAGTATTCGTAAACATATTAAGCATAGTGAGATGGTGAGTAAATATATTTCTATAATTTTATTTAATATTAATGTACCTCATAAGGTGGAGGAAAACCGTATTCCAAATATTAGGGATGCAGAATCTAGCTATATTGTCTACTAGTAGGTAAACTATTTCTTTACCGTAAAAGAATGTTTCAATTTCGTGCATGAATCTAGTGTAGTCTTTGAATATCTTTAATCCCTCCATCTCCATTCAAAAAAAATTTGTTATTGAATCCACCGAAACCTGAATTTCCATGTTGTGGATCACCATGCTATCAGTGTTCTATGCATGACCAAATTCCAATGCAAGATAAGGATCAGACACTGTGGTTTTTGGGATGAAATTCTAAAACACCCCAATTTTTTAGAATTCACCACAAGGAGGGGTTGTCCTTCAGGGAAGTATAACTTGTAGGGTCAGTTCTCAAATGACCACCTCCTATGGTTTTATTTGAACAATATTGAAAATGGAAGAAACAATGGCCAAAATGTATTGTAAGAGAAAAATTAATACAAACCCTGCCATAAATCCTACATGTGGGAAGGGTCCTATAAACCATAAATACAGATATGACATCCCAACGAGGGAAAAAAAAACCATTGGAACATCAATACTTAATGTTATTAATGAGATTAATAACATTAGTGATATCATCTCCCCTCTCACATGCCTAAAAATTTCTACCTTTAGCCCCAAATTTGGTAAGATAATCAACACATTTATTACCCTTTCTCGGGGTGTGAATAATTAATTAAATTTATCAAACTCCTTCAAAACATTATCTTTTGTATCTTTAAGGATATTTTTCATGGTCCAATTATTAATTGTATCTTTTCTCACATTGTCTAGTGTTAAAGTCTTGTTTTGAACAGCTAACCAAAAAAAACATGTTGACATTGGTGAGTAAATCCTTAATCAAGTTTTTCCTCTACAAATCCTTTGCACGAAAACATATGTTTGGAAAATGAATATGTTTGGTCCAAGAACATACATGTTAGGTGTTATACTTAAGCATTATATTCATTGATCTCTATAAACATATGTAGGAAAAGCATTTATGTGAAAATAATTTATCTAAGACGTTTAAAGAACATCAATTTATTTTAAAAACACGTTCAATATTTTTCATTCAAACAACAACATATTATAAGTACAACATAAAACGTATTTTGTAGTAAGTAACAAATATTTCAAATAAATACAATTTTTTTCCTCCAATCTTTTCAATTCAATTCCACTTAAGGAAAGTAGTATTCATGTTGTTGACCTTGGGGAGTAAATCCTTAGTCTACTTTTTTCCTGCAAAAATCCTTTTCATGACAATAGCTATTTTGACAATGAATATTTTTTGTCCAATAATTAATATGTCATGTGTTATACTTAAGCATTGTAGTCATTGATCTCCATCAATGCATATAAGCAAAGTTGTGTTTGTGAAAGCAATTGATCTAGGACATTTAAAACACACCAGACTATTTTAGAAACATGTTTAATATTTTTTCATTCAAAAAACATATTATAAGTAAAACATAAAAGGAATTTTGTAGTAATTAACAAATCTTTCAATCCTTTCAATAATAAGAACTTCTAACATCCACAACACTAGTAGCACTTATGTTTGAGTAGTAACAAATTTAAACAAATAGGTTACAAATTTCACTTCAATCCCAAACTACTATACCTTTTTTTGTTATATCAATTCAATCCTCCAACTAGGAGGAAGTTCATGACTGACATTAACAATGGAGATGCTAGTGGAAACTAAACTCAATGTCTTTCTATACCTTATTAAATTTTAGTGACTCTTTAGCTTGAAATATTATATTCTTCAAATTGCATTCACCTACGAAGCTCAAACTAGGTTGATTTAATTTGTTAAATCCAAGTGACCACTAAAATCATAAGAATATATCACTTTATTTTGTCAAAACCCTAACACCATGAAGATCCAAATATTATGTTATGGCATAGGCTACCAGATGCTAAGTTCAAAATATCATTCAGTAACTTGTTAAATGAAAGTGACAACTATGCTTGAAGTAATATAAACAACCAACTACCAACTATACCTATAATAAAAAAATATTGATTCAAGTAAATATATACCGACATCAGTTAGAATTCATGTAAGGGTTCAATATAAGAAGAAATTTTAACATCCATGATGCTAGTTAAAAGATGAAAAAGTATATTATTCTTATCATGTACCTATAATTATACCTGTAATTGTGAATGAAATTGTACCTGTAAGAGAAAACAAACCCAATAAGGATATTATTCTTTCCACATACATGTAATTGTATCTACGTTTAAGTTTATCTTGGTTTCAACTAAACATGTTGCTCTTCATTGAAAAAGTCAGACCTTAGGATGGAGAGGACTCCTGGGGATGCAATTTTTCTAGACAACACACCATCCCTATATTATTCCATTCAAATAGTGTTTTATGAAATTACCTTACCAAATCCTGCCAAAACATTCACATCACAAGTGTTGTTTGTGCTCCCTATAACATCTCTGTTCTTACCCACTTCATTTCCATGTGTAGAATGAACAACCTTCGAGAACCTAAACGTAACGAATAAAAGTGTCGATAAAGAAATTCTAATAAGATATCGCTTTATGATTTGTTGTCTGATAATCTATACAGTATGAAATCATGTCTAGCAATATTAGTTATTTAACCTTGCTTCATTTTGTTTGCAGATTCTTCCTTTATTATATATATTAAATAAATACATCTAATATTACTAACATTCAAACCTTCATCCTCCACTAAATGTAGTAATTACAAGAACATTAACTAATTACTGTTGCGGTTAGATGAACCTTAACTAATATTAAAAGTGGTTAGGTTATGTTGAGGCATAACCTCTTTTAATGGCCATAAGACAATACGGTATTTCTGGGTTTTTTTGGCATTTATGACATTCATAGATTATGTTCGTGTGATGGGGGAGACAATTTAATGACTATTACTAATTATGTCAGATTTTAATTAGAAATCTTGGAGACACGTGTTGAAGATTAGAATAAAGGTGCTCAACATCTCTATTTAAGCATTATCTATATAGGGTCATTAGAAATCACTGTAAAAAAATCCCCATTCATTATGGGTAGCACCAACAAATGCATAGAGCCTTTTTCTTGAGAAGAGGTCAAAGCCGACCCAGTAGTATGGAATATTTTTCATGATGGTGGTTTTACTTTGTTTATGGAAATATTATTTGGTCACTCTATCCAAGTGTTCCAACAGTGTGTACTGGTAACTTGGAAGAAAGGAAGATTCAAAGTGGGCAAGACAAAAAAAATTATTTTGACAGATTCCATTGCGGTTACGACAGGGCTCCTCGTGGAGGGATACATTTATTTTAAATGCTCACTTCAGGAGGAGATGGATGAGTTCCTATGTCCTGGTGAAAATATGAGAATGTATCACTCGGGATATGAACGAGACTCACTTCCACAACCTTAGGATAGGGTTGCTAAGAAATTGAGGAGGTACTTCACACTGGAGTGATTCTATAAAGTGATCTATGGACCTCAAATTTTTCTTCTTATGCATCTTCGACATGATTGGAAGGAAAACTTTGTGCATTTTCTATTTCAATTACTTGAGAAGTTCCTTAAACTAGCTACAGAAGATGAAGGTCCTTTCCTATACCAAGGCCTTTTGTATTTTCTCTTTAAAATGGAAGCTTCTCAAAAATAAATCTCGTGCTTCCCCTTTAAGCTAGGTGAAAAGTGTCATGTCTCCCCTCCTCTTCCATGACCATCTCCCTATTTCCATCGCTGTCATCGCTGCCATCTTGTTCTCCCTTCCGAACTCTGATTTAGACATCATGATCATTAGCCAAAGTGGTTCTAATGGTCTCCCCAATGTTCTTTCACTCTTGTTTCTCCCTTGTATTCTCTGGCAGATCTTAACAGTTCAGAACCCTCGGAGCACTCTCCTAAGTTATCTGAATTGGTTTCGGACCTGGCATCTACTTCCTCTCCACCTCTTATCCGATGCTCTCTCTCGCTTCTCCTTTCATCTCCATGAACATTATAATGGCTGGAACTAAGTCAACTCACCTGATCATGGAAGCATGTGTGGCTTCCCTCCTTTTTGTATGTAAGTTAGCATCGACTTGGAAATTCTGGATGTGTTGTGGGATCTCTCCTCGGTTTACCCTATTTCTCCTCTATAAGAGAAAATGGGCTCCCCCACTGCAGCTTCAGAACACCATGGGCATTTAGAGAATATATCTCCTAATCCGCATGAGGCCATTGAAGATTATGTTACACTCAATATCTGCTATCAAGGAATGGAAAAGTCACATAGACATGACCTGGATGAAAATCAACAAAGAATTCTTGGAACACATTAAGTTAGTGGACGTGCTGGTTGAAGTAATCCCTACTGCTGATGCCAAGGATGAAGCAACTAGATCTCATGAATATCCATATAATGTAATTTGGCTTTTTTCGGTTTAGGAATTTTTGGTTTTTTGTTTTTTTCTACATACGAGATTGTTATCTTCTTGTTTCATTATAATATCTAGTCGTGAGGTATTTTTTGTGCAAGTATGCGGGTCATTTGGAAAACCCCACTTTTACTCTAATTCTAATTAGTTTTTTTTTTTTTTCATATCGGAGTCACGGATAAGCTCCTAATATCTTAATGAGTTTTCCTTACATCCTTAAGATTGTTATGCTCCAAATATTATGTCTTGTTATAACCTAGCGGATTCATCAGATCAAAATATCCTACTTTATTTTGATAAAATCTAGTGACCACCAAACTCCAAAAAGTTATGGTGTGGCATAATGTACTGTTGTCTATTATCAAAATATAATTCTCTTACTAGTTAGGTGTTAGCGAAAGCTAAGCTTGGAATATTATATTGTGGGATTAGCACTAGAAAAGTTATATATATATATATATATATATATATATTCCTCTAATTTGTTAGATGATGTAAAATATCTTAATTATGAATTATTAAACCCTAGTGATGAAATATGCAAATAACATGTTGTGGCAAAACCTAGTGGCTGCGAAGCTCAAAATATATTTCTTTTGTTTGTTAACTGCTACTGTCTTTTGAGCTTGAAATAATATATTGTTTAAGTACCTAGTGGCTGCTAGGCTCAAACTATGTTGATTCAAATTTGCTAAATGCCAGTGACTATTAAGATCTAAATATTATGTTTTGGCGTAACCCACTAAGCAAACTAATCTAATAATATCTTAGTTCTTTTGTTTAAACCTAGTAAGCACTAAGCACCAAATATTATGTTGTTTCATAATCTAGTAGACACTAAGCTCAAAATATCATTTAGTAAAATGTTAAATGATAGCAACCACTATACTCGAAATAATATATTATGGAAATACATAGTCTCTTCTTAGTTCAAAATATGTTAATTTAATTTATTTTAATCCTATCGACCGTAACCTCAATATATTATGTTTTTGTTTAAACTAGTGTCATCTAAGTTCGAAAATATCTTCATGTAATTTATTAACTACTGTAAAATATCGTAACTATGAATTATTGAACCCTAGCAAATTCAATATCTAAATAATATGTCATGGCATAAGCTAGTAGCTGCTAAGCTCAAAGTATCTTAAACCACCGGTAGTCTCCAAATATTATGTGGTGAGCATAACCTAGCAGGTGCACTAAGCTCAAAATATCTTAATTCCAAATCTTAAATTCATGCAAAAAATTCAAATAATTTATACTTGTCTTGATTACTATAAAGATCTCCAAAGTCAGTGTCATTGATAAACTTAGAGGCCGCTAAGCTCAAAACAAGGTAATTTAATTTGTTAAAACCTAGCGACTTCCTAAGTTTACAATATAATTTTTTAGGTTATGTTTAAGCATAACCTAGAGGACATTGGACTCAAAATGTCTTTCTTTTGTTTGTTAAATATTATTCAATTTTTAGCTCAAAATACTATATTATTAAGTTCTTTCTTTCTTTTGTTGAAACCTAAAGACTGTTAAGATCCAAATATTCTGTTGTGGCATAACCTAACCTATTGGCAGCTAAGTTGAAAATATTTTAATTTAATTTATAAAATCCTAACCATTGATAGGTTATAAATATTGTGTGGTGGCATAAACTAGCGGGCGTTAGGCTCAAAATATCTTAATTTTAAATCTTAAAATCATACAATAAATTCGACTAATTTATACAAATCTTGATTGCTATATAATTCTCCAAAGTTAATGTGGTTGATTAAATTAGAGGTCAATAAGCTCAAAACAACTTACTTTAATTTGTCAAAACTTAGCAAATTATAAGATTTAATAAAAATTATTAGATTATTTTGAGGGGTAACCTTTTTGACGGTGACAAGAGGATATGGCATGTGCGGATTTGATGGGAATTTATGACATTGATATATTGTATCCGTGCGATAGACATAATTGATTAAGGGTTATATGCACACGAGATGTAAGACGACATCAGGAATTTAAGATTTTTAATGAGAAACATGATATTTGTGATTAGGATATCCAATCGATGATCTTCGACACCCTCACACTTGCCTCATTTCATGTGTTGTGCGCAGATGACTTTATATCTCCGAGATGGCTGGGCATTTCACTACCCCTTTCTTCTTTTCATTTTTGGTTGTTGTGCTTC
The DNA here is from genome assembly GCA_019776745.2 of Taxus chinensis. Classification (NCBI taxonomy): domain Eukaryota; kingdom Viridiplantae; phylum Streptophyta; class Pinopsida; order Cupressales; family Taxaceae; genus Taxus; species Taxus chinensis. The sequence goes on from CM034153.1 coordinate 498,588,164, forward strand.
ATGTCTCTTTGAGAAGGCAACAAGGGTGCTGGCGATTTCTTGGGTAGCATGGAGTTTGGTCCTAGAAGGAAGAGGCAGAGAGCTATGGCAGGAAAGGATGATGGGGAATCATTTACTTCTTGGATGGATGGGAAAATTTGGAATGCAACTATGTAGAATTGGCTCAAGAAGGTCTAGTCAGTCACAGAGCGATTTGAATAAGAAGATGACGATGATATTTGTGAGAGCATGCAAAAGCTGATGCTTGACCCAAATCAGTCCAAAGGGCGGAGGAACATTTTTGACATGGCGCAAGGGTTGAGTGCGGAAAACATACTATACAACTCTTCGGGGAAATTTATCTTGCATAAGAAGAATGAGAAGTTAGAAGAGAGTCTAGTCAGCCTTCAGTATTATGTCCATGCCTTAACATGGGGGATGTAGGTAATTGTGCGTGGTCTGGAGGACGTTGTGGAAAATTAGGGTATAGAACTCCCTGATGACGCTAAAGTGAAAATGTCGAATGCTGTGTTAATTCGTCCTCCTTTGATTAGAGTAGAGGGGACGTGGATGTCAATATCATCGAGGAGATGGAGCCGAGAGGCCGAATGACCTAATCTTTCCTAGATGCATTTTCTTTAGTTATTGATTAATGGCCATAATGACTGTCTATATACTAAAGTGTATAGATATAAGAAGTATTTGTGGGTGAAGTAAAGCTGATTACATCTCTTCCCCATATTTTGGCATATATTTATTATGATAAGTTGCTTGTAATCAGATCATGAGAGTCCAATGATTGAAAACTTATCATGGACTAGTTCTTCATGTACTATTTTTTGAAGACTTATCATCAAAATATCCTAGTTTAAAATCTTAAAATCATAGAATGAATTCAAATAATTTATATATATCTTCTTTGCAATACATATCATGTTTGCGATACATAACCTAGTGAATTGAATACGTAAATAATATGTTGTGGCAAAACCTAGCAGTCACTAAGATCTTAATACCTTAATTTAGTTTATTAAATCCTAACCATTACTAGGTTCCAACGATTATGCGGTAGAATAACCTAGCAGACGCTAAGCTCGAAATATCTTAATTTAAAATATTAAAATAATATGATAAATTCAACTAATTTATATACATCTTGAAAGAGGGATTCACGAGAACCGATGTCAAAAACAATGCACCACAACAAAGTTGCACTCCGATGGTAATGTCAATATCCAACACAATAAGCAAGATTCAAACAATGGAAAGAATATGCAAATAAGAAAACATGTCTACTCATTCTCATAGATAAAAAAAAGGAAGTAAAAATAGGGGTGTTGTGTAACCCCCATGCCTAAACAAGGAAAGAACATCAATGATGCCACTAACACATATGACATGACTAACACATATAACACCACTAAAGTAGGAGTTACAATTCCAAATAAGGAATTTAACTCCTATGCCGCACTGACACAAATGGCAATGGCATATTCTATGACAGAATCTGACACTTGTCATTTGACTTCCTAAGAACTATGACTCTCACAAGGTGAGATGAATCACCAGGTGATGTGGAAGATGACTAGGCACGTCACACACACCAACACCCCCCCTTCATCATAGCCGAGGAAGAGGTCATGGTAATCTAGAATAGAAAAGAATACTCCCCTAGACAACTAAGAAAGATGTGTCAATGGGGCCCGACAACTAAAGACTTGATAAGGTGCCCATATACAAACAACATATTTCTGGAAAGAAGAAGAGGAGAATAAGGAGGACTATATAGCCCGAAGAAGATGGGCGGATGCAGCAGACCTGACCCCAAGAAGAGACCGCAAGTGAAAAAATTTCACCTTAGTGAAGGGCTTGGTGAATATGTCTACAACGTGATCAATTGTCTGAACATACTGTATGTCAATGATGTTTTCATGTATCAACTCCTGTATGAAGTGCATGTGATTATCAATGTGCTTCTTCCACTGATGTTGAACTAGATTTCTAAAAATTGAGATAGTGCTCATGTTGTCACAATAGATAATGGTAGGCCACCAAAAGTGGATGCTAAACTCTATCAATATACCCTGGAACCAAATAGATTTTGTGGCAACGTTAACTACTCCTCTGTACTCTTCTTCTATCGATGATATGGAAATGACATTCTACTTCTTGGTAGACCAACTGACAAGACCTGAACCAAGAGTGAAACTGTAGCCTGAGGTAGACTTATGATGATCTAGATCACCGCCCCAATCTGAGTCTATAAATCCAACCAAGTCAATCTCAGTCCCTCCTAAGTAATGAATACCATCTGTGTGAGTGCCATGAACATAGTGAAGGATCTGATTTGCTACTTTTAAATGCAGCTCATGAGACTACTGCATAAATCTGGACACGATCTCGACAACATACGAAAGATCTGGCCGAGTGTGAGTAAGGTAGATCAAGCTCCCCACCAACTTATGATAAAGGGTACCGTCAACCAAGTGGGAAGAGCAATCAGAAACCAACTTGACCCTGGAAAGAAAAGGAGTAGGTTAGGAATTGCAATAAGACATGTGAAATCGAGCAAGCAAATCAAGAGAGTACTTAGGATGCGAGATCATAATTCCCAAGTCAGATTGTGAAATCTAGATCCCAAGAAAGTAATAAATCAATCCTAAGTCAGACATGGAGAACTTGTTGGCCAAGGAGATCTTCACAAAATCAATGATAGAGGAAGAGCTACCTGTGATCAACAATTCATCAACATAGAGAAAAAGAATAAGCATAGAGTCATCCTGCTGCAAAATATACATATTTGGGTCAGAGTGACACCAAGTGAACCCTGATGTAATTAAAAATGAGTCCATCTTGGCATACCAATCCCAAGGGGCTTGTTTAAGGCCATAGAGAGACTTCTTTAACTTACAAACGAGGGATGGATCATGGAAATAACCTGGAGGTTGTTCCATATAGATCTCTTCCTTTAGGTACCCATGAAGAAAGAAAATCTTAACGTCCATTTGGTGGACTTACCATCTATTAGTGGTAGTGATGGTAAGGGTTAGTCAAATGGAAGTCATCTTCACAACTGGAGAAAAGGTTTCCAAGTAATCAACCCTAGCTACCTTGGAGAAAACCTTAGCTACAAGTCATGCTTTATACTTCTCGACTTCTCCATTGGCTCCATACTTTGTTCGATATATCCACGTACACCGAATGAATTTTCTTCCTTTCGAAAGAGGGGTAAGATCCCAAGTGTCATTCTTTGTGAGTGAGGAATACTCCTCATCCATAGCAGGATCCCACTCAGGAATCCCAAAATCTTCCTGGAAAGATGGTGGATCAGAAGTAGAGGTGAAGAAAGAGTGGGGTCCAATGAAACTCGAGTGGGTATGTCTCTCATCTGAAGGATCTCCAAATAAATCTCTAGCACTTTGTAAAGTCTTCCTAGCCTAAAGAGGTCCCGAAGGTTCAAGCTCAGAGTCAGAAGATTATTCACTCGAGTGAGAAGCGACATAGTCCTCATCATCACTACTGTTAGAATCAAAAGACTCAAAGTTTGAGGATCGAGAGGAGTAGGGAGAGGAGGAACTCACTCAACAACATCATCATTTGATGAGTCAGAATCTAAACCAGTGGGAAAAATAACCTCAATGGAAGTAAAATTCAAGGATGACTCATCAAACTGCACACTCCTCTTAATATAGAGCTCATGGGTTGTAGGATTCAACAATCAATATCCCTTCACACCATTAGGATACCTGAAAAAGATACAAGGTTTGGATTTTGGATCCAATGCCTTACATTTCTTCTTGGGAATCCGAGCCATAGCCTTAGATCTGAAGACTTGAAAGTGCTCAACATTAGGCTTGTGTCCAAACCAAGCTTCAAAGGGTGTCATCCCTCTTATTGCCTTGTGTGGAACATGATTCTAAATGTAACAAGCACAATTCACTGCTTCAGCCCAATACTACAGAGGAAGGGACTTCGAGTGAACCATATAAGTAGCCATATCCTTTAGAATTCGGTTCTTTCTTTTTGTAACTCCATTTTGGGAAGGGCTGTAAGCAACTGCATGCTACAAAGCAATCCCCTTAGAAGTGCAGAAATCCTCAAACCTATTTCTCACATACTTGCTTCCATTTTCAGTTCGAAGAAACTTGATAGACCGTTCCTCTTGTTTCTCTGCAAGAGCCTTAAAGTTTTGAAAATGCTCAAAGAATTCATACTTAAGCTTAAGAAAATATACCCAAGTATAAGGCAAAAATTCATCAATGAAGGTTAGTATATAGAGAGCTCTAGTGAAAGAAGGAGATGGAAAGGGGCTAGAAACAACACTATGAATAAGATCTAAGGGACGAGTAGCTCTCTAGGATTCTCCCTTATTAATTTTTTTTTTCAGGGTGCTTTCCAAGGGTGCAACCCTCACAAAGAACTTTAGAAAAATTAACTCGGGGTAACCCATTGACCATTTTGTTTTGGCTCAATTGTTCAAGGTAACGATAATTTAGATGCCCAAAATGCTCATGTCATAGTTCGCTAACCTCATTTGCATGAGTGAGTAAGGCATTGGGCGTCAAATCAGAAGAGAAGTGGGAAAAGGTATACAACCATGAATGATAATCTGCCTTTCCCTTAGCCATATTGCAGTCAGAGTTAAGCTCATGAATGATCACCGAGTTAGGACCAAATTCCACTCACATTCCTTCACCAAGGTGGGTGATTTGGTAAACTAATAGGAGATTGGTAGAGAGATTGGGAAAACTCAATACTTGGTTAAATGTTCCACATTCTATCTCTACCGATCCACTACCAGAAACCAACACATGAGTGTCATCACCCAACGTGATTTGGGACATGCCACATGGTTCAATGCTAGAGAATTCAACCTTTGAAGAAGCCATGTGGTGCGAGGCACCGAAATCGATAATCCAAGTTGATGATGGAGCTGATCTAGCTACGAGGGCCTTACCTTTCTTCTTTTCATTTTTAGACTCCTTTGCTTTAGAAGACTTTCCCTTCTGAGCATTTTGTTTAACGGATTCAGGAACACTTATTTTATTCTTCTTAAGCAACTGAGTTAAGTGATCAATTTGTTTCCAAAAACAATGATGCTCGTTATGGCCAAAATTCTTACAATAGGAGCATTTATACTTTTCCTTCTTCACCTTAGGCTCAGAAGTTGAAGTGTTAGTGTTAGGCTTAGCTAGGGGCTGGTGGGTCTTGGTTTATTTCTTAGGTTGGTCCTTTATTTCTTTCATCTTTTCATTTTTCTTGCCCTAATTTGCCACAAGGGCATGTGACTTGGATTTTAGAGTCCCCATTTGAATGAATTTGTCCTGTTCTCGAATGAGTTGGGATGAAAAACTGTCAAAGGAGGGAATTTTCCAAGCACTACCTAAGGCAGATTTCGTGGGGTGGAAATTTGAAACAAAGACAGAGTATTCAGGACCTATTGTAGAAAGAATCGACAAGAGTAATTGAGAGTCTTTCGTTTCCACTTTACATTCCTTTAGAAGTAGTCTAGTGTGGACAAAATTTGAGAATAAGGCCTGCAGGTTTTCAAAGTCACTAGGATTTAATCCTAGTAGTTCATTCTCCAACTCATGTGCTCTCATGTCATCTTGCTTCCCAAACATATCATCGAGCGTTTTCCATGCTTCATCAGGTGTCGAGGAAGTTTCGATGTGGAAGAGCAAGTCGGGAGATATAGACATATATAGAATACCTAAGGCTTCATCACAACGGTTGAACCACTTAGATTTTTTAGGTTTATCATCAGGTTTGGTCTCTAACCCCATGGTGACATAGTATAACCCTTTACTTCGCAAAACCAATATAATTTTAGCTTTCCATTCGAAGAAATTAAAAGGTGTGAGCACCGGTACTCTAGAGATATCCATAATGAAGAGATAGAACCAAAGGATGCAGAAGGAAGGAGAGAGAAAGAAACAACCACTCCAGAACAATATCACAGCCCCTGAGTTTGGCACTTTATAGTTTAGTGCATTGATTACAATCAGATGCGACTGTGTGCCGATAACCAGTCTGTCACTCACCTTGCAATCAACGTAATAATGCACAAGAGTGGATACAAAAATCAAGGTTTGTCGGGTGCAATAGTTCAACATCGTAAGAAAGCACAAGAACGAGTGAAAACAAGAAGGGGAAGAGAAATCCTTGTGAGAAATAGCATCTCATGTTGCATGAAAGAATCCCTTTGCTATAAGATTGTGGCAGACATGCTCACAACTCCACAAGCAATAAAAGGGATAGAACAATGCTCAAGATGATTCAAAATGAGCTGAAATAAGCAATACAAAGACACCCCCAGAATGTGAAACTTTATAAAATAGTGCGTTTACAAAACTGATAATCCCATCATCTAGAGTGTGAAAAAACATGCAACTTTGACTAAAGAAGTTCTCAAAACCAAGCAACAAGTCAAAAGTTATAGTAAAAAATAATTCCCATAACTCATGGAAAAATGCTAATAATCCTGAAAATGGATTAAAAAAGGGCCCTAAATGCATGCAAAGGGTGTTTTATGTATGCTCGTTGGAAACGACATCAAATTTTAGACAGGGTTTGTTTTAATTGCAAGGGGGGATTAGCTTCCTGCCAACCACGGACCTCACCCTCTGTCTTCAAAACTCGAAGAAAGGATAATAAAATAAGCAAAAAATACACCCAAAAAAATATTACAATACCAAGATTAGTGTAATTCACCTGACCTAGGCTTATGATACTAACCAATGCCGAGTTGATTTAAGTGTTAATGCATCGAGTTACAAGGTAGGCCGAGCTAGGTCAACGTTGACCGAGTTGAGTTGTTTTTGCAAATTCCTCTGAGTCAAAGTGGTAGGTGAATGTTGAGTGGTACACGGAGGGGAAACCACGTGTCAAGGTTTCTGAGATGGGTGTCAGCCGAAGCCAATGCAAACTACTGCCACTGAGTTGAATGTTGTAACGATTGCCAGACATAGCCTATATGCTTGGAGATCCCAACGTAGGTTCATATAATGTCTTAAGCAGAGGAGTTGGTAAATTCCAAACATGTAGCAGGCAGACCAGAGGCGAAGCAAAGAAGACAAAAGCATGAGCAAGAGTTAGTAGAGCCAAGGATCAATGATCCTGCAATGTGAGTTGAGGATGGCCACACTAGAGGTGGAACATGAACCGGAGGTTCCAGAGGCCAAGAGCTGCACGCAGGTGGAGGGAAGAAGAACCATGAACTAAACACTTTTAACCAGGTCTCAATACAGGTGGATAGGTTGAAGCTTCTAATGCACGGTAGACTCTAGCAACATGAAACCAAAATGGAAAAATCAATAGTGTAGCGAGAAAACAAGTTGAATAACAACCCAAACCAATGACCTCAAGCACAATGCAGGATGTGAAGCGAGTCGGTAATCGATGTAAGAGAACTAGTTAGCTAGATAAAAGGGAATGCAATCGATCATGAAAGAGGACAATACTATGAGCTACATTCCAACTCGGTTCTAGGATCCAACACAACACTTCTCAAATACCAAGAAACGACACTTCTTTTATCCTGTAGGGAATCTAAACAAAACCATAACCAACAAATAACAGACAAACAACCCAAAAACAACAACCACTAGAATCTAGAAATATGCAAGTAGAGCACATGCAAAATCAAGAGCTTGCCCAAGCAAATACTCAGTAGAAAAATGATGAACAAAGGCATAACACTCCAAACTTGCAACTGCTGAAACCTCAATGCGAGGTGAGTAATACAATTCCAAAGTAATAATTGAAAAACTTACACGAGGAAATAAGAAGAAACTAGAAGTAATAAGAAACTGATAAATGAAGAGTGCACGTTTTACCAAAACAAGCTCTGATACCATGAAAGAGGGATTCACAAAAACTGATGTTGAAAACAATGCACCACAACGAAGTTGCACTCTGATGTTAATGTCAAGCTCCAACAAAATAAGTAAGATTCGAACAATGGAAAGAATATGCAAATAAGAAAATAGGTCTGCTCATACTCATAGATCAAAAAAAGGAAGTACAAATAGGGGTGTTGTGTAACCCCCATGCCTAAACAAAGAAAGAACATCAATGATTCCACTGATGCATATGACGCCACTGACGCATACGACGCCACTAAAGGAGGAGTTACAATTCCAAATAAGGAATGTAACTCCTATGATGCATTGATGTAAATGAAAATGACATAATCTATGATAGAATCTGACACTTTTCATTTGAATTCCTAAGACCTATGACTCTCGTAAGGAGAGATGACTCACCAGGTGATGTGGACAATGACTAGGCATGTCACACACACCAACACATCTTGTTTGCATCTTCAAAGATTACACTATCATTTGTTGAAGTTTTATTGAAACAAAACCTAGCGGAAACTTAACTCAATATGTATTTATTTAGTTTTTAAATGCTAGTGACTCTTTCTGTCAAAATAATATATTGTTTAAATACCTAGAGTCCGCTAAGGTCAAACTATGTTGATTTAATTTTTTAAATCCCATTATTCACTAAGATCGTATTATTATGTTTTGGCATAACCTACCAACCGCTAAGCTTATAATATATTACTTTATTTTACTGAAACCTAGAGACTTCTAAGATCCAAATATTATGTTTTGTCATAAGCTAGTAGACGCTAAGGTCAAAATATCATCGGGTAACATGATAGATTATAGTGCCCACTAAGCTCAAAATATTATAGTGTGGAAGTACCTAACACCCGCTTAGCTCAAACTATTTTAGTTTAATTTGTTTAATCCAACCAATCATAAGGTCTTAGTATTATGTCTTGGGCTAACCTAGTGGATGAGAGACCGCGAAGATTTACAAATTTTTTTTTTAGATACAACACGATATACTCGATGAAGCCTAGCGACCCCTAAGCTATTCTTTAAAGTAAATATATTATTTTTATAATGAAGTTGTGTTATGAATTTAATTGTTAATCTTTAATTATTTAACATGAGACAAATAACAAAGTGATCTCTTGACCCAAAAAAGTGTGTTGCCTATAACAAAATCCACTTATTTGTGAGTCTGCAAAGCTAAACAAAGAATGCATCCAAATAAAAATTATAGCCTAGCAGTCGCTAGAGTAGGAAACATTTTTCATGTAGATTGTATTCAAACAAGAGTTTATATAAATGGTAAAAAAAATATCTGGGATTTATATAATGGTATACGCATAGACTTGGACTCGTTGTACCATAGCAGCCACTGAGCTATTCTTAAAGACAAATATGTCATGTTCATAATGAAGCTATGTTATAAATCTAAATTGTTAATATTTACATATATAACAGGAGACAAACAACAAAATTGATCACTAGTGCCAAATAACAATGTGTTTCCTATATACACAAAAACCTACTCCCTGAGGTCGTGAAAGGTAAATGAATTTTTCTTTGAATAAGAATTATTGCTTAGCGGGCGCTAGTGTACGTAAGTTTTTTCATGTAGAGTGTATTCATATAGGAGAAATCATATCGAAAAGATGTAAGTGATAACAAATAAATTTGGAGTTTATATAATGGATACATAAATATACGTTTAGAATCATGCTTTTCATGTGTTACACAACTCTACATCTAGAATTATCTATTTCTTATGAGATTTTGGCAGAATTTTTTTACATTTAGGACAAAAAAAGAAACTTGGACTAGCGACATAGAAGTTATACTACAATTTTTTAAATACAACGCGATCTACTCGTTACACCCTAGTAGCCGCTAAGTTATTCCTAAAGGTAAATATATCATGTTCATAATGAAGCTATGTTATAAATCTAAATTCTTAATCTTTGCATATATAATAGGAGACAAACAAAAAAAGTGATTGCTAACAACAAATAAATGGTTTCTCTAAATAAGAATTATATCCTAGCGGGTGCTACTGCACACAACTTTTTTCATGTAGAGTGTATTCATACAAGAGAAATCATATTGAAAAGCTATAAATGATAACAAATAAATCTGGTGTTTATACAATGGATACATAAATATATGTGTAAAATCATATATTTAATGTGTTATACATATATACATATAGATTTATCTACTTCTTACAATATTTTGGTAGAATTATTTTACATTTATGAAAAATATAAAACTCGGAATTGCGACTGAGAATCTATAAAACAAGTTTTTACATACGACGCCATCTACTCATTGCATCCTAGTGACTGCTAATCTATTCTTAAAGGTAAATATATCATGTTCATAATGAAGCTATTTTATAAATCGAAATTGTTAATCTTTTCCAATATAATAACAGACAAAGAACAAAAGCGATTGCTAGGACCAAAACACACTTTGTTGCCTATATAAAATGAAATGATCCGCGAGGGGCCAAGGAAAATGAGTGTTTTCTACAAATGAGAATTATAGCCCAGCGGATGTTAGGGTAGACAACTTTTCGCATGGTAGAGTTTATTCATAGAAAAGAAATCATATTGAAAAGATACAAATGATAACAAATAAATCTAAAATTTATATAATGGATATATAAATATATGTGTGGAATCCTGTATGTAATTCGAAATAAAATTGGGGTTTCGTAAATAGGTTGTCAAAATAAAGAATTATATCATGGAAGCCTCAAAGCTATGTGAATTTTTTGCATAGATTAGTGGGCTCAAAAGGAAGAATATATTAATTATTAAATGCATAATGATTAAAATTATATTTCATAATATTAATGCATATATAATGTGTTTAACTTCCAATGTACAAAACATAAAATTGTTGAAGACATTAAATTTGGTTAATTCTACATGGAAACACGTATATAATTGGAAATAATTATTAAACAAATGAATTCTTAATATGGTTTTATAGTTTTAAATTAATTTTGTAACCTCATATATTTTCCTAAAATGTCTAAATGGCACCCATGTAAAAAAAGTAATATGCATTAATTAACGGTGTTTCTTTGCATCATCTTACTGAACAACATCAAACTATTTTGGTTCTCCCAAATAAAATAATTTTTTAAAAAGGTGATTTTGCCAAAAGCTATCATTATCCTTTAAAAACAATCACAAGAATGAGAACAAAAAATTCAAAATGAAAATAGCCAAAAAGAGACATAGAATGGTGGAAATGGGAAAACGTTAAACAAAGATAAATACTAGAGCAGAAAAAGGATTACAATTTCTTTCGTTGATGCACAAAAAAATGAGTTTTCATGAAGAACTAGGCAATTTTTCGCAGAGATCAAAAGCAACTAGAAAGAAAGTCTTGACTGCGGAGCACGATTCAATAGGAAAAAGTAGTGCTTGTGCAGATCACGATTATAATTCCGTGAAAAATACAGGAACTAGTTGACTACAGAGAAAGTAATAGATCCTATGATAAAAAAGGTACACATTTACTATAAATACTTGATTTAGTAATATTTGGGATTATTTCATGCTTTATGATGTCTGTGAAACCTCCATCTGTTACCTCAATCAAAAAATCTGTGTGATTCTTTTCGTAACCTTTGTAGCTATCCTCCTTCGTTTGCAAACAAGATTATAATCACATGAAAAAAACAACTGGGATTCAAACACTCAACCCTATAATCTACAACATGTGCATTATTTTTTATTTTGCAGACATGCTTTTCTGATTGACCAAAAAAATTAGAAACCCTACTCAACATTTTTCTAAGGTATTTAATAATTTTTTTAGCACATTCCACAAAAGAAATTTCAAAAACAGAAAAAGAGTAGGATACGAAAATTAAAAATTTTCACTTTCCCCTTTAAAAGAAAAAGGGTGAGTTATTGAAATTTCAAATATTCGAGAATTCGGGGGGATTCAAATTTACCTATTTTATTTTTCCATGGTTTAAAAATTAAAACTAAACATGAATTAAAAAAAATGAAATTTTTCATTGTGTATAGCCTATAATAATATAAACATAATAATAAATATATTATATAACATATATTAAAACAAACATAGTAAAAAAAATATTATAAGAAAACATAAGAAATAAATCCTAAACATAGTTTTGAAGTTTATTAGAATAATATAGAGACATTTACATTCCATTCTTTATCAAAATCAATTTCTATATTGTTAGATATAGTGTGCACTAATTTAAATTAATTATCCAATTAAAAGGTGCCACGTGGCAAGTTCAAACAAGCTATTTGAGATACATAATAAGGCTAGCGATCCAAGACTATACAGATAGTGTTACTGTATGACTATTTTCAAAATAAGAAACACTTGAGCCTAGGGTCTGGTATGTTGTTTCTGTCAATAAGTAAATGAGCATAGTGGGTGCTAAGAATTTTATTTGTTAGGAAATGATGTGAAATATGTGTCGACAACCATGTATCTTATGAAAACTACATAGTAATCCTAGCAATCCACAACTTTACAGATAGTGTTTATAATGATGAAAGGTAAAGGTAGGAGCCTAGCAGCCGCTAAGCTAAACCATGATTTATTATTTTATTGCTATTTTTAAAATAATAAAATTTTGAGCCTAGGGTCTAATATGCCGTTTCTGTTAATAAATAAAGGAGCTTAGTGGGCGTTAAGAATTTTCTTTGATAGGAAACGATGTGAATTATGATTTGAAAACCATGTATCTCATTGGAACTACATACCAAGGCTAGTGATCCAAAATTGTAAAGATAAAGATTATAATGAGAAGAGGTAAAGGTATGAGCCTAGCATCCGCTAAGCTATACCATGATTTGTTATTTTATGGCTATTTTCAAAATAAGAAACTTTTGAGACTAGGGTCTGATATGCCGTTTCTGTCAATAAGTAAAGGAGCTTAGTGGTCGCTAAGCATTTTCTTTGATAGTAAACGATGTAAAATATGAGTTGAAAACCATGTATCTTATGTGAAATACATATTAAGGATAGCGATCCAAAACTACAAAGATAGTGTTTATAATGAGAAGAGGTAAAGGTAGGAGCCTAGTGACTGCTAAGCTATACTATGAGCTGTTATTTTAAGCCTATTTTCAAAAATAAGAAGATTTTGAGTCTATGGGAAACACATAATACGTCTCGATCCATTTAGAGGGTATATAATGTAAGAATTTCTCTTTTTCACACATAACCTATAAAAATATGGTACAATTAAAATAAATGGATAACACTATTGTTCAAAAGATGTGCACCTAGTGTTGAGATAAAAAACAATTGATCTGAGTGGTCGTTATGTCGTTCCATTCAATACGTACAAAAGCTTAGTGGTCGCTAAGAATTTTATCTTACGAACAAATGTAAATTATATGTTACAAATAATATGTCTTATGAGTACTACATAAACCATGAAAGCACAGTAGCAACCCAAAGCTATACATATAGTATTTATAATGACTGGTAGTAATGATTTGAGCGTAACGACCGCTAAACTAGAGAATTATCTTTTAGTTTATAACTATTATCAAATTATGAAACTGTTGATCCTAGCATCCACTATGCCGTTAATTTTGATAAGGAAAAAATGCTTAACGTTCGCTAAATATTTTATCCCATAAGATATAATGTGAATTATGTATTTCAAATAATATACCTTATGGGAACTACATAAGGTTGGATTCCTCTATATGGTATGTAGTGCAACTATTGTCTCCGCCAAGTACATTCCAGCCAACATGATATATTTATAATCAATGGAAAACACTATAGATCCAAATTTGTACAAATAGTTTTTACAATGATGTAATGTTAGGAGCCTCACGGTCGCTTAGCTAGGTCATGATTTATTATTTTATAGCAATTTTCAATAAAAGAAACTGTTGAAACTAGCGTCCGCTGTGCCATTACTTTCAATAAGTAATGAAACTAAGTGTTAGGTAAACAATTTTTCCAATACGAAACATTGTGAATTATATGTTATAAACAATATATTTTATGGACAATGCATATAGCTTGATCCTTATCAAGGATTTGTAGAGTAGCACTTGTTTCCACCATTGATAGTCTATCGAATATGATACAATTATAATAAATGAAAATCACTAGCGAGAAAAAAGTGTACATATAGTTATTATAATGGCAAGATGAAATGGTAGGACCCTAACTTCCACTAAGTTAGGTTATGATTTGTTATTTTATCACTATTTTTAAATTCTTAGTGCTTTTTACCCTCAATTGATTCAACGTATCAGATAGTAAATGTTTGCAACCTAAGAAAACTGACACTCTAAATGTGTTAGTATAAGTTTGAAAAATTTGGAATAAATTTCTTCAATTAGTATTGTAAATCTAACTTAAAGTCAGAGTAAGAGAGAATAGACCCTTTTTTTAGTGGTGCTTGTTAAACATTGTTAATAATCAAATCTTTTCTCAAATAGGTATAACCTTCCATTACCTTATAGAGAGCATTGTTTCCAGGAAAATGACTATTGTGACGAGGGCCATACTTACGTTTAGGAAAATTTTAATCATTCCCATTTATTTTTGATATATTTTTGTGGAATTTCCCACCAAGAAATATGCTCAAAATATCGTACTTATACTAGTATTAGACATTAAAACATAATGAATAAATTATGTCAAATATACATAAATTTCATGTTGTCTTATATAACAAAAAATGATGAGCTATCACTAACTTCGTTAATGTGATTTATTGCTTAAATACTCTCCTCAAAATACAAAACATTAGATCTTCTGACTGCTATCCTTTAAACATCTTCCTTAGTCTTGTTACAGGCATTTAATCCTCACTTCTACAGTATGACCGATATACACATAAATCACATCGTCTTCTAAAACATAAAATCCTGAGCTACCAAAAACTCCGTTATTGTGATTTGTTCTTCAAACACTCTCTTCGAAATACCAAATATTAGATCTTAATGTCCTCTACTCTTTATCATTCAATAGGTGTAAATGGATTAAAAAATGTTTTAGGTTGTTCTTTTATATGTTGACTAGAAGTCTATCTGCCACTAAAGTGTATATATTTTTAACATTCCTATCATGCCATCTATATAATATTATAGCTTATCCAACTCATATGTAATACTTTCAAAAGGTGAAAGTGGTTTCATATATTTCAATGCATCATTAATCGATTTTAGACTTTTAGAAAAATTATGTTATTATTGATTTGATTCAAAAAATATGAATTACTATAACCAGTTGAATGATACATAAGATGTCCTATTGAAGCTTAGCAGTTGCTAACCATGAAGTTAATTACTCTGTTCTGATACATAGTAAATAACTCTGGAGGTTGGTCTCCGCTAGGGTAGTATTTAGATTCCTTATCAGAAAATGTGAGAAAAACACTTTAAAGTTTGGAAATGACCTAATTATTAATGTATTTTACTCTAATTATAGGTAAAATGTCTTCCATTATTCACGTACCATTCAGGAAAAAATTCCATTCATCGCAGGCGGTATTTTTCAGAAGAAAATAGATGAGGAACGGTTTGTGGAAATCCATTCCCCTGAAAACTACCACATCGACCTATGGTTGTTTTTAGTTATAGATGACAATCACGAGGAAGTTGGTATTGTTCTATCATCATAAGTTATTGATTTAGGGACACTGTGTGTCCAGGTGGAACGATTTGACTTTGAAAATAATAAGTGTCTCATTGTGGATATGGAGTTTGATGTTTCTTTGTTCAAGAAATGGGAAATGCATGCCTCCATAAACAACAAACCATATTTCTGTTCAAAATATGGTTGGAATTTGGGGATTCTAATAGATTCTGGAAAAACTAGCTGTTCAAATGCATAATACATTCAAAATGGTATATTTACAGTATTCATGAAATAGTATAGAAATAAAAAAACATTTTCTGTTTGTCATTTCTTGTATAGAAAACATTTTATTTCACCTCAAAAACATGCCAAGTTGATTACCATGCTGAGGCAAACATATTTTACTAAATTGGAGATAAACCCATCTAAATCACAATTGCATGGGTTGAAAAGGAATAATAAATCGATTGGGTATTTTAAGGCTATTGTGATAGCAGAGACATTTTATTCTTACTTCCAAAGAATAAAAGGAGATAACAAAATGAGAGAAAAAGTTCTACATTATTTGAGAAATAAGCATGCGAATAATATTGTATTGACAATATGCATTGAATCCAATGTAATCAAAAAATTTAAATTACATGAATCACACTACCTCCAGTTGTCTGTATTGTTGGGTGAAGAGAGAAATGGTAAAATAAAATCTGATTCCCATATAGGTGAAAACATGGAAAAACTAAAAAAAAAATCATAAGGACAAAGAATTTCTTCCCATAGAGGCTGAGACAATATTAGATGTAGTCTTTTATTTTACCAAACAACCCAAGGAGCGCTAACACATCACTTAGGTAGACCTGAGTGCTCACCCGAAGCGCACAAGGGTACCAGGTCCCTCTTTTATAAAAAAATTGTTAAGGAGTTAATATGAAGAGACAGATAATCCATAATCATAACAAATAGATCCATAAAAACCATGTAATGATAAACCACAACTAGATATAGATCACAACCATATGCAAGAATGTACTAAATGAGAATAAATATCAAGTTTACTATGCAAGATCCAGTTACAGTTTATTCAATAAAAAATATCCAACCACAAAGATCCATTTTATTAATCACTGTAAAACATAAAAGCCGAATACATACATAATAGTATCACCGTGAGTTATGCGCACTCATAAAACAACAAAATAACTCTATTACAATTGGAACTCTCCAAAACTATGCAAATCAACACACACACACACACACACACACACACACACACACACACACACACACACACACACACACACACAAATAGGGGTGGGGAATTTTCCTTCACCACCTAAGCATACTCAAAATAGGTTGCATTCTAAGATTAGCCATGCGCCACTTAAAAAATTAAAAAGAGAGGATGTAAGCTATTCTAACCATAAATATCCTATAGATAACTTCAGTTCTAATCCTATTATTAGCCCAAAACACTGAATGTTGCTTGACCTCCCACTTGTCCCAAAATAACCTTGCATAGCCTCCAAGTCTTCATACTCTAGTTTGAAATGCTAGTTCCATGCTACAAAAATAGACTCTTCCTACATGGAATATTCTCTTCCATGTCTCCTATGCCATCTCTATATTTAGCATCATGCCCAAAATTGAATATGTTCTCACTTCTTCCAGAAGCAATCCTTGAGCACCCTTTCCTGGATCCTACATCTAAATATTGTCATCCCTACATGCGTTCATCATATTCTCTCCTACGCATGAATACTGCCATCAATGTGCACGTTCATACTATTCTATTCTACGCGGGTCTCCTCTGCTAGTCTTGTGCACATGTGCGTTCCAATAATCAGCTATTTTTTAAGGCCCAATATTACCCCACACTAGGCATGTTGTTCACCCTCGGCAACACTATTTCTGATCACCCCAAATATTGATAAATAATCCTCAAAGAATGAAATAATATTTGTTCGGCCTATGCCAATGAATAAAAGAATCTAAGTGCTACTGTGCAAAAAGAAGGGGGACTCCTTATTCACCAATGCCTATAATGCTTTGTACCCTTCTAGTTCACTGCGCACCTAAGTAAAGACATATCTTATCATAAAAATGACTTCTTCAAATGTTAATTACTCACCCTTAGCCTTTAGTGTATCTACCAAGGTCTCTAACTATTTCCCCATGTTTATAAATAGATCCATATTATGCGTGACTTGAGGGCAGATTCCCCTCAACTTATTTTTAATTGAAGCCCTTAAAGAATCAATTGATTCCCTCTTTTATTCAAATTTGACCAATATCTTCTCCCATTGTCCCCTATTCCCATTATTCTTAGCTTGGAACTCCTTGAGATTTGCTTCATCTTCGTCAACAAGTAGTCCCACCAAATGGTTTCAATCCTCACAATTGTCATATATGACCTCTGGCATGTGAGGATCTGCCTTCACTGCTTCCATCAATTCACTGTATTATGTTATGATGGCTTCAACCTATCATTTTTATTTCTAATATTTCCACACCATAACTTCTTATGTAGATTATTAGGTGAGGGTTTCCAGTTGGGAAGTAATTATGCACATTAAATCCTAAAGAAAATGAAAGACAAAATCATAGGTTGTCTTATCCGGGGGTGTTAGTTCCAAATGTGTAATTAAAATGGCATCAGCTATGCACTCTTCCTTTTTGTACAATGAGCGTGTCCAACCTTTCTCATCCCTTAACTGCTGCCTTAGTTGTGCAATAATTTCTTCCTTATCACTTTATCACTTTCAATTATTTCTTTATTCTTCTCTTCCACCTCCTGTTGCATAAACCTTATACTATTGTTCTTATGAAAAATTATGGAATCCACCTCCACCGATATCTTATTAAGCGCATTGCATGCTTGTTCATCTATTAATTGTGAAGGATCTACTACCGGGTACATTTCTCTTGATACTGTTGATTTACGGGTATCTAGTAGTGAATGGGTGCTTACTTCAAATTTTGGCTCCTCAATGTGTGACTCAAAATACTTAGAAAACATATTCTTATCAAATGATGACTTACTTCAAATTTTGTGCGGTAACATGTTCTTCTTATCAAATGATGACTAACAAAACAAATCATCTGTAGGGATTTGGCTCTAGTACCTTGTGCAAAAAACCTTGTTGGGATCCTTTACATACTGCGTAATAGGTCCTTGGGGGATATATACTCATCTATTTCTATGAGCCCCCTTGTGGAAACCTACAACAAGGTGTGACTCTCCACCCATGATCCCTTCTTGTCCTACACTCTTTTCTTCTTCAAGTTTTTCTTCCTCTGCACTGTGCGTAACCTCATGCTTCACTAAGTGTTCAATAATCTTTGCGACCTCCTTCTCCACTCTGCTCTCGAGTTCAAGGTCGGGTATGTGCCTATCCTCATGCTCCTCTGTATACTTCATATTTTCCTTTATAACCTATGTGATAGTTGCACCGACACCCTCTTCATCCACATCCATTGTATGTGCATCTTTGAAGTGTTCATATTGGCCCTCTTTAGCTGATTTTTCGACAATGTGCACCTGTGGACCCAACTTCTTAACTGACTCCTTCACTTTTAGCTCCTTCCTTGTGACTCTCTGTCTTCCCAGAGTCTGAACTATGGACTATCTTATGTTTCTTATGTAATGAGGACCTTCTTCTAAAGGTTACCTCCTGACATAGGTGTTGGTCCCTATCTCCTTCCATTCAAAATTTTTTCCCGTGGGTGCGCTTGTTACTGGAGTTTTATATTTACTTACTCCTTCTGTTCTATTAATAGAAGGAGCTTCTTTACATGCTTGTTTATTTAGGTAAACCTTCTTCTGCACAGAGGGCTCCTCAAGAATACTCACATTGTCCTATATGAATTCCCCATCAAAAATTTTTGGCCTTAGATAAATATAGATTCTAGTTGCATCAACTGAAGCTATATACAATGTTACTGGTTTCATTAAATGTATACTTTCTGAAACATATTTCTCCTCATAAATATGCTTCTTGGGGTAGAAAAGTGTTTAGAACATCTCACGGTGATCGTTATCTACTTCGCTCAGATCATACATAAATTTTTGTGGCTCCTTTAATCTATTTAATGTAGCCGGAAAGTACTCCCCTTAAAAGGTAAACAGAAGTTTGCATGGGCTCTTAGTGCCATTAGTCAACATAGACCTCCCAATACAAAATTGGAAACTCCATCCACAAGAGTGGGAAATTATTATAAAATTCTCCACTCGGTGCTAAAGGAATCACGCATCAATTTATACCATTTTTTCATGTGTGCCTTCTATACTGGTGTCACCGTTTCACAGGTATACTTAGCAAATGGTTTTGCAGGGGAGGGATCTTCGGTAGTATACTCCCATATCTTGTCTTTAGGCCCATCAGGAAACCCAATCTCAGAGAATACTATTACTAGAAAGATGTTCCCAAACATGATCTTGTCACCATCACACACAACATCAATAATATCCTCTACTATAAAGGAGGCAATATTGTATATGATTCCTTCTGATATTTTCTTGCATATGTACAATTGATTTAGGGACACTGCGTGTCCAGGTGGAGTGCTTTGACTTTGAAAATAATAAGTGTCTTATTCTAAATATGGATTTGGATGTTTCTTTGTTTAGGAAATGGGAATGCATGCCTCCATAAATAACATACCATATTTCTATTCAAAATATGGTTGGAATTTAGGGATTTATTAGATTCTAGAAAAATTGGCTGTCCAAATGCAGAAGACATTCAAAATGGTATATTTACAGTATTCAAAAAGTTGTATAGAAATAAAAAAACATCTTCTATTTGTCATTTATTGCATGGAAAATATTTTCTTTCACCTCCAAAACATGCCAAGTTGTTTACTATGCCGAGGCAAACATATTTGACTAAATTGGAGATAGGCCCATCTAAATCAAAATTGCATGGGTTAAAAAGGAATACTAAATAAATTGGTTATTTTGAGGCTAGTGTAATAGCAGAGACATTTGATTCTTACTGCCGGAGAATAAAAGGAGACAACAAAATGAGAGAAAAATTTCTACATTATTTGAGAAATAAGCATCTGAATAATATTGTATTGACAACTTGCAGTGAATCCAATGTAATCAAAAAATTTAAATCACATGAATCAAACTACCACTAGTTTTCTGTACTATTAGGTGAAGAGAGAAATGGTAAAAGAAAATCTGATTCCCATATAGGTGAAAACATGGCAAAAAGGAAAAAAAATCAAGAGGAGGAAGAATTTCTTCCCGTTGAGGCTCAGATAATATTATATGTAGTCATTTATTTTACCAAACAACCCAAGGCACATTAGCACATCATTCATGCAAACCTAAGCACTTACCCAAACCACACAAGGGTAGCATGTCCCTATTTTATGATATATTTGTCAAGGAGTTAGCATGAAGAGACATATAATCCATAATCATAACAACAAGATCCATAACAACCATGTAATGATAAACCACAACTAGATCTAGATCATAACCATATGCAATAATGTACTAAATGAGAATAAATATCAAGTTTACTATGCAAGATCTAGTTACAGATAAGTCAATAACCAATATCTAACCACAAAGATCAATTTTATTAATAACTGTAAAACATAGAAGTTGAATACATACATAATAGTATAACCATGAGTCATGCCCGCTCATAAAAAACCAACATAACTCTATTACCAACAGAACTCTCCAAAACTATGTATATTAACACACATTTATATAGGGGCGGGGAATTTCCCTTCACTACCTAAGCATCCTAAAAATATGATGCATGCTAAGAATTGCCATGTGCCGCTTACAAAGATAATAAGAGAGCATGCAAGATCTTCTAACCATAGATATCCTATAGATAACTCCAGTTCCAATCCTATTATTAGCCCAAAACATTGCATGTCATTTGACCTCCCACTTGTCCCAAAATAACCTTGCGTAGCCTCCAAGTCTTCATAATCTAGTTTGAATCGCTAGTTCTATGCTCCAAAATAGACTCTTCCTGCATGAAATCTTCTCTTGCATGTCACCTACGCCATCTCTATATTTAGCATCATGCCCATAAATGAATAAGTTCTCAATTCTTCTAGAAGTAATCCTTGAGTGTCATTTCCTTGCTCCCACATGTGAATACTGTCATCCCTACATGCGTTCATCATATTCTTTCTTACGCGTGAATATTTTCATCCCTAGACACGCTCATCATATATCCTCCTATGCATGTTTCCGCTGCTAGTCTTGTATGCGTACACATTCCAATAATTAGCTATTTTCCAAGGCCCAACATTACCCCACACTAGGCATGTTGTGAGCCCTTGGCAACACTCTTTCTGATCACCCCAAATAATGATAAAGAATCCTCAAAGAATGAAATAATATCTGTCTGGCCTATGCCAATGAATAAAAGAATCTAAGTGATACTATGTAAAAAGGAGGGGGAACTCCTTATTCACTAATGCCTTTAATGCTTTCTGCCCTTCTATTTCACTATGTGCCTGATTAAAGGTATCTCTTATTATAGCAATGAATTCTTCAAATGTTGATTTCTCATCCTTAGCCTTTAGTGTATCTACCAGGGTCTCTAAATGTTTTCCCATGTCTGTAAACGCATCCATTTTGTGCGTGACTTGTAGGTAGATTTACCTCAACTTATTTTTCATTGAATCCATTAAAGAATCAATGGCTTCCCTCTTTTGTTTAACTTCGGCCAATATCTTCTCTCATTCTACCATATTTCCTTTATTCTTGGCATGGAACTCCTTGAGACCTGCTTCATCTTTGGAAACAAATAGTCCCCCCACATGGTCTCGATCCTCATAATCTTCATATATGACCTCTAGTATGTGAGGAGCTACCTTCACTACTTCCATCAATTCACCGTATTCCATTATGGTGGCTTCAACTATTATTTTTCTTGCTGCTTTTTCCATGCCATAACTTCTTTTGCAGATTCTAAGGCTAGGGTTACCGGTTGGGAAGTAATTATGCACATTAAATCCTCAAGACAATGAAACACAGACTCATACAATGTCTTATCCGGGGGTTCCAGGTATGGTTGAGAAATTAAAATGGCATTAGCTATGCACTCTACCTTTTTGTACAATGCACGTGTCCTTCCTTTCTCATCCCTCAACTCCCACCTTAGCTACACAATAATTTCTTCCTTCTCCTTTATCTACTTATCCCTTTCAAATATTTCTTTATTCTTATCTTCCACCTCTAATTGCATAAACCTTATACCATTGTTATTATAAAAAATTCTTGAACCCACCTCCACTGATAGCTTGTTAAGCTCATTTTATGCTTGTTCATCTATTAATTGCTGAGAATCTACCACCGGGTACATTTCTCTTGATAATGCTGATTCACAGGTATCCAGTAGCGAATGGGCACTTACTTCAAATTATGTCTCCTCAATGTGTGACTCAAAATTCTAGGACAACATAATATTGTGTGCGGTAGCATGCTCTTCTTATCAGATGACGACCAACAAAATAGGTGATCTTTAGGGATTGTGATTTGGTACCTTGCACATAGAACCTTGTTGGGATCCTCTATATATTGCATAATAGGTCCTTGTGGGATGCATGTTCATATCTTTCCATGAGCTCCCTTGGGGAAACCTACAACAAGGTACGAATATCCATCCATGATCCCTTCTTTTCCTATACTCTTTTCTTATTTATTTTTTCTTCCTCTGTGCTACGTGCAACCTCATGCTCCACCACGTGTTTAATAATATTTGTGACCTCCTCCACTCTACTCTCTAGTTTAGGGTTAGTTATGTGCCTATCCTCATGCTCCTCCATATGGTTCGGGTTTACCTTTATAACCTATGTGCTAGTTGCGCCAACTCCCTCTTCATTCACATCCATTATATGTGCATCTTCGAAGTGTTCATACTGGCCCTCTTCATCTGACTCTTCGAAAATGTGCACTTGTGGACCCAAATTTTTAACGGACTCTTCTTCACTTTCAACTCCTTCTTCCTCGTGACTCTCTATTTTCTCAGAGTCCGAACTATGGAATATATTCTATTTATTCTATACTGGGGACCTTCTTCTAAAGGTTTCCTGCTGACATAGGTGATGGTCCTTGTCTCCTTCTGTTCGGAAGTTTGTCCTGCGAGTGTGCTTGTAACTAGAGTTTTATTTTTTCTTGCTCCTTCAGTTCTACTGACAGAAGGAGTTTCTTCACACACTATTTTCTTTGGGTCGACCTTATTCCACATAGAGGGATCCTCAAGAATACTCACATCGTCTTATAAAAATTCCCCATCAATAAATTTTGGCCTTAGATAAATATAGATTCTAGCTGCATCAACTGAAGCTATAGGAAATGTTATAGGTTTCATAAAATGTATACTTTCTGAAACATACTTCTCCTCATAAGCATGTTTATTGGGGTGGAAAAGTGTTTGGAACATCTCATGGTGATCCTTATCTACTTCGCTTAGATCATACATCAATTTCTGAGGCTCCTTGAATCTATTTACTGCAGTTGGAAATTACTCCCCTTAAAAGGAAAACAAAATTTTTCACCATGGGCTCTTAGTGCCATTAGTCAACATAAACCTGCCAATACAAAATTGTTGATACACGGAAAAATCAGTAACTCCATCCATAAGAGTGAGAATTTGTTATGAAATTCTCCACTCAATTCCGAATGCATCACACATCCATTTATACCATTTGTCCATGCAAACCTTATATACTAGTGTCACCGTATAACATGTATAGTTAGAAAATTATTTTGTAGGGGAGGGATATTTTCATAGGATACTCCCAAATCTTGTCTTTAGGCCCATCGAGCACCCCAATATGAGAGAATAATATTACCAACAAGATGTTCCCAAACATGATCTTGTCACCATCACACACAACATCAATAATATCCTCTATTATAAAGGAGGCAATATTGTATATGATTCCTTATGATATTTTCTAACATATGTAGAATTGATTTAGGGACATTATGTGTTTAGGTGGAATGAATTGACTTTGAAAACAAGAAGTGTCTTATTTTGGATATGGAGTTGGATGTTTCTTTGTTTAGGAAACGGGAAATGCATGCCTCCATAAACAACGAACCATATTTTTGTTCAAAACATGGGTGGAATTTTTGGATTCTAATAGATTATGGAAAAACTGGTTGTTCAAATGCAGAAGACATTCAAAACTGTATATTTACAATATTCAAAATTTTTAGAGAAACATAAGAGCATCTTTTGTTTTTCATTTCTTGCATAGAAAATATTTTATTTCACCTCCAAAACATGCCAAGTTGTTTACCAGGTATTTTAAGGCTAGTATAATGACAAAGACATTTAATTCTTAGTGCTAGAGAATAAAAGGAAACAAAAAAAGAGAGAAAAATTTCTACATTATTTGAGAAATAAACATCAGAATAATATTGTATTTATAGCGTGCACTGAATCCAATGTAATTGAAAAATTTAAATTTCATGAATCACACTACCGTTAGTTTTCTGTACTATTGGGTGAAGAGAGAAATGGGAAAAGAAAATTGGATTCCCATATAGGTGAAATAATGGTAAAATGGAAAAAAAATCATGATGAGGAAGAAGTTATTCCCGTCGAGGCTCAGACAATATTATATGTAGTCTTTTATTTTACCAAACAGCCAAAGGCATGTTGGCACATCACTTAGGTAGATCCAAGTGCTCACCCGAAGTGCACAAGGGTAGCAGGTCCCTCTTTTATGATAACTTTGTGAAGGAGTTAGCATAAAGAGACATATAATCCATAATCATAACAACCATTCAATGATAAACCACAACTAGATCTAGATCACAACCATATGCAAGAATGTACTAAACGAGAATCAAAATCAAGTTTTTTATGTAAGATCTAGTTACAAATAAATCAATAACCAATATCCAACCACAAAGATCCATTTTATTAATCATTGTAAAGCATAAAATATGAATACATACATAATAGTATCACTATGAGTCATGCACACTCGTAAACCAACAACATTAGTATATTACAAGTGAAACTCTCCAAAACTATGAAAATTAATACATACATACATATATATATATATATATATATATATATATATATATATATATATATATATATATATATATATATATATATATATATATATATAGGGGTGGGGACTTTCCCTTCACTGCCTAAGAATCCTCAAAATAGGATCCATGCTAAGAATAGCCACGTGCAACTTACAAAGATAACAAGAGAGCATGCAAGCTATTCTAACAATAGATATCCTATAGATAACTTCAGTTCTAATCCTATTATTATCCCATAACACTGTATGTCTCTTGACCTCCCACTTGTCCCAAAATAACCTTGCGTAGCCTCCAAGTATTTATACTCTAATTCAAACTGCTAGTTCCATGCTCCAAAAATAAACTCTTCCAGCATTAAATCTTCTCTTGGGTGTCGCCTACGCCATATCTATATTTATCATCATGCCCAAAATTGAATAAGTCCCCACTTCTTATAGAAGCAATCCTCGAGTTCCTTTCTTGGGGTTCCTATGTGTGAATATTGTCATGCCTTTACGCGTTCATCATAATCTCTCCTATGCATGAATATTGTCATCCCTATGCACTATCATCATATTCTCTCCTACGCATGTTTCCTCCTCTACTATTTTTGTACATATGCACATTCTAATAATTAGCTATTTTCCAAGGCCCAACATTACCCCACACTAACCATGTTGTCCACCCTTGGCAACACTCTTTCTGATCACCCCAAATAATGATAAAGAATCCTCAAAGAATGAAATAATATATGTCTGACATATGCCAATGGATAAAATAATCTAAGTGCTACGGTGAAAAAAGGAGGGGGAAATTCTTATTTACCAATTCCTCAAATGCTTTCCACCCTTCTAGTTCAATGCATGCGTAAGTAAAGGCATATCTTATCATAGTAGTGAATTATTCAAATGTTAATTCCTCACCCTTAGCCTTTAGTGTATCTACCAAGGTCTCCAATTGTTTTCCCATGTGTGTAAGCGCATCCATTTTGTGTGTGACTTATGGGTAGAGTTCCCTCAAATTATTTTTAATTGAAGCACTTAAAGAATTAATTGCTTCCCTCTTTTGTTCAACTTCGGCCAATATCTTCTCCCTTTTTTACCTATTCCCTTTATTCTTGGCCTGGAACTCCTCGAGATCTGCTTCATCTTCGACAACAAGAAGTCCCACCACATGGTTGCGATCCACACAATTATCATATACGACTCTAGTATGTGAGGAGATGACTTCACTACTTCCATCAATTCACTCTATTCTGTTATGGTGGCTTCAACCTATTATTTTTCTTGCTGATTTTTGTTATGTTTGTGGAGCGTACTTTCATGTTAGAGTGTGGTACACCTTCTATGTGTTACACTTGGGTATTTTTACGGTGGTCCCGCTTGTTGGTGAGCGAGTCAAGGGGGTTTGGGGGCGAAGCCCCCGAAGCAAATTTTCATGGGTGGTTTATTAACCCATGGGTAATGGGTAACCGTTATGGGCTATTTTTGGGGCCATGGTTTTTTGGTACCCATTGTTTTGTAAAACCGCGTCTTCGGCTACCCATAGGTTTATGGGACGGTTTTGTTTTTTTCCCATTGTTTTGATACCCACAGTTTTGTAAAACTAATTAAGCAGTTGTCTATTTATATGGTTTTATGCATACAGTAGAGACATGAAAAAACATTGCAGATGTGCTTTGAATTCGGCTGTGAATTCTATAGAGTTTGTTGAGTATAGCTCCAAATGGATCTAGGTATTGTATTGAGAGACCAGTGGCTTGTAATAAAATCTAAGCAAGTGATTCTTAGTGGACGTAGACCAAATTGGGTGAACCACATTAAATCTTGTCTCTCTGTGTTTGTGTTATTTTATTTTGTCACTTTTATTTGAGATCTGTAATATTTTTTGCATATTAGTTTCTACTGTTGCGATTCTGTAAGGGATTATTCCGCATATTTTATCTCTTATTTCCTAACAATTGGTATCAGAGCCTGGTTTTGGTTTGTTGAAGTGTTGAATCGTAGGGAAATTTTTTAGCTTGAGTGGAAGCTATGGTAGATGAAGGAAGATCTAGGGTTGATAAATTCAATGGGCATAATTTCAGTCTTTGGAAGATGCAGATGGAAGATTACCTTTATCAAAAGGATCTTTATACTCCATTATATGAGAAGGTGAACAAACCCTTGAGTATGACAGATGCAGAATGGGATCTGCTCGATAAGAAGGCACTTGGGACAATCCGGCTGTGTCTTACATCTTCGGTATTATTTAATGTTTCAAAGGGAAAAGACTATAAAAGATCTAATGGATGCATTAGGGAAGTTGTATGAAAAACCCTCTGCCTCCTCTAACAAGATATTTTTAATAAAAAAGTTGTTTAATATGAAGATGTCTGAGAATAGTTCAGTAGCAGATCATTTAAATGATTTCAATACGGTTGTGAATATGCTAGCTTCGGTTATAATAGAATTTGATGAAGAAGTTAGGGCTTTATTAATTCTGTGCTCTTTACCTGAAAGTTGAAATAGCCTGGTAATGGTGGTAAGCAACTCGGTTCTAGCTAACTCGAAGTTGAAGTTTGAGGATGTTGTAGGGGTGATTCTAAGTGAGGAAATGCAAAGAAAAAGCTCTGGGGAATCTTCTACTTCAGGGAATGCTTTGACAATGGAAACTAGAGGGAGACAAAAGAATAGAGGAAACTGTGGAAAATCAAAAAGATTGGGACAAGGTCAAAATCTAAGAGCAAGATTGTATGCTGGAAGTGTGGAAAGTCTGGGCATGCAAAGAAGGACTATTGGGAGCTTCGGGACAAGAAGAAACAATAGGAAGAAAACAAGGAGGCAAATGTGGCATCAGGTAATGTATGTCAGGATGCTTTGATTCTTTCTTTGCATAATATTACTGAATCTTGGGTTTTAGATTCAGGGGATTCTTTTCATGCTACTCCACATAGACATTATTTTGTTGATTATGTTCAAGGAGATTTTGGGAATTTTTTTCTTGGTGATGATGAGCCTTGCAGTATAGTTGGAAAAGGTTCTGTTTAGGTTAAGATGCAAAATGGGAATACATGGCTATTGAAGGATGTCAGACATGTGCCTACATTAAGGAGAAATTTGATATCGGTGGGGCAATTGGGAAGTGATGGTTGTACTGTGATATTTACAGCTGACTCTTGGAAGGTTACCAAGGGTGCTCTTGTGGTGGCAAGAGGTAAGAAGGTTGGAACCTTGTATTTAACCACTGATAGTACTAATGATTGTAATCTTGTGGCTTCAGATGCAGATACAACATTATGGCACTATAGGCTCGATCATATGAGCCATAAGGGCATGGACATCATAAAGAAGAATTTGCTTGGATATACAAAAATAGGTTTTGAGTTCTGTGAGAACTGCATATATGGGAAATAGAAGTGAGTAAGGTTTCTCAAGGTTAGACCTATAAAGAAAGAGAGTAAGTTAGAGATGGTACATTCTGATGTGTGGGGGCCGACTCAAGTATCATCTCTCGAGGGGTTCAAGTTATTATGTTACTTTTATTGATGATGCAACAAGGAAAGTTTGGGTTTATTGTATTAGAAACAAATTTGATGTATTTGACACTTTTGTTAAATGGAAAGCCTTGGTAGAGAATGAAACAAGTCTTAAGTTAAAATGTCTCAGGTCAGATAATGGAGGGGAGTATTACAGCAATGAATTTGATGATTATTGTTCTAAGAATGGAATCTGTAGGCAAAAGATGGTTCCAGGAACCTGGTAGTAGAATGGGGTGTCAAAAAGGATGAACAAAACAATAATGGAACGTGCTAGGAGCATGAGGTTACATGTAGGACTGTCTCTTTCTTTTTGGACAGAAGCGGTGAGCACAACTGTGTACTTGATAAACAGAGGACCCTCAAGTGCCTTGGATGGAGGCATACCTAAGGAGGCTTGGTATGGTAAGAAAGTTGATTATTCATTTCTTAGAGTCTTTGGATGTGAGGTGTTTGTTCATATAGACAAGGATGATAGAACCAAACTAGAGGCTAAATCAGAAAAATGTACTTTTATTGGTTATGGTGCTGATGACTTTGGATTTAAATGTTAGAGTATCAAGGACAAAGAAAATCATTCAGTCTAGGAATGTGGTCTTTAATGAGAAAGTCATGTATAAGCAACAGTTGCAGGAAAATAGGGAAGAATCCAAGAAATAATATGCAGTGGTAGAGGATCTTCCTGGATGGGAAAGTGACCCATGAATCAGTTCAGGAACCTACTCAATAGGAACCCCAAACTCCTACAGTGAGGAGGTCTTCTAGGGTAAGAAAAGAACCTGAATGTTTTTCTCCTTCTCTTTATTATTTATTACTCACTGATAGTGGAGAGCCAGAGAGCTTTAATGAAGCAATGTAGGTAGATGCCAGTAAGAAGTGGGAGCAAGCCATGGATGAGGAGCATAAGTCTCTCATGGAGAACCAGACTTGGGATTTGGTGAAGCTACCGGAAGGAAAAAGAGCATTGCAGAACAAGTGGGTGTACAGAGTTAAAGATGAAGGAGGAAATAAAATATATAAGGCCCGGTTGGTGGTCAAGGGGTTTCCACAGAAACAAGGTATAGATTTTGATGAGATTTTTTCTCCTGTAGTAAAAATGACTTCTATTAGAACTGTTCTTGGAATAGTGGCAGCAGAAGACTTGCACTTAGAACAGTTAGATGTAAAGACTGCATTTCTCCATGGTGATTTGGAGGAGGAGCTATATATGCAGTAGCCAGAAGGATATGAATTCAAAGGTAAAGAGGAGATGGTGTGCAAACTGAAGAAGATCTTGTATGGCCTGGAACAAGCTCCACGTCAATGGTATAAGAAGTTTGATAGCTTCATGATGGAGCAAGGTTATATCAGATGTCATTCTGACCATTGCGTGTATACAAAGAAATTTGAGGATGGAAGTTATATTATATTGTGTTTGTATGTTGATGACATGCTGGTTGTATGTAAAAACATGCAGGAAATAAAAGTACTCAAAAAAAAGCTAAGTGAATCCTTTGATATGAAGGATTTGGGGGCTACCAGACAAATCCTTGGTATGAGGATAACTCGGGATAGGAAGGAACAGAAGTTGAATTTATCTCAGGAAGAGTACATTAAGAAGGTATTGGATAGGTTTAACATGAAGAATGCTAAACCGGTTGGGATTCCTTTGGCAGGCCATTTTAAGTTATCAAAGGAGCAGTGTCCCAAGACAGAGTAGGAAAGAAACCAGATGTCCAAGGTACCTTACTCATCAGCGGTTGGCAGTTTGATGTATGCTATGGTGTGCACTAGGCTTGATATTGCCCATGCAGTGGGAGCTGTGAGTAGATTTATGAGTGATCCAGGTAAAGAGCATTGGCAAGCAGTAAAGTGGATCCTTTGGTATTTGAGAGGGACCATGGGGATAGTTTTGTGCTACAGTGGATCAGACACCACTTTACGTGGTTATGTAGATTCAGACATGGTTGGAGATGTAGACAGTAGGAGGAACATGACAGGTTATATTTACACTATAGGTGGGACAACAGTAAGCTGGATTTCACGACTACAAAAGCTGGTGGCTTTGTCAACCACGGAGGCTGAGTATGTTGCTGCCACAGAGGCAAGCAAAGAGATGATTTGGTTACAAAAATTGCTTGAGGAGTTGGGGCATAAGCAGGAGGAATGTAAGCTGCATAGTGATAGTCAAAGTGCTATACACCTAGCTAAGAACTTCGCTTTCCACTCCAGGACGAAGCATATATAGTTGAGATATCACTTCATCAGGACAACTTTGGAGGAAGATAAGTTGAAGTTGGAGAAGATTCATACTAGTCAGAATCTTGTAGACATGATGACCAAGGTGGTCACAAGGGATAAACTAAAGCTATGTTCAGCTTTGGTTGGCCTTCGTGGATGACAGTGAAGGGTTGAGAAGCTTGCTCAGTAGAAATCAGTCTCCCAGTGGGAGATTGTTATGTTTGTGGAGCCTATTTTCATGTTAGAGTGTGGTACACCTTCTATGTGTTACACTCGGGTATTTTTATGGCGGTCCTGCTCGCCAGTGAGCGGGTCAAGGGGGTTTGGGGGTGAAGCCCCCGAAGTAAATTTTCATGGGTGGTTTATTAACCCATGGGTAATGGGTAACCATTATGGGCCCATGGTTTTTCGGCATCCATTGTTTTGTAAAAATGCCTCTTTGGCTACCCATAGGTTTATGGCACGGTTTTGGTTTTTGCCCATTGTTTTGATACCCACAGTTTTGTAAAAATGCTTAAGCAATTGTCTATTTATATGGTTTTATGCATATGATAGAGACATGAAAAAACATTGCAGATGTGCTTTGAATTCGGCTATGAATTCTGTAGAGTTTGTTGAGCATAGCTCCAAATAGATCTGGGAATTGTATTGAGAGACTGGTGGCTTGTAATAAAATATGAGCAAGTGATTCTTGGTAGACGTAGCCCAAATTGGGTGAACCAAGTTAAATACTATCTCTTTGTGTTGTGTTATTTTATTTTGAAATTTTATTTGAGATCTGTAATAATTTCTTCATATTAGTTTCTACTGTTGCGATTCTGTGAGGGATTATTCCGCATATTTTATCCCTTATTTTCTTAACAATTTTTTCATTCCATAAATTCTCATGTAGATTATCAGGCTAGGGTTTCCATTTGGGAAGTAATTATGTGTGTTAAATCCTCAAGAAAATGAAATACAAACTCATACATTTTGTTATCCAAGGGTGTCACATCTGGGTGCACAATTAAAATGGCATCAACTAAGCACTCTACCTTTTTGTACACTGCACACATCCATCCTTTCTCATCCCTCAAATCTTTCGTTAGTTGTGTAATAAGTTCTTCCTTCTCCTTTATCTCCTTATCCCTTTCAATTATTTCTTTATTCTTCTCTTCTACCTCATGTTGCATAAAAATTATACTATTGTTCTTATGAAAAATTATGGAACCTACCTCTACCGATATCTTGTTAAGCACATTACATGCTTGTTCAAATATTAATTATTGATAATCTACTACTAGGTACATTTATCTTGATACTGATGATTCACGGGTATCTAGTAGAGAATGAGAACTTACTTCAAATTCTGGCTCCTCAATGTGTGACTCAAAATCCGAGGACAAAATATTTCTTGTGTGTGGTAGTCTGCTCTTCTTATCAAGATGATAGAATTGTAACAACATTAGTTGATCTGTAGGGATTGTGCGTTGGTACCTTGCACATAGAACCTTTTTGGGATCCTCTACATACTGCATAATAGGTCCTTGGGGGATGTATGTTTATCTCTTTTTGCGATCTCCCTTGGAGAAACCTATAACATGGTGTGAATCTTCACCCATGATCCCTTATTATCCTACACTCTTTTCTTCTTCATTTTTTCTTCCTGTACGATACGCATAACTTCATGCTCCGCCAAGTGTTCAATAATCTCTGTGACTTCTTTTCCACTTTTCTCTCCAGTTCATGGTCGGGTATGCACATATCCTCATGCTCCTCTGTAGGGTTTGGGTTTTCCTTGATAACCTATGTTTTGGTCGCGTCAACACCCTCTTAGAGAATCATATTGTATGTGAATAATCAGAAAGTGTTCATACTTTCCCTCTTCATTTGATTCTTTGACAGTGTGCACCTGTGGACCCAACTTCTTAACTGACTCTTCTTCACTTTCTACTCCTTCTTCATCCTTGACTCTCTGTATTCTCAGAGTCCAAACTATGGACTATAGGGAATGTTTAATTCTGTGACAGTAAGGAAACAACTTACCTTCTTCTAAAGGTTACCTCCTGACATAGGTGCTAGTCCCTGTCTCCTTCCATCCAAAAGTTTTTCTTGCGGGTGCGCTTGTAGCTGGCGTTTTATCTTTTCTTACTCCTTTAGTTCTACTAACAGAAGGAGTTTCTTGACGCACTTGTTTCTTTCAGCTGACCTTATTCCGTGTAGAGGGATCCTTAAGAATAATCACATCATCCTATAAAAATGACCCATTAAATTTTTTTGGCCTTATATAAATATAGATTCTAGCTGCATCAACTGAAGCTATAGGAAATGTTATTGGTTTCATCAAATGTATACTTTTTGAAACATAATTCTCGTCAAACACATGCTTCTTGGGGTAGAAATGTGTCTAGAGCATCTCATGGTGATCCTTATCTACTTTTCTCAGATCATACATCGAATTCTGAGGCTCCTTGAATCTATAGACTGCAGCTAGAAAGTACTCCCCTAATAAGGCAAACAGAAGTGTGCACCACGGGATCTTAGTGCCATCAGTCAACATAAACCTCCCAATAAAAAATTGTTGATACACAGGAAAATCAAAAACTCCATCCACAAGAGGGGACAATTTTAAAGAAATTCTCCACTCAGCGCCGAACGCATCATGCATCCATTTATACCATTTGTCCATGTGTGCCTTGTATACTAGTGTCACCGTGTCACTTTTATACTTAGTAAATCATTTTGTAGGGGAGGGATCTATGACATGATACTCCCATATATTTTTTGTAGGCCCATCAGGCACCCCAATATCAAAGAATACTATTACCAACAAGATGTTTCCAAACATGATCTTGTCACCATCACACACAACATCAATAATATCTTCTGTTATAAAGGAGGAAATATTGTATATGATTCCTTCTAATATTTTCTTGCATATGTACAACCATATTTTATTTACTTGTGTTCATCTCTCCTTCCCAATTAGCTTTGTGAGAAAATGCATGGCCATCCTCATGACATGATCATATAACTTCACAATGTCAAACACGTGGCCTCATTTCTTGTACTCATACTCATTTGCATCTTTCTTCACCTTAGCATCATTACCTAAGTCATCATCAAAGGAGTTACCAATTTTAATGAGTCCAATGTACTTGTTAATCAACTGTGTGGTGATGTGAATCCTTCTCCCTACAAAATAGAAATGGTCTTCATGCATGTGAAAAATTCACCATTTATATAGCCTCTCAGGATTCTTGAAGAACAGAAGCTCATATAACTGCAATAGTCCAGTATTCTTTAATACTCTCTTAACCTTGTCATCATACATCAGTTTATCATCCGGGGTTCTTTCCTCTATCAGATGGACAATATTTTTTACAATTTCATGTGCGGTTAGGTTAGTTCGATGGTTATAATCACTAACTGTCATACTTCTAACATGATATGCCCACTCTTTTCCAATCAACACTCCATCTGGGTACTACATTTTTGAGTACCATTCCTCCTAAACATCGACTGTGGGGGTTGGTTTGTATTTTCCCTTTCCTCTCTTATTTGGTGACATGGTTACTACCTTGTAAAATAAAAACTCTACATTGTGCCCTACATTGTGCCCTACTTTCCTTGATAATCCAAACCTCCTTCCAAAAACCATAGACATAACACTTTTGTACTTCTTTGTTTCAATTCTAAATGTCGTGCCCTAGCCCGTGAAACCCTAATAAAATAAAATAAAAATCCACACTAGGTCATTCAATATGCAATACCCCCTTCCAAAGGAACTCTCATCACTTAGTTGTGTTCTAATTTACCCTCTGGTTCATGATTTTTCAGCTCTATACATGATTTATTGCTCAATTGCAAAATGTTCCCTAGTTTGAATGATAATTCTTCACAAATTCACACAAGGTAAGGTAAAAATGATTTACCCTGACACTCCTTTTATAGTGTTTTAATTTTTATTTGCATTAATTTCTTACTAACTACCACCGTACAACTGCATTAAATACCAGTTTCCCTTTTTTTCCCACCGTTTCTACTGTTCCAAGTGAAATTCCTCTACGAGTCCAATGTGCATACCAACTGAAACCTTTTGGCATGCAAACTACTTCACCGATTGCATACCTCCTTAAGCACGCACCATACACAGAAGTACATCCACCTCTGTGCCTTATAATGAGTAGCTATCCATGACACTTCCTACATCGCGCTGCCCTATGTACTTATTCACTGTATGTGTATTTTCCTTTTGGCATCATCCTTATTATCACCATTCTTCTTATGAAACCTTACCATCCTTTTACTGCAACCAATCATCACGAACACATGCATGTTCGTATATGGTACTTAGGATTTTGTAAATCTCTACTTTCTCCTATGTGATCTTGTTTTCCTTCTACCCCACACTAAATATATGTGTGGTACTCTATGCATGAACTCAAATGATAGTAATCAATGTCTGGCGTGCAAACGTGCTTATTACAACAAAACACCAAACTAAAATGAAAAAGCATAACAACATTGAAGGAAACACATAAAATGAATGCATTAAGGGAAATCTAATCTAAATGGAAAGGATGCCTTATTAAAAACACCCAGAAGACTTATTTATAATACTACTTCAGCTTACTCCCGTTAAAGTAACTGGGAAACCGTGTTCCATCCAGTGCTTATAATTGACAAGCACTTGAATCAAGTTTATAAGTAACAACATACGGTCCTAACCAATGCACTTGGAAATTTCTAGGATGGTGCAAAAAATTTAAATCATACAAAATAACCATTTTCCCAACTTCAATCTACTTATTCTTAATATGCCTATCATGCCATGCCTTTTGCCTGACCTTTTCTATCTTATGTCTCCAATGAGCTATAGTGCACCTTTCATCCAACTGCATCAATTTATCAATGAACTCTTCAAGTGCTTGCTCATCATCCAATCTACGTTTGCTCACAATACTTAGGGTATGTAACATAAATTCCATACGTAAAACAACCTCCATGCCAAACACCAACTAAAAGGTGCGGCCTTATTCAATCTCTTGTAAGTTTTCCTGTATGTCCAAAGTATAACAAAGACTTTTTCATCCCAATCCTTCCTTCCAACATCATAGATATTATTCAATGTATGTCTGAATATCTTGTTGAAATCCTCAGCAGTGCCATTAAATTGTGGGTGATATGGTGTTGTTTTATGGTGAACCACCATAAATTCTACCACCAGTATCCTGATGGTCTCATTAAGAAAATGAGTGCCCCTATCACTTGTCAGACTCAGTGGACAACCATACCTACTAATTATGTTCTCCCATAAGAACCTTGTTGCTGTAGCTGCAGTGAAATACTTTATAGGCGCTACTTCTACCCAGCTTGTAAGATAATCTATGTAAGTTATAAATTATCGCGATCTAGTCCTACATGCTGGTGGGGAAATAGGACCTACAAAGTCAATTAGCCACTTTTCAAAAGGTTCTGTGCTAGCAATAGGCCTCAAATCCATTTCATCTCTTTTCCTAGGCTTTCTAAGGCGTTGAAAATGGTCACAGGCCTTACAATACTGTATACAATTCTTATAAATTTTTTTCCACAAAAGTCCTACTAATAGAGTCTTGCGTGTAGTAATATTACCTACATTATATCCACCTACAATTCCACCATGAGCTTCCTCCATAATTGTAGTACGTTCATGCCCAAGTACACACCGGTGAAAAATAACATCCTGGCCTATCTTGTATAAATATCCACTAATTAACATGTAAGGTGCGACACGTATAACAAGTTTTTTCTTCTCCAAAGCCTTCATTCCTTCAAGTGCTAAACCTGTATGCAAGAATACAGTAATATTCTCTAAGTACGAGGGTACGTGGTTCAACTTGAGAAGATAGGCATTTGACATTGTATCCTTAATGCTCTATGCATCCTCACCTGAGTTAATCCTTGATAAATGATCTAGTCCTGAGTTACTCTTTCCTGGCTTAACCACTAATGTAAAGTCAAATTCTTGGAATAAGATAATCCACTTGTATATGCGCCCTTGCAAAATGGGATTATTGACCATATACTTAAGTGCCATGTGATCCATTTAAAATATGAATGGAGTTGCCAATAGGTATTTCCTAAACTTGTGCAATGCATAAATCATGGATAATGCTTCGCACTCCATAGTTGCATAATTCTGCTCAGCTGGTGTCAACTTCCTGATTGCAAAGAAAATAGGATGATCAACAATAATCTCTCTAGGCTGGGCTAAGACTGCACCAATGGCCATGCCAGAGGTGTCCACATGCACATGGAATGGTTTGGTCCATGAAGGAAATTAAAGAATAGACACAGAAGTAATCCTTTTCTTCAATGTCTCAAATGCACACTGTTATACCTCTCCCCAATGGAAATTTCCCTTACTCTTCAAAAATTCCTCTAAGGGTGTGGATATCCTAGCGTAACCCTTGATAAAATTCCTGTAATACCTTATGTGCCCAAAGAATCCATGATACTTTCTCTGGTTATTAGGTTCCTCTAAGCCCAAAATGGCAGCAACCTTAGCATAATCTAGTAAAAATCCTTCTTTACTTATGATATGTCCCAATAGAGTTCTAAAGGGTGTAGAAAATATGCACTTCTTGATGTTTAGCGAGATTCTCAACTACCGAGACCTCTAAAAATTAAGTCTTAAATTATCAAAATGATATTTTACTAGCCCCTAAACTGTCCAATCATCCAAGTAAACCTATTAAAACTTTATGAATAAAGTCCTGAAATTCTTGAACAAAAATACGTGAAAAGACTACAGGTTCATTCTTCAATCCAAAAGGCATGACTGTGTACGCAAAACTTCCCCACTCAGTGGTGAAAGTTGTCTTCTCTTGATCTTCTTTAGCAATTTGCATACCCGATGATATTCAGAAAATCCATTAGTGAAGGAGTAGATCTTGTGCCCTGCAATGCATTCAAAAATATCCTCTATAAATGGTGTGGGAAAGGGTGCTATGACACAAGTAGAATTTAACTCCATATAATCCTCA
Source organism: Taxus chinensis (assembly GCA_019776745.2). Taxonomy (NCBI): domain Eukaryota; kingdom Viridiplantae; phylum Streptophyta; class Pinopsida; order Cupressales; family Taxaceae; genus Taxus; species Taxus chinensis. The sequence continues at coordinate 498,626,384 of CM034153.1, forward strand.
CATATAATTATCCTTCCATCTTTATTTATTCTTATCACTATAGGGCTAACCTACTTCGACTCCTCAATGGGATCAATGATGTTAGACTTCAACATCTTATCAATCTCTTCCTTTACCTTGAAGAGCATATTAGAATTCATCTCGTAAGGCCTCTTCCTAACTGGGTGTACACCTTCCTTTAACTTGTTCCTCATCTCACCCAAAAAGTGATGTACCCATTTCAACTCATGATAGCCTCTAGGAAATAATTCCTAGAAGTCGCGTAACAACTCAATTATTTTTTCAACCTATCAGTTAGACCAATAATAACCAATGGTGGTCTTCTTACATTTTGCATCCATCCTAATGTTGACCTTATTTGTTTTCATAGGTTCAAGTTATGCATGCGCTTGCTCACATGCACTATCTAAGACCTCACACATACTTATAGTGTGGTCAAAATCCAAATTCTCTACTTCCTCATCATCAATCATGTAAACCAGTTTACCTTTCTCTTTTTTTAACTAGGCGCACTCAAGTTGTTCTTCATATGTCCCTTCTTATTCAAAGTGTGGCTCAATATTTGACTCTCTTAGTAATTCCTAAATAAGTTCCTCAGCCTTTGCACTATCTCCCATAGTCAAGTGCTTCATAATCTATAAATCCTCATTCACCAGTGGTTTACTAGAAAAATATTCATAGGTATGAATCATACCCATAGTCAATTCTAGTTAATTCCGTTTCTCTATTCGATTCCGCATAAGCATACCATGTGTGCACGCAGCCACACAAAGTGAAGTCGAGCTTATGAAACCACAATGAAGGTGGTAAGGCCTCATGCCCCTCTGTTTAGAGCCTCTCACACTCTTGAATGTGATGTGAGAAATTGGTCCCCCATGAAATTCACTTGTCCATGTAGGTGCATTGTTACTAACAAATATAGTAAAGAAGGGGATTCTCACCTCTCAGCAATATAAAAGACTATCTCTATGTGCAATCCACCAGCATGCTGTTGTCCCACACAAGGTATATACCAACATATTCTTTCTCTTTAGTCGATATATCCTCTAGGTTCCATAGCATGTAGAAACACATCAAGATTTCCTTCGCTAGTATACCTTGGTACCTAGTTACTTCCCAAGAACCTAACTCAACACGGCCTAACTATGCACATTATTGTACTCTTCATCTCATGCTCAACCATTTCACAAGTCCCATGCACCCAGTTTTCAAAAGCAACATTGGTTGTATCACTCATAAACTATGCATCATCCCATTGAATAACATCTTCCTTTGATAACTCAAGAACTTTAGGATCTGTAATGGTGTGTATATAAATCCTGTTTAAATCCTCTTCACTCAAAGGTTCTACATAAGGTGCATATTTTCCATTTGTCAAAGGAATAATCATGCAGTCCTCTTTGTTCTCAAAACTGATATGACCTTTATTAAAGTGCAAATCAACATTGTTCACATAGCACTAAGGGAACCTAAGTAAAGATGGAAAACTTTCTTCTTCTGCAAGTGCCAAGACCTCATATTCCTTAGTAAAATTGGCCTCTTGTATGATAATAGAGGAGTCCTTCAATAATCCAATGAGTGTGGATTTAGTCATGTTCACCATAGACAACACATTTTAAGATGGCTATAATGATGTCCCCCCCATCTATTTCCATGTGTCCAAGGTGAGTACATTTACTTCTGCACCTGTATAAATCAGGATGTTACTTAATAACCATCCATCAACAAATGGATTCAAGGTGATCTCTCTGTCATAATAAAGACTATGAGGAGGTAAATTTGCATGCAATATCTGTCTCTTGCACTCAAATCTAGCGTACAAAACCTTCTCCCTTAACCATTCCCCTAACAAAATAATTATGTTTTCTTAGTGCAACATCTTACAAACCTCCTTTAAGTTGTCACCATCTTTCTGAGGAAGGTTGAATGTTTTTTCCTTCTCTAACTTCTACAAATTCTCCTTTAAGCATTTTATCTCACCCTGAAAGTCTCTAATAACCTCCATAGTTTCCTGATAAAATTCCTTTTGATGAGAAGGATCTCAATAATTTTCATGTAGTACCTCTTATTTTGTAATAACATATTTCTTCTTAGGATTCTCACATGCCTGTGCCACCTTAGTGTGTGAAGTCACTGATACAGGTATTGTCTCATGGTCGGGTAATATCTTCAACATCCACTGATCTTCCACAATGTGTTGTCCTCTAACCATTCTCATGCCCTTATCCTACTTGTGTTGTTTTCTCATATGCTCATACAAATCTAGGAAATCAAAACTTATGATTGTTTCTACACCAGGGCCAAATAATGTTATAAGGGAACTTGCACCTATAATGATAGGGGATCCACATGTATAATACGTTCTTCATGAGAATTCACCTCTTCCATCATAGCGACCTTGACTTCTAAATTCTCCATGGTAACCTCTACCTCTATAAACTCCATCAGAGAACCCTTTTTTATGATTATGATTATGATTATGATGCTCACCTTTTCCCTTATATTTTTTTGTAACACTAGTATAACATACAACAGTTTCAATGGAATCATGAATATGATGATTCAATTTGCAATTATTTGTATCATAAGTGGTAGATTTACAAATATTATAATAACACGACATGTTCTTCTTGATCATGTGCTGCAATAAAGGGCACCTACTTGAATCATGATCCAAATGACAAATATTACAATTTAGAAACATGGCGCACACCGATTTACAAGGGAAAATATCCTTGGTATGTCCTTCTACCTCACAATCCATGTACTAAATACCACTACGTGTCTCATGGGTTGAATTATCTGACAAGTTTTCCAACTGTTTTGCCATAGATGCAATCTACACTTCCAAAAATGGGATAAATCTAGTGTCTATATTTCCATATGCCTCATCACGTAGAGCTTCTTCCAAAGCCTCACACAGGTCTATGAATGTCTTATGAGAAATTTCCCTTCTGAAAGGTGTGATCAAACCACCAAAAAATCACTAAGCATATTGGCTAGGGCTGAATGTCATAAGAAAAATTTGATAGAAAAGTTTTAAAAGGTGCATCATACTCCCTTACGCTCTCAGCCATGCCCTACTTAATCTCCTTCAACTCGACCGATGCTCTTATATTTTCAAACTCAGGTATATGAAACTTAGCTAAGAAAGCATCACGCAGTGTAATATAATCTATACAATTTTAGTTCAGATCATACTTCCTATACCAACTATGCACGTGCCCTTGCAAAGTAGTAGAAAACTAACTTTCCTTACACTCAGGAGTTGTGATTCCCTTAGCATGCCATAGTATCTCACACATATGTATGTGCTCAGCTACATCTTCAATTCCTTTGTATTCTGGTAGAGAAGAGACATATCATAATAAACTTTCTGGGGTTGGTATGTGGACTATGCCCATAAGATCCAGAACCTGTATTACCTCCATTATTCCCTCCACCTCTGGAACCAGCTAGATCCACTAGATCTGAACCACCTGATCCTCCTAATCCTCCTCCTATAGAGGGCACTCATACCATAGAGGATGTGCTACTTTGTGTTTCCCACTAGTTGTATCTAAATTGAACTCCCAATGTTTGCAAAGTTTTCACTACTTCTAGACGTAATTACCAATGTTCTTCATGTGCCCACGCTTCTATCCTGATGATGTGCCATAAAATATACCACAAAAAACACCCCCAAATAACAAATACGATGTCTACGCTGCCATATATTAATGTAATATCTGATTAACTTCTGAATTTAATGGAAAATAAAATCTACTTATTGCTACTTAAACACCTACACTAGTCAGATTCTCAATAACTGTCTTAGGAACCAGAACACCAAGCACAAGGTCATAGTTTATACAGGTGGGATCAGATGTGCACTACAAGTCTCTTAATTGTTCTTCCTCAGACACACTCTCATCTAGAAGATAAAGTGGGTTATCTTCCAATGCTTACCTAAACAGGGGAGAAATAGATTCTCAGGTTCCACGTCTTCCATATGAGCATCTAAATCCTTCGTGAGCACATCACATCTCCTTTGCAACTCCATAGACTCCTCAACATCACATTGTTTTTCCAATTCCCTCTCACATGCTTCATTATACTTAATCCTCCTTTCTTCTCTTCCTTTCTGCCGCTAATTCTGCCATATTTCACCACACTTGCTCCTACCCCTACAAACGGTGGGATTTAGCTATCCATAGGGAGTTATTCCAAATCTAGAGTTACAATCAAGATCTTAATTCATAAAGGGATAATGCACAAGTAGGATCCTCTAAGTTTTTGCAAATAAGAACTCAAAACTCAACAACCTATGGACAATGAATAAGTAGAAACAACATACTCCAATGTAGAAACTATACAAAACACCACCCCACCAATGATCTACAGCATGCATGTCCAAGCCAAATTAGCATCATGCAAAGATTCTGAGTAATCTTCCATGTAGTCCATATAATATATTCTATACCTCCAATTCCTCTTTGATGCATATGATACCAGCCACTTGTACAAATATATAGGGAAAGCAAAAAAAGAAAGTCTCATAGATCTCATGATACAGATATGTTCTTCAACCCAAGCATGTACGCGCATCAAAATAGGTCCAATGTTATATTTGTGAGAAAAACTTCTTCTAAATTTTCTACCTAACTCTGAATACTTGCCAAAGTCAACCGATATGTCTTCATCATGCAACATCCTTGCAATAACTTGAAAATAGGTCCCTACAATGGACCCAAAATTTAGTATTTTATTTTACCAAGTACAACCCAAGGTGGGCTGGCACATCACTCAGATAGACCTAGACGCTCACCTAAAGTGTGCAAGGGTATTAGGTCCCTATTTTATGACATATTTGTCAAGGAGGTAGCATGAATGAGATATATAATACATAATCATAACAAATAGATCCATAATAGCCATGTAAGGATAAACCATAACTAGATCTAGTATCACAACCATATGCAAGAATGAACTAAATGAGAATCAATATCAGAGTTTACTATGTAAGATCTAGTTACATATAGGTCAATAACCAATATCCAACCACAGATACCCCTTTTATTAATCAATGCAAAACATAGAAGCTGAATACATACACAAAAGTATCACCATAAGTCATGCATGCTCATAAAAACCACTCTAACATAACTCTACTATACAACACAACTAACAAAGATACTAAAATATGTGTAAATCAATACATATATATAGGAGTGGGGACTTTCCCTTCACCACCATGCACTCCTCAAAATAGGTCTACATGCTAAGAATATCCATGCATCTGCTTACAAAGATAACAAGAAAGCATGCAAGCTCTTCTAATAATAGATGTATCTAATAGATAACTTCAGTTCTAATCCTATTATTAGCCCAAAACTTATATGCATGTCACTTGATCTTTCACTTCATCTCTCTCAAAATAGCCATTGCTGTAGCCTCCAAGTCTTTCATGCTCTAGTTCCGAACTGCTAGATCCATCTCCAAAAATAGACTTGATTCCTGCATAAAATCTTCCTAACGTTGCACATACACCATCTCTATATTTAGCATCATGCCCAAAATTGAATAAGTCCTCACTTCTTCCAGAAGTAATCCTTGAGCGCCCTTTCTTGGCCCCCGTGAGTGAATACTATCATCCGTGCACGCATTCATCATATTCTCTCCTACGAGTGTTTCCTCTACTAATCTTACGCACGTGCGCATTCCAACACTTAGCTATTTTCCAAGGCTCAACATTAGACAAATATGTGATGTCATTGGAAGGAAATATACCAGGAAGGATGGAAGTCACATATAATTTTTATTGTAAATGTGCATATCCATTTCAGCTTCCATCAACTTTATCAACTATTCCTTCAAGTAATCCTTTCAATGATCCAAGAGTGTGAATGCTGATTGGGATTCCCTACAATATCTTTCCCAAGGTTAGGATATTTACAAAAACATCTCATGTAATAATGGATCTTTTAACAATTATTTGAACCAGTGTGATAGATTTTATTTTTATTGTTATAATACCAATTGGTTCTTCAAAAATGTTAAGAGACACAGCATTAACTAAAAAGATAGATGGGAAAAGGTTAAAGACATTGGAGTATCAATTCTGGATGGATGCTATAGAATCTATGATAGAAACAAGATATTAAAAAGTTTGTGTCTTATGTACCTAATATATAGTGTGTAGAAATGTGACAATAATGATGATTTTATAGAAGAGGTCACTAGGGATTGGATGGAGAAACTGCCACAAAAATTGGTAATTGTAAGTTATCGAAATTGGCCTACAAAGAAACATCCATCCTTTTCCTTGTGAAAGATCGTATGAAAAATGGGATTAGATGTTCACTCGAGCCACCTTGTTCTAAAAATTATTTAGTATTAGTGCTTTATGGCACCAGTGTCACACTCCGTGCATTAGTGGATTCCAAACTATCTATTATTTTTATTGTTGAGACACATAGTCAAACAATGTTTCTGAAACATTACTATTCTCATATGAAGAAAGGTTTGTTTCCGAAGAAAACTTCAACACGTGATTTTGTTTAATGGATTTTAACCTAAATATACTACTTATACATTTATTGTCTATGCAGACAACCACAAAGCTATAAAAGATGATGTACAACCGTTTCACCTTGACGCTACACAACTAATTCAACATGGTGATTTACCTTCAATCATTTTATAAATGGTTTTCAATTTTTAAACAAACTTATGTTTTTACAGTTCAGATGACAAATGTGGAGGATGCGGGCACATCGGCCATGAATATGCCATCATATCTAGGTATGTTAATTGTGTGAATTTATAAACAAAACCGCTAATAAGCCCAAAAAATTTATAAGATAATGCTTATAATTATGTAGATCAACCAAGTAAACCAAAGACTCATTACAACCGTGGAGGGCACTCTAGTTTAGGTATCCAACATGAATAAAATATCACAAGCTGGTATGATATGCATGCGTATTTTTTTAAAATTATTTATAAGGCCCACAAAATTATAGGAAACGATAACTAACATACATTAGTTTATATGCTTGGCATAGGGTCAAAGAATTTTTTTAAGGAAATCCATTTATAAGCTATGAAAACAATTTAAAACGAAGTATATAGAGCTTAGTAGAATCTATGCTTCCACGTTCAATACAATAATGGTTTGAATAAAAAACTTTACATTCATCAATAACTCACTGATTTAAAACTATATACTGTCTACAATGTTATACTGATTCACTATTGCATATTGACTACTTACATTGAATTAACATTGTTTTTTATTTAACATCATCATTAAAAAAACTACATATGGATTGATCTAGCTCATACATATGTAAAGTAACACTTGTCTCACCTTCTTAAATGTTTTCCAACTAAGTGTAGTTTAGCTAATGATGGCATAGCCTAGTGGTCACAAATCATCATCAATAGTTGATGACTATTTTCTGCCAAAGGGTGGTTCGATGAATATAAGCGTATCATAGCAACTGATAAATTTGAATTATAAGATAGAAAAATTGATATTCTATTTACCATATCACCACATAAACCACTAGGTTGATCCATTTAATCTTTCATTTTCCACAACATGAAATCAATTATGAATTGATGATTGTTTATTTGAAATAGCTCTTATTGTAGACACAAAATTTGGTTCAAACTCCCCTTGGTCCCCTTCAATCAATTAACATAATATATTTAAACACATCATGACCCCTTCATCCTATACTAATATTTCATCCTCACATTATTAATTAATTTAATTAAGTTAATTTCATCCTCACACCTCCACCTCATAATTACACCTCATCCTAGACCCATTCCAGGGGAACTTAACTCACAATGACCGAGTCATCACTCTCAGCACTGAGTCATCACTCCCAGTGTTGAGTCACCACTTGACCTAACTAACAAAGACTTATTCCTAAACCTATTTGTACTTCTTCTATGACCTTCCTACCTTTTCTAATGAGAAATCCACTTCCCTAAGAAGACTCAATCAAAATCATGCCAAAAATAGTAAATATCTACCTATTTGTGGTAAACCTAGACTTTCCCACCTTAACCGACGCTGGTTATCCCTCGACCAATGCCAGTCACCTAACTACCATCAGTTACCTTATATAAATTTTCACAACTCTTTACAGGGGTTTGTCATTCAATTATTGGAGCTTGATTTCATTCAAGCGTAAATCTTCAAGCCCTACTACATCCAGATGATGAACACACACAACTTAAATGCAAGACAAGTAGCTAGTTATCCTTCTGGAGCATTGGAATACTCACAGAAGCACATAGGCCCTACTCCCGCAGAACTAGAATCAAGCACTTTTTCTACGATCAACCATCAACCATCCCATCTCTTAAGATCTGTAAGATATCAAGTAAGTATTGTGATTCTAATCATTTTTTGCATTTCTTTTGTAGATCTTTTACTTCTTTCAATAGTTTATTTCCTTTGTTGCATGTACATCACCTTCTTCCTATCAACCCACTATTTAACCATCCCAAGCCTTTTCACCATTCTAAACCTCCTCCTTAGTATCCATGAGTCTTTTAAGCCATATTACGACCCAAACCATACTACCCTCACTCTCTGTCAAATCACAGAGAGCCTAAAAACATCTTTTTAATAATTTACTACCTATTTCCCTTACCAACATCAGTTCTCTTATTGACGTTAGTGTAGCCCCCATACCGGCATCGGTCACTAGACCGATATTGGTCTCTATGTCATTTCACAGTCTCAGACCAGCAAGCTTCCCACTCACCAAAAATACACCCATACTTACACCAATCAACCCCAGACCTTTGACAAACCTGTCTGACTTGAAAAAACCTCGGTTCTAATTAGATTTAGTGTTATTTTAATATTTAGCATAAAATCTAGTGTATTGTGTGTATGAGAAACCTAAATCATTACATTGCAATAAGACTTATTTATTTCAGTTGTTTATTCACATTGAATTATATTAAATAGAGGATTGACAACCATTTGAGGAAACATCATGCTTCTAAGATCTAGCCTTGCTAGGCAGTCCTCTGACTCTTTATATTTAATACTCTTTTGGTGGTCTTTCTTTGTATCTACAGGTAGTCCTTCCCAGACAAAAAGGAGTTCTCTACGATCAACTTGGATAAAGTCAGTAACACAGGCATTCAACCTTCAGCCTATATATCATAGGTATTCATCCTTGACCGTTACCTTATTTGTTTTATCACACAATTATTCGGTGAAAAATTTTTGCATGCCCGGTGGGACCCATCAGGGGTTCTTTTAGATTGTTCATTCCTAGGTAAATTACAGTGTGTCTATTTCCCTTTGAAAGAGTTCATATTAAATTTTCTCCATTGGAACATTGTTTTTCTCCTATTGGTCTCAGTGACACTCGTATTTTGGACTAAAAAGAAAGCTTATTTCTATTTTGTATTGCATTAGTAAAAGACATACTCTTGCCTCTTCATCATTGCTCTCATCAAATTTCATTGCAGATTTGGGTTTAAAATATTTGCATATCATTTTTGTGTGTTGCATCTGTAGCTCATTTAAAATTTATGGGCAACCTATATGCTGGAAGTCATGACCAACTGATGGTTGACGAATTGAACCATAGCTTACACTTTGCACATCTCTTTCTCTATACCCAAACCACTGACAAATAAATTACTCATTTTCTTAAACAACATCCTTCCTGGAAGAAGCTGTCAATGATCACATGATCAGAGGATTGACAGTGGGCTCCAAACTAGTTTCTCTATCCAGTCATCATCTCAGAGAAGGATCCCCCACGCCAAAACACACTTGAAACTATCCATAGTTGTCAGATTTTGTAGGGCACCTTTATCAAACCAAAAACTCTACTATATTCACAAGCCAGTCAAAAATGGCATAAGACAAAACATAAAATCTACCACATAGGATTTCTTGTTTGCTAGCTTTCTACTTGATCTATGTTTTGAGGTGTGAGTTTGTTTTCTCCATTCTTCTTTCCTTTCACACTCCATAATCATAGTTGGTGTATTCCAACTCTTTCTGAGTGTGTTAGGGTCAATCATTGCCATACTCAAGTTTCTGGGTTGGTCTTTTATTTGATCTAAATCACCAAATTCACTTTTTTCCATATTTTCACAAATTTCATAGCGACCAACATCAGTCCAGTGACCATCATTGGTTTACTCATCTAACCATCATCAATTTACTGACCGTTGTCAGTTTCCTGCTATTTTGGTCATTTTAACCAAAGTAGCATTCATCACATTTCTGTTCTTTCTGGGGTTTCCTCAATTACCTCACCATATCTCCATGTCTTTGAAGTCACTGTCGAAGTCTAGATCTGCTTCATTTTCATCATTTATTGCCACATGTACAAATCCTTTTATTTTCCATAGTAACCGGTATCAGTCCTCAGACCAACATCGGTTACCCTCTGTCACTGACATAGGTTACCTAACCGCCATTGGTCTCTATGTTTTAATTTTTCAATTAAAACAACACTCAGTTGTCACCTTCTGGAACCATTTTCTCCATTCCTTATGTACTCCTGTGTCATTTACGGAGCTCAAATTACCAGGTCTACTATAAGTCACATGGTTTTGACTCATAGCCAAGCCAACACCCTCGTGTTCCATGCTAGCCTTCAGCCACTCCACCTAGCCCATCATCGCCTTCCATTTGATCACCTATGGATCCTAGTCATCCTATTACCATCAGTACTAGTGATGAGGAGTTTGCAAGAATCCTTGATCAAAACCCCGCTTCTTTACAATATTATTTAGCCCATTCATCCACTTGGGATTCATCAGGGCAGCTTGTATACGACATGCCTGTGTCCATTCCTCCTACCCTTGCACCCACTTTTGCATCATATACTACTAGCTCGGCCTTACCCTCTTCCACCTTACCACCTATGGTGTCCCAACTTGACCCTACATCATCGATATCTGCTACACCTATGACATCTATCGCGCCTTTGACGTCAGTTTCTCCTGTGATGTCAACCATTCCTTTATCAACTGCCTTGAGTGTAGGCCTATCTGCACCCACCTCCTCTCATATACCTATTGCATCTCAGCCACCCATGGTGTCGGCAGCCCATACTCCTTTCCAAAACATTATCCTCTCCATCCAATAGTCTCTTCCTCCAATTTCTACAAGATTTGTTACATCCACTCCACCTACCTACACTTATCACCAACAACCACCTATTTCATCTATCACTTATTCAGGATACTTTCCACCTACATCTATTCCTCCCTCACAATTTTTGTACTCAACACCACCACATACTAGGATGCCACCCACGTCATACCTTCATCATCTACCCCCTTATACTACAGGGGGTGCTCAATCATCACAACCTACTAATGATCTTATCAAAATGATGATGGAAAAGATGTAGTCATTGGAAGCATCAGTCTTTGGCTCACGTAACTCTCTAACATATGATGAGATTTTCAATGAGCCCATTCACCCATCCATTCCAATTCATCCATACCATACGCATTGGGAAATGCCTAAATTCAACTGATTTAACAACAAAGAAGACCCGCAAAGTTTTTTGTGGTATTTTAAGAATGGGTGTTATCTGAACTCTCATGATGACGCTTTAATCTTGCGAACATTCCTGATGTCCTTGATAGGACCTGCTTTGGATTGGTATAGTGCTCTACCTAGGCACTCCATTTTCTCATTTAACCAAGTAGCTCAAGATTTCCTAGACCATTTTTCTATCAACATTGTCAAGAAGGTCACCATGATTGACTTGTATGTGACACACCAATATGAAGACAAATCTATCGCATATTTTTTTGCTTGTTTGTGAAGCCTAATCAACCAAATCACGTTTCAACTACCTCAAACTGAGTTAATAGAGTTGTTCACTAGGGCTTGTGCTAGACACATCTCGCCAACTCTCCAAGTTCAAACCTTCTGCACATTTGATGAGGCGTTCACCATGGCCCGAAAACTTGAAATTTGTGCCATTGAAGAGAAGAAGATACAATTGTGTAACAAGAACACTGTGTTTAAATCAAATGATACCTCTTCTTCTTCCAAACCAAAAAATAATTACTACAAAGCAAAAGGATCTACCCACGCGGTAATTTTAAATGCTGGCCCATCTCATCCATCCAACCAATTAAAGCCTTCTTCCAACCTTTCTCATGTTTAGGATTTCTAGTTTAAGTGGGAACAATGAAAATACACTCCCATATGAGAACCCTACTCTTCAGTTTTAGAAAAAATTCTAAAATCTTGAGCAATCACTCTTCCACCCATCAAACCACATACTGGTTTTGACCCCTCTTGTCATTTGCCTATATGGTATAAAGAAAATGATTACTGCAACTATCATCGTGTTAAAGGTCATAGCAACATTAATTGTATAACTTTCAAAAATATTATCCAAGAAATGTTAGATAACAAAGATATTATCTTGGGTAACCCTAACGCTCTGGCTAATCAGAACCTTCACATCTTCAAGAATCCATTCTCTAATCACACCCCATCATCTAACCAAACTAGTAAAAACTCGACCAATGATAATAACGTTCATGAGGTTCATGTTGTTTTCGACATCATATTAACCCTTCCTCAATTTCCTCCTACTCCATCTATCAAGGATATTCTTGCACGAGATCCTTCATCCATGGAGGGAATTGTCTCATCTACTCCTTTACCCACAGATAAGTCTCCCTTATTTCCACCTTCACCCATGGAAGCATCCACCATATGCATTGATGCAGTTTCCCCACTCACCTCTCAACCTGACGAACAACCCACAATACTTACTCTTGTACACATGAGAGAGTCATGCTTACCTTCTTCTTCACCAAAATATGAACTTACCACATCTGACTTGTCATCTCCCCTACCCATAGAGGATCCATTAGCAATGCCCCTTCATATTGGTGATAATTCTCCATTGGATTTCAAGGATCCTGTTGATTTTCTCTCATCTATTTTACCCACTAAGTCTGAAGCCAACCATTTCCCTATCTCACAGAAATTATTTATAGGGATTACTACCAAATCAACATCATCCCCCCTACAAGCAGTGTCATTTTCATGTTTGGCTGACCACTTGGATTATGTCAAAAATTCCATGCTTTGGGGATGCCTTCAGCTACATTTCTCAACTCAGATGCAAATTTTATTCTTTTGATACTTCCACGATCTATCCAAAGGTGTTTCAGACAACCAAACCAACCATGCCCATGCCAGTTATAGCAACCTCTTCTTCATCACCCTCACCCACACCTAAAACTTTACCATGAAATGAACTTTTTTCAATGCCTAAAGCCTTACCTACATCTATATCTTCCTCCATGTACAAACCCATTACCACATTGGGAGTCATGCCAACATCAAGCCTAGTCCATACCCCTATCAAACTAGATTTAGCCACATCCTCACAAGCCAATGCAAAGACTATTCTCCCACCTAAGAGGAATACCCAACCTCTTAGGTTGCATACAATGGTTTTTCCCACTACCCCTCTATCACCTTCACCCCTTCCATCTATCCTAGGACCCCACCCATCAACCTTGGCCAAACAACCTCCTACCCAAGGTAAACCAAAAGCATGACAACTCACCTCCTCGTCACAATCCTCTATTACACCCAAATTACCTACACATCTTATGCCTTCCCCATCACCTGCATCAGTTATGTCTCCTATACCTATGCCACTTCTAGGATCCTCATCATTATCTATTATATTTCCTTCTCTTCAACCAATACCTTCCACATTGCCTCTTCCCAAAAATTCACTACACCTTCATTATCACCTTGGATAGGTCATCCCCTTCCACCATCTTCCTTACCTTCTACATCACACACTTCTTTTTCACATTTACCCAATAAGGTGCAACCAAAGTCCAAAAACCCACTACCCTCCAAAGAGGTAGTTAAACCTACACCACCTTCAACCACTAGTTCACCTGCTACATCTTTACCCAAGAAGGTACAATCCAAACCTAAAACCGTACTACCTACCAAATAGGTGGTCAAACTGACTCAACCTCTGATTCCACCTCCCGTGGCACCTCTCCACCAAAGTCACCCACACTTCCATCTAGACCCACACTTACTTCACATTGTGATCCATTGGAAGGGTCTTATGCCAACATCTTAGCTAACCTTTTGGAAACCTCTGTCATCACATTTCCACCACTTAGACCTTATGACCCACTCAAACCTAAACCAAAAGGGTTTGACGATACAAAAATTTTTGCTTACCATCATGTGTCAAGGCATGATGTGGAAAATTGTAAGGATCTTAAGACTATTCTTCTCCAACTATGTCCTCCCAAAGAAAATTTTGACGATGATGATCTTTTAGATGAGGACCCTATTCCACCTCCACCTATCACCACACATCCTCATCCCTTACCTATTCAACAACCTTCATCTCCCCCTCCACAACCCTTTTATCCTCCTCCAACATTTGAGATCAATATGGTCCACATAAGAGAGCTAGCCAAACCTCTTCCAAAATGCCAATGTGCTGCATTATTTGCATAAAACCAATATATGCCCTCACTATATTTTTTACCGTCCTGTCGGTACACCTATCACGAATCACTTGCTACTTCAACACAAATTAACATGGTTCAAATTTCCACTTGATCCTAGAAGGAAAAAGGAAAGGAGAAAATAACCAGCTCATCTGCCACTCTTTTACCCAATATTCCATCTACACCTGCACCAAAAATCACCATCTGTGGACCCACATACCCTATTTCTGATGGGGTTTCCCATCGTATAATGCTCAAACAATTATACCAGTCTCCTCTCAAAATTTATTTGTATGACCTTGTCCAAACCTATGAGTCTCATTCGACAGGCCCTCATTGAGGTTCTATAATCTATTAAGGTTTTACCTAATGAACCTACTCCTGTTGCATCCATTATCACTCCTCACCATGTGGCCTCTCTCACCTCTTCATCCCCTTCCTCTGTACCCACTACCATTGATGAAGTAGTGTCTCTCAATTTTTTTGATGAAAATATTGTACCTCTCTAATCAGATGATCGTGATCCTACCCTATTTATTTCCATCTACATTGATAATATACGTGTTTGATGTGTTATGATTGATGGCGATGCCAATATCAACATCATTTCCTCCCATGCGTACAACCAAATGTGCATCCCTACTAATTACATGCATAATAACCTAGTTATGTTGCATTCATTCAATGATGCCATGACTTCCACTCTTGGCACCATCATTCTCCACATTCATGTAGGTCCCCGTACCATTCCTGAATTATTATATGTCTTAGAGGAGGAATTCCAGTATAAAATGCTACTTCACCGACCTTGGATCCACACCATGGGTTTTGCTCCTTCAACCTTACACTGATGTTTAAAATTTGAACATGAAGGACACACCTATACCATTCCAACAAAACCTTAACCATTCAAGACTTGTAACATGTTGTATCGACCCAATGATGTCCTTATACTAGTTAAGGCATCTACCACTGCTACCACTTCTTCTTCAACCACTTCCACATCCACCAATGTTGCCGTTACCTCTTCCAAAACTAACTCCTATATTCCCACTGCTACCGTAGCTTCTGCAGCTAACCCATCATCCAACCCATGTACTTCTCAACCAAACAATGCTTCTTCTTCCCAACTATCCAATAATTCATCCTTTCCCACTACTCACATATCAACTACTAATCCCTTAGGTGTTTTTCAACACCTCACTCTGGGGGAGTACAACCTTTATAAATTGACACATTCCTTACTCAAGAGTATGATAAAATTCAACAAGATCCCCTCTATGATCATCACATAAGCGAGGTTCTCTCTTATGGTCCTCCCTATCTTCACACCAATTTAATGTATGGGGCACTTGATGATTTTACCTACTCACCCGAGCCACCTCCCCAAAATCGACCATTTTTCTCCGATCTTCAATCTCTCACCAACCACTGCTTCTCTCACACCTTCCTCCATCTATGTGCTTGGAAGGGATTTGGCTTCGGTTTCTTTGAACAAGGATGCCAAATTTTGATTCCTTGCACCACTCATAAGCATAAATACTGTAGTGGTATTGTATTTTCTGAACCACCTCCCAAGAAGGCCCGAGTCAAACTCATTGAGGACAATAAACATTCCCCACCCCATTCACAAAATTCACCACCTTCACCTACAAATTCTGTGGATCTATAATCCATTCCTCCTAACTTTTTTTTTCATAAACACCATTTCCTTGGGACCTCTGACTTATCAACATGATGGAAAGGCTCCCTCTTCTCTTCCCTTCATGTATCCTGACATGATTGATGATGATACACCTTTTATTAACATCGTTCAATGTCAGGATGATGATTCTATTCTCACCTACTGTGGTACGGAAGATTATTATATTCAGGAGTTGTTACCTTCTGAGACATGAACCATGTTGAATGAATCGACCATCGAAATCAACATTCACACTAAGGATGACCCACACATTCTAAAAATAGGCAAATCTTTAGATGCTGCTGAACAAGAAGCTTTTACTTCTTCCATTCAGGATCATAACAATGCTTTTTCTTGGTCCTAAACTGATATGCTTGGTATTGACCCAAACATTGTGGTCCACAATATCATAACCATTCATGATGCCAAACCTATGAAATAGAAGCTGCAAAAAATGCATCCTCGCATTGCCCTCCTTGTCAGAAAAGAAATCTAGCACCTTCTTTCGGTTTCCTTCATCTTACCCATTGATTATCCCCAATAGATCTCTAACATCATTCCTATCACAAAAGTGACAGGGGGACTCCGCATTTGGATGGATTTCCACGACCTCAACTTAGCTTGCCCCTCTACGTAGTATTGACCAACTAGTTGATCTCACCACCAGCCATAAGATGCCATCCCTCATGGATGGTTTCTCGGGTTATAACCAAATATTACTCACCCCAAAAGATCAACACAAAACCACCTTCATCACTCCTTGGGGGACCTTCTGCTATCATGTCATGCCCTTTGGCCTTAAAAATGATGGTGCTACATATCAGCGGGCTATGAATTATATCTTTCATGACATTGTGCATAACATATTAGAATATTATGTTGACGATATCCTTGAAAAATCTAAACATACAGCCAAACACCTTACAATCCTTAAGGTTATATTTGACCATCTCATCAAATATTGTGTTCTCCATCAACCTAAGAAGTGTGTCTTCGTTGTTCTCTCCAGAAAGATCCTTGGTTTTATTGTTTCTTTGCATGGCATAAAGTTGATCCCTCTAAAATCAAGGCTATTCTTGAAATGCCTCCATCTACTAAAATTTTTCAACTTAGTAGTTTGTAAGGAAAGTTGTAATCTATTCGTCACTTTATTTTGTATCTTTTTGATTGCTACAATCCATTTCATCATCTCCTCAAAAAGGATGTCTCCTTCAAATGGGATGATGAATGCCACAAATCCTTTGACACCTTAAAACAATACCTCCTCCAACCACATGTGCTCATTCCCCCTAAGGATGATAGAACATTTTACCATTATATTTCTACTACCGATCATTCCCTTGGTGTCATTCTCGCTCATCGTGATGAGCAACACATAGAACAAGTGGATTACTATATAAGTCGTACGCTTTAAGATTACGAAACTAGATATACTCATGCCAAAAAACTCTACTTAGCATTAGATTTTGTTCACTACTAAACTTCACCATTACCTACTCAACCATAAACCCTTTTTTGTCACCAATACTGATCCCTTACATTACATGTATGCTAAGCCTTACCAACATCAACATGCTGCATGTTGGCTCATGATTCTTGCAGACATAGATCTCGAATTCACCCATCAAAAATATGTCAAAGTAAAAAAAATTTATAACCAAATCACAGATGAACCTCTCTCCATAAATCAACCCTCTAACTTTAATTTCCCTAATGAATCTATCAGTACCCTCTCTTTAGAGAATACCGTTTACCAGATGACCTTATTCTTTGATGGTTCCAGATGTCAGTGTGGGGGTGGTGCTTGAGTTATCCTCATTCCTCTTGATGGTGAGCCTATGCCATTATCTTTCAAACTATATTTTGATTGTACTAACAATATCACTGAATATGAAGCACTTGTATTAGGTCTTCAAGCTGCCATAATCTTAGACGTTAAATCAATTTATATCTTTGGTGACTCTCAGCCATTTGTAAACCATGTTAATGGTATATACTAGTGTTGTAACAAGATAGTTCAAAAGTATAAACACCATGTTGACATAATTTTGAATACTTTTGACCATTATGAACTTCATACCACCTCACATTCTACTAATAAATTTACAAATACCATGGAATGTCTAGATTCTCAAATCCCCGCTTTTTCCTCCGACTAAAAAATATTTTTCATCATAAAAAGGTTGAAATCACCATCTTATCTAATTTGAGACATCAACCTTGTAGGAAACATTGAAATTTACCCACGTGACCTTTGGTATAAGTAGTTTGCTGACTATCTTTCACTTTCCATTCTGCCTCCAGATCTTACTCAGAGTGGACAAGGAGCCTTACTCAAAAGAGTCTCTCGATATGTCATCATGGGTGTTCTTATTTATAAACATGGTTTTGATGCTATCCTCTTATGATGTCTTAGGATTTCTAAAACTCCCTACACCATTAAGGAAGTTCATGATGGAATTTGTGGGGCTCACTTCAGTGGTTTAGCTATTGCTATTTGTATCCTTTGCCTAGACTATTATTATCCAAATCTAGACCATAAATTTTGTGACTATGTCAAGCATTGTGTGAAGTGTTAGAAACATGTTAATATTCATCACACCCCTAGTCATGCCTTATAGGTCACACAAGACCTTTGGCCTTTCTCTCAATGGGGTTTGGATCTAGTCAGAGAGATCAATCCTCATTCTTCCCAACATCATCAATGGATTATTACTGCTACAAAATATTACACTAAATGGGTGGAAGCCATACCACTTATTTCTACAAAATTTGAGAAAATCTGTGAGTTCCTCAACCATCACATCATTTGTCACTCTGGTGTCCCTCACCACCTCATCACTGATAACTGAAAACAATTCAAAAACAAAACCCTACGGAAACTCTATGATGGCTTCGGCATTCATCTCATTTTTTCTTCACCTTATTATCCTCAAACAAATTCCTAAGCAGAATTAACCAAAAAAACCTTAAAACAAATTCTTATGAAAGTAGTTGACGATATTGGAAAGGATTAGCACACGCACATTGTTTTTTCCTTATGGGCTTATTACACTTGTATTCACACCTCAACTGTTGCCACAAATTTCTCTTTGGTCTATGGTACAGAGGTTATCCTGCCTCTCAAATTCCAAATACAATCTCTTCATATCTCACTCAAATATATGCTCAAAAATGATGATTTTTGTAAGGATCAGTTGGCGCGAACATCATCTCAATGCTCTTGATCACCTCCAAATCTGCCAAAAATGTATCAAACGTGCCTAAGATAAACATTTCCAAGAACAAACCTTTCAGGTCGGTGACCTCATGTTGAAGGAAAATCAACATGGAACAAAAGTGAAGAAAAGTAAACGAGGAAATTTTTCTCCTAAGTGTCTTGGACCATATATCGTTACTCATGCCTATAGATCGGGTGCTTATTGTTTATCTTCACTTGAAGGTAAACCCAAACCCGAGCCCCTCAATGCCTTACATCTTTAACCATTCTATTTTTGAATCAAGTCTTATATCACCATCTATATATTAAATGCTCATCACTTGAGCAACGTTCACCTTCCACTTACCTATTTTAAGGATCAACGACTAAACAAGAATCATGTGATTTCTCATCACCTTTCAGCCTTATCTTAAATATGAGCACCACAGCTCTACTCATGGCATGATTCTCGTGGATACTTTTCATCCTTTTCAATATGGAATCACATAGTCATTCGTCACTTAGAACCTCTCTTTTATAGATAACCTCTGTGTGTTATGGTTTTTGTCTTCATAAAAGAAGCATATACTTCTTTATAGTCTTGTCCATGACCTAAAAGTCCAAAAAAAACAATTCAAAATTAATATACTAGACTTTTCAAATTCAAACTCCTTGAGTCAAACTTCTAGCAAAAAGATGACTCCCTAAAAAAGAACATATATCTTTCTATCTTGCTGCTATAAATAGACTGCTCCCTCGAAGGAAAGCTATAAAAAGCTAGTCATACTATACATAGTCTATCACAAAAAGAATACTATTCTTGCCAAAATAAAATAAAAATATTTTGAAGCTTCCCGCATCGATCAGATTCACAAAGACCTATTGAAGATACTCTACTCATTCCACATAGACTTACCACATCGACCAATCTATAAAAAGAAAAAGAAAAAGAAAAAAGATGAATTTTTCATCATGGACTTGTCTATTTTCATCTTGGGTCTCTTGTCAAAGAGGAATGTTGTCTCACACCAGGTTAAACTCAACCAACTTCTTTCACCTCATTGCCTTTCCTCTCTAATATTTTTCCTACTCAAGGGATGTGCCGTAAATATGATATTTCATGATCATGTGACCTTCTTCACCCTTAGAAAAACCAATCATGCAACTCCTTTAGAGATTTATGTATATATGAAAATGTTTGATATGATAGAATTATAATGGTTCTTATCAATTAGGTGAATCTTCTATCTCCTCTTATCATTCACCTTTTTTTCTTACTGATTTGATTCCCCTATACAAGACCAAACCTTCGACACCTACATTTTGGGAATTCCTCTTTCACCAAAATCACCCGTGCCTATTCAACCTAAATTCAACCATTCCTATGACCTAAACTCAACCATGCCTAAATGATCTAAAATAAACCATGCCTAAATGACCTAGAATCAATCATGTCTAAAACCTACCAATCCATTCCTCTACCTCATCATATTCTTCCCTAGCTTAAGGGATAACTACATCAGATTGAGGCCCCTTTTTGTTGGGGCTATGTAGGAAACACTTCGAGGGCATGGGGCCCTTGGTGGTTAGCTCGGCCACTCTTTCGCCTAACCAATTTCCCCCCTTTTTTATTTTACATTATACCTTAGTGAGTTTCCATTTTACACAAAATTCGGCAATTAAATAATCATAAAAACATACATACCTACCATTTTATAACATCACCATATCATACATCAATAATTTCACATTTCCATGATATCCAATATTTGGAAATTTACACCACAACATACATATACATCATCATTTATTTTCCATACTACCAATAAATTGGAAATTAAATCAGACGCAAAATTATTAATCAACCATGCCTATACTTGACTCCACCATGCCTATTTGACCTAAAATCCATCATTCCTATACCTGAATCCACCATGCCTACATGACCTTGACTCAATCATGCCTAATTTAACTAGTGATCATAATACCCAATATTAATGGAAATTAAAATGAGTACATCATCTATCGAGTAAACATCATTAACTATATAATGGGAGTGTATGTGTATCAATACATATATACATAGATATAAATAAATATCAGTATCTCAAAACTCTCATGTACAATCTCATTTCTTCGGCACACAAGCCGATATATATATATATATATATATATATATCAAAAATCAAAATAATGGTACACTATCACATACAATGACCAATCACCCCCACCTGATGCCCTCCTCTCCAGTCTCACCTATCTCCTCCTCCTGGCCCTCTTCTAGGCCTGATCTCCAAGAAATAGTAACCTCACCATGGCCATATCTCTCGGGTTGATGCCCACATGTGCTACCAGAACTATGAGTCATGGATCTAATTTTCTCACTGGTTTCTTATTGGACTTGATACTCGGCATATGAGGTCACATCAATCCCTACGGTAGCTAGATGATCCTTATAGTAATGATCCTTATTCAGGGAATCCTTGAACCTCACCATAAATATAGTATGGGGTGGTTCCATCAGCCTCACTGACCCTTGTGAACTATACCTGACCAAAAGTGTACCCTATCCTGAAGCAGGTGTATGTACTGTGAAACCCTGTCCCTATACCTGTGTCGCTACCTGGGCCTGTAGAGCCACAAATTGTACCTGTGTTATGGTCAACTAGCCCTATAATCCCACCACATGTTCCTATAGGGTGTCTACCTACCCTACATCCCCATCTCCACCATATACGGGAACCTATGCCTGTGCTAACTGGGCCTGTAGGGCCGTCACCTGTGCATGTAAGGTGGTCACCTATGCCTATGATCCTATCAGTTGTCCCTACAACCTTGTAATCTATGCATGTAGGGTGGCCACCTGACCCTGTAATGTATCCCTTTTTACTATAAATGTAGCTAAATCAGGATGCCCTGGCCTCGGTAGTGCCACCCATAGTTGTGCCACCCACCACTTCCTATATCCATCTGTGACACCCACATCATCAATCCGTCTATCTTGTACCTACTCCTCCTAGCCTGTAGGAACACTTAGACAAGGTGGAGACATGGATCTCTTCATGTAATCTCTATGGTACTGTGGAAAAGGTGGGGGTACATCTTGTCATAGTCCAAACTGTCGTCTGACCCTGTATGGGAATCATCTCATGCTCCTTGACACACCGACCCTATATCAATCTCAAGATTTGAAGTTTCTCTAACTCCTCATCCATTCCTCTATATGATGGATAGTAGACATATAGCCTCCACATGAAATCAAATGTTGAAACACCCTCCAATAGCTTCCTGTAGTATGACACATCATATGTGGCCCTCAACACCCTCGGCTGTCCACCAATTGGTACCCATAGTCTAAAACCAACTCTGAACAAGCCACCCTTGAACCAATCCTCTCATGGTAAACCAAATGGGCACACACACACATGATGTGCTCATACACCCAAAAATGTAACAAGAATGTGCAACACATACCAAACCTCCTCAACCTACCATAGGCTCATATCTCTCTATACAGATGAACCAAAAAAGATGGTGCCTAAGGAAAGTGTATATGCTCCTCTATCATATCCTGTAGCACCCCCATCAGTGCTCATGGGAATATCCCACCCTCAGAATCCGGAAGGGAAAAACATCCTACTACCACCATCATCAACACAAATAGCTTGGTCTCCTGTGGGTAGGCAACATACATGTCTCCATAACTTAGACTAGCACTGTGATAGCTCAACAGGCCTATTACCTCACTAAATACCACCACTATCAGCTCCACCATTGCCTCAGACTAAATGGAATACACTAGCTTGCCAACAATAGGTAGCCACATGATCCCATACGCGTCCTCTAGTGTGATGGTGTTATCCTACAAAATTTACAAGGGCAATTTACAGGTAACTATACCAAAAATTCTATTGGCCCCTAGGAAATTTTGTTAACGTTCGAAATGGCCCGAAAAATCCCTTTAAAAAAAATCAAATTGTTTCAAGACTTAGCCATTTTCTACTTATCCTTCAGTGTAGAAAGTTGCTATCGAAACTCTAAAAAATGTGCCTTTTTAATGTAGCCAAATTATGAACAAACCAGATATACTGCAAATAATAAGAACTCCAAAAGAAAATAGATCTCCTTCTTTTTCCCCAAATAATGAATTACAATGTTTCCTAAATAGGAAAACAAATCCCAACTCGAGTTGTCAAGTAAACTCTAGCTAACTCTGACTAAATCTACTCTAGGTGGTGGAAATTACTATTTTTAGCAGTTTACTAGAACTTGCTATTCTTAGTAAGTTCGCATGCTTATTCCTACGGGCACAGAAATTGCCACACATATTCTACATCCCTAAATTAGAGGAATTTCCAACTTTCTAACTCATAATGCAACTAATAGACTAAAATTAACTAATGCTCAAACATAGGAAAAAACCGAACTATAACTTAAATCCTAATTTTTGGCCTAAAGATGGCGGATTTAGGGCCCAAAAATGTGTCAAAAACTTGCCCCAATCAGTAGGGCAGGTTGCCACTGCATTCATCTCATCGAAACACGTGGTTTCAAAAAAAACGGACACCCGGAGCTCAAGTTATGACCTTGTCAAGTTACTGCTAATTCTGGCACATCACTTTTTGGACAATGCATCGTTTCATTCATGTCGACATCCTAAAAAGTGTGCCCACCTTTAAAATCCTTAGGTGCAGAAATTGTTATGTCAACATCCAAAAGATTGCACCCCTTTAATTAACCTTTGGCACTGGAAATGTGCACTAAGGTGCTGGAAATGTTCTGTTGACATCCGAAAATGTGTGCTAAGGCGCTGGAAATGTTGTGTCAACGTCAATAAATGTGCACTAAGTCACACTTTTCCTTGTTTCGATGCTCTGAAAATCATGCCAAAAGAAGTTGGTGAGGTCATAAATGTAAGTTTTTCTATAAATATGCACTTGACACCTGTCATTTTCACGAACTAAAAATTGTGATAGGTATTTTCTTTTCACTTGTCAGCCATCCTTGTCACCCCCGCATACCATTTTTTGAGCTCATGGACCCCATGTTGTTCTTCATCTTTTATAAATCCTGGTAAGTGGATCCTCTCCTGGTTGTTGTTTTTGTCTTGTTTGTATTAGGTATTAGGGTTAGTGTAAAATATAAAATCTAAAGAAACACACCTAACACAAATTATCAAATCTGCAAAACCCATTTTGCCTCTCCTTCTAGATCTACAAATCTGGAAGACCTCTACCTCCAAAAAACCCATCTTTCCCTTCCTGCTTCCTTGCCAAACAAACCTTCTCTTTGCCATTTGACAAATCCAAAAGAAAGAGGAAGAAAAATCAAGGATAAGTTGCCAAAATTATCAAACTATTGAAAACATTAGCGCACTACATTTTGTTATGTAACACCTCCCAAAGTTGAGCCAATGTAACACAACCTTTTTCCGCACCCGGTTAAAAGAACACTTAGCAATTTTTATGGGCATAGGTGCCACTTGCACAACATCAACATAATATGTTGTATGTTGTTAATCCGTGCCACGTGCTTTTTTCCTTGGCGCACTGATTTTCCTTGCAACATCTTCTAAAGTTACACTTTGGTGCACTTTAAACACATGCAACACAACCTTTTTTTGCACCCAGCCAAAGTAGATTGTTCATAACGCACAGGCGTAACTTCCTTAACATCAACATAACATGTTGCATGCTACAAATCCGCGCCTTGTGCTTTACCCTTTGGCACTACATTTTTTCATGTAACACCTCTCCATATTATGCCCTTCCCAACTTGGCGCAACTATTCCCAGGTCAACACCAAGCACATTTTTCTTTATGTTGACACTTTCCTGACTGCACCCCTTCTAACTTGGCACAAAAATTTGTATGATGACACCCCAGAAAGTGTGCCTAACAATTTTAAACCCCTGCACCCTGCTGTAAACCTGCACCTTGCGCCCTAAGGCTTATAATTGCTTGTTCTTCATTCTACAAGCTTTCATTATGAATAACATGACGGTTGACATGCCTCTTTTGTGTTGGACCTCCTTGATTCTTCTTGCCGAACAACAACATCCATCCGTGAGCTCACACATGTCTTCATCAAGCAAGAAACCAACTAAAGCTAAAGCTAACGCTAAGTAGTCAGAACAAGAGATGAAGTATAAGTATCAGAGAGTCGGAATGCCTGACTCATATGCAGAGTGTAACCTTGACATCAGAGACTCTGAGCTGGGTCATATTGATATGGATGACTTTTGGACAAGGACCACTAAGGCAAGCAGTGGCCCGTGGATAAAAAAACTAGTGGGAAGTGGATTGCACTTTACAGTTGGTCTTCCAATAAGTGCCGTAAATAATAAGTTCATCATGTTGGTTTCCCACTGCTATAACAAAGACACTAGATGTGTCAAAGACAAAGAACACAAGACGATCATCAACCTCACAATACATCACTTTGAACTGATCCTGGGCATTCCTCATCACAAGAAATATGTAGAAATAAGTATCAAAGACTGCAAGAAGGCTTGGGACAATAATGAGGATAAATACATGCAGATGATGAATGAGCTTTATCTGAAGAACAAGAAGCTGGTGAGTAGATGGCCACAAAAAATCCACCGTAGTGACTTCAATGAGGAGTTGAGTGATACAATCACCTTCTTAAATAAAGTATTTGGGCTCCCTGATGCCCATTATTTCCACAAGTGGATGCTGAGGTATCTGAAGAACATGAGAAAGAATGCACCTGATCAACACTTCGACTGGGGTGAAATCATTAGTGACACCATCACCCATCAGCTTCAACAAGTTATAATAACTGGGAAGTTCTACATGAATTCCTATGTTGTGTATGCTACTGCATCAGCAAGGGATTTCACAGGGTTAGCTCGAAGTGGAGTATGGCCCAAAGTTAAGATATATGAGATCTACCCAGAGCTAAGGCTCAAGGACAACATCTCCCAGTTCTTTAAAATTAATGATGCCTTCTTCTATGAGGTAATCTCTTGTTGAGGCCAAACATGACACACGGTTAGACCAGCCTGAGTGTTATTGCTGCTACAAAGAAATGGGGAGCATTGTTCACACAATTCCCCACATTCACATACCTTAGAGTTGTGAATTTCAAGGAAGAACCAATGAAGCTGCCAAGGTTTGCAAGGCCGAAGCTGATCCTGCTGGAATTGTCAAGGCAGCTAATCACTTATCATGAGAAGTGCATGAAAAGAAAGAAAGGAGGAACACCATTCCCCCTTATAGTTTGCTGATACACCTGCACCACACTTACCAAAGTACGGGAGATGTATGCTGAACTAGAGCTGCTAAATTTGAAGCATAACTTCCCAGCAAGGCCGACCTTCGACTGCTGGAGTTGCCTCCTAAAGGAAAAAATTGATCCCATCCATGTTCCTGAGATCGAGGACATTTGGATCGACTTGACACATGAGATAGACATCAAGTGAAAGGATCACTCCCGATTGGCTCTGGAGGAGATCATCCACTATGGCATTGCCATTGTTCCAAAGGAATTCCAAGAGACTAATTTAGAAATTGATTAGGTTTACCTTGACACAGATGGGGATGATTGGCCATTCGCGGAGATCGACAGAGCTGAAGTGCCAAAAATTATTTACGAAAGGGTTAAGCTCACATTGCAGCGCACCAAACATTGGTGCAAATAGAATTGTCTCACCTACCTCAAATTTGATTTCACTACTTCTCCTTCAGGTAGAACACCTCCAAGACTGGCCCATGTGCCGAAAGGAAAAGGGAAGGACAAGGAGGGTGAATCAAGCAGACTAGAAGGAACTCCTGAAGGCCTTCCTTCTACTTCTGAGAAGCAAGTAGTCGACCTAGTGTCTTCAGGTAAAGAAGAAACAACAAATATTTCAATAGATACATCCACCCAGGATGTTATCACAACTATAACTGTAGAGGTACCCAACGTTCCTTCTTCCATTTATCCTCCTCATCCTGTCATTGAAGCATCTATTCTTATGGATGTCTATTCTCCTCTGCCTTCCTCCCTTCCATCTCCCACCTCTTCCATCTTCTCCTCTCTCACGGACCTATCACCCAGTGTTCCCTCCATCCAATTACAGATCCCTTCCATTTCCATGTCCTTCTCTTCCCCTATAGCAACTCCAGGCTCTGCAAGCAGCGGTGTGTTGGATTCCCTATCAATGCCACCACCAAGTGTTTCAACATACTTCTTTGAGGCCTCTACAGTTTCTCCCCCTCTCACTCCCGTTTCTTCTTCTATTTCCTCTACTCCCACTCCTATAAGTCCTGGTTGGATTTCTGATCATCTGAGCTAGCATAAGAGGAAAGTTCCCATTATGGCCATGGATTTCTCCGTCATTCCGAAGAAAGGAACTGTTATCCAAAATTTCACCCCCCCAGGGTAAAATTTGATAACATGTGTCAGAATGTTCAAGTCCTAAGGCAATTGATTGATTCAGAGTAAAAATCAGGTTTCTAGGGTCCCTTCAGGAATTTTTCTAACTCCCCAGGCCAAAGAAGGAAGGAGCAAGCTCTGAAAAAATGCAAAAAAGGTTGCAGAAAGGCAAGTAGGTTGATCCAGGAAAAAGTGTGAAAATTGGCTAAGTCCTACTCAAGGGAGCAATTGGGACATTTGGGACGTCAAGGTGCGGATCGGCCGAAAAGCCTCCAGGCGGCCCAAATTGCATTTGGGACAATCGGGCCAGAAGTACGCGGAGGACGCGAAAAGCCGATCCGGCCGAAGGAGGAAGAAAAATTGGCTAAGTGTTGCTTGGGACGTTCGGGCCAAAAATGCCTGAACCGGCCGAATCGGCCGAAATGAGCATAGGCAGTCAAAAAGTGATTGGGACATCTGGGCCGCGAAGGCACGAACCGGCCGAAAAGAGTCAAGTCAGTCCGAAGCAAAGTGGGACAAGCGGGCCAAAAATGCCCGAACCGGCCGAAATGAGCACGAAGGGCCCAAAGTCAAATGGGACATCTGGGACAAATGGAAGCGAAGTACGCAAAGGAGCCGAAGACCAATCAGAAATTGCCACGTGTCCTCACAGGAGAAAAAGTCAAAAGGTCAAAGGGGCGAGTTATCGAGCGCTGAACCGAACCAATAAAATGGCGCCACGTGTCCAAGTTTAAGGGGCCCACAAGAAATTTCAAAAGGAAAGACCGCGAAAGACGGAGGGTAGAGAATTGCTCGTCCAATCAGCACGTGCCACGTGTCGTCCAGACAGTGAAGAGTGGGAAAACATTTTAAAATCTGTCTTGGTCTGCTCCGTGCCCTAAATCTTCAGATCGCCATATCTTTTGATCCAGAGCTCGGATTTCCACGTTCGTTATATCAACAGAAAGCTCATGAAATTCTCTACATGATTCTGGGGTTAATCTCGAGTTTTGGTGCAGTTTGGAGAGAGAAAATCAAGAAACGGCTCTGACGCGTGATACAGCAGAAGTGACGCTTCAACAACCAGCTTTAATGCAGCAGACAGCCCGCCGTTTTGCCAGGATCCGCCGCTTATACCATAATGAGATGATTTAAAATACGACCTGGGGGTGGTTGGAGTAGATCTGACTTTCCTCTTTCTTCCTTCTCTCATTCTTCCTATATATTGTAAGGAGTGGCAAAATATAAGAGGTTGTTCATTCTTTCTGCTCGGCCCTCCCTTCTTTTCTTCTCTAGGGTTGAAAATGGAGTTCAAGCCTCCTCCCTGCTCTGTAATGGCGTTTTTTGCATTTTACTAATGGAATGATGTTCTGTGCAAACTTCTGGAGCAACAAAACGTGTTCTGTGACGCATCTGTCCATCCTCTCTCATTTTTGCTTGTTCTCTCCTTGCCTCTCTTCATTTGTAGGTATCTATGCATGTCTAAATGTTCATTACAGGTTTGGAGCTGTGTTCATGGAGTTTTCAGACATTTTCTGTGTGAAATCTATCCTTGCGCCTGTGATGCATCTGTCCATCCTTCCCAATGGCTCACCTCTCTTTGTCCCATGGCAGTTTTGATAGATGTTCAACATTCTCCTTCTCTGGTGTATCACCATTTTAGTGTAGGCTTTTGCTATTTTTTTTCCTTTCTCTCTCTCTCTCTCTCTATCTCCTTGGCACAGTTAGATTAGGATTAGATTAGCTTGCCTGCACTGGAATAGCTTGTGGCAGGTAGTTTAGGAGCAGGAACCAGCCTTCTCTGGAGATTCCTCTCTCAGTTTTACAAGTCCCACACTTGGAGAGAGGTTTCCATGTTGTGTAATCACACTGGATGCCTGAACATCAACCTAGAAGCCTGATGCGCGTCCAGGGGTGCTGTGATTTTGCACTAACAGTTTTGGCACGCCCGGTGGGACCTTAGAGGTTTTTCACTTCACCTTTTGCAGGTTGATGTGTTCCTGTGAAAATTTCAGCCTTTAGAGGCACTTGCAAACACATCTGGCGACTCCATCTGGTCAACAACCATCTCTGAAGTTGCAGACCTTCCTTTCCATTCATTTTCATTCATTTTCCATTCATCTTTCTTTCCATCTCTTTCATTCCTCCTCCATTCTTTGAAGTTGTGCAATCATGACTTCATTTCCATCATGGATTTCATATCAACAACAACAGTATATTGCACCTCCAACAGGTTTTACAAATCCTCCAAAATCAGCATTTTGAGCAGATTCAAGATCAGTATGCATACCCAATATGAGAAGCAGTGCCAAAGTCAGTTTGGCTATGGAGCTTTCCAAGAGCAAGAGTATACATATAATGAAGACAATCAGATCCCAAGATGCTGGTCTATTGGAAAAAATCCAAAAGATGGAGGTAAAGGATAGTTGCAGTCCAAGAGCAAACAGGCACAGATGAAAGCTTTCCAGAATCGGTTGCATGGAGCACCCTGTCCATGGGGTGAGGACCTTTTCCAAGGCACTTACAGCCCTCAGGAGAAGCTGGGACTTCATGATTAAAAGACGCTACCCTTTTCTTGCACAAGTGGACAACAAAGAAATAGAGGTGTATGAGAGAAGGTATTCAGCAACCTTGTCAATGGGTAAGTTCTACACCATCATCATGCCTTTCTCTTTTCCTCATTTCCCAATCAAGTTTCATCTCATCAGCACCTGTCAAGTTTCAAACCCTCCATCTGCTGTCCCAAGTGTTGAGTCCATTTCTCCACCCCCCAGTCTTCCACCTCATCTCGATTCTTCTTTCCTTTTCCCTTCCAAACAGTCATCCCCCTCCACAAGAGCTAACAGAAATACCCCCCTCCTCCAAAGAAACAAGAGGTTTCAATGCCTCCACCACCACATAAAAAGCGTAAAATCAGTTGAGTTTCAAACCCATTCCTCCTTCTTGCATTCCCCAATTTCATATGGGGGAAGAAGGAATTGAAAAAATCAGTCATCAAGGATAGCAAGAAGAGGATCCCCAACAGAAAAGAAATGACAGATGAGCTTGAAGGTTTGGGCTACCAAATTTGGGATGAAAAAGATCCCCTTGATGGTTAAGCCTACAGAAGAGGCTAGGGTTGGAGAACAAATAGTGGTCAGGACTGATTTGGTTGCAGCAGAAGAAGAAGATCTTGCAGTCCCAACTTGTCCTCTAGAGCAGCAAATCGAAGATTTTGACTTGACAAACATCATGCTAGAGGAAGGAGTTCAATCAAGAGCAATATTGCCTTCAAACATTAGAGGAAGGAGAAGCTGCTCCAAATCTAAAAGAAGAGGAGCACATCCTAGCTGTAGAGGAGAAAAGTGCAGATCCAAGGGCTTCAAGTACAAAGCAGGCTACAGGAGAACCTTCAGTTCTTCTTTCCACTTCATCTCTCTCAAGTTCTAGTACTGAAGAGGAGTTTGATCTCTCAAAATCGATATTGGAGAGTGAAGCAAACCATGGTGGTCAAGTTGCAGATCAAGAGGACACCATGGAGGAAGTTGAACACGAGCAGCAGGACAGAAATGAGGTAGTTTACCTGTCAGATTTGAAGGACTGTTTTGATGGAGAAGAGCCGAGTTGAGCTTTCACCTTTCTCTCTTTCATCATCCACATTCCAAACACACCGGAGCCTGCTGCCATGAAGGAGAGATTTCATTTGCAGCAAACCTGCATCTTACAGCAGCTCTTTGGGATCAAGATTGGAAGATTTTTATCTTCCATGTTATTCATTGGAGGAAGAGAAAGGACAGATAGAATTTCACCATTTCTTCCACACCATCCATTCAAGAGGGTCTACAAGAAGATTCCATTCTTGGAGTTGAAAATCAGAGCTATGGGCATATCAAACGGATCAGACCTTGCCCAATTCAGGTATTTGGCTTCATTTGGAGCCAAAGGAGAAGCCACAACCAGTCATGCTTGCTTCTGAGCATGAGGATGAGCTACAAAGTACCAAGGATCAACTGCCATAACCTCTCCAATCCAAATGCAGAGCAACTAAAAGAGGTATTGGATTTATTTTCTGTTGATAACCTTGATGTTTTGGATAGAAGGACCAGCTTCTTGTTGATTTTCCATCCATCCAAACAGCCATGATCAGTGCCAAATCAATTGCATGGCTGCCAATTTTTGAAGAAAGGAAGCTATTTTCTGCACAACCAGTTGTAGGGTTTGTTTAGCTTGCCTTTGCTTCCAGTTAGAGTAGAGTAGCTAGGTTTGCTTTCAGTAGAAGAAGTGCTAGTGCACACTTTGCATGTTCCATTTGGGGCATGTATCTTTTTCAGTTTTGTACATAGTTTTTGGTGTTGCTGGTTTTGCTTTTGCACAGTTCATTTCTGTGGCATCTTGGTGAAGACACTCCAGGTTCAATGGGTTTCTAAGTGGCTCAGAGGGGAGGTTTTTAAAGTTCAGATCAGTTGCAGATTGTAACTTATGACTCCATGCCCAATGGATTGCTTCAGGCAACTGGTCTTTTTCATCTAGCAGGCAGATGACCCCGCTAAGTCGCCAAACTATTGTCCAAAATTTCACCCCCCTACGGTAAATTTTGATAACATGCATCAGAATATTCAAATCCCAGGAAAATTGATTGATTCAGGGCAAAAAATCAGGGTTTTTTAGAGTCCCCTTCAGGTATATTTTCTAACCTTCCCTGGTCTGAGAGGAAACAGGGAGCAAGCTTTGAGAAAATGTGAAAAATGGTTGCAGAAGGCAAGTAGGTTGACCCAGGAAAAAATCATGAAAAATGACCAAGTCCTAGTCCTAGGGAGCAGTCGGGACGTTTGGGACAAAAAGGCCCGAACCGGCGCGGCTCAGCTGAAGTAAGCCTCCAAACAGCCCGCAAATTGCAACAGGGACAATCTGGGACAAAAGTATGCGGCGGGCGCGAAAATGCCGGTTCCGACCGAAGGAGGAAAGAAAATTTGGCTAACTGCTGAGAGGGACGCAAATGGGACGTTTTGGGACAAAAAGGACGCGAACCAGCCGGACCGGCCGAAAAGAGTCACAGTCAGTCCGAAGCAAAGTGATTGGGACAAGCTGGGCCACAAAGGCGCGGACCGGCCGAATCGGCCGAAATGAGTCCAGAGTCAGTCCAAAATCAAAGTGGGGACAAATCTGGGCCAACAAATGGACGCGAAATGCCCGAACCGGCCGAAATGAGCACGAAGGGCCCAAAATCAAATGGGACATCCGGGACAAATGGAAGCGAAGTACGCGAAGGAGCCGAAGGAGCCGAGGGACCAATCAGAAAACTGCCACGTGTCCTCACAGGAGAAAAAGTCAAAAGGTCAAAGGGGCGAGTTATCGAGCGCTGAACCGAACCAATGAAATGGCGCCACGTGTCCAAGTTTAAGGGGCCCACAAGCAATTTCAAAAGGAAAGCCCGCGAAAGATGGAGGAGAGAGAATTGCTCGTCCAATCAGCACGTGCCACGTGTCTTCCAGATGGCGAAGAGCGGGAAAACATTTTAAAATTCGTTTTGATCTGTTCCGTGCCCTAAATCTTCAGATCGCCATATCTTTTGATCCAGAGCTCGGATTTCCACGTTCTTTATATCAACGGAAAGCTGTATGAAATTATCTACATGATTCTGGGATCAATCTTGAGTTTTGGTGCAGTCTAAAGAGAGAAAATCAGAGAAACGGCTCTGACGCGTGATAATGGCCAGAAGTGACGCTTTCAACAACCAGTTTTAATGCT
Source organism: Taxus chinensis (assembly GCA_019776745.2). Classification (NCBI taxonomy): domain Eukaryota; kingdom Viridiplantae; phylum Streptophyta; class Pinopsida; order Cupressales; family Taxaceae; genus Taxus; species Taxus chinensis. Next base: position 498,659,869 of record CM034153.1, read on the forward strand.
AGATGGGTCACATTCTTCCTGCAATCGGCCAGAAGTGTTAGCGGCCAAATTAATGACATGGGTCGCATCTCGCTCGTTTGTAATTGCCATAATGAAAGGGTATGTTTAAATCCTCCACCTGTAATGTTGCAGGAGAATGGGCTCCCATGCACTTTCCCACGTTTCTGTCCCCTGGGCTCGACCTATATGCAATGTAAAAAGCTAGATTTTGCTCATTTTAAAAAAAAAAAGTTGTTCATTCTTTCTGCTCGGCCCTCCCTTCTTTTCTTCTCTAGGGTTGAAAATGGAGTTCGAGCCTCCTCCCTGCTCTGTAATGGCATTTTTTGCCTTTTACTAATGGAATGATGTTCTGTGCAAACTTCTGGAGCAACAAAACGTGTTCTGTGATGCATCTGTCCATCCTCTCTCATTTTTGCTTGTTCTCTCCTTGCCTCTCTTCATTTGCAGGTATTTGTGCATGTCTAAATGTTCATTGCAGGTTTGGAGCTGTGTTCATGGAGTTTTGGGACATTTTCTGTGTGAAATCTATCCTTGGGCCTGTGATGCATCTGTCCATCCTTCCCATTGCTCACCTCTCTTTGTCCCATGGCAGTTTTGATAGATGTTCAACATCCTCCTTCTCTGGTGTATCACCGTTTTAGTGTAGGCTTTTGCTGTTTTTCCCTTCTCTCTCTCTCTCTGTCTCCTTGGCATGGTTAGATTAGGATTAGATTAGCTTGCCTGCACTGGAATAGCTTGTGGCAGGTAGTTTAGGAGCAGGAACCAGCCTTCTCTGGAGATTCCTCTCTCAGTTTCACAAGTCCCCACGCTTGGAGAGAGGTTTCCATGTTGTGCAATCACACTGGATGCCTGAACATCAACCTAGAAGCCTGATGTGTGTCCAGGGGTGCTGTGATTTTGTACTAACAGGAACCAAGAATAAGAAAAGCGATAACTCACTTTTCTAAAAGCACTTCGGGGGAGAGAGTCATAGAGATAGCTTACCCGGACCCCACCAAGAAAAAGGAGGATCTGTCTCCCACAGACTTCACAGTGACTCAAGTCACAATGGGGACTACATTTGAAAGCTTGTAAGGGGAAACCTTGTCTGTAGTGGATGCTCTCTGTAAAAATCTCCAAGAAGCAAAAGAGGTGAAAATAATACTCAAAGAACAAAACAAACATCTCCTACAAGCATTGCAAAAAATGGGCAATGCTCCTCCAATAACTGCCGCCGAACCCATTCAAGTTCCCAGTCAAGAGAAAATAAATGAATATGTTAAGATTATTGAACAAGGTGTAGCAATATCTTCCTGGATCAAACGGATCCTCAAAGATGGTCAAGAAATAATTGGGAAATTCACAGTGCTCTATCATGATATAACCCAAGAAAATAAGGAGCTATAAGTAGTAGTAGGTTCCCTCTCCGAAGAGTTGGATAACACCAGGTTGCAGCATGAAATGTTCCAAACCATGGTTGACTACTTAGTTGATGACCTATTGAAGGTCAGTGTTATCGATCACCCGTGTGCACATAACAAAGCTCTCATCGCTTTAGATTACTAGGTTGATCAAATGGAATATATCCTAGAGAGAATAGATAAAATCAAAGATGAATCCCTGGATGTACGATACAACATGGAGCAGATAGTTACAAAAATGTCTCTAGGGATGCTCAGTGAATCGTATAACTTGAGCAAAGCAGATGATACATTCCAGTGCTTCAAGGCTATCGTTACTCAAGGTTTGGCACTAGAGGTCACTTTTGACTAAGAGTCAATCAATAACCTCTTGGCCTGCCGCGACTTCATTGGCTTTTTGATCGACGCATGGGAAACTTTTGCTGAGTTACCTGACAAGCCCAAAAATGAGAAAGAAATTTGCGAAGTCATTGGCGACCATTTTAAAGGTCCAGATCATGATCAACTTCAAGCGATGATCAACAAGTTTATGGAATATCAAATGCAGTGTCACATTAACTCTCCTAATCAAAAGTAAGAAACCAAGTTTCAACAAAGAGATGATAGGGAGTAGTTTCTCCTCTTGTGTATGCATTGATCATTTTTGTAAAATGTTTAAAAAGCATGTTGGCATATATGATGACCTCATCCATGTTGCATCATGGGATGTTGCCATCCAAAAACTTGCCCAAAGTCAACTTTTGACTTTTTAAATATTTTGTAAATATCTTGTAAGATATTTTGTAAGTAGTGGTTAGTTTGCTTTTGTCTTCTTTCCTCTTCTCCTTCTATAAATACTTGAATACTTGTTGTATTCAAGGGTGGACATTCTTTGTATGAAAAGAGAAGTGAGGATAGAAAGAATTTGTGTTTTCTTGTAACAGAAGAAATATTAATACATATGTTCAGACTTTGTGCTTAATATATGTGTTATTTGCATCAGATCTTTCTTAAGTTAGATCTATGTTTTTATTCTGTTAGATTCATTCCTACTATTGTCATATGTTCATCAGTATTGCTTTAATTGTTTATGCAAGTAAGTTTGGCTCTATTTACTACCAGCCCAAAGCATAAACCTTCTGACCTTTCCATCTTGGAATTCATTTCTTTTCTTCCTTCAGATCTACCCTCCTCCGTTCCTTCCCTCCTACCTTTCTGTTTGTAGTTGGAACTACCTCTACTGGGATGAGATCCCAAACCCCCTAAAGTTAGAATAGTGTAGATTTGAATAGATACCTGCTTGATAGATTAACAATAAACTAGTTTCGCTTTACTGTCTCAAAGAGGGGCTATGCCCTGCACACTGTTGGCCTGTTTCCCCATGACCTGCCTAACTGAAAGTTTTTACAGACTAATAGATTTTGGCGACTACGCTGGGGATCGAACTAAGGAAATAAATAAAAAATGTAAAAAAATCGCAACCAAATTGCAAATTTTAACTCTTTGTTAAAAATTAAAATTTTTGCATAAGTGATCAAAATTGAAAATTTCCTTATAAAAATCCATAGATCTGGACCAGATAGGAGCTTTTAGTTTGCTGAGTTTTTAGAAAAACTTGTATATTTCAGTAGATATGAGATTATGACATTTTATGTTATTTTCAAAACCTTGCAAAATTCAGGTCAAAGATCCAAAAATCAGCTTTCTAAATTGACCCACTTTTTATCCACATTAATCTTTGTCAGAAAACCGCAATCGGTTCTTATAAAAAAAGGATAAAATTAAATATTAAAAAAAGTATATGCTGCTAATTTTTGCCAAAAAAATCAGAAAATAAGCAAGTACAAATAAAAATATTGTTGTGAATCTACTCTTAATTGTTGCAGATCTGAACGGATATGCTGGTGGGTGAACCATTTAGTCACAATAGAAGAGATCGTGGGGAAGTTGATCCAATTTTTGATCTAATTTGAAGGAAAAATTTTAGTATCACTCCAACATGATTCGCATCACTAAGTTCAACAAATCAATCAGCAAGAAGTGCCTCACCTCCACGAAAGAGCTAGATTTCATAGGGTGCCTCGACATCAACTTGCAGTGCTCTTTTGCTAAGTGGAACCACACTCCATGCTCATGTTCTTTTTCCTAATTTTTAAATGGTAGTAAATCTGCCTATACCATGGGGAAACTCCATGGGTCCTTTATCACTACCACATCTAGTCAACCCCCTCCCTCATGAAAATTGAAAAAAATTCCCAAAATTTGATGGGAGCGGAAATCAAAGCACAGACGTGCATATGGCTGTGTTTATTATGTCATGTAGCATTCTGGATGTGACTCCTAAGGATGTATCAGTATGTCTCTTTCTGGAGACCTTGCAAGGACATGTAGCAGAGTGGTTCCAACATTTGCTAACTAGATCCATCACCAGTTGGGCCACATTGTGGACTGCATTTGAAGATAGATATAAACCTTTAGAAGACGTGTTTGTGTTATTGTCACAAATCACTCACATGAGGAAGGAGACCAATGAAACCATGTACGATTTTATCACCCAATTCAATTCTTTGATCAACTGTGTGCCACTTGCCATGATGCCGAAATTAGAGAATGAAAAGTGTTTCTTCTTGAACGCCATGAGTTTAAAAGTAAGTTTCTTAATTTTACAGGAACAGATACCCACCTTGGCCCTTGCTTAAGCTAAGGCCATTTGGATAGTTTAAAAACTTTTTATATCCAGTGAGTTAAGATGAGAGCCATCAAAATTAAATGCTTCAACTTCTTCTTAGGCTACCTCATCAGATCCAGCGTTCTAGAAGATGGCGAATGACTTACTCTCATTAAAGAAGCAATTGGCTCAAACATCGTCTACTACTCCGTATCGGGATATCCCACGGAGGAAATTCACTCCAAACAATGTCCCCTCAAAGGCCATATTTTTCTACTGATTCTCCAAGGTTAGCAATTGAAGCCCCTCTAGTTAATGCTTTGGTTGAAATCGCAGAAGATAATACAAATTAGGAAGAACCTTCGTCGCAAGGCAAAGATGATCAAGATGTCGGTGAATCGACTGACGACTCTACTATTGGGTATATGAAATTTGAAGATGAGGAATCTGATGATGAAGAGGGTACCCAAGGGTATGTGAGGGGATAATCATACGTAGTTTTCACTCGCTCACAAGGAAAACAAGAAAAGGTTGCTGCTGAAAAAAGGCTGTGGTAACTCCTCCTCCAATGATCACTAAAAGAGGTAATCCCCTTCCTACTCAACCTCCTATTAAACCTTTTGTAAAGAAACCTTTTCCTCCTGTTTCTCCTCTAATTCAGCCTTCCTCCATTCCCATAAAGACCAGTAATCCTCCTCTATAAATGCAAAATGAAGGACTCATTCCTTCGTTAGCGTAACCCTTGGTCACATTCGATATAATTGATCACACTAAAAAGACCAAGATCCAGATGTTTGAAGTTGAGTATCTTCAGTCCAACCCAGAGTAGCTTGTAAGATTAACTAAGTATATCCAAAGTCGGGCTGCCGTTCCTCCTCCCATTTCCCCAAAAGGGATTCTTCTCATTCCTCCTACGTCTCACATAAACATTGCCTCAAATTCCACATCGGGGAAAATTGAACCTTTTTACCTATCTCTCCTGATCAATGGTCATAAACTAAGTAACTGTATAATTGATTCTGGAGCTTCTAATAATGTTATGCCGGTAAAGGTCACCCATGCTTTGGGCCTCACACTTACTAAACCTTTTGGCAGATGCTACTCCATGGAAACCAAATAGGTACCGTTGATTGGTTAGATCAAGGATGCACAGTTTACATTCGCGGCATTTCCTAAAAAAAGGGTAAAAATGACTATTCTCGTAGCTGATATTCTAGCAGCATCCATGATATTGCTAGGGAGGAGCTTTTATAAATAATTTGGTGGGGAAATTCATATGGATTGGTCCAAAGCTAGGATTCCTGTCAAAGGGGTGATGCAGACGTTCGAACTAGAGTCACAAAAAAAATATCTAGTCACCAACTCCGATGACCCTAAGGCTCAAATTCTTTTCGAATCATCAGGGATGGGGAACTATTTCCTGTCCATCGACTCAGATGGAATGGAAATTCTCATCTAAAGAGAAGATCTCAACATAGTATGGACATTACGGTTTGATGGTAGTTATGCAACAAGTGGATGCGATGTTGGGGCTGTTCTAATATCTCATGAAGAGGAGATTTTCCCTTTTTTTTTCAAGTTGTAGTTCTTCAATACGAATAATACTACCGAGTATGAATCCTTGTTACTTGGCATGCAAGCTGCAAAAGAGAAAGGAATCAAGAATCTAAAAGTACAAGGTGATGCTGAGCTAATTGTCAATCAGGTAAAAGGGATATATCAAGTAAAGAATGACTGGCTCAGACACTACCGCAATGCAGTATGGAGATAGCATCGAAGAGTTTGATGCTTTCTCAATCAAAGAAGTTCCGCGAGCTCAAAATGACATGGCTGATTCATTGGCCATCTCAGCCTCTCTCATGCTCCCTCACCTAGGGTTAAAAATAGATACATATACCATTGAGGTGGTTTTTCACCCAAGTGTGCCAAATAATTCACAGCACTAGCAAGTGTTCAATGATGACAACCAACTTATCACTTTTTTGGAGAAAGATGACAATTTCAAAGAACTCCATTTTGACGGATCAACTTCTACGTGTCGTGAGTCTCTCACCAGTCAAGCACATGAATCTGAAAAAGATACAGTGATACAGCTCAAAGGAAATAAGATTCCGAAAGGTTTGGTTTCCTTAGAATGATTATTTGATAATCATGACCATTTTGTCAAGAAAAAGTGATAGGATGATCCTTCCTCTTCTCTAGAAATTGAATCTGTTAATCTGGCGACTGCAGAACATCCTCATTCCATGAATATCGGGAAGTGTTGTACACTTGAGGAAAAATGAAAATTCGTTAAGTTGCTAAAAAAGTACATGGATGTGTTAGCATGGTCTTATGCTGATCTGAAGTCTTTCAAGCCAAAGGACATTTGGCACGACATTCCACTCAAGGATGATGTCAAGCCTTTTCATCAAAAGCAAAGGCATTACAACCCCAAAATCTCAGGTACCATCTAGGCTGAAATTTAGAAGATGCTGGATACAAGATTATTTTTTCAATTCATCACAGTACCTGGGTTACAAATATTGTGCCTATGCAGAATAAGAATGGTGAGATACGCATATGCGTGGATTTCACAACTTGAACCAGTCATCCTTAAAAGATAACTATCCACTGTCGATAATGGATCAAGTGCTACAGGTAGTAACCAGTTCAGAAATGTTGTCTATGCTTGATGGTTTTTCAGGTTACAATCAAATTCAAGTCACGCCTGAAGATCAGTTCAAGACAACATTCACCACTCCTTGGGGTACCTTCGCCTACAGTAGAATGTTGTTCAGTTTGATCAATGCCGGTGCCACCTTCCAACGAGCAATGGAATTTACATTCAAAGGTATGATGGGAAAAGTCATCATAGTTTACCTAGATGACCTGACCGTGTTCTCCAAAAGATGAAGTGATCACTGCGATCATTTGGAACAAGTCTTGATCAGATGCGAGAGCACGAAATCTTCACTAAATCCCAAGAAGTTAGTTTTTAGGGTCACCAAAGGAAAGCTGCTAGGACATGTCATCGGTAGAGAAGGAACTAAGATAGATGTCAAAAGGGTCAAGGCTATTTAGAGCCTTAATTTTCATACAAGCAAGACTGGTGTTCACTCTTTTTTTCGGAAAGGTAAATTTTCTTAGACTCTTTGTTCCTGATTTTGCTGAGAAGACTCGTCATATATCTAATATGATGAAAGGGTCCCAAACATTCCGATAGAGTGAGGAGGTCAGGAAATCATTCGAAGACATAAAAACCTCCTTCACTCACACTCCTGTTTTGGTGTGTCCTGACTTCAGCAAAGACTTCATCATGTACAGTTATGCATCTGCACATACTGTATCAACTATCTTGATGCAAAATAACTCTGAGGATATTGAATCCCCGATTGCTTTCATGAGCTCTCCTCTTAAGCCTCATGAACTGAAGATGTCACAATTGGAAAAGCATGCCTTTTCTGTGGTAAAAGTAGTCAAAAGTTTCCGCTACTATATTCTGAATTCTCATACAGTAGTGTTGGTTCCTGACATAGCTGTTAAGTCTATCATGACTCAACAGGAGTTAGGGAGCTTACGAGGGAATTGGATCACAAAGGTCCAAGAATATGATCTAGACATCATACCAACCAAGTTGGTAAGAGGTAAGGGCCTGTGTCAGCTAATAGCTGAAAATAAAGACTTAGAGGTACCTGAAGAGAAAGCCAATCACATTGATGTAGAACAAAATGAACTGGAGAAAGTGGATTCTTTGCCCATGGTTCTATTTTTCGCCACCAATGACGAATGGTATTCTGACATCACATTCTTTCTCACCTATGGAGAGTGCCCAACTCACCTAACCACAAAGGAAAAGTGAACAGTGAAGCTCAGAGCCGCAAGATATGTCATATGGGATGATGGATTGTACAAACATGGAATTGACATCATTTTTCTACGATGTGTTGACAAGCTACAATAGGTAAAATTGTTGAAAAGTTTTCACAACTCATCCTGTGGTGGTCACTTCTCCTCATCCATGACAACGCATAAAATCATTCGGGCCAGGTACTACTGGCCGATGCTATTTTAGGATACAGCCACCTGGGTAGTAAAATGTGAACTTTTCCAATAGTTCGTTGGCAAACCAAAGCTGGTTGCGTTTCCCCTCAGGCCTGTCATCATTGACGAACCATTCAAACAATGGGGAATTGATTTCATTGGAGCACTCAATCCTCAATCGAGTGCTGGACATAGTTACGTCCTAACAACAATGGATTACTTCACAAAATGGGTGGAGGCCATACCTGTCAAGCATGCCACTTCTGAAGTTGTTTGCAACTTCATCAAAGAGAATATTATTGTGAGATTTGGCATTCCACACAAAATCATTGTTGACAACGCTTCCAACTTCTCTTCATGGGAAGTATTGGTTTTTGTTATGGATACGAAATAACCTTGGCTCATGCTTCTGATTATTATCCTCAGGGAAATGGTCAGGTAGAATCCAACAACAAGAACCTGGTGACTATCATACGGAAGCTAGTTGATGAAAACCAGTGGTCCTGGCACAAATCATTGTATGATGCTTTGTGGGCGGATCATATCACTCCAAAGAGGTCTCTCAGCATGTCACCTTTCCAGGTGTTATATGGGATTGATGCCAAAATCCCTATCTCCGTAGAACTTCTTGCTCTGCGCTTGGCTCGAGCAATTGAAGATGAAACTTTTCAGAATTCTCTTGAAAAGAGGATTATGTACCTGATGGAACTTGAAGAAAAGTGAGTGAAAGTGGTCGACAAGATCACTGAACATCAAAATCAAGTTAAGAGGTTGTTCGACAAGAAAGCTAAGCAGAGAGATTTCCAAGTGGGAGATCTTGTTCTTTTGTGGGACAAACGAAGAGAACCGAAAGGTATGCACGGGAAGTTTGACTCTCTTTGGAGAGGGCCATACAAGATCAAGTAGCTCAACAGAGAGAATAGTTTCTATCTCTCATATCTGGATGGAACCAAGCTCCCGCTTCCCTATAGTGGGCAGCACCTGAAGATCTTCAGGAAGTAGAGCTTGCTCTCTTCTTTGTACAGTTTTCTTTTGCTTTCGTTGTGTGTTTACTTTTGTTGCGTGTTCCCTTTCTTTTTCCTTTTTGTTCACCCTTTGTTCGCCCTTGTTTTTGACTCTCTGTAACCCAATGGATAGGCACATGAAAATATGGGATTCTCTACCCTTAAGTTTCACTTAAAGATAGTCCCCAGAAAGAGCTAGTTGTTATCCTACAATATTGACAAGGGTAATTTATAGGTAACTATACCAAAAATTTTGTTTTGGCCTCTAGGAAAGTTTGGTAACATTCAAAATGGTCTGAAACTCCCTTTCAAAAAATCAAATTATTTCAGGACTTAGCCATTTTTTTTTTATCCTTCGGCGTAGAAAGTTACGTGTCGACACTCTAAAAAATGTGCCTTTTTGAACAAGGTGTCGTTTCATTCATGTCGACATCCTAAAAAGCGTGCCCACCTTTAAAATCCTTAGACGAATTTTTTTTATGTCAACATCCAAAATATTACGCCCCTTTAATTACCCTTTGGCGCTAGAAATGTTGTGTTGGCATCTGGAAATGTGTGCTAAGGTGCTGGAAATGTTGTTTTGACATCCAGAAATAAGGGCTAAGGCACTGGAAATGGTGTGTCGACGTCAATAAATGTAAGCTAAGGCACACTTTTCCTCATGTCGATGCTCTAAAAATTGAGCCAAAAGAAGTTGGTGAGGTCATAAATGTGAGTTTTTCTATGAATATGTGCTTGACACCTATCATTTTCACGAATTGAAAATTACAAAAGGTTTTTTCTCTGCACCTGTTAGCCATCCTTATCACCCCTGCGTGCCATTTTTCGAGCTTGTGGACCCCACGTCGTTCTTCATCTTTTATAAATCCAGGTAAGTGGCTCCTCTCCTAGTTGTTGTTTTTGTCTTGTTTGTATTAGGTATTAGGGTTGGTGTAAAAGATAAAATCTAAAGAAACACACCTAACACAAAATATAAAACCTGCTGAACCCATTTTGCCTCTCCTTCTAGATATGCAAATCTAGAAGACCCCTGCCTCCAAAAAACCCATCTTTCCCTGCTTGCTTCCTTGCCAAAAAAACCCTCTCTTTGCCATCTAAAAAATCCAAAAGAAAGAGGAAGAAAAATCAAGGATAAGTTGCCAAAATTATCCAACTGTTGAAACCATTGGCGCGCTGCATTTTGTTATGTAACACCTCCTAAAGTTGCGCCAATGTAACACAACCTTTTTCCGCACCTGGTTAAAAGAAAACTTAGCAGTTTTTTTGGGGTGTAGGTGCCACTTGCACAACATCAACATAAGATGTTGTGTGCTGATGATCTGTGCCACGTACTTTTTCCCTTAACACTCTGATTTTCCTTGCAACATCTTCCGAAGTTGCATTTTGGCGCACTTTAAACACATGCGACACAACCTTTTTTTACACCCAGTAAAAATAGATTGTTCTTAAGGTGCAGGCACAAATTCCTTAACATCAAAATAACATGTTGCATGCTACAAATATATGTGCTGCGCTTTACCCTTTCACTCTAAATTTTGTCATGTAACACCTCTCCAAATTACAACCTTCCCAACTTGGTGCAACTTTTCCCAGGTCAACACCAAGCACTTTTTTCTTTATGTTGACACTTGCCTGACTGTGACCCTTCTAACTTGGCACAACAATTTGTATGCTGACACCCCAGAAAGTGCACCCAACAATTTTAATCCCCTACAGTTTGGTGTAAATTGCGCCTTGCGCCCTAAGGCTTATAATTTCTCATTCTTCATTCTGCAAGATTTCATTATGAATAACATGATGGTTGACATGGCTCTTCTGTGTTGGACCTCCTTGATTCTTCTTGCAGAACAACAACATCCATCCTTGAGCTCACACATGTCTTCATCAAGCAAGAAACCAACTAAAGCTAAAGCTAAAGCTAAGTAGTCAAAACAAGAGATGAAGTATAAGTATCAGAGAGTCAGAATGCCTGAATCATATGCAGAGTGCAGTCTTGACATCAGAGACTCTGAGCTAGGTCATATTGATATGGATGAGTTTTGGGAAAGGACCACTCAGGAAAGAAGTGGCCCATGGATGAAAAAATTAGTGCGCAGTGGATTGCACTTTGTAGCTGGTCTTCCAGTAAGTTCCGTAAATAATGAGTTTATCATGTTGGTTACCCACTGCTATAACAAAGACACTAGATGTGTCAAAGAAAAAGAACACAAGATGATCATCGACCGCACAGCTTGTCACTTTGAACTGATCCTGGGCATTCCCCATCATAGGTAATATGTAGAAATAAGTATCGAAGAATGCAAGAAGAACTGGGATGATAATGAGGATAAATGCATGCAGATGATGAATGAGGTTTATCTGAAGAACAAGAAGCCAGTGAGCAGATGGCCACAAACCATCCATCGTAGTGACTTCAATGAGGAGTTGAGTGATACAATCACCTTCTTAAACAAAGTATTTGGGCTCCCTAATGCCCATTATTTCCAAAAGTGGATGCTGAGGTATCTGGAGAACATGAGCAAAAATGCACCTGATCAATGCTTCGGTTTGGGTGAAATCATCAGTGACACCATCTCCCAGTAGCTTCAACAAGTTCCAACAACTAGGAAGTTCTACATGAATTCCTATGTTGTGTACACTATTGCGTCAGCAAGGGATTTCATAGGGTTAGCTCAAAGTGGGGTATGACCCCAAGTCAAGATATACGATTTCTACCCAGAGCTAAGGCTCGAGCCTAACATCTCCCAGTTCTTTAAAATTTATGATGTCTTCTATGAGGTAATCTGCTTGCTGAGGCCAAACATGAGACAAGGTCAGACCAGCCTGAGTGTGATTGCTACTACAAAGAAATAGGGAGTGTTGTTCACATAATTCCCCACATTCACATACCTCAGAGCTGTGAATTTTGAGGGAGAACCAACGAAGCTGCCAAGGTTTGTAGTGTCGAAGCTGATACTACTGGAATTGTCAAGGAAGCTAATAACTTATCATGAGAAGTGCATGAAAATAAAGAAAGGAGGAACTCCATTCCCCCTTACAATTGGCTGATACACTTGCACCACACTTACCAAAGTACGGGAGATGTATACTGAGCTAGAGCTGCTAAATTTGAAGCATAACTTCCCAGCAAGGCCGACCTTCGACTGCTGGAGTTTCCTCCCAAAGGAAAAAATTGATCCCATCCATGTTCCTGAGATCGAGGACATTTGGATCGACCTGACACATGAGATAGACATCAGGTGAAAGGATCACTCCCGACTGGCTCTGGAGGAGATCATCCACTATGGCGTTGCCATTGTCCCAAAGGAATTCCAAGAGACTGATCAAGAAATTGATCAGGTTTACCTTGACACAGATGGGGATGATTGGCCATTCGCAGAGATTGATAGAGCCAAAGCACCAAAAACCATTCAGGAAAGGGTTAAGCCCACATTGCAGTGCACCAAACATTGGTGCAAACAAAATGGTCTCACCTACCTCGGAGTTGATTTCACTACTTCTCCTTCAGGTAGAGCACCTCCAAGACCGGCCCATGTGCCAAAAGGAAAAGGAAAGGACAAGGAGGGAAAATCAAGAAGACGAGAAGGAACTCCTAAAGGCCTTCCTTCTACTTCTGAGAAGAAAGTAATCAACCTGGTGTCTCCAGGTAAAGAAGAAACAACAAAGATTTCAACGGATACATCCACCCAGGATGTTATCAGATACCCAACGTTCCTTCTTCCATTTCTTCTCCTCCTCCTGTCATTGAAGCATCTATTCCTATGGATGTGTCTTCTCCTCTACCTTCCTCCCTTCCATCTCCCACCTCTTCCATCTTCTCCTCTCTCATGGATCTGTCACCCAGTGTTCCCTCCATCCAATTGTAGATCCCTTCCATTTCCATGTCCTTCTCTTCTCTTGTAGTAACTCCAGGCCCCACAAGTAGTGGTGCATTGGATTCCCTGTCAATGCCACCACCAAGTGTTTCGAAATACTTCCCTGAGGCCTCTACAGTTGCTCCCCCTCTCACTCTCGTTTCTTCTTCTATTTCCTCTACTCCCACTCCCATAAGTCTTGGTTGGATTTCCGATCATTTGAGCCAGCATAAGAGGAAAGTTCCCATTGCGGCCATGGATTTCTCCATCATTTCGAAGAAGGGAACCAAGAAGTAGAAAGCAGTAACTCATTTTTCTAAAAGCACTTCAGGGGAGAGATTCATGGAGATAGCTTACCCGGACCCCACCAAGAAAAAGGAGGATCTGTTTCCCACAGACTTCATAGTGACTCAATTCACAATGGGGGCCTCATTTGAAAGCCTGTAAGGGGAAGCCTTGTCTACAGTGGATGCTTTCTACAAAAATCTCCAAGAAGAAAAATAGGAGAAAAGAATACTCAAAGAACAAAACAAACATCTTCTACAAGAATTGTAGAAAATGGGAAACGCTCCTCCAGTAACTGTCGCTGAACCCATTCAAGTTCCCAGTCAAGAGAAAATAAATGAATATGTTAAGATTGATGAACAAGGTGCAGCAGTATCATTCTGGATCGAATGGATCCTTAGATATGGTCAAGAAATGATTGGGAAATTCACAGTGCTCTATCAGGATATAACCCAAGAAAATAAGGAGCTACAAGCAATAGCCGGTTCCCTCTCCGAAGAGTTGGATAACGCCAGGTTGTAGCATGAAACATTTCAAACCATGGTTGACTGCTCAGCTAACGACCTATTTAAGGTCAGTGTTATCAATCACCCGCGTGTAAATAACAAAGATCTCATTGCTTTAGATTACCGGGTTGATCAAATGGAATATATCCTGGAGAGAATAGATAAAATCAAAGATGAAGCCCTGGACGCAAGATACAACATGGAGAAGACAGTTACAAAAATGTCTCCAAGGATGCTCAGTGAATCGTATAACTTGAGGGAAGCATATGATACATTCCAGAACTTCAAGGCTATTGTCACTCAAGCTTTGGCACCAGAGGTCACTTTCAACTGAGAGTCAATCAATAACCTCTTGGCCTTCCGTGAATTCATTGGATTTTTGATCGACGCATGAAAATAATTTTCCGAGTTACTTGACAAGCTCAAGAACGAGAAAGAAACTTGTGAAGTCATTGGCGACCATTTTAAAGGTCCAGATCATGATCAAATTCAAGCGATGATCAACAAGTTTATGGAATATCAAGCACAGTGTCACATCAACTCTCCTGATCAAAAGCAAGACACCAAGTTTGAACAAAGAGATGATGAGGAGTAGTTTCTCCTCTTTTTTATGCGTTGATCATTTTTTAAAGATGTTTAAAAAGCATGGTGGCATATATGATGACCTCATCTATGTTGCACCATGGGATGTTGTCATCTAAAAACTTGCCCAAAGTCATCCTTTGACTTTTTAAATATTTTGTAAATATCTTGTAAGATATTTTGTAAGTAATGGTTAGTTTTCTTTTGTCTTCTTTCCTCTTCCCCTTCTATAAATACTTAAATACTTGTTGTATTCAGGGGTGGACATTCTTTGTATGAAAAGAGAAGTAAGGAGAGAAAAACTTTGTGTTTTGTTATAACAAAAGAAATATTAATACATATGTTCAGACTTTGTACTTAATATATGTGTTATTTGCATAAGATATTTCTTGAGTTAGATCTATGTTTTTATTCTATTAGATTCTTTCCTATTATTGTCATATGTTCATCAATATTGCTTTAATTGTTTATGCAAGAAAGTTTGGCTTTATTTACTACCAAACCAAAGCATAAACCTTTTGACCTTTCCGTCTTGGAATTCATTTCTTTTCTTCCTTCAGATCTACCCTCCTCCATTACTTACCTCCTACCAACTGTTCGTAGTTGGAACTACCTCTACTGGGATGAGATCCCAAACCCCCTGAAGTTAGAATAGTGTAGATTTGTACAAATTCCTGCTTGATAGATTAGCAATAAACCCATTTCATTTTGCTATCTCAAAGAGGGGCTATGCCCTACACACTGTTGGCCTTTTTCCCCATGACCTGCCTAACCAATAGTTTTTCAGACCAACAGAAGGTCATATCGCCCATTGGTAAATGAAAGGTATTGGTCGCTAAGTGCCATCTGTCGATGAGAGTGACCATCAAGCTAGGATCTTGACCTATATGCCTATAGCACCTGATCAAACTAAGTCCAACATCAAACATGTTCTCCCACTCCTCTTTTGTCACACTAGTCTGCATCTGTACCAATAGGGGTGGTACTATGTCCCTCATTATCAACTAATCTCTTGCTTACATCATCCAACATGACCTTGTCAAGACTTTACCACCTCAAATCACCTATTACCCACAACACAATACCCAACCACATCACTCATTCCTAAACCTTTTACCTAATTCACCTACAAACCTACTGTACCTTATCATCCTTACCCACTATCTTACTTCATTTCACCTAATTACCTATCCCACATCGCCAAAATAACATTTTACCCTATCCCCTCTACTTAAATATTCACCTACCCCTTCCTCACCTATTTTACTAACCTACCTAGCCCTTCTTTCACCCTATTTACTCTTAATCATGACCGATGTCGGTCACCTTGACCGTTATCAGTCCTCTTGACCGGTGTCAGTCACCTAAGCCTTGACTGACAATGGCCAAAGCTGATCGACGTTGGACAACCCTTGACCGTCGTCGGTCTTTGTCGTTGCATCACAACCGCAAAAACCCATCCCCCATTCTCAAAAATTAACCAAACATAACTTAAATACCTACTCCCACCCACCCAAACCTATTCTAGCTTCATTACCAACCCTATTTAAGCTACATTTGACCTTTCCCCCCCTCATTTCATTCATTTTTAACCATGATTTCACAAATTAGATTTACACCCAAATTTTAAAAAAAACTGATTTCCACAAACTATTTTAAACCAAATAAAGGATTCAAATTATCTCCTACCTCTACTTGGCCCCATCTCCATGGTGGCATCTTTGGCTGTTGTACTGTTGGTCCACCCACTCCCTTTCCTACCTCTGCCATGCCAAAATCAACTCCTCACCTCACAACCAATTGAATCAATCAACTCGTTCTCATGGACCCGCCAATCAAATGCTAATCACTTGCTACGTGACTCGCCAACTCAGCTCAACACCTCATAAATTTTTTTTCCACTCTTACACTTCTCCTCTATCATTTTATAAAAGTGGAAAGGTTAAAATGAATCCGTAAAAAGTGGATTTTTCCTTTTTTAGCCCTAACTTGACATGACTGACGTCGGTCACGTCGTGCCCTAGAAAAATGACGTCAGCTACACTATAACCAACATCAGTCACTTGACATAGCCATTTGACTCACCCCATGCCCATTTTGTGTAAAACTATTATTAATCCAACAACTTTTCACCTTATCAACACCTATTATACCTTACACGCAAGCTTATATTACATGTACATTTCCTTGACTACGTTTAAGGACATGTTATTTACATATACCTTGGCCCTACCTATGCCTTGAACTACATACCCTGACTTGAAATGAATTTTGTGACATTTGAAATTGGGTACTCGCTATACCTTGCGATGTTATTACCCATGTTGTTTAGCCTCGTAACCTTACCTTGCCTAATGACGTGATATTTATCCCGACCATACCTTTGGTGCAATGGAACAAAACCTATTACATGTTCTCATCCTTGACCTCATTATGCTTCATGACCATATCCTATGCCTTGGATACCTGAATCACTTTAACCTCATTTGGATAAACCTATCACCCTTTTGAAAACATAGAGTTTGCAAGCTCTTCCACTTGAAACTGTATTGCAATTTATACGTGTGCATGCATTCGATGGCCATTACCCATTACCTGAAATGACCATACACTTACCTACTGGCACTCACTTTCCTCAATAACCTATTATTCAAACCACTCCTTGATTACTTCTCCTACCTTATCGGTTCATGGTTTGAGGGGGATCACCTTCAACCCTATTTGGGAAAACTTAATATCCATTTATACCTAGTACACCGACTCCCTATTTTTTTCAGCATCACTTACCAATACAAGCTATGCGAAAAAGGGAAAAATGTAGACACCAAATTTGGGTCACACTCCCCTTGGTCCCCTTTAATCAATTAAAATAATATATTTAAAGATGTCATGACACCTTCATCCCATATTAATATTTCATCCTCACATTATTAATTTATTTAATTAATTTAATTAAGTTAATTTCATCCTCACACCTCTACCTCATCATTACACCTCACCCTAGAACCATTCTAGGGGCACTTAATTCACAATGACCGAGTCATCACTCTCAACACTGATTCATCACTCCCAGTGTCGAGTCACCACTTGACCTAACTAACTGAGACTTCTTCCTAAACCTAATTGGAATTCTTCTATGACCTTCCTACTTTTTCTAATGATAACTCCACTTCCCTAGGAAGACTCAATCAAAATCATGCCAAAAATAGTAAAGATATGCATATTTATGGTAAACCTAGACTTTCCCACCTTAACCGACACCGGTTATCCCTCAACCGACGTCAGTCACCTAACCACCATCGGTTACCTTATATACATTTTAACAAATATTTACAAGGGTTGGTCATTCATTTATTGAATCTTGATTGCATTCAAGAATGAATCTTCAAGCTCTCCTGCATCCAGATGACTAACACACATAACTACAGTGCAAGACAAGCAGCCGGATCTCCTTTTGGAGCATTGAAATACTCACAGAAGAACATAAGATGTACTGCTAAGAAAATGGACTCAATAAATTCTTCTCTAATCAACCATAAACTATCCCAACTCCCAAGATATGTAAGATATCAAGTAAGTATTGTGATTCTAATCAATTTTCTCATTCCTTTTATAGATATTTTTCTTATTTCAGTAGTTTATTTACTCAGTTTCCTATACATCACCTTCTTCTAACCAACCCACTATTCAGCCATCCTAAGCCTTTTCACCATTCTAAACCTCCTCCTTAGTATCCCTAAGTCTTTTCAGCCATATTACGACCCAAACCATACTACCCTCACTCTCTGTGCAATCACAGAGAGCCTAAAAAACTCATTTTAATAATTTACTACCGATTGCACCTAATGACATTGATTTTCTGATAGACGTTGGTGTAGCCCCCCTACTGGCATTGGTCACCAAACCAATATTGGTCTCTGTGTCATTTCATAGTCTCAGACCAGCAGGCTTCCTACTCACCCAAAATCAACCCATACTTCAACCAATCAACTCCAGACCCTTTCAAGACCTTTGACAGACCTGTCTGACATGAACAAACCCTGATTCTAATTAGATTTAGTGTTATTTTAATATTTAGCATAAGATATAGTGTATTGTGTGTTTGAGAAACCTAAATCAATCCATTGTAATAGGACTTATTTATTTCAGTTTTTTATTCACATTGAATTATATTAAATAGAGGATTAACAACCATTCGAGGAAGCATCACGCTTCCTAGATATAGCCTTGCTAGTCAGTCCTCTGACTCTTGTTATTTAATACTTTTTTAGTGGTCTTAATTTGTATCCATAGGTAGTCCTTCCCAGACAAAAAAGAGTTCTCTATGATCAACTTGGATAAAGTCAATAACACACACATTCAACCTTCGACCTAAATATCACATGTATTCCTCCTTAACCGTTACCTTATTTTTTTTATCGCACAATTATTTGGTAAATACTCACATCAATGAATCCAAAATCATGTAAAGGCAGTGTAATCCAAGCTGCAATCTCAATCAGTAACTATCAACCATAAGCTAAAATGTTGTTTACTTCAATTGGTTATAATTGATATGTGGCCGATGAAAATAAAATTTGTATACTTCCCTGTAGGTAGTGATAAGATATATTTAATATTTTAGATATGGAGGACCTTCTATATGGGATTAAAAAACATACAATAGGAAGATTTCATTCAAGTTCGGTATGAAAGTTGTTAACCTACGAGGTGTCCTCTCAGAATTTATAGAATTACTATCACCATACTGTGAATTGGGATTCTGGTCTGACAATCTCATTTCTACTGATGTTAGAAAGATATCAACGGGCTTCAATAAAAAAATATTGGCCATATTGAATCAAAAACTCACTTGGGGAAAGGAACATTGCAATATAGTCGAGGGAATAACAATAAGATACCTAGAAAAGGTTTGGAGTAGAAAGGATTTTTTATACAGTTCTAAAAACACTTTATGTATTACATTAGGTGCAAAGGGAAACCCTCCTAAAATTTTTATGGTGGGGATGAAAAAAAGATGCAAAGATTGTACAAAAGATAAATGGTTGATGACCGATTTGTACAAAAAAATATCACAAATAGTGTCTCAGGGATTGAATGTGGTAGAGGGCATCAAGTATTTGGAGCAAGAAAATGCTAAATAACTATTTATCTTTTCAGAATGTTGTTATGATGGTACTGCTTAACATTGTCAATAATATATACATACATATGTAATTATGAAAGTATTGTGTAACTCTATTATATTATGATGAGATTGTCAAAATACAAGTTGGGAGGATTTATAATTTCATTGATTATAAGCTGACAGTATGATTGAATAAATTCTGTGATGAATTATCAGAAAAAATCGCCCTTGAAAAATTGTAAAATATTATTATTTTTACACTGTTAATAAAATAAATAGAAAATTATACAGTGTATACTTAATTGTTTTTAATATTTTTTAATATAATTAATATATAAATAAATATCTATAAAAATTGATAGTCATATTTAAAATATGCAAGTCAAATGTGAAAGTTATTTGAACTATTTGCAACTATTTTACGGATAAAAAACATCTAAACATGCATCAAATTTAACATCATATTGTGGCCTTTGTTGCAACCATTGAAGGACAAGAGAAGATGTTCACTATCCCGTATAAAACAAAAACATGCTCTATACATAACATGTCATAAATAATGCCTAGTGAACGCTAGACCATATAAAACATAAACATGTTCTGTATATAACAAAGCATAAATAATGCTTAGCGGCAGCTAGCCCGTTTAAAACATATATTTTTTCTTTATTAACATAACATAAATAATGGATGGTGGACGCTAGCCCTTATAAAATAGAAACATGTTTTGTACATAACAAATCATAAATAATGCCTAGCAGCTGCTAGCCTGTATAAAACAAATACATGTTTTGTTTATTCCAAAGCATAGATAATGCCTAGCAGACGCTACCCCGTATAATGGATTCCAATATTTGCCTTTTTGGATTCCAATATATGAGACTTTGGAGTGCAGTAAATTCCAATATATGTGATTTTGGATTCTAATATTTGTGATTTTGGATTCCATTATATGTGATTTTGGATTCCAATATATGCAATATTGGAATCCAATAAGTGTGATTTGGAGTCCAGATAATTCCAATATTTAACATTTTGGAATCCAAAAAAAGTAGTTTGTATTCCAATATTGGCTATATTTTTTGCTTCTTGGACTGGAATAAGTCCGTATTTAGTGAAATAAGTGTTGGGGTGAAGGACTCCAAATCTCACATGCTTAAAGAAAAAAATAGTTAATCAATTTAAAAGAAAAGTTAAAAATAAAAAATGGGAAATACACACCACATGAGAGTTAAAATAACTAAAACATTATACAAAATGGTTACTTATACATTAGCAACACACCCACACACACACCCATGTGCTCAACAGGTGACCATGGTTAACACATGTTATTCTTGGATTTTTGGTCTCCCCCATTTCAAATTGGTATTTTATAGTGTTCATGAATATACATGTCCGTCACCTTCACACTCCAAATGAAGCATCATACATGCACGGTAAAACATATAGTATAAAATATAAATGTATGCACAACAATCAAACAATTCATGTGTAATTCAATACATATAAAATTCAATAATCAATTTCTCAACATTTATAGTTATAACAATTAATATAATGATATTTCATACTCATTCCATATACCACATACATATTATATCTTAAAAATTTCTAATTTTCATTTATACTCTACGAATCATGAATTCAAAATCCACATTCTTGATAAAAATCATCACATCAAAATATTTCATGACTATAACATGCGACCTATTCCTAGTGATGCTAGAACATACACTTTCATCAAATCCCTACAAGGTTAGCATAACATGATCAAGGGGAAACACGATAATATAACTATTATATCCTTGCAAGGTTAGTATTAATAAAAAAAAACGAAATGTCATATAACTTTCTTAGGTATCCTACGTCAAAATTCACATAGTCAACCTAAAATGTCTCCAATCCAAATATCTAGTACAATATAATCATCACTTATCATAACGAAACACATGAAGAACAACTTTACTAATAACAAACAACGCGTAAGGGAAGTGGGCACTAAACAATCTCTCTAATGACATCGTCTTTCATATCCATTTGATCAGCCTTCTAAACCTATATGGAGAAGGAATAATATATGCCGAAAGAGATAAAATTATAAGATCACAAAAGAAAAATCAAGAAAACACAATAAAAAAGAAAAACTATACCATCAAAAGTCAATCATAACGAAAGAATAAGTGATATCATTGGTACACCCCTATCCTAGTTAAAAGCTAGAACTCCACAGATGGCCACGTCATAGAGCCTAAGGAACTTCAGGGCATAATAGTTTTTTTTGGATAATAAGAGGGATACATATATATCATTCGCGTCCCTGCCTTTTCACACAAGTAGCTAATCCTCACAATGGATTTTGGCTCCTTAATTGAAGTCTTGAGGAATGGGGAACACGTTATGAGAAGGTAGGAACCTTTATTTTTATTATGTCTTAGATATTGACATGGGATAGACTTATACCTCACTAGTTTTCCTAAGCTGAACCTACATAATTGTGTTCATTCATAACTTGACAATGAAAACCTTTAGTCATGTCCTACTGATTAGAATCTCTCATTCTTTGGTACGGATCTTGTATCACCATTGTGGTGTTTGACTTCCTTTTTTGTGATCACTCCTATCTCCTTGATCGATATTGTTGATAGTTGAACACTTCCCTAATATTTTGACATCCTATTTTCTATTTCACTATAAATTTTACCTTCCTTAGTGCTAGCTCTAAGAAAAAAAATTGTGAGTTTAAGATTGTAAGACCTTGGGGAATCAACTGGGCCTTCCTCACAAATATTATATCCACATTTGTACCATCTCCATTCACCTTTGTTGTGAAATTAGATGGTTGTGTTTTATCCTTTGATAAATTCTAGCGCAAACATTGATTTGGTTGTACTCACTTTATTTCCTTTTATCACATTTTGCATTTTTCTTTGATATTTTTTAGATTGCATTGAATGTTCATTTTTATGTTGGTCACATATTTTGTTTACTAGATTCTATATTTTTTTTACATTGGATTTCCTTTATCTTATCACTTTGCCACATATTTTATCTTCTTTGATTTATTTTAGATCTATTTAGAATTCATTATTGCCTACTTACCTTAACACATCTTTTGTTTGTTGGATTCATTATCATTTACATTAAATGTCTTTTACTTGTTGTCTATTGTGTGATTGTGTTTTCATTGATGTCAACCCCATTGATGGAAAAATGTGTCATGGTGATGTATGTGTCTCTCTACGATGTTATTTACTCATCATGCATGTTGATCAAGTGGTTTGTTGAGTTCAACAATGTCCTATTGCATGATATAGTGGAATGAATCACAATATGAGGTCTCCCAATCTGGTTGAAGTGTGTCATGAGATAAAACATGGTCCATATGTTGTTTCATGAGTGTTTATGGGTTTTCATTGTGTCAGCATGGTCTGTTTATGGTTGAGTCAGTTCATTCTAGGCTTATTTCTAGCCCTAGAACATGAAGAATGGTAAGGAGGTGTGATATTTGGGCCTAATTAGTCTTGGTGAAGCATGAAAATAGTGTTTTGATAGTGTACCTTAGGTATATGCTAAGTTTCAGGTCTGAATTTAGTGATTCAGTGCACATTTTAAGGTTATTGAGAAGAAAACAATTAAGAATAAACAATTTAACATGGGTAAGTTGCAATGGATGGAGATTTTTTAGGAATATATGAGCTATGTGGTGATTATAGAAAGGTATAGGATGTTTTCATGGTGCTTCATGCCACTTTTTAGGTTATTCTGAGTAAGGAATTGCAAGTTATGAAAGTATTGGAAAAACTAGGTGAGAAACAATGTGGTTCTATGATAAAAGTTGACCTTCTGATGCTCGTTGTGAATTGTATGAATTGCATGGGGACCTGATATCTTAGGAATATATTCTAAGGTTAGTTATGAATCTTTAGAAAAATAATGAGGTGGTTTTATCATCAGGTTTTTATGAATGATCGTTAAGAAGGTAAAGTGGTCTAAAACCTTAGCTAGGAGAAGTTTATAGAAAAGTGCTTGTAGTAGACCAGTTTTGAGTTCTAGTGAAAAATTGATGATTTGATATTGTATTAGAATCTGTTATATTTCCATAAATTTCTGGTTAAGGTCATGGTGATGAGTGGGCCCCACCTAAAAATAGCAGTTTATGAAGAATAAGGTTTTAGGACCAGATGGTCCAAAGGAGTGGCATGGAAAATTGATGTTGCATGATTATTTGGAGTTTTTATTGATGTACATGGATTTTTAAGGACAATTTCATGCAGGTATATGGTGTTTTGAGGTCCAAACAAGTTGACTTGTCAAACGATAGTTTTGGGGTCTCAAATAGCAGGGTTCAGTAAAATGGCCATAACTTGAGATACATGTGGATTTTGAAAATGATTAAAGTTGTGTTAGAAATAGGATTCAGATATATTTCCATTGGTGTGTTGTTTTTATAATTATAAGGTGATTTGACATGGTTTCTAGGGCATTCTTTTGACAGGAATATTTTTGGTAGTTCAAGACAACATGTGTTATGGTGAATGTTTGACGTTATTTGAGAAATGATATGGATTGGGTGATGATTACTATTACCTGTAAGATTAAGAGGGATTAATTTAGAATCTAATTAATATTTTTTTAGGTCTTGAATGTATGTATAAATTCTGTTATGAGCTAACCTTTGGAAATAGATGTTTTGGCATCTTCTTTTTGTGAAAGCAAACGTAGCTGTGGTTTAAAGATATGGATGTTTCATGAATTATAACTTGATTATAAGTGTTATAAAGGTTATTCTATTTCCATTTAGTGGTAACATGGCATGGTTTGGCTGAATAGAACTGTTTTGGAGTCATTATGAAGTTTCTAGGGTGCTGAAGGGTGTAGGAAATAAATGTTTTGAGAATTGTAAAGGGAATTGGGCCCAATAAATGAAATAATTTGATTGGTTGATATTAATTGTGATCATGTATGAACAATACATTATATTTAAATCATGTGTGATGAATTTTGGGTCATGGAAAAGTATAGTACTAATGTTAGGGTAATTTTAAGAATGTGCCCATGGGGTTTTAAACCATTTTTGACACATAAAATGAAGGTTTTAGCTAGGATGACCTATTTGGGTCATATGTAGCTGTTGTAATGAATGTAAATGAATGTTGTAGATATTTATGAGTCTAAATTATCATGAGGGACCGAACTCCTTTGGGTAAAGAAGAAGAAATGCATATTAAAGTGATGTTTTGGCTCATTTGGTGAGCTAGTCTTGCATGGGGGATTAGTGCGACCTAGAGGAGATTGTTTTGAAGGTTTTATGGCTTGCATTAAAGTATAAAAAAATTTGTTTCATATTGAGGAATACATGGAAGAATGTGAGCAAGATTTTAGAGGCAAGACAAGTTGAGAAAGAAGAAGATTGTGCAAGTTTGATGCCCTAGGGTATGAGCTAGGGTTTGTGTGATGAATTTGTGATCTCCATCAGTTGTGGTAGAATAATTTTCGTATATAAATCATCTAAATGTGTCTTAATCAGTTATTGTTCATCCTAGGGGGTTGTAGCCTCCTTGTGGAGTTGGCGCTTCACTAAATTAGGGGTTGATGCTCCTTGTAGGGTTGGTGCTCCTCGTGAAGTTGGTGATTCACAAAATTAATTTTTTGTGAGTAATATCAGAAAATTTTTAGTGGTTTTTATTCCCCTTGAGGGTTTCCCACTTATATATGGTGTTCATGAGTCTTCTTCATTGTTTCATGTTGTTGTGAATGCTTTATACACATCTAATGCACACACATGGTTATGTATGGTTAATGGATGAATGAATAAATGATGGTATATTATGGTAAACAAAATGTTAAAATATTTGTAGGACTTATTCACCCCCCTCTTAGTCCATTGTGCTTCCAATAATTGGTGTTAGAGAAGATTCTTGAGAAACAAGTCTAGCTGCTTAGAGTAGATCCTAGAAGCACAATATGGCAAAGAAAAATAGGAAAGATAATCAAGAATTGAAATACATAGCTAATAAGGATGAAGAAACCATAAAATATCTCAAGAGTTAGTTGGAAAAGGCCATTTCAGATCTAAGCACAAAGGAAGAAGAATGTGAAAGACTAAGAATCAAGCCCTGTGAGGTGTGTGTGCATGGACAAGTTGAATTAAAAGAGGTGGTATTTAATATCCAAGAATATTTAACATTCCATAAGATGGAGAACATCAGATTAAAGAATGAAATCAAGGATTTGACAATTTTATTAAGGCCAAGGAAGAAGAATGTGACAAGCTCAAAGAGGAGATTCAAACCCTAAAAAATAAAGAAGTTGAGAAGCCTACTCTTGCAAATCCAACAGTTGGTCCTAGTTCCAGAGCAAGTAAATATGATGGTGTTCATGAAAAGAAGTTCTATTCAAGGCCTAATCCTCTTAGACAACCAAATACAATGAGGTATGTAATTTTTCATGGTTATTGCTATGCATGCAATGGTTATGGTCATAGAGAAAGGGATTGTAGGAATTGTTTTAGTTGTGAGTACCCTTGGAGTAATGGAAAAGGACACAAAAGTGACCATTCAAGTGGTAAACATGAGGTTACTCATTACAAGTGTCATCTAAAGGGTCATGTTGCAAATTTTTGTAAGGTGAAAGAAGTATGGATGCAAAAATATGTCATAGAAGGATCTATTTCAGTAAAATTCAATTATCAAAAGTAGCCAAGAAGAGCTCAAACCCAAATATGGATGACAACAGGCCTATCCATGCAAGAGAGATCAAGAATACTGATTCAAGAGTTGAAGTGAAGAACTCTAATGTGTTTGAGAAGTAGAGAAGTTTAGGTATTTAGGATACCTCCAAAGTAGTAAGGTATGAAAAATGACTCTTCCCATGAATTCCTTTATGCTAATAGATGTCTGATATGTTGGTGTTTAAGTTCTTGAGTCCTTGAATGTGCTATTTTTTTGGTCCTTTGTAAATCCATGGTATGCATGTCTCTTATGTCTTAGGTCCAATGGGTTGTCATAGTGTGTGTCACTGTCAAAAGGC
This sequence comes from Taxus chinensis, assembly GCA_019776745.2. Lineage (NCBI taxonomy): Eukaryota > Viridiplantae > Streptophyta > Pinopsida > Cupressales > Taxaceae > Taxus > Taxus chinensis. The sequence continues at coordinate 498,686,330 of CM034153.1, forward strand.
ATTCAGTGGACATAATGTATCAAGCAAGCTTTATCATCAAAAAATAAATGATGAGATTGGTCTAAGAGTTATCTTTTTGTATCTCTGGGTTGTGTCAATACCTATGTCTATATATATATATATCAGTGGTGTGAGTATATTTGAGTCTATGTCCCTATGTTTGAAGTTATTAGCCATGATGTCATGTATATGGGCTTAGATTTTCATCATCCAGGTTCATCATGTAAGACTCAAGGATGACTGTGCTACAGTGCTATGTGTGAGTATAAACAATGAGTCACAATCATATATATATAAGGTCTAGATATTGCAATGAGTCAGGAGTGTGTATATGGTACTCTCAGTTTGAGAATCATCTAAACTAGTCAAACATGTCTATATCAAGCTGTCTAAACATGTGAAAGGTGCATAAATTCTATGGAATGCTTGTCAAAAGATTGAAGTATGCTCTTAAGGTGTGTTCTCATGTGTCTAGGTATGATGTTCTAGTGAAAAGTCTGTATGAGTGTACCATCATGTCAAGGTATGTGTCCCAAATATTTTATTGTAATTCCTTCTAGTTGATCAAGGTGTATGTTACTTTCAAATAAATGTGTCTCATAGTTTGAGTTAGTGTCATGTTTAAGCCTGCATTGTCATAATATAGATCTATGTCTAAGTCCATAAATTTGATCATGTAGCATTGTGCCATTGTTTTGATGCTATCTTATTCTTAATGTTGTTGTTAAGGTCATAAATTTATACAAATTTATCTATTTTCCAGGATATTTTAAGAGAAATTTGAGTCTTTCAGTATGTGAGGGTTCTTAGAAGTATCAAGTCAAAGGATTACTCTCAAAAAATTTCATAACATTGTGAAGGTCATCATAATTGGATTAGTTTGAGGATTTGAAAAAGTTGAAGAATAATGAAAAGGTGTATGCTTTAGGCATATTCAAGCAAGCATTATCCTGTGAATACACATGGGGAAGGGTTTGTGCAATAAAACCCGAGGGTTATGAGATCAAGAAATGTGAAGTGATACTATCCCGAGGACCAAGGAGGTTTATGGACTCCTAAACATGAACTCTGAGATAACTCTTTGTGGTTGAGTCTAAGAAAGGAGTGTACAAGGAAAAAGTGTAAGCTACAAGTCAATTTCAGTGCTCTCATTTGTTCAAAAAGGAAAAGTTTAAGGATAAAATGTGTGAGTCACCAAAATAACCAAGATATGGTGTCACTGTTCCAAGAGATATGAAGCCTATAGTGTAGTTAGTAGTCTTCAAAAGTGGTATTACATATTTTACTCATGCAAAGTCAAAACATATCTTACATTTAGGATCTTAAGTGATCTGTGGTGTCTCAATTCTGCTATTATATATATGAATACTTGAGTATGTGATGTTTACTTTAAGTACCCTGAGTCTCTGAGTGAAAAAGTTGGTAAATAAAATCCTTCAAGGGTTTGACATAGAATTCTTAATGGTGAATAAATGGATGTATTATCAAGTGTTTCTTGTAGAAATTATTCTCTTGTAGTCTCAGAAAGTGAATGTATAGTTTGTTCTTCATCAAGGATTCCTTGTACTATCTTAGGAATGCATTTTCTATCAAATTGTAGATAATGTTAAGACTATCAATGGATGTTTGAAGATCTTATACATTGTTTATACATTGTTTCAAGGTGATTTATGTCAAGTATGTATGCTTCTAAGTCTGAGACTATGAAAATATGAATGATATGTTTTTTGGCATACTACAACATGTGTAGAGACCTAAAATGAGGTCAAAATATCATGAATACATGGAAGTGAATTATAACAAGGTTTTGTGATAGAAAATTACTGGCAAAAAGTTGATTATGAAAAAATAGTGAAAAGTGCAAAACAACATGCTACAAGTTTGAGGGTAGTTGCATAAGTTTAGAGCTTCTAAGGGCTCTTCAAGGTCTCTTCTCATTCCTTACAAGACGAATCAAAGTTCAATTATTCTTTGAAAGTGGAAATCATAATGAAATGGAAAGGATCCAAGCCCCTCACATTCTAGAATTGAAGTAAGAAGGTTTTATAACTCTGAGTGGATTGAATGGAGCTAAAAAGGAACACCTATAGGAATGTAGAGAATATCTTATGAAAAGAAATCATCTTTGGTGAATAATGCAGGTGATCAAGGGATCAAAAAATTATAGCACAAGGTCTTAGATGTGATTATGGCTTATCAGGACTTTAGTGACTTAGAAGAAGTTAAAGATAACAAGGTGTGAATGTTTCTCCCAAGGGATGAACAGATGAAGTAATGGTGACCTACAAATTGCAAGTGTAAAGCTTCAAGTGTAAAGATCTTGAAAGGGATAGTAAATCATGCTCATGTTGTCTAAAAGGTTGATAGTGATAGCTCGGTAAGGAAGGTGAAATTTGGAATGGTGAATGCAAGACATAAGTATGGAATATTTTTTTATCCATCAGTTAGTCTGAAGAGTCTAAAGAATGCATCGGGAGGTAGGTATCCTTAAGTCTAAAGAAAAGACAAGGTATGAAATTATTTTTGAGGGTATGAGGATACAGTAAATGTTTAGAAAATGATAAAGTACAGTATGGTGTGATTAAAATATGGGAGAAGGCATGTTGTGTCTCAAAGATATTAAAGTATGAAATAACATGCAAGTATAATCCATTTTTTTTTAGTATCAAGGATCAAGTTGTTGTTTCTCCCAGTCTAAGTTGAATAAGTAGGATGATCTAAACCAAGGAAAGGGTTAAAAGTCTATGGGAGAGATGAGAATAGAGGAAGAATATGATAGGTACTATGAAGAAGGAGAAAAGTGGGTGTAAAAAGACTGAGAATGCTTACCAAGGTAGGGGATTTATTTTCAAGGAGCTTACCATGGTTAAGGTGTCAAGGATCTTGTATGCTCATGAGAAGTATAAGTGAGTGCAATATAATACTGAATGTATGATTCTAGTATTAAAAATGAGTGACACATTCATAAGTTGACAAAGGTCTGTACATGTACAGTGAGGTCTGGGTCATGTAAAAATATGTTAAAATAAGTGGTTCAGAAGTCTATACAATGATAAGGAAAATTAGTGACTAGAATGCTTGAATGACAAGGATCAAAGATAGAGTATTGGTGCATTAGTTGGAGTGGGAGCCTCTATAAGCTTAAACATGAATATTGGTATGAAATATGATAGATAAGTCTAAGAAAGTATTTTAGGACTATGGAAAATGAATATTATTCATGCTCATGGCACGAAGGCAAGGTAAGAACCTCAAAATTTGTGATTTCAGTTTGTTTTAGATGCAATGAGTCTAGAGAGAGATTTGAATGTACTTGATATGTTAAATTTGTGATCTTAGAGTCTAAGGAAGATAGTTAGTTTTTAGCTAAAGAATATGTTTAGGAACAAGTTGATCCATAGGGATCCAAAAAACACACCACTTCATCAGTTTCATCAACATCAAGAAGGAGAATTGAATAAAATGAAGAAAATGAGGTAAACAGAGGTTCGAGACAGAACCGCCACTCTGTGTAGAGCGGTAGTTACAGAACCACTGACCTATAATGGTGGTGGTCCTATAACCTCCACCCAACCAGGGCGGTGGTCCTGAAACAACCGGTCTACTCAGGTTGGTGGTCCTAACACTTTTGAACAAAAAAAAATACTGGAGCACGAATGGATGTGAATTTGAAGCGCTTGACCGTGTCTCTTCCCTCCTTGACCTTTCCCATTCTCTAGGGCATGGGAGGACATGGGAGAAGGCTATAAATACAAGGAGGATCAAGAGAATTCATCATTCGGAGATCCAAAGAGATCAAAGAGTAAAGGTTTAAGTTTAATGAGAGCAAGTGAGCAAGATATTCAGTGCTAGAGTGGAATTGTAGGAGCAAGGTGTAGAAATAGAGAAAAAAAACATAGGAAGGGAGAGGTTTACATTATTGTCTCCATTTTATACTTCTTGTAATATGTAATTGTCTATAATTGACCAATAAAAGTGGGAAGAAAGAGCATTTTTCCCTTCTCATCTGGTTTTCCTCAATTGAAGGTTTACAGGATAAAATTGTTGGTGTTTGGAGTTTGAATTATTTCCTATTCTCTGCAATTTCCTTTCTATAGCACTGTATAATCAATCAATAGAGATATAATATTCAATCAATCTATCATTTTCCAAAGTTGAAAGTAGAACAAAATAATTTTGTGATTTCATAGAGTTCCAAAGTAGAAGTTTACAGATCATTTTGGTATCAGAGCTGATTATATATCGAGGACTATGGTATTCGATTTTTTCTTGTGATTTTTATGACAATGAAAAGGTCCAAAGGTGAAGATTTTTTACCTTGTGAGCTATATATTTCTATGAAGAAATGGAAACTGAGAATTTGAGCTCAAATGGAGGAAGAGAACTTGGTCCATAGAGTTGAGATGCTAGAGACCATGATGGACATATTATGTAGAAAACAAAGAGAGATTTCAGATCTGCAAAAGACATCTTCAATTAAACAAGATTCCATGGACTCAGTGGTTCAAGAACTGGCCAAAAATTTTGGTATTAGAAAGATCCATGAAGAGGAAGAATGGGAAGAGCGTGAAGAAGAGATGCCAATTGTAAGTGAAAAAGGTAAAATCTGCACATACACCTTTTAAAGTTGAAACAAAAGTGGAAATAAAGAATTTTGAAGGACAAGTAGATGTAAAATTACTAGATAAATGAATAAAATGGTTGTAATTCTATTTTAGTGTGCATAATGTCACTGAGGCACAAAGGATTACCTTTGCACATATCAAAATGGAAGGTCATGCTCTGGTTTCATGGGAAACCCATCTAGCCACTTGTGAGAAGAAGAAACATCCTATTATTAGTACTTAGAAAGGTTTTAAAGAATTTATTAGAGCTAACTTCTATCCTATTGGCCATAAAATTGACATGATAATTAAGTGGCAGTACTTTAGATAGGGCAGCGGTCAAGGCGTGCAAGACTACACTATGAAGTTTCAGAGACAAGCCATGTTGCTTAATATGGACTCAGAGGATGAGGACATTCTGACCAAGTATTTGGGAGGAATTCACACTCACCTTTAGAGGAAGGTAATCTCCACGAAGCCCAAGGATCTCAATGAATCTTGTCGATAAGCATACTACATTGATGAAGAGAAGAAACAAGGAGAGAAAAACAAAGGAATACCAATCAACAGATCAATAGGAAAAAGAACAAGGGAAGAAAAGTAGTAGAGGTAAATGGAAAGGTAAACATGCCGCTACTGCTTTACATAATTGTAAAGATCCTATGATTTTATTTAAGAATTGTGATATAAATGGACATAGTGATGCCACATGTTCAAAGTTGTATCCATAATTACACCCCAATCACCAAACCAAAGGTTCCAAGAAATCCATGGCCGCTGTGAAGATAAAAGGAGAGGTGGAGATTGAGGATGATTCATATGTCTATGAAACATTAGGATGTATGGCCACTAACATATACAGGGAAACAAAAGAAGAAGATATGAGTAAGTTATTTCAAGTTAGAATCCAAATCAAGAAGACTAAGGTAAACACTTTAGTAGATTCTGATTCTCAGTCGAATCTAGTTTCTGATGCGGCTGTAGAATAGCTTGGCCTAGAGACTTATGCACATCCACATCCATACCCATTGGGATAGGTGAAGAGGGGTGTAGAAATATAGGTTACAAGAAAGTGTAAGTTTCACTTTGGGATAAATAACTAGTATATTGATGTATTAGAGGATGATATCATTCCACTTGATGCATTTGACGTTGTCTTCAGAAGTCCTTACTTGTATGCCAGGGATGCTGTGTTCACAAGGAGGGAGAACTAGTATAGATGGGTTAAGGACAGAGTCATTTTCAACATCCAGGCACACCAAATCAAATCAAAGAAGGATACGGTAAGTACCAACCAAGCACAAAGAATTATTCAAGAAAATCATTAGTTTTGTTTACTTTCATTGGAAGAAAAGAAAAATGGACTTGAGAGCACGGATATTTTAGATAACACTTGTCAATTTTTTTATAAAAAGCCACCACAAGAACTGCTCATTCAAGGAGTAATACAAACTTCCACTATGTAGTCACCGTATCTACCTACGGATTCACTAGACATAACTGTGGGGAAGAAAGGAGAAGAGGAGATACAAGGAACAATAGTGACTATAATACTAGCGTACATGGAGAGGATTCAACCAATCCATCTCAAGAGACAAATACAAGAAAGAAGGACTAAACCACTATAGTATGAGACCTTTTCCATACTTGAGCAGGCTAGAAAAGGAACCTTCAGGCCATACTTCATGCAGATGCACATGATAGCAAGTTGCAAGATCTTGCACCTACTAACATCATCTGCGCACGACAAAGAAGGAAACATACAGAAGATGCCTTCCAAAGAGGATTTTACTCGAGGAAACTTGGAGGAGGATGTAGCACTAAAGCATCAAACTAGATATCCATAGGAGTATTAGTAGGTTGGATGATAGAAGACACCAAGACAGACCCAGTGGTACTTGAAGGAGAAAAAGTGGGAGTTTATTCCTCTAACACTCCCTTACTAAGTTTTAATGGGAACAAAATCCTCCTAAGTAGGGGAGGTATGATCCATATGGACCCAAAAAAACACACCACTTCATCAGTTCCATCAGCACCAAGAAGAAAAATAGAAGAAAATGAAGAAAATGAGATAAATGGAGGTTCTGGACAGAACCACCACTCTTTAAAAAGCGGCGGTTGTAGAACCACTGCCCTACAAGGGTGGAAATCCTCTAACCTCCATCTAGCCAAGGTGGCGGTCGTGAAACCACCGGTCTACTCAGGGAGGTGGTCCTGACACTTTTGAATAGAAAAGAAAAATGGAGCACAAATGGACGTGAATTTGAAGCACCTAACCATGTCTCTTCCCTCCCTAAACTTTCCCATTCTCCAGTGCATGAGAGGACATGGGTGAAGGCTATAAATACAAGGAGGAGCAAGAGAAATGATCATTCAGAGATCCAAAGAGATCAAAGAGAAAAGGTTTAAATTTAATGAGATAAAGTGAGCAAGATCTTTAGTGCTGGAGTGGAATTGTAGGAGTACGGTATAGAAATAGAGAAAGAAAGCATATGAAGGGAGAGGTTTACATTTTTGTCTCCATTTTCTACTTCTTCTAATTAGTAATTGTCTATAATTGACCAATAAAAGTGGGAAGAAAGCGTGGTTTTCTCTTCTCGACTAGTTTTCCTCCATTGGAGGTTTCCAGGATAAAATTGTTGGTGTTTGGAGTTTGAATTCTTTCCTATTCTCTGCAATTTCCTTTCTATAACACTAGATAATCAGTCACTAAAGATTTAATCTTCAATCAATCTTTCATTTTCCAAAGTTTACTTCTTGTAATTAGTAAATGTCTATAATTGACCAATAAAAGTGGGAAGAAAGCATGTTTTTCTCTTCTCGACTAGTTTTCCTCCGTTGGAGGTTTCCAGGATAAAATTGTTGGCGTTTGGAGTTTGAATTCTTTCCTATTCTCTATAATTTCCTTTCTATAACACTAGATAATTAGTCACTAAAGATTTAATCTTCAATCAATCTTTCATTTTCCAAAGTTTAAAGTAGAACAACATACTTGTGTGATTTCATAGAGTTCCAAAGTATAAGTTTACAGATCACAAGTGGTCCTTAAGCTAGTCAAGATGGAGATGAAAGAAAATTTGAGTTCTCTTGCATGGTTTAGTCCTAAAAAGTGATGTTGAGAGGTTTGAAGAAAAAATAGGAGTATCATTTGAGGGAGAGCTATTTTTGGCTCTCATCAGGTCTAGAATATCTGTATATGTTGTTGAAGGAGTAAAAGTGAAGACAAGTCAGTCCCAAGGAGAGCATATGTGTCAAGTAAGTAAATTTTTGCATTGTTTCCATTGTATTGAGTCATGTGTTATCATTTTACATGTTGTAGAGTCATTGCATCATTTTTCATAGATGGAAAAGGGGGAATAAAGCTCAGAAATAAGGTATTGAGTTCATGTAGGTGTGTTTGTCATATGGTTGCCATCAATGTTTTTGAATGATGATATTGACTAGAGAATATATCATTAAGAAGAAAGACCTATGGAAAGAAGAAATTGCAGTGAGCTATGAGGAATATATGGCCTTGTCTAGAGATATATGTGATGCCATTTCCCTTGCTGAGTTCATGGGGTTGATAGAGGAAGATCTAGGTTTGAGCCTAGGCAAGCCATGCCACATAGAGAGGTAAAAAGTGCTTTGGGTAAATTATCTCTTTCTACATTTGATGAATCTTCATAGGGTACCACTAGGGCATGGATTCAAAATTTGAATACTTATCTATATTTGAACCCTATGTTAGAAGAAGATGCCAATAAATTTTCTACTCTACATGTTGAGGGCATTGCCCATGAGTGGTGGTTTCATGGACTTATGACCCAAGGGCATAATGAAATTTATGCCTATGATGATTTTTTCCAAAGACTAATTTATAGGTTTGATAGAATGGATCCGGAGGTAAATTACCATGAGCTTTCTCAATTGAAGAAAAAAGGTACCATAGAGGAATACATGGCTGATTTTTAGAGGCTTTCTGTAATGATTACGGATGTGTCAGAAAGAAGACATGTTATTCTTTTGGTAGAGGATTTGATTGATCCCCTAAGGGGGTTAGTTCGTGCATTTGATCATTTATATCTACAAGAGGTAATAAAGAAGGCTATAGATTTGGAAGGTGCTGCCCCAAAATCAACAACAATCAGTAGTTTTCCTAATGTTAATTGGAGAGGGGAACAAAACCCCAAGCAGCCCAAAATCATTTCTTTGGACCAGCCAAAGGAACCACTACCAAAGGTGTCTGATGTGCACATAGATCTGCACAAAACCAGCCTTGAAAAGGAAGCAAGAAATTAATTGAGGAGGAAGAATTTGTGTTTTTCATGCAAGGATCCATGGACCCCGAGACACCATTGCTTGGGAAAAGGTAAGATTCATTATATTGAAGTAATATCAGATTGTGATGATGATGATAAAAATGAGAATGACACTAGGCATGATGATATATTGGAAAAAGAACCAGAAGAAGTAAATAACACTCTTGCTACCTTGACAGGGGCACCTAGTTATAACTCTTTCATTATTGAGGGTGATTTACATGGGCACAAGGTCAAAATTTTGATTGATGGAGGAGTTACTCATAATTTCATAAATGCATGCTTGGTTTTAAATATGAAATTAATTATTGAGAACTTCAAAGGCTTCATTGTTAGGATATCAGATGGGTACTCTATGCCATGCACAAAAAGGTGTGCTCAACTCTACATCACTATGGGACATATGAGGCATTTGCTGATTTTTTTGTAATCAGTATGGCTAAGTTTTTACATCATTTTAGGAGTCCAATGGTTGTGCTTGTTAGGAGAGTTAACTCTCAACTATCAAAACATGGAGATGAGTTTCATGGACCAAGGAAGAAGAGTATCATTACAAGGTATACTTCCTAGCACTTCCCAAATTAATTATTTGGTAGAAGAGGACATTTCGTGTGAATCATATTTATGTTCATTGTTAAAAATCACAACAAATTGGAAATCATTAATTTCAGATGAGTATGCACAAAATAAGTTTGTGATGTTGTTGAATGAGTGATAGATGATAAGGGGTATAAGGTAAAAGATGGGATGATTTTATACAAAAATTAGATCTTTATAGTGGCAGAATATAAGGTGAAAAGCAAAATTTTGAGGGCTGCTCATGATGATCCTTTAGCGGATCATCCAGGCCACTTGATGATATATGACAAGGGTGAAGGTAAAAATTTCAGTCTGTCTCTTTACCTATGGAATATAATGAAAGAGAATGCTAATATGACGTGTTTTAGGAAGCATAAGTTTGAAGGGAATTCTATATATTCTCTCTATGGATTATTAACCCATGATTCAATGAGAGAACCATAAGAAGTATGGGCAAAGGGAAACCATTATGGTAGACTTGCAGCTGTTCACATGGTCACTGAAGTGGAGAATGATGGTTCTAATTTTCAGCTCTATGACCCCATGATGAGGCACGGTTTTTTCTTAGGCTATTTTGTTTTCATTTCAGCCGAGTCATACAATGTTTGGGGGCATCTAGAGATCCTAAATTTAGAGGAAATTTTCTTCAAAAGTCACATGGAGTATGAGTTCCACTTGGAAAATAATGAAATCATAATTCATGGGTATGTTAGGGAGGCTGATTTTCTCAAACTTAAGGCCAAGATAATTGCTGAATTTAATTGTGGGCTTGTTGCTCCTAAAATATGCAAATCAAATTTCAGTCCTTACTTTATTCACGGGGTTACTTTCCTTTGTGATATTTCAGTTTGGTAAAATTGTTATATCATGATTAGAGGATTGAATGTGCAAAAATCAGAGTTGGGGCTGCCACTAACAACCATGAGCAATATTATATTTTCTTTTTTTGAGTGCATTCCTTCATGGAATATTGAGAGAGGAATATTTCAGCTTAATGTATGAATAATTTCAGATTATGATATATCATTTTCAGACTTGTACATTTCGATTTTTGAAGAGATGCATGATTATAGTTGTTTTTTCTCTATTGAAATGAAGTGGAAGCAAAATGTGGTTGTGGATGCCTTGTCTAGGATTCCACCTTCACCATTGAAGGATGAAGACCTTCAAATGAAAGAAGAAGAAGAAATTGGGGCATCAAATGTAATGAGTGTGAAATTGCTTAGGGACAAGCAATTTTGGGGAGGGATTACTGCAATGTCCTTTTTTCCCACCTAAGAGATGGAAATCAATTTCTCGCCATCCCTTCTCCATGCAAAAGAAGAAGAAATAAAGGATAAGACCCTTGAGCACTTTATAGTATATTTTATCTAATATTATAATGTTTTCTTTAGTGTTCTTTTGTTCTATACAGGCCAACCTTGTCTAAATAAGCTTTGCTGCCAAAAGGGAAGATATAAAAGGAGCTTAGAGGATCATTAGCCACTAGTCTTGGCACATTTTATTATATCCTAGCAAAGAGAGCTAATTGATCCTTGGTCATCCACTTGAGGATGAAAACCCTTCATGTGGCTTAGGCGAAGAGCAAAAACCCTTCATCATCCTTTGACATTGAAGAGAAGAGCTTATTTGAGGATTCATTTGTCATTTCTGGTTGGTATTGTATTTATTTTGGGTGGAGCAACCTACCTTGGGCAGGGTTTGCAGACATTGGTGAAGAATTTGATAATTATGAGTTTGTAATCTGATTTGCACTATTTTTAAAGGCTGGAATATTGAGTTGCATGAATTTAGAGGGTCTCTAGACCCATATTTCATAATTAATTTGTGGTTGCAATTTCAATTGAATATTTCATTTCCAGCAGTGTGTTCTTTAGTGTTTCTTGGATATTTTGGCTCTAAAAATTCCATATATCATATAAAAATATTGGAAAATTGATTGGTGGTGTTTGTGGTGGCATTTTTGAGTAAGTCGCTGATTTTATATTTCACTCTGTTGCAAATTTTATTTTCAGATTTGCATATAGAATATTTGATAAAACCCTCAAAAGGGTTATTACATCAACGAGATTGACCATGGTCGATGTTGTTTAGTAGAACTCTTCATCTAGATGATTGCATCAATCATGGTTGACATCATTGAGTAAGAGAGATCATGCCTTTAGGATATGCTCTCCTATTTATAGGTGTCATTGTTGTCATTTCTCTATATCATCATCACATAGTTTGCTATGCTTGCGCTTGCAAATCTAACCTTAAGGGTTTAAGAGATTTAGGGTTCAATAGAGCTTATAATTCTAAGTCATCTTTAGAGCATTGGGTTACTATAAGAAACAAAAATAAGAGTTGTACCAACAAGATCTACCAAGTCTTTGGAGTCCCCAACTTTGGTTTATTTAGGTCTTCTACCTATCCCTCTTGTGATCTACCCATGACAACTATCTCACGAGGTGCTACTAATTTTGGAGGGGGTTCATACACCAACATTATATTCACGAAGGTGAGTATCCCTAACTCTTCTCTTGCCTTTATGTTGGTATGATTGATCATGTTTGATGTATCATATTAGACTAGGATAGTGTAGCGTATATTTTTCTGTTAAATTACCTCTTGTAGCCCATGCTTACCGCCAAACTGCATTAGAATCCTTAGTATGGAATTAGATCTTTCTTATTATCTCTAGCCTTATAACCTTAGGATTCTAGTAAGACCCCACCCCCCTATCTTAGACATACACTTTGGAACTGCAAGTCTTTGAAGATTTTTCAATCTTTGGTCTCTTTATTTATTTATTTTATAGATTTTCTTGCATAATGTCCTCAAACCATTTTAGTATGCACCACTATTTGAAATTGGAAATTGTAAACTGATGATCTAAAACAAGAATAGGGGTTTCTCCTCTGAAATGACTTTAAACTCCTGAAAATTGTCTTAAGAAGATATGAAAATGAAGTTTGAAGAAGTTCTAAAAACGCCTTCCCATACCGTACCCCTTTTTTTCACTAGTCCATATAAAGAAGTTAGATCACTGATTAGTTGGATGTAATTTATGAGAGTCGAGACTCGAATAACCTCATTAATAAATAATCGAATTTAGAATTACATATGTCAGTTAGAAAAAGCGTATGAGATTTCATGTTATTATTATGTTATCTTGTTGGTTTGCACACATAATAGATAAAGCTACACTAGTGCTTATACATGTCTTGTTAGTGGGCATAAAGAGTTAAGCCAAATGTGATTTGCATTAGATGAGATTAGTTTGGCTAAAACTGAATTTGTGGGTTAGCTTCTTAGGCATGTGGCAAGAGAGTGAATGTTGATGAGACTGCGCACAAGCATTGTACAGGGAAGTTCTTTCACTACTTGTCATGCATTGATAAATGTGTAAGTTTTTTTTGCTGCAGTAGTTTTGAAAATTTTATTTTCGTTCATAATTATTTGCATGCTAGAATTAGCTGAGCTATTTATTTTCAATTACAAGTTATGTTGTAAATATATAGCCTTCACTGAAGATATTTTCCAATATGAAATGAGAAGGATGTCAAGAAGAAGGTAGACCCAGTTCCATTAAATCTATCAAGGGATTATGAAAATTGATTTCTTGCAGGATTAATTTCATTTTTGAACTTAATTGTTTTTTGATTGAAGATTTTGAAGGGTATATGAGCCATATAAAATAAGGTATACAAATTTGGCCCCTTCTTGATTTTGAACTGCATGGATTTAATACTCCACTTGAAGTTTTAGAGACCCACGAAGAACTATGCAAGGGGCCCTGTCACTAATGGCAGTTTTGCTTTACTGTGCTTTCAAGTCAACTGGAATAAAGGATTAGAAAAAGTATAGCTGTGTTTCTAAATTTTGTTTTGTTTTTCATATTTTTTGTTTTAAAAACATGACCTGTAATTCGCGAGTTATAACCTTTAACTAAACAAATATCACATTTATGAGTTATGGGTAATTAATGAGTTTTTAAACTTCACCTGATTTTTAATAATAATTACTTTTATAGTTAATTTTTGGAATAGAAAATTTCATGTAATAGAAAAGCCCATGAGTGGACCAATCTTATGTGTGATGATTTATTTTGCTTCCTCTCCTCCTTGGAGGACATTTATTGTTAGGAATTATACTCATCCTTATCATCACTCGTGCATAACATACTTTAGAATTGCATCTTTATCACGTTATAACATATTCCTAATAATAATATTTTTTACCTCTATGATAATGCATCCTTGCTTGTCTTGAGAATTTTGAGTTGTATTATCAAAAGTATCTCTATGTGCATTACACAAGGTAAAAAAATTGGTTGCAAATACCTCAAACATTATGTACCTTTGGCAAGGTAATTTGGATGTACTTTATATGCTATATTTGGTACTGTAATTTCTATACTAGATTACAAACTCCATTTATTTAATCTCCTAAGATAGTCTTTGACGAGATCAACTTTTCTTGGTCAAATGCTAGAAACCTCTATCCTACTTTTAGATCACACATCTAGTCTTAAGGTAAAGAAATTGGTTGCAAATACCTCAAACATGATAAAGGATGGAGGGGTGATAGGTAAATACATCTAGTCTTAAGTGACCCGACTCCAATTTCTGGATCATCAATCCATCCCACACTTATAGATCTCGTATATATAGAAATGAAGGTGGGCGAGGAGTAGAGGGTAATGGATGAAGGAGGTGAGAGCGAGGGGAAGGAGTATAAGGGGTCAGACAAGTGACTTGACTTAATTTTCTGGATCATCAATCCATCCCACACCTATAGATCACACACACACACACACACACACATGTGTATATATATAAGGGGTCATATAAGGGTGTCAAGAGGGAGGATATATAAGGGGTCATATAAGTGACTTGACTCAATTTTCTAGATCATCAATCATTTGGGGGGGAGGGGGGGGGGGGGGGGGGGGGGGGGGGGCATCCTATTTATATATGACTATGGAGGGGGTGCGTCCTATTTATATATGGCTATAGGGGTACCATATATAAATAAGACGCCCCCCTCTCCTACATATATAGGGGTGGGGAGGGAGGGAAAGGCGCTGACGGTATGGTGGAAGGATTTTGTAGGGATTTGACAAGTGACCCATCCATTTTTAGTCCATGTAGATATAGAAGGGGGGGGGATCAATCCATCTCACACATAGATTCGTTGAAAATGTAAACCAAGAATTTTTTGTGATTAGAGGGCTAACAAGTGACTTAACTCAATTCATCGGATTAATCATCCCACACCTATAAACCTCATATATATATATAGGGGTGCCATAAATAGATATGGTACCCTCTTTCTCCCACATATCTAAAGGTGAGTGAGGGGTTGAGGTTGGGCGTTAGCAACATGGTGGAAAGGTTTCTGATGTAGAGCATACTCATCAATCAATCACCCAGACAAGTTAGATTGCATAAAGTACTTCAACTCAATCTTAATCTTGTAAAAATGGAATATTTTCTCAATACTAGGAACCTCCAAAATCATGAAAATCTTCCCTAATATGCTTAAAGGAACTTATATAAAGCTTGAAACATGTTTATCATTGTCTAATTCTTCAATCTCAACCAACAAATTGATTGGACTTATAAGATTTAATCAATATGACCACCTTTTGCTAAAACCACCTAATTTGGCTTCTTGAGAACATAATGATGGTGGTTTATGACTTAGAACAATCTACTAGGTACCTGAAAAAGATATGGAGGGTTTTTAATACCCTTTATCAAGGTCCAGGTGTGGACAAAAGGGTTAAGTTCAAATCCTAATACAACTGCCTCTTTTTTCACAACCTTCCCTTCTAGACCAACCTCACTTTACTAGCCTTGTCTTAAGTGAAAATCCAACTTAACTTTTGATAGGAGGCTTCCAATTTCCAACTAATTGGTGTTTAGAGCATCCATTTGGCTCAACCTTAAGTATACAAAATATCAAGTATCCTTCCTTTAGGAAATCTTCCACAAATCCTTTATCTCATACCTCATCTAGGTATTTTAAGTGCATGCTATAGGAATATTCTCAAACTATCACACATTTCAATTTTATGCCAACTTTTCAAAGAAAAATTAATTCTAAATCTTGTTAGAGGATGTATCAGGTTTAATTCTTGTAAGTTTTAGCCTCAAAGTCATAGTTTTAGTCCATCAAATGACATCTTGACAATAAACCCTAGGAGGGTTTCATGACAGGTCCGAGAAAGGGTATTTCTTCACCAAAATGAATTTACTCAATTTCAAAGTTTCAAACCACCAAGGACTGGTCTATGCATGTAAATAGAATCTTAAAACCTCACCACTAGAATTCAAAAACTCCTGGAAGCATGCACTTGGCTAAAAACTATCCACTTTGCCTCTTCTTTAACAATATTTATCACAGTTTAGAGATCATGCCACTAAACCTTAATTGTAATCATATAGGAGGGATTTGAGTCTTCTTAAAGGTTGTGAACACATGTTTTTGTCCCTTATATCACCAATATTATCCTTCAGTCACACTCTTCTCCTTAAGTCTTAGTCTTGAATTAAAATGGAACTTGTAATAATTAGGTACATGTTTTTTCAACTTATCCAACATTCTTGATTCACAAAATAAATAGATTAGACACATAAATATCTACGCAAAGAATCACTTAGAGAATTCTTACCAGTAATTGGGTCCTTAACAAATTGGTAACCACTGTAAAATGATAATTCACGCACAAACTCACTCATTCACTATATGCATACATCAAGAACACAAAATATTCTTCTTGGAGATCCAATTTTGTTTCTAATCTCGATTGATCAATGATGTAAAAAAGTAAAATTTTGTCTTTTAAACCCCTGGTTGAAGCTTGAAGCCATTCAGTTATATAGAACCACAATTTACAAGCATGGTTTACCCAATAAGAGGTTGTATGGGTTTACAAATGTAATAAGGAGCTAGTATGAATTTTCAAGAGCTTATTACATTTTTTGCACCCCAAAAGGAGGCTCCACTAACATAAATTGTCTAGAAACAACCTAAGACATCCTTAAGACCACATTGATACCACTATACAAGAAAAGAGATCCAAACTTTTCTCTACAAAATTCAAATTTTCAAACTTGAGCAAAATGGAGGAAAATATCCCTATTTGAAGTTTTGATCTTCTAGAGCTAAAAGACCACATGAAATGACCACTATGAACCTCTAATGACACCTCTAAGACCTACACAAGCCAAAATTTGATTTAGTACAACTATACCATCATTAGGAGTGATGCTCCTACATCAGTTTCATAGGGTCTAGACAAGTGATCCATCAATATTAGTCCATATAGATATAGCGGGGGATCAATCCATCTCATGCCTATAGATTTGTAGAAAATGTAAAACAATAAAAAATTCTGAAAATAAGGCATTTTATGGCGGGGGCGAGGGGGGGGGGGGGAATAAAAACTAATGAAGGCAACTTCAATGACAATATGTGAGGAAATTTGAAAAGTGTGAAAGCACTATCAAACAACAAAGTAAGAGAAACATTAAAAACACTTTATTGCAATGAAGTATGATAATTTCTCTAAATGAGATATAAACTAGGAAAATTTATATATATGCAATATTTTCTAGTACAAATCTTAAATTATGAAAAATTTCACTATATATCAATGGTGAGGTGCTTATCTTGGATTTCACATAATTTCGTCTACCAAAGGGTTTCACATTGATTAATGAACTCACCACATTATTCACAAATTTTTAGTTGACTAGTGATATATGACCTCGATCTAGCTACACCATTGTGGTGGGCTCGAAAAATTCTTTCTGGTTAAAAATAAAGGGGCTCCAAATTCCACAATATGCTAAGGATATTGCAATTTTTCGATAACGTCCTTTATGTTGAATATATCTAAAAAACAATGATAAATGTCAATATGAATCTGCCACCTTCTTTGCAATTTTTTGTTGACTAGTGATAGATAGCCTAAATCTAACTACACCACTGCGTTTAGACTCAAAAAATCTTCCAAAGCCCCAAAATCCACCGTATACCTAAGATATTGCAATTTTTTGATTGCCTTCTCCATCTTGTGACAATCAAATAAACATCAAATTTAAGTTAGTCAATTAATTGTGTATCCATGAACATTACAACCCCTACTACCACTAGATTATTATTGTAAGATGCCTATTAACATAATTAACATATACAAAAATTTCACCCACAAGGGGGCCTATACACTAAAATAACCATTTGGAAAACAATTAGTTATCAATGAGACGGTGAATTTTGAAAATAACATGTTATGCTTGAGCCTCAAGAACTATATGGTATAAGATCATGAGTGTGGGCGAAAAGTATGTGACCTAACCTAGGGGTTAGATTAGTGTTAATCTAACCTAGACCTAGGCTATGTGTTAATGTCCTAAGTTAGTATCTATGTGTAAAATTGAAGTTAGTATTGGGTATTACCCTAAATTCTAACCTAAGATACTAACCTAACTAATGAGCAAGATTGTGAAGGGGCCTATGGAGGGGTGTGAACCATGGGCGGCGTTTTCTATGGCAATTAAATGCATGGGGATAAGGATGAGGGACAGGTCATGGCGGAAGCTTTAGCGGACAGCTAACTCTGTTGCCGACGTGGCAGGTCGCTGAAATTGGAAATGAACATGAGGATTTCATTGGACTATCGCCAATTCTGGCGGTCGGTGGAAGTTGAGTTTAAGCGGGAAAGTTGGTTTAATGGCATTCAATATTCTCGGAAGTCAAGCTCGGAACTCGCGAGAAGGCATGCAAACGGGAAATTTGGTGGGTTTGTTTGGCTTGTCGCGATTTTCGGTCTTCTCTCTCTCTCTGCTTGTTTACTGGTTCTTCGCACCAGTTCTTCCTTGAGTTGCATGGCAAGAACGAGATTTCTCTGGCTCTTTTCTCTATCTTGGAGGATATATATGTGATGGAGATAGCAAAATTTTGTTGGTCGCTTTATCGTGGAAAAAGAAAAGGAGGTTTGAGCTCTTCCTGTGGTCTGCTTCGGAAATTTGATCAAAATATCCAGGCATGTTAGGCCCTAACCTTTAAATATCTTGCTGTCTTTCAAGTGATTTCATTAGAACAACTCTATTCAAATGTTTTGTGAAAATAAAGGATTTTCTATGGAGATCTTGTTTAAATTTTGGTACTGTATCTCTTCTGGTTCGATTTTTCAATTTCCTCTTGATGGGTGTTTGTTAAATTCGAATTGTGGCTCTATTCCTTTGTGTATTCTTTCTGGTTTAAATATATGAGATATATTTATATGTAAAGAGCATGAATGCTCGGCCTGTTTGGCGTGAGCCCAAAGAATATACTTGTGTTGAGGAATAGACCACTGCTATGTTGTTGATTTGTGGTCGCTGTTTCTTGTTGTGGAAACTGTATGGAAGGGATTTTGATGGATACTGTAAGATTGATCAGAATATATTGCTTCTTTGGAAACTCTTTCGTGGTTTTTGTTGACAGTGTATAAGGATACTTTTTGGGTTTTCGTTTTGTCTTCTAATTTTGCTAGAGAACAGGTAACTGCTGTGTTACCGTAGTCTTATACGACCTAGCGGAAGTTTTTTTCCTTGTTATTGTGGTAACAGGGATTAACTTGTTGACTGTGTATAATATTGAGATACATCTGTACTTTATTTGATCGACTCAGTGGAGTCCTCTGATTGAATCGTATATTGCTATCTATTGCTGAGAATGTAGATTCATCCATAAGTTTTGTGAATTGATTTTCGAGGAAGCCTGGTAAGAAGAAACAGGTCTTTTGATCACTCTGTTATTTGTAATGAATAAAGGATATAGACTTCCTAGGTATGCATTTGCATTTCTTTTGTGTAAACTGTTCGAAAGTTTCAAAGCGGCTCAGTTGATTTCTTTGCTTTGAAAGGGGTATTCGATTTGCTTACACTTGTTTTTATTCTGAATGTTTGCCATAGCTGGCATAGAAGGATTCATCACCAATTTCATAGTATGCTGCTGTAGGGTTCAGCGGTTATGGGTATAAACCCATTAACAGTATACAGCGTGTGCATATATATGTATATATTTACAATCGTTGTAATCTGAATGACTATGAGGAGTCGATTGTATGTTTTGTATTTATATTTGAATCACTATTCAAGTTGAATATATTTAAATAGTTGGTGATTGTTGTGCCTGCGACTTGAAGGAATAACACGTAATAGACCTCTGTTATTTTCGGGAATTACTCTTGTGTTGCATGGGTTTTGTGGTACAGAATCTTAGGTGAACATTTACGTCTTCGACCTGTACAAATTTGTGTAAAAAGATTGGCAGAGTTCAGTCGGGTTCTTGGTGTGAAATCAGAGATTAATTTGTTTGTCTGATTCTTATTATGCTTCGTTGATGAATATCAGTATGAATTCATATGCATTTGCTTGAATTGTTACCTCCGTTTGAATCATTTGGAATTCTGGAAAGGTAGCTGGTACTTCTGTCTGTTTTTGAACTTGACATTGGACACTATCTTTGTCACTGTTTGAGATCCTTGAGTATGGATGACTGTTTCGTGTTCTGACCTTGTTTGGGTAAGTCACGAATACCACACTAAGACTTGTATGCGCCAAGGTAAGGATCGATTGGTTGTATTCATTTCTTTTTATTCAGTCTGATTTTGACTGAGCAAGAACAAGTATGCTATGTTCCTTTCCATTTATTCAGTCCGATTTGACTGAGCATGATTTGGAAATACTGTGTGGTCAACATAGCATAGTCTCTAGGAAACCTCAAATTGCTTGATGCAATGAAGGTCTGTTGTTTTCAGCAATACGCTTGTAGTTTCTTGTTTTCAACTTGTGTCGAAAAGCCTTACTGTGTATAAAAGGAACTAGCATTGGGCTTAGGGTTGATACATGGAATTGTTGACGTGTTAGTTGCTGTACAGGAGTTTTGCTGTGTTTCTATTTCTTGATTTAGAACAGCGATTCTTGCTTGCGGCTTGTCTAACTTGTTCATTTTTATACTGGATAAATGTTTTCCATTAGTGAGAAGACGGTACAATGAGTGAATTTATGTGAAAGGAAGTAAGAATGGATATGGTCCTTTCTCTTCCTTTATTTAATATTTTTTGATATTTGTCTAACAGTGGGAATTTGTTTTGTAACATATTGGTGGAATTCACGAATTGTTATGTTATTTCTCCTTTTTGGAAGAATGAAACAATCTGACCAATGTTGTGATTTTGGATTCAATGATTGTTTGGGTGCACATTCATTCCTTGTTTCTTAATATTTGATGAAATATTTGAGAAGTGATTAGGACTATTCTGTAACGATGATTATTAGTTACATATTTGTAGACATTTGGTATTACAAAGGCATAGTCTGAATATGTTTACTTGTTTGGATATTTGATCTCATTTAAACAGGGTGTTTAATGAAAACAATTGATGGATTGCAATTGTTTTAAAAGTTAGTGCTTATCATGCTCAGTTCATTGAACTGACTCATGTTGACTATTTTTGCAGATGGTTGCCGTAAGTGGTAAAAGCAATGCAGATCTGACAGGATGATCAGATTGTTTAATTTGATTTATAATGAATTACAGCTTGATTTTATAAATGTACTGTACATGTGGAAAGATGTTCCTTTTCCGTTGAGCATTGTATCAAGTATGCTGCTTGCATAAAATGTAATTGTATAGTTTTGAAAGGAATGGAAATAAGTGTTTGATACTTATGTGTTGTATTCTATTTCTGATAGTTGACCTTCTTCGGTTTATATACCGAAGGGGCAATGTTATCTTTGTATAATTTGGATGCTTTTGTGATTGACAATGAAAGCTTACAAGAAAATGTGATTGAATTCTTATGAGTGTTTAGTAGTTCTAATTTGTTCTAGCGAAAGCAATATTGAAATTTAAATAATTGTCTTTCTAAAAGATAGGTTAAAAATGAACCTAAGCAGAACGCTAAACAAGCTGGATTAAATTACTAATCCCTAGTCCTGAGTATGACAGGACAATATTAAATTGGATTCTTAATCATTTATATCTTTATACTAATAAGTATGATATAAATTCAGTTAAGAGAACTGATATAAATCAAATGGAGTTCAGATGGCAATCTCATGTGAAGGTTATGAGATATTGTCAAATTCTGTTGTTTAGAATCAGGTGTATTCTAATGACTCCTTGATGAGACCTTGACCTTAATACCTCTACCATGTAATGGGTTTTATAGAGGAGGGTCGTCTTAAGACGAAGAATCCAGGGATCGGGAAAGGCTAACCTTAGGGAAAGGTCTTTAAAGTAATTTAAACTCAAGTGCGTAACGCATGTTATTAAGTAGATCTTTTCGAGGCGGATTTAAAGGTTGACGACACAAGTCAACTGCAGGGTTGTACCTCCGAGAAGATTAGGATCTTCTCGAAGTTACAACAATGTAGATGACTTATGGCGACACCCTTTGCATTGATCGCTAAGATTTACACTTTGATTCTCGCACGAGTTACTCAGGGACCGATTAGGAACGTGGTCATGTTATAAGGCTGCCTAGGAGATTCGGGGTATCATGACACACTGGTTGAACTGCAAGGTTGAGCTAGTATGTCATCGTATCCCTAATCCTCGTGGGCATCCATATAACATTATCACCTTGTTAATCTGCCTCCGAGTGATTCAGTTGTGAAAGGAAGGACTGACAGTAGTCAGTATAAGACATTCTATATAACATAAGAATGGGGTGAAGGGCGTATTCCAGATTGACGAGTATGCCGTTAAGGAATACGAGACATAAACAGTATGTTTCAAATCTTTGGCCAAAGTATCGCAAGCTGCTGATTGCGTTGTCCTAATTCACCTAGTCTAAGGGATGAGATGCCGATGAATAATGGTAACAATTATTCAGTTAGGTTCCTTGGACAGAGCATTCTGAATCCCAGAATAGGGAAGAGAACCACAAGAGTGAAGTGTTAAATAAAAACGCCAACTCTTATTACTCATGAATAGATCGGTAGATTACCGAGTCATGGAATGAATAGATCGGAGGTACTCCGAGTCATTACAGCTGCATATGGTTGTCTGTTATATGAATGGTTATTTGAATTGTGAGTTCTAAATTATGTATTTAGAACCAGGATGCAATTATCAAAAAAAAAAAATTGACTTGTTCTATTGTCTAAAATGAGGATGTTACATCATTAGATCATCATTTTAGATTATTTTTTAATATGCCCCTTCGATTAGTTGATCTTAAAAATATACAATATATTTCCATCATCGTGGATATTGAAGCCCTCTACACTAAAATAACCATTTGGAAAACAATTCTAGGATGAATTGGACGTGTGCTTTCCTCTGAAACTAACATGTATATAAGCTTGAACCTCATTCAGAATTTAATTTGGTATTATTTTCATCAGTGTGTGGAGAAGAGTAGGTGATCATAGGTCATTGTTTACAGATGTAGGCACCTTGGGTCCTTGTCCTCTTGTTAATACTCTCTTAAAGTGGGATCTCCCCTAAGACCTTCACAAATTCAAGGTTAGGATCCATCATCTTCCAAAAGGCAAATTTGTGTGATTGAGGTCAGACCTAGTTGTACGCTCAGCATTTAGGAGTTATCCTGTATTCATTTGAAGAAGCGGGGGACCTTGTACCTATATGTAAGGCATAACCATGCAGGTGTTTTCATGGTCCTTTTGGCATCATCGAGGTTGATTATTTCTATGGTGTTTGGGGTTTTAGATAATGGATGTGATTTACCCTCTGGTTTCTATGGTAATGTAATTGAATTCTCCAAATGATGTAATTTCTTGTAGCCTAAGAGTGAAGTTTGTTTGTAAAGGAGTGAATAAGGAAGGTATATGGGTCCCAATGAGTTGTTAAAGGACATTTTTCCAGCCATGAATCATGATGAAAACAAACTTTGGAGTAGCTTGTACCCTGAGTTTATGGAGGTTGTTAGAAGTGATGACAGTTATCAATAATTGTCTAAGTTAAGGATCAAGTTAAGTGAAGTTATGCATTGTTAGAGAAGATCATGACATGGATTGATGTGGAGTTAAGTGTCAGTTGAGTTTCTTTCTCGGATTTATAATAGGGAGAAAATAGACACATTACAATCATTTGTATGAATTTTACGGGCTCTTCTTTATAGCATGGACTTGAACTACCATTTTGTAGAGACCAAGAGAAAACATTGAATTTGGTAGTAAAGATATATGAATATTAATTTAATTCTTGAATGGTTCCATGAAATAAGAATACAATTGTTCATAAGTCTTGTTTCAAATTTATTCAATGTTCAATTCACATTGTGTTATAAGGTAGTTTGAAGAAATACGCATGGCCACGGGTTTAAACTAGGCCAGATACCAGAAATTAATTTAGCCAACCATTCGAGCTAAGATTTGGAATATATCTCTGCCCTATCTAGCCGACCAAGCCTGCAAAATTTCAACACTCAATTTGTGGTGTCGAACAAGATATCTTTAGCAGAAATTTTGGGGTTCATGTGGGTAAAATAGGCAGGAAAGCATGTTTCTTTTGTCAAATTTGATTTCTTATATCATACCAAATTTTAATTGATTGAATACAACCACTAGCAGACAAAGATAACTATCTTGGAGAGCCCGAGGTTATACATTTCAACGAGATCTACAAGCTCCGAGTTCAGTTTACAAAGGAGCTAACATGCTCTATTTCAGATTAATTCAGTATAAGAACTTGTTTAATTTTTATATGATATCTAAGAACTAAAAGAGTTATACCTTGGTCTCTACAAATGTAAAGATTGTACGAACATGCTACTTAGGGGTAAGAAGCACATGCTAGTTGAAGAATATTCATGCAAGATAGTGCTCAGAATTTTGTTTTAATTGAATGAAAACTGAGAGATCCATTTGACATCAATTTATTGGTATTTGAGCATGAATAAATACTTGATCAAGTCAAGAAATTAAGAGAAAGAATTAAAAAGCATTATAAGAAGCATTAGAAAGAAAGAGTGTAGACTGAGTATAGAGAAGGAAGTTGTTTGACAAGAGTATAGACAATGATAGCCATAGGAAGAGGAGTTGGATGAAGAATTATCATGTAAGCCCAGTTTATAGAGGAAATTAGAAAGAAAAATCAGCTGATATATGAGGTTAGAAACCTTAGAACAAGGTTGCAAGATATTGAATTGTCTCAGAGAAGGGGTCTTGATCTGGGAGATGTCAGTGATGAAGACACAGTAGTGGGGGAAGTAAATATAGAGTTACAACCACCAGAAGGGGTAGACGATAGACTACTTAAATCCATTGTGGGAGCTAGTTCTATACCAAAAATGGATATTCCCATGTATGATGGAAGTCTGAATCCTGGGGAGCTTATTGATTGGATAGATGCAATGGATAAATATTTTGAATATGAAGAGATAGATGATGACAGGAAGGTCAAATTTTCTGTTACCAGATTGAAGAGCCATGCCTCCCTTTGGTGGGATGGAGCGCAAAAGGAGAGAGTAAAAAAAAATAAGGCAAAAATTAAGGACTGAGATAGAATGATTACTAAAATGAAAGCCAAGTTCATACCTAAAGAGTATCAAGCCAGTTAGTTTAGATCACTCTAGAACTTGAGGTAGAGAGATATGTCTATGAAAGATTATACAGAAGAATTCTAAAAATTGACTATAAGAGCAGGACAAGTAGAAGATGACTTGGAGAAGGTAGCCATATACCTCAATGGCCTAAAGTTTACAATTCTGGATGAAATTAGCATTCTCTCACCTAAGTCAGTGGATGAAGCCTATCAATTGGCATTCAAAGTTGAAGAGAAGCTTTCAAGAAATCAGACTTATTATACAAGAGGAAGAGGCCGAACCTTCAGAAGTTGAGGTCAGGAAGAAAATAGAAGACAATGGCAGTCATATCAAGAGGAACCTAGCAGATCACAAAATTGAAGAGGAGGCTATGCACCAAGAGGAAGAAGACAATATCCAAGAGGTAGAGGAAGATTCTTGGGTAAGTTCTTTAAATGTAATAAATATGTAGGTCACAGGTCTTATGAGTGTACTGAAAACCATTCAACCAACCAAGAAAGATGTGCTCATGTGACTCAAGGTGAAGAAGAGGAAGAAATGGAAGAGTCAGAGGTTCATGAAGGCTTGTTAGAAGTTAGTGAATCAATCTTGATGAAGAGTATTCTTCTCAAGCCAAACAATGAATTCATTGAACCACCTCAGAGGAAGAAATTATTTAGAACTACATGTAAGAGCAAGGGAAAATGTTGCAAAGTAATCATAGACAGTTGGAGCACAAACAATCTTGTCTCAATAGAAATAGTGGAGAAACTTGGATTGAAG
Source organism: Taxus chinensis (assembly GCA_019776745.2). Classification (NCBI taxonomy): domain Eukaryota; kingdom Viridiplantae; phylum Streptophyta; class Pinopsida; order Cupressales; family Taxaceae; genus Taxus; species Taxus chinensis. Next base: position 498,712,132 of record CM034153.1, read on the forward strand.
GGTAATGCATCCTATAGCTTACAAAGTGTCATGGTTACAAAAAGGACATTATATTTTGGTTAGTGAACAATACAAAGTAGAATTTCAAATAGGGAGCTATAAGGACCAAAATAATTTGTGATATTATGCCTATGTTCATGCTTATATGTTAGGTTATGAATAAATTCTTGAATGCTTGAACATTTGTATGTACGGGTGAATAATACATTACATGTGTAATTATTATTAAGATAAATTAGTGCATTACAATATAGGCTATGCTACCCCATTAAATAGTAAATGTAAAATGTGGATAGTATGTGGTAACGTTAGTAAGTTAGAATTAAAACAATTAGTATTGTTTTGTTACTAGATTGGTGATAGGTTGAAGCCATATGCCTCCCTTTGGTTGTACATGAAGACAGATGTTGTAGTAAGGATTGTTATTTTAGATCTCCTAGATAATGGAGTGTAATGAAATAGTGAATGTATAATGAATGATATGGGATAGAGTTGTTGATTTCTAATTAATGTCTGTAGCCAAGTTCATGGACTCAAAGTATTAGATCAAACCAATTTCTACATTTGGTATCAGTCCAGGTTAAATCTGTCTCGAGGTAGATCTTTAGACTATTGTTTCGTGATTTGGGAATATACAAAAGAATGTGCGTACAATTATATGACTATACAAGAAGCTACAGTAACAATTTCAGCAAGACCTAGTTTATTGTTTGGGAGAAAGGTAGCGAAATTCCTATAGTGGTCATTGATCACTGTTGTTTTTTGAAGAACTCTAGATTAAATCAAAGGTAATTCAAATCTACATTCAATTTTTTTGGATATTTAGATTCAGAAAAATGGATACACCATTAGATAAATTTAATGGGTTGAAATTCCATACATGGAGAGTAAAAATCTAGATATAGTTAATGAATAAAAATCTATGGAGGATAGTAGATGGAAACGAAAAAGCACCTACAGATGTAAGCAAAATTGTAGAATGGTCAACTAGAGATGAACATATAACAGATGCAATTGTAATCATATCTAAGAAGGATTTCTATACTAAGTGAAGCTCATGGAGAAAGGAGGCACATGAGGTTGGAGGTCATTCAACGACCTCTCGTCAGTCACCAACGACGGGGCCATATCAGCTATGGTGATTATTTTTTATATAGTGCGTTCTTGTTGTTTCTTTGTATTTATGGCAGAGTGTTTGGTTGCAGTGTTCCTATTGTGGCTTGTAGAATGTAATAAATTTCACATTGAGGGGGGTACATGATCTCAATGTTCCATTTCTAGTTTTCTACATTTATGATATTTTCTATATATGAGCAGCAAATTTCAGCATAATTTCCTATGTTATTCCATGTAGTGAGATGTGATGAGGGATAAGAATAATACTTGGCATATCATGATGTGGTTGTAGGTAAACCACTTGAAAACCTTCATTTTTGGTTTGTGGTACACCACTTGTAAAACCACCATTTTCGGTTGTTGGTAAACCCTATGCAAAACCATCACCCTTTTGGTTTGCGGTAGACCAGTTGGTAAAATCACCATTTTCGGTTGATGGTAAACCCTATGCAAAACCATCACCCTTTTTGGTTTATGGTAAACCAATTGCCAAACCATCATTTTTGGAATTTATGGTGAACCCTATGAAAAACCATCCATTAGGTTTAAGATCATCCTATAAAATCATTAGAACATGAGCAGGTGCAAGTATAAGGCAGGTTTTCCCCAAGTTCGGACAAGGGGGGGAATGCTAGGAAAGTATATCATAGTGCTCCATTTGTATGTACGGGTGCACATAACAATTACATGTGTAATCATTATTATGGTAAATTGGTGAAAGTACATTTACTATGTAATTGGAAATAGTAAATGTAAAATGTGCATCCTATGTGGTACCTTAGTAAGTTAGAATAATAAAACAATTAGTATTGTTTTATTATTATATTGGTGAGAGGTTGAAACCATATGGGTGTATGGTTGTACATGAAGAAAAATGTTGCTGTAAGGATTGATATTTTACATCTCCTATATAATGGAGTGTAATGAAATAGTGAATGTATAATAAACATATAATATAGAGTTGTTGATTTCAATTATTATCTGTATCTATTTCATGGATTCTTTGTATTAGATCAGATTAATTTCTAAACTTATGACATTTTTCTTGGAAGACCATGGAAATATGGTAGGAGGGAAGTGCATGATGGAAGGCATAACACCTATACCTTTGAGAAGGATGGAAAGATGCATGTTCTCAAACCTTTGCAAGAAGACAAGGAAACCCCTAAATCAAGTTCTATATTGATAATGTTAAGTGGTAAGGAGTTTCTACATCAAATAAAACAGGAAGAGGTAAATTTTGCTTTAGTAGGGAAGCCAAAAAGTGTTGTTCCAAATACCAAGTTTGCTGATTTGTCCTCAAGAAATTCAAGATATGTTGAATGATTTTGTGGATATTGTGGTAGATGATCTTCCTAATGAATTGCTTCTCCAACTAGAATTATTAGCCATCATATAGATCTGATTCCAGGTGATAATATTCAAAACAAGGTTGCTTACAGGATGACTCCAAAGGAAAATGAAGAGATCAAAGGGAAAATACAAGAATTATTAGAGAAGGGGCTGATCATAGAGAAATCTTGAGTCCTTGTGTCGTGCCTATAGTATTGAGTCCAAAGAAGGATGGAAGATGGAGAATGTGCACAAATTCAAGAGCAATCAATAAGATCACTATCAGGTATAGATTCCCATTTCCTAGAGTTGATGATTTTTTGGATTGCTTAAGTAGAGCTAAGTATTTTTCCAAGATAGATTTGAAAAGTGGTTATTATCACATCAGAATTAGAGAGGAGGATGAATGGAAAACCACTTTTAAAACCAATGATGGACTTTATGAATGGCTGGCTATGCCATGTGGTTTGACAAATGCTCCTAGTACCTTCACGAGGCTAATGAATGAGGTGCTTAAGGATTTCACAGGTAAATTTGTCATAGTTTATTTTGAATATTTTAATTTATAGTCAAACAAAAGAAGAACATCTTAAGCATTTGAGATTAGTTCTTGAGAAATTTCATGAAGAGAAGCTACCAATTCACCTCAAAAAGTGCACTTTATTGAAGATAAAGCTGGTTTATTTGGGTTTTGTGATTTCACAAGAAGGTTTGAAGATGGATAAGGAGAAAATCAAGGCAATCATTGAGTGGCCTACTCCTAAAACTATTTTTGAGGCAAGAAGCTTTCACGGTTTATCTAGTTCCAATAGGAAATTTATAAGAAATTTTAGTGGGATTTTTGCTCCTATAGTAGACACCATTAGAGGTGATAAAAAAAATTCCAATGGACCGAGGCAGCTGATAAGAGTTTCCGTTTTCTCAAGAAAAAGATAACGGAGGAACCAATTTTGGCATTACTTGATTCTTGTAAAATTTTTCAAGTTGAGTGTGATGCTAGTGGGAATGAAATTGGTGTAGTGTTAAGTCAGGAAGGTAAGCCTATTGATTACTTCAGTGAAAAGTTGAATGACACAAATAAAATTTGAATGATATGGAGTTTTATGCCATTGTACATGCCTTGAAAAAATGGAAACACTATCTTATGCCAAAAGACTTTGTCTTGTTTATAGATAACCATACTTTACAATTTATTACTAATCAACATAAATTGAATCAAAGGCATGTTAAGTGGATTAAGTTTTTACAAGGATTCAATATTTTTATTCAACATAAGAGTGGGAATTCTAACAAAGTTTTTTATGCTTTAATCGGGAGATGTCTAATCATGCATGAATCTCAAATCAACATTTATGATTTGATGACTTGAAATAAATATACAAAGAGGACGCTGGTTTCGAGGCTACATATGAAGCTTGTATCAATCATATTGGCATTGATAGGAGTCCATGGATGGACTATATGATCCAAGAAGGAGTGTTGTTTAAGGGAAACTAACTGTGTATACCAAAAATATCAATGAGAGAGGCTCTGGTGAAATAAAACACAATGGTGGAATGTTATGACACTTTGGTTAAGACAAAACACTATTTCAACTGAGTGCTTATTATTTTTGGCCAGGTGTGATTCATGATGTGAAGAATTTTATAGAGAGATGTAAAGTGTGTCAATATGCAAAAGGAAGAAGTTAGAATGTTGGTTTATATCATCCATTACCAATTCCTAGTAGACCACGAGACTCTGTACGTATGGATTTTGTTCTTGGTTTGCCTAGAACCTAGAAAGTGAATAATTCCATTTTTGTAGTGGTTGACAGGTTTTCCAGAATGTCTCACTTTATTCCATGTACAAAAACAAGTGATGCTACAAATGTTGCTAATATTTTCTTCAAAGAAGTAGTTAGATTGCATGGTCTACCTAAAAGCATTGTATATGACATGGATACTAAGTTTGTTGTGAATTTATGGAGAACTTTGTGGAAGAATTTGGGCAAAAACTTAAGCTTTAGTTCAGCTTACCATCCCCAAATAGATGGTCAAATGGAAGTTGTGAACAGAAGCCCTGGAAACATATTAAGAATTTTGGTAAGTATATACCCAAAACAATGGGATTTGGTTTTGTCACAAGCTGAATTTGCTTATAATGATTCTCCTAATAGAATAACATGTAAGAGTCCTTTTACGATTTTGTATGGGATGCATCCTAGAGGTGTTTATGAGCTCATGAATTTGGGAAAAATGGAAACAAGGAGTGCTGATGACGAGGATTTTACAAGTGCTATGTTAGACATGCATGAATAGGTAAATAAGACTCTTGAAGAAAATGCTATGAAGTACAAGAAGAGAGCTAACCAGAAATGAAGAGAGGTAAATTTTAATATTGGTGATTTTTTTCTTGCACATTTAATAAAGGAAATATTTCTTAAAGGTGAGTATAACAAACTTAAGTTGAAGAAAATTGGTCCTTGTAAAATTTTGAGAAAAATTTCAAGCAATGCATATGAGCTTGAACTTCCCAAGGGAGTTGGAATCTCTCCCATATTTAATGTTGTAGATTTATACCCATACAAAGGAGAAGAAGCTACTGTACAAGTGCAAAAATAAGATGAGTAACATGAAATAACATGGGAAGAAAAATTGCCAAAGGAAATGCTAGGACAACCAGAGGTGATTTTGGACAAGAAAATCATCAAGAAGACAAGGGATAAAGACTAATTTCAATATATCATTAAGTGGAAGGACAAAATTGTTGAAGATTCAACTTGGATGACTGAAAATGATCTTTTAAAGTAGGGCACAAGAGTGGAGGAGCTGATACAAATGGAAAAATGAAGGACAATTCTTTTGTTGCCTGGTAGTATGATGCAGGAGCATCATTTTTATGGAAAATCATGATTATTTTAGGTGTTGGTGTTTTAGATAATGGATGTGTTTTCCCTCCATTTCTATGTAACGTATTTGAATTCAAATTGATGTAATTTCTTGTAGTAAGAGTGAAGTTTGTTTGTAAAGGAGTGAATAGGTAAGGTATAGGGGTTATTGAGTTATTAATGCTATTTTTGAGCCACATCATGATGAAAAACAACTTGAAGTCAACTTGTACGAGTTTAGGGAGGTTCTTAGAAGTGATACTATAATAATTTGCTAAGTCAAAAATCATTTAAGTGAAGTTAGGATTGTTAGAGAAGATCATGACATGATTTGTGGAGTTAAGTGTCAGTTGAGTCATTCTAGGGGTTAGAATAGGAAAAAAATAGACACAACAAGATTTGTATGAGTTTTACGGGCTCTTCTTTGTGTGGACTGAATACAATTATGTAGATACTAAGAGAAAACATTGGTAGTAAAGATATATGAATATTAATTCTATTGTTAATGGTTCCATGAAATAAGAATACAATTATAATCTTGTTTGAAATTTATTCAACGTTCATTCACATTTTTATAAGGAATTTTAAAGAAATACACATGGCCACGGGTTCGAACTAGGGCAGATACCAGAAATTAATTTAGACAACCATTCGAGATAAGATTTGGAATATATCTCTGCCATATCTAGCTGACCAAGTTTTCAAAATTTCAACACTCAATTCATGGTGTCGAAGAAGATCTCTTTAGCAGAAATTATGGGGTTCATGTGGGTAAAACAAGCAGGAAAACACATTTCTTTTGTCATTGTTTTTGTCAAATGTGATTTCTTATATCATACCAAATTCAAATTGATTGAATTCAACCACTAGAAGATAAATATCTACGAGCTCTGAGTTCAATTTATAAAGGAGATGACATACCCTGTTTCAGATTAATTGAGTATAAGAACTTGTTTAATTTTTATATGATATCTAAGAACTAAATGAGTTATACCTTGGTCTCTACATATGTAAATATTGTAAGAACATGCTATAGGGGTAAGAAGAACATGTTAGTTGAAGAATATTCATGCAAGATAGTGCTCAGAATTTTGTTTTAGTAGATCGAAAACTGAGAGATCCATTTGGCATCAGTTTCCCACACAAAGATGAGACAAAACAACATGGAATACATTTGTGATGGCCTATGGGGTTGGGTACTGGTTGGTAATTGTGATCACCTTCATTTCAAATCACATGTCAATTTCCTCATAAAGAGAAGCTTTAAACCTTTTTTCATAATTTTTTTTATAGAAATAATTATACAATCGTGTGAGTGCAATTACCTTAAACATGAATCACATGTCAATGTCCTTAAAAAAATTATACTTAAAAGAAAAACTTCAAAACATCTTGAAAAAACTTATACACTTCTATAATTGCACTTGCACGTAGAATTTGTACTTAGGATCAATTGACTTGAAAATGTAAATTCATATCAAAACATCAAATCGGGTGCTTGTCAAGTTTTTTATTTTTGATTTATTGTACCCTCTCTATGTATACACTTAAAATTAGTCATTATCAATTTTAATAATGAGTCCCTCTTAACATTATTAATATGCATCCTACGTGCTAACCTTACCTTCTATCCCTTCCCGCTAACATCTAATTAATCACTCAACAACATGGTTCATTTTAAGACCCTTCCCTAGAAAAAATCTTATAGATTCCTTAGTTAATATGTGAAAATGACTCTCGAAATGATGACGAATTTGAAGAAAACGAGTTTCAAATAGTTTAATAATGGTGTCGATTGGTAGTATTTTTTGACTAACAAAATATGCTTTCGGCTGATAGTATATGATGTCGGCCAAAAACATATGTAAATTTTTGAAAAATCATCTTTGATAATAATAGTTAAAATGAACTACTCAATGAGAAATCTATCCTCCCAAAATATGTCGCAAAGAAAAAAGTTTTAAAAAAAGTTTTTTTTTTTAAATGCATATTTCGCTAATTTTGTATGGGATTTTTTTTTTGGAATTTTTTGGATGTTAGCAATTAAAATGATCGTCTCAATGAGAAATTTGTCCTCCCAAAATATTATGTAAGCAAAAAAAGTCCCTCTGTTTTTTTTTTTCTGACGACATCATTATTGACCAGTAGATTTTTTGTTTTTCCACACGGTAGCATTTTTTGCGTTGTGCACGCTAACATTTTTTACATTGCCGCATGATAGATTTTTTGCATTGATGCATGGTAGCATTTTTTACGCTACCATGCATCAACTTAAAACTGCTACCGTGCGGAAACGCAAAAATGCTACCACATGGTAACATAGAAATGTTGTCGCACAGCAGCATTTTTGCGTTACCACATGGTAGCATTTTTGCAATGCCACACGGTACCAGTTTTGTGTTGACACACGACTTGTGCTTTCGTATTTTTCATAGGCTCACTTGGTTTTACATTCATCCTCGATTCCAAATTTCAAACTTAACGAGTTTTGGAATTATATTGTATTACTACATTATGAAGAATTAATCCTATATATAATAGTATATTATAACATAATGGTGAATATACCAACATTGGTTGGCCCTTAGTAAAACAGATAGGTGAAACTAGGGTCAAATTTATTTATGACCCATATAATTTTTGTGAACCTGCTACCGTACGGTAATGAAAAAATTGTCAATTCCAAATTTCATAAATCCAAATATTCTCCATTTTACGAATATTCGCCCTTCTCAACAACAAATTTAATTCCCTCACACATTTTTGGAATTTAATATTCCGTCAACCACCTATCCTACCTACTAACTAGCCTATCCTACTAATTACCCTCATTACCCTCTCATTTAGTCACTAATCATATCTAGAATCTTCTAAGCCTAGCTCAATCAATCTCTCCACCACCTTCTATATTTCTCTAAATCTAGAACTCTCTAAATTCAGAACTCTCTAAATTCTACCACTTTCCATGAATTACAAATTCATGGAAATCTCCTTAAATCTAGAACTTTTACCCTCACATCTAATCTCGACCCAATCCTACATAGATCAATATCAACCCTTCATGCTTCTATAAATTCATCCACTAACTCCATGAAAACTAATTTGCAATGTGCATGTCAAACCTTTGCTACTATCAACTTGGATAAGCTTAAGCATACTCTTCCATCCTTGAAAGCCATCAAATATCCAACAACAAAGTGTTGCCAGATTGTGGATCTATCAACAAGAAAACAACAAACATTCATCAAGCAAATTTGGGAACATCCATTTCAACTAAGGAGCAATTTTTTTTCAAGGTAAAGCAAGGTAATCTCTCATCCAAGGCTGATTATTTTGATCCTATTGTTCCATTTGTCCAATGGAAGGTGTATAATTACGCTGAGTGTATCTTTTCGGTGAGTTCAATGTTGACTGCCATGCTGGAGTTTTACTCTGATAGACGACGTGAGTGAAACAAATGGTTTTCCCATAGCCCTCTCCGTTAAGTGTCTATGTTGTCTGTTCTACTTTCAGGCACCCACAAACCAGCTATATCTTCCGACACCACTGCTTTTAAATTTTGGATTTTCCTCCGATACAAAATTAAAAAATTCCCCCCTAAAAACAGTTTTAATCATATCTAGCTCTTTTTCAAACTCTATTGTTTACGTTGCAGGTTTCAAGACTGTCTGCGCACTTTAGAGGGTCTCTCTAATAACAACCATGTGTAATGCATACGTAAGATTTGGCTTATACTCAAATGTTTTTTATTTTTTAGATTCTAATCGTTTATATATTTAGACAACATATTTGCAGGAAAATGCAAGCATATCTGCTTCCACACGGGGACCATGTATTACATAATTAGTTTTGTCTCTTTCTAATATTCCGAAGACACACTCAGAGCACCTAATACTTACAATTCTAATTTATATTGGAGGATGTTCTGTTTGATGCTGTGAAAGAGAAATGACAACAAGTTTTGACATGATCGATGGATGATAGTGGTGCAATCTACAAGATCCTTACTTGATGTAGTGGGAAGCCTGGGCATGTACGCGATGATTTCCTTGCGCTTTTCTATGGTGTTTCCCAGCAGTTCGGCATGCTGGGAGGAGCCTAACATCCATTTATTTGACGTCATGCCTGTGGGCTGTGATTCATTTTATGGATCATAACAAGCCTTTAATGTCATTGACAGAGATACAACCACTTGTTGGAAACCCCTTTGGCCTGTTCTGCTCCACTAATTTGACCTGGTAAAGGAATCGATCAGTCTTGTGGACATCATGTCGGACAAGGGGCCTTGGTGGGTTAACATTGTTCGGAATAATTTAATAGTAAAATGTAAGGAACCAAGGGTTGAGTTTTTTTAAAATCACAGATCACCCCTCGTTGGCATCTAAGAATGAAAAATTGAGAAGAGGCAATATTTCTCACATGATTTTGTCAAAGCGGACTGCTGTTTCAACTAGGAATTTGTTTTAATAGCATTTTCATTTAGTTCTATGTGTAAGAATGATTTTCTGATTATGTTTTTTCAATGCCCATCAACACCCCTGCAAAGATAAACCATTTTTTACATTTATTTGCATTGGATTCTTATATTACATATACATGTATATGTCACTCTGTCGGTTGTGTCACATCAAAGGTTATACAAAATGTATATATTATGGAGGACATGTTTCTTAAAAGTAGACTTTAAATATATCAAAATATGATTTCTCTTTACAAAACTAGTAATCATACGTGAAATGTATGATGGAAACATCAAAGGGATACATCAAATAAGTTAATGTGGAGGGAGGGAAACATTGGGAGAGGAAGTGGGGTGATGGAGAAAGGGTTTGAGGGCGCAAAATTGGAAGGGCGGGGAAAGCACAAAGGGAAACCAATGCAAAACTCTATTATTATACAACCACATGTCATGTTTGGAAACCATTTGAAGAGAAAAAGGTGTACAATGTGCAAGTTGTTGAGGCATCGTATTTTGGAGACACCTTGGAAAGCAAGAAGTGGTAAATTAGTAGTGTCGAACAGTTTTTGTATGCAATTTTAGCCTTTGGGTTTATTGGGTACTTTGAAAAAATGTAAATGTAAGGGTAAATTTCTTGGATGTCTCACGGGAAACTTAAGAGAGAGGAATATGTGGAGTGGATCTATCATCCCAGGGTAGTGCTTCCATGGACATTTGTGATAAGGGTTTCTCTCTAGTTATCAGGGTGCCGATTAGGGTCTCCCCCATCAACAATCTTCAAGGTGTAGTTCATCAACGACCATTGGCATCAAGGCTTTCAATTAGATGACGTTTAATTTATTAGTTAAGATGAAGACATAAATGGAAATTTACAAATAAAAGGTGGGAATTAATTACTTGCATGTTCCACACCTACATCATGGCTCAAATTGGTCCTACAAAAATACTATCTGTTATTTTTGCTTTATGTTATCATCTACCTCTTTCTTGCACTATCAACTTGAGTGCAAAAACCAATAGGTTTGAGGCTTGACACCCACATGTGATGATTCCTTCTTATAGCACTTTTTTCCGCCCCTTTTCAGTTTAAAGCTCGAGAAATTATAGGAAAGAAGGAGACGTGAAACCAACCATATTTAATCAAAATTTAAACAAAACATGTATCAGGGGCTATCTAGTGGCGAAAACATGGCGACTACCATAAAATAGGCCTCGTTACTTATTTTATTTTATGGTATTAAGGTTTTTGAGTGGATGACATTTGATTTGTTAGATGAAGAAGACATGAATGGAAATTTGGAAATAATGTTTTTGGAATTAAATACCTACATGTTCCACGTGTATTCCATGGCTCAAATTGTTCCTACCCAAGCAACATGTGCTATGTGTGATCCATTTTGTCATTTCAATATTGCTCGCATTACCCACATGAGTGCAATTTATACTTAAAGGGGCAAAAATTTAAAATGGGGAAAGTCCAATAGGTTCCACATTCGAAACCCAACCACAATATTTACTTCCTGGAGAATTTTGTAGCCCCCTTTTTAATTTGAAGCTCAAACACTTGAAAGAGAAATGGGGATGCGCAATCAATCATCAATAATTGAGTCCCTCCAGCAACCGGTCATACATGTCTAGCAAACGAAATTTGTAGACTGAGGCTCCATTGTTCATGTGAGTGTAATTGAGCTTAAAGAGGCCAAAATAGAACATGGGGAAAATCCAATAGGTTTCGAGCTTGGGACCCAACCACATTGCATTTTTCATATAACACTTTGTATCCCTCTTTCAATATTTAGCTCGAGATAATGTCTAGGAAAATGGGCTATGCGCGAACAATCACTCATAACCAAGACACTCCAACGGTTAACCATATGGGTGACTGATATTTTATCTGGCGGGTGAGCTGTGTTATTTTTTCTTAACTTCATATTTTTTTTGATTGGAAGGCATTTAATATGTTAGATGGGATAAAAATAGCAGTGAAAAGTTGGAAATATAAATATGAAAATTAAATACATACATGTACCCCACAAATTCCACAACTCAAACTGTAACACCCAAACTACACGAGATCAATATATTCACTACCCAAGTTACATAATCCCCAAAAAATATAAAATTAGGGAATAAACTTAAATAAAACTAGTGGTACTTATTTTAGTATCGTTTGTTGTTCACAAATCTTTTCATTTTTCCCAATGTGGCTTGGACATGGATATTCTATGTTGTAAATGAAAAATAATTCCACCATCCAAAGATTTAAATGCGGTCCAGTTGCAAGGCTTCCATAGTTATTCAAGAGGTAGTTTCAAGTATCGGATTAGAAAAATAATGAAATTTGTGGAAGTGAGGCAAAGGCCATCTGAAAGATGGGTTGTAGAGATCAAAGACACCAACTAGAAATTAAGAATCTGGATCCACAATTATTAGACCGCGAAAGAATCTACACGAGCATGTGAGGAGACCGAAGATTGAAACAATGGTAGGGAAGTTTAAAAAATGGCAACATGGATGACACACATTGAACCGTATTGTAAAGGTTTCCCTAAACAAAATCTCTACCATCTGGGTCTCAATTGATGTCAGAGAGACCAACCCTGAATCTAACTGAAGCAACACTTTCAGCGTAAATATTTTTGAATATTATAATTAATATATAGTGAGATGGCAGTCTATGGAATGATGAAACATTTTGTCAAAAATTAATGTTGTACGTTTTTGTCAGATTTGTCATCCCCCCTCCTAATATATTTTTTAAGCCTCCGCAATAATAAGTACTACTGCCATAGCCCACATTAATTGTCCAAGGGTGCCCTCAAGCACACATTTTATGGCCATTTTCACTCATGTGTGGGGGCCTTTGGTAACCCTTCACCCAAAGGGCACATGCTTATTGGCAAAATAAATATCCTCCAATAAAATTAAGTGCATAAACATACCAAACAATACAAATTCTAAAAATAAACCTTTATTGATGGAGAAAAATCTAAAGAAATGGCATGGAAATAGGTGTGGGTCATGAAGAAACTCGAGAGAAGAAATATTTCTTAAATAATGCAGACAATGTCATAAGGTTAGAATTTGTGGACTATGGACAATGTGAACCATATTTTGGGCATAGATGCACACAAAAATGTTGCATAAGCAATGTAGAGACTTAATCATCAACCATAGATTTTGATTAGACTTTAAAGTGTAAGTACTTGATGTACTAAATTCCAAAACATGGTTGAGTGGGGACTTGGGAGAAAAATGAACACATTAATTAAACATTCTGAATCGGTTGCAGGCTGCAAGCTAGATATGTCATTTTCAATACCATGACTTGACATCCACTAGATATATTTTGTACAAATTGTAGGAATAAGACATCAGTACGTGAACGTGCATCGTAGTAAAGATGGTAAATGTGGAGCTAGATGCAAAACTAAAATAAACTACAAACCACCAAATCTGACACTATCTTTAACACAAGTTAATAAAGTATGCCATATGCCACGTGCATAGTGCAACAACCGTCTGATCAATATATTTTGGACCGTTAGATGGTATTGTTGATGCATGGATTTCAGAATAGGGTGGGTGTGCACCATATATAATCTAATTAAAAACACGCTTTCTGCGTAAATATTTTATTTTTTTACAAATAATATTTTTCCAAAATATAAGTTTTTTTTTGAAATTCTGAGTAACAATGATGTTATCAATTTTTTTATTATGTATATATTTTCATATCACATCAACTATCGTAAAAGTAAAACCAAATTAAAAAGGGACTTTTTTTATTTTATCGTAGCCTCTTAAGTGAAGTTTTTTAAAATTTTGCTTGACATTGGACATGTTATAGTTTTTTTATTTATTTATTGAAGGACTAACATTCCAATCCTTCAAGAGAAATTCCATCGATAGTATCAAGTGCATGAAATTTTGGCCTTTTTAAATTTAAATGTCAAGGATTGAGGGATATTTGTTCTAGAATATTTTATTGCGGTAAGATCATGAAATCATTCCTTTGGTAGGTCCTAGAATTTTTTCCTTTGGTGGATGAATTACCATAGGTTCTCAAAAAATTCCTTTGTAGGGAAAATTTTAGTGGTGAATTTTTGTAAACTTGCGAATATTCGAGTTTTTGGAAATTGGAAATGGCAAATTATCAGTGACCAACAACCACCTAATTTGATGAAAATTTTGGCCAATAGGTCCTTAGTAAGAGTCATTTCGTCTAGTATTTACACATATATTTATAAACTTATGCATGTATTTCACCAATGTTTTTGAATCAATCTATGCACATATTTTCCGAAGTATATATAGACAACCGTGAACCATCCAACCTATCTTACAAGCTTTGTCGCCAAAGCCGAATATCAACCCATCCAACCTCTACTGGTCTGACTACAAGTTTTCTGCCAAACCCTATAACTGCAAGCATACTGACTGTAACAATGCTATATGTGTAAGGCGATTCCAACCACTAGAGAAACTATAAAATTTCCAAAAAGGCATCCAACTAATTGCCATCTAACTAGCTGTAGTCCAAACATTTTCCATCCAACAGGTTTCCATCTAAGAGGTTGTCTTCCAGCTACTAGCCGTCTAACCATTCATTATCTAACTTCATGCCTCTCAACTCCTCGCTATCCAACTACAACCATCCAACCAATATCCATCCAACCCTCTACCATCCAACATTTAATCATCTCCCTGCTAGCTGTCCAACCCTCAACCATCCAAAATTTAGTCATCTCCCTGCTAGCCATCAAACTGCAACAATGAGTAGTCCTGTAGCTTCCATCCAACGTCTTTCCATCCACCTCAGTGCCTAGATATTTTTTGGTTTCCCCGAAATGGTCAAAAGTAGGCCTTCCAACTTGTTTCTCAAACTCCATAGCACAGCCACATTTTCCCTTGTTTAGCGACATATCCATGGATTATGGAAAACATGGTAAGAAGGTTACAAATATAGCTAGGACAAAAAAGAGTGCCAAGAAATTGTTTGGCTATTTTGGAGACTCGCAAAAAAAGAAGATTGTGTCTAGATCTACTGAAAATATCGACATGTACTATTTACAATTTACTAATTTACAGTCTTGCAGAATTTAATAATTATATTTTTCATATTGTTTTTCAATTTCTTTGCACTCTTGTTTAATATTTAGTGTGTGGTATTAATAATATAAATAATTAAAACTATTTTTGTAACAATTTTATAAAATTATATGTAGACATTTCTCAAATACCTTCACAAACTAATCCGTTTCTAGATATCGATGATCCTTTATATGTTGAGGAAAACATTCCTTCCCTTGATGACATCGACCTACAAGAATATCCATCGAATTATCATCCAACACCAACAACATAGGAAGCTTATACTCTAATGCATGTTTCCATAAAAAGGAGACGTGAGGATCAAGATAATCCTGCTAAGAGCCTAGATGCACAAGTTGAAGGCCAAGAACATAAAACAAAATCTATCAAAAGAAAGAGGATAAAATGGACTACAGGGAGAAATTTCAAGTATGACTGGGCAGCCATATATCCTTTTATTGAACCCATGGAGCCGAAAAATGGTAATGATGTTAAAACTCAATATCGATGCAAAATATGTAGCTATAAACAAGGGAAGGATCACACAATGCAACTCAATCTAGACACCATTGAAAAACACTATGGGAAAATATATATTTCCAAAAAATAAAAGGATGAGATCATAGTTAGATCTCATAAATAGAAAAATGCAAAAGAATGTTTCATTGTAAGATACGCAAAAGAATATGAAAAAGAACAAAAATGTTTGAAAAATCTAAATGAAAAAGGTGGCACAATTTTAGCAAAATTGAGAAAAGCTACGGAGACTGAAATGCATGTAAAAAGTATTCAATTTGCTACTGTATTCCATATATTTAAAAAGGGAAGACCCATTTCAGATTTCTTAGAAAATTAAATTCTGTATCAGGTTATTGGTGTACAGAACTTTACTCAATCACATTGGTCAGATACCAATGGCTGGGAAATTGTAAAATGTCTTTCTCTGGTAGAAAAGGAGGACATGAAAGAGTCTATTCAAAAGACAAGCTTCATTTCCCTTTCAATTGATGAGGTTACAACAGTGGGCAATACTTCCTGGGTTTGTATTCATGTATACTCATTTGCAAATGAAGCCATAACTCCCCATCTCTTATCAATTCATAAAATGAGTGAAAATTACAATTATGAAAACATTTACAAATTAGTGGTGTCAAGTCTGAAGGATATTCTAGGTATGGATGATTTTGTCATTGCAGCTAAGTTATTTTGTGTTGGAACTGATGGTGTAACTGTAATGGAGGGGGACAGAAATGGTTTTTGCGCATGACTACAGAAAAATATTGCCCCCTATATGATTCAATTCATTGCATGGCTCACATAACGAATCTGGCCTAAAATATTGTGAGCACATTTGAAAATGTTGCTAAAGTAGAGGAGCTGATCCATGACTTCAATGCTTATTATTCTAGCAGTCTAAAGAAATTTTAAGAATTTCAGAAATTTATAATTGAAATGATAGATGGGAAAAATATTCTCAAATATGTAGATACCAAATGGATCTCAATGTATGAACCAACCTGTAGAATATTTGAAGAATATCCTTCATTGATAGGTTTTATGTATAAATACCAAAGGGATGTAGATAAAGCTAAATATCTATCATACCATCTAACAGACATTGAAAATTTACTCACACTATGGGGCATTTTACCTATATTGAAGGAGCTAAATGTTTTGACTAAGCATGCGCAAGAGCATTGTATCTACATAAAAAAATTCATAAAACTAATAAAACATGTGTGCTTGAGTCCAAAAAAATTATATTTTTCAAGGTCTTGTTTTTGAAATCTGAAATGCATTAATAGACCTTAAGAATTCTAGTTGCTTCTTAAAATTCAATATACATGACCATCTGTGTATAACAACACATGCAAAAGAGATACCACTTCATAATTTTCAGAAAAGAGTAGATTTGGATGGGTTAGAAATGGAAGAAGTAAGAGTAACACATAATTTATTTGAAACACTATTATCTAAAACTCAAAATAAAAGGAAAAATATTTCTCAATATTTATCTACAGAGATTAGTGAAGATTCAAAAAGGATAAATTACTTGAAGCAATGAGAGTTGTCAATCCACAGTTTTGGAATGTAGCTAGAGGCATACCCCATAAATCCATCAATAATTTATTTATCGAATCTATGGCTAGTCTAACTCATCATTTCTATAAGTGCGAAGACATAAACAAAGTTGTTGTGGAAGGTATTTTACAAAAAGTGTTACTTAGTTCTCAATCAATTGATTTTGCTACCACAATGTTAGAGTAATATCGGTTTCTGGATGAGCTACATGAAATTGGTTCCATTAGAAGACTTTGGAAGAATATTTATTCTAGTAGTATTTTATGAGAGGATTTGAGTGATTTTATACAGTTGTATGAACTTTTTCAAACACTGATTCTGGGTTCTGTCAAAGATGAGAGGGTATTCAATGCATTGTCCTTTGTAAATTCAAAAGTCTGAAACAAATTAGATTGGAATTTAGAAAGCTGTCTGAGATTGTATGTATCAAGTTACTCTGTGGAAATATTTCCTTATGAGAGAGCACTTTTTAGGCCCCTAAAATATTGGCCAAGTACAAGAAGGTGCGTGGGCATGCAAGGCCTATTTGAATATGGGCGCATAAGAAGAAAGTGTGCATGACAGGGTTCTCGGAGGGATTAGTAGAACCAATGGCACGTACGCAAGGAAGAGCAAGGGTTTTTAGACTTAGCCATATTTGGCATATCAGGCATAACACGAGGAAAGAACGACTTCACTGCACATGCGGAGTGGATAAGGTGCCATCCTAGCATCTTAGTGCCCATGAAAGGAATATACCTTGGGATAGAAAATTCCATAAGGTCATCATGGAGAAGAATGGAGATCTCACGTCTAAGGGAGAATTCTCCCATGGAGGACCACTTGGACACTTGGCACCTGATCTACACCTTCAAAAAGGCATGATGGTGCTTGCTGAGGCTATAAATACAAGTGCCCACTAGAGAAAAAGATATAGAAGGAGAAAGAGGTGAAGTTATACAAAAATACTATAAGAGTTCTATGAGTTGAGTTTAGAGGATTTATAGGAGTTTGATGTATCAAAGGGATGGCTTTGAACATTTTTATTTGTACTCGGAGGGGCTTAAACCAGTTCTAATGCATGGCTTTGGTCTGCACTATTATATGGATCTGTTATAGCCTTGATGAATGTAATGTGATTACCAAACATATTTAATATGGATATATGTGATTCCAGCTTTACTTATATCTGTATGGATAAGTTTTATATATATTTCATTTAAGTGGGTGTAAACCCCTATGCATTTCCTTTCTGTTATGTTTCAGATCTATGTTCTGTAATACCTTTCTCATCTGAATGAATACATTGGTCTAGAAGCCCGTTCTGAGATCTAAGATGAATGTATGGTTCATCTCCATTCTCTTCACTTAAGTTTTTATCGTAAATAATGCATTCTCACACAACTCACATAAAGGAGGGGCTCAGCACCCGCGTGTGCCTCGGGTGAGCGCCCAGTGCCCGCTGGGTGATAGGCCGACACATAGGGGATTTCCTTATTTTGTATAAGACATAAAAATGACTACATTTTGATTCCGTTGTCGGGACCTCTTTTCGAAGTGGTTGTGAGAAATGACATGCATCTTTTTCCCTATGATGTCTGATGACAGAGTTCCTGACCTTAGAAATTGTTGAAACATGGTTCAAGAGCATAGAGGATGAATTTTCTCAGAGATTCAACACTGGACCTGAGTTCAATGCACGTAGATGGGTAGAAGAGAACCTATACCATGAGCTATATGAGACATTCTTTTACTGATTCTCGATAGAATTATATGAATGGCTTTTGACCTATAAATCTAGATCAAGTTGGTGCTATAGATCATGCATGTGGGCCCAAGATGACTATCAGAGGCTCTAGGATGCAAATCTAACGTGGAAACATGTTATTGATCACTGGTGGAAGAGGGTGTTGACTAGTTATACTTTGGAATATGCCATTTCGACATATTCTTACCCAAAGATCACTGAGTTTGAGTTTCTGAAGGAGCCTAGAGGATCATTTTATCATGTTATTCCTATGGCTATGAAGATCTTGGTCATTACTTTGAGTTTAGAAACATTCCCCATGGCTGGCTAAGCTCTCTGAGTGTGGGGAGAGGAAGATAGGGTGGAGGAAGATGGTAGATGTTGCAGATGAAAAGGAAAGGGAGGAGAGATGACTCAAGTATAATGAATCTCATGAAAGGGACATGACTAGACAATGCAAGGTAGCAAGAGTGATGGATCTATAGAGGCAGACGTTGTGAGAGGGTGTTGAAGTTCATGTGGAGGACATAGAGCCTAAGAAGTCTATGCTACCCCATCTTGGCAAGTACGTAAGAGAAGCCCCTTCAGATTGTGTTAAGAGTTCGTCTTGTGGAGAAAGAAGAGCCATTGGCACACATCTTAACCCTTATAGCGACCAATCCTTGGCGCTTGGTTTTCCAGATCAAGGGAGGAGCATTGTTAACCTAGTTGGTATCGGTGGGAGTAATCGATCGGTGCCCAGGAGATATAATTTTTCATTTGGGACATCCATGGTTGCACATACCATTCTGGTGTTTGGAGGAGTTTTCAGGAAAAGTGCAGATACACAAGCTTTTGATATCACGTTTGAGAGTGGCACGTGACACACTACTAGTAGTGGGACATTATCACAGACCATCAACATGTAGTTCAGTGGGACGTTGGGAACCCTTAGCACGAGCACTTCAGGACCTTTACCAACTGCAGGTGGTGGATCTAGTGGATCAGGAGCAATAGGACTTAGTGGATCTGGTGGGTCAAGAGGAACAGGACCTAGTAGACCTAGTGGATCTAGTGGAGGGAACAAAAAAGGACACACCAGAGGGAACCAAGGCTTTAGATCGGGAGGAAAAAGACCCTAGCCACCCCCAAGTGTTTTTTGAGATGTCTTTGCACTTACTAGACTATATGGGTATTGAAGATGCTACAGAGCATGTGCACAAGTGTGAGTTACTAAGTGCACGAAGGGGATCACTAACCTAGAGCGGAAGGCAATCCAGTTTACAACTACATTACAAGGGCACACACATAGATGGTATAGGAAGTATGACCCCCATCAAACAGTGGTAGACTATACCACGTTGATGAACGATTTCCTTACAGAGTTAAATATTCTAGAGTTTGAGCAGAAGAGCATCAACGATGAAGGAGATCCAACAGGGAATGGTAGAGAGTGTGAGGGAGTATGATGCATGATTTGAAACTCTCCTGTCCAAACTATCATATGACATTCACCCCTCATAGCATGCTCAATGGTTTGTTGGATGGTTAATCCCTCAATTTAGGAGGGCATTGTCACATAAAATGTTCATTGACCCGCCCGAGGATTTAGAGGCTGCCTCATGCACTGAAGCCATTGGGAGTGTGGATACTGGTGTTATTATGTTTTTGGAGGCCTAAATTGCTGCAATGGCTAAGCAATTGGAGAATTTGTTTGCAAACTTAGCGCATGAGGTTCGTAGTTGGCTTTGGTGTACAGATTGTGAAGTGGAGGGACATGTAAAGGATAGTTTCCCTTGGAAATCGGTGCGCATTGTGGTAGTAGACTGTGAGATCTGCCATGGGGATCATGATGCTTGTAGATGCCCTCTAATCCAACGCGTAATCTACAAGAATGTTTCTTACTATTGCAAGATATGCACCTCTACAACTCATGACACTAAGGATTGCAGACTGATTGATTAGATCCATGATGATATTGATCTGGGTGTGCGCCAGACTAGCATTGCTGGTAGTTCTAAGGATGATGACCATCATTATGAAGGGTGTGCAGATGGAGGGGCATGTGGAAGAGGTTTTCATGGAGGATTTTGTGGTTGCGGTAACCGCGGCAGAGGACGGAGTGAGTTCCCGTGAGGAACATGTTATAATTGTGGGTCTATAAAACATTATAAACATGACTGTCCTAATTTTCTATAATGCTCATGGTGTGGAAAGAAGCACAAGTACGAAGAGTGTCTAGAACTCTATGAGCATATGAACCAGTAGCACTAGAAAGACAAGGGCACTGCTATGGTAAGCATCAAGAAGGATGATTCACAATGGATGCCAAGAGTGGTGCAAGAGTTAGAACTAGAACCTGTATTGGTGACGATGCGGGCAGAGGCCACGCATGTTAGGGAAATGCCAAGATTGAGGGCACTAGTGTTAAGAGAGGAGGTAGTACATGAAAAGTACCTGGACCCTGCCCACTAGAAAGAAGTGTACCAAGAGGTTGTGGACATGATTCAAAGTTTACAAGGGGAGATCCAATGTCTTAAGGAGAAATCGAGACAGATGGAGCAATGGAAGGATAACGAGGTTTCAAGGGATGACTTGGATGAGGTCAAGGAAGTATGTAAAATGATAAGGCAAGAGAATATTATTCCCTTACTAGGATAATGGTTGAGGGAGAAGGTACCATGCGCTGGAGTAGAGAGTGAGAGACAGGTTTTGCATGTAAACCTTTCTCCTCACAGCCTTAAATATGAAAAGGAGATTACTCTAAATGCGGTTGTTGATGGATGGATTTTGAGAAATATCCTCATCGACACGGGAGAAGAGGTGAATGTTCTTACCTTATATGCATGGCATTAAATGGGAAGGCCTGCGTTGCAGCCATCTTCAAATGTGGTGTATATGGTGAACAAGACTAAGGTAATTACCATTGGAGTCTTGAAGGATAAAATTATCACCATTCAAGGGGCCAAGTTCATTGGAGACTTCAAAGTCTTGGAACTCGCCAAGATAGAAAACTTTACAACGTTGCTTGGGTGCCCATGGTGTTACAAGAATAATGCCGACATAAGGTTTAAAAAATGATATATCAGTTTCAAAAACAAAGAAGAACATGTGGTCATCCCTTTGATGGATGGGAAGTCATCGCCCTACACAGAGCCATTGGGAGAAGAAGTCCTTGATAGAATCTATGTGCGCTCTATGAGAGATCCTGAGGTAATTCACCCCACAGAGGGAGTCATCCAATTTGAAGACATTATTTCTGTGAGTGATACGACTAGCGTGGCATGTGATAATTGGATGCATGGGACCTACACATTAATTGGGAGACAGTTAAAAGGACCTGTAATAAGGGTGACAAAAGGCATGCTCAATCAAGAACCTAGGAGGAAGGAATTTTCCTATATACTCAGGGGGAGCATACCATGAGATTTTCCTACAGGAAATGAAAGATCAGTGGAGAAATGAGGATGAAAGAAGAGGAATGCTCAACTATAACCTACTTAGAACTACAACACGTTGGTGGGCTACACATCAGGAGAACCTCCTAGAGTTGCGGGAGGTAAGAATCATGCTCTCTATAAGGTTTTCAAGGAGCAACATGACCACAGCTATATAAGACTACCATGGTAAAGAGACCACTTCATTTCATATTTAAGCATCTAAGAAGGCCTAGATAGAAGGCGTCGAGGCCTTACCACCATCATTATGGGTGCATAAGCTATATTCCACACTGCATGGATATGCGCACGCGTGGTATATCCACTCATAAACATGTCACCATATGGGAAATTGGCAGGAGATGACAACTAATCTCATCCAAGATTTTGAATATCGAAGAACAAAACCATAAGTGGATAAGGCATTGCAAGTGATCAAGAGCCTTACAATAGGGGATAGTGCCATGGTAGAAGATAGACTACTATATTTGCTGGGTGAGCCCTATTTAGAGGCATGATTCAATGGGGATGAGTCATAGGAGATGTAGTTTGAGCTTGTATGCATAGAAAAGGAAAAAAGGAAATATGGTTTACATTATAGATGGAGAGGA
This sequence comes from Taxus chinensis, assembly GCA_019776745.2. Taxonomy (NCBI): domain Eukaryota; kingdom Viridiplantae; phylum Streptophyta; class Pinopsida; order Cupressales; family Taxaceae; genus Taxus; species Taxus chinensis. The sequence continues at coordinate 498,734,837 of CM034153.1, forward strand.
AATGGATAGTCTATATGTTAACCACTCCGTAGGTATGTGCGATGTTATAGATAGTGTTGATGAAAGGATGTGCACCTACCATGAAACCCTGAAGATGAAGAAGGTTGACATTGGGATGGAGGCAGAACCTAAGGCGGCTATCATCAATGACTATCGGTCAAAAAAGGAAATTTCAAAGATCATTGATCTGTTGCATGAGTTCCAAGATTTGTTCCCATTCGGGTATCATAAATCAAAGGGGTCCACCATTCCTTGGGGGAGATGAGGATAAAATTGAAGGAAGGTGCACGCCAAATTCGGAAGAGGCCCTATCAGATGAACCCAAATTTTCACGTACGGGTCAAGGAGGAGATAGACAAAATGATAGCGTCGGGTATCATTATGGTGGTTGAAGAGTCAGAATGGATAATCCCAATGGTCATTAGCATCAAGAAGGATTGAAGGATCAGGATTTACATTGAATACCGGGATCTAAATGTAGTTTTTGTCATTGATCCCTTCCCAATCCTGTTTACTAAAGAAATCTTAGAGGGAGTGGTCTGGCACAAGGTTTACTCTTTCACGGATGGGTTCTCAGGGTACCACTAGGTGAGGATTGCAAAGGAAGACCAGAGAAAGACAACTTTTTGACACTGAATGGGGAAGTTTTTCCTATACAGTCATGCCTTTTGGGTTGAAGAATGCACTTTCTGTGTTCTCACACACTGTAGAACAAGTCTTTGAGGACTTCATCCATAAATTTCTTCAGGTCTATTTGGATGATTGGACTATGTATGGTCTAGTCAAATACTATTGTGATGACTTAATACTAATGTTTGAAAGGTGTCAGTAGTTGAGGATATCACTCAACATTAAGAAGTGTGTCTTTACTACCCCATTTGGAATCTTATTGGGGCATATCATATGGAAAGAAGGATTACTAGTAGATCCTGCCAAGATTACAATCATTATGGATTTAGGGGAGCCTACTAGCCAAAGCACCATACGCATATTCCTTGGACACATGGGATATTATAGAAAGTTCATCAGGGGGTATGCCAAAATCGCCGCGACCTTAGAAGAATTTTTGAAACACAAAAGTGCCTTTCATTTAGGAGAGGCGCAACAAAAGGCATTCAACACTTTGAAGGATAGGCTTGTCACTGCAGCCATACTCTATTTCCTTGTTTGGGATAAGCCTTTCCATGTTCATATGGATGCCTTTGGTACAACCGTTGGAGTAGTACTGACACAACCTAGTGAAGGGATTATTGACCATCCCTTGTGTTTTGCAAGTAGAAATTTAACATCAATGGAATGAAATTACACCACTACCGAGTGAAAATAACTATCCATGATCTAGTGATGCAAAATTTTAGGAAATAACTATTGGCAACACCATTTGTATTCTACACAGACCACATGGAATTAAGATACTTAGTAAACAAGCCCGTTCTGCAAGGGCACATATGTCGATGGGTCCTATTATTCCAAGAATTTGAGTTCACAGTAGTTGTCAAGCCAGGAAAGAGTAATTTTGGACCCGATCACTTGTCTAGAATTGAATTAGGAGAGGGTGAGAAAAGCATTGAGGATACCATACTAGACACACAAATGTTTAGGTTACGACGCACACCCTCAGACTTAGAGGATATTGCGGTGTTTCTCAAAATGGGCTTGGTGCCAGAAGGGATGAAAGCATTAGAGAGAAAGCAATTAGCCATATGCGCCACACCCTATATGCTGGTTAGTGGTGATTTATACAAGATAGGACATAATGAAGTGTTGTGTTGGTGCCTGCTAGAACATGAGCGTCTGACAATTATGGAGGAGGCACATTGAGGAAGTGCAGGTGGACACTATGCAAGGGACGCCACTGCGTGCAAGATATTGTAAGATGGGTTATGGTGGGAGACCCTATATAGAGATTTTAAAGAATACTGCAAGGCATGTGATCATTTTCAGCACCTTGGCAAACTAGGGTATTGGGGTTAGCATAATGGTTATACAAACAATATATCAGATCTAAGCATACATGCAAATAAAAGTGGATATTCTACCAGAAGAAATATACAAAATAAGAGACATAAATCAACACCATATTTAATGTGGTTCACCCAATATGGGTTATGACCACCAAAAAATAATCCAATCTATTATCCAAAGCTTTGACGACATATACAATAAATATTTACAATCTTCCACACCTCTCAGATGTTCACTAATTTATTTCTTCAAGATTTTTCTCTACCACCAAGAATTATCACTCACCAACCTTTTTCAAGTTATTTCTAATTCTTGTTGATCATTCCTTCTAAACCCTAGCTTTTGTGCTTATATAGTTGTTTATAGACTTAGGGCACTTAGCCATGTAATTACAATAAATAAATCTATTTTAATGCTAAAAATAGATATAATTCCTAAGAGTTAATTAAAACTTTGTTTTTCAAGTAACCGACGTCGGTTCCTACTTGCCCTTGACTGATGTTGGTCTTCCCTAACCGATGTCGGTCTGCTCTTAACTAATGCCAGTTACTGTGTTTTCCAATAAGTTCCAATTACATGCTAAAATGAAGTAATTGAGCTCCACAAGTCAACAATCTCCCTCTTGGAGTTTAATTACTGCACCATACGTGTACAACATCATTCTTGGATTCTTCCTTGGCTTTTTTTATTCCTCTTCAAGTCTCAAACTTGAAGACCAACAGAAGTGGAGTGTAGCTCCAACTTCTCCTTTGCTAATGGCTTCATTATCATATCCGCATGGTTCTTGCTCATATGAATCTTTTCCAAATTCAACTGTCCATCCTCCAATTCCTGTCATATGAAGTGATACCTCAACTGAACGTGGTTCGTTCTCGAATGAAACACTGATTTCTTTTCCAAATGAATTTCACTCTGACTATCAGTAAACAATTTACAATCACTTTACTCCTTTCTCAACTCTTCCATGAACCTAATCATCCATATCATCTCCTTGCTAGCCTCTGTAGTTGCAACATAATCTTCGTTTGTAGTAGAAAAATCCACAACCTTCCGCAATCTTGAAATCCAACTAACTGTCATTCCACCTACTTTGAAAATATATCCAATAGTGCTCCTCCTACCATCCAGATCTCTAGCCATATCTGAATCAACATAGCCACGAAATGAAATATCCAAACCTCCACAGCATAACAACATGTTAGATGTCCCTTTCAAATACCTGAGTATCCATTGGACTACTTTCCAATTCTCTTTACCTGGATTAGTCATATATCTACTCACAACTCCCAGTTCCTGTGTAATTTTTGGTCTGGTACAAACCATAACATACATGAGACTTCCAACTACTGAAGTATATGGCACTCGTGTCATGTATTTGAGCTCCTCATGTGATGAAGGAAATTGATCTTTGCTCAATTTGAAGTGTCTAGCCATAGGTGTGCTAACAGGTTTTGCATTCTGCATGTTGAACCTTTCTAACACCTTGTAGATATAATCCTCCTGAGACAAATATAATTTCTTGTTTTTCCTATCTTTGTGTATTTGCATGCCAAGGATTCTTTTTACAACTCCTAAATCCTTCATAGCAAATGTGTGAGCTAGCTTTCTCTTAAGCTCACCAATTTCCTACATACTAGATCCTGCAATAAGTATATCATCCACATACAGTAACAAAATAATATAGCTCCCATTTTCAATTTTTTTGAAATAAACACAATGGTTAGATTCATATCTCAAATAACCATGCTCATGCATAAAACTATCAAACCTCATGTACCATTGCCTTGGAGCTTGCTTGAGCCCATATAGGCTCTTTTCCAACCTGTACACTAGTTTCTCCTTACCCTTGACTTCATACCCAAGCGGTTGCTGCATATAAATCTCTTCATCCAAATCACCATGAAGGAAAGCCATCTTCACATCTAGTTGCTCTAAATGCAAATCTTCTACTACAACTAAAATCAATACAGTACAAATAAAGGTCATCTTAACAATAGGAGAAAATATTTCACCAAAGTCAATACCTACTTTCTGTGTAAATCTCATTACTACAAGCCTTTCCTTGTACTTTTCTGTCCACCCTCTTCTTCCTTAATCCTGTAAATCCACTTGTTCTACAATGCCCTCTTACATGCTGACAACTTAACTAAATCCCAAGTTTGGTTCTAATCCAAGAAATCCATCTCCTCATCCATGCCATGCTCCCACTGAATGTGAGTCTTATCCTGCATTGCTTCTTCAAATCTCTCTGGTTCACCATTATCAATCAATTATAAATAAAATAGAGAAGGTGTAAATATTTCTGGAGGTTTACTTACCCTTTGTGAACTTCTCACAAGAGTTTGGGGTACCGGAGGCTCAATCTAGGCCTCCTGAACATTTGAATCCACTTCTGACAGTGACCAACATTGATCACCTCTAATCAACATCAGTTCTGCTAATCGATGCTGGTTTGGATCCTCTGTAACCATTGGCAGTTCATCTGACAGATTCCGGTCAGGGACTAATTGACCACGGTTACTGTGTATTTATGTAGGTGTTTCTTTAAAACTAGAGAGTTCATTTTTATTAATAAACTTCTTAATTTTTTCATCCTTGGGTACCAAAATTTGATCCCAATACATTCTCTTTTCATTCCATTCAACATCATGACTCCTAATAATTTTAGAATTGTCTAAATCCCAAAAACAGAAACTGAAATCACCAGATCCATAACCAATGAAAGTGCACCTCTTGGATTTTGTATCCAACTTTTTTCTATTTTCCTTATCAATATGCACAAAAGATTTTAAACCAAAAAATTTAAGAAAAGAAAGATCTACCTCAATTCCAGTCCAAGCTTCCTCTGGTATTCCTTTATCTAGTGAACTTGAAGGCCCATGGTTAATCAAATAAACCCTTGTATCAACTGCTTCTACCCAAAACTGCAAGGGTAATCCAGAATGTATCCTCATACTTCTAGCATGTTCCATGATTATCTTGTTCATTCTTTCTACAACACCATTATCTTGTGGTGTTTTTGGAATATTTCTTTCTCTACGCATCCCATTCACTGAAAAATAATTGTTAAAAGCCTTGCTACAGTATTCAACACCATTGTCAGATCTAAGGCAATTTAACTTAGAATTTGATTCATTCTCAACAAGGGATTTCCATCTTTTAAAAGTCTCAAAAACATCATATTTACATTTAATATAATAAACCCATACCTTTCTTGTAACATCATCAATGAAAGTAACATAATACTGGGATCCTCCATGAGAAGCTACCTGAGTTGGTCCCCACACATATGAGTGTACAAGCTCCAATTTCTACTCCTTCTTAGTTGCTCTGACTTTGAGAAATCTCACTCTCTTTTACTTTCCAAAGATACAATGCTCACAGAAATCAAGATCTAAATCTTTCAAATATGATAACTTACCCTTAGCCTTTAAGATCTGAATTCCTTTTGGATTAAATGACCCAACCGGTTATGCCACATGCATGCATCTAAATCTAAAGTAGATAATATAGAAAAGGAATCAGTAATATAGGTAGATAAATATAACATTCCTACCTTCTTACCTCTTGCCACAAAAAAATCACCCTCGGTGACTTTCCAAGAGTCTCCTGTAAAGGTAACCATGCAACTAGATTCACCTGGTTGTCCTGCAGAAATAATATTCCTCCTGAGGCTTGGCACATGCCTCACATATTTCAATACCCATGTATTTTTATTTTACAATTTTAGATGAACTTCCCTTTTACTAGTAATACTGCAAGATTCATAATCACCCAAATAAACATGCCCAAAATTTCCCTGGACATAATTTCTAAAATAACCCTTATTAGGGGTTGCATGAAAAGAAGCTCTTGAATCTAAAACCCATGATTCAATTCTATTGTCCAAAGAAATAATAAGAGCATCTTGCATTATCTCTGATGAAGTAAGATTCGCCTCTTTACCTTTGTCTTGTTGTTGATTCTTTTTATCCTTTGACCAACAATATTTCTTTACATGTCCTTTCTTTCCACATCTCCAATGAGTAATTCCCTTACTTTTGGATTTAGATCTACTTTCCCTTGACTTTTATTTCCCATTACTCTTACTCTTAGATTGCCCCTTCTTCCTACCCTTGCTTTCTACATTCAAAACATTTTTAGATGATGATTCCTCTATACTCTTCCTACAAATTTCTTCATTCAAGATTATACTAACCACATCATAAAACTTCAAAATATTATTAGTAGATGTTGTATTACTAACAACCATTACCAAGTTGTCCCAACTATCAGGAAAAGAACATAAGAATAAAAGTGCTTTTACTTCATCATTAAATGGTATAGGAACCGATTTTAACTTATTTACTATAGATCAAAAATCATTCAAATGACTAGAGGTAGATCCACATTCATGCATCTTATAACTAAATAGTTTCTTCATCAAATAAAATTTATTTGAAGCATTAGGTTTTTCATATAAATTAGCAAGAGATTTCATTAAATCTACCATAGAAGCCAGTTCTGTAATATTGGAAGCCACGGATGTTTCCAGGCTCAATCTTATAGATCCTAAATCCTTTCTGTCAAGAATCTTCCATTCTTCACCAATCATCTTCGTAGGTCTAGACTTCTCATCCAATGATAAGTGGAAATCTCTTTGATACATATAATCCTTAATCTGCATCTTCCATAATTGATAATTTCGGCCGTCAAATTTCTCTACCTTGTATTTATTGTCTTCTACCATTGTTGTAGCTCCCACTCAATCAGAAAACCCTCTGTGAGTAAATCTGTCAACACACAAAACCCTCAAACAAAGCTATGATACCAGTTGTTAGGGTTAGCACACCGATTTTACAGACAATATATCAGATCTAAGCATACCTGCAAATAAAAATAGATATTTTACCAGAAAAAATATACAAAAAAGAGACATAAATCAACACTAGATTTAACGTGATTCACCCAGTGTGTGCTACGTCCACCAAGAAACAAGCCAATCTATTATCCAAAACTTTGAAAAGATATATAATGAATATTTACAATCGTCCACACCTCTCAGATGTTCAGTAATTTCTTTCTTCAAGCTTTTGCTCTACCACCAAGAATTCTCACTCACCAACCTTTTTCAAGTTATTTCTAATTCTTGTTGATCATTCCTTATAAACCCTAACTTTTGTGCTTATATAGTTACTTATAGAATTAGGGAACTTAGCCATGCAATTACAATAAATAAATATATTTTAATGCTAAAAATAGATATAATTCCCAAGAGTTAATTAAAACTTTGTCGCACAGGTAACCGATGCCGGTTCTACCGAACTGTCACCAATTCCTACTTTCCCTTGACCGATGTCGGTCTTCCCTAACCGATGCCGGTCTACTCTTAACCGACGCTGGTTACTGTGTTTTCTAGCAAGTTTCAATTACATTCTAAAATGAAGTAATTGAGCTCCATAGCTCAACACAAGGCGGAGGGATGAAATTTCGTTGCGCCCCATTCCAAGTACATATCCATTTGAAAAATGGGCCATAGGTTTTGTAGGCCCCATTTTCCCATCCGCGTGTAGGATGGGATAACAATATGTAATCACTTACATGGATTATTTAACAAGATGGGCAGAAGCAGTGCCCACCAAGGATTGTACAATGGCTACAGCAACCAAGTTTTTATGGGAAAATATTATTACAATGTATGGATGCCCATTGAGCTTAACTAGTTATAGGGGTATGCATTTCCAAAATGAGACCTTCAGGATTATGTTATCAGAATTCATGGTGGATCACCATAAGACTACCCCTTACCATCCATAAGAAAATGAGACTGCCAAGGTATTTAATAAAATACTGAGTCATACCTTGACTAAAATTTGTGACGTTGGTAGATAAGATTGGGATGACAAAGTTTCAGCAGTTCCATGGGTGTATAGGAAAACCTAGAAGAGGTTGAATAAAGCCACACCATTTCAATTGGTGTTTTACACAGAGGATTTCCTACCCGTTGAATTCATATTACCTTCTCTGCGTATAGCACACAAAGGAGGATTGGTTGATGAACAAGCGCTGGAGGAAAGGATTGAAAAATTGATGAAATTGGATGAGAGATGATCATTGGCCTAGTGAAGTCAAAAGGATGAGAAGGATAAAAAATGGCATGGCATGATCGCCACATCAAAAACAAAAAATTTGAGGTTGGGAAGATGGTATTGTTATATGATTCCAAGTTTCTGCGCCATCTCGGGAAGTTAAAAGTCCATTGGCTGGGGCCCTATATCATCTTGAACATCCTTGATTCAGGAACTTTCTAGTTACAAATGCTAGATGGGACAAGGTTTCTAGGCCATTTCAATTGGAGTAGGCTGAAGCCCTACTATAAATAAGTTTTCTTATTGTTTGTAAATAAGGCAGTGTTGCCAGTTAGTTTAGAATTTCCCTTTATGTAATCTCTTTTCTTGTGTTTCCCTTTCTTGTCATTTATTTTGTTGTTTGTTTTTCACCTTGGGCACCGGTAACCACATTAATTTTTGAATATTGTGTATGCGCAGAGGACCACACACTTGTTTTAGTGTGGGGTGGAGTGTTGCAAAGTATAGGCCGGTAATACAAGTTGAGATGGTAGTAGAAGTTGTGGTGAATGGCTCAGTTGATGGATACAAAGCATGCAAGGATGAAGGAATCACATAGAAGAAGAAGTGGATGCAAAAGGTTGGTGTCAAGATAAGACTTCGGAGAAACCATGTACAAAGTAAGAAGCGCAGAAACAACACGAGGTAGGCGAGAGAAAAAATTAGGTGAAGAATAGAAGAAGTTCCTTCGACAATATTAACATGCACGTAAGGGTCTTCTATCAGGATGGATTATTTGAAATCCAGATGGTTGTATGATATTGCACGTGAGATTGGGCACATAAGTGAAGGCTCCTAAGGATGGCTTGGTGGAAAAATCCACATTTAGTGTCAAGTACGGTGGTAGGTAAAATATCATTTTATGTTGGAAAGAAGGAAAAGCTATAAATAAAAAGTCAGAAACTTCATTATTTTACCTTGCATTTATGAAGTGAAGAGAGTTCTTGTGAACTAGGGCATCTAAAAGTGATCTGTGCAAAGAAAAATTTAAGAAATCTAAGAGAACGTGACTAGAGTAGATCCGCAAACTAGTAGGAAAGGAGTACATAGGAATGGAGGAAATTATTGAGAAAGAAGTTATTGAGAAGCATCGTTTGTGGAATAATTATTCCAATTAGGGTTTTGTGGCTAGGGCATAGTGTTAGGAGGGCTTCCTCTCAAGATTGAGCATTGGGGTTGGATAGAGTGGTAAAACAAAGCAAAGAGAAGATGTTTGGAGTGTTAACCTAACTAGAAGAATGACGCTAAAGAAAGTAACCACCTCACCTAAAAAGTAAAAGGGAAAGGGAAAATGGAAGTAAATAGCTGCCATTGCAAGCACAATTGAAGAGTGGTACATGGAGATGTAATACCTGAATGGGGTATTACTGGGAAAGGAATGGGAATATCATTTGCGGAAAATGATTGTGAGTGACTATAATCATCGCACTAATGGAGATGTAATACCCGAATGGGGTATTATTGGGAAAGGAATGGGAATATCATTTGCGGAAAATGATTGTGAGCGACTATAATCATCTCTTTAGAGTTGGTTCCCCCAACAAACAAGAGGACATTGGAGGGCTTTCTCATATACAACGACAAAGTAAAATTTAAATTGGAGAAGATAGGGTTACTGTAACTTTACGAATTACCCTACTTCGGAAAACCTGAGCACCTCTATCCGTGGCTGATGGCGCATGTTCACAAAGACCTTTTTTATTTCGCGGGGCACAAGATGTGCATAACTCCCTAGTTTATTTCCAAGTTCTCATGCCCTATCTGTGAAGGGGATAACATTGATGATGACCTAAGCGACAAGGAGGCCTTACAGGAAACAGTAGATGAGTATGACTATAAGAAAGGATCATGATAATTTGACATCACAGAGATCCCAGACCCCGTGATGAGGATGGTCGTGTGCTTGGTAACCAAGATCAATGATCAAGAAAGATGGACTCAGGTGAACAAGGCATGGCTGAACGTATGCCATAAAATATTTGAGGGGACCATCTACAACTTGTCCAATTTTATCGTGGATGAAATAATTAGCACCGCATAAGAAGGCGAGAAGATACTATTTGGAAATTTCCTCCTCACAATTTTCTTCTCAGAGATCGGAGTTCTCGATGGGACGGAAAGGTTTGTTTGGGAGTACCTAGAAGAGGATCCCTCGCCCGTGAAGAGGTTCGTAAAATATACTTATGAGACCATGAAAACCACTCACAAAGCGTGCTTAGAGAAGTGGTACAAGCGCATGAGGGACGCATTCAGGGAAGAATGGAGTATTCCAGATAAGTTACCCATGCTTGTAAAAGGAGAGGTAGAATCTGTAGTATATCAACACTTCTACATTGGAAGATTTAGGTTGACAGATGAAAACATGGGCCCATGGTGCAAGCTTCCCTTCTCCTTCACCGCGCAATACTTCCAAGTAGGGGTGAAAAAATTCAAAGAGGCCAAATGACTAAGGTTTGACCTTAGTGAGGTGGATCAAGACCATAGAGAGTTGCGCAGGAAGTTAGTTTACCCCAAGAAGTGTGCATACGTAGAGAGATATGTCTCCCACGAGATACAAATGATGAATCCTGTAACATTTCCAATCGTTGGAAGGGCTGTAACAAGAATATACCTTTGCATAAGACCAAAATTTTAAAAGGGAGAATACTTGGAAAATGATGTATCCATCCCTAAAGACCCCACAGGAAGGAAAAATCCCACACCAAAGAAGAGGGAAAGAGAAGAGGTGTAAAAAGCATGCCACATAAGTAATAAGCATGCCAGAGACAAGTGCTAAGCCTAGTACTTACGCACGGAGAAATAATTCCCCAGTGAAAGAAAAGACTCCAGAGGAAGAAGCACCGAAGCACAAAGAACACATCACTCTGGAGAAGTCACCAGAGGAGGAGGAAGAAAAAGCATAATCTCCTATCAAGAAGAATCAGAAGGTGACAAAGGAGGATGAATTACATGATACATAGAGCTTGGAGGCCTATAAAGGCGAAAGAGATGATGATGATGAGGAAGATGAACAAGGAGGTGAGGACCATCCTATCTATGAAGTACATGACTTAGAGGAGGAAGGAGAGGAAGAAGAAAATGAGTACATATTTGTGAAGAGGAAGAATGACAAGGAAGAAGAGGATACTCAGGACAAAGGGGGAAACAAGGAAGTTACAAAAGAAAAAAGGACCCCAAGCCTCACAAAGGTACAGATAGATGAGGCCATAGAAAAAGAAGTGGAAAATATCATCAAAGGCTTGGTAGAACAAGAGATAGAACGCATCACGGATTTGGTGATGAAGGAAGCAGAGGAGGAGAGTGTAGAAAAGGAATATGGTAGCATGGGAGGGGATTCCAGTTTGGCTGTAAGCTTTCTTGAAGCCACACGCACAGGGAGAAAGAGCATAGAATCATCACAAGTTCAAAGGATGTGACACATTTATGATCCAAACAAAGTGTTGCACGCGTGCGTTTAAAGCATCGTACCAATGGAGTTGGCTATGGTATCATTTGATGAGGAAGGTGCATACCCTCAGACAAGGAAAATACTTGCTTGGGAATTTGAGTCCCACATCAATGAGCCAGAGTTTAAAGTAAGCCAAGGGGAAATAATTAAGGTGTCAGAGTAAAAAGGAGACAACCCCTTGGTAAACACTCAGCGGCTATTAGATGAACAAATTTGTAATGCACTGAACAAGGTCTCGGTTGAAGTAGAAGCTAGGATTTTCGAGAGGAACAATAGGGTGAAGTTCCTAGAGGTAGAACTGGAGAAGAAGGAAGAAGAGCTCAATGGAAGAACCAAGGACTTAAAGCAAGAGGAGCTAATCAGTGTGTAACTAAGGTGTGAGTTGAAAGAAGAGAAGGAAAGGGTGCGTGAGGTTTACAAGAAAGCAGAGATGATCACAAATGCCATTGTCTTGAAGCATCCAAGTCTAACGCCACCAGCATAGAAGTATGGATCCACCCTGGAGTGTTTAGAGGACTTGACTTGTGTCCTCACAATGGAAAGATAATCACTGGCCTTGGATTCTGCAGAGGAGGCATCAACGCGCAAAGAAAAGGAGGACAAGATGAAGGTTGTGGAAATTATTTCCCAGTACAAGAAAGTCCTTGCTGATGTAAAAGCCACCACCCAAGTCTTTGAGGTTTCCTATGACAAATGTGCCGATAGAGATAGAGTGGTGAGCATTCTTGTTGCCACCCATGAAGCAAAGCTCAAGGAGTTCTAGGAGAAGAACAAGGGGAATAAATCGGAACGTGACAAAATTCTAGCCAAGGTTGAGAAGAAATCAGAAGCTATTGAGACCTTGCGGGGCTCAATCAAGAACTGACTAAAGGAGTTATATCCCCAGATCACTCAAAGGATGGATGTGCTTGAGGATTTGGGAAAAAAATTGGAGGGGATCGTGGAAAAAATGAATACCCAAGGAGAAGGGATAGGCTTTGAAGAGGTGAGTGCCCTAGTCAGCGACCTCTGTCAATAGGCACAGAATAAATACGATACCTGGAATAAGTTGGAGGTAGATTTGATGAAATATTTCCCTCTCCTCTTGCAGAAATAATCATAGTTTCTCCATTCTCTCATTTTCTTTATTCTTTCTCCAAACTATTCAAGGAAATTCATTCTTTATTCATTGAGAAGGTGTTCCCAAGGGTGAAGAGCAGGCGTAGTGTTGGGTGATGTTGGGCCCCTAAAATATTGGCTAAGTACAAGAAGGCGCATGGGCACGCAAGGTCTATTTGAAGATGGGCACGTAAGAAGAAAGTGCACAGGACAGGGTTCTAGGAGGGATTAGTAGAACCAGTGGCATGCACGTAATTCAGAGCAAAGGTTTTTAGACTTAGCCATATTTGGCATATCAGGTAGAACACAAGGAAATCATGACTTGACTGTGCATGTGGAGTGGATAAGGTGTTATCCTGACATCTTAGTGCTCATGAAAGGAATATACCTTATGATAGAAGATTCCAGAATTTCATCATGGTGAAGAGTGGAGAGCTCACATCTAAGGGAGCATGCTCCCATGGAGGACCACTTGGACACTTGGCACCCAATCTACACCTTCAGAAAGGCATGGCGGTGCTTGCTGAGGCTATAAATACAAGCTCACACTAGAGAAAAAGATATAGAAGGAGAAAGAGGTGAAGCTATGCAAAAATACTATGAGAGTTCTATGATTTGGGTTTAGAGGATCTATAGGAGTATGATATACCAAAGGGATGGATCTGAACATTTTTTATTTTTACTTGGATGGGCTTAAGCTAGTTCTGATGCATGGCTTTTGTTTGCACTATTATATGGATCTGTGATAGCCTTAATGAATGTAACATGATTATCAAACATATTTAATATGGATATATGTGGTTCCAGTTTTACTTATATCTGTATGGATCAGTTATATATATATATGAGTGGGTGTAAACCCCTATGCATTTCCTTTTTGTTATGTTTCAGATCTATGTTATGTAATACTTTTCTCATCTGAATGAATACATTGGTCTAGAAGCCCATTCTGAGCTCTAAGATGAATGTATGGTTCATATCCATTCTCTTCACTTAAGTTTTTGTCATAAATAATGTATTCTCACACAACTCACATAAAGGAGGGGCTCGATGCACTCACGTGCCTTGGGTGAGCACCCAACGCCCACTTGGTGATAGGCCAGTGTGCACGAGATTTCCTTGTCCTGCATAAGACATAAAAATGACTACAACACTTACATTATGGAATTCACTCACAGAAAGAAAAGGATTTGATAACATTTTGACTGATCTAGGAGATCCAAACACATCCACAGAACATGCTTCCAATTCAATTGAATTCCATGACACGAATGAATGTGTTGCTATAGGACTTTTCCAATTGTCAGAGTTGTAAATTATGTAGACGTTGTTGATGTTATTGAAAATGATTTGACATATTGACATATATTTCATATTCATGAATGATAATCAACTGGTCTTGATAGACTATTTTTTCTTGTATTGAATTTGTTTTTATATTGTGTTTTATGACTGAAATAAAGACTGATTTATTTGGATCCATCTATGTGATTATTGATTAAGTTTTTACATCTGTATGAAACGTAAATAATTTTTAAACAAACACAAACTAAGTGTCTTAAACCATGATTTACTGTTTACATATCCAAATAGTAACATAAAAAAAATTCACAGTAAGAAGAAATCCAATTACAAGTTCGCATATTAAATTGTTGAAAAATGAAAAATTTCAATAACTACGATACAACAATAAACACAGTTCAAAATAAAAATTAGTATTGTATTCATTTTATTAAGTGGCGAATTACTTTATGAAGACATGCATTTTTTCATAAAGAATTGTAGACCAATATAATTACAAAATGGTGGGTTGTAAATAACTTTTTGAACCTTCCGAGAAAGTTTTTTCATATAAAAATACATTATGAGGGAATCCTCTTTTCTGCCTATGATTTTGAATCATAGTTATCCTTACATATTGTTAGAATTTGAGGATTCTAATAAATATGGATTTAATCAACTTACATATTATATAATGTTATAATACATATTTAAATAAATATTACATCATAACATAAGTAAATAAAGAAATACTTACAGGAAATAAATAACATGGGTGACACAATATTTATAGTGGAAAATCTCAATAGGGTAAAAACTACTTTGAAAATAATCTTTTACTTCAGAGAACTAATTTTACATCTAGTAAGATCACCTCATCCTTTGAAACTCTATTTACCAAGGGTAAAACCAAATTACGTGATTTACACACCTTTGATATATTTCTCAAATATATCAATTGAGGACCTAAAGTCCTTTTTATATAAGGTGATTGGGTATGTCTCCTGACCCACCTTTTCAACCTAAATGGTTGACAAATACACCTAGGTTTATAATATTTAATTTTAGACATATAATCATTTCATGATATGAAATATTTAACCTAGTATATACCCGGGTTAACATATTTAATAATATAAATATAAATATTTCATATTATTAAATATTATCGATGTATTAGTGATGGACCCATATACATTAAGGGTTAGCCAGACCACTTAATTATTATGTTCCAACACTCCCCCTTAATGTTAAGTGGGATAACATAACATATGCTAATAGATTACCTTCTCATGGTACACTACAAGATTTACAATTCTTAAACCATAAAGGTTTTAGGCTAGCATATCAGTTTAAGGAATTATAACACCTTCATCATACTCAATTTACTTTTTGGTACAAAAGGATTTGGAATCCCAAAGATCATCCCATGATCAGTGTCTAAGTATGATTTGTGAGTTTTACATATTCTCATAGGTTCTCATAAAAGGTTATTGAACCCAAGCATATCGGAGCCTTTTACAACCAAGGATCTCCTTAACAATATGCTTGTACTGAATGTTTACCAGTAAATTCAATAGCACTAAAGAGTTTACTGAAGACCGCCTTCAAGATCTTTTTACACTTCTTTCTAAAAAAGAAGCCTGTGAGGTATACATGCTTGAAGGTCTTTTTACACTTTCCTGAAGGTATTTTTACACTTTCCCGAAGGTATTTTACAAATACCAAGTTCCATTAGGAGGTGAAATTTTCATGCACACTCCCCCTCAATGGAAACTCCGACAATCCAATATTTTCACGAAAGTGAAAAACTTTGCAGCACTCAGGGACTTTGTGAAGATGTCAACAATTTGCTCTTCATTCAACATGAATTTGAGATTTATCTCATCACTTTGCACCTTCTCACAGGTGAAGTGTATATGTATCTCAATGTTATTCCTCATCTAATGTTGAACTGGATTATTAATCAAGAGTAATACAACTCTGACCACCACATAGAAGAGAAATACTTCTTTTAGCTTCCATGTGTATCTCTACCAACAGTCATTGCAGCCACATGACTTATTTACTTCTTCCATTGTACTTCTCTACCTCAGTAGAATATATGAAGTCTGTTTATTGTATTTGTTGTTCCAAGTAATGGTTCCTACACCAAAAAACTTGAACACATATCTAGTATAATTTATAACACAACATCAGTATAGTTAGAATCACAAAATCCATATAAGATAGCATTTTCATTCTTAGTATAATACAACCCATAATTGATTGTTCCCTTCAAACATCTAAAAATTCTTTTTACAAGATTCCACTGATCTCTAAAAAAGGTTCCTGCATAAACATTGAAGTAATTCCTACTGTATAGTAAATATATGATCTAGTTATAGTTAGATAAATCAAACTATCAAGTAACAACGTATATAAAATAGAATCAACCTTTTTCATATACAGATTTATGATCAATATTTATTCCAACTTCTATTGAAGTAGAAAATGGTTTACAATCAATCATAAGAAAATTTTTTAATACAATGGTTGCATATTGTGTTTTGAAAAATAACAATAAAATGAAATACAATCATATAAATAACATGATGTGAGAGAACTAACTCAATCATTTGAAAGTACTACTTCAATTTCTCTTTAATCCTATGAATTAAATTTGAATTTTCATTAGACATAAGTAAATCATCAACATATATACATATAATGATAATATGTGAGCCTTATTGCTTAATGAATATATCATTGTTAGAAGAACAATTAACAAAACCTAATAGTTTAAAGAAAGAAACAATTTTTATACCAAGCTCTAAGAGATTGTTTTAAACCATACAAGGATTTTTCAACTTACAAACATAATTTTCTTTACCAATTTATTCAAATCCTGTAGGTTGAAACATGTAAAGTTCTTCTTTTAAATCACAATTCAAAACAATATTTTTCTTATCCATTTGGTGGATTTTTCACCTAAATTGAGCGGCGATTGCAAATAAGGCCCTAACAGTACTCATTTTAGCTACGGGAAATGTCTTAACATAATAAATACCAGGTTTCTGAGTGAAACCTTTAGCAACGAGTATAGCTTTATGTTTATTAATACTTTCCGCCTTAGGATATTTTACTTTGTATATCCATCTAGAGCCTATAATACTTTCTGCCTTAGGTTCATATAATGTAATTAATGCACGGTACATATGATGGCTTATGGTCATTTTCCTAAGGTTAATAGGATTTAAAATTTCTAACATAGATTGAGCCCAATTTAATTTCTTATCTAGGAAGATAAGAGATTCAGAAATATCTAACATAAAAACATCATCATGACCATTTACTAAATCAAAATCAAAACCATCATTTAGAGGCATTTAATGAAGTAACTTTAAGAGAAGAAGAAAACACATGTAAACCTTTTACTAGATTATATCTAGATATTTTATATAAGGTCTGATAATTAACATGTCCTAAAATTTCATGCCATAGTTTTGAATTATTAAAACTTTGAGATATAAAACAAGATGTAGAAGACAAATCATCAAAAATATACAGATAATGACTTTGAATTCCTTCAGCTATTGTACTCTCATTACCATTCTTGATATATCAAGTATCCTTTATGCATGGATTCTAGTTGTGTCCATACTTATTTTGGATGTTCGATATTACCAATGTGTAGAAGGTACTCATTGTTCACATTGTGTAGAATCATAGAAAGAGCCTCCTACATTCATTGAAAGAATGTATTTATGTTATCTACAGTTGCTTGATGACTGGTGGGAGAAAATTTAGATCTAGAAACAATCATCCAGAGTTTCCTCACCATAAATTATATTTTGACCCAAATGTTGTAGCTGGTTTCATTCAGGATCTGGGTTTTGTCAAGACAGAAATAGCTGGACGCCATTGTTTTCCTAAACTTGTAAAACACACCTCATTATAATATACAATGTACCAAAAAGTTAGATACATATTTATCGATAATAAAAACAACATTTTTAATAGAATCATATATAAATTTTATGACGGTTTTAACACAATGAAAGTTTCCTAGAACATATGAAATTAAATTTGACGTCTAAATGACCGTCATATTGTCTTATGTTTGGTCTACCGTGATGGTCATTTGACCGTCAAATTTAATGAAGCCAAAACTTGCTGTGTATTTCCATAATTTCTTCTTCTGTATAATATTAGGGAGGTTATATTGTAATACATTATAATAACATATTATAATTTATAATGTAAAAATATATACACTTTAAAAAAAAGGTATATAATTTATAGAATGTAAATAAAAAACAACATATAGTTCATAAAAATTATAAACTATAGTATATTGTTTTTTATATTAAAAACACATAACCCTTATTAAAGGGGTTTAAAGGACATAGACCAGATTAAAAGAATTTTACCAGGTGTAAGTAGATTTACGAGAGTATAGATTAACCTGCATATTTACAGATGGGACAAGTAATTTCACTCTACCAATGAAATAAATTGAAATCTCTATTTTCATAAATCTTTTCTCCTCCCTTCATTTACTCTTAATTTTAGCCTGCACACATTTAAAACTATGAAAATATTGTAAAATATTTTATACAATTTCTGCAGGCTAAAAACTTTAAAAATTTTATGTGGCTATAACTACAATATTTTAATAAATATTTATCATACTTCACGTGGGCCACTAATAAACTAACCCCTTTTAAATTTTTTTTCTCCATTTATACTTAAGAATTCCACATTTATACCTGAGATATTATCTCATTTATTCTCCACTCCACTCTTATATAAAAGATTTTTTTTTTAAATAGGTTTATTTATATAATTTTTATAAACTATAAGATATAAATTAATGGGGCTACCCCCTTACATGGATAATATAAATCGTTAGGGACACATGTTAGGTTTTATTTAATAAGTACTAAGATTTAAAAAATAATCCCTTCATGACCAAGCAATAAACATGGGCCCCCTTACTAAAAAAAAGTAAGCACTTAAGTTTTTTTAAACATATATAAACCAAATCTAATAAAATTTATATTTTAAGAGGTTTAAACTAACCATATATATATAAAATATGATTCAAAATTAGGTTTGTTTGTTTCTTTTTTAAAACTATATATGCCTAGATTTATAAGTTAAGTTTAAATACAATTTAATCTTAGGCTTAGAATATGGTTGTTGACTCTTTCCTCAATCCCGTGTAATTTTAATATGGTTTAAGGCTTTTAATATACAATTTTTTTTAAAAAACTATATAAATTTTAATATGATGTTTGTATAAATTATTATATAGACCTTATTCTATATTATATATAATTTTATTTAAAAATAATGATATAGTTTTCAAATTATATAGGATATAGTTATAGATTAACTATAAACTATAATTTTTCAAATCGAATCCTTTTAGAGGGGTCCAAAGAACATGGGTATGAATTTACCTTTCAAAATATTTAACTTGCAAACATTTGAAATTATAGAAAACAAGAAAATTATTTCATATAGTAATAAATCCTTTCATTTTCTGTATGCGATTTTCACACAGGTAAATATTTGAAGCCCCTTTCACATGTGCACACATCAATATCCAAACAAACATTAATTCCATATAATTTAAAAAATTTAAATGAAAGTAAGAATCATATCATATTACATCTCTCCCCCCAAAAAATTAGGGACTTAAAATTGAAAAACCTTAAAAACTTTACCAAGAGTTTAATTGTATAAATGTAGTGCCAAAACAAATTAGGAAAAAAAAAAGGGGACCAGATACTTTTAAATACCCTTTCAGGTTGGTTGAAAAAACCCGTAAAAATTAAATAACTAAAATACAACACATTTGATCTTAATTTATTTAATTTACCATTTTAGAATTTGAGGATTCTAATAAATACAGATTTAATCAACTTACATATTACATATTTAATAATAGAAATATAAATATTTCATATTATTAAATATTAAACTATATATTAGTGATAGACCCATATACATTAAGGGTTGGCCAGACCAATTAATCATTATGTTCCAACACATCTGACACACGAAATAAAAAATAAAAAATTGGCTGGCCACTATCTTTTAATTCTTACGTCAGTGTCGGAATTGTGACAATAGAGTTTTCACATGGTGGAACTAAATTTTTTCAATTTTCTATTGCAATGGAGGCCTTATCTTTTTCTTTAACAATAGGTGGAGTTTTCTCGGTGACAGTCTGTAAAGTTTTGTGTGCTATAACTCCTAATGGCTACAAATCCTGTGCTGTGGTGATGATATTTTGCAAAATATTTTGCTCCTCTCTCACAACATCTCCTGATGACAAAAGTGATGGATCCGCATCTATATTTTCCTTCAGTAATATTTTTGAATCCATCTTATGCTCTTTGATTATCCTTTTCAATGTATTACTTTGTTTATTTAATAATACATCTTTTTCTTTCAACTATATAAATGTATTTAATTTTTTTTTGCATTATTCAAATGTGCATCAAATACAACTATTTCTTTCTTTAAATTTTCATGTTTTTCCTGCAAAATAGAAATACAAATGTATTAGTAGTCTATTAGATAACTCACAAAAATAATAATTTATTACAAAGTTCATAAATCACTATTCTGGGTGTAAAAGATGACATACCACAACTTTATCTTTCTCTACATTTGCACTTAAAACATTATTTTTTTCCTTGGCCAATTTATCGTAGTAGGCTTGGGCTTGTGCATTAATATTTTCCAGCCTGTTCAACATTATGTCCATAATATACTCATCATACTCATTATCATAAAAAAATGTGTCTAACTGAGCTTTGTTTAGAAAAATTTCAAGTCTTGTTGGTTGGATTTCACAGACAATGAACAATGAATTCCTTTGAGCATGATTATGGTATTTGGTATTTATTTATTCGATCAATTTTTTTTCCATTCTTTCCCAAGTGCACACTGTTTCCACATCCAACATAATAACATCTTGGATTGTGGCCCCCATAATATCTGAAACCAAATTTCGAAGGGGAAATCTATCTTCTGATCATCTATGAGTGAGTTTTACTTAGAGGAGGAGAGTCTAGAATCTGGTGCACATCTTGTTGTGCTTGTGGCTGAGGAGGTGGGGTAGACTGTATCATATTATGCATGTCAAAGTAGCTACCCTTCTCTGTGTCACCACTATCAAAACCCAAAAACTTATTGTCAAGGTCGATCTGGTTCAAAACTTGGGTTCTAGTAGTGACAATGACACCACCGAGTGAAAAATCAGGAAACTCAGTGGTTATAGGATAATGTGTTCCTACAGAGTCTATAGGAAACCTTATATTCTTACCTAGAAATTTTCTTGTTGTTTGAACCATACACATTAGTGGTACTGGAGGCCTTTTTGGAATATGCTGTGAGGCTCTCACTTTAAGAAGAAAATTGTAAAGTATTAGAAAAATAATCAATAAATATTATCAAATAAATAAAATATGGTAAATATTATTAATTATAGAATACCTTGCATGCTTGGAGACATGATAACTCGATCTTGACACTGTGAATGAGTTTGATTGATATTCATATCGTCAAACTCATAACTTTCTGAAAACAAAAATTCAGTAATATTAAAATATTGTACCACTTACTATTAAGTTAATTAATTATTATAAAGAGTAAATAATAATGTTTATACCTATAAAGAAGTGTGATGTCATAGAAATTTGTTGCGGTGGATCTATTTCCCCCCCTTTTTATTTTTCGACGAGTAAATTGTATAGGGGTTGATTCCACTAAATCCATATCAGAATTAATAGAGACCTTGGGAGGGGATTTACCCTGAGAAATAAATTCCTTATGAGAGTTTGCAAGCATAATTATTCTCTGAAAAATAAAACATTACTATAAGTATTGCATTCAAAAATACATAATCGATATAATGTGAAAATTAATTGTTACCTGTTGTTCTGTAAGAGATAGACCAATCATTTTTTCATTAATTGTAGTCAGAACTTGATCGTTCTAAAATTTGAGGAAAGCTTCTTGATAGAGAGAAAGTAGATAATTGATAGAAAAGATAACAATTTTGGATTTATCGGATGTATTATTATTGGAAAGGGCATTACTGACATATGTTTTAGTTCGATTGGAAAAATGTGTGCACCAATCGAATTGTTGGCCCACAAGTGTATGCAATATATACTGAAATTCCCAAAGAGGAATGTTTGCAGATATGTCATGCAACACAATCCTCACTTGAAATAGAAATATCATTGCATAAATGAATTTTTTTGTAATGCCTTGTATAATAAGGTCTCTTTTGGAATGATTATAAGGATCTGCAATAAGAAACAAGTAATGTTAGAAAAATAGACATCAAGTAAAATTAGGAAAACAAACAATTGAAAATACTTTTAAGCTTACCATCAACCTGCACATTGTAATGAGACTCCAATATTTTTGTGTCTTCATCTATAAGGACCACCTTTGTAGTGATGGATGACTAGTTCCAGAAAGGTAAAACAGTTAACTGATGGACGTATGTGGGATCCATGATAAAATATATTGTATGATCCAACAAGGGGAATAGAAAACTATGCATCCTTATGGCTCTAAAAAGTCAGCAGGTAATCGAGGACAATTACATCTTTTTCAAATTTGGGTATGTGGACAAGCCCTATGAATGGTGCTTTCTACATCCACTCCATGGGTGTATCTTCCAGTTTAACTAGTGCTATGATTTGAGGGTACATGATATTTTTATATTGGAATTTGGATTGAGTAGTTAGAGTGACAGTGGAGCTATCCATTATAGAAATATTTGGAAACTGTAGCAGTGAAGTGACAGGAGTAAGAGTAGGTATGTGAGTCCAAGTGCACATTGGTCTGAGAGAAACATGATGATCTCAGAGTGTTTTGGATGTGGAAAAGTAAAGAAATGAACATCGTATGGGTAGATATAGGGTTTGGGCTAACATCAATGGAAACATGACGACAAATGGTTGGTGGCAAAGTTTTAGGCACGTGTCTGGGTATGCATGGAAAAGTTTTTCGTCTAATCACCAGAAGATGTCTGAAAAACTCACCATCCAACTAAGATGAGATGGACATCTAACATAGATTAGACGACCATCCATCTATGCTAGACGTTCGAACAACATGGGAAATTTTTAGAACTCATGAAGTCGACCATCCAACCTAGATGAGATGACCGTCTAACACAGATTAGACGGACATCCAACCCATATGAGATGGCTGATCATTCCTGTTGAATGACCGTCCAACTATAGTAGGCTAACGTCTAACCATATTGGATGGTCTCCAACCTAGACGTTTGTGCGATGATAGTTAAAAATATGACCATCACCCATCCAACCTTTTGAAACCGCTTTGAACAAAGAACAATGGATTTTCCTTTGCCATGAAACATTTTTTTGGAGATCTACCATCATTTCGAGAGTCTGTTTCAGAGATTCTCCAACCATCTATAATAATTTTTCAGGGGGGGTCTTAAAATGAACCTTGTTTACATACAACATGTCATTTGCTATATATTGAGTTTGAAATCAGATCAATTGAACAATACATGTAAATATAACTTGTATTAATTGACTTGTAAATTGTAAATCTACATTACCTCACTTCTAAAAGTAAATATAACTTAGAGAAATTGACTTGAAAATGTAAATCTACAATCTCATATTTATGTAAATCCAACTCATATCCGTTCACTTGAAAATGTAAATCCATGTTAAAATATCAAATTGATTTATTTAATATAATGGATTATACACTCTTATATGTTAATTTTATTATGTAGATGTGGAAAGTAGTTTTACATTAACAATACACTACAACTAGAGACCGTATGTTGCAATCACTTACAAATTAAATTAATGAAATAATTTAGACCTAATTGCATTAAAGGAAATATAAAAATATAAATAATTGAAAAATTGTGGTTTTAGAATGATATCTAGTTTTATCATAATTTGAGATTCAATGTTTAGAATCCATAATGTGATATCTTTGGCTCCAAATAGCTCATTCACATATTCTTAAATTTTCTATGAGTAGGTGGGAATTTCATCTTCTTCCTTCGAACCCTAATATGATTACAACACCTTGCAAACCTATAAAAAAGGGAGATAATTAATGGGGGCTTGTGTGGTCACTCCCTTGTTATCATTTACATAGGATTTTAAAAATCTAGAAAATAACATACTAAATATAATCCAATTCACTAGACAACCAAGTGTAAAGAAAATTTCCAAACCCTTTTCACTTTTATCCGTGAGATGGCTGCGAAATCATATTTTGTCTGTGTCTATATGTACTTCTCGTATTCAATTACTAGTTTTAATGTTTTCTTTCACTTTTTCATGTTATGTACTTAGATTGTATACGAGAGGTACTTAAGTAGTGAAATTGTGTCCTTTTCCATGGTGTGAATATTAATATTCAAATTTAAGTGAACGAGTATACATGATTTTATAAATAATTGTGTGGTAGAGGTGCATGCTTGTGTAACACCCATACAATTAAATACATTCTCTTCTTCTGTGACTACTTACAAAAACATCATATTGTATTTTTTCTAAAATCATCAATTTAAACATTGAATCTGACATCGTTGCCAAGTAGGTCATTCAATTTTACATCGATTTGGTCACACATGAGAAATTTAATTTACAATTATTATAGAGGGTGAGATTAGTAAAAAAAGGAGTATGTTTAAAATTTAAAAATTAAATAGTTCAGCTACTCAAAATTTAATTCTTTATGTTGGTCGAGTAGCGGGACATAAGCATGTGAGACCACATTAAGTAAACTTGGACTGTTTCTTGTAGGGAATATTGTATTTTAATTTTGTAAAAGAATTTTATGTCAAAGGATAATATTTCCAAACAACCATGTCAATAAGAGTAGTTGGATAAAATGTGCATGTTCTATAATATTTCATTTTTTATTATCATATATGTTGTACAATTTAAAATAATATATAATTATATGTGATTAAATAATGCATGAATGGAAAAGGGTAAAGTAAAATTTAGTTTCTAACATATTAATGTAGTAGATAAAATGACAGAAATAACTAGCGTCAACATTTGGAAGATTGACTAAAAGAGATGCCCAACTTTCCACATTTATAAAAGTTGAAATATACCGACTATATAAGGTGATTCATACATATGGCTCTACCATGTACTAGGTTAGATGTGTAAATTGTAAGTAGTTGGCATGTTCAAGTTCCATGTCAGTGTGGTATGTTGAATACTATTGGTGGTGTGTGCCATATGTATAAATTCCATTACTCTTTTGTATGGCTTGGTCTCAATCGTTGTTGTAAGTGGCTCTATTACTTAGATCCAATAATCCCCTTCTTGAAAGGTTATACTTTACTCTGTTTTAAAATTTTATTATCTTGTCAATTTAAAATTAAAAAGACCCCTCAACACTTAGGCATAGTTGAGCTTTGCCTAGATATAAGGCTACTCCAACAAACACCTTAAAATCACACAGTTCTCCCACGAGATGTAACTAAAAATGAATCTATGAATTAAAATTTGATACTTAAAAACATGAATTTTATCCGTTATTGTTAGGATATAAGGGATAAAATATGTGGAATAATCCCTCACATAATCACAACAGTAGAAAATAATATGCAGAAAATATTATAGATCTCAAATAAAATTATAGAATAAAATAACATAACACAAAGAGACAATATTTAACGTGGTTCACCCAATTTGGGCTACGTCCACCAAGAATCGCTTACTTAGATTTTATTACAATCCACCTCTCTCTCAATACAATACCCAGATCTATTTGGAGCTATGCTTAACAAACTCTACAGAATTCACACCTAAATTTCAAACACATCTATAATGTTACATTATACCTACCATATGCATAAAACCATATAAGTAGACAAATGCATAAGCAGTTTTACAAAACCGTGGATATCAAAACCATGGGCCAAAACCGTCCCATAAACCTATGGGTCAAAAATTCGTCCCATATGAGAAAACCATGTTTCCCGGTATATCGGGCACATTTTAAGGCCCAAAAAAAAATTCTCGGGGGCTGCACCCCCTTGACCCTAAAATGACAACTATGGAAACTATACAATACTCTTACTATAAAATCCTCAACACTTTCTCGCATGAAAAACAAGCTCCACAACCTAACAATCTCCCACTTGGAGACTAGTTTTCCTCTGAGCAAGCTTCTCAACCCTTCACTAGTTTTCCATGAAGACCAACAAAAGCTGAAAATAGCTTTAATTTTTCCCTTGTGACCACCTTAGTCATCATGTCTACAGGATTCTAACTGGTATGGATCTTCTCCATCTTCAACTTCTCTTCCTCAAAAGTTTTCCTAATGAAATGGTACCTTAACTGTATATGCTTAATCCTAGAGTGGAAAGTAGAGTTCTTAGCTAGGTGTATAGGCACTCTGACTATCACTATGCATCTTTCCTTCCTCCTGCTTATGCCCCAACTCCTCAAGCAATTGTTGTAACCAAATCATTTCTTTGCTTGCCTCTATGGCAGCAACATACTCAGCCTCTGTGGTTGACAAAGCCACCAGCTTCTATAGTCATGAAATCCATCTTAGTGATGTCCCACCTATAGTGTAAACATAACATGTTATGCTCCTATTGTTGTCTACATCTCCAGCCATATCTGAATCTACATAACCACACAAAGTGGTGTCTGATCCACTGTAGCAACAAAATTGTCCCCATGGTCCCTCTCAAATACCGAAGGATCCACTTTACTTGCCTGTCAGTGATCTCTACCTGGATCACTCATAAATCTACTCACCACTCCTAGTGTATGGGAAATATCAGGCCTGGTACATAACATGGAATACATCAAAATGCCAACCGTTGATGAGTAAGGTACCTTGGACATCTAGTTTCTCTCCTGCTCTGTCTTGGGACACTGTCTCCTTTGATAACTTGAAATGGCCTACCAAAGGAGTCCCAACCAGTTTAGCATCCTGCATATTAAACCTCTCCAAGACCTTCTTAATGTACTCTTCCTGAGATAAAGTTCAGCTTCCATTCCTTCCTATCCCGATGATATCCTCATACCAAGGATTTGTTTTGGCTTCCCCCAAATCCTTCATAGCAAAGGATTCACTTAGCTTGACTTCTTGAGTACTTTTATTTCCTGCATGTTTTTACCTGCAACCAACATGTCATCCACATACAGACAAAGGATAATATAACTTCCATCCTCAAATTTTCTTTGTATACACACAATGGTTAGAATGACATCTAATATAACCTTGCTCCATCATGAAGCTATCAAATTTCTTATACCATTGACGTGGAGCTTGTTTCAAGCCATACAAGCTCTTCTTCAGTTTGCACACCATCTCCTCTTTACCTTTGACCTCATAGCCCTCTAGTTGCTGCATATATAGTTCCTCCTCCAAATCAACATGGATAAATGCAGTCTTTACATCAAGCTACTCTAAGTGTAAGTATTTTGCTGCAACTATTCCAAGAACAGTTCTAATAGAAGTCATTTTTACTATAGGAGAAAAAATCTCATCAAAATCTATACCTTTTTTCTGTGCAAACCCCTTGACACCAACTAGGCCTTATATATTTTCTTTCCTCCTTCTTCGTCTTTAACTCTGAACACCCACTTGTTCTGTAATGCTCTTTTTTCCTTCGGGTAGCTTCACCAAATCCCATGTCTGGTTCTCCATGAGATCCTGATGCTCCTCATCCATGGCTTGCTCCCACTTCTTCTGGCATCTACTTGCATTGCTTCATCAAGCTCTCTGGCTCTCCACTATCAGTGAGTAATAAATAATAAAGAGAAGGAGAAAAATATTCAGGTTCTCTTCTTACCCTAGAAGACCTCCTCAATATAGGAGTTTGGGGTTCCTGTTGAGGAGGTTCCTGAACTAATTCATGTGTCACTTTCCCATCCAGAAGATCCTCTACCACTACATATTCTTTCTTGGATTCTTCCCTATTTTCCTACAACTGTTGCTTATACATGACTTTCTCATTAAATACCACATCCCTAGATCAAATGATTTTCTTGTCCTTAATACTCCAACATTTATATCCAAAGTCATCACCACCATAACCAATGAAAGTACATTTTTCTAATTTAGCCTCTAGTTTGGTCCTATCATCCTTGTCTATATGGACAAACACCTCACATCTAAAGACTCTAAGAAATGAATAATCAACTTTCTTACCATACCAAGCCTCCTCAGGTATGCCTCCATCCAAGGCACTTGAGGGTCCTCTGTTTATCAAGTACACAGTTGTGCTCACCACTTCTGCCCAAAAATAAAGAGGCAGTCCTGCATGTAACCTCATGCTCCTAGCACATTCCATTATTGTTTTGTTCATCCTTTCTGACACCCCATTCTGCTGTGGAGTTTCTGGAACCATATTTTTCTTACGGATTCCATTCTTAGAACAATAATCATCAAATTCATTGACTGCAATACTCCCCTCCATTATCTAACCTAAGACATTTTAGCTTAAGACCTGTTTCATTCTCTACCAAGGCTTTCCATTTAACAAAAGTGTCAAATACATCAGATTTGTTTCTAATACAATAAACCAAAACTTTCCTTGTTGCATCATCAATAAAATTAACATAATAACTTGAACCCCCAAGAGATGATACCTGAGCCAGCCCCCATACATCAGAATGCACCAGCTCTAACTTACTCTCTTTCTTTGTAGGTCCAACCTTGAGAAACCTTACTCACTTCTGTTTCCCATATATGCAGTCCTCACAAAACTCCAAACCTATTTTTATATATCCATGGGAAAATCCTTCTTTATGATCTCCATGCCCTTATGGCTCATATGACCAGAGCCTATAGTGCGACAATGTTGTATCTACTTCTAAAGCCACAAGATTACAAACATTAGTGCTATAAGTGGTTAAATACAAGGTTCCAACCTTCTTACCTCTTGCCACCACAAGAGCACCCTTGGTAACCTTCCAAGAGTCCGCTATAAATATCACAGTACAACCATCACTTCCCAACTACCCCACTGATATCAAATTTCATCTTAATGTAGGCACATGTCTGACATCCTTCAATAGCCAAGTATTCCCATTCTGCATCTTAACCTGAATAGAACCTTTTCCAACTATGATGCAAGGCTCATCATCACCAAGAAAAATATGCCCAAAATCTCCTTGAACATAATCAACAAAATAATTCCTATGTGGAGTAGCATGAAAGGAAGCCCCTGAATCTAAAACCCAAGATTCAGTAATATTATGCAAAGAAAGAATCAAAGCATCCTGGCATACATTACCCGTTGCCACATTTTCCTCCTTGTTTTCTTCCTGTTGTTTCTTCTTGTCCTGAAGCTCCCAACAGTCCTTCTTTTCATGCCCAGAACTTTCCACAGTGCCAACATACTATCTTGCTTTTGGATTTTGACCTTTCCTGATCCTTTGATTTTCCACGGCTTCCTCTATTCTTCTGTCTCCCTCTAGTTTCCACTGTCAAAGCATTCCCTGAAGTAGAAGATTCCCTAGAGCTTTTTCTTCGCATTTCCTCACTTAGAATCACCCCTACAACATCCTCAAACTTCAACTTTGAGTTAGCTGGAACCGAGTTGCTTACCACCATTACCAGGCTATTCCAACTCTCAGGTAAAGAGCACAGAACTAATAAAGCCCTAACTTCTTCATCAAATTCTATTGTAACCAAAGCTAGCATATTTACAACCGTATTAAAATCATTTAGATGATCTGCTACTGAACCATTCTCAGACATCTTCATATTAAACAACTTTTTCATTAAAAATATCTTATTAGAGGCAGAGGGTTTTTCATACAACTTCCCTAATGCATCCATTAGTTCTTTTGTAGTCTTTTCCTTTGAAACATTAAATAATACTGAAGATGCAAGACACAGCCGGATTGTCCCAAGTGCCTTCCTATCCAGAAAATCCCATTCCACATTTGTCATGCTCGAGGGTTTGTTCACCTTCTTAGACAATCAGAATATAAAGATCCTTCTGATAAAGGTAATCTTCCATCTGCATCTTCCAAAGACTGAAATTCTACCCGTTGAATTTATCAACCCTAGATCTTCCATCATCTGTCATAGCTCCCACTCAAGATAAAAATT
Organism: Taxus chinensis; assembly: GCA_019776745.2. NCBI lineage: Eukaryota > Viridiplantae > Streptophyta > Pinopsida > Cupressales > Taxaceae > Taxus > Taxus chinensis. The sequence continues at coordinate 498,764,858 of CM034153.1, forward strand.
TCCCTATGATTCAACACTTCAGCAAACCAAACCAAGCTCTGATACCAATTGTTAGGAAATAAGGGATAAAATATGCGGAATAATCCCTCACAGAATCGTAACAATAGAAACTAATATGCATAAAATATTACAGATCTCAAATAAAATTACAGAATAAAATAACACAACACAAAGAGACAGTATTTAACGTGGTTCACCCAATTTGGGCTACGTCCACCAAGAATCACTTGCTCAGATTTTATTACAAGCCACCGCTCTCTCAATACAATATCCAGATCTATTTGGAGCTATGCTCAACAAACTGTATAGAATTCACACCCAAATCCAAAACACATCTACAATGTTTTTCTATCCCTACCATATGCACAAAACCATATAAATAGACAACTGCTTAAGTATTTTTACAAAACCATGGGTATCAAAACCATGGGCCAAAACCATCCCATAAACCTATGGGTCAAAATCCCGCCCATATGATAAAATCATGTTTCCCGGTATATCAGGCACGTTTTGAGGCCAAAAAAAATTCGGGGTTGTGTCTCCAGACCCCCGCTTAGGGCTTGGCCCATCCCAACCCTGAACCCTGGAAAGACAACTGTGGAAAGTGTACAATACTATTAGTGTATAGTCTTCAACACTTTCACACATGAAAACATGCTCCACAACCTAACAGTTATCATTCACATTTCTAATCCATTTCTACTCTTTTTACTCTTTGCTAAATTATGGCCGGATAAATAGACCAATTATAGTGGCATCTTTGGCTAATAAGCCTATATATATATATATATATATATATATATATATATATATATATATATATATATTATAAGCTCATGTGACCATAACAATTTAACTCACCCACAAAAAATTAATAGAAGGGAAAACAAAAAAAGAGTAATATTCAATGTCAAAAAGATACTCAAAGACCTTACATGGATTTATAATAAAAGTGGAAGCATAGCGACTTATAATGGTTTATATAAGAGGCTAGAAAAGAAAATTAATAATTATATAACCACTTACGAGTGCTACCAATGTAAACTGAAGGAAAAAATATGGATGTGTGTGAAAATTCTAGAACACTTATGTGACAAAGAAAACATTATTTCAAGCTCATCTTAACAAAAGAGATGACAAACCATGATGGAAACAGTGCATAAATAAGAGGCGGTTCATAACTACATAAAATTTCATGTGTAATAAAATATCATATTAATCTTGGTGAGACGTATGAACATATAGAAAGAGAAAATAGTTGAACATGTAAAATACGATAACACATTGAAACCTTCTCATCTCTCTGAGCATGATGAGGAAAAGGATCTTGCAATAGGGCTTAAATTTGACGCCCACCTATGCTTGTCTAATATTTTTTATGTGACGGTAAGTTTCTTTTACTAAGTTTCAAAAATAAAAAATGGTGTTGTTTATATCTTATTCATAAAATATATAAAATACTATAATTTATTTATTTAATTATATTTAATAAATATTAATATAATTTTATATAAAAAATTTACGGTCATATTTTATAAATGCAAGTCACATATGATGGATATTTATAAAATTTGTAAGTATTTTACGGCTACAGTCACAAAAAACGTCTAAATGACCATCAAATTTAACTCCTACCCTGCAATGTGCATCCACCTTGTGCAACCACATGTTTATTAGTTTGAGTAAAAATAATCCACAATGGGATTTACGATCAATTGTTCCATGCTGGAAATCTATGTCTAATCTATTCAAAAAATAATCTCTAACATATATTACCCAACTGACACATCTATGATGAAATGAAAGATTTTAATGATGTCCACGAGACTGAAGATTCTATGGGACCAAACGAAACCAATACATTAAGCATCTTTTAGACTCTTTGCCATATCAACTCTTCTACTGTGAATCTTGAGCACTAAACCATCAATCTTTTGAAGTTTTGTTTCTACAAATAAATCATTTAAGTTGTCCACTTTTAATTCATTTTTGTACTGAATACAAATACCATCATATGATGAACACTCCATAATGAAATGCCATTCCATTTCAACAACCCCTTTTTTACAAAGAAGACAAATTCTCCTTTCCCAAACCTCTTAGGGAATATTCCATCTACCAGTTTCACAACGAAGATGATGTGATCCAGTCCTCAATCGAGCCACTAAAATACTTACCTTACGTTTGATAATTGCCCCAAGATAAGCTTTTTCATCATGCTCCCAAGTGGGGTTGAATTCTTTGATATAATGGACTTTCTTACGAACCATCTGTTCAGTCCACATGGTAGTCCTAAACTTCTTTGACACATAATTTTTTATTTCCTTATTATTTTCATAACACTCCTAAAAATTGATGTCCCATTTGTTCATCCATTTTTTGTTCTGTTTCATCCAGGTTTTCTTTTTGCACTCTAGATTATCCTCTGTAACCATTTTGGGCCAGCAAATATCATCCATGCTTTCAACATTTTTGAATTAGCTTATTAACCTAGTTATAACTGATGCTTCCATCGAGAAGGTACCTACTTTACCTAACAAGATCTCATAAGGAACTGTTGATTTAACTTTAAGAGTACTTGTGATTAGATATTTCTAGATTGTTTCTAATTATTTCCATCCATGATTTGACTTGTTGCTTCCCCAAACCTCGCAACCGTCAAGAGAAACCAGAGTAACCAACAAGCCAAAGAGGACTTTTTTAGTTTTCCAGTCCTAAATCTCAGTTTTCCTACACCTATTTTGAAGTAGGTAAGATGCTTTCCAACCTCCTTGTATATTTTTTTCTCTGCAAGTCTCCCAACTCAACTTGTTGTGGAAATCAATCCCAAGATATTTATATTATGTAATAATTTCTAATGTACTCCCCTCAAAAACAAAATTAAATTGCCTCTCTTTTCTTTTCAAAGAAAAAATCATGATTTTTGTTTTGTTAATGTTCACTTGCATCCTAAATTCCTGGAAAAATAATTATAAAGCTTTTATATTCTCCCTCAATCCTTGATTTGTTTCTAAAATTAGGATGAGATCATTAGCATATAAGAGTAACTTCACCACATATTCGGTCAACTGAACACCCTCTCCTTCGGTTTTACGTAACCACTCTTCAAGCTTATCAATGTATAAACCAAACAAAGTGGGAGAAAGAGGGAAACCTTGTTTGACCCCAATGTCACTACCAAAAAATTCAGACATACCTTCTCTGGTTCTGTTATCAGCCAATTTTGACTGCGCAAAATTGTCAAAAAACAATTAAATAATTAAAAATTAGAAAATTTTGAAAAGTATTACTTTACGTGGTTCATTGGACTCCTTGCGATCGTCTTATTTTTGTGATCGTTTCGGTCTTCGTTTCGTGATTTTCGGGCAAGAACTCTTCCCGCCAGGCTATAAAACGCATAAAAATAATTAATTAATATTTAATTAATTAATTGCTCCTTGTTTGATTAAATTAATTTTTAAAAAATCACTTAAGGAGTATTTAATTAAATAAATATAAATTAAGGTTCATCCGACAAGTTTTAGTGCCGGGGAAGTAAGCTTTTGTTTCCAACTGCCGGGTTGGCTTCCCGAACCCGGATTTCCACTTTCCTGGCAATTTCCTTCAAATTTCCCGCACGTGGGTTTTCCTCTGCCAATTGCCAAATCATGGATTGGCAAACGGGCATAAAATTCCCCAATTTCCCACATGGGGAAATTAGACGGGGATTGCCAACCCATTTTGCCATTCCCGTTGGCAATTGCCCGTTACTTTTCCCATTTCCCCTTGGCACTTAAGCCACTACCCGGGATGAGAGGAAGTTGAATTAATCCTCGTAACTTCCTCCATCAAACCCGGTGGAAAAATTCAGAAGCTTCTTTTTCTTCAGGAAGACATAATATTTTGTTGACATTATGCAAGAGAAACCCATGCCATTGTGAGCAAAAGAAATTAATCACAGCAAAAAGACTAAAGGAAAATACATGCGCATTGGTTGAAGGAAAAGACAGGAGAGGTAGAACTGTCCCAGGAACTCCACGCACTACCAAACCAAATACAAAACCTGCGCATGTTTTCAAATAAAAGATAAAAGACTTCTTTTCCACGCGCTGAGGGAAAGAAAGAAAGGAACAGTTTTCAAAAGAATAAAGATTAAAAGAAAAGAGGACAACAATCTCCCATGCAGGAAGAAGGGAGAAACACACGTGGAGGAGAACAATCATACCAAAAGCCACGAAGCCTGTAGGGAAACTAACAACAAAGATAGAAATCTCTCCCGCAGGACCAAGCATAAGAGGTTTACCACGCAGCTGAAGGAGAAGAACCAAAATTTCCATGCACGCAGGAGCCAAAGTGCCTCCAGCAAGGGAAATTTTAGCCAGCAAGGATCAATGACAGAGGAAGATTTCCACATGGCAGGGACATGAAGGACACACACAGTCTGGGGAATGTTGAATGTTATTCATCTTGTTCAATATCAACACTATTATGGTGCACTGCTTAAGAAACTTGCTCCTAAAAGCTACAGGAAATCCTACAATAATGCAAACAGTATTGACCCAGGATCAATCGATGATGTTCTTCAGAGTATGGATCGCACACTGTTCCGCATGCTTCCTAAACTTTTCCCTAAACCACGAATGCTTGTTTGCACTCCATCAAATGCTGTAACAGATGAATTGCTACAGCGTGTTCTGGATCGTGGATTCATTGATGGTGAAATGAAGGTCTGTCGCCCTGATGTTGCGTGGGTGGGTGTGGATTCTCAAAATTGTACTGCACAGGTAGTATCAGTGAAGTGTAGAACTGAAGTTCTCCTAGGAAAGTGCTGTGAGAAAATAATTAACTATATGCAGCAGCTATGGGGTAGAGAAGTAAATTTATCTCACAAAATCAGTGGCATCCAGAGAAAGCTAAGTGCGACAGCTGCCGCAGGGTGATCCCAAGGAACCGTTGGTGTTGATCCTGACGTTTTTGTTGCACGCGACCACAACCGTGATTAGTTGTAAAATCTTGCAGTACAGTAGAAGCCTTTTTGAGCACTTCCAAGAAGCAACCCGACCAAACCATGGCAAGTAAGTTTGAAAAAATGAATTGCTTTTACGACTTGTTATATTTTGCATTTTCATCGGCCTTCAGAAAGAATGCGTAATATTGCATATGGATGGCTCTGGGTACCTGATAAAGCTTACAGCTTAATTGCTAAAGGCTGCAACAAATGAAGGTCACGAATAGCAAACATAATGTAGCTGTAGGCTTATCCTTATTCTGAATTCAGATCCATGGCAACTGCAGGTTTAGAGAAACTTGTTGATTGGATCCGGGATTGCAGAATCCACTACCAAAATACCGAGGAGCTCTTTAAGCAAGAATCAGTCTTAAGGGTGTCTATCGACATGCTGAGGGCTTGAACCTAGGTCATCATCATGACAGCATTAGGTCTTTATTGGTAATGGCATTTTCTCATTGTTTGGGAGGTACAATTGTGCTTATTATGGCAAAGCCAAAACATTCTTACTACAAGTGTTATATAATAAGGAAGAACCGTGAGCATTGTGGTAAAACCATTCTTTTCAAAAATGTTAGGTTAAGCTCGGTATTCAAGTGAGTTGAGCCAGAGAAGAACTCAGAGAGTTCAGTTCTGGAAAGAAGGTAAGAGGACACGAAGGGCATGGATCACCATGGGAGTCCGAATTCAAGTTGAAAATGCATGAGCTCATAATCAAGCTAGGAGCGATACGATTGAGGGCTCATTCGTGAGTTGAGTCGTCTAAACACCTAAGTGAAGAAAGAGCACATCTCGAGAATTTCTCATTCCAGTCATCATTCGTCTTTGCATGATTTCCCTAATTCTTCAGACCTAATCAAAAACTCAACACTATAATTCAGAGCATTGGTTCATGCGCAAGCACCTGTAGCCTATATCACACAATTTCTAGAGGTGGAACTCGTTGATGAAGTACCTCAAAATATACTAGCCCAACTTGTGGAAGTAGTCACAAATTCTCAACCAAAAGTTGATGATCCGGTTCTTTCCCTGCCTAAATTTGAAGAATCATCACAAATGGAGAAAATGGTGACAACATCTTTCTCACAACAAGAAGATCCAATTTCAGCAACACCCGAAGGTGATCCCCTTTAGCGTGATGAAGATCAATTCCCAATGAACACGAGAACCATGTACAATGAGCTACTTGGAGAGGTTCCCACCTAGCTACATGATACCCTGAAGAATTGAAAGAGGGTCATCAAGCCAATAGTGATAAACTTGGAAGCGATTGTGTAAATGTTAGAATCCATCACTCCAAAAAAGACCAAATATTATGCTAAGGTGTGTGTCAACGAATTCATAAATCACTTCGATGATTTTTCAACACCACTCGTTCACAATGGGGCAAAGGAGATGGATTTCCAAGACTCTGAAGTCTCATGAATTCTTCTCGGGAGATCAACACTTTGGGATGGTGACAAAGACAAAGGACATAACTCCAGGCAGTGAATTGTGAATTTTGGTTCTTGGAGATCTTCTCAATGGCGAAAGACCAGAAGCTGGATTCTGACAAACCAAGGTGGCGTAATGACTACGGTCTCATGAAAAATGAATAATTCACCATGGAAAGGTATTCGGAGCATGTGGAGAATTGTGCGTAATTGAAAATGTGAATACAAATGAAGACAAACTTTCTTACCCCAGAATATTACTCAGATAGAGGGGTGGATGAATTGCTCAAGTTTCAAACTCAGCACTCTTGTCATTTGGAGGATTGCAGAGCACAGTCAATGAGTTCATTCCCATACGATCGGGATAGGCAGACTCTTGGCCCAATGGATAAGGCACTGATCTTAGGTGTCTTGATCTAGGTGGCACATTGCTGACTAGGATGTCTACGTGTGCATACAAGTCATTTAAGTGGGGTCCACATGTACCCATTTCTTTTATTTATGTATTTTTCCTTAAATGACCCTTTAACTTAAGTGGTTTCTATTTTTAGTCACTTTTTAAAGGTTGGTTGAAAAAAGTCAAAGTCACTTAAGTGCCCTATTTAATGTGCATTTAAAACCCTAACTACTTTGTAACCAACTTTTGGGTTATAAAAGGAAGTGAGGGGCTCATTTGTAAAGGTGACTTTGAGAGAGGAGAAGAAGATACTTTTGTGCAAGCTTTGTTTCAAGAAGAAACTTTGTGTTCTTTGTGAAAAACATTTTGGAGTTAATAGAATAAGAACTTTGTGTCTCATTCATTGTCTCTTGTAACATTTGGTGTTCTTATGTTCATTAGATGTTAGGTGTTTGAATCTTGCATGCAAATATTATCTTTGATCTTATTGTCAACATTAGTAATCAGTTGTTCTAGTTCACAGTGATCAAGCTCTGACTATCTACTTGCTCATGTGTGTTCCCTTTTGCATGTTCTTGTTTGGCTAACTCAAACTCCGTTTTATTTGTGTTGGTTATTCATCTTTCCTCTTCATGCAATATTAGGCTCTGTTTTTACCTAACTCTTGCATGTTCTTTCAGTCCATTCCATTCCACTCCTTTCCTTCATTTCTATTCCATCTCCTTCATTCACTTTTCTTCCATTGATGTTCCAAAACACCCCCCCACATACAATTTTGAATGTATAGATGTAAATACAGTTTTGGTTTTCAATAAAGGCAGCCTCACCTTCATTGAGGAGGGACTTCGTTCCCACACTGTTGCATGTCATTTGCATGCATGCAAATCCATATGCTAACAGTTTTTGGCGACTCCGCTGGGGATTCAGAAATCGTTAACCAGTGCTTGGTTAAATCTTTATGACTATCCCCTCTGCACAAGCTCCAGTTCTTCAACCGAACCTTGTGCCTGACGAATATTTCCAAGGAGACATTGCTGCCAACCTTCGAATAGTAGCTTGGGAAAACCGTGAAAGCTTGCAGCAATTTGTGGCTGTTGATAGAGCCATTGACAGAGAAATCTACATCGAAGACCTTAGAAGAAGAGCACCCGCACTTGTGGCCAGAAGACCTCTTGGGCACGTGTTGATAGTTGTTCATCGACGCGGTCCTCTTCCACCCAGGTAATAAGTTGTATGACCATTATAGGTAACCCACCTATCTTTCAACCAAATCTTGTTTCTGTAGATGCTCAAGAAGACATCATTAGATTTGAGGCAAGCTATTTGGGAAAAACGCACGAGTAACCATCATTGTCATCTCTCCGCATCAGTACTAGATAATGAAGAAGAGAAAGCTGCGAGAGTTGTTAGAGTTATTCAGGTGCAAATAGCTCAAGAAAGAGAGCAAAGAGAAAAGGCTAGAGCTGGTCGGAACACGCTAGTGATCTCTTCACCATAAATATTCCAAACTGGAAGGAAAGAGGTTTACGTGAGGAGAAAAAGCTAAAGGTAGATCTGACCCCACTTTTGACTTTCAAGGAAAATTTGGTTTCAAGTTATCTCCTCCCAAGAAGAACACACCTCGTAGATCTGCAAGCCTTGCATCAAGTCCTGAAAGAGCAAGCAAGGAAGGAATCACTACTAGTCAAGCACTTGTCCTTGCTCACATTGTTTTACCTTCACATACCACCTTTTCTCCAATGGCAGCCAATGTACCATGGGGAAATGCCATAGGCCCATTGGCCTTACCTGCTCGACATGAACTCCCACGAGGATCAAGAAAGATTCTTCCCAAGTTCAACGGAGATGGGAAGACGTCACCAGATGATCATATTTCTGCCTTCTTCACTGCATGTGCTGTTTTGTCAGTAGAATACGAAGATGTTGCTATTCGTCTCTTCATCGAGACATTGCATGATATTGCTACAGATTGGTTTCATCATCTACCCAATGGATGTATTACAAGTTGGGATGATATGAAAACCAAGTTTGAAAATAGATTCAAAGCAATGGAAGATGAACATGCTCTTCTTGCCCAACTATCTCAGGCAAATTAAGAGCCTACAGAACCCATGAGGAATTTCGTGGCCAAATTCAACAAGATGGTAAACAAAGTTCCCACCGGGATTCGTCCCAACCTTGATGGACAAAAATGTTTCTTTATTAACGCACAACAACTAGAAGTGTGCTATCAGCTAAGAAGGGCCAGGGTGGCTACTTTGGAACTTGCTCAATCTTTGGCCATAGAAATTGAAGATGACTTAATCATGGCAGGAAAATTCAAGAAAAATTCCCTCAAAGGAAAGAGTCAAGAAACTCCCAACGTTTCAGAAACTATACTCACTAAGTTGGCTAATGATATGCTAGCTTTGAAAAAGCAAGTTGCTCAAAGTAGTAAACCTGCTCCTTACAAAGATATCCCGCGAAAAGGATACGTTCCCAACAAAGCTAGGATTGCAGGTGCTCCAACGAGGCTTGCTATTGAAGCATCTCCTGCAACTAATTCCAAATGTGATGTCATTGAAGAAAGTGATGATGAGATTGAGGTCATCAAGGTTGATGAGGAAGAGCTTGATTCTGAGACATCTGAACCTACAGTTGAAGATCCTGAGGAAGAAAGTAATAATCATTTCTTTGAGTACCATTCCGATGAAGAAGATGAATATGAAGAAATTATAGAAGATATGAATAGTCAATCCTTCGCTGTTTTCACACGCTCTCAGAAAAAGGACCAAGATACCACCAAGGTGGGAGATAAAGAGGTTTCCAAGGAAAATATCAAAGGATCCAAGATAAAGGAGGCTCCTAAAGAGTATAGAGAAACTGAGGTTTCAAAGGTCAAGACTATCTTAAAGAAAGGAGATCCTTTGTCAGATCAATCAGTTAGTAAACCAATTACGAAGAAAACTTCTTCTTCCACATCCATATCAACCAAGCCCGAGACCAAGGTCAAAAGTGTGCCATCATCAAGTTCGAAAGAACTCATATCTGAGACTTCAAGTGCAATTACTTTGCCTAAATTTGATATCATTGATCATATCAATAAAACAAAAATTTCCATGTCACAGGCAGAGTACTTGAAGTCCAACAAGGATCAGCTCGAGAAGTTGGTCCAGTTTATCAAAGGTGACTCTACTGTTCATTCCTCTAAAGGAATTCTAAAAACTCCCAAAGATGGGAAAACTCAAAATATTGTGGCGGCCACTACACCTTCAAATAAAAAGATCGAACCTTTCTTTGTGTCTTTTCTTATCAACGGATGCAAGTTAAGTAATTGCATTATAGACTCTGGAGCCTCGGATAATGTGATGCCCGCAAAAGTAGCACATGCTCTTGGTTTGACTTGTATGAGAACATTCGGATTGTGTTACTCTATGGAAACCAAGCAAGTTCCTCTGATCGGGCAGATTAAGGACGCCCAAATGGTTTTAGCCCAATTCCCTCAAAAGCGAGTTAAGGTAACTATTTTAGTTGCTGATATCCCCGCCTCGTATGGAATGTTGTTGAGAAGGAAATTTTGTAGGGATTTGGGTGGTGAGATTCAAATGGACTGGTCTCATGCCATGATTCCTATCAATGGAGAAATGAAGAAACTTATGCCTGAAGCTTAGGCAAAGTTCACAGTAACTAAAACTGAATATCCTCGCGCACAGATCCTTTTCCAAGGCTCAAGTATGGGTAATTATATGATGACTACAGAAGTTCATACCCCTGAGATCACTTGCCAAGATTCCAATGAGATCTAGACTCTTGAGTTCGATGGAAGTTGTTGCTCAACGGGCTCTGGTGCAGGAGTGGTGCTCATATCTCCAAATGGTAAAATCTTTCCTTTTTCCTATAAACTTGAATTTTCAAATACTAATAACACTACAGAGTATGAGGCATTAGTCCTTGGCCTCCAAGTTGTAGAAGAGAAAGGGATCAAAAATCTGGAAGTCTTTGGAGATGTGGAATTGATCGTGAAACAAGTAAGAAATCAGTTCCAGGTAAAGAACGATCGTCTGAGACACTACAGAAATAAAGTTTGGGATGCCATAGAAGTTTTCGACGCTTTTTCCATTAAATCTTTCCCTCGTGAAAAGAATGACAAAGCGGATTCTCTAGCAGTCACAGCATCATTAATGATTCCCCATTCAGAATTTGATCAAGACAAATACACCATTGAAATGGTTTTTAGGCCAAGTGTTCCTGACAATGCAGAAAATTGGCAAGTATTTAATGATGACCAACAAATTATTGCCTTCTTGGAAAAGAGAGAAAATTTTGAACAGTTGTACTTTGAAGGAAGTGATTCGGCATTTCACAAATCAACTACCTCACCCATTCAGGAAGGAGTTGAGAACGAAGATCCTGGTGATGGCATCATTCAACTCAAAGGAAATAAAATTCCCAAAGGATTGGTTTCACTCGAAGAACTTTTTGACAAACATGACAGGTTTATTAAAGAGAAAGAGCAGGCAGGACCTACAAATTCTGCTGACTATGAGAAAATTAATATCGGCACCAAGGATAAACCTCGCCTGATCAATATTGGTAAATGTTGCTCACCTGAGGAGCGCAGGAAATTCATAAATCTCCTTACCAAATACTCTGATGTCTTGGCATATTCATACGAAGACTTGCAGTCTTTCCAACCCAGGGAAATGGAGCATGCCATACCCTTGAACCCTGGCATAGTTCCATTCAGGCAAAAGAAAAGACAATATATTCCCAAGATTGTAGGGATAATATTTCATGAAGTTCAAAATATGCTAGATGCACGAATAGTTTTTCCTATTCGACATTCGACTTGGATAGCTAATATTGTACTGGTTTGCAAGAAAAATGGAGAAATTAGGATTTGTGTGGATTTCCGCAATCTTAATCAGGCGTCCTTGAAGGATAACTACCCACTACCAGTCATGGACCATATTCTGCAGGCAGTAACTGGATCGGAAATGCTATCTATGCTAGATGGTTTCTCTAGCTATAATCAGATTGAGGTGGCTAGAGAAGATCAACATAAAACTGCATTCACTACCCCCTGGGGTACATTCGCATATAGAAGAATGCCCTTCAGTTTGATCAATGCTGGTGCAACGTTTCAAAGGGCCATGGATATGGCGTTTGAAGATTATAAGGACAAGATCATTGTGATATACCTAGATGACTTGACAGTGTTTTCAAAGAAGCGAGAAGATCACTTAAGAGATTTAGTGAAAATTTTGCAAAGGTGTAAACTTCATAACATTTCTCTGAATCCAAAAAAATCTGTGTTTGGAGTTACGGAAGGTAAACTCCTAGGTCATGTTGTTTCTAAGGAAGGAACTAAGATCGATCCTGAACACGTTCAAGCTATAAAGAATCTTTCCTTGCCTACAAGTAAACATGGAGTCCACTCCTTCTTTGGAAAGGTGAACTTTTTGAGAAGGTTCGTGCCAGATTTTGCCGAGCTTACTAAAGAAATCGCTGATATGATGAAAGGAAAATAATCTTTCAAATGGTCAAAGGAAGGTAGAGAGGCATTTAAGAAAATCAAGGGTGCTATTGCAAAAGCTCCTACATTGGTGTGTCCCGATTTTAAGAAGGATTTTATAGTTTATTTTTATGCTTCGCCACACACAATCTCTGCCATTTTGACTCAGCACAATCAAGAAGGGATTGAATCTCCTATCGCATTCATGAGTTTGGGATTCAAGAAACATGAACTTAATTACACTCCTCTTGAGAGACATGTGTACGCGGTGGTAAGAGCCCTGAAACACTTCAGGTATTACATGTTGAATTCTCACACCAAAGTCTTAGTTCCGGACACCGCGGTGAAATCAATGTTGACACAACAGGAACCGGGATCTAAAAGAGGTAATTGGGTCTCCAAGATACAAGAATATGATCTAGACATCAAACCTACCAAGTTAGTTCGAGGGAGAGGTCTCTGCCAACTCATTGCAGAGAATGAACCACGAGATAACTTTGAAGCAGAACTAGTTGAAGGAAATTTACCATTGGTAGTTTTTGTCAGTACCACGGATGAATGGTATTCTGATATTGCCTATTTCCTCACATATGGTGAGTGTCTAGAAAATCTGACAGCTAAAGAGAAACGAGCAATCAAACTAAGAGCTGCCAGATACGTCATTTGGGATAACACATTGTTCAAGAAAGGAATTGACGGCATGTTCCTCAGATGTGTTAATAAAGAACAACAGCCTAGGTTGTTGGAAGCCTTCCACAATCATGCTTGCGGCAGTCATTTTTCTGGCCCGGTAACAGCCCATACAATTCTAAGAGCACATTATTACTGGCCCACTATGTTTTCTGATGCTCAGAAATGGGTGACCAAATGTGAAGCCTGTCAATAATTTGTCAGAAGACCAAAGTTGGCGAAACTGCCTTTGAAGCCAGTTGTTATTGAAGAACCCTTTCAACAATGGGGTTTAGATTTCATTGGGGTCTTGAACCCTAATTCCAGCGCTGGTCATACCCACGTGCTCACTGCCACTGATTACTTTACAAAATGGGTAGAAGCTATACCGGTAAAACAAACATCTACTACAGTAATCTGTGATTTCATCAAAGAAAACATATTGGTTCGTTATGGAATTCCTCACAAGATTGTGACTGACAATGCCTCCAATTTTTCTTCTGCAGAGATGATAGGTTTTTATTATGGATATGGGATATCTTTGTCTCATTCATCAGATTACTACCCACAGGGAAATGGTCAGGCTGAATCCAACAACAAAAACCTCATTACCATTGTGCGCAAGTTAGTCAAAGAAAATCAAAGAAGTTGGCACAAAAAATTATACGATGCATTGTGGGCTGACCGCATAACTCCCAAAAGGGCAATTGGGATGTCTCCATTTCAACTTCTGTATGGAACTGATGCTCAAATTCCCGTCACATTGGAGCTACCAGCGTTAAAATTAGCTCAGGCAGTTGATGATGAATGCTTCACCAATGCATTAGATAAAAGGGTCATGTTTCTAATCAAGCTTGAGGAACAAAGAAGTCAAGTGGCCAACAGGATCAAGGAACATCAATCCAAGGTAAAGAAGTTGTTTGACAGGAAAACTAAAGAGAGACAGTTTCAAATCAATGACTTAGTTCTTCTCTGGGATAAAAGACGTGAGCCGAAGGGAAAGCATGGGAAGTTTGACTCACCATGGCTGGGACCGTTCAAAATAAGACACTTTCGTGGAGATAGTACCTTCTACTTGGCATATCCTGATGGAACTCATTTGACTTTTCCCTACAGTGGGTAGTATCTCAAATATTACCAGAATTGAAAACGGGTTGTTCCCCATATGTACATAGGTAATTAGGATTTTGGTTTGTTTGTTTCCCTGTTTTTCGGTCTCCTCTCTTGTGTCACCCCATTTTTGTGCCCCATCTTTCTGTGATCATGTTCATGACTATTTTGGTCTGGTTCCGTTGTTGCGTCCATGAAGTCCTTGTCCCCAATCAGAGCCAACAGTTATCAGCCAATTTTGACTACGCAAAATTGTCAAAAAATAATTAAATAATTAAAAATTAGAAAATTTTGAAAAGTATTACTTTGCATGGTTCATTGGACTCCTTGCGATCATCTTATTTTTGTGATCGTTTCGGTCTTCGTTTCGTGATTTTCGGGCAAGAACTCTTCCCGCCAAGCTATAAAACGCATTAAAATACATTAAAATAATTAATTAATATTTAATTAATTAATTGCTCCTTGTTTGATTAAATTAATTTTTAAAAAATCACTTAAGGAGTATTTAATTAAATAAATATAAATTAAGGTTCATCCGACAAGTTTTAGTGCCGGGGAAGTAAGCTTTTGTTTCCAACTGCCGGGTTGGCTTCTCGAACCCGAATTTCCACTTTCCTGGCAATTTCCTTCAAATTTCCCGCACGTGGGTTTTCCTCTGCCAATTGCCAAATCATGGATTGGCAAACGGGCATAAAATTCCCCAATTTATCACATGGGGAAATTAGACGGGGATTGCCAACCCATTTTTCCATTCCCGTTGGCAATTTCCCGTTACTTTTCCCATTTCCCCTTGGCACTTAAGCCACTACCCGGGATGAGAGGAAGTTGAATTAATCCTTGTAACTTCCTCCATCAAACCCGGTGGAAAAAGTCAGAAGCTTCTTTTTCTTCAGAAAGACATAATATTTTGTTGACATTATGCAAGAGAAACCCACGCCATTGTGAGCAAAAGAAATTAATCACAGCAAAAAGACTAAAGGAAAATACATGCGCATTGGTTGAAGGAAAAGACAGGAGAGGTAGAAATGTCCTAGGAACTCCACGCACTGCCAAACCAAATACAAAACCTGCGCATGTTTTCAAATAAAATACAAAAGAATTCTTTTCCATGCACTGAGGGAAAGAAAGAAAGGAACAGTTTTCAAAAGAATAAAAATTAAAAGAAAAGAGGACAAAAATCTCCCATGCAGGAAGAAGGGAGAAACACACGTGGAGGAGAACAATCATACCAAAAGCCATGAAGCCTGTAGGGAAACTATCAACAAAGATAGAAATCTCTCACGCATGCATAAGAGGTTTACCAAGCTCCAAACTTTCCCACGCAGGAGGTGTAAGGGAAAAGCCAGCAAATTGACAGAGGAAGATTTCCATGCGCCAGGGATAGGAAGGACACACACAGTCTGGGGAATGTTGAATGTTATTCATCTTGTTCAATATCAGTACTATTATGGTGCACTGCTTAAGAAACTTGCTCTAAGAAACTTGCTCTTGAAAGCTACAGGCAATCCTACAATAATGCAAACAGTATTGACCCAGGATCAATCGATGATGTTATTTAGAGTATGGATCGCACACTGTTCCGCATGCTTCCTAAACTTTTCCCTAAACCACGAATTCTTGTTTGCGCTCCATCAAATGCTGTAACAGATGAATTGCTACAGCGTGTTCTGGATCATGGATTCATTGATGGTGAAATGAAGGTCTTTCACCCTGATGTTGCATGGGTGGGTGTGGATTCTCAAAATCGTGCTGCATAGGTAGTATCAGTGAAGTGTAGAACTGAAGTTCTCCTAGAAAAGTGCCGTGAGAAAATAATTGACTATATACAGCAGCTACGGGGTAGAGAAGTAAATTTATCTCAGAAAATCAGTGGCCTCTAGAGAAAGCTAAGTGCGATAGCTGCCACAGGGTGATCCCAAGGAACCGTTGGTGTTGCTCCTAATGTTCTGGTTACACGCGACCACATTTGTGATCAGTTGTTGCAAAATCTTGCAGTACAGTAGAAGCCTTTTTGAGCGCTTCCAAGAAGCAACCCGACCGAACCATGGGCAAGTATGTTTGAAAAAATGAATTGTTTTTGCGACTTGTTATATTCTACATTTTCATCGGCCTTCAGAAAGAATGCGTAATATTGCATATGGATGGATCTGGAGCCCTGATAAAGCTTACAGCTTAATTTCTAAAGGCTGCAACAAATGAAGGTCACGAATAGCAAACATAATGCAGCTGTAGGCTTATCCTTATTCTGAATTCAGATCCATGGCAGCTGCAAGTTCAGAGAAACTTGTTGATTGGAGCTGGGATTGCAGAATCCACTACCAAAATACCGAGGAGCTCTTTAAGCAAGAATCAGTCTTAAGGGTGTCTATCGACATGCTGAGGGCTTGAACCTGGGTCATCATCATGGCAGCATTAGGTCTTTATTGGTAATGGCATTTTCTCATTGTTTGGGAGGTACAATTGTGCTTATTATGGAAAAGCCAAAACATTCTTACTACAAGTGTTATATAATAAGGAAGAACCGTGAGCATTGTGGTAAAACCATTCTTTTCAAAAATGTCAGGTTAAGCTCGGTATTCAAGTGAGTTGAGCTAGAGAAGAACTCAGAGAGTTCAGTTCTTGAAAGAAGGTAAGACGACACGAAGGGCATGGATCGCCATGGGAGTCCGAATTCAAGTTGAAAATGCATGAGCTCATAATCAAGCTAGGAGCGATATGATTGAGGGCTCATTCGTGAGTTGAGTCGTCTAAACACCTAAGTGAAGAAAGAGCACATCTCGAGAATTTCTCATTCCAGTCATCATTCGTCTTTGCATGATTGCCATAATTCTTAAGACCTAATCAACAACTCAATACTATAATTCAGAGCATTGGTTCATGCGCAAGCACCTGTAACCTATATCACACAATTTCTAGAGGTGGAACTCGTTGATGAAGTACCTCAAAATATACCAGCTAAACTTATGGAAGTAGTCACAACTTCTCAACCAAAAGTTGATGATCTGGTTCTTTCCCTACCTAAATTTGAAGAATCATCACAAATGGAGAAAATGGTGACAACATCTTTCTCACAACAAGAAGATCCAATTTCAGCAACACCTGAAGTTGATCCCCTTCAGCGTGATGAAGATCAATTCCCAACGAACACGAGAACCATGTACAATGAGCTACTTGGAGAGGTTCCCACCTGGCTACATGATACCCTGAAGAATTGAAAGAGGGTCATCAAGCCAATAGTGATAAAATTGGAAGCGATTGCGTAAATGTTAGAATCCATCACTCCAAAAAAGACCAAATATTACGCTAAGGTGTGTGTCAACGAATTCATAAATCACTTCGATGATTTTTCAACACCACTTGTTCACAATGGGGCAAAGGAGATGGATTTCCAAGATTCTGAAGTCTCACGAATTCTTCTCGGGAGATCAACACTTTGGGATGGTGACAAAGACAAAGGACATAACTCCAGGCAGTGAATTGTAATTTTGGCTCCTTGGAGATCTTCTCAATGGCGAAAGACCAGAAGCTGGATTCTGATAAAACCAAGGTGGCGTAACGACTATGGTCTCGTGACAAATGAATAATTCACCATGGAAAGGTACTCTGAGCATGTGGAGAATTGTGCATAATTGCAAATGTGAATGCGAATGAAGACAAATCTTTCTCACACCAGGATATTGCTTAGATAGAGAGGTGGATGAATTGCTCAAGTTTCAAACTTAGCACTCTTGTCATTTGGAGGATTGCAGAGCACAGTCAATGAGTTCATTCCCGTACGATCGGGATAGGTGGACTCTTGGCCCAATGGATAAGGCACTGATCTTAGGTGTCTTGATCTAGGTGGCACATTGCTGACTAGGATGTCTACGTGTGCATACAAGTCATTTAAGTGGGGTCCACATGTACCCATTTCTTTTATTTATGTATTTTTCCTTAAATGACCTTTTAACTTAAGTGGTTTCTATTTTTAGTCACTTTTTAAAGGTTGGTTAAAAAAAGTCAAGGTCACTTAAGTGCCCTATTTAATGTGCATTTAAAACCCTAACTACTTCGTAACCAACTTTTGGGTTATAAAAGGAAGTGAGGGGCTCATTTGTAAGGGTGACTTTGAGAAAGGAGAAGAAGATACTTTTGTGCAAGCTTTGTTTCAAGAAGAAACTTTGTGTTCTTTGTGAAAAACATTTTGGAGTTAATAGAATAAGAACTTTGTGTCTCATCCATTGTCTCTTGTAACATTTGGTGTTCTTATGTTCTTTAGATGTTAGGTGTTTGAATCTTGTATGAAAATATTATCTTTGATCTTATTGTCAAAATTAGTAATCAGTTGTTCTAGTTCACAGTGATCAAGCTCTGACTATCTACTTGCTCATGTGTGTTCCCTTTTTCATGTTCTTGTTTGGCTAACTCAAACTCCGTTTTATTTGTGTTGGTTATTCATCTTTTCTCTTCATCCAATATTAGGCTTTGGTTTTACCTAACTCCTACATGTTCTTTCAGTCCATTCCATTCCACTCCTTTCTTTCTTCATTTCTATTCTATCTCCTTCATTCACTTTTCTTCCATTGATGTTCCAAAAACACCCCCCCCCCACATTCAATTTTGAATGTACAGATGTAAATACAATTTTGGTTTTCAATAAAGGTAGCCTCACCTTCATTGAGGAGGGACTTCGTTCCCACACTGTTGCATGTCATTTGCATTGGTGCAAATCCATATGCTAACAGGTTCTAATTTTAGCTCTGACCTGCTCATAAAGTCTATGTACTACTACTCTAAGCTTGTCTAGAATCTCAAGTTCCTCCATCATGTTCCATAGTTTTTCACTAGGAACCGTTTCAAAGGCTTTCTTAAAATCAACAAAACAACAAAAAGCTTCATCCCCTAAGGTATTCCATACCTTTTTATTCAAGTTCCTAAGAGTGATGAAATGATGAATGGTTGAATTTTTAGACCAGAAACCTTCTTGTCCTTTAGCTATTTTTCCCTCTCTTTCTACCCAATTGTTGATTCTACGCTCTATCATGCCCCCAAATAACTTAACGAAAGAGGATTGATCATAATAGTGTGATAATTAGAAGGATTATTGATATCCCCACTTTTAAAAAGAGGAATAACCACACTAGTCATTCACTCCAGTGGGAACCCAACCTGATTTACATAATTGAAGATTTTTTTATATGTGGAGTGAGCACCTCAACCCCCCACTTAAAAAATTCAGCATGCAGCCCATCAACATCTTGAGATTTACCATTTTCTAGATTTTTTTATGCCATGTTTGATATCTTCCTCTGAAAAAAATTTGATCGAGGTATGAATGATGGGAGGAATATCCTTCTATTGATACTGCTTGTAGAGAGTCTTCACATATTCTAACCAATGATGGAAATTTCATTAAAAAATAAAATTGGGAAGGAAAATATGGCCGGCATATGGAAGTTTGAAAAATACACAATGGTAAGGTCGTAGCCGACTGATGGAAGTGAAATTAAATTAACAGAAGGATGTTTGGATTGGTTTGAAAAAAATTTAGGGACCCACCAGAAACGTCATCAAAATCTTGAACCTATCGGCAAGATAAGCTCTTTTGTGGAATTAAGTTTTAGGCAACCAATTGTAATGGTTTTCATGGCTTCTAACATACATGCTTAGAGTTAACATTGCCCACATTTTTGGTATGCTTAGCAGGACACGCACACACTTTTAAAAATTATTTTCTAGTCATTAGGACCTCATTTACAAGTTGTGAAGAAACCATAACTAAAAGGGTGTGAAAATTGAAGAAATTTTACATTTTTCTTGGCATTTTCCATGTTTATAGCTAAACAATGTTTTTGTGACTAGTAATGTCATTATCATACATGATAACATCATTTTCACATAGAATCTCATCATTTTTGTGATTTGTGTGGAGGTGCTAGGTGAACGTTGTTTCTACGATAAACCACAATGTTTTTGACCATGGTTGTGCTGTTATTACTAATTGAAACATTCTTGAGACAAACTTCGTCGTTTTAGCCTATGATGATGCCATTTTATCGACAAGATGTATATCATATCTATTTTCCCAAAATTTTGGAACTTTTTTGACATTTAATCACCTTGCATTTTTTTTTACATCACTTTATATAGATAAATAACTTTATTTCACATTATGGGTTTCTATTTTTTTGTCAGTTTAAGCTTAAAATATTAACGTTGTTACTGCGCTAACTGTGTCACTTTTACAACTAACCAAATTTTTTTGCTAACATATTTTTTTAGGTGACATCATCATTTTATCTTCTAATTGTGTCACTTTCATTAGACATTGTCATTTTTTGCACATGACAAAAACATTTTTCAGAATGTGTAACGTCGTTTTCATGGTTTTGTAAGTTTTCTCAATTTCCAATTACCAACTCGTATCCAAACTAATAACTCTATTTTTTAGCATCAATTAATGCAAGATCTAACATAAAAAACTATATTTTGATGGTATATTGCTTTGTTTACTTGTATAATCTTACATATTGTTGTATATTGCTTTATGTGTATGCATACCCAAAACTAGGTCATGTATGTGCTCCCCTTATGTTATTTGGTGATCTTGGAAATAGAAAACAACCCAGACTCCTTTTTTTAGGGGTAATGTGATGTGAATTTTTTTCCCACACACTTACCATAGTCTTTGGGCATCTTGTGATGTGGATTTCATCACCACTCACAAAGACACACTTTGTGTTCTCACATGGTATATAAATTCAATGAGAGATAACATTATTGGCTAATCATTGACTCATTTTAAAGGTAATGTGAAGTGATGGGATTTCATGTCCCAATACCCACGTCTTAGACAATATATTTTTCACACAAACTTGGGCCTTGTTTTCATTGAAATTCACACCCTTTATGATCTAAGAGTTCAACATTTCAGTGAAAAAATGAATTATCTCAAGAGTTTGGGGGAGAATCAAGATTGAACCTTAGGTTGAAGGGTTGGTTCCTCTCACCCCAGTCCACTAGAACTACTCTAACTAGCTTCTACTCTAACACTATCAAATCTTAAACTAAAAAACTCCAAGGAGATAAGGTGAGAGGAAGACAACTAAAATAAAAAGGAGGTGATGCACCAAACCGGAAAATGGATCGATTATTTCTCTAAAAGACACATATGTGAACACAACTATGAAAATTTAAGATATGTACACAACTTTGAAAGAAATAAACTAGAAAATAATAAAGGAATAAAAGAGGATAAAGATGTTCACATTAAATTTAGAGCATTCAGAATAATGAAGCCACATCTTCATTTATATCAAAACTTAACCATTTGCAAACACATAACCGAGGAAAGAAATATTCACATGTAAGTTATAGAGGCTACGAGAAAGATTTTTGCAGGATCATAATAAGGAGCTGCAAATTCAACACAAAAGAACCCATATTATGTGTCAAAACACTTAAATTTATAGAATTTGAGAGAGAGGGGAGGAAAGACCAATCACATCCAATGATGTAATGAAAAAAACAACCCACTAACAATAAGGACCAAGCAATATAGATTTCACAGCCCATGTATGGGCCCTTGAAATCACTCCAAGAACACACCATTAGATTTCCAGTGTAGGAGGAGGATACAACTCAAAATTAAATTCGAGTTGGTAGAGTGATTGACTATTTGGTTCAAAACAAGTGCAACTTTTTCATGCCTTGCAAGTTTTAGATGAATTTTCTTGATCTGTAGTTACCTCTTTCATTTAACAACTTCTCACGTACCACACCTTTTCAAATCTTCTGCACTTACCTGTTAATGATTTTTCTATGCAGTGGAGGTATTTTTACCCACATCATGTTTTTTTTTACACATGACTATGTTCCTTTGTTCCATGAATTTTGATGTTCCATGACTTTGATGTATTTTGCATTCAACCTATCTTCTTTACATTCCATGACACTCTATTTATTTTCCATTCAAAAAATTTCATTATGCGGTCTTCAAAATCTCCATTGCTTTGTCAACTTCATGGAATACTACATAGTTGATGTTTGCGGAATACTAAGTTTTTTCTTTCGTGGATTCCAACCTTAGCTGCATTCAAACTTGCTTACTTTTTTTGCACATTGTTCAACAAATTTTTTTCCTTGCATCATGGATTATTGTGAGTGGGTTACATGCTTTGTTGTGAAAAATTAACCAACTCCACTAAATTTTAATATTGTCCAATTCTGAATAGAACTTAACATTTTACTAGTGTTATGCATAACATTGAATCCTCAATTCCTTCATTATGCGGGACTTCAATCTGGAGCTTCCTAAATCTGAAACTTGGATGAGTTATTCATAATATCATGTGGTGTTATTTTGGACAATAATTTGGAATTTTTGGGGAAAATCTTCCTGATAAATTGTCTGATTAGTATCCTTGGATCATCCATTGGGCATGGAGTAGGCATATTTCTTGAATTTTGACTCTGAAACCAAGGTGCTCTATCATTATTTGTTGACTCGTCCTAGGAGATGCAAATGAATACAAAACTTATGAAAAAGAACTTATTTAAAAGATAGGTGGAAGAACAATGGAGTGAGAAGAGGGGGGTGAATCAATCCTATAATATTTTTACTTCATTTACCATTAGTTCCAGTAACCATTAACATCCATTCAATCATACATTCAATGAGAGCTTATTAAGTGTGCACCATACATTCAAATGAACATAAACCATGAGATAGAACACATACACACAAGATGTAAGTGGGAAAACCTAAAGAGGAAGAAAAACCAATGAAAATTTTATTGATATTACAAAAAAAAAAATACTCAAGTGAATATTACATATCACAAGTGATTTCTTTAGTGAGGCACAAACCCCACAAAGAGCACCAACCCCTTAAATCTTGTTGATATTACTCACAACAAGAGACTTTCATGAATATAACTCATCACATAAGATTTGAATAATAATACCACTATAGAAATTCTAGCAACAGGCATAGATGATAGTGATCAAAGATTCAGCTCATACACCTTCAAACCTTCATCAAACTCTCTCTCATCTAACTCACTCTATCTTGTAGAAACATGACCTGATTTGATCTCAACCTCTTGAACTAATAAAGACTACCACCATAATAGTCTAGAGCTAAGCTTAAGTTTAGAAATGAAACATCAAATATCAAAGCTTAATGACATGCAAAAGGATATCTACATGAAATTAACCATTTAAATCACAATCACTCCTACTATGTTTAATTGGTTACCTCAAGAATTGAACCTATGAAGATCAAAAAGCAATCAAAGTGTGTGTTTTTTCTACTTCATTGAAGGTGAAAGGATCATCTCAAATAATGGATACAAATCCATATTAGATATTCCTTTACTAACCATCTTGAAGAAATGGATGTAAATGGGGATGCAAGCTATTCCAACAATGGAGTAAGGATTCATATGTTTTATATGATTAATGCTATTCAAAACATGGTGTAAATTTGAGAGGAAGGAGCTTGGTCCTTTTTATAGGCTTTCCATTTGGTGAAAGTTTGCAACTTGGTGCATGTGGGACAAATGAATAAAGCATAAAGTAACTCTAGTTTAGTTAACCAAATCTAGGTGAGTTAACATATGAGTTAACCTTTAGTTAACACTTTATGGGAGTTGAGGGTGCTTTTAATTAATCAATTAGATTAATTAATAGGCTAGAACAAGATTTTTAGGCTAAATGGAGGTGTTTGAAGAGGAATTTGAAAAGATTAGAAGCATTTGAAAGTGGGATTTAGCCAATAAGAGGGTTTATTTACTAAATGATTGTTAAAAAGGCTTAATTAGTTAATTAATATCTAATTGTTGATTTGAAGAGGATTATAACTAGCGAAGCGTTGTTAATTGGCATCTAGAATGTGATAGAAGCTAGTTAATTAATGAAGTGTTGTTAATTGACCAAAATGGGGGGAATGTTAGTCAATTAGCAGAAATCACTAATTATAACCAAAATGGGAAAATAGAGGATAATCAGTACCACTTTATCATAAAAACCATGGAAATGGATTTTAGGTGTCTACATTTGCTCCTCTTTGGGGTGGCGTAAGTGACGTCATTGCAAAGAAAGTAGATAAACATAAACAAGAAATTTTTTGAAGAAAAATTAGTAGAATGGAGGATTCCCCCTTGAGTGTCGAATGGGGTGATAGAAGAAGTTCAATCGACGATCAAAAATTAGGAAGGAAATGGATAAAATAAAAGATAGAAGAAACCTTGAATAACAATGAGAATTGATAGATGAAAGTGGGAATAACTTTGTGTATCTAGCTCGTTCAGTCAACACCTTTGTTTCATAAATTTTCTTAAAATATCAACATCATCGGCCCTTATTAAAATATATGCATACAATAAAAGTGTAAAATAACATTGAAAGTTATAATACGAACAATTGTTCATTGCTAAAAATGCTTAACTCCATGCAACATACATAATGCAATGCAATACGAGAAAGTAAACAAGATAACATGAAAGGGAAACATGTACAGACACACATAATCAAACAAACAATGTTCAAGACAATTGTACTAATATTTTTGTTATCAAGCTTCAGATCTCGAATGTTCGTGTTTAAGGACAAGGGTTGAAAATAGTGCCCCAAGGAAGGATACATGCAAGGGGAATAATGGAGGACATATACAGTCCCATGAAAAATCATTCGTGCACTACAACATAGTACTAGGCAACTTGTTTGTGCCAAGATAGTACAGACATAACATGCAGACTGAATTTTGTTAATGGAGGTAGATTAGAATGATCTGCGAGTCGTTTGCGCGAGAACAAGTGAAAACCGAAGAAAGATGATTTTGTAAGAAAATTTTTTGATGTTTGAGGATAATTTATTTGATACAAGCTTTAGTTGTGTGCATGCCTTTTACCAATTTTTACAAAATTTTGATTTTTCACAATTGTTTGGATTTTTGATTCATTTTACCAATTTTTTGGGTGTTTTGTGATTTTTAATTTTTTTAAATTTTCCAAGAATAAAAAATGATCTAGAAGAATTAAATTTCATAGGACTTCGCTAATAATGCTGGAAAGCAACAATATGCCCCAGGTAGCAGAAAGGGTCATCGGGAAGCAAAAACATGCCCCAACATAGCGAAAATGACCGAAAAATGATTATTTATTAAAAATAATCATTGCGATGAGTGCTAGAAGAAAATAAAAAGATCAAAGAGGTAAAAGCATCTCCCACAACCATCGCGACCTCATGGGGGGGGGGGGGGGGGGGGAGGAGGGGGTGTCAAAATAGCCATATATACCACACGAGGGGGGGTAAAATCATCGCAACTAGTTATTTGATACCAAACTCTACCGATTTGATTATTGATTTTACTCTAGTGTGTGGGAGAGATGGATCAAGCTTAGGTACAGATGATGTGCAAAGACATCGTTAGAGAGTACATGTGGCCACCTTGACAATGGAGCCTGGGTATGTGACACAAAAACTTTACTTTAAGTTCATTTATGACATTTATTACTAGGTGCAGAAGCATATGGGAAGCCCTATGGGGCTCGTACGCTGTCAGGCATGCGTAACATCAAGGTTTATATTTTGGCATAAACTTAGGTGTGCATGAACCAAATGGGGAGTGTAAGGTACTATGGTTTTGGCATATATACATAGGTGTGCATGTGCCAGTAAGGGTGTGCATGCGCTAGGGTTTGGGCAAGGCACACGTATGCACACATGCGCCAGAAAGGGGCACATATGCATGGACAGAGGTGCATATGCACTTGAAGAGGGGGATATCCAAACATGTGGGTGCGTAGGCATGGCATAGGTGTGTATAGACCAAAAGGTGCACGTGTATGTTAAAAGAGGCATGCATATGCTGATAAGAAAGCTCTAAGGGGAAAAGTAGTTTTTAGGCTACTTTAGAAGAAATTAGGGAAATGTTTGAAGAACCCAAGGGTGAAATAGAAGAAAATTAGATGACCTTCTTAGAAGAAATGAATTTAATGAGTGTGTTTATTTATCTTGTAGGGTGACCTTCCTTCCTTGGAGACATGTGAGTGACATGTAAGGATGAGTTCTTTCAAGGTGACCTTTGGGTAACAGGATAAGGCCTATCTTGACATTACCCTAGAGGTGACTAGACTAACATATGTGGCATAGATGCCACCGATTACATTGGATCATAGTCTGCTGACAGCCTTGGATAAACAATGACACAATGAGAGTTAATGCTTTCGCTTCATTACTAGAGAGATGACCATTACATTAGAGGATGTGTGGCAGATTCTTAGAGTTTTGATCCAAGGCTGATTGATAGAGTATGATGGGGATGCCGCCCATATTACACAATGTCTTGTAGAGATGTTTCACCTCTAGGACATACCTCGGAAGGGTATGGCCGTGCGATTACATAGGTGTTTTCAGGATCAACGTCTATCTCGTGTAGTCGTATATTGTATGGATCTTGTCAGTGACATTTTATTTCCTGACAAGATGGGTACCTCTTTTCCATTAGGCCTGATTGGCGTCATTCACGAATTGATCAACAGTGAGAGATATTTGCTGGGGACAGTGTATTTTGGCACACTTATATTGGGATCTTCATCTTATTACCTACCACAGTTAGATGACTGTGGGGTCAGCTACTCTATTACAGATATGGGCGTGGGACCATATTGCCATTGGTTTCCCTGCAAGAGTACTTCAAATTCGGGCTCCAAATGAGCCCTCAATGATGGGATGGGCACTAATTGATGATGACATTTGGGGTTACATGGGAGACACAAATTAATATTGTCATGATTTTGATGAGCTACGGTTACGCATGATTACATGACGCCCTTATAGGGCCTATCAGTGGCTCAAGGATGATGGGGAGTTGAGTATAGTAGCAGTGGAGAAATTCCTTATTGGAAGTCATGATTACATTGTAGATTGGTATAGGGTAGATCGCGTGCAGTGACAATGTGGTCATGTGCAGGGTATCTTGGGCGATGAGATGTGGTATGGTTTCCATTCTAGGGAGACATTTGAAATTAGTCCTCTCATCAGACCACGCCAAGCCAGAGATAGCTTTGATAAGATGGTACACTACCCATGGGTACCGCTATGACACATTGTTGATTTGGGGGAGACAACAGATTACCATGCATGGTACATTTTAGTGCTCCCAGGGAGATTGACAATCCCACAGGCCGCTATTGATATTGGAGTTGTGACAACTACAAAGGGATTACAGGGGAAATCTCATAGAGCTAGAGCTTGACAGTTAGTGTGGCAAGCTGTCCAAGATCAGGGACATGTACATGGATAGGGACAGGATAAAGGACAGATGCCTAAAAAATAGGAGTACCAGTGCAGTATATTCCCGTACAGGTACCCTTACAACAGGTTGGTCAGCAGGGCCGAGTACATATGCAGATTACACGGGTGCCTTTTTCTCCACCACACGTGGCTAGTCCCCCACACATTCCACCCAAGGATGGGTGGGATGGAGGAGGTGGAGACGGATATGGATGGTATCCCGTGGATAGATGGGATGGAGAAGGTGGGCAAACAGGTGGAGTTGGAGGTGGAGATGGATGCAAAGATGGATGGGGTACTGTACGTACCAAAATTGTATGTACGGTATTGCCCAAAAGAGGTTACAGAAACCTCGATGATGATTTAGATCTCTTCGCAAGGTGTTCGGAATCCAAAAATCACGCTGAGTATACATTTTCATCCCGAAATGCCATATTCAGCCTCTGCATGCTATGTTTTGACCTCGTTCCACTCTTTTCTTGCATTTTGATCTTTAGCTACAGGACCGCCGCCCTACTTGGGTGGCAGTCCTGTAACCACCGCCCTGCACAGGGCGGCGGTCCTATGTGTGTTTTGCATAACTTTATGATGCTTTCGTCAATGTAAAAAATCAAGTGGCACTCGCATTTCTCAACCACTCTTACTTGCATTTAAGTTTTAGCTGCCTAGTAAATAGTAATTTCTCTTTGTTTATAATAGAATAGTTCAATTCAAATTTACCCTCTGGTAAATCCAAATGCTATAAATACGAAGCTTGTTTACAAGCCAATGGCCCATCTCCCTCTATGAATTATTATTTAGTGTGTTTTTAAAGTTCTCCAATAAGTCTCAACAAGTTTAGATTTTGTAAAGCTTTTAGCCTGTCAGTCCAAGGCTCTATAGTTCTGGTTCTAGATCATGTCCATTTGAATCTTGATTCCGCTTAGACTTATAGGTTGTTATTTTATCACAGGAAGCATAAGTCTTATAGATTTTGTTATGCTTGCATTGTATCCCTGTAACAATCCCGCTAGAAATTGAATAGTCAAGCTCAGTTCTCTTGCACTATCCCTCTCCTACTTGTAATCTATTCGGCTTACATCCAAGCTGCCACTATTTGAAACATCTTCTCTTTCTGCCACTGTCACATTCCCACTCTTCTGGATTCATGAGAACATGAAGGAACAAAGAGATCACACTGAGGGAACAAGTCACAATATGACTTGATTTTCCACTATTATGTAAACTCTAGGTTTGAATTGTTGAAGTTGTAGTTACGATATATCAAATAGAATAGAAAATCATTTTATTTTAGTTAATATTTCTTTCAGTATTACTGAGGAAGCTATGGGGAATGATAGCTTCTGAAAAGATGTGATTTATTCCTCACTTATGAGGAAATATTGAAGGTCTTTCAATTAAATTAGTTGGTTATTTAATATTTAAGATAAGTTCACAAGTGCACATGCAAATAGCTACATCAGGCTACCTTGCTTGTTTTAATTCTATTACTAGATTAATTTTTCATTATCTAAATATATTAGAATAGCTGCTCTTTAAATTTCGTTCAAATTCATATCCTTGAAAATTAAAAAAAAAAGAATATAAGCATAGTGTAGATTTATTTTCATAATTAGTTTAGTTATTTCAATTAAAGTTGGATCATCTTTTGCATCACAATTACGGTACCCAAAGAGCCCATGGATTACGTATTCAAACCAGTAATACCTCATCCAAATCTCGTTACAACATTAATGGATATATATCAAGGTCTTAGGATTCACATCTTTCAAACAAAAATAAACCCACAAGCAGTTAGTGAACAATTGAGAGAGTTGAATATTAAAGATGACAAAGCATATGCATTCTAGTCAAGACAACCCAACTATATATTTCGTTGATAGAATATCCGCATGACCATATAAGAACCCAAAAGACAACAAATATTTGGTTGTGATCCATTAGTTCCACAGTCAAACACATGAGACCTTCTCATCGACATAGACACATGATTACTTATACAAGTTACCAAAACACTCATAAGGTATTCTAAGAAGATCGCATAACTCCTGGTATTGAACATAGAAGCTGAAAAGGCTTATGACTATTGGATAGTTGGAAGAAGAGATTGATTCTTCAAATGACCATAATAGGTTCACAACAACCACAAACTCATGGTTGTGATCCCCATGTCCCATAACCCAATGTACCTACTAATCAATTAAACATTGACACCAGTTTACGTACGCTGGTATTTAGATCCTCACCACTCCCACCAGATATCATAGCACACTTTTCTGCATTAAACATAGAAGCCAATCAAGCTAATATTTTCTGGGCTAGACTAGAAAACCACCCATAGTTTCCTACAAATCCACTACACCTCTCACTACCGTTTTCCATGACCATTTCTGGAAATATACACGAAGCACCTATAGGTCATTTTCCACGCATCCAATAGCCAATAGATAGGATCTCGGTAGATCTTGACATTGATTGGAGCCTCCGAGAAGCTATTATATCTGAACGATCCATTACACCAATTCAGGTTAGGAGAGCTTTCTTTGCCTTAGACTCGCAGATTCCATTATTGTGTGTTGAGGTTATAAGATTTCCCAACTAGTTTATCTATACCCACATATATTTCATTTCTACCAGTTGTCTCATCACGACCTCTAGAGGTCGAGTACGAAGAAGGGCTACTTGCAGATTCTCATGCTTGCATTTCACTTTTCTATCGTACAAAATTGGTGAACCCGATGTGAACATAACAACTGTTCCCATTTTTTTTCATTTATTTCATCCATATTCACTCTCTCCCATTATTCTGCGGGTATTTATATACCCCCTGAATATGTCAGAATACAACGCATATGGCAGACCTCTCTTATGTCTCGAAGCATATTATGGTCAAACAAATAAACAACTGTCACCCTCGCTTTCTGCATGGGTTAAAAACTATTCAAACAACTACTTATCATCACAAACACATCCTCAAAGAACTAGCTCTATTTCTTTGTTCCAAATTGAGGAGCTAGATCAGCTCACACAAATGCAACAACCAGAGCCCTCAGGCTCTAACAATATGACATTTACTAGAGAATCTATTTCATCTCCTCATGTTTTGTTCAGACCAAAAATTAGTAGGTAGTCAGACTCACTCCCATTGTTGGATGAGGAGTACTTAGCATGCTACCCTAGAAGCAAACAACACTTTCAAAACATGTACCCACCTATAGGAAGTTTTCAAACACAACCCGACACCCTTCTCTAAGAAAACACCCCCATTCCTCCACCTATGGAAAATACTCTTGGGAAAGCTTGGCAGAGTAATGATCAATTCATAGCAAGATACCATACACCTCTACAACCTCAAGGTATACAACAATAACCATTAAGGCAAAACATTGTGTCATCACAAAATTGAAGTCATCTCGACTTTGGTTGAAAAGGTTAGAGGACTAGAACTTGCTCAAGCAAATCAAAATTCACATTTTGGGAAAGTAGGAAATTCCAACCCTCCGCATCATCCCAGCCAAGTTGACCTCCTCATAGGTTTGGGAACGTTAGGCATGCCTCCTCAACATTCGTATAACTACCCATAACAAACGCCAACTAGAACCACATTTTCAAACGTTGCTCCAGTTGAAAGTATGATACCTCCTAGTTTAGTATCAAACAACCCATATCAGAGCAATGCTCCTCCCTACTTAAACAATTATTCAAAATCACCATAGGGAGACATGTTCTCCTTTCCTGGGATGTTCACTCAACCACAAGGATTTCCTTATGTCCCTACAAATACATATGTTATGCCATATCAACAACCCATTCCACCTCCACCCCCTTAGCAGACACCATCAATGGTCGAAACCTATGCTGTAGGGACTTACTCAGAATATTTAAAAGAACCTCTGGATTTCACTGTACGAAGCGTCATTCTTTCAAGACCTCTTCCCGATTTTCCTAAATACAAAGGGGAGGGAGATACTAATGCACATATCAAGGCCTATGTCACGGCCATTCGAGAATTGCTCCCTTGGGATGCAGTTGTTGCTAATATATTCCCTAAAACCTTAGAGGGTATTTCCCTTGATTGGTATTACAGAATACCTAAATCCTTGATACACTCATTCAAACAACTTGTGTCACAATTTATTAAAGCTTTTGATATGAACAAAATTATTAAGAATAGGGATCAGGGAATTCTTACATATTAAATAAGAGAACAATGAATTTGCTGCACATTTTATTCAAAGATGGTGTACAATCCTCTACTCATCAGCAAGTGGTCCAGACATGGATTAGATGGAACTATATAACTTATTCCTTCATTCTCTCAATAGAGAGATAAAGGAAGAAGTCTAGAAGTTCCCACTAAAGAATTATGATGAAGTACTCAAGAGTGCTCTCTGAATCGATCAAGAGGAAATATATAGCGGTCGTAAGACATATGGAACAAATGGGAAATTAATCACTCCCAATCAAAACACTATGACTTATCCTAATGTTGGGAATACCAATCAAGGACCTAAAATCCTTAAAAAAAACCACGGGGTTACAACAGATGGAGTCATAGACCAGGTTAAAAGGGAAAACGTCGTGAACATTTCACCACCCGTTAACAATCAACAAAATAATAACTTCACTCCAACAATCAACACGATGGATTTTAATCGTCCATCACGACAACAAAAACAATGAAAAATCCAGACACAAGGTCCAATCTGAAACCCAACTAAATATAAGAATCAAAACCAAAGGAAACAACCTCAAAATTTTTACTCTAAACCTAATCAGAGTTTTGGACCACAACATGTTTCAAACCAACAACCTCGAAACTATAATCCTGACTTGTATTGTGGTTTCCAAAAAATTCTAGGCCATGATACTAGGACTTTCCGCAACTACAATAAATTCATGCAACATTTTCCAGAAGACCAAAGACAACTCTTTATAGATATGTTTTTAGCAAATTTAGTAGTACCCACACCAAACACTTATACGGGAGCAGTTTCCCCTCAAAATGCACCCCTGAAGATTTTTGACGATCCGCTCCTGAATTACTCTAATAATAACATGTTAGATCTAAATAGGATGAACAAGGGTGTTATAACAGGAAATAATGATCATGAAGCCTCAACATCATTAAATCCACCGGTCACACCCCAATTAGGAACTCGACCACAAACCAAGTTAGTTGGTCTGGTAGAGTTAGATACCAAGCTACACGTAGAAACCATAACAAGAACATGAAATTATTATTCTAAACCAGTTCCAACCTACCCATTATAACTAGACAATGTCCAAAAAACACTGATAAAACCCATAGGTGCTTACGATCTGATTAATGACCTAACAAAGACCTTCTCTCACATTTCCTTCTTGGATTTGTTGAAGAACTCTCCTGCCCACAGGGCTGGTCTCTTAGAAGCATTAGGTCTTGGTCATCTAATTAACATCACTCCTCCTCCTGAAATGTAAGTAAACCATGTAGACTTTGACATCTACCCTCCAGGGCAGCCAGATAGGGATACCAAGTTTATATTCGATATAAGCAAAATGTCAACAGATGCTGAAATTACACGTAGAGGCGACCCAAACTTGCATTTATAGGTATGGGTTTATAATAATTATGTTAAGCATGTAATGATTGATGATGAGGAAGAAATTAACATAGTCCCCTTCACTTTTCCTCGAAAGCTAGGATATGGAGAAACAAATTTTTCCACAACACGAAATACGCTAAGAGGTTATGATAGCCTCAAGGCCACTTAAATTAGGACTATAGTATTACCAGTCACCTTAGGACCCAAAAAAATCCTCACCAAATTTTATATTATAGGTTGGGAAACCAATTATAATATGATTCTCGGTCGACCATGGATACATCGCATGAAGGAAATCCCTTCCACGTTATTCTAGGAAATAACATTTTTACATCTAGGGAAAATATTTATGGCTCAAGGTGACCAAATACCATTCAATATACACCTAGTATATTTGAAGAAGAGACCAAGTGTTCACTTTGAGTTTGAACTCCCAACGAATCAACTTAACAAACCAGTCAATTCAAAACTAGAAGTAAAGTTGATACCTACAAAAAAACTAGAAATCACGAATCTAGTCAAAGGTATTTCGGCACTCAAGAATGAGACTAACGTCATAGAGATAGTATCATTAGGAACTACCGCAAAAATTTTCAAGTTACTAGAGAAATATCTACCTATTCTCCTACCATTTGATTCCATGGGTATGGGATGCACCCTAGGAATTGGTTCCCTCCCAACAGATGAAGTTTGTATGGTAGAAGTAACCAAGGAAAAAGAAGTAGACACGAATAATTTCCCAACATCCATTTTTCTAAGCAAATATTGGACCCTCCACTTCAATGGAGCTAGATGTTGTTTCAGAGCTGGGGCAGGTGTGATCTTTACCTCTCCCAAAGGAAAGATCCTACCTTTTTCCTTTAAGTTAAACTTCAAATGTATGAACAACGGGGGTGAATACGAAGCCCTCCTCCTTGGCCTCATCATATCCAAAAGGATGGGTGTTGATAACATTAGCGTGTTAGGAGACTCGTAATTAGTTGCAAAAAAAGTATCTGAGGTATATGAGACTAGAGCTGAACACTTACAACTCTATAAAACGGAAATGTTAGATCTAACCAAGGGATTCAACTTCATATAAATCAAAGCAATCCCACAAGAACAAAACCTTCTCACTGATTCAATATCAACCTCAGCTTCTCATTTCACTCCAAGCCGTGAGTTGGAAAATACAAGTTTCATGGTATCACTTCATACTAAACCATTGGTGCATAAAATACCAACCTTGATCTTGACACATATAGAAGCTGAAAATGAGTTTACCATCCTAGATCATTTTGATAGTGATAGGGTCACTCTTGGATACATAAATTCCTATGCAGAATTACATCTCACTCATCACATAGTAGATTTTTCCCTAATCCCACATTCCTCTTCCTATTTTGGAAATCCTATGATAGAATCTCCCTCGCAAAATAATCTCGAAATCTACGAGGTAGAGAATGGAAAATTTTTGGAACTACCTCTAGCCCCACCTGAGTTTGAAGAAGGCAACACTTCCTTAATTGAAGGAATGATTGAAATAAATATTGCAATGGAGGAAGAACCAAATATTTTAAAGTTGGGATCCTCGTTAACTCCGGAGGAGATAGAAACACATACCCAGATCCTCAAGGAACATTAAAAGGCTTTCAAATTTAACTACAAATAAATGACAGGAATTACACCACATATCGCAGTACACAATCTTGTCACCAAACCAGATGCAAAGCCAATCAAGAAAAATTCAAGACCAATGAAACCAAAAGTGGCTCTCATGGTGAAAGAAGAAGTCATGAAACTTCTCTAGGTGGGATTCATCAAACTAGTTGACTATTCACAATGGGTATCTAATATCCTCCTTTTTCTCAAAAAGAATGGGAAGATACACATTTTCATAGACTTTCAGGACATTAATAAAGCTTTCCCCAAAGATGACTTCCTATTGCCATCCATTGACGTCTTTGATGATGCAACAACTGGATTTGAGCTTTTGTCTCTCATGGATGGATTCTCGGGATATAATCAAATCAAAATATTTGAATAGGATCAAGCCAAGACCATGTTTATAACTCCTTGGGGAACTTATTTTTACACTATCATGCCATTCAGTCTTGAGAACGCTGACGCTACATACCAGCGGGCAATGACATACATATTCCATGACCTTATTCATAAGATTGTGGAATCTTACATAGATGACTTGTTGGCCAAGGCCAAGAAGCAATGTGACCACCTAGAAGTACTCTGTATCATTATCTCATGATTGATCAAATATGGCATCACATTGAATCTAGAGAAATGTGTATTTGGTGTGACAGGAGGAAAACTTCTGGGTTACATTATATCGTAACGAGGGATTGATGTGGATCCAGCCAAAATCTAGGATTTTCTTGAAGTGATTCCACAATCAGAAAAGTCTGGTATTAGATCATTTCTTGGGAAACTCGGTGCAATTCGAAGGTTCATCCCTGACTTAAGTTTTTTTGTTCATCCAAGCAACAATTTATTAAAGAAGGATTATAGCATTGATTAGACAGAAGAATGTAACAAGGCCTTCAAAGTAGTTAAATGATTCTCGTTGTCTTCTCCCATGCTAGTACCTCCTAGACCATATCATCCTTTGATCCTGTATTCACGGGCTACTGATGTATCGCTATCCTATATGTTGGCTCAAGAAGATAATGATAAATGGGAACATGTATTCTATTTCATTCGCCACACATTGCTTGATTATGAAACATGATACACACAGGAGAAAAGAGAACGCCTTGTCATAGTCTTCACAATGAAATGTTTAAGACATTACATGTTAAATCAAGAAAGAAGGGTCATTGTAAAGACAGATCATTTACGGACATTCCTCATGCAAGGGTATTTATCTAAAAAAGTTGGATGTTTCATAACCTTAATGGGTGAGTTTGAATTAACATTTGTAAACCAGAAATTTGTTAAGGGACAAATCATTACAGACTAGTTAGCTGACAATCCATTAGATGGAGGCAATCTGGTAGATCTATACTTTCCTGATGAATGCATATATTTTTTTGAAATCAGGCCCCCATCTCTATATGTCCTTGGTACACTAGCATCATCAATTTCATCATGGACCACACATACCCAGAAGGAGCCACATCATAAAAAAGAAGGTGGTTACACATTATCGCCGCTAAATACATTATTTTAGAATAGGTACCCTATCATACAACCTTTGACAGAATGCTCTTAAGATGTGTTGACATGGAAGAATCCAAAAAGATTCTTTAAGAATCCCACAATGGGATATGTGGAGGCCACTTTGGTGGCCACGCCACTACTCACAAAATACATTAGATGGGCTATTTCTGGCTTACTTTGGAACATGACGCAGTAGAATTTTTGTACAAGTGTCATAAATACCAAGAATTCTCCCACGATATTCACATGCTAGCACAGGCTCTACAACCAATCACAACCCCATGGCCCTTTTCCACTTGGGGCCTAGATTTGATAGGGAAATTCTCTCCCTCATCAATAGATGGACATAAATTTATAATCACAGCAACATAATAATTTACTAAATGGGTAGAGGGTAGGCCTCTCAGCACTATACCAGGTTCTATAATCACTAAGTTCATTTTGAATCAAATCATTTGTAGGTACGGTGTCCCACAAGTCATTATCTCATATAATGGCACATCCTTTAAGAATGATGAGGTCTGTGAGTTATGAAAAAAATTCAAGATAAACCATCATGCGACCTATCTTTATTACCCTCAATCCAATGGACAGGATGAAGCCACAAACAAAACATTAAAATCTACTGTCCTCAAAACAATTAAGGAGAACAAACGGGACTGGCATTTAAAATTATACCTAACCTTGTGGGCTTATCGAACTTCAATAAGAACACTGATAGGGACAACCCCTTTTTCATTGGTATTTGGGGTAGAAGCAGTTCTCCCACTTGAGGTCGAAATACCTAGTCTCTGTATCTCATTACAAGGGATCTTGGGAGAAGAAGCCTATAGAGAGGCATGCCTCTCTCAACTAGAAAGCCTTAATGGGGCCAGGTTAAACAATGAACAATGACACAGAGCCTATGTTGAATGGATGTGCCGGTAATATAACAAAAAGGTCTACGAATGAGAAATATGTGAGGGAGATCTAGTTCTGAGACTAGACATCCAGATTGATAATAAAATCAGCGAAGGAAGGAAATGAAATTCTAGCCCAAGTGGTTGGGCCCATATCGAGTCATGAAAGACTATGGAAATGGTGCGTATCTCTTGTGGACACTAGAAGGTGAGGAATTCAATGAAACTATCAATTCCTTACACCTTAAATGGTTTTATGCATAAGTCATCAGCATCACCATTTGTATATTATATCTACCTACATTGCATTAGGAACTTAGTTATTTCATTCTATTCACTCATTTCTTAAATTTTTTGGTCAAGGAACTTATTCTTAAGAAATTTATTATAAGCTTCTGAAAATATTGGCAAAATCATTCAAATCATATCTCTTCAATTTTCATAATATCATCAAATAATTTCAAAATCATCTCATCAATTCGAAAGACAAAGTCTTGACAAAAACCATACCAATGCCTGCATACTTGGTCATACTCATTCCTTTCTACTAGGTTAAGTTGTTCTTACCTATGGTCTATTCTAGAAGCTTCTTGGTGTCACATCTATCCTTATTACATCTCTTTGAAACAAGGAGACTCCAAAATCAGAAATCATAAATGTCAAATTAAATAAAAAATACTAAACAAAATAAAATATTGTATTTTTACACAGTTCTTTGCCCCACCAACCTTTAGTGATGAGCTCACATATTTTACTGGTGGTACGAGGTTAAGAAAGGAAAGAAGTGACCTTAATCACCTATGTCTTGCATTCGGTGATGAGCCCATGCTTCTTACTAGTAGCATGGGGCGGGGCGCAGGGGTTCCATTCACATAACTCAATGAATATTAGTATTTTAAAGCAAAGTGTATTAAGTGAAATTAAGTATGCAAATTCCAAAGAGATCAAATCCTCAAAACTAGATTTTGTCAAACAAGTTGCCATCCATGGATCTAAGTCTAGATAAACTAGAAAGTAAGTTGCATTCTGAACTATGTAGTAGTTTTGAGTAAGAGTAAGTACGTAAGTCTAAATTTGATTTATGTCAAAACCTTGTCTTTCTCTCATCATTTCCATTTAGTCAAACTCATACAATTTTCACCCTTCCCGACTCTTGGTGTTGATCCCCCGCATCTTACTAGTTGTGTGGAGTTAGGAATGGGGCAAATTCATCTCATTATCACTACATATTCATCTTGTTTTGCCAAAACAAGAAGAAAAAATGAACATTTCCCAAAGAAGCCAAAAGTTTAGTACTACAATATGTTTGCATCATCACGTATCAACATTACAAAAACAAATAAAAGAGAAACATTCTATTCAACATTTGTTATCACTTGTCATCCATTGCATACATTCTAAAAAGCATATAAAAACAAATATTCTAAACACATCTAGTGTACACATGAGAAACGGATCACAAAACTCTAGATACAAGAAGATATAGATCCAAAAAGACACACACACACACACACACACACACACACACACACACACACACATAATAATCATGTTTTGTATACAATGCCATCATGCACTAGGCATGGTCAAAACGCTCAATGAGCCCGAAAAATACAAAAAAAACTCGTATAAAAATCCAGCAAAATCACTACAAAAAGACCAAATGGCCTCTCAATCCCTATGGGATCCCTCAGAGGGTGCAAGATCACGTCTAGGAATCCTGCTACGACGACACTTTGAATGAACTGAGTGCTCATGATCATAGCCACTGGCTATGGTCTCACTACGAGAACGAGTCTACCTCATCAGATGCTCAACAATCCTATATCTAGCTACCTCAGCACCAAGGGAGGTCACTAACTTTGCTACCTTCCAGACAGGGGAAAACACATCAGTATGTCTACCGATGGATGAAGGCTCTCCAACGTCCTCAAAAATTTGAGCCCGAGTCATCTCCGAGGGGAGCAACAGGTTGTCCATGTACACCTGACGAATCAAATCTCACCATCCTTGAGCATTCACTACAAATAAAAAGGAGAAATAACAAGTTAGAAAATCATCAAAAATAAAGTCAAGAACAAGTGAAACAAAAAAAAGGAAATCCCAACTAACATTTATAGCTAACAAGGTCGAGAAAAGAGTAGTAACTCACTCAGATCTCTAGGCATCCAAGTAGGATCTCTAGAATCTACACCTGCTAACAATGCTACCACCGATTGAGGAGCCTCCCCAAGATCTGGAAAGAAATGACGTCCTGCCATGGACTCATCATCTCCCCCTAAGTCCTAAGAAGGAAAATCTTCTAAAATCATGGTCACCTTCTCTGTACTCGCCTCCACCCTCTCAGCCCTCAAGATATCTTGAGTGTCATGCCACTCAGAATCACTATCATCCTCCTTGACCATCCCACCGGCCTTGCCTCCCATCATCTCCGCCTCTGTCTCCCCTCCTGTGAACTCCTCAGAGTCTGATTCCACATCAAAAGGCTCATCCTCCCCCCACTGAAAGCAAGAGTGGCTCTGATCTATAGTAAGGGTGCTCAAGGAGCATTGGCTACCCCTCGGGCCCGAACCACCTGTCTAACCGTTATAGGAAATCCAAGAGTAACTATGGTCCAACCCTGATCTCCTCTAGGGCCTCCCCGGGCCTCACGAATAGTCATGTATACTACCCCCACTGGAGGAAGCATATCAACATAGGGGAGATCAAACTGCTGAGGGACTCAGTCAAATGGGTGGACCTCCACCCTCTCTATCCTATCTACCAACTGACATGTAGTAGATAAGCCAACCAATGTAAGTGTCTCCTCTCCCCATACTCCCAACATGGCCTGACAAGGAGTGGCCTCCATATCTACAGTGGTCAATGAAGCCACTGGCTGATGTGGTGTCTTGAGCACTGTCATCCCCGTCCACTGCGGTGCTCTAACAGCCCCCAAATCCTCTACTAGTACACCCCTTCCATAGGGGATGATGCACTCATACACCCAACTCATAACTAGAGTAGAGTGACTCAAGGACTACCCCTGTAACTGTTATCCAAAATGTGCCCCTTGCTCATTTTGTGGCTAACTCCTTTCATTCTTCCCTCTCTTGTGCCTCAATCATAATTTTTTACTTTTTAGGCACTCAAAATTTTTTGGAAATGGCACCATTGGATAGAGCTTTTTCTCAATTTTCCAGAAAGGTAAATTTTTCCTCCTAACTCCATGTATTTTTGAAGTTATGGCCCAGCGGAGTTTTTGTGGGAAATTTTCCCCTGAAATGCCCATAGCCAATGAAATGGCGCCACGTGTCCAAGGAAGTGGCGGGGGTTGGAGGAAAACTTGGTTTTTTTTACCAAGTGTTTGGCAAAGTTTTCAAAAGGGATATTTTTTCCCGCAAGCCCACCGACGAATCAGATTATGCCATGTGTCTAGGGGGAAAAAATTGAAAAATCGACTAAGTGTTAGCACCATGGAAAATTTCAAAAGGAAGGCCCGCCGACCACTCATGTTACGACACGTGTCCTATGGCATCAGACCTTCGGAGGGTGGAGGAAAGATTGGATTTTGGCAAAGTGTTTTGGTAAAAGGGAATGGTAAAGTGTTTGGCCCGCTACCCCTGCCGGCCAATCGTATTATGCCACGTGTCCATGAGCACCCGGAATAGCAGAGCGCGGGGGGAGATTGGGATTTTTTCCCAAAAGCTAAAATGAAAAGGGAAAATGTTTTCCCAGGCCCCGTGTCTAGTAAGACACTGCCACGTTTCCTGGACCGCTGGAAGGTGGGGAGAATTTGGGAAATTTTCCCAAGGGAAAAAGAAGGAAATTTCAAAGGAAAAATCGCCCCCCCAAGCGTGAGCCAATGGAATCTCGCCACGTGTCCGGTGGTGGCAAAAGATACAAGACAAGCCCGCATGGAAAATTTGAAGGGAAAGGACCACAACAAATAAGGTTTTGCCACGTGTTTGAGTCAAGAAATAGGATCAAACAGTGATGGAAAATTTAGGAGGACATGCTCGCGCCCAATTAGCACGTGTCCTCAGATCATCAGCCCGATGGGGAATTTTTGGAAAATTTTCCAAAGGGAAAAACAATGGAAAATGAAGAATTAAAGGCCCGTGCCCAATTAAAACATGCCATGTGGCACCCAGAATGGTGGAGTGTGGGGAATTTTTGGAAAATTTTCCAAATGACCAAAAAGTGGAAAATTTAAAAAAATTTCACCCGCCAATCCGATTTGGCCCTATTTTGCCCTAAGATTTCAAACGGCCATATCTTTCGATCCAGAGCTCAGTTTTTTGTGTTCTTTATATAAATGAAAATTTGGTAAAATTATCTATAAGATTCTGGGGTCATTTTTACATTTTGATGGATTTTGGAGGGAGAAAATCAAAAAAAGCCTCTGGCATGTGGTCATGGACAGAAATAACGTTTCAACCACCGTTTTTAATGAAGAATGGCTTGCATTCTCTCCCAGCATAGCTGAAAAATGTCAGGGGATGGGATTGTAAGGATTCCCATGCTATTTTGATTACATTTTGGTCAATGGTTGAATCTCACCCACGTTTTTCCCGTATTTCTCTCTCCTGGGGTCGTGGCTTGCACTGTAAAAGCTAGATTTGGCTCATTTTTCAAAGGGTTGAAACATTTTTTCATGTATTATAGGCTCCCTCTGTCACTTTAAAAAGGTGATTTTTTGTGGAAAAACTAGACCTTTTCCAAGACTGTAACCTATTTTTCTGTCTCTCAGGTGTTGTAATGAAAGTGGTATTTTGACATGTAAAAATGACAATACAAGCTCTGTGAATGAGTTTTAATCCTTTGTCTTGTGTTGTTTGCTTTCATTTCTGATACCCTCCATTACATGTTATCAGTTTGTGGATGAAGTTTTTGTTACATTTTTATGATACTGTGTCAATCTGTACAGAAGTAAAAAATGCTCACCACTCCTTTGGTGTATCACCTTATTAGCACTAGTTTTAGTTTTTTTGCATTCTCCATCTCTGTCCACTTTGGAATTTAGAGTAGGATTTTGAGTTTGAAACCTCTATATAACTTGCAAGTGATATACATCTGGTCAGAGGAGTTGAGGAACCAACCTCTAATCTGGAGATTCCTTTCCCATTTTACAAGTCCCACACTTGGGGAAAGGACTTCAATATTGTGCAATCACACTGGATGTCGAAGATATCAACTAGAAGTATGATCAACATCTAGGGGTGTTGCTGATTAGCATCTTGCAGTTGAACCTAACCACCCTGTAAAAGCTCATGTGTCTGTCAATCTTTACATTAAAGAATACTCCCCAAGAAATATATTACAAACAAGGTGCCTCAATGTGTGTACTAATCTGAGCCCTGTAATTTAAGAGTAGTTTTTCTTACATTCAATGCATTATATTATTCTTTAAGTTCAAGATATCTAGTTTATTGTATCTTACGGATGCACAGGGACTACTATTTTATCAATCATGTGTTACAGATCTTCAGGATCTACATTTGAGCCAAAGTAGCTAACAACATTCTCCCTTTTAGGTCTCTTCCACTGAACCTTCTTATTACCTAGATCATG
Organism: Taxus chinensis; assembly: GCA_019776745.2. Classification (NCBI taxonomy): domain Eukaryota; kingdom Viridiplantae; phylum Streptophyta; class Pinopsida; order Cupressales; family Taxaceae; genus Taxus; species Taxus chinensis. The sequence goes on from CM034153.1 coordinate 498,807,422, forward strand.
TCACCATTAAAAGACAACCTCCTTTCTTTCTTTAGAACCCTTATTATGTAACGAAATAAATCGTACTCCAGGGTGAGAGTCCACTCAACCCTAACACCTGGTTAGACTAGTGTTGATATTAATATTCCTTAGTCCACATTTAAAATGTATAATAAACGAGGTGCCTCCCCTTTATTTGATTGGTAGTGAATTTTTCCCGTATACTATGAGTTGAACCTGTCATATTTTTTCCCCAACAAAATCATCCAACTCAACAGAGTGCCTCAATTGGTGGAGGGAAAGACAGTAAGATCTAACACTATCAAGAGCTAATCAGACTCCCTCTAGCATAATGCTGGGAGGAAATTGGTAGATTCATGAATTTCCTTTGTGAAGGTTTTACCATTGTGGATTAGTAGGTTAGCAAGATAACATTAACAGTAGTCCAATAGTATACAGCCTCATCATCATTATCCTTTCCTTTGTATGTAGATATCACCTAGGAATTTGCAAATTAGGTGTAGATTAGAGGAGATAATAGTATAAATAAGCTTATTCATGTGTAGTAACCGTTGCCCTGTGCACATTCCTTTAGAGTTAAGTGAATAGATGCCATCTAAATGAGGTGAACATGTGACCACCAATATCATAGGGTGGTGGTCCCGTGACCGGCACTCTGTGTAGGCTGGCGGTCTTGTGTTGATTCGGCGTACGTCCACGAAGCCCTAAGGTATTCTTAATTTTAGTAAGGATACACCGTTCTTGAATGAAATAAAAGCATAGTCATATGGTGTGTTCCCATTAGAAACTTGGTAGACTTTAGACATTTTATCACTATGAAACTTTGTCAACAATGTTGATAATTTTTTTCCCAAAGAAACTAACTATTACAACAGTGGTGAAGGATCACACATAATACATAGGTATATCATAAAACTATGAGTTGGTGTAAAGAGCTTAAGAATCCAGGGGAATCATTTGGTGAGTCAATGTCTTTGTCATGAGAGGCATAGTCATTAACATTCTCACAATGGAATGATCAAAGGTGTACTCTATGTCAATTACAGTTACCTTGGGTCCCAAAGCTCATAAATTAGGAATCATAGGTACACGCACAAACCAAGAGGCAAGGGATAAGAAGCTCGTTTTCTAGGGAAATTATATTATGAACTTGATTTTGAATAGAATACATATCGTAGAGTTGGAGCACTGACGTAGGTAAGATCTTATCCTTGTGCATAATGGTAAGTAATCATTTGGGATTTTCAAGTTTGATACAAAGTTTTTAAGGGCTTATGTACTAGAATAAGAAATGTGGGAAGCAATATTCATTTTACAGATAATAGGAATCTAGATGAATGATGTTGGGACATACGGAAAGGATAACATTGTGCATTGGAGCACTTCTAACTCCCCGATCGATATCAGGCACTGCCATGCTCAGGACCCACCATATGATATTTCCCTTTGAGAGATGTAGCTAAAAAGGTGCATTCTCCAAGGGGGAACTATGTACTGATCACCAAGAAATTGTATTGGAATCACAAGAATAATCTTAATAACGGGATCAATGTGATGAGAATTTGCATGGGATTTAGAAATTCCAGATCCAGCCTCTGCATTCTCTGCTCTAACAGTGTGGTCCTCGTCATGGTTACTTATCATTAAGAATATTTAGTATGCAGGAATGTCTGCATTGTCATACAATGGCGGTACCTCATTATTGGGATCAAAAATAGAGTGGTAGTCCTGTAATGTGATAAGCCCTAATCAAGAATAAGACATGATGCTACAATGCTTGTGCAGTAGGAGGGGATAACTTGATATGTTCAATGCATTTATTGTTAAGATAATTGCTTAAGTTGGAAGCTCGCATTTATGAAGGAAGTATATACTTGCATTAAAATATTTAGCCTACCAATGTTAATAAAAGTAATTTCTCATAGGGAAATAGGGTTATGATTGAAACATGTTTAATTCAAAATTACCCTCTGGAAAATCCAAATGCTATAAATACCAAGATTGTTTACAAGCAAATGACCCCTCTCCCTCTATGAATTATTATTCAGTGTGTTTTGAAAGTTCTCCAATAAGTCTCAACAAGTTTAGATTTTGTAAAGATTTCAACCTCTCAATTCAAGGCTCTATAGTTCTGGTTCTAGATCATGTCCATTTAAATCTTGATTCTGCTTAGAATTATAGGTTGTTTTTTTATCACAGGAAGCATAAGTCTTATAGATTTCGATATGCTTGCATGGCATCCCTGTAACAATCCCGCTAGGAATTGAATAGTCAAGTTCTGTTCTCTTACACTATCCCTCTCCTACTTGCATTCTATTTGGATTACATCTAAGCTTCCACTATTTGAACATCTTCTCCTACTACCGCTGTCACATTCCCACTCTTCTGGATTCACGAGAACACAAAGGAACAAATAGATCACACTGAGGGGACAAGTCAAACTATGAATGGATTTTCCACTGTTATGTAAACTCCAGGTTTGAATTGTCAAAGTTGTAGTTACGATATATCAAATAGAATAGAAAATCTATTTATTTCAGTTAAGTTTACTTTCAGTATTATCGAGGAAGCTGTGGGGAATGATAGCTTCTGATAAGTTGTGATTTATTCCTTACCTATGAGGAAAGATTGAAGGTCTTTCAATTAAATTAGTTAGTTATATAATATTTAGGATAAGTTCACAAGTGCACAGGAAAATAGCTACACCAGGCTACCTTGCTTGTTTTAATTTTGTTACTAGATTAATTGTTCATTATTTGAATATATTAGAATAGTTTCTCTTTAAATTTTGTTCAAATTCATATCCTTGAAAACACAAAAAAAAGAATATAAGCATAGTGTATATTTATTTTCATAATTATTTTAGTTATTTCAGTTAAATTTGGATCATCTTTTGCATGACAATTACAAGACCCAGAGAGCCCAAGGATCACAAATTCGAACTGGTAATACCTCAGCCAAATATCTTCACAAAATTAATGGATATAGATCAAGGTCTTAGGATTCATGTCTTTCAAATGACAATAAACCCACAAGCAATTAGTGAACAATTAAGAGAATTGAATATTAAAGACGACCAAGCATACGTATTCTAGTCAAGAAAACCCAACTATAGATTGCCTTGATAGGATATATGCATGACCATACAAGAACCTGAAAGAGAACAAATATTCGGTTGTGATCCATTAGTTCTGCATCCAAACACAAGAAACCTTCTCATCAAAATAGACAAAGTCTTATGTATACAAGTTTCTAGAACACCCGTAAGGTATTATGAGAAGATCGCACAACTCCTGGTATTAAAAATAGAAGCTAAAAAGGCTTATGACTATTGGATAGTCGTAAGAAGAGATTGATTCTTCACATGACCATAATAGGTCCACAACAACCATGAACTCATGGTTGTGATCCCTAGGTACCACAACCTAATAGGCCTGCTAATCAATTAAACATTGACACCCGTTTACATACGCTGGTATTTAAATACTCACCACTCCTGCCAAAAATCATAACACAATTTTCTACATTAAACATAGAAGCCAATCAAGTTAATATTTTCTGGGCTAGACTTGAAAACCACCCATATTTTCCTACAAATCCACTACACCTCTCACTACCATTTTCCATGACCATTTTTGGAAATATACACAAAGCACCTACAGGTCATTTTCCACGCATCCAACAGCCAATAGATAAGATCTCAATAGATCTTGACATTGATTGGATCCTCTAAGCAGCTATTATATCTGAATGATCCATTACACCAATTCAGGTTAGGAGAATTTTCTTTGCCTTAGATTTACAAATCCCATTATTGTGTGTTGAGGATATAAGATTTCCTAACTAGTTTTTCTATACCCACATATATTTCATTTCCAACGGTTGTCTCGGCACGACCTCGGGAGGTCGGGTACAAAGAAGGGCTACTTGTAGATTCTCATGCTTGCATGTAAATTTTCTATCATACAAGTACACCATCACACAACCCATCAGGTGGGGGATGGAGAGAGGCTTATAGAGCACCCTCGCCTCCTATGTAGATAATTTGAAGTGGTGGCGAATCATCATTTTCATAGCAGGTGACCGCTCAGTGAGATCATTTTTAGACTGAGAGAGATCATCTAACAACATAGTGGATACAATTAGTTGTAGAGCATACTCAATCTTAGGCAGATGTGTCGAGACTTACCACAAAGGTTTCTATGCTTAGACAGGTGGCCAGAATAGTGGGTACATAAGATGTATTCCATGATTTAGCTAGAGTCAGTGGTGATGCTGCTTATTACAGGGCTCTATATCATGCGGTCATCTTAGAGGGATAGAGGGATGTTCCATTTAGCTAGTTTTCTATGAGCCAGTTTGGATCTAGATCATACATGACATCTTGATCAACAAAATATGTACAGGGTCCCTCAGTACAGTAGGTGCCACCACCTAGAATAGGTAGTCCAGGGGTAGGTGAGAGCCAAGGATGACTTAATTATTGATGATGTATTTACAGATGTATGTGTTTTTGATGTACGCCTTTATATGATGGCATAGTTTTGACCCATGGCCATGTGGGCATTTTTGTATCTGATATGTATCAAGATACATGATTTTGTACATGGACATTTATTATGATGATATATGATGATGATGGACCATTTTGATGTATCACATTTTTTTATGAGATATCATGTGTAATCCATATTTTTATTTTGATCTATGTTTATATCACATGTTTGTTTGATTATGAGATAGCATTTGGTGATATCACATTGTATGTTGATGAGATAATTTTCTTAGACCATGTTTTTATTTTTGATATTAGTGTGGGGTGGATAGATTTTGATATTCACAACCCCTCTTGACATATTGATGATTTGGTATTTGATGATTAGCTTAGCATACATGTTTGATGTAAACTTATAATTTTTTTATATATGATGTATATATGTGATGATAGACGATAGTGATGAAGAGATGATAACAAAAATGTACAAGAAAACAACCAGTACAAAATAATCAAATATAACCTAATCACAACAATTATATACAAGTTTGTTTGATTATGAGATAGCATTTAGGTAAAAGAATCCTTCAAACTGAGGAGGAAGAGGGGGTTATTGCTGAAGTCTACAAGAAGCTACAGTCCTTAGATGGTAGATTGGGGAATGCTAAAAGCCGCAATGACTGCATATTTTCTACCCTCAAAAGCATTTATAATTTCATTGAACAACATGTCCATAGTGTCTGCAGTTTAAGTGGGGTTAATGAGGACATTTGGGGTCCTAAAGAGAAAAGGGATATTGCAATTTCCCAAGCAGATATGCAAGACTCCTCTCAGGCAACTGCCATTGCCTTCTTCATGTCGCTGCAGGCTATCAAGACCAAGATTGATAGAGCCATCAAGTAACGGGTTGTCGTGATGCTGTTTTTTAGTTGCGATGTGGCTGTCATCTGGCGGATCTGGAGCTATTTTTTGGTGGAGCTCTATATGCTATTTCTCTTTTGGTTTATTTTTGATCTTTCTTTCTTTCTTTTGGATCTTTGTAAGTTTAGATCCTTTTTTCACTTATATTGTAATATTTGGCTATTGAGCCCTTCTTGGTTGACTGTTTTTCCCTTCTCTGGGCTGTTTCTCTCATCTTCACTATCTAGATTTTGAGCTCTTTTTGTATACAGGGTATAGTCCCTTCAAAACTATTTGCCCTTAATAAAAAAAAAACAATTATATACAAGTAGGAAAGATAAAATGAACTCAATGAAATTCACGACATATTTAAGTAACACTTAATCTAAGTAAACAAATGAATCCAATTTACAACACACAACACAAAAAAGTAATGCAATAAAAACTATGTACAAATCAACTAATAAAGTAATCTAACTACTACTTTGTTTTTATGGGACAGTTTTGAAACATTTTATGTTTTTTTTTTGCAGTATCTTGAGATAATATTTTATTTTATTTTTTGTTTTCTATGAAACATATTTGAATGTTTAGGGATTTTCAAAAAGTTATACACATGTTTTTGGTATTTTCCAAAAATAATTCGAAGCTATATGCAAGGCAAAAAAGAAACGTGGATTCCCCATCATTAGATGGGATGTACAAGGGTATAATTCCATGTGTATGTTCAAGAATTGAAAGTGCAAAGTTTCCCCCAACGTGAGATGGGAATATACAAAGGAAAACCCTTTACATCAAAATTTTGATTAGCTGGATCAAGGCCAAAAGGGGCAGGCTCAAAATAGGCAAGGACTAGCTTAGGATAAAGCCATCATAATCCTACATTTGGAGATGCTTGTGAATAATGGACCCTCTAATGGCATCGGAAACAATTTTTCACCAAAGGAATTGTCCAAAGTGCCACAATTGTGTGGTTTTCACATTTGGACGCATTGATTTCTCTTTCTCCTTTTTTTATTTTTTATACTTTTTAAATTGATTTTCTGCTCTTTGAGGAACCCCATACTCAAGCATAGAACTTCTTGAGATGTATAACATTTGTAGGATCCTTTAGCTCATCACCATTTGAATATGCAAGCTTGTATGTGCCTGAACCAAATTTAGTGACCACAATGTATGGCCCTAACTAGTTTGGCTCAAAATTTCCTATCTTTTCACAGTCCTTTATGGTGTTGAATTTATTCTCCTTCATTACAAGGTATCCTAAATAAAAATGGAAAGGTAAAATTATTTTTTTATAACTTCTACGCACTAGATTCAGATACACTTTTAGGTGATCAAGGGTGTAAAGTCTCCTCTCATCTAATAGGTCCAACTCTACTAGCCGAGCCACTATGTAATCCTCCTCTTTATCTAGATAATCTCTCAATTCTATATGCAAAACGGGAGATCAATCTCAAGAGGTAAGAATAATTCAGTGCCGAATACTAAGGAATATGGAGTTACACCAGTAGGGATGTGGATGGATGTTTTGTATGCCCAGAGGGCTAGGTGAATCTGTAAATGCCAGCTGCGGATAGTTTTGTTCACCATCTTCTCCATAATCTTGTCCATTACCTTGATGGTAATAGGGGGTTGAGTACTTGAGAGTGATTTGAAAGTGTTTGCATAACGCCTTCATATTCTTGAATGATTTTCCATTTTCTATGACAAGGGCAGAAGGGATTCCATAACAAAAAATGATATGGTTCATTATAAACTTGGATATCTTCGCACCTGTGATATAGGTAAGAGGAAAATCCTTGACCCACTTTGTAAAGTACTAGGTGGAAATTATAATGAACACGTTTCTGTTAGATGATGTTGGGGTAAGATTTCTTATGAGATTGAGCCCCCACTTTGAGAAAGGCCATGGTGTTGTAATAGGATGCAAGGATTGTGCCGACACAGGAATCATATTTCCATAATTTTGACATAACAAAAAATTCTTTACATACTTGTAATAATAATTTTCCATGATAGGAAAATAGTAGCCTACTCTGAGTATACTATTGGTGAGGAAAATCCTATTTGTATGGGTTCTACAGATACCTCCATGTACCTATTTAATTGCAAAGATAGATTCATCAATGTTAAGACAATGTAACATATTCCTGTCATACCCTCTATGATAGAGAGTTCCCCTAAGTAAGCTGTAGCGGGCTATATGTTGGGTGAGGTTTCATTTATGAGATTGGGAAATGTTAGTTGGGAAGGTTTTATCTTTAAGGTAGTTGAAAATATCATAGTACCAAGGTGAATAGGGACCAAAAACTTCACATACCACATATGACTCGGGAATATCGTATGTTGGTGTTAGTATGTTAGTAAGTGATCCACAAAGAATGGGATATCATTCTGTCCTAGTTGTATGGTTATAAAATAACCCATTGTTTTCATGGCACCTTCTTCTTGATTCCGTAGTCTAGGAATTTGTTTAAAGGTGATCTATACAAAGTAATCTTTTAATGTATTAACCATATTTTTTGTAAGGAATGAGTTTTTCATCCTTAACTTTTTACTCAGCTATAACTGTTAGTGAAAATTCACAGCACCCCCCAAAATGACCTATGTATTTGCTTTTCTAAGGCAATGTCATTTGGTGTGAATGCACAAAATTGAGCTTTACCAAAGTGTGGGACCTTTGCAAATGGGGAAAGCTCTCTAGAGAAAGTTGGCTCCTCTTCCTAAACTACTTGCCATAAGCTATTATAGTGCAGGAAAGCTAATCTAATCCTAATCTAACTTCTAAGGAGATAGGGAGAGAAAGAAAAATGGAAAAAATAGAGCCTACACTAAAACATTGATACACTAGAGAAGGAAAATGTTGATTATCTATCAAAACTACCATGGAAACAAAAAGAGGTGAGCAATGGCAAGGATGGACAAGTGCATCACAAAACCAAGGGTGGATTTCACACAATTTTTTTTCCAAAAATCCATGAACACAGCTCCAAAACCTGTAATGAAGAGAGGTAAGTAGAAAACAACTAAAAATGAGAAAGGATGGACAAATGCATCACAAAACATGTTTTTATTGCTCCAAAAATTTGCATAGATTCATCATTTCATGGGTAAGAGGTAAAAAATGCCATTACAGAGAAGGGGAGGAGGTTCAAACTCCATTTTCAACCTTGGGGAAGAAAAGAAGCGAGGGAAGAGCAAAAAGAATGAAAAACCTTTACAAAATGAGCCAAAACTGGATTTTATCACTCGAACAAAATGAAGGAAGGTGAAAAACATGGGAAAATAGATTTGAGATCTCCAACCACTGACAAGATTCATTAAAACAGCAAGGGAACCCTTACAAATCCATTTTTCGATGCATTCGACCATGCTGGAGAAGAAATGGATGCCATACTTCATCAATTTTGGTGGTTGGGGGTCGGTTCTATGTTTTTTCCCATGCCAGAGACATTTTTCCATTTTTCTCCCACCAATCTCCATTAAAAATCAAAATTGAAGGGTCCATCATGTAGAGGATCTCAACGTCTTTCCAATGACACCAAAATCATGAAAAATTGAGCTCTGGTTCGAAAGATACGGACCTCTAAACATTTAGGGAAAAAACTGGTAAAAACAGAGTCAAAATCGGGGTCGGTGGGGTCAAAATTTAAATTTTTTCCTTTTGGAAATTTTTTCCAAAAATCTCGTGCCCCCAATGCTCCGAGACATGTGGCACCCTCTCTCACTTCTTTGCTGACACGTGGCACATTTTGACTAGGCACGGGCCTCAAAATCACATTTTCTCCCTTTGTTCAAAATTGGGAAATTTTCCCAAAATTCTCCGCCAACCCGACCTCTACTGCTGACTGGACATGTGGTGCCTTCTGATCCAGCGCGGAGGCGCGACTCAAGTTTTTACCTTTACACTTTTACCACTTTGGAAAAAATTTCAAAATCCTTTCGCCACCCCAACTCCCGCTGTTGACTGGACACGTGTTGTCATTTTATTGCTTGGTGGGGATGCACTTCTATTTTTTTCATTTAATGCATTTTGATCAAATGCCAAAAAAATTTAAAGTCCTTCCGCCCCTGCTGCTCCACCTTGACATGTGGCACATCTTAACTAGGAATGGGCCACAAACAATATATTTTCCTTTGTGGACTTTCAGGAAGAGATTTTCCTTTGATTTTTTTAGCCAAAAGGCTAAGTGCCAAAAATTTTCCCACTGGTCTGCCTTGGCAAATTTTCCCTCCAAACTCCGCTGAGCCATAACTCAAAAAATACAAGGAGTTAGAAGGACTTCTTTACCTTTCTAGAAAGCGGAAGAAAAATCCTATCTGATGAAGCCATTTCTAGAATATTTTGAGTGAATGAAATGTGTAAAAATTTGACTGAGGCACAAAAAGGAGGCTAGTTAACCCAAAATAAGAGGGAGATTATTTTGGTTAACAATTTGGCAACTTGTAGGGGTCATCTACCTGCTAGATGAATGATCAATGGCCTTTGAAGCATCCATTGGGCATGGACTCAAGCCTGATAAACTGATTCTGATCTGAACTATGAAAATTTGACCTTTGAGCCACTTGGAAATCCACTGAAACTTGGAGTTGATCTTCACCAAAAACCATTGAATGCACTATGCAAGAGCAACCAAAACAACACCAAACAACTGTGTACAAAATTATAAATCATACATACCGCAAGTGAGATATGTAGAGTGTGCACAAGCACTTCTTCTACTAAAAGAAAACCTACCTACTCTACTCTAATTGGAAGCAAAGGTAAGCTAAAAAAACCCTGCAACTGGCTGTGCAAAGTAGTTTCCTTTCCTCAAAATGGGCAGCCATGCAAATGATTTGGAGCTGATCATGGCTGTTTAGATGAGTGGAAAATCAACAAGAAGCTGGTCTTCTACCAAAATTAACAACGTGTCAACTGAAAAAAAATTAGATACCTCTTTTAGTTTCTCTACATTTGGATTGAATAGGCATTGCAGCTGATCCTTGGTACTTTGTGTATCATCTTCATGCTTAGAAGTAAGCATGACTAGTTATGGATTATCCTTTGGCTCCAATGAAGCCAAATACCTTATTGGGAAAGGTTTGATCCATTTGATATGCCCATAGCTCTGATTTTCAAATCCAGAAATGGAGTCTTCTTGTAGACCTTCTTGGATGAATGATGTGGAAGAAGTGATGAAGTTCTCCTGCTCTTTTCCTTCCTTCATGGCAGTATGGAACTATTCTATAATATGCAACTCATCATTATTGATTACAACATCCAATGAAGTTGATTTTGCATTATTGTAGCCCGCTACAATACATTTTTGGCTATGGAGTTCTTCCATTGTAGCTTTTGGCAGATCAAATTCTTCCAACTTTGATTCAAGAGGCATGTTGCAAACTGCAGGCTGCTGTCCTTGAATCCTCTCCTCCATGGAAGTAGGTTCTTGTGGTTGAAGAATGAATGATGAAGAAAGAAAAGTTGCAATTTCAGCTAGCTCCTCATCCAAACATTCTTCTAAGTCTAATAAGCAATCAAACTCTTCTACAAAAAGTTCTCTTCCTCTTGCATGGTGGCCTTCAAATCTGCATTTTCTTCACCATGTATAACTTCATTTTCAAACATGAAACTTGGCAGCTCGAAATTATCCAAAAAATCATATTTTCAGAGAGATGAAGTGGGAGAGAAACATGAATTTTCTTGTGCATCTTACTCATGATTCAATGCCTTTAGACCTATTTTATTCACCTCCATAATGGCTTCATCAATCAAATCAACCCCTTCAAATGAAAGAAAAAATGTATCAATAATGCTTCCTTCTTCTGTTGTTGTAAAAACTGACTTGATCTCAACCATTTGCTCCTCTTCAATGGGGTTAAAAAATCATCCTTGTCCACCACTTGTTATCCAACTCCAACTTCCTCTTTTGGCTTCACCATCAAGGGGATTTTTGTAATCTCGAATTTGACAGCCCAACTCTTCAGATTGTATGTCATTTCTTTTCTATTGAGCTCCTCTTCTTGCTGTTCTCCTTGATTTGATTTCTGATTTTCATCTTCCTAACATGGATTTGGGAATGCAAGAGGATGGGTGGGTTGTGGCTCAATTGGTTTTGCAATTTTTTTTGGTGGTGGAGGAGGTAGAACCTCTTGTTTCTTTGGAGGGAATGGCTGTTTGGGATGGAAAAGAGTAGAGAAATTAAGGTGGGATGGGAGACTAGGAGGTGAAGAAATGGAACTAAAACTTGGGGTAGAAACTGAGGGGCTTGACTTTTGATCATGTTGAAATGGTAAAGCTTGAGAGGGTGAAAAAGAAAGACAAGGAGTTGTTGAATGACTTACCCATTGACAAGGTTGATTCAGACTTTGCTCATATACTTCCATCTCCTTAATCCATTGTGCAAGTTGGGGCAGCATTTCAACCATGAAGTCAAGCTTCTCTTGAGGGCTATAATGCCTTGGAAAATGTCCCACCCATGGACATGGTGCTTCACAACTGATTCCAAATGCTTTCATTTGTGCTTGAGCCCTAGATTTCACCATGCTAGCCTCCATCTTTTGGATCTTTTCTAGCAAATCTACACTTTCTTCTTGACTACCCTCACAATCTGTGTACCCTTGTGCTTGACTTGCTTCATAGCCAAACTGACTTTGGCATTACTTAGATGGGTATGCATATTGGTTTTAATTTGATCAAAATGATGATTTAAAGGAGTTGTAAAGCATGTTGGAGGTGGAATATACTGCAGTTATAAATGTGAATTCCATGATGGAAATGAAGTCATGATTGCACAAAATCATGGAATGGAAGAAGATGGAAAGAATAGTGAATGGAAATGGATGGACAATAGGTCTGTAACTTAGAGAATGAGTTTTTTACTAGATGGAGTCGCCGGATGTGCAAATTGAAGCTTCTAATAAGCTAGAAATTGCAACAAGTGCACATCAATCTTGTTGTAATGAAGTGGAGACCTCTTAGGTCCCACCAGGCATGCCAAAATTATTAGTGGCACATGGTGGTGTTGGATTTGTTGCTTCTACATAAGACACTAAGAGAACATGAAATATCTAACCGAGTGTCCCACAGGGTGTGCCAAAACTGTTAGTGGTGCATGGTGGTGTTGGGTTTGTTGTTTTTTCATGAGACACTAATAGAAGATGAAATATCTAACCCTAGTGTCCCACTAGGTGTGCCAAAACTATTAGTGCAAATTCACAGCACCCCCCACAATGACTTGTGGATTTGCTTTTCTAAGGCAAATTCATTTGGTGTGAATGCACAACATTGAGCTTTCCCAAAGTGTGGGACCTTTGCAAATGGGGAAAGATCTCTAGAGAAGGTTGGTTCCTCTTCCTAAACTACATGCCACAAGATATTCCAGTGCAGGAAAGCTAATCTAATCCTAATCTAACTTCCAAGGAGACAGAGAGAAAGAAAATTGTAAAAAATAGAGCCTACACTAAAACGGTGATACACCAAAGAAGGAAAATGTTGATCATCTATCAAAACTACCATGAAAACAAAGAGAGGTGAGAAATGGAAAGGATGGAAAAGTGTATCACAAACCAAGGATGGATTTCACACAAAAAATGTTCCAAAAGTCCATGAACACAGCTCCAAAACCTACAATGAACATCCAAACATGCACAAATACCTGTAATGAAGAGAGACAAGAAGAAAACAACTAAAAACGAGAAAGGATGGATAGATGCATCACAAAACACATTTTTATCACTCTAGAAGTTTGCATAGAATCATCATTTCATGGGTAAGAGGAAAAAAATGCCATTACAGAGCAGAGGAGGAGGTTCAAACTCCATTTTTGACCCTGGGGAAGAAATGAAGGGAGAGTAGAGCAGAAAGAATGAACAACCTTTACAAAATGAGCCAAAACTAGATTTTATCACTCAAACAGAATGAAGGAAGGTGAAAAATGTGGGAAAATCAATTTGGGATTTCCAACCACCAACAAAATTCATTAAAACAACAAGGGCACCCTCAAAAATCCATTTTTCGATGCATTCAGACATGTTGGAGAAGAAACAAATGCCATACTTCATCAATTTTTGTGGTTGGGGGTTGGTTCTACGTTTTTGCCTGTGCATAGATGTTTTCCCATTTTCTCCTACTAATCTCCATCAAAAATCAAAATTGAAGGGTCCATTGTGTAGAGGATCTCAACACCTTTCCAGTGACACCTAAATCGTAAAAAACCAATCTATGGTTCGAAAGATATGGCCCTCTGAAGATTTAGGGAAAAAAATCGTAGAAACAGAGTCAAAATCAGGGTCGGTAGGGTCAAACTTTAAATTTTTCCCTTTTGGAAAAATTTCCCAAAAATCTCCATGCCCCCACCACTCTGAGAGACATGGCACCCTCTAGATGATCTGCAACCCGAAGACTTTCCCTTTACTCTCTTTTTACAATTTGGGAAAATTTCTCTAAAACTCTTCGCACCCCGCTTCTCCACTGACATGTGGCGCATATAAACTAGGTGTAGGCCTCAAAATTACATTCTGCCCCTTTGCATAAAATTGGGAAATTTTCCCAAAATTCTCCACCAGTTCGACCTCCACTACTGACTGAACACATGGAACCTTTTGATGCGGCACAAAGGTATGGCTCAAGTTTTTACCTTTGCGCTTTTACCACTTTGGAAAAAATTCCAAAATCCTTCCACCACCCTAACTCCCACTACTGACTTGACACGTGGTGTCATTTTAATACTCGGCGGGGATGCGCTTCTATTTTCTTCCTTTGATGCATTTTGAGTAAACACCAAAAAACTTTAAAGTCCTTTTGCCCCCACCACTCCGCCTTGACACGTGGTGCATCCTGGCTAGGCGCGGGCCTCAAACAATATATTTTCCTTTGCGGGCTTTCAGGCTGAGATTTTCCTTTGAGTTTTATAACCAAAAGGCTAAGTGCCAAAAATTTTCCCGTGGGTCCATCTTGGCAAATTTTCCTTCCAAACTCCATCGACCATAACTCAAAAAATACAAGGAGTTAGGAGGACTTCTTTACGTTTCTAGAAATGGGAAGAAAAATCCTATCTGATGAAGCCATTTCCAAAATATTTTGAGTCCCTAAAATGTGTAAAAATTTGACTGAGGCACAAAAAGGAGGCTAGTTAACCCAAAATAAGAGGGATCTTATTTTGGTTAACAGTAACCTGATTGATTATCAACATAGAGTCTCCAGTCACGTTGAGCTTCTTGATGTCCCAGTGTATAGCTATATTCATCGCTGCAATGAGAGATTCATATTATGATATGTTTTTTGTGCATGGGAATCCTATTTTGAAAGCTTGTGGGATCAAGTACCCTGAAGGGGTTATAAGTATAACCCCCACTCCTCAACCTTGAAATGTGAAGGATCCATCAAAAGAAATGTGCCATAGTATGGAATCCTTTATATACATGAGTGAAACATCTAGAAGTTCAAGATTCAAAGGTTTTGTTCCTGGTAGAGGGGATTCAACTAATTGATCTGTCAGTATCTGCCCCTTGATTGATTTTTGATGGACAAATTCTATGTCAAATTCACTTAGTAAGATGATCCAATTGTCCATCTATCCTGTGAGCGCTGGTTTTAACAATAGATATTTCAGTGGGTCCATTTTAGAGATAAGGTTGAATTTGTTGTTTAACAAATAATGACATAGTTTTTGAAAAGCAAAAACTATGGCCAAGCATGCCTTTTTGATTTTTGGATAATTAATCACATAAGAAATTAATTTCTGACTTAGATAATATAGAACATTTTCCCTCTGATCCTTTTCATATTGGGCCAAGAGTGCTCTAATTACAAACTATGTAGTAGAGATATACAAAAAAAATGGTTCACTTGTAGTAGGCGGCATTAACACAGGGGGTCTTGATAGATATTATTTTAGCAATGTAAATGCTTTTTATTATTCTAGACCCCACAAAAAGTTGACATCTTTCTTGAGAAGATGTGTAAATGCGTAACACTTATCTCCGAGCTGGGAAATAAATCTTCTGATTTATTATATTTTCCCCTATAAGCTATGTAATTGTTTGACATTTGTAGGAGGAGGCATCTTTGTGATGGATGAGACCTTTGTTGGGACTACTTATATTCCCCTCCGTGATACTATAAAGCCTAGAATTTTTCTTTATAGCACTCAAAGACACATTTCTTTGGGTTTAAATGGACCTTATAATCCCTTAGATGCTGAAAGAAACATCATAAAATTTCTGGATGATCCTCTCTTTTTCTGGACTTGCCTAGTATGTCATCTGCATAATCTTCCATTATGTCATTGATCATATCATGAAAGATGACTATCATTTCCCACTAATAAGTTACATATGCATTCTTGAGGCCAAAGGGCATGAATTGGCAACAAAAATTTACCCAAGTGGTCATAAAAGCTATCTTATGGTTGTCTTCCTCCGCAATATTGATTTAATTATAACTAGAAAAACCATCCATGAGTTAAAACATTCAGTATCCAGTTGTAGAATCGACAATCATGTCAATATTAGGGAGGGGAAAATAATCTTTTGGACAAGATTTGTTGATGTCTCTAAAATCTATACAAACTATGATACCCATGGGATTATTTTGTACATGTACAACATTTGATATCCACTCTGAGTAGTTGATAGGCTGAATGAATCCTACTGCTAATAGTCTTTCTAGTTCCTCTTTAACCAACAAGGCCACTCGAGGATGTATTTTCCTGAGATTTTCTTAATGGGCTTGGCATCTGGATGTACAAAAAGAGTTTGAACCACTAATGTAGGATCAAGTCCTAACATGTTTACATAATACCAAGTAAATATGTTAGAAAATTCACACAAAATCAAGACAAATGTCTTTTTTTCCCGAGCTGAGAGGGATGCTCCCAACTTGATCATCTGAGGAACTTCTTCTATGTCAATGTTGACTTCAATTGTCTCCTCCACAAGAATATGAGATTCTTCTTCCATACATGTAAGATCAAGGGGGAGATTGATATCTTCTTCTAAGGGTGTCTCAATAAGATTTTCACCCTTGGATAAGTCAATTTATTTGTCCATTTATTTTTCATTTTGTCTTTCTGCTAGTTCCTCAAAAAGGTTTTCATTGTTATACTTGGAATTGTTCTTTTTGCAAGGCTTCTCTATGGAACTTTTTCCCTTGCTTTTTATCTTTTTTTGATGACCATAGAACTCGTCCTCCTCTCCAAAATACACGCATGTGTTCAGTTTTATGGAGAAACATTTTTTATGATCACTTGTAGGTATGTCATCTCGTATACCCATAAAATCTCCAATAGCTTCATTACTGGAAAAGCAGTCTATCAGTACATGTTGTTGTTGGTCCCAATTCACCGAGGAAGGATAAATAAGGTTTAATGTAGGAATGGAGATAGGTAAGGTATGGGATATGGTCATTATAGGTGTATCAGGAAAGAGATTAGTGGAGGAAAGGTATTTGTAAAGACTACACTGGGAATCTGTTTCACTGCCATAACCTGACTCGCTATCTTCGCGATCAGAAGAAGTAGCATAACACTCTGGTAGAATAGAACCATATGCTCGAACACCGATACCATATTTTTATATTTTTATATGGGGTTTTGGAAGATGTTCCCACACTCCTTGGTCATGTGTACCACAACCGTACCCTTTGTAGCCCATGTTGTGTATTATTTTATTCAAAATTGTATATTTTGGATTTTGGTAGTATGATGACATCTCATCCTCAGGTGGTTGTATCATATAATTACATAATAGTTGTTACTCATATAAAAAACCACCAGGAGTGAACTTGTCAAAGGGTAAATCATCCCTAGCATGTTGATACTTATGACATGACCTTCCCCTTGATTTACATGTTAAGGGAATGTTTGAAACCAATAGGGTTTGCTAAAGATCATACTCCCCACAACTAGTTGAATGGGTCTTCATCACCCATGTAGAAAAAAAGAGACACTGACATTGATGCACCATTTTTGTTAGGGGTCAAGGAATTTGGGTTAACTTGTAAGGCGAGAGCCTTATTTTGAGCCGAAAAACCCATCTCTGTAAAAGGACAATCAACAGAAGTAGGAACGTGACTTGATAGTGCTCTGCAATGAGAAAAAGGTTGAGAGTCCCCTGAAATAGTTATAATTTCCACTTCATGGTACATCTTCAGAAATTGGTGATACAATGAAGCAACTTCCTGCATAACATGAATCCATGTGTGGCTGAGCAGGATGTTGTAAGGAAGATCCAAGTCAAAAACATGGAACTTTGTATCATGAGTAGTAGTCCCTATTCCTAGTGAAAATGTTATCATACTGGTTGACTTCCACTCTTCATTGCATATGCCTTGATGGTGATGAACTTTATTTCTAAATCTATCTTAGTATGACAAAACTGTCAAATAATTTTCAAGGTACATATGTTAAGGCCTAATTCGCCATCCACAAGCACCCGTTTGACCTTCTTATGATTGACAATGACCTCTATATATAAGGGAAAATTGTGTGAAGGATATTCTGCAGGAATTTCCTCTTAGCTAAAGGTTATATGCTCCATTGGATAAATTTGTGCTACCATTATTTGGAAGCTTGTAGGGTTAATATCAACTGACACTCATAACCCTTGTAAAGTCTTACAAATGATATCTTTGTGTACATTGGAGATCTTAAGCATATTTATGACCGATATCTTAGTCGTGGTCTTCTCAAGTTGCTCCAAGACATCGTAGTGAATATCCTTAGGAGTGGAAGTGGGAGGGGATGAAGTTTTGGAGATAAAAAGGAGAGAATGTCACATTTCCACAGTAC
Organism: Taxus chinensis; assembly: GCA_019776745.2. Lineage (NCBI taxonomy): Eukaryota > Viridiplantae > Streptophyta > Pinopsida > Cupressales > Taxaceae > Taxus > Taxus chinensis. The sequence continues at coordinate 498,825,593 of CM034153.1, forward strand.
ACTCCTTTTTTTTGACATTGATGGTTTTTATATGCTCAGTAAATGGGGTAACACAACCTGTTACAACATCATAAGAATCATCACTAGATTTTTTGCTTTTAGTGGAGTGATTTATATTTTTGTAGACATAACCAATGAGTTTATTATTGGACATCTAACATTGATCCAAATTTTCTTTCACTATATTGTTTTTTGGGAAAGGTTCTTTAAAGATACATATGTCAGCATTGAAATTTTTTTGGGGGCCGTATAATCCATTTCCATGTCACCACTCTTAATGAGGTCTTGGATGTAGTGCTTCAACTTGAGGCACTTATAAGTCTTGTGCCCCTTAACATGATGAAATCCAAAACAATCATTTTCTATAAACCAAGATGGTTTAGGTGCATATTCAGAATAAGGGTTTATTTTAAGGTACTTAACCATATTAATTTCCATTAATTGTTTAAGTATTGACGACATGGAGTCAGATAAAGGGGTAAATGTATGACGCTTATATTCAAGGGTTGGTGGTCCCTTAGTTTTAAGGTACCATGATTTTGAACCTCATGTACCCATTTGGAATATGTAATTCCATCTCCTACAACATTTTTGTTCTTATTCGAAATAAACTTTTGTTTTTCGCTAGGTTTCATGGTCTTGGTTATCACTCGAGAATGGTTTCAATGTCCCTTTTATTAACAATGCTTTCTCAATTTTGGAACCTTTCTCGATGACCTCCTCAAAGGTATTACCTCAATACATTTTCAAGTTGAAAGCGATTTCAGGTTGCAAGTTGGGAAATAAAATTTCAACTGACTATTTCTCTGGTATGGAACAAGGGAAGAGACTAGTTAACCCTCACCATCATTATAAGAAACCAGTGAATTTTTCATTGTTGCATTATTTTTCATTACATAGATTGATCATGGTAACATCATTCTCCATATTAAAGGAGAAGTGACGCACAATTTTTTTTGTCAATTTTGGCCATGTTGATATGGATCCCTTTGGGATGTGTAAGAACCACTAAAGATCTTGTCTCCCTAAACTCTACGGGAAGAGGCGTATAAGATAGTTATCACTAAATGAAACCTCTTGAAAAGATATGAATAAGTCTTTGATGTGATCCCTTGGATCATACTTACCCTTATATCTATCAAATTTTGGACAATCGAAATGCCTAGGGAAAGGAACTTGTAGCATAGCACTATCGAAAGGACAAGGACATAACTCCTCAAATTGATATTTCTCATTTGACCCTAACTTCCCTTCTTGTAGAGCAGTGAGAGTGTTCTTCATAGACAAGAAATCTCGATCAAAAAGTGGGGTTGTCGAAGGGATAGGCTTATATCTTTCTGTTTCTTTGTATTTTTGGTTATTTGTGTATAACCTTTCGTAACCCTATTTTAGTTTTTTCCTATTTGGGGGTTTTGGGAGTTTTATTGAAAGACTCGTAGTATGAAGATTTAGGTTTTTCTTTTCTAGGTGTCTTCGTAGATTCTTTGCTAATATGTGAAGCTAAACTTGCCAATTGGTAAGTGAGGGCTTGTATTTGTTCTTCCATGGACACCTCCTAAGGTGGTATCTCTTTATGAGATGCACACGAGGAAGGTTGAGTATGAAGGTCCTTATGATCATCATTACCTATCTGATCTTCATGAAAAGTTCTAACTATGGGTATGTGATATCCACCAATATGTTTTCTTGAAGTAGATGCACAAATTGGATTCAAAATTTCATCAACGTCACGAAGTGGATGTTCTAGTTCTTATTCTTCTTCTCCTTGAACCATGCCGGTGAGGAGAGTGGGATAAATTTTAGAAGGAAAGTTTTCCCCCAATTCCACTACACACATAACAAATTCATGTTTATTATGAAATAAGAAGTCATCAATGAGGGCAGGGTTAATTTTGTGATCTTCTCGAGGAGAATCCTCCTCAGCACCACTATGACCTACTAGGACATTGTCTTCCAAAAGAGGATCCAAGATCTGTTCTATTATGGGATTGGAGGACCCTAATCTTTGATGCCTCATCCTTTTTATAGGAGGCGTAATGAAATAAGTTTTTCTAAGGTTGGTTTAAAAGGACCCTAAGAAAAAACAAAGCAACATAATGATGTGATATCGATATGAATAATGTCAATAAAATAATAAGAATACGTCCAAAGCAAATGTTCACTAATGACTTCAATGAATAAGAATGAAACACTAATTAATAAGGAAATCATAAGTAACGAGAAATCTAGGAATCAAACAATCAAGACTACGATCTACAAGAAACATTACTCCTTATGTTTTCTTCAAGTATAGTTTTGCAAATAGTGACAACATAATGTCACCACTTAGGTAAAGTTTAAGAAAATAATACCTAAGTAATAAAAAGGAGTTGATGCAAACTCCCAACAAGATATACTAAAAATGAGTTTTGGAAACAAACAAAGTCCAAGTCATGAAAAAGGTGGCCATAAATGTGAGCAACACAACAACACTAGTTGGACACGTAAATAAAGCCTTATAGACAAAGGAAATATTTTTAGTATCAAAATGATGTCACTATAATTCCAACAAAGTAACAATGTTATTCAAATCTTAAGTTAGTAGTTGGATCAAAATCTAAGTCTAAGTATAGCAAGAAGTTGTTATTTATGCTTGCAGTGTAATAATACAACTTCAAGACTTGGATAAAGTTTCACAAAGGAAACAAGATGTAAGTATCAATATTGTATTGATAAGATATAAGAAGGATAACAACTTAAAGGAAGTCAATGATGAGACTACCTAACTATAATGATAATGTGTCTTAATATGGGTTTGAGATAAAGAGCCTACTAGAACATGAAGGCATACCATTCACACTTTCAACACTTGCATTCCAAAATTACAACCTGCTCATGCAAGTAGACTACAAAAGTGGTGGATATGATTATTTCTAGTGGTATCTGCACATGTTTCTTTCTTTTATCCAAAAATTAGCAACAAGAATACAAAGGAGTAAAACAAAGCGGTGATAAAAAAACTAAGTATAAATTTGGTGAAGTTTCACCTTGCCTTAAGGAAAGTGAAAAACTAAGACAAAGTAACACGTCGTAAGTCTTTGCCGAATAGCATTTTTTGCATCTGTAATGGTGTTGTTGCAGAATGGTTGTTGTTCATCAGTTTTTTTTTGCTGGATTGATGTTGGGTGTTGGTACTTTTCTAAAGTAGACTGCTTTCTGCTATTGGGATTTTGTGTTCTATCTTGGTTTTTGAGCCTTTCTATACAAGGGTATAGTCCCTTTCAAAAAACTATTTACTTATAATAAAAAAAACATGTCGTAAGTTTTTTGATGAATATCACTAGGCCCCAACTTCAATGGAGTCTCCCCTTGCTCAACTAACAAGGTTTTGAATTCAAAATAAGTTAGTGCTTCATGATGGCTCTTTAGAAGATGATGTTGTGAGCTGGTCAAGTTGGCTCAAAGATGAAATGGCTTCCTATTTGTTTCTCTCAACTAGTTATCACAAATTACCTCTACAAGCTTGGTTTTCCATGAAAGTCACACTGAATAAACCTTGGAGTATCCTATATTTAATTTACCCCCTTTGATACAATGAGAAATAAATGTGTTCAGTTGTATTTCACTGAGTTCGTGTGAAGATAATTTTGATACTAAAATATCACAAGTGTAAACTAGACACGTAGGTAAGCGGAGCGCTTCCCCTTTCATCCATAAGGTTATCTCTTGGGTGGAATACTTTGGGATTCCTAGGAGCATCCCTCTTGTTATCTTAAGACTTATGCCAAAGGGAGTTTCTCCTCGTTCAAAGAAGATGAGCCATAGCTCTTAACCAAAACCTACATATACAATGTGATGAAAGATGTGTGGTGTGTTTTCTTATCTTTTGGATTAGGAAATTTGGTTTAGACCACCATTTGTCAAACTGAAACACACATGTAGTTATAGTTTTGTTTATATTATCCTTTCTTTGACAAGTGATTTTGTTCCTACAAATCCAAGTGTTAGTAGTTTTCCAAGAAAATCACATTAATAGAAAAAGGATTGAGAGTTGTTTTTTTTATCAAGATCGTCCAAGGATACAAGAGAAGATCATACACAACAAATAACTAAACTAAAAAGTAAAGGAAATATTTGTAATTAAGTGAACCATTCAATGAAATGCTTGCATCTATTTTGCACCTAATTGTTCAATTGTGGTAAATGTTCATTCTCTTAAGCCAAAAATGAAAGATTAAAGTTCCAATTAACCAAGTGGTAGAAAAATGGAAACTAAGAGCTGCTTTTGATTCTCAAGATCATCCCATGGTATAAGAGAAGAGAATACACAAAACTCTTAGTCTAACTTTGCACAAAACATGGAAATCAAATAATTCATTAAAAAATTAAACAAATGGTTAGAAATATGATTTAAATGTTGAAAACCTACTAACAAGAGTTAAGAAAACCTACAACTTATAGAAACAAAAAAAAAAGAAACTCAAACTTTGAAAAATGTGCCAAAATTTTAACATAAAGCACATACATGGGCTTTAGAGAGTATGCATGGTCTTATTAGCATATGCATGCACATTGAAGCATATGTGTGGGTCTAGGAGCATATGCATGCCTATGTGCTCAAAACACAAATAGTGTAACAGTATCACGAGCAGAGAGGTGTATGTGTGCCCTTAGGAGTGTATGCATGGGTCATGCATAGAGACCAAAAATACAATAAAGTGCTTGTGTGGATAGTGGAGCATATGCACACTCTTTAGAGCGGTAGTTCATAATTTTGAGTGTATATGTAAACATCAGAGCATATGCGCGGAAATTAAATCGTATGAGCGGACCTTCCTGTAGGTGCTCAAAATATAAGATTTTTTTCAAAAATTCTTAAAAAGGTCAAAAGTTTGTCAATTTGGATAATTTTGGTATCACCTCACCTCCTTTGATCCTGCAAAGAGCACTAAAACAAGATAATCCTACCTAAACTAGCTAAGAAACTTAATATTTAGCCATTAATGCAAAAAGAGGGTTAGTAAATCAAAACTTTGAAACTAATCTAAAAATCTTGAAACTAATCTAGAAAGCTTAAATAAATATAATGGGGTAGGTCCCACCAGGTGTGCTAAATGATAAAACCCCAAAATTTTGCAACAACTAACTAATAAAGACTACCACCATAATAGTCTAGAGCCAAGCTTAAGTTTAGAAATGAAACATCAAATATCAAAGCTTAATGGAATACAAAAAGAAATCTAAATGAAATTAACCATTTAAATCACAGGCATTCCTACTATGTTTAATTTATTACTACAATAATTGAACCTATGAAGATAAAAAAAAAAATCAAAGTGTGTGTTGTTTTCTACTTCATTGAAGGTGAAAGGATCTATCCAATAATGACTACAAGGCCATATTATATATTCCTTTACTAACCATCTTGAAGAAATGGATGTAAATGGGGATGCAAGCTATTCCAACAATGGAGTAAGGATCATATGTTTTATATGATTAATGTTATTCAAAACATGGTGTAAATTTGAGAGGAAGGATCTTGGTACTTTTTATAGGCTTTCCATTTGGGGAAATTTTGCAACTTGGTGCATGTGGGACAAATGAATAAAGCATAAAGTAACTTTAGTTTAGTTAACCAAAGCTAGGTGAGTTAACCTTTAGTTATCACTTTATGGGAGTTGAGGGTGCTTTTAATTAATCAATTAGATTAATTAATAGGATAGGATAAGATTTTAAGGCTAAATGTAGGTGTTTGAAGAGGAATTTGAAAAGATTAGAAGAGTTTGAAAGTGAGATTTAGCCAATAAGAGGGTTTATTGATTAAATGCTTGTTGAAAAGGCTTAATTAGCTAATTAATAGCTAATTGTTGATTCAAAGAGGATTATAACTAACAAAGTGTTGTTAATTGACATCTTGAATGCGATAAAAGCTAGTTAATTAATGAAGTGTCATTAATTGACCAAAATTGAGGGAAATGTTAGTTAATTAGCGGAAATCTCTAATTATAACCGAAATGGGAAAATAGAGAATAATCAGTACCGCTTTAGCAATAAAAATATGAAAGTGGATTTTAGGTGTCTACACCTTAATACCTATTTCTCATTCACACTTGGGTCGCACTTTTTCCCTTTCTCTTGCTAGTTCAGAAATGAACCACAAATTCACTTTTATATGTGTTTCTTCTCATAAACATAAAAAACATTGTCCCTATACCAATAAATCAACCAAAACAACTAAAAAACATAACATTACACTTATTAAAATTTAGACAATGGACCCATATAGGTGGGCCAAGCCAAAATGCACCAAACAAGCTCAAAATCAACTCAAAACCCCATTACCTAGATGGCTAAAACTCACAAACATCATACCCATGATTATTTAAGCTCCCTAATTTATCAAAAATGTGAAATATGACATAAAAAAATCAACCATGGTCACAAATTAACTTTCACCAATCAAATTATTCATAACACCAATAAGAAGGCTCATATTCATCACCAAACAACTGCTTCCAGCACCTTGTCTTCACCTTTGGGCCTCAAAACCATCCAAGATCAAATAAAATATGGAATTTAACCAATCAATAGAATCCTTGGGATATTTAAATCACATACATGCATGATATATCTCATGAAACATCCATATGCTTAAACCACAACAAATTTCCTTTTCACTAAATCAATCTTCCCAGAAACTAGTTTTGCAAACTCAACTAGTTTGCACCCTTTCTACCACTTCCAAGACCTAAAAATTTCTTCAATAGGAAAAAAATTCATCCCTCTTCACTTTTTAACTAATATCAAACATCATATAATCCATCTCATGCCTTATGCATGCCATTATTTCAGCCTGAGAAATTATGTCCTGGAAAAACCAACAATCTTCTTCCTCACTAACTGACCTAGATGACCCATCAAGTCTCATCATCAAGAGAAAAAAATTATAAAAATTGAAATGAATATAAATACTCTTTCTATAACATATTACAAATCCTTCCAACTTCAAGTGGATGGCCTTTAACCAAGTCCATCTTTGCAACTACTCTAGACTGCCTTAGGACCAATCTTCATAAATAGGGAACACTTTGCCCTCTAGAAGCTCAAACATGATATAAAATCATCATGGAAATAAATTAAAACTCCTAAGATAAAAAATGTAATTTTATTTCATACCTATTTTGGAAAACTTTTTCCTAAATTGAACATCTTCATAAACCTGCCTATTTGAGTGGGGTCCACTCATCACCACATGCTCTATCTTATTTTTGTATAATTCTGGAGGATTCCTATACAAACTAGATTCATCATAATATCATAAAAAATAAATTTTAGGAACATACCATGAAGTTATTCTCCATCGCTCTCAACCCAGGGTTTTAAAACCATAACAAGTAGTTTACCTTCTTAACATTCATTCATAAATGATTGGGTCTCATTTGACCTCATTCAAACTCTGAGATGTTATTATATTCATGTTTCATCATCCATAAAATGATCAAGTTCTCATGCAAAGGTTACACATTTCATCCAAGTATATCTTTCCCATATCGAGTAGGAAAACATGCTCTTAAGAACCATGTTTTTGTCTAAACCTCATATATTGCAAAATATTCAACAGGGGAACCTAAAAATTTTCCCACACCATCAAATAAACCTCTGATGACATATAAAATTATCACTCTACCACACATATCTATGTACCTTCACCACCACTAGGACTTGCATCACAAGGCCTTGGGGTTGTATATGTTCTAGACTAAAACCAACTGAAGCAACACTCCAACCAAGCATGAAAATTCTGCTAACTACTTCTACATGCTGAATATGATGTGACATACCTTCTTGAGTGCTTCTAATAGCTCACACACTTTTGTAAGTGAATATCACACCTTATTAGGCTTCCAATAACTAGGATACTACCTAGTTTACACCATGACCAAGTAGTCAAACCTCATAGCTAAGCTTACAGGATCTCCAAAAGGACCTAAAATACTTGAGTAAAAATGTCTCACACTTTTTTATGCTTCTATGAGCTCATATACCTCTACACCCCACTCTCATCCTCTATTTAGCCTTTAAACACATAGACTAGGTCTAGATGACCACCTACAAACCATACTAGAACATGTAGCTACACCTTTTCACCTCATGTTGCATCTTCTTGAAATTTACCACATGTTGTAATAGCATTATAAGAATCCTTAAACAAAATATAAAGCTTTCATACTAGACTTCGAAGCAAGCATTCATACTCCAAAGCAAATGGAACAAACTAACTCTGAAGTAAGCACGAAGACTATGAAGCATACTTTATTTCCCCTTACACACACTCATACACCTATATGAACCATGGTAGACCTCATGACAACCTATACTCAACATGGGATGACTCAAACTATGACCATACACAATGAATCATGCTTCCAAGACCTCAATAACAACACAAATCTTGAAACTACCAATCAACCTTCATATTTGACATTGAATAACACCTCATGGAGACTCACACAACACCATTACACCCTTTTCCACCAATGGACTTGACATCAATGATATCACTGAGACACAATGGATAAAAATATCCCCCTTTTTCATTGTTGGTAGCCACCTTCAGAAACATTGATGGCAACCATATGACAAAACACACCTACTTGACTCTTTTACATGTTTTTGATGTTTCTCTCCCCCTTTGACATCTATGAAAAAGGATACAATGACATATGGGGATGAAAAATGACACCACAAGACTAGACACAAAGGAAACAATACACTAGATACATTTACTTGCTTAAATGGACTCCCCTTGGAATGTACTTGTTTTTTCTTGTCTTCTATAACATTTTATGGACTTGATAAACCATGTAAACTAGCTCCCCCCTGAACTGATACTCTCCACAATTTATCTCCATCTCAACAATACATTTCTCTCCAAGTCTTAACAATGTTGGAAAACACCAAATCTGCTACGAATACTATCATTACATTACAATAATATGTTTTTGACCTTCTTCTTGACAATAGAACATAAAAATCCCCTTGGGTATACCACTTATACATGCCAAAAAACCTGATTTTGGGATTGAAACATCATTTTTAACTTCATCTTTCATTGTCTCAACTAAAAAATAGTCTTATACAACCTTGTACTTTGCATTATCACTTCATAAGAAACAATCAAAATCTGAAGCCCTGAAGATCACTTTAATACCTAAAAGGCCAATATTTTTCACCTTATAGAAGATCATTCATCCCTTAAACGTCTATCTTATGACTCCCCCTGGGTTTATTTCATCCATATCTAACTGGAAACACAAAAATAAAAACACATACCTTGCATATATGTCATTATAACTGGGGAAAGCACTTCATTACTTTCATGAAGAAACTTTTCAGTATCCTTGGTCTTCTTTACCTGCTATCAAAGATGTTAAACTCATGACTTAATCCCTCTTGGAGTATACCTACTAACCATGACTAACTCTGCCACACAAGCCTTCTCATCACCTTTCTCAATTGATTCCAATTAAATACAATCTCCCCCTTCCTTGATGGACTACATCGGACCTGTAGCACACCATTTAGTGTAAAATAACCACCTACAATGCTTTTGTAATGAAGCTTTCTTCATATTTCTTCCACATGTATAAACACTCTAGAGACATTTGCATAATAAAATAGAACAGACCCCATCACATAAACCTAGAAATCCATTCTCAAACATGTAACCATGTATTTCCACTTAAGAACATATCATCTAGACTTTCACAGACTTGAAAAACCTTAAACTACTTCATACTACCTTCAACAATCATGAGAGCACTTGAATCATCTTCAAACATGTAACAAGGAAAAATAACACATCATATGAACCTAGTCAACTTACTCACCTACCTAGAGTTCTTCATTTCACCTTAACATCATCCTTGGCTAAAACATTGATGCATCCACATAGATGTTGCCAAAACAAATAGAACTACAGAAAAAACCAAGAAAAATTTCCGCAAAAACATAACCATGATTTTCTTCTTGGAGTAACATGTGTTCAAATGTAAATTTTCCATGCAAATATAAAGAAGCTAACATCTAGTAGCTTCAAAGCAACAATCAAACCTACTATAGAACCATCAAGATAAGAGCTTATGAAAAACAACTTCTTCAATGCATGAACAATCTCAAACTAAATGCTAATTTATTTCTTACTCTCTAGATTACTATCTAACAAATGAACCTATTTAGATCACTTTAGCAATAAAAATGGAGTGGTTTCCTCAATATTTAAAAATGAGATCTCACCAAGAAATGGCTACAAGGCTATTTTTGGATACACCCATGCTCTTAAATTTGAGAGAATGGATGCAAGATGGAGAAGCTATTTCCTTCAATGGAGAATGGCTCAAGATCAAAATGCCTATAGTTTACTCTAGGGAAAATAAGGTTTTAGAAGAAAGGTAAGGAGGAGGGTTCCCTAATCTAACGAAGCTAACACCTAGTAGCTTCAAAGAAACAATAAAATCTACTATAGAAACATCGAGATGAGAGCTTATGAGAAATAACTTCTTAAATGCATGAACAATATCAAACTAGATTCTAAGATATTTATTACTCTCTAGATTTCTAGCTAATAAATGAACCTGTTTAGATCACTTTAGCAATGAAAATGGAGTGGTTTACTCAACATTTGAAGATGAGATCTGACTAAGAAATGGCTACAAGACCATTTTTAGATCTTCTCATGATTTTCAATTTGAGATAATGGATGCAAGATGGAGAAGCTATTTCCTTCAATGGAGAATGACTCAAGATCAAAATTCCTATAGTTTACTCTAGAGAAAATAAGGTATAAGAAGAAAGGTAAGGAGGAGGCTTCCTTTTATAGCTTGTCAGTTCAAGAAAGACTAGAAATTTTATGAACGTGGGATAAACCCCAAAGAGGAAATACAAAGGCCATGTATGTTTAATAAAGTATGTGCACTTTGTGGGAGTTGAAGGGGGTTTAATTAATCAAAGGTGATTAAGTGATAGGAGGAGTAAGATTATAGAATATTATTAGAAGAAATTTAGTATGATTCAGGAGATTTAAGAGAGGAATTTGGTTCAATAAATGGTACTATATTGATTTATATTATTGGTAGTGATTAATTAAGAATAATTAATTAACCTAGGTAAAAGTGAACATTAATTTACAAAAGCTCGTTAGTCATCATCCTGAATGATATGAGGGATACTTAATTAGAAAAATGTAATTAATTAACAATGATAAAGGGAAAATGGTGTTCATTGACAAAGTGTCATCAATTTATGGAAAAGAGGATAGTTAGTGCAATTTAAGTATTAAAATTTCTTGACTAAATTCTAGGTGTCTACATTTTCCCCTCTTTGCAGTGGCGTAAGTGATGCCACTTCAAAGATAGTAGACAAGTATAGAACAATGAATTTTTAAGGGATAGAAGAAAAATTAGTAGAGTGAAGGATGCCCCCTTGAGTGTCGATGGGGTGATGAAATAGGTCAATCAATGATCGAAAAGATGAAGGAAATGAATAGAGGATAAGGGGGAGAATGGGGGATAAAAGGTGGTCCCTATTTCCCCAAGTGATTTGGAATAATAGTGTTAATAGAAGAGAATGATACAGAAGAAAAATGATGATGAAGAGGATGGAAATAGCTTTCATCTAGCTAATGGAAAAATAAATTTATTTCATCATATTGCATGTGATCTATGTCATCAGTCCTTATTAAAATATACACATATAAAAAAAGTGTATAATAACATGAAAATATATAATAAAAACATTTGTTCATTGCTAAAATGCTAGCTCAATTCAACATACATAAATGCAATGCAATATGAGAAAGTAAAAAATATAACCTAACAAAGAAATAAGTATAAACACATATAAACAAACAACGTTAAAGAAAGTTGCACAAATATTTTTTTTATCAAGCTTTGACTCTGACCTGTGTGAATTAAAAAAAAGAGTTAAGAATGAAAACCCAAGCAAGGATACATGTGAGGTGAATAAACAAAGGATGTAGAAGTACCATGAAAAATCAATCATGTACTATGAAACTACCCTAAACAACGCGCTCGTGAAAGGGAAGACAAATATACCAAGAAAACCAACTTTTGTTGATGGAAGGTACATCCAAATGATCCGGGAGTCACACACAATAACATGTAAGAATCAAATAAATATGTTTTGTAGGAAAATTTTTTATGTGTGAGTATAATTTATTTGACACATGTTTCAGCTGCGTGCATGCTTGTTACCAATTTTTGAAAAAAAATTTGTGGATTTTTTACAGTTTTTGAATTTTTGAATTTTTACCAATTTTTTGAGTTTTTTATGATGATTTTACCAATTTTTTGGATTTTTTAATGTTTACCAACAATGTTTAGGATTTTTTGGGATTTTATGAATTTTTAGGGGTTTTGAAATTTTTCTGAAGCTATGTACAGGAAAACAGAGAAACGTGGATACCCCCAGCATTAGATGGGAATGTACAAGGACAAAATTCCTCTCGTATGTGTAAGAAAGTGAAGGTGTGAAGATCCCCCTAACGTTAGATGGGAATATACAAAGGAAAATCCCACATGTATATACAAGATGAAGATGATATGGATCAAGGCCAAAATAGATAGGTTCAACGTGATGATGAACTCAAACCAATGAAGTGCTAAGAAAGAGTGAGCATGCCCCCAGTGCAAGTTGACCAAGGAAAAAATGATAGAAAGGAAAAAATTGTTTATTGAAAGAAGGGACAAAGTTTCCCTCAAATATGGTAAAAAGGAAATATTATACACATGGATGTTCTGAACAAAGCAGAAGAACAAAAAATGGTATGAAAGGATATGGAAAATGTAGCTAGAAGATTGGCGATGAAAATGTGATTATACCAAAGCACAAATCATGAGAAAAAATATAGGCTATGGAAAAATTCTGAACAAGGTCTAAACAAAACTTGGTAACATATTAGTCCTATTTTCTAATCAAGATCTAGTGTGTGCACACGGTAATTTATTACCTCTTGACTTGAAGATTTGATAGATATTAAGTGAAGACACGCTAGCCAATGTGTAGGAATGATTTATTTTGATAGGTTATTTGTGAATGTAGGGTGGAAGGAGAGTCGTACATTTCTCCGTTGCCAGCTAGGCATCCATAGCCTCGACAAAGATGTATTTAATTCTAATCAAAACATTTATCTACTACCAGTCAGGTGTCTATAGCCCTAGTAGAGATACTTGAAATGCCCTAAGAGAGGGTTATATAGTGATTTTATTTTGATTTTCGATTTTTTGATTGATTTTTTTGCTTTATGAAAATTATTTCAACTCTCTCAATTGTTTTGATAAGGGGTTAAGAACCACTAATGACCTAATGGAAGGATCTGGAAGTGATTGTGACGACAACATTGGCTAGTGTTAACAAATACGTCCAAAAGTTATTCACAAAGATTTTATTAGATTTAGATAGTGATAACATCTCTAAGAGGGTAGTCATTTTTGTGGACCTCCTATGGTCATGTGCAGAATCAATCCATAATCCCTAGTATCTAGTAGTCGTATACCTTTTCAGCCTTTATATTTAGAACTAACAGTTGTGCAATCTTCTCAGAGTATCTTACAGGTGTTCTGGCAACTTGAATTCTTAAGCTAGTGTCTATGTCAGTGAGAATATCTCCTGCGTCTGGATATGGGACCAAAGGATCACAACCAAATGTTTTCTCTCTTTCAATTCCTTCTACAGCCATGTGGATATTTATCTAGGGTAATATGTAGTTTGGTTGGTTTGACCAAAACGTATGCGCTTTGTCATCTTCTATGTTTAATCCTCTTAATTGTGAGCTAATTTCTTGTAGGTCTGCTGTCGTTTGAAAGATCTGAATTCTGAGATTTTGGTCTATGTCAGTTATTGCTACAAAAAAGTTGGGTTGAGGCATGATTGGCTCAAATGCATATTCTCTGGGCTCCCTAGGTCCCGTGATTGTCATACAAAAGGAATCTAATTAAAGCAATGTAAACTAATTATGCAAAGTATATCTACAACATGTATGAACTCTCTATTTTTTGTATTTTTGATGAACTATTGAACGAAATTGAAAGAGAAATTATTTGGAATATCTAGAAATTTGACAACTAAGCTAATAACGAAATTAAAACAAACAAGGCAGCCGAGTATCGCTACTTGCCTGTGCAGTTGTAAATCTATTCTAAATAACAAATTAACTTATCTAATCTATTTGAAAGACTCTCGATCCTACCTTAGAAGTGAGGAATGAATCATAGTTTCTCAGCAACTATCAATCCCCACAGGTTCCCTAGCAATATCGAAAGTGAGATTAACTAAAATGAAATGATTCCACTATTCTATTTGATATACTTTAACTAGAACTTTGAAAGCTTGAACCTGTATTTTACAGAACAGTGGCAAATCCGATTGTGTGTGGATTTGTCCCCTCAGTGTGATCTCATCGTTCCTTCATGCTCACGTGAATCTAGAAAAGCGTGTAATGCTAGCATCAATAGAAGTAGGTATTGGAAAAATGGCAACTTTTGATGTAGACTGAATATAATGCAAGTAGGAGAGGGATAGCGCAGGAGAACAGAGCTTGGCTTATGTAATTCCTAGTGGGATTTATTGTGAGTCATATGACACAAAACATCTAGAACCTGAAGCTATCCTTTTTTATGAACAAAACCTACAACTCTAATGCTTCAGATTTAAAATAAAACTATATTACCTCAATTGATTGTATGAAATAGTAACAACACTAGCACAAGAATATAATGTGGCTTCTAAACAACGAAACAACACTAACTATGCATGAAACAAATGAAAACTATGAATTCATAAGAACTGAAAGACTAAACTATTGAAATGAGAAAATGAGAGACAAATTTGAGGGGCCATTTGCTTGAAAACCAACCAGTTATTTATAGAATTCCCATTTACCCAAAGGTGAAATCCAAATTGAACTCCTTTACAAAAAACAATGGAAAAACACTATTCTATTGAACCAAAATCATAAATATGAGAAAAGGCAGTGAAAAAAGCTGGTAAACATTGATATTTTACATGAGTCATGATAAAAGGAATGTTCTGGAAAAACACTTGAAGGACCGCCACCCTGAGCAGGGCAGCAGTTACAGGACTGCCGCCCTAACTGGGCAGCATTCACGAGACCGCCACCCAGGAAGGGTGGTGGTTTCATAACTAAAGACAAAAATGTAAAGGAAAAGAGGAGAAAAGAGAAAAATAAAGTACATGGAGGCTAAGCGGGACATGCAGGATGTTAATGCATACTTGGAGAGCTTTTTCAGATCCCGAACACCTTGTGAGGAGACCTGTATCATCATTGGGGCACATGTGAGATTGTTCTGGCAACGTAGTACCCTTACAATTTTGGGTACGTACATATTGCCCCCTCAGAGAAGTGTTTTAGCCATGAAAAGGCATAAAATGGTGGGTCCAAGTATGGTGGTCCCGAAATTGGAAGTTAGAAATTATACCAGACACGTCCGTGTGTCGAAATGACGCAATCCAAAATTCCCACTACGTACAAAATGAAAAGAGGACTCAAGTGCAGATAGATAAAATAGATCAAAAAATAAATACTAAAATAATATGAAGTGAGGACTTACCATTCGTGCGAGGATAAGAACTTACCTCCATCGGCGCTCCAAACCTACGAAAGGGCATTCAAAACAAGTCAAGATGCTATATATGTAAAAATGGGCCCATTTTCCTATTCATTTGTGCATGTTGATTGATTTTGAGCTTTGGGACCAATGGTGACAATTTTTGAGGGGAGTATAGTCAAAATTTTCATGACAAGATAGTGATCATGCCTCCACGAGCGGAACATCGACCCGCGAGATCATAGGTTAGTTTTTCTTGATTTAACATTTTTATCCCCAAAATTTTAAAATGATGAAATCCTTGTCATGGGGGGATTATTTTTTAATGTGTAAGTGTTAATAGGGTCACTTAGGGGGGTGCCTAATGGGTAGGCTTTGTTTTAGTCAAAATAGTCATTTTTTTCGTGTTTTTAGGCATTTTTTAGGGCACATGACCCGTTTGGAAATTCAGGACATGACGGCTGCCCTGAGCAGGATGGCGGTTACACGACTGCCACCTTGATAAGGGTGGTAGTTACAGGACCGCCACCTTTAAGGCAGCGGTTACAGAACCGCCACCCTACTCAGGGTGATGGTCCTTTACAGAATGCCAAAACAACACTTGTTTGAATTCGTTTTTGCATTTCTAGCATTCTTGCCAGCTTTAATGATTTTTTTAATGTAATTTGAATACTAACTTACTCTATTTTACATGTTTTTGGGTGTATGCAGAAGGAGGAATATATCAGATGGAGCTGAGAGAGAGTGTGTGACTGGATTCCAGTAGTGTTGGATGCACTTTCTCAGGATGAGTAGGATACTCTTTAGAGGGCCAACATATTGTGTATATCACGGGTCCCGCATGTTGCACCTTCTAGTCACATACTTTGTGACCTGTTTTCATATTGGGATGCTGATCGTAACACTTTCCGATTTCCAAGAGTCAGGGGTGAGTGGACTATCACCCTAGAGGATGTCTACCGCATCTTGGGAGTCCCGATCATCGAGAGATGACTCACACTTGAGACAGCGGGGTCACGGGCTCAGATAGCACAGTGGGCTACATACATGGGAGACGCAGTTATCTCCACTGGTTTGAAGAAGGGGGTGAGGGTTCGGTTCATTCCGAGCTTTCCTATCCCCTTGATTCATCAGGCCATTATGGGGATCCTTGCCTCGAGATTGATCGAGGAAAAGGGAGGAGACACTTTACTTTATTGTTGGTCCTCTATTATTACACAGATTGAGGCACATGGCTAGATTTATGCCTGGGGAGCTGATATACTTGGGACCACCTACCATGATTTATACAGGGTGGTCTGCCTATACGGACAGTCCTTGAGCCATCCGACCCTGGTTATGAGTTGGGTCTATGAGCATATCATCCCTTATGGGAGAGGTGTAGAGGTGGCGGATCCCAGAGCTGTAAGGGCAGCTAGATGGATAGATATGTTAGTGCTCAGAGCACCCCACTAGCCAGTTGCTTCCCTGACTACTGATGATATGGATGCCACACCTTATCAGGCCATGGCAGGGTTGTGGGGCAAGGAGACTCTCACTTTGATTTCCTGCTCTACCACAGGGAAACTTGTGGATAGGATGGGGAAGGTAGAGACACACCCTTTTGACCGAGTGCCTCAGTAGTTTGGCCTTACTTACGCTGTTATGATTCCCTAGTGGTGCAAGTATTCAGATTAGTTTGGGAGGCTAGGGAGGTCCTAGAGGCTGGGTTTGGACTGTTGTTACTCCTGGTGTCCCTATTGCAGCTAGGTGGGTGGTACGTGCTCGAGGGAGATCTGGTGCTCCTCAGGCACCCTTACTTCAGATTGCCACCAGTCCTGCCAACAGAAATGATGACCCCATTGATATAGACTCTGAGTCTGAGGAGTTCACAGGGGGATAGACGAAGGAGGAGATCGAGGATATGGAGGTCAGTGATTCGGATGGAGAGGAGGACAATGATCCCGAGTGGCATGACACTCAGGAGATATTACAAGCCGAGAGGGTAGAAAATAGTGCGGAGAGGGTGACTCTAGTCTCAGAGGAGCCACCCTCTTAGGACCTAAGTGGGGAGGATGATTCCATAGCAAGATGATATGTTGCTCCAGACATGGGAGGAGCACATCAATCAGTGGCGGCATATGTGGCAGGTGCTGATCCTAGGGATCCCTATTAGAGGCCCAGAGATCTGAGTGAGTTGTTACTCTTGTTTTAATGTTTTTTTCTAGTTAGGATTGCCTTAGTTACTATCTCTCCTCTTGTTCATTTTTGTTTTTATCTTTTTATTATTTCCTATTTTTTTTTCTCCTTTGCTTACAGAGATTGCTGATGAGTGGTGAGATATGATTCACCAGGTATGTACTGATACCCTGATGATCCTTGTGGAGAAGACTCACATCGAGCTATCCGTGGATGCAGGGGAGCCCTAGGCAACCGATAGGCATACCGACATTTTTTCCCCTATCTGGCATGTGTCCAAG
This sequence comes from Taxus chinensis, assembly GCA_019776745.2. Lineage (NCBI taxonomy): Eukaryota > Viridiplantae > Streptophyta > Pinopsida > Cupressales > Taxaceae > Taxus > Taxus chinensis. The sequence continues at coordinate 498,843,675 of CM034153.1, forward strand.
ATGGTGACTACCCTCTGTACCGAGTTGGATAGGTATAGGATAGAAGAGTGCCTAATGAGGAGCCACTCTCATAGCGAGGCCACAGCTACTGTTTGGGATCGTGAGCCCTTAGTGCACTCAGAGCACTGACATAGCTAGAGTCCTAGACATGGTTGTGCACCTTCAGAGGGATCTCATAGGAGTTGAGAGGCCACTTAGCTCTTTTTTTAGTGACTTTTAGATTTTTTATACGATTATTTTGTACCTTCCGGGCTCATTGAGTGTTTTGACCATGCCTAGTGCATGATGGCATTGTACAAAACTTGATTATATATATATATATATACTTCTTTTTGGATCAGACTCTTGGTGTCTAGGATTTTGTGACTCATTTCCACATGTAAATTATAATGTTGTTTTTATATGCCTTTCAGAATGTATGCAATGGAGAACAAATGACACAAATACTTTCTTCCTTTTTGTATTTTATGATGCTGATATATGATAAAGCAAACACAATGTGATATTTGAACTTTAGTTTCTGTAAAAAAAAATTCTGGTACTTCATATTTGTTTTGAAAAAATGTAATGATGAGTTGATATGATGAGCAAATGAACTTGCCCCACTCCTATCTCCACGCAACTAGTAAGATGCAAGGGCTCATCACCAAGAGGCAGAAAGGGCACAAGCTATGAAATTTGTTGAATGGTAGCAATGAGAGATAAATAAAGTTTTGAGGGAACCAAATTAGGACGCTACAAACCTATTCTACTCAAGTGAATCCATAATTTAGAATTCAACTTGCTTTGTGGTTTATCCAGACTTAGATCCGTAGATAGCCATATGGTTAACAAAATCTGGTTTTCAAGGTTTTGGACTCTCTTGGAATTTTGGGCATTTGATTCATTTTTTTTTTACTTAAGATATCAAAGGTTTATTTAAACTATTTACTTATAACCTTCAACGTTACTGTCAAGAGAACCCCCTACACCTTGCCCCATGCTACTAGTAAGAAACATGGGCTTATCACCATGGACAAGGTACATGTGAGTAAGGGCATTCCCATCCTTTCCCAACCCTACGTCACTAGTAAGAGATGCAAGCTCATCACTGAAGGTTGGTAGGGCAAGGAAATGTGTAAAAATAATTTTTTTTGTTTGATCTACATTTGAATTATTTATTTGAGCAAAATGTCAGTATGTTCTTATTTCTAAAGAGATCTATATATGGGGTAAATGTGACACCATGAAGCTTCTAGAATAGACCATAGACAAGACACCTATCCTAGGAAGAAATAAAAATGAAAACAAGCATGCAAGCCTTGGTATGGCTACCATTAAGACTTTGTCATATCTAACTTTATTTAATGAAATGATTTTGAAACGGTTAATGATGTTATGAAAATGAAGAAGCATGATTCAAATGTTTATGCCAAAATCATCAGAAGTTTGTAATGAATTGCTTAAGAATAAGTCCCTTGATCACCGATTTGTATGATACGAGTGAACAAAATGAACCTATCTAAATGAAGATGCAATGTAGATATAATTATACAAATTGTGCTGACGCTTCATGTGTAAAACCGTTTAAGGTGTAGGGAATTGACAGTTTCACCAAATTCCTCACCTTCTAGTGTGCATAAGAGATACACACCATTTCCATAGTCTTTCATGACTCAGTATGGGCCCAACCATTTGGGCCAGAATTTCCTTCCTTCACCAGTATTCTTATTGATCGGGTTGTTTAGTGTTAAAACTAGATCTCCTTCATATATTTCTCATTCATAGACCTTTTTATTATACTACCGGCACATCCGGTCAGCATAGACTCTATGTTATTGTTAAACATCTACTCTGGCCTCATCTAGGCCTTCTAGTTGGGAGAGACGTGCTTCTCTATAAACTTCTTCATCCAAAATCCCTTGTAGTGAGATGTGGAGACTGGGTATTTCAACCTCAAGTGGGAGAACTACTTCTGATCCGAATACCAATGAGAAAGGAGTTTCTCCTGTTGGTGTTCTTATTGAGGTTTAGTGGGCCCACAAGGATAGATATAACTTTAAATGCCAATCTCATTTGTTTTCTTTTACTATTTTGAGGAGAATAGCTTTCAATGTCTTGTTTGTTGCTTCAACCTGCCCATTAGCTTGAGGGTAATACAAGGAGGCTGTATGATGGTTTATTTTAAATTTACTGAATAGCTCATGGACCTCATCATTCTTAAAGGAAGTGCCATTATCTAAGATAATGATTTGTGGGACACCATACCTGCAAATGATCTGGTTCAAAATGAACTTGACGATCACGACACTTGGCACAGTGGTAAGAGGCATAGCCTCTACCCATTTGGTAAAATACTTGGTGGCCGTGATTATGAAGTTATGGCCATCTGTTGATGAGGGAGAGAATTTCCCTATCAAATCTAGGCCCCATGTAGAAAAGGGCCATGGAATAGCGATTGGTTGTAGAGCTTGTGCCGGCATGTGAATCTCGTGGGAAAATTCTTGGCATTTATGGCACTTGTGTACAAACTCTACCTCGTCGTGTTCGAGAGTGGGCCAAAAATATCCCATTTGATGTATTTTGCAAGCAGTGGCATGACCACCGAAGTTGCCTCCACATATTCCACTGTGAGATTTGTAGAGAATCTTCTTGGATTCTTCTATGTCAACACACCTTAGGATCATTCCATCAAAAGCCTTACGATAGAGCACTTTTTCTATAGTAACGTATTTAGCTATGATAATGCATAACCACCTTCTTTGTTTTGGTGTGGCACCTTTTGGATACGCATGGTCCATGATATAATTAACAATATCCATATACTAAGGACATTTAGAGATAGGAGGTCTGGTTTCGATGAAATATATGCATTCATCAGGACAATCCAGATCTACTAGATTGCCCCCGTCTAATGGGTTATTGGCTAACCAATCTGCAATGATTTTTCCCTTAATGGACTTCTGGTTGATGAAAGTTAATATTAATTCACCCATTAAGGTTATAAAGCGTCGAACCTTTTTAGACAAGGACCCTTGCATGAGGAAAGTTTGCAAATGGTCTATTTTTACAATGACCCTTGTTTCTTGGTTTAACATGTAATGTCTTAGGCATTTGGTTATAAATACTATGGCAAGACATTCTCATTCTACCTATGTATAACGTGTCTCATAATCGAGCAACGTTCAGCTAATAAAAAATATTGCACGTTCTCGCTTATCGTTGTCTTCTTGAGCCAACATATAGGCTAGTGAGACATCCGTAGCTCGTGAGTATAAGATCAAAGGATGATCTGGTCTAGGTGGCATTAACGTGGGAGGAGACAGTAAGAAGCGTTTAACTACTTCGAAGGCCTCATGGCATTCCTTTGTCCAAATAATGCAGCAATCCTTTTTCAACAAATTGTTGATTGGATGAATAGAAAAACTCAAGTTTGGGATGAATGTTTGAATTACACTGATTTTTCTAAGAAACGATCTAATGCTAGAATCGTTTGATGGTGGGATCATTTCAAGAACAACCTAGATTTTGGTTGGGTCCACATCGATCCCTCATGGTGATTAAGTTTAACCTATAAGTTTCCTCCTGTTATGCAAAATATGCATTTCTCTGGATTTAGTGTGACTTCGTATTAGATCAAACGTGAAAGGATGACGCGGAGCACTTCCAAGTGATCGTAGTGCTTTCTGGCTTTGGCTAACAATTTGTCTACATAGGATTCCATGATTTTATGAATAAGATCATGAAATATGTATGTCATTGCCCGTTGGTATGTAGCACTAGCGTTCTTGAGACTGAATGGCATAACAGCATAGCAATAAGTTCCCCAAGGAGTTATAAACATAGTTTTGGCTTGGTCTTGTTCAGATATACTGATTTCATTATATCCCAAAAATCCATCCAGAAGAGACAAAAGATCAAATCTAGCTGTTGCATCAACGATGAAGCCAATGGATGGTAAGGGGAAGTCGTCCTTGGGACACGCCTTTTTAATGTCTCAAAATTCTATGTAGAAGCGTATCTTCCCATTATTTTTAAGAACGAGGACAATATTGGATACCCACTGAGAGTAATCAATCAGTTTGATGAACCCTACCTAGAGAAGCTTCATTACCTCTTCCTTCACCATGAGAGCTACTTTGGATTTCATTGGTCTCGATTTTTGTTTAATTGGCTTTGCATCTGGTTTGGTGATGAGGTTATGTACCACGATGTGTGGTGTAATTCTTTCCATTTCTTTATAATTAAATGCAAACACATTTTTATGTTATATGAGGATTTGATTGTGTATCTCTATCTCCTCTGGAGTTAGCAAAGATCCTAGTTTTAAGATCTTTGTTTCTTCCTCCGTTCCGATGTTAATATCAATTTGTTTCTTCGATTAAAGAAGCATTTCCTTCTTCAAACTCGGGTGGGGCTGGAGGTAGTTCCAGATCTTCTCCATTCTCTACCACGTATATGTCAAGCTCCTTTTGTGGGGGGAGCTCTACTATGGGGTTTCCAAAGTAAGAAGACGAATGTGGGATTAAGGACAAATCTACCACATGATGGGTGAGATGTAACTCTGCATAGGCATTTAGGTAATCAAGAGTGGCTCTATCACTGTCAATGTGATCTAAGATAGTAGATGTATTCTCAGCTATGTTTGTTAAAAGAGGGTTTTACATTTTCTTTACTAATGGTTTAGTACTAAGGGATACCATGAAACGGGTGTCTTCCAACTCACTGTTGGGAGTGAAACGTGAAGTTGAGGTTGCTATCGAATTTGCGAGAAGGTTTTGTTCTTGTGGGATTGCTTCAATTGATATGAAGTTAAATCCTTTGCTCAAATCTAATACCGTTATTTTGTAGAGTTGTAAATGTTTAGCTCTAGCATCATACACCTCAGAGACTTGGTTTACTACTAATTGAGAGTCTCCTAACACCCTGATGTCATTAACACCGAGCAATTTAGCTATGATGAGGCCAAGGAGGAGGGCTTCATACTTAGTACTGTTGTTTGTATATTCAAAATTTAGTTTAAAGGCGAACGATAAGATCTTTCCCTCCGGAGAAGTAAATATCACACCTGCCCTAGCCCCATAACGACATCTAGCTCCATTGAAATGGAGAGTCAAAAATTTACTTGGGAAGATGGATGTTGGAACATTTACTATGTCTATTTCTTCTACTTCAGTTACTTCCACCATGCAGAGTTCCTCTGCTGGAAGAGAACCAACTCCTAGGGTACACCCCATGCCTACAAAATCAAATGGCAGGAAAATTGGTAGATCCTATTCTAGCAATTCGATAATTTTTACACTAGTTCCTAATGATACGATTTCTACAATGTTAGCCTCATCCTTGATGGCTGGGATATTCTTGATTAGGTTCGTAACTTATAACTCCATTGTAGGTACCAACATTTCTTCTAGTTTTGCGTTGGTTGGTTTGTTGGGATTTCAAACTCAGAGTGAACTACTGGCCTTTTCTTCAGGTCTGCTAGGTGTATATCGAATGGTTTTGGATCACCTTTTGCTACAAATATCTTTTCCAAGTGTAGGAATCTTATTTCCTGAAATAACATAGAAGGGATTTCCTTCATACAGTGTATCCATGGTCGGCCGAGGATCATATTATAGTTGGTTTCCCAATTTATAATATAAAATTCAGTGAGGATTATTTTGGGTCCTAAGGTGACTGGTAGTATTATAGTTCCAATCGAAGTGGCTTTAGGGCTATCATAGCCTCTTAGTGTATTCCAAGTCATGGAACAATTTATTTCTCCATACCCTAGCTTTTGAAGGAAAGAGAAGGGAACTATGTTAACTGCTGCCCCATCATTAACCATTTCACGTTTAATGTAATTGTTATAAACCCACACTTGTAAATGTAAGGCCAGATCACCTCTACGTGTAATCTCAGCGTCTGTTTTCATTTTGTTTATGTCAAATATAAACTCGGTATCCCTATCCGGCTGCCTTGGAGGGTGAATATCGAAGTATATAAGGTTTACTTGTGTTTCGGGAGGTGGAGTGATGTGAATTAAATGACCTAAACCTAATGCTTCTAAAAGAGCAGCCCTATGGGCAGGAGAGTTCTTCAATAAGTCCAAAAAAGAGATGTGAGAGAAGGTCTTTGTTAGGTCATTAATTAAATCATAGGCACCTATGGGTTTCACTAATGGTTGTTGAATGTTATCTGTCTCTAGCGGGTAACTTGGATTTGGCTGAGAGGAATACTCTCATGTCCTTGTTACGGCTTCCACATGTAGTTCAGTGTATAACTCCACTAAACTGACTATCTTGGGTCATAGCTAATTTCCTAATTGCGGTGCGACATATGGATTTAGCAAATTCGAGGCTTCATGATAATTGTTTCCTATCATTGCACCCTTGTTCATCCCTTTTGGATTTAATTTCTCATGATTTGGGAGTGGATCATTGAAGATCTTGAGGGGAGCATTTTGAGGGGAGACTGCTCCCGTGAAAGTATTTGGTGCAGGTGATGCAGGATCTGCTAAGAACATATCTATGAAAAGTTGTCTTTGTTCTTCTAGAAAATGTTGCATGAATTTATTGTAATCGTGGAAATTTATAGTGTCATGACCTTAGACTTTGTGGAAACCACAATACGAGTTGGGATTGTAATTCCTAGGTTGTTGGGTTGGCACGTATTGTGGTCCAAAACTATGATTAAACTGTTGACTATTAGGATTAAATTTTTGCATTTTTTGTCTTTGGTTTTGGTTTTGGTTTTGATATCTAGTCGAATTTTGACTTGGACCCTGTGTCTGGGTTTTCCTTTGTTGTTGTTGTGGATGATTAAAATCCATTGAGTTGATTGTTGGGGTAAAGTTGTTGTTTCGTTGATTGTTAATTGGTGGTGGAGTATTTATAACATTTGTTTTTTTTGCTTGGTCAATTACTCCATCTGTTATTACACAACAATTTTTGTTAAGGATTTTAGGTCCTTGATTGACATTTGTGGTAGAAGGATAAGTCGTAGTATTTTGGTTGGGGGTGATTAACCTCCCATTTATTCCATACATCTTGCGACCACTATCTATTGCAGCTTGATCTATTCAGAGGGCGCTCTCAAGCACTTCATCACAATTCCTTAGTGGGAACTTCTGGAATTCTTCCTTTATCTCTCTGCTGAGAGAATGAAGGAATAAATTGTATAGTTCCATCTGGTCCATGTTTGGAGTGCTTGCTGAAGAATAGAGGACTGTATGCCATCTCTGGATGAAATGAGCAACAGCTTCATTGTATTCTTGCTTAATGTGCAAGAATTCCCTGATTCCTGTTCTCAATAGTTTGTTCATGTCAAATACCTGGATGAACTCTGAAATGAGTTGTTTAAATGAATGGATGGAAGCTTCAGGTATTCTATAATACCAATCGAGGGAGATTCCCTCTAAAGTTTTGGGAAATATTTTGGCAAACAACCCCATCCCAAGGGAGCAGTTCTCGAATGGTTGTGGCATAGGCCTTAATGTGTGCATTCGGGTCTCCTTCCCCTCTGTATTTGGGAAAATCAGGAAGAGGTCTTGGAAGCATTACGCTTCATATAGTGAAGTCTAAGGGCTGTTTCAAATATTCTGAATAAGTTCCTATCGCATAGGTTTTGACCACCGATGACGCCTGTTGAGGGGGTGGAGGTGGAATGGGTTGTTGATATGGTGTAGCGTATGCATTTGTAGGGACATAAGGAAATCCTTGTGGTTGAGTGAACATGCTGGGAGAAGAGAATATATCTCCTTGTGGTGACTTGGAATATATTTTTAAATATAGAGGAGTATTTCCCAGGAATGGATTATTTTGTACTAGACCGGGAGGTATCATATTTTCCACCGGAGTGGCATTAGCAAACACGGTTCTAGTTGGTGCTTGTTGCGAATACTGAGGAGGCATGCCCAACGTGCCTGTTCCTGTGAGGAGGTCTACTTGGCCAGGATGATGTGGAGGGTTGGGGATTCCTACTTGTCCAAAATGTGAATTCTAATTTGCTTGAGCAAGTTCCAGCCCTCTAACCTTTTCAGCCAAGGCTGAAATGACCTCTATTGGTGAAGACATGGTATTTTGCCTTACGGGAATTTGTTGTGTCATTTGAGGCTGTAAAGGGGTATGATACTCTGTTATGAATTGGTCATTATCTTGCCACATTTCACCGAGGGAATTTCCTATAGGTAGAGGTATGGAGGTGTTTTCTTGAAAAGAGACCTCGGGTCATGTTTGTAAACTTCCTATAGGTGGGTACATACTTCGAGAGTGTTGTTTACTCCTGGCATAATGCATTGAATGTTCATCATCTAAAAAAATATATGGATCTGATTGTCTACTAATTTTTGGTCTAAGCAACACCTGAGGAGATGAACTAGATTCTCCCGTAAACGTCATGTTGTTGCGTTTGAGTGAACTGATCCAAATCCTCTATTTGGAAAGAAGAACTATATCTAGTTCTTAGGGGCAGAGTTTGTGTTGACAATTAGTTAGTTGAATAGTTTTCACCCCAAGCTAAAAGTGAGGGTGATGGCTATCTATTCAGTTGATTGTAGTATGCTTCAAGACCTAGGAGAGGTCTGCCATATGCATCAAATCCTAATATATTCGGGGGGTATATGAATACCCACAAAATAATGGGAAAGAGTGAAGGTGGATGGAAGAAGTAAAAAAAATAAGAGGAAGAACTATTTTTTTCATGTCGGGTTCACCAATTTTGTATGATGGAAAAGTGACAAGCAAGCATGGGAATCCACAAGTAACTCTTCCTCACACCCGACCTCTTGAGGTCATGCTGAGATAGCCGGTGGGGATGGAATACACGTGGGGTATGGACAAAATAATCAGGTAATCTTATGTCTTCGACGCGCACTAATGGAATCTACAAATCTAAGGCAAAGAAGGACCTCCTAACCTGAACTGGCGTAATAGATCGATCGGTGAGGATGACTGCTCGAAGGCTCCAATCAATATTGAGTTCTAGCATGATCCGATCTATAGGTTGTGGAATATGCAGAAGATAACCTGTGGGTGCTTCGTATATGTCTCTCGATAGGGTCATGAAAATGGATGATGGATATAGTGGATTCTATGGGCAATTCTCTAGTCTAGTCCAGAAATCATTAGTTTGATTAGCTGCTATGTCTAGTGATGATAACTATGTGATAATGGTTGGCGGAAGTGGAGAGGATCTAAATACTAATGTGCATAAACCAATATCAATGTCTGATTGTCCTATGGGCTTGTTGGGTTGCGGGACCTGTGGATCACAACCGTAAGTTCGTGGTCGTTGTGGACCTCCTATGGTCATGTGCAGAATCAATCCCTAATCCCTAGTATCCAGTAGTCGTATGCCTTTTTGGCCTCTATATTTAGAACTAAAAGCTATGCAATCTTCTCAGAGTATCTTACAGGTGTTCTGGCAACTTGAATTCTTAAGTTGGTGTCTATACCAATGAGAATATCTCCTGTGTCTGGCTGTGGGACCAAAGGATCACAACCAAACGTTTTCTCTCTTTCAAGTCCTTCTACAGTCATGCGGATATTTATCTAGGGTAATATGTAGTTTGGCTGGTTTGACCAAAACGTATGTGCTTTGTCATCTTCTATGTTTAATCCTCTTAACTGTGAGCTAATTTCTTGTAGGTCTGCTGTCATTCAAAAGACCTAAATTCAGAGATTTTGGTCTATGTTAGTTATTGCTACAAAAAATTTGGGTTGAGGCACGGTTGTCTCAAATACGTATTCTCTGGGCTCCCTAGGTCCTATGATTGTCATACAAAAGGAATCTAATTAAAGCAATGTAAAATAATTATGCAAAGTATATCTACAACATATATGAACTCTCTATTTTTTGTATTTTTGATGAACTATTGAACGAAATTGAAAGAGAAATTATTTGGAATATCTAGAAATTTGACAACTAAACTAATAACGAAATTAAAACAAACAAGGCAGCCGAGTATAGCTACTTGCCTGTGCAGTTGTAAATCTATTCTAAATAACAAAATAACTTATCTAATCTATTTGAAAGACTCTCGATCCTACCTTAGAAGTGAGGAATGAATCATAGTTTATCAGAAACTATCAATCCCCATAGCTTCCCTGGAAATATTGAAAGTGAGATTAACTGAAATGAAATGATTTCACTATTCTATTTGATATACTTTAACTAGAACTTTGAAATCTTGAACCTAGATTTTGCATAACAGTGGTGAATCCGATTGTGTGTGGCTTTTTCCCCTCAGTGTGATCTCCTCGTTCCTTTGTGCTCACGTGAATCTAGAAAATCATGTAATGCTAGCATCAACAAAATTAGGTATTGGAACAATGGAAGCTTTGGATGTAGATTGAATACAATGCGAGTAGGAGAGGGATAGCGCAAGAGAACAAAGCTTAGCTTATGTAATTCCTAGCAGGATTTATTGCGAGTCATACGACATAAAACATCCAGAACATGAAGCTATCCCTTTTGAAAAACAAAACCTGTAACTCTAATGGCTTCAGACTGAAAATAAAATTATCTTACCTCAATTGATTGTATGAAACAATAACAACACTAGAACAAGAAGATTATGTGGCTTCTAAACAATGAAACAACACTAACTATGCATGCAACAAATGAAAACTATGAATTCCTAAGAAATGAAAGACTAAACTATTGAAATGAGAAAATGAGAGAAAAATTTAAGGGGCCATTTTCTTGAAAACCAACCAACTATTTATAGAATTCCCATTTACCCAAAGGTGAAATCCAAATTGAACTCCTTTACAATAAACAATGAAAAAACACTATTCTAGGGAACCAAAATCATAAATACGAGCAAAGGCGGTGAAAAAAGTTGGTAACTGTTGAAATTTTATGTGAGTCACGATAAAAGGGACATTCTGGAAAAACACATGAAGGACCACCGCCCTGAGTAGGGTGGCGGTTACAGGACTACCACCCTGACTGGGTGGCGGTCACGAGACTGCTACCCAAGTAGGGCGGCAGTTTCATAACTGAAGACCAAAACGTAAAGGAAAAGAGGGGAAAAGAGCAAAATAAAGCACATGGAGGCTAAGTGGGACATGCGGTATGTTAACACATACTTAGAGAGCTTTTCCAGATCCCAAACACCTTGCGAAGAGACCTGTATCATCATTGAGGCACATGTGACATGGTTCCAACAGCGTAGTACCCTTACAATTTTAGGTATGCATAGTAACCAAAATATCATCGAAGGGATGAACATGGTGGATGGCTTGCAGGGGAATATAAAGAAAGGGAAGAAAGAACATCCATGTGTATACAATACCTGATTGCAATGTTTGATATTTGTACCTTTGATTTTTTTAAAATGTTTTTCTCAATTTTTTGTATATTTGAATATTTTTTAGTTTTTAAGATTTTGATGGTTTTGTGAAGGGAAAACCATGAAGGGAGAAGATGATGAAGATGAATGATTTGGAAGTTGGGGAAAAAAATGTCACTCCATATGATAGGATCCAACAATAATGCTGGAAATTTCTTTGATGAGGGAGACTAGGAGTTTTTACTTATCAAGAGTGATATTATCTCCAATCGCGATGACCGTCGTGAGATCATATTTGATAATTTATTGTGACTTATCTTTCAACATGTATTTTTTATGTGGGATCTTGAGTTCCCTATCCATATATTTCTACACTTTACACCATACTTTATGGTTGTGTTGGTGTGCATTCTTAAATCATGTTTGACTTGTTGGGATTTTTGGAGCTCTTTGGAGTTTTGATATTAGCCTGATAAAGAAATTGTTTGGGTTTTGTATAAGCTAATGCATGATTTTTCTGATCCTGAGAAGTGGGAGAAGAAAGTGGATGTTTAATATTGATGATAGGAATGTGGGGAATGATGGTGGGATAGCGCCAGTCATTGATAGAATGATGATATCATGGGAAAATACGATATGGTCCAAGGATTGAGGAGGATGGGATATTGAGAGGTGTCCTAGGAGGATGGGATCATGGGAAAATGGAAGATGAAGGACTACTAGGACATGGCCCAAGTATAGAAGATTATGGGATACCAGGAGGTTTCCCATAGATAAAATATGACAGGATACTATGGTATGGCCCAATAATAGAAGATGAGGGGCTACTAGGACGTGGCCCATAGATAGAAAATGAAGAGATACTAGGACATGGCCAAAAAATAGAAGATGAGGGGCTACTAGGACGTGGCCCAAGAATAGAAGATAAGGTGATACCTAAAGGTATCCCATAAATAGAAGATGAAGGGATACTAGGAGGTGACCTATATATAGAAGAAGATGATGGGCTACCAAGAGGTGACCCAAGGAAATATTATGATTGAGGAATTGTGATATGTAAAAAATGATGGGGTGATGAGAAGATAAGCCAAGGACCAACGATATACCCATGAGTTTCTCCATGTAATGGGGAATGTGAAGATGTAAGAATAATAAGAGGATCAAGTTTGATGATCTTAGGATCTTCCTCTATTTTCTGATAAAAGGAATCAACTTCTTGCCCACAATACGTGAACGTATCAAGGTCAAAAGAGAATCCTTTCTCATAATCCTCTAAAGGAATTTCATCATGTAGCCCTACGAGTTCTCTGATTTCTTCTTCATTCTGAAAGAAATAGACCGATATGGGTTAGTGTTGGTAAATGATAGCAGGTTGATTGGAAGAAAGGTGTCCAACTGGTGTGGAATATTTAGAAGATGATGACTCAAGAGATGAGTTAGATTTGGATCGAGATGTATCACGAGTGGAGGAAGATGTAGATTTTCAATTGGTTGGTATAGGTTTTCCTTGAAGATGACATAGTGCAGGTAGACAAAAAGGATCATGTAGTTAGTCAGTGGGTTATGACATAGGGGTTAAAGTAGATGATTGACAAGAGGAATTTTGAGTCCCATGGATCTTGGATGGAGGAAGAGTTTTTTGAGGTGATTGATAAAAGGGGTCCTACGAAGAAAGGGAGGACCTTAACTCAAGAGTAAAATTAGAGGAATGATTGGAGGAATTTGGAGTCACTCGGATTTTCAAAGGATGAAGATTTCATTTAGGTGACTAATAAAGGGGGTCCTACAAATAAAGGGAGGATCATGACGTAGTAGTAGAATAAAAATAATGATGGGGATATTTTGTAGTGAAGTAAATCCTTAGAGGAGGAAATTTTCATTTAGGCTATTGATTATTACTTAGAAGAAAGTTGATTAGATGAGGCTCTGGATACTGAGAGGAATCGAAAAGATAGTTTGGATTAGAATCATCAAAATATTAAGAGGAATCAGAAGAATAGTTTGGATTAGAATCACTAGAATCATACCACTGACTATGAGATGAAGGTGGGGAAAGGGGTAACCAAATGGGTTCCCTAGCGTGAAGAACTAATTGAGGTTTAGTCATGATGGGTGTATTTTTATGTGAGTGCCTATACCTAAGTTCCTTATTGTCATAAGTGTGGGGAACCATGTGACAGTTAGTCATTGTTAACATCATTGGGTCCAAATTCTTAGACCTAGATAGTGTGATTTAACTCCTTCATAAGGAAGGAAGTTCCATGTCAAGTCAGGCACCATAATGGTAACCAATTAGACATTTCATAAGTATGGAGATGCTTGTGTTATTTTCCAAAGGGGACCTAAGGAAAACAAACATCGTGATGACACAATTCTAAAAATGCAACAAGGTTTGGAAAACAAGTTGTGAGTGCAAAAGGATCAAAAGGATTTTCCTTAAAAAAACAAGTCTAAAAGATAAACGATCACAAGGAACAATCATGTAAATTTGGAAAACTAATCCAATGTACAAGGAAATTCTCTCTATGCAAATTTGTCTTAATGATAGTTTGATGCAAGATGATCAACACAATTTCAACACTTAAGTTAAGTTTAAAATAAACAATGCGTAATTATTAACAAGGGGTTTAAATGACTTTCAAATCAAAGTATTCTATAACGATTCTAGATAAAAACAAGGACTAAATCCCAAAAAGTGGAAGTTACAAATGCGAGCAATGCAACAATACCACTTAGATACATTAATCAAGATTTGTGAAACATCAAGATATTAGTATCAAAATAATATTGATACGACGTGAAAAACTTAACACTTTTCAAAGTCTAGGAAATGTTTGGAAAAAAAAATTGAAAGTATACCAAGGAGTTGTTAGGATGTGGGAAGTGTAACGACACAATCTAGACACTTAAATCAAGTTTATGAAAAAAAAAAAAGATGTAAGTACCAAAATTGTATCAAGACAATGTGAGAAAAGTAACATCTCAAGGGAAGATCGATGATGAAGCAATCCTAACTATGATGAAACATCTCGACGTGGGTATCAAGAAAAGGATACTTAATATGAAAAGACGTACCAACACACTTTCAATGCTTACTATCCAGTATCAAGAAAGGATGAATGTAAGAGGGTCCAAAAGTGGTGGACACAATTGTGAGTAACACTTTGTATGTATTATTTCTTTTTTCCCAAAAGGGAAACAAGAAAATAAATTATTAGACCAAGTGGGGGTGAAAAATACTTGGCGTAACTTCAGAAAATTTTCACCTTATCTTATGAAAATTGAAAAACTAAGGCAAAGTAACACTTCACATATTTCATGATGAATGATGCTTGGCTCAAAATTTAATGCAAAATCCCTTTGTTCAAATAAAAAGGTTTTGACTCCAAAAAAGTTCTTTCTTAGTGAAATATATTTGAAACACAATTGGCTTTGATTTGATCAAGTTGGCTCCAAGATGAAATGGCTTCCTAATTGGTTCTCTCTCTAGGTGTCACAAACTATCTCTGCAAGCACGGTTTTCAAAAGAAGTCACATTGACTAAACCTTGGAGTATCCTAACTTTAATTTACCCCCTTTAATAGAATTAGTAATAATTGTGCTCAGTTGTATTTTCACTAGCGTCGCATGAAGATAATTTTGACGTTAATCGTTTCAAGGAAGTACTAGTCAAGTAGATAATCAGAGTGCTTATTGTTTCATCTACAAGGTTCCATCTTGACATGTACTACTTTGGGGTTCCTGGGGTCATCATCATGGGTTATGAAGTCTTATGCCAAGGCACTTCCCTAAGTTTTAAGTGGATGAGCCATAGATCTTAACCGAAACTTGCAAATACAATGTTTTGATTGTGGTGTTTTTTTTAATCTTTTAGCTTAGTGTGGTTTTGTACACCATTGAAAACCTATAACAAGCTGTATTAGTATTGGGTTTAGATCCTGATTCTTTGAAAAACATATTTTTGGTCCTGCATGCAAAGGTTAATAGTTTTCCAAACAATCAAAACATCATGAAAGAGGATAAAACATTGTTCTCGATTCTCAATATTGTCCTAAGATGCAAGAGAAGAGCATACACAATGATTACCCCTACTATATTGCCAATGGAAAAACTTGTAGCTCAAATGCATGAGGAACTCATTTTATCCAATTTTTTGTTCATTCCCTTAACAAATAATTTTAATGAAGTGTTTTGAAAGTGTGAAAAATTCCTAGAGTTGTTTCTGATTCCCAAGATCACCTAGAAGGTGCAAAGGAAGAGCATACGCATCTATATCCTAGCATATGAAAAAAAGACATTCATTAAACTAATTCAAACAAGATAGCAATAACATGACTCAATATATCTTGCAAACAATAGTTAGCTTCAAAAACCTGCAAGATGTCAGCAATAACAAAGATCAAAATCCATGTAAACTTGATAAGATTTCCAAAACTTCAATTGATCACACTTATGTAGACTTGGTCACACCTGCGCAGACTTTAGAACACTAGTGTGCCCCTAACATCATATTTTTTATCCTGACAACACACACATGGCTCTGATAAAAAAAAAGTAGACATTGACACATAAACACAGCTAGGTAGATGGGTATGTGGCCCTAAGAGCACATATGTGGGTCTGATAAGAAAGTAGACTGCAGAGACATAGTATGATGTATATGTGGCCAAAGAGGCACCTACGCAGACCTAGAAGTAAATACATGGGTCTAACAACACAACACAGAGGGTTAAATAAAAACATAAATGTATGCACAAATAGAGAGGCACTTGTGTGGCATAGAAGATGCATACATAGACCTGTTGACAGTAGCTCACCCTACTCAATGGATATGTGTCCCTAAAGATGCATAATTGGGGAAGCCTCACACCTACGCGTGTACTTGGAATGACATTTAAAATACGACAGACTGACGCAAGAAACTTCAAAAAGGTTAAAACTTTGATATCTTAGCCCAAAATTAAAAACCATTACAATTAAACCTATAAGAACAACTCAATGCATGTAAAGTTAACAAAATACCCTAAGGAATTCAAAAAATTTCACATGTGCATGATAAGGGTTATTTAGAAATGAGATAGAGAACAACAAAGCTTAAAATCAAATATAAGGGACTAAGGATCCCTCCCACTGAGCATGTCGAATATGTTCATATTTAAATTTTCCATACTAATCTAAAGAAGCTAACACCTAGTAGCTTCAAAGAAACAATCAAACCTAATTTAGAACCATCAAGATAAGAGCTTGTGAGAAACAAATTCTTCAATGCATGAACAATCTCAAACTAAATGCTAATCATTTTCTTACTCTATAGATTGCTAGCTAACAAGTGAACCTATTTAGATCACTTTAGCAATCAAAATGGAGTGGTTTACTTTAGATTTGAAGAGAAGTTCTCACCAAGAAATGGCTAAAAGAACATTTTTTGATCTTCCCATGCTCTTCAATTTGAGAGAATGGATGCAAGATGGAGAAGATGTTTCCTTCAATGGATAATGGCTCAAGATAAAAATTCCTATAGTTTACTCTAGGGAAAATTAGGTGTCAGAAGAAAGTTGAGGAGGAGGGTTCCTTATATATCTTTCTAGTTCAGGAAAGGCTTGCAATTTGATGAATGTGGGATAATCCCCAAAGATTAAATACAAAGGCCATGTATGTTTAATAAATTATGTGCACTTTATGGGAGTTGAAAGGGGGTTTAATTAATCAAAGGTGATTACTTCATAGAAGGGGTAAGCTTATAGAATATTATTAGAAGAAATTTAGTATGATTCAGGAGATTTAAGAGAGGAAATTGGTTCAATAAATGGTGATTTATTGATTTATATTAGTGGTATTAATTAATTAAGAATAATTAATTAACCTAGGTAGAAATGAACATTAATTAATTGAAAGGTCGTTAATCAACATACTGAATGATAATATGGTTAATTAATTAGCGAAACATAATTAATTAATTATGATAGAGGGACAATGGTGGTTTATTAAAAAAGTGTTGTCAATTTATGGGAAAGAGGATAATTAGTGTAATTTAAGTATTAAAATTGCTTGACCAAATTCTAGGTGTCTACATAACACATCTTTGTAACACTTACGGAGAAATGAGATATAAACATTTGGACTCTTACTAACTCAGGATACTAAGATCATCACTATCTTGAGACATAGATAACAATCATACATTGACAACTTGAAAAAGTACAAACAATAGATCTTACAACTCCATTAATGACTTCATTCATACATGATTTCATGACTTTAAAAAAGACTTCTCCACAACCTTATACTAATGAAAACATAATCAGACATAGATCTCTTTCTTTGATGATAAAATTATAACTCAGACTTTTATCTCAACATGAAGCTTAGGAATTTTCTCACACCATGATGTGTGCATGTGTACTTTACTTAAGATAAATTAAATGAAGCAAGAACTAACACCTAAAAATATTTCTACGATCTAGCTAAGACAAATCCTAAGCACCATCAAGATAAAGAGCTAAACAAGATCTAAACTAACATCATAACTTTGTGTAATGCCCCGTTAGATGTTCCCCCTGTTCCTGACATGACGACCCTATTGCTAAGCATGGGAGGGTTGTGCGTGCACTCTCGTTGACTGTTGTTGACTTTGTCCTTATCGTAGTGAAGATTTTGCACCCTCCCTCTCCTTCTTTCCTTTTCGGGTCATTGTCGACACCCCAAACGGTGGATCGGGTAACGTCATGGACGATTATCTAGTTAAAGGGAAAATCTAGTTCTTGCATCTTCGAGTTTTCCTGGTCGTCGCCATTAATTTGATTAATGATTATTATCATTATTTTATCCGTAAAATCATAAAAAAATAATGTTTATAATAATATTATAATTTTTATTGTTGATTTACGACCTTTTTATTTTAGTGTCAATTTTATCACTATTGTTGTGATTTACCGTTAAGCTATCGTTTTATCATTTGTTTACTTCGTTTTAGGCTTTTTATGTTTTCTTTAGTTTAAACAAACACAAAAAAATAAATAAAATAAAAGAGTTAAATTTAAAAGGCCCATGAATTAGGGCAGATTTTTTTAAAGAAAAAAAGAAACAAATAAAAAAATAAAAAAAGAGGGGCGCTAGGGCTCCTTATCAGATTTTTCTTCCTTTTTGGACAGAGTAGCTGTCATTGCCATGGGAAAGGAGCTTTGAACCTATTCTACACATACACCAGAGGTCGAAGGAAGTGCAAGAGATAGCAGAGTTTTTTGATGCTGTTGTTGGAAGCAGTTTGACAATCAAGCATGCAAAACGTGGAAGCATTTGCGCAGCACATGAACCATTTGACTGAAATCCTCAAATCAATCATTCTCCCCAGCCTACGTAAAAAAAATGAGTCCTCTTTCATGCATGGGTAAAGGATAGGGGGTTTTGTTAGTTGTTGGAGTCACAAATTTTTGGGGGCGGGCACGGTTTCTTGTTTTTCCAAAGAAAATAACGAGACAGCTACTCATGGAATATGGTAATAGCAGTGAACAGAAGTCATGGTTTCCTCAAAAGACAGCCACATTGTCCCCCGTATGCAAAAACTCTGACCCAATCAAATTATTTTGCTAGCGTACCTCCCATCCTGTGCCAAAAATAAGGGGCCTTGAAAACAGGGTGCAGTCATCCGCCAAAGCATTATGGAGAAGGGTTTTTTTTGTATGTTTTAGTTGCAAATTCCCTGACAGATACATATGCAAAATGTGAAATCTTGTAAACTGTTTGACAGAATGCCTCAAAGAGATGTGGTCTTATGGAACATACCCTGACCATGTAAGTGTCATTTTTGTTTACTTAGCATTTAGCCAGGCAGGTTCAGTGCATGAGGGTTGTAAATAATTCGATGGCATGATTGCCTCTTGTAGAATAATGCCTAGAATTAATCATTATGTTTGCTTGGTGTTTGATGAGCACATGAGAATGTGCAAAAATGTGGAAGCATGCGAACTGTTTGACAATGCCTAAAAGGAATGTGGTTTATGGTCTGCACTGATTGTAGGATGTGTAAAAAAATGAGTTTTTTTAAAAGGCATTGGAAACTTTCAAGTAAATACAATTGGTACGTGTAAGCCATATTTTCACAACCTTTGTCAGCATCCTCCCTGCATGTGCAAAAATAAGAGCTTTAGAATAAAGCATGGAAAACCATCAAGGCATAAAAAACAAGATGTTTTTTGTTTGCAATGCAACTTCCCTGGTAGACATGTATGCAAAATGGTGGAGTTGAGGTTGCTCGTGAACTAGTTGACGAAGTTCCCAAGCAAGATGCTGAACTGAAGCCTGCGGCTTCAACCGACATCATTCTCCAGGCATGGTTCTTCTTCCCTTACCTCTCATAATTCTCGTGTTTTAGTTATCTTTTGTAACTAAATAGAATTTTAAATTATTAGGATTTTTAATACAGTTAAATGTCCCTTCAACTTGTTGCAAAACAATAAATTGTCATGTCGTAACTCATGAAGTCATTATAACTCGTCTACTTTAAACCATGAACTATCACCCTCACTTCGAAATGATTTAGAAAACTCTTACCCATATTGATCGCTCCAGTATTGTTTTATCAAATGAAACTTACTTTCCATAAATAATGTTGACCAATTCCCTGTAAAAAAAAGAAAGAAGAAGTTAATTTTTTTGCATTTTTTGGAGACTCACTAAGTACCCTTCATAACCGTGAAAATGAGATGTGAAGCTTCATTTATGTACCTTGGTATGCGAGGAGTCACCTGGACCTTTGGTTTGACCCCAAACGGACATATGTGGCCTTTTTGGTGCTCTTATAGGAGCCCTGTTACATTGGGTTACAACAGTAAAAATCCTTTAAATCTAGCAAGTTGGCTTTCGTTTTGAACCGCCATTTGAAACTTGGATGGAGAAATTTCTTCCCATCTTTGCAAACCTCTAGTGTTTATACTAGACAATTGCATGGAACATTTAGTTTAGGAAAAAAAACTTTTTGGGATAGTTTGGCAAAGCCATTTTGTAGGCCTCCGGTCACAGTTTGACGAGCTCAAACTAGACCAATTTCATCTTGTCGCTCCAAAAAACTTGTCACCGTTGAAAATGGTTCTCTACTTCTCAGTCCCGTTAACTCTGATGAATTCTCCTTATATAGGGGAACTAGTAGGAGATGTCTTGTTGTGTGCTCCTCCATTGAACATCAGTTACGGATGTGATTTTCTAGGCCCTTGAGCTAACTTTTGTCATTTTACAACTGGGTGAACTACGATCAGTAGCCCCGAAAAACTATCCGCCAAACGTAAACCGTTCACTTTTTCCCAATTCCGTCAGTTGCTATGAATTCTTGGTATATCTAGGGACATGTAGAAAGTTAATCGTGGTGTGTGCTCTCATCAGAAGATAAATTTTGGAAGTGGTTTCTTAGCCTCCAAGCCCATTTTGAACATTTTATAGCTAGTGAGAAAATGTGAAAATAGAAAGCTACGGGACCCTCGTAGGGTTGCCAAACCACTGTGGATACTTTTAACACATGTAAATAATTGTTTAAAACACTATAATGAAACTTGTTAAGTACATTATAACTTTTGACAAAACGGTGTTTTCTCTCTCTAACCTTCTCTTTCTCTCTCATGGGTTACAAAAAGAAGCAAAATGAAATATTATGAGTGCATGTCTCTAAATATTTTTATTTCGATTGCAAATTGTAATAATTGTCAAATGTAAATGGGAAACTGAAAAATGATAATTATGTTAGATTAGGGTGGATGCCATGCCAGTGATTTATCACTGATATCTTGCTCGCGTGGTTTTTGCAGGATGAAAGAATGATGACGTAAAGGTGTTGAGTAATTCATTGTTTACTTTTGGTATTATATTGAAAGACCTATTGTTGAAATTGGTAGTATGTAAAATTTTCTAGATTAATAAATGCTTGAGAAGTTGGTATTTCTTTCATGGATGCTATTTTGATCCCAAAATTGTTATGGTAAAAGTGGAATACAAATTGTCAAAAGGAATTGAAATTTATACCTTGTAGTGAACTTTCATTGTGCTCTTATTGGTTTAATAATTGGTGTTGTGTTTCTTACCTTGAAAATGTAATAAAGGAACCTAACCACAACAGTCAACCCTAGTTCAAAATTTGTATATAACTAACCTTCCTATGTTAATCCCTTAGTGTAGAAAATTGTGACCCTTCAAACAAACCTTTACACTCGATGGAACATCCTAGGTTAGGTAATTAAGATCCCAAGAGAGGGGTTTATCGTCTTAGTAGGTACGTTTAGTGTCATCGACATAAACCAAACATATAGGAGCAACACAGTCAAACTTGATTTGGAGTAAGTAGAGCTAACGCTTCCTTCATGTCCTAGTGGATCTGAAGATAGATTTAGAATTAAATTTTCCTGCAATGAATTTCTTGTGGGATCCAGATGACATCATGGAGCTAGAGGAATAGTGGTTCTATCACTTAAAATTTTGTTAATGAATAGATCCTCTTAGCTATATGTACTATCTTTGGCTAGTGACAATAGAGTGCTTGATCTGTTATGGAGGGTCTATAGAGTGAATATGTTTTGAAGCTTATTCTAATCTATAATGGAGTGTAAATCCCTAAGTGAAAAATTTGAATGGAACTAAACCCTAGTTGATTAGGATGTTAACTTGTGGGTAGAAAACTATAATTTAACTCCTTGCATACGAAATTGTTTTGAAAGATGTTGATTCTAGAGAACCTTAGAAACTGTAATCTTGTCCCTTAATCCCTTGTTATGTCATTTTATGGCATTAAGGAATAAAGAATATTTCTTATGCGGAATCATGCAATGCAAATATATGGGATCTTCGTGAACATAGATCACTTGTGTTCATGTGTAGTTTATAATGCTCCTAACCATGTACTTCTTTAAGATGTCAGACAAGTGCTTTTGTAACTCTTTTGTTTTAAGACGATGCTAAGAATGAGACCATAGTGTGATGTAAGAGCATGTCATATAAGATGAAAATGAGATTGGAGATTAGGATTAAGGTCACTCTTGGAGTCCTTACAACTTAATTAAACATTTTCATGTGTTGCAAAGAATATAAATTGCCTTGGTGTGACCAAACTTCGAGAAAACAAAATATATATAAATATAAATGGAAGTCCATAAGTTATTGAACTTTATTAACTATGGTAGCGAAATAACTATTCTGTGATCGATGGATGTTCTTGGAAAAAAAAAGCTATCTCGAATCTATGTCTTCCTTAATCCCAAGATTTCACCTTGACATCACGTTAGATTCACTTGTGTAGCAAGGGTAAATTTTTAAACATTAAATAAACGTTTGAGAAGCATATTCTTAACATAAGAACAAGATAATTAAGTACTGTATATGTGATTAGAATTGTGCCAAATAAGCAAGTAAGTTATGGAAATTTCCGTGATGCATAAAGGAAGCCAACCTAAATTGGTCGAACTGTAAATTAAATGTGGATTGAACTTAAGATTTTGTAGATGGAAAAAGGAGAAAACTATCCTTGCACAATAATGTTCTTAGAATGTTAATCGTAACTAAGATGCAATTAAAGAAATGATGTGTTGTGGGTTTGCCATTCCTAAATTCATGTTCTTGTGGTTGGGTCATTACTAGTATTCGTTCGTTGGGAAAAGTGTGGCATCGACATGCCTATGTCATTTTCATGTGTCTATGTGAGTTGATGATTTATGTGATTGTCTTATGTGAGTTGAGTTTCTGTACTTAGAACCCTTGTTGTGTTGTTTGTAGTGAGCAATGTAAGTCAAAAAAAATTTATCCTGGTATTTACTGTAGTATTTGGGTGCGTAAAATGTGGGCACTACACTTTGAAAACATAAGATTAAAACTAGCATGCTATTTAAAATCTCTACTCTCCTAGATTACCAACAAGAATGAATGGACCTATTTAGCTCCAATGAAAATAAAAAATTGCTTGTTTGATCCTTAAAGAATGCAAGAATAGGAAGCTTAGCTCTTAGCAGTGGTGACCTCTCAAGAAAAAAAAGGAAATATCTTAGTCTCTTTGCTATATAATTTACATTTGTGTTCTTAAGAATTTTAGGTGTAGGTATAAAGGTGGGAGGAGGGTTCCTTATATAGCCCAATGGATAAAGGAAACACTTCATCCCTTTGCATGTGGGATAAAGGTAAAACATGATTAGGAATGGATAAAGTTGCTTTATAAAAGGTAACCTTACTTTAGAAGAGTTTAATTTATGCTTAATAAGTCATGGGAGTTGGGGGTGTTTTAATTAATCAAAGGTGATTAACTAATAGGTAGATGTAAGCTTATAGAAGCTAATTAGAGGAATATTAGTATGATTTAGGCTATTAGAAGGGGATTAAATCAATTAAATATTGATTTATTAGTTAAATGGAAGGGACAGCTAATTAATTATTAATAATTAATTAGTCTAGGTAGAAGGGGTGATTTATTAATGGAAGGTCGTTAATTAGGGTATTTGTTGGATAGGTGACTTAATTAATTAGCTTAGTGTAATTAATTAATGATGATATAAGGGAAAATGAGTTCTTTTGACGATATTTCATCGATTTGTGAGAAAGGGGATAATTAGTGCAATTTAAGTATTTAAATTGCTTGGGTGTAATTATAGGTGTCAACATTTACCCCTCTTTGGGGTGGCGTAAGTGACGCCACCCCAAAGATAATAGACGGAAGAAATTTTGAAGAGATAAAAGAAAAATTAGTAGGAAGGAGAAATGCAAAATGTGTGCATGTGTACTTTGCTTAAGCTAAATTAAATGAAGTAAAAACTACCACCTGAAAATAGTTCTACAATCTAGCTAAGAAAAAGCCTAAGCACCATCAAGATAAAGAGCTAAAAAATATCTAAACTAACATCATAACTTTGAAAACATAAGATCAAAACTAGCATGCTATTTAAAATCTTTACTCTCCTAGATTACCAACAAGAATGAATGGACCTATTTAGCTCCAATGGAAATCAAAAATTGCTTGTTTGATTCTTAAAGAATGCAAGAATAGGAAGCTTAGCTCTTAGCAATGGTGACCTCTCAAGAAAACAAAAGGAAAGCTCTTAGTCTCTTTGCTATATGCTTTGCATTTTCTTTCTTAAGAAGTTTAGGTATAGATATAAAGGTAGGAGGAGGGCTCCTTATATAGCCCAATGGATAAAGGAAACACTTCATCTCTTTGCATGTGGGATAAATGTAAAACATGATCAGGAATGGATAAGGTTGATTTATAAAAGGTAACCTTACTTTAGAAGGGTTTAATTTATGCTTAACAAGTCATGGGAGTTGGGGGGTGTTTTAATTAATCAAAGGTAATTAACTAATAGGTAAATGTAAGCTTATAGAAGCTAATTAGAGGAATATTAGTACGATTTATGCTATTAGAAGGGGATTAAATCAATTAAATATTGATTTATTGGTTAAATGGAAGGGAGAGATAATTAATTAATAATAATTAATTAGTCTAGGTAGAAGGGGTGATTTATTAATGGAAGTTCGTTAATTAGGGTATTTTTTGGATAGGAAACTTAATCGATTAGCTTAGTGTAATTAATTAATGATGATATGAGGGAAAATGAGTTCTTTTGATGATATTTCTTCGATTTGCGAGAAAGGGGATAATTAGCACAATTTAAGTATTTAAATTACTTGGGCATAATTATAGGTGTCTACATTTGCCCCTCTTTGGGGTGGCATAAGTGACGCCACTTCAAAGATAGTAGATGGAAGAAATTTTGAAGGGATAAAAGAAAAATTAGTAGGAAGGAGAGATGCAAAATGTGTGCATGTGTACTTTACGTAAGCTAAATTAAACGAAGCAAAAACTACCACCTAAAAATAGTTCTACAATCTAGCTACGACAAACCCTAAGCACCATCAAGATAAAGAGCTAAACAAGATCTAAACTAACATCATAACTTTGAAAACATAAGATCAAAACTAGCATGCTATTTAAAATCTCTACTCTCTTAGATTACCAACAAGAATGAATGGACCTATTTAGCTCCAATGGCAATCAAAAATTGCTTGTTTGATTATTAAAAAATGCAAGAATAGGAAGCTTTGCTCTTAGCAATGGTGACCTCTCAAGAAAACAAAAGGAAAACTCTTAGTCTCTTTGTTATATGCTTTGCATTTACTTTCTTAAGAAGTTTATGTGTATGTATAAAGGTAGGAGGAGGGCTCCTTATATAGCTCAATGGATAAATGAAACACTTCATCCCTTTGCATGTGGGATAAAGGTAAAACATGATTAGGAATGGATAAGGTTGCTTTATAAAATGTAACCTTACTTTAGAAGGGTTTAATTTATGCTTAGCAAGTCATGGGAGTTGGGGGGTGTTTTAATTAATCAAAGGTGATTAAATAATAGGTAGATGTAAGCTTATAGAAGCTAATTAGAGGAATATTAGTACGATTTAGGCTATTAGAAGGGTATTAAATCAATTAAATATTGATTTATTGGTTAAATGGAAGGGAAAGATAATTAATTAGTTTATGTAGAAGGGGTGATTTATTAATTGAAGGTCGTTAATTAAGGTATTTGTTGGATAGGTGACTTAACTAATTAGTTTAGTGTAATTAATTAATGATGATAAGAGGGAAAATGAGTGCTTTTGACGATATGTCATTGATTTGCAAGAAAGGGTATAATTAGCGCAATTCAAGTATTTAAATTACTTGGGCATAATTATAGGTGTCTACATTTTTCCCTCTTTGGGGTGGCGTAAGTGACGCCACTTCAAATATAGTAGATGGAAGAAATTTTGAAGGGATAAAATAAAAATTTGTAGGAAGGAGAGATGCCCCCTTGAGTGTCGATAGGGTGATGAAGGAAGATGATCAACAATAGAAAAAGGTAAGAGATAGATAGAAGAATGGAAAAGGGCAGGATGCCCCGGTAAGATGGAAGATTAGGGGTGAGAGGAAAGTGATGCAGAAGAAATATGGAGGAGGGGAGAGAAGAGCTTAGCCTCTAGCCTTTGTATATTGAAACAATTTTGATGTCATCATATTTCCAGAAGAGCTACGTTATTGGTCCTTATGAAAAATATAAGCATACGAAAAAAGTAAAATAACATGAAAAGCCATACTATGAACAATTGTCCATTGCTAAAAACACCAACTCCATGTAACATACAAAATGTAATGCAATACAAGAAAGTGAAAGATGCCTAACTCCATGTAACATACAAAATGCAATGCAATACAAGAAATTAAACAATATAAACTAACAAAGAAACATAATATAATGTTTTTATTATTGAGCTTCAGTTACGACCTGTGTAAATTAATGACAAGGGTTGATGATGGTGCCCCAAGCAAGGATACTTACGAGGGGAATAATGGAGGACACTTGGGTCTGATGGAAAAGTAATGTGCACTATGAAACAGTACCATGCAACTCGTTGTGCCCCAGAGTATAGATGAAGTAAGCAACCTAGTTTTTGTTGATGGACATAGACCCAGATGATCTACAAGTTGCACACATGAACAAGTGAGAACCAAAGAGAGATGTTTTGTAGGATGATTTTCAATTTGTAGAATTTTTTTGAAACATATTTGAATGTTTTTGATGATTTTGAAAGTTTTCTGAAATAATGTACAGGAAGATGAGGAAGTGTGGATGCCCCCAGTGATAGATGGGATGTACAAGGGCATAAGGCTACATGCGTGCGAGAAAGGTGAAGATGCAAAAATGCCCCAACGATTAGGTGGGAGTATTCAAAGGAAAACTCTTCACATGTAGAAGTGGGACCCAAGGCCATTATGGATAGGTTCAACATGATGATGAACATAAACCAATGAAATGCTGGGAAGAAGTAAGGATGCCCCCATCTTAAGTTGGCCTAAAATCACATGATAGAAATGAATGAGAAGATTACTTTTGTGAAAGGT
Organism: Taxus chinensis; assembly: GCA_019776745.2. NCBI lineage: Eukaryota > Viridiplantae > Streptophyta > Pinopsida > Cupressales > Taxaceae > Taxus > Taxus chinensis. The sequence goes on from CM034153.1 coordinate 498,870,826, forward strand.
GACAAACATGTCCGCAAACATGGAAAATAAGTAATCTTATACATGTGGATGTTCTGAATGAAGTAGAATAATGATGTGATTGATATGAATGTAGCTTAGAAGCCTCGCGATGAAGAAGGGATCAACCAAAGGAAAAAATCGTAAGACGAGATATGGACTAGAGTAAGAGTCTGAACAAGATCCAAAATGAGATGATTGGTAACACGCTAATCCTACCTACTCATAGAGATCCAGTGTGTGCATGTGGAGTTTATTACCTCTTGAAGTGAAGATTTAATAGACAACAAGTGAAGAGACCCTAGCCCATGTGTAGGAATGATTTATTGTGAAAGGTAATTTTGTGAATGGATGGTGAAAGGATAGCCGTACATTTCTCTGCTGCCATCTAGTCATCCATATCCCCGACAGAGATGTATTTGATTATAATCACAACATTTCTCTACTCCCAGTCAGGCATCCATAGCCCCGATAGAGATTATTGGAAATACCCCAAGAGAGAGTAATATATCAATTTTCTTTTTCTTTGTAGCTTTTAGCTTTTGATTTTTGATTGTTTTTTATTCTTTTACTTTCTGAAAACTTATTTCAGATCTCTTGTTTGACAAGGGATTAAGAACTACTGATGGCTTGATGGAAGGAGGTGGAAGTGCTTATGATGATGACATTGGCTAGTGTTAACAAATATGTCCAAAAGTTCTTCGCAACAAGTTTATTAGATGTTGAATGTGATAGGATATCTAAAAGGTCAATTGTTCTTTAATTTACTAAGGTGACAAAAGACCAGGGTCAAACGGATACCATATAGATAAATGTCATAAAATGCATGTGAATAAGCTAACAAAAATATCACCAAAGGGATAAAAATGGCAGGAAGACTTGCAAAAGAATAGCAAGGAAGGGAGGAAAGAAATATCCATGTGTACGTAACACCTGATTGCAATGTTTGATCTTTGTACCTTTGATTTTTGTTGTGTTTTCTTAATGTTTTTTAGTTTTAGATTTTTGACAGTTTTAAGATGTTGGGACTAACAAAGTCACTATGTGTGGTAAGATCCAACAACAATGTTTGTAACTTCCTTGATAAGGGAGACTACGCATGTTTGTTTATCAAGAGTCATGTTTTCCCCAATCTTAATGATTGTGGTGAGTTCACACTCAACAAAGCACTGTGATTTATCCTGAAACATGGATTTTGTATGTAGGAGCTTGAGTTCCCTATCCAGAGGTTTATGCACTTTTCACCATACTTGATGGCTACGCTAATGTGCATTCTTGAATCACGCTTGATTTACAACTTTGAGATTGCTCAAGTTGTTGGGGGATTTTGAGCTCTTGAAATTTTTAACCTGGGCTTGATAATGAACCTGTTTGGGTTTCTTATAAGATGACTTGTGAATTTTCTGACCTCTATAAGGAGAAGAAAGAAAACATTTACAATTGATGATAGGAATGAGAGAAATGATGGTGGGATTTCCCCAGTCATTGGTAGAAGGATGATGTGATTGATGAAAAGGATACGGTCCAAGGATTGAAGAAGATGGGCTACTGGGAGGTGATCCATAGATAGAAGATGAAGTGCTACTAGGATGTGGCCCAAGAATAGAAGAAGAATGGCTATTAGGATGTGACCCATAGATAGAAGATGAAGGGCTACTAGGATGTGGCCCAAGAATAGAAGAAGAAGGGCTACTAGGATGTGACCCATAGATGTAAGAAGATGGACTACTAGGATGTGGCCTAAGAATAGAAGATGATGGAATACCCGGGGGTGATCCATACATATAAGATAAGGGGCTAGTTGGAAGTGCCCCAAGAATAGAAGATAGCAGACTAATCAAAAATGTCCCACAAATAGAAGAGGGAGGGCTACTAGAAGGTGACCCACACCTAGATGAAGATGAAGGGCTACTTGGCGTTGACCCCATAACAGATTGTGATTGAGGAATTATGATAGACAAAGAGTTATTGGGTGATGAGAAGATAGGCCATGGATCAATGCAAGACCAAGGAGTTTCATCACATAATGAAGAATGTGAAGATGGAAGAATAAGAGGAGGGTCAAGTTGCATGACCTGAGGCTCTTCCTCCATTTCTTGATAAAAGGAATCAACCTTTTCCTCGTAATATGCAGACACATCAAATTCTGAAGAGAATCCTTTCTCGTAATCTGCTAAAGGAATATCTTCATATGCCCCTATAAATGCCATGATTGTTTCTTTATTCTAAAAGAGATCAATTGGTATGAGTTGTTGATCAACCACCAGGGGTTGATTGGAAGAAAGAGATCCAATTAGTGTGGAAGACTTAGAAGATGTTTGATGATGATTGATAGAATAAAATGATTTGGGGGATAAAGAAGATGTGTAGCTAGATGTCTCAGGAGTAGAAGAAGGTGGTGTGGACCTACCTATACAATGGTATGTCATATGTAAAATAGTAGGATTAAGTCCAAAGTCTGTAGATTGTGATGCATGGGTTGATTCAAATGTTTGTCTCGAAGGAATTTGAGTCACACAAATCTTCAAAGGAGGAAGACTTATTGGGGGTGATTGATGAAGAAGGTCTTGCGAAGAATGGGAGGACAGTGATTCAATAATCGTATCAAATGAATAATAACAAGGTTTCTACAAAGAAATAGAGGACCACAATTCAAGAATTGTATTAGATGTTTGATTGGAGTGATTTGGAGTCGCACATATCTTCAAAGTAAGAATACATCATCAAGGTAACTGATAAAAGGGGTCCTATGAAGAAAGGGAGGACCGTGACGTAGGAGTCATATTATATGTATGATGAAGAGGTTCCTGTGAAGATAGGGAGGACCATGACATAGGAGTCACATTAGATGACTTAGGAGTTGAATTAGATGAATTCAAATAGTAGTTTGGATCTGAATCATCAGAAGAATCAGAAGAAATATTTGAATTGGAATCCTCAGAAGAAGAGGAAATGTTTGGATTGGAATCCTCAAAAGAAGAGGAAATTATTGGATTAGAATTAGAAGAAGAGTGGGGGGAACTTGAATAATAATTTGGATCAGAAGCGTCCAAATTATACCACCAACTATGAGATGAAGGTGGGGAACGAGTTACCCATAAGGGCTTTCTAGCATGAAGAACTAAACAAGGATTAGTTGTAATGGGAATCTTTTGATTTGAATTGCTAAACCTAGGTTCCATATTTTTGTAAGTATGGGGAACCGCATGATAGTCAGTAATTTTTGGCACTATTTTAAGCACAAATGTCTAGATCTAGATAGTGTGATGGAAATCCTTCAAAGCGAAGGAAGTGACATGTCGATTTTGGTAGCATAAGGATAACAAGATAGACATTTCATAAGTATTGATATGCATGTGTGATTTTCTGAAGAAGGTCTAAGGAAAATAGACATCGTGATAATGTAATATCGATGAGATAAAAAGGTATTGTCCAAGAAAATAAGTTTTCTGAATGAGTAATCATAAGGAACAATCATGCAAGTGTGAAACACAAAGCCAATCAAAAAGGAAATACACCATATGAAAATGCGTGTGCAAAGTTCGATGCAAAGTTAATCAACACAATGTCAATATTTACGTCAAGCTCGAAATGAACAAGGCGTAAATATTAACAAAGGGTAGATGCGACTCCCAATCAAAGGATACCATGACAAGTTCAACAACCAACAAGACCTAAATGTTAAAGGGTGGGGTTTACAAATGTAAGCCAAGTAACCACACCAATTGGACACGTCTATCAAGCTTGGCAGAGAAGTGAGATATTAGTGTCAAAGTGGTATCAAAATGACGCAAACAAAGTAAGTGAAACCTTTCAATATTTAGGACAATGTTTGAAATCAAATGAAGTCAAATTATACTAATGATGTGTTAAAATTTACACAGCGTAATGCCACAATGTGGATACTTAGATCATGTTTATGAAAAACACGACATGAGTATCTTAATTGTGTTGAGACAATGCAAACAAGGTAACACATCAAAGGGAGATCAAATGATGAATTAATCTGAACTATGATGATGATCTTGACGTGGGTATCAAGATCACAAAGGCTACCAATGATATAAATATGCCTCCGCACACTTTATACGTTTAACTTACCCAACCGCAAACATGAATGGGCATAAATGGACAAAAAAGTGGTAGAAGCAATTGATTGGTAACACAAAGGTAGTCACCCTTATTTTGATCAACAAAGTGTCAAAAGAATGTGAAGGAATAGATTAAAAATGGGGATGAAAAATGTTGGCTTCACTTCAGCAGAGTTTCACCTCGCCTTAAGGCAAGTGAAAAACTAAGCAAAAGTAACGCATCGCACATTTCGTGATCAAAAGATGGCTCACAATCCAACAATTTTTTAGAATGGTCAAAGTGGACTCTTGGCCAAAGTATATTTTCCTAGGTGGTTCTCTCATCCTAGGTGTTATAAATATTATCCATGAGTGGGACGATTTGCCCAAATAGTCCTGACTATCTTGGGAATATCTCGACTTTTCCCCCTTCAAGCATAGTGGGCAGAAAATGCATCCATCATGTACCTAAAAGGTTTGCATAGGGACAACTTGTAACTCTAACTCATAAAGAAATCACTAGTCAAGTAGGTAGTGTGGAGCACTTCCCATTTCATCCATAAGGTTCCCTCTTACATGGACTATTTTGGGGTTCCTGGAACTACCCTCATTGTGTTAGCTTAAGGTGTTATGCCAAAGGGGTTATCTTCCAGTTGAGCGGAGAGGGACGTACCCTTTTCTGAAACCTGTAATACATTGTTTTGAATATGTTGTTCTTTTTATCTTGTTTAATTAGGTGTGGTTTTCTTGAACACCTTTTGGTAACCTGTACAAAAACTATATAAGTAGTGTTTGACTTTGTTTTGATTCCTTCTTTCTTTGAAAAGTGATTTTGTTCCTACATACCAAGGTTAGTAATTTTCCAAAATGTCATATAAAGGAGATAAGATGTTGTTTTTGATTTCCCAGATCATCCTAACACGCAAGGAAAGAGCATACGCAACAAGGTATCTCACTCAAATTTGTAATAAATGTAAAATTCCTAAGTACAATGTGAAAATAAGTTCCTTTTAACCAAATTTCAAAGCTAATTAAACTTTTTTACAAGTATGAAGAAAGTGGTGAAACGTTTCTGATTCCCAAGATCACCCAGAAAGGCACAAGGGAAGAGCATACGCGTTTCAAACCTTCACAAATAAAGATGAAAATAATTTTTATTAAGTTAGTATAAAGAAAAATAATGTAAACAAAACTTGTAAACCATTTATTAGAACCCTGCAAGAGTTAAAAAACCAAGAAAATTGAAAAATTCTAGAAATCCAATTTTTGCACTTTTTAACAGTTTTTAGTAATTTACATTTTTAGAGGTCTCCGGGGCACTTTGGGAGTTTTGTGATAGAAGATAGTACAACAAATGTATATAAATTTTGGAAGCTCCCTTGCAAATTACCCTTTGTTATATTTTCAACGTTTATTCAAACTCTGAAAATGGGTTAATGAGTCAAAAGTTATGATCAAAACAAGGAGCACTAAAACGTTGTAACCAAAATCGGATTAAACAAATATACCTGCGCCCCCTTTTATGCATGTGTACCCCCCTTACAGAGACACCTGCACCACCAAAAATACATGTGCACAACTCTGTGTGTTTCTGGCTTACCAGGTACCTATGCCACCAGAGAGGCATGTGCGCCACCAAAACAATGTATGCGCTACTCTGTGTATTTTGGACTTACCATGCACCTGTGCCACCAAAGAGGCATGTGTTCCAAAAAAAGAACGTATGCACCACCTTCAATAAAAATAGGTGGAAACTCGGATAGGATGCTTGCGCTACCAGAAAAGCATGTGCGCCATCGGAAAAATGTGTGCACCACCGCTTTGTAAAATAGGATCAGATTTCGACAGAATGCCTGTGCCACCAGAAATGTGTCTGTACCACTAAAATAGCATGTGTTCTCTGGTTAGGGTGTATGCGCTGATCTGACAAGTTTTGAAATACAGTGAAGGTACAGTATGAAATAACGCTTACACCCAGGTTAGTGCATCTGCGCGCTGGTTAGGGTGTGTGCGTCGGGGTTAGCGTGCATGCGCCAGGGTTAGTAAATAGAGAACCATGTTTTGACAGTGCACCTGCACCACCAGAGATGTGTGTGTACCACAAAAACCATGCCTACGCTCCAAAAAATGTGCCTGCGCCACACCTGTAACCAAAATACAGCAAAAAACACAAGAAACTCACAATATCTCAAATTTGGACAAGTTAGTTTAAGAATGGCAATAACCCATTAAAATGATGGCTATGAACAAGAATTTATACATATCAAATTAGCAAAAATTCCAAGAAAATAAACATTAATTACTACATGTGCATATCAAAAATTAACCAAAACAATGAAACTTAAACTAAAATGCCATGTGACTAAGTGCCCCACCAGGCATGCCAAATGTGTGCATGTGTACTTTACTTAAGCTAAATTAAATGAAGCAATAACTACCACCTAAAAATAGTTCTAAAATCTAGCTAAGACAAATCCTAAGCACCATCAAGATAAAGAACTAAACAAGATCTAAACTAACATCATAACTTTGAAAACATAAGATCAAAACTAGCACGCTATTTAAAATCTCTATTCTCCTAGATTACCAACAAGAATGAATGGACCTATTTAGCTCCAATGAAAATAAAAAATTGCTTGTTTGATCCTTAAAGAATGCAAGAATAGGAAGCTTAGCTCTTAGCAATGGTGACCTCTCAAGAAAAAAAAAGGCAAGCTCTTAGTCTCTTTGGTATATGCTTTGCATTTGTTTTCTTAAGAATTTTAGGTGTAGGTATAAAGGTAGGAGGAGGGTTCCTTATATAGCCGAATGGATAAAGGAAATACTTCATCCCTTTGCATGTGGGATAAAGGTAAAACATGATAAGTAATGGATAAGGTTGCTTTATAAAAGGTAACCTTACTTTAGAAGGGTTTAATTTATGCTTAGTAAGTCATGGGAGTTGGGGGTATTTTAATTAATCAAAGGTGATTAACTAATAGGTAGATGTAAGCTTATAGAAGCTAATTAGAGGAATATTAGTACGATTTAGGCTATTAGAAGGGGATTAAATCAATTAAATATTGATTTATTAGTTAAATGGAAGGGAGAGCTAATTAATTATTAATAATTAATTAGTCTAGGTAGAAGGGGTGATTTATTAATAGAAGGTCGTTAATTAGGGTATTTTTTGGATAGGTGACTTAACTAATTATCTTAGTGTAATTAATTAATGATGATATAATGGAAAATGAGTTCTTTTGATGATATGTCGTCGATTTGTGAGAAAGGGGATAATTAGTGCAATTTAAGTATTTAAATTGCTTGGGCGTAATTATAGGTGTCTACACATGACAACATCAATTTTTGTGAACATAGGTCCTCCTCCCAACCTTGTGGCTCAATATGGACTCATGGAACTTAGGACCACACTTAATCAAGACAAAATGAACTTGGATATAGATCAGAATATACAAACTTGAGATAAACCTACCTGATGATAGTGAACAGTTTGACAAATTCATATAGACTTCATACTCTTATTACTGAGATGCTTGACCATGAATGATACACTTGATAGAACTTTACTCATACTTACACTTACAAACTTAGACACCTACTAATGAAAAGGACTTCAAAAAAACATGGATAAATCACATGTCATACCTTATCACACTTTAAGTGTTCCACAAACCTAACCTCCTTAGCTTATCATGAATAAGGGAATGAATTGCATTTAGGCACAAATGGCATTCTTTAGATCTGAGCCATTCAACTAAGATAAACATAATTCCTTGACTAAATATGTCTCCCATCTTAATGCCACTAGAACCATCTTTGATAAAATTCATTGGATTAGGATGCATTTCAAATTGAGAACCTGATCTCTTAACTTCTCTTTCTTGAAAAACCATCTTCTTGGCCTTAGGTTCTGACATGACATCCTTAGACTCATTCATGAGAGTCTTCTTCTTGAAAACTCTTCCATTTTGAGGTTGAAATCTTCTATTGTGCCCTGCATATCCTATTTGGAGACAATATCTTGTAATATACACTTGTTTGTGGAATTTTTTACATACAATACCATTCTTCTTTCCTCTTGGTTCACACACACTTAAGTTCTAACCGCAATCCATATCTATATGCCCATACTCACAACATTAATGAAATTCACCCTTGAAGAGGCCTAGACCATTCCTAGAAGACCTTCTCTTGCAATCTCTAGCTTTATGACCAGAATCATTACAATCATAGCAATAACCATTGAAATAAGTACCATACCTCATAACATTAGGTTTTCTAACTGAGTTATACTTTCTCAAATTAGTCTTTTTTGTCTCCTTCTTGCTTTCTTGAGAGCTAGGACCAACTTCACCATCATTATCCTTTTGCTTTTCCTTAAAACCTAGGTTTGTCTTGTCATTTGCATCCCTTTTTCTTTCTAAAAACCCATCAGGAGAAAACATAATCTTCTCTAAATTTTCATACATCCACAATCTATTAGATGTACTCTCTAAATTAGATTCTATGGTTTTCAATTTCTCTTCATACCCGAAGCAAGCTTCTTCTTTGGCCTTTAAAGACTTAGAAACACTTTCCACTTGAGATTCCAAAATCTTAATGGCTTGACCATGCTCTATCTCTATACACTTGATATGATCTTGTAAGCTATGAATTACTGACTGAGAAAATTCATTCCTCATCCTTAATGTAACTTCAACATCTGAATCCATTCCCATAGTTTTTGCTTCTAGGATATCCTTCAAGTGATTAGACTTGTTTCTCAAGGAATTACTCTGATAAAAATTGTTGAAAGCACAATAGAATGAGAGGGGGGAGGTGAATCAGTCCTATAATATTTTTACTTCATTTACCACTAGTTCCAGCAACCATTAACATCCATTCAATTAGAACCAAGAAAAATTTTAGTAGCGAATTTTTGTAAACTTGTAAATATTCGGGTTTTTGGAAATTGGAAATGGAAAATTTTTAGTGATCGGAAGCCACCTAATTCGCTGGAAATTTAGGCTAACATGTCCTTTGAATGGGTCTTTTCACCTAGTATTTACACATATAAATTAACTTATGCATGTGAGTCACCAACATTTTTGAATCAATCTATGCACATAATCACCAAAGTATACATAGACAACCATCCGACCCCATTTACAATCTTTACCAGTTAAGTCAAATATCAACCCATCCAACCTCTACCAGTATGACTATAGTTTTTCCACCAAACCCACACCATCCAACTACAATTGTAAGTTATCCGAGTGTAACAGTGTTATCCTTCCAACCACCAGAGGAACTGAAAACTTTCCAACAAGGCACCCAACTAATCACCATCCAACTAGTCGCAGACCAACCATTCATCATCCAACTCATTTCCATCCAATAACCATTCGTCTAAACCCTTGCCATCCAACTTCAATCCTCATAACTCCTTGTCATCCAACTCCTTTTTGTCTAACTGCAAGTCATTCAATCAATAACCATCCAACTACTTGTCACCCAACAACTAGCCGTCCACTTGCTAGCTATCCAACTGCAACAATGAGTCATCCTCTAACTTCCATCTAATGGCTAGTTGTCCACCTCAGTCCCTTGATGTTTGTCATCCTTCCCTAAATCAATCAAAAGTAAGCCATCCAACTTGTTTCTCAAACTCCATAGTTCAGACCCATTTGTCCCTATTTAGCGACATATCCATGGATTCTAGAAAGAAGTGTAAGAAGGTTACAAATATATCCATTTCAAAAAAGGGTTCCAAGATATTGTTTGGATATTTTGGAGACTGACAAAAAATGAAGGTTGTATTTGGATTTGCTAAAAATATCAGTATGTACTATTTACAGTTGACTAATTTACAATCTTACAGAATTTTATAATTATATTTTTTCATATTGTTTTTCAAACTCTTTGCACTCTTGTTTTATGTTTAGTGGGTGGTATTAATAATATAAATAATTAATACTATTTATGTAAAACTTTTATTAAATTATATATATACATTTATAAAATACCTTCACAAACTAATCCATTTCTAGATATCGACGATCCTTCATATGTTGGGGAAAACATTCCTTCCCTTGATGACATCAATATTGAAGAAGATTCATCGAATTCTCATCTAACACCAACAATAGAGGAATAATCTACTCCAATGTCTATTTCTAGAAAAAGGAGACATGAGGATTAATATATTCCTGTTGAGAGCCTAGATGCACAAGTTGAAGTCCAAGAACATAAAACAAAATATATTAGAAGAAAGAGGACAAACTAGACAATAGGAAGGACTTTCAAGTTCGACTGGGCAGCCAAATATCCTTTTATTGAACCTTTGGAGCCGAAAAATGGTAATGATGTTCTAACTCAATGTCGATGCAACATATGTAGTTGGAAACAAGGTAATGATCACACAATGTAGCTCAAAATAGACACTATTGAAAAAACTATGGGAAAATATATATTTCCCAAAAATAAAAGGATGGGAGCATAGTCAGATCTCATAAATGGAAAAATGCAAAAGAATGTTTACATGTAAAATACATAGAATAATATTAAAAATAATAAATAAGTTTGAAAAATCTAAATTAAAAAGGTGGCACAATTGTAGCAAAATTGAGCAAAGCTACAAAGACTAAAATGCATGAAAAAAGTATTCAATTTGCTACTGTATTCCATATATTTAAAAAGGGAAGACCGATTTCAGATTTATCATAAAATAAAATTATGTATCAGGTTATTGGTGTATAGAACATTCCTCAATCACATTGGTTAGATATTAGTGGCTGGGAAATTGTAAAGTGTCTTTCTCTAGTAGAAAATGAGGATCTGAAAGAGTCTATTCAAAAGGAAAAGTTTATTTCCTTTTCAATTGATGAGGGTACAACAGTGGATAATACTTCATGGGTTTGTATTTATGTATTCACATTTGAAAATGAATTCAGAACTCCCCATATCTTAGAAATTCATAAAATGAGTGAAAATTACAATTCTATAAACATTTACGAATTAGTGGTGTCAAGTTTGAAGGATATTATAGGTATGGATGATTTTTCCATTGCAACTAAGTTAGTTTGTGTTGGAATTGACAGTGCAACTTTAATGCAAGGGGGCATAAATGGTCTCTGCGTATGTCTATAGACAAGTGTTAGTCCATATATGATTGTAATTCATTGCATAGCTCACAGAATGAATTTGTCCTATAAAATTGTGAGCACATTAAAAAATGTTGCTAAAATGGAGGAGCTAATTCGTGATTTTCATGATTATAATTCTAGCAATCCAAAGAGATTTTTAGAATTTTAGAAATTTTCAATTAGAATGAAAGATGGGACAAAAATTCTCAGAGATGTAGCTACTAGATGGATCTCAATGCATGAACCAACCTATAGAATATTTGAAGAATATCTTTCATTGACAGGTTTTATGTATAAATACCAAAGGGATGTAGATAAAGATAAAGATCTATTATATTATCTAATATACATTGAAAAGTTACTTACACTATGTTGTATTCTGCCTCTGTTAAAGGATCTAAATGTTCTGATGAAGCATGTGCAAGAGCGTTGTATCTACATAACAAACTTCATAAGACTAAGAAAATGTGTGTGCTTGAGTCTAGATAATTTATATTTTTCAAATGGAAGTTTTCAGGGTCCTATTTTTGAAATATGGAATGCATTAAAAAACCTTAAGAATCCCAGTTGCTTCTTAAAATTCAATATACATGACCCTCTCTGTATAACAACACATGGGAAAGAGATACCACTTCATAGTTTTTCAGAAATGAGTAGATTTGGTTGGGTTAGAAATGGAAGAGGTAAGAGTGACATGCAATTTTTTTGAAACAGTATTATCTAACACTAAAAAAAAATTGAAAATAATTTCTCAATCTTTATCTATAGAGATCTGTGAAATATTCAAAAAGGATAAGTTACTTGAACCAATGGGATTTGTCAATTCACAGTTTTGGAATACAGTTAGAGGCATACCTCAAACATCCATCAGTAATTTATTTATCAAATACATAACTAGTCTAACTAACCATTTCCGTAAGCGCAAAGAGACAAACAAAGTTGTTATTGAAGGTATTTTACAAAAAAACATTACTTGGTTCTCATTGAATTGATTTTTCTACCACTATGTTACATCAATATCAGTTTCTAGATGAGCTAGATGAAAATGGTTCTGGAAGAAGATTTATTCTACTCATATTTTATGAGAGGAATTTAGTGAGTATATTCAGTTGTATGAAAATTTTCAAACAACTATTCTAGGTTCTGTCAAAGATGAGAGGGTATTTAGTGCATTATCCTTTGTAAATTCAAAAGTGTGAAATAGATTGGATAGGAATTTAGAAACCTCTCTGAGATTGTATGTATCATATTACTCTGTGGAAAATTTTCCTTATGAGAGAGAACTTGCATTATGGAATTGTGGAAAGAAGAGGATTTGGTAACATTTTGATTGATTTGGGGGATCCAAACCCATCCACAAAACATGCTTCCAATTCAATTGAATTCCATGACATGAATGAACGAAGTGCTACTTGACTGTAACAATTTCCATAGTTGTAACTTATTGTATACATTGTTGACGTTATTGACAATGATTTGATATATTGATATATATTTCATATTCATTAATGATAATCAACTGGTCAGGCTAATAGATTGTTTTTTACTTGTATCAAATTCGTTTTTATATTTTGTTTTATGACTGAAATAAAGACTAATTTATTTAGATCCATCTAGATTCTATGTGATTATTGATTAGTTTTTTTACATATGCATGAAACGTAAATATTTTTTAAACAAACACAAACTAGGCATCTTAAACCATGATTTAAGGTTTACATTTCTAAATAGTAACATACAAACAATTCACAATTAGCAGAAATCCAATTACAAGCTTGCATATTAAATTGTTGAAAAATGAAAACTTTCAATAAATGCAATACAACAATAAAAATAGTTCTGAATCCAAATTAGTCTTGTATTCATTCTATCAAGTGGAGGATTAATTTATGAATACATGCATCTTTTCATAAAACATTATCGGTCAATACAATTATAAAATGGTGGGTTGTAAATAAATTTTCAAAGCTTCCGGGAAACTTCTGTCATATAAGAACACATTATGAAGGAATCCTCTTTTTTGCCTATGATTTTGAATCATAATTATCCTTACGTCTTCCACACTGAATCAAAAATAAAAAAAATTGGCTAGCCACTATCTTTTAATTCCTATGCCAGTGTCATAATTGTGACAACACATGTTTTACATGGTGAAACTAATTTTTTTTTAATTTTCTGTTGCAAGGGAAGCCTTATCTTTTTCTTGCACAACATGCATATTTTGTTTTGTCTATAAATTTCTCTATGTTATTACTCCTGATGGGTGCAAATCTTGTGTTGCAGTGATGTTTATAGAATATTTTTCTCCTCCCTTGCAACATCTCCTGATGACAAAAGTGATGGATCTGCATCTGTCTTTTCCTTCAGTAACATTTATGGATCCATCTTATGCTCTTTGATTATCCTTTTTGTTAGGAATTAGTATTTACATTGTGTAGATAATAATTAAATTTGGTAATTATTATTATATTAGTAATTTGTTATTTAGTTGTTATATAAAACAACTAATAACAAATGTGTGTTGAGTTGTTTGGTTGTTACAAACAACTCACGAGATTAGTATTTGTTAGTATAGTAGTTTCCTAATTTATAGGAAACTATGTGCCTATATATTTTTAAGTTCATCCTATGTAATGTATTTGGAATGAATGTAATAGAATATCATTATTCCGTGTATTAATCTAAATAGTTTTATTGTGCAGATATGTGACATTTATTTCATTAGGCATTAGAGAAAAATAATAGTTACGGTTATACCTGTATACAAGGTGATCTGCATACATGTGAAAGTGTAACTTGAGTCTTTATTTCCTTGTGAAGCGGTAAAGATACTGTCAATTCACCTGTGGGTAGATTTCGAGCCCGCTGAGGAATAAGATTATTGTGTTTGAAATAAGAAAGAGATTGGGAGCATTCGCTGTAAATAATATTTCAAGTTTTTTGAAAAAGTCTTGTCAGTTATTCCATGGTGTTTGGTGAATGCCACATTCACATACTTTTGTTTTGATCTTGGTGGAATGTAATACCTCGAACTCACCTTATTTTCTTGTTGTAGCGAACAAGATTTGTGCATACGTTGGAAAAGAGAAGAAACATAGTTTTTCAGTCGTGGATTTGACGCCTCAACCATAGTTCAGGGATTATCCACATTCAATTCCCAGTCTACTCATAAATGCTGATGATTTGATTTAATCCTCCAGTGCATACTTCCAGCCCTCATACAAAAAATTCTCACAAAAAATCCTGCAGATTTTGCCAGTGTAGTTTGTCATCAGTTTTGTTGGGCAGTGGTTCCTGTCAGTCTTATCTTGTCATGCAATCAATCTTTTCTGCGCATAACATCTGAGGGTTGGTCAATCACTTTGAGTGTCTCCTGGTAAATACATCTACATTTGGTATTTGGCATTGTTCACTCTTGCCTTCTCTCTCTCCAATCAATCCTCAACCATCAACATTTGGTGAATTGGTCGCATTATATGAGATTTGAATATCTTTTGAGACAATTAGTTCATTGTTTCACGTGTTGAACACAAAATTCAAGCTAGAGATAACAATATATAGTAGTGGAAGATTGGTCAGAGATAGATGCACAAGATTATATATGCTATACATTCATGAATATGACTTCGCATCTCTATGCCTAAACCACCTTTCTGTACTCTTTTCTGTTAGACATGTCATAGCTCCACCCAGAAATCTGTAAATCAAAGGAGAGAGAATCTACACAATCCAAGTTTATCAAAACGTTCCATGATTCTGCTCACATCTAGCATGAATTTGGTCTTTTTTCCAAGTCGTGTAAGTCTAGTCTTATGTTTTAAGTTTGGTTTAATAGTGTTTACAGATTAGTTATTGTTTAAAGTGAATAAGAGGTCGATTATATCTTTTAAATTTTTATTAGGTTTTTTTGTTTAGATCAAATAGCTCAATCAAATCTTTGTGTCTTTGTGAATTTTCATTTTTCATTGTATTGAAGGTAAAGTCAATTTGGTCATAGTGTCAATGTCAAAAGTGTGAAAAGTCGTGACAATCCAGTCTTTAATTGGATTTTGTTATCGTCAATATTGTTTCCATCATTGATGTCGTCTTATTTTAGTCTTAAATGTTATTTTTTGTTTATGTCTTGTTATCAAATAGGTGATTCTAGGTTTTCATCATGAGTCAGAGTCAAAAATTGTAAAAGTCTTACAAATAAAATAAATTTTTTTGACTTACGAACACATTTTCGGTGTTACCCGACGTCTGGCAAAATAATGTGTTTCACATTGCAGGAGGGAAGAAAAGAATAAATCACAATGTGGAAACTATTGAGCCTCAAAGGAAATATCAGCTGAGCTAGCAACATGTTGATGGAGGATGGAGGCACAGGAGGCAGGAGGTTGATCAGTGACCTCTCGTTAATCACCAATGACGGGGCCGCATGAAGTTGTGGTGACAGAGTGTGTGTGAGTTTTCTTTCATTTTAGAATTGTAGTTTTTTGTGTGCAGTATGATTTCAGTGTTCCTGGTTGAATAAGTGAAATGTTCACATTGAGGGGGGGGAACATGGTCTCATTGTTCCATTTCCATTATGTTTTATTGTTCATTTTTTGAATGCAGTATTTCCTACATGATTCCCTATTGTAGAGACATTGTATAATATTGATCAAAAATTATTGTAGCAATCATGATGTGAAGGTTTTTGGTAAACCTATAGAACCAATTGTGTAAGGTTTTTGGTGAACCTGCAAAACCAATTGTGAAAGGTTTTTTGGTAAACCTGTAAAACCAATTGTGAAAGGTTATTGGTACACCTGTAAAACCAATTTGGTAAGGTTGTTGGTAGAAGCCAAAGAAAACCATCAGTGGAAGAAATGTGCATTGGCACATGTTTGAGTTTTGTGCAAGCCTGATGCTGCACATTTGCGGAGTTGATCATGAGCACACAAAGGTGGCATGCTATAATCAAAGAATGAGATATATTGAACCATGTAAACACTAAGGGGGGGAATGTTAGGAATTAGTATTTACATTGTGTAGATAATAATTAAATTTGGTAATTATTATTATATTAGTAATTTGTTATTTAGTTGTTATATAAAACAACTAATAAAAAATGTGTGTTGAGTTGTTTAGTTGTTTTTTTATTATTGGCAAATAGTTTTTTGAAAGGGACTATACCCTTGAGTACAAAAGATGGCCTAGGAGCCAGAATAGGAATGAAAACCAGAGAGAAAAGGATCAGAATCCAAATGTGACAATGAAGCCCAAAGTAGCCAAAAAATAGCTACCCAAACAAGACAAAACAACAAAAACACTGCAAAAAAGTAGTAGAGAGACCGTAAAAAAACAACATAAAAATAGTCAAGAACAACTAAAGCATCTACAACTACTTTTTGGCAGCTTTGTCTATGCTGGTCTTGATATTCTTCCAGGAATGGAACATACCCAAATTTTTCATGTGGGCAACGTCAGTCTTATCCAGCTGCTCAATGGTCCTTTTGCTTTCCTTATCATTGCCCCAACGTGTTGTCGGAACTCCGCTGAGGTTGGAGACACTTTTGACATGTTGCTCAATGAACTCCTCAATCGCCCTAAAGATGGCCATATTGTAATCATGACGAGTTTTGGCCTTCCCTAAATGGGAGTCTAAGGAGTTCATCTTCTTGTAGATATCATCAATCTGGCTGTTATCAATATCCACCTCCTCCTCCTTCTTCCTCTTACCTTTCTGTTTTGCCAAGTTCTTAACCTCATCCTTCAACAGTTTCATATCAGCCTCTAAGGCTTCTAGCCTTTTTGAAGAGCTTTCCATATGCACATCCCGAGGATTGGCACTACTAATATTTAGTAGGTCATGTGCAATTTCAATTTCATGAGGACCCTTCCCCACAGCAAGAGTCTCAAGGTTAAGCTTTCTAAAAGCCCTGGTAACTGGTCTACCCAAGGTGGAGGTGAAGTGGGGGGCAGGAGCAATATTAGGGGGAATGGAAGAAGAATCTTGGACGGCCGGAAGGGGGTGACAGTAGTGGTGGCGAGGGCAGAGAATGGAGAAACGGGGCTAGCAGCAACAGAACTTGGCAGAGGGGGAACTGAACTAGGAGAGGATGGGAGACCAAGATACTTAAGAAGACAAAATTTATGCAGCAGCAAAATAAGCCCCTTGTGTAAAGGAACCACCTGGGTATGCTTTTGAAACTCCAAAATGGAACACTCAAGAGAGTTCAACAAGTAATGGGGGAAACAAACCATGCGATTCCTACGGAAGTGGTTAAGAAAGATAAGGTGCTTAGTAGGTACAGTGACAAACCTTCCTTCCAAGGAGATGAACCATATCATCATGCGAGTAACCTCATCATAAGGTGGAGGGATCGAGCTAACAAGTAGGCCCACTGTAACGTAGATCAGCTTCTCAGATTCCTCCACAAATCTCCTCTCTTCAACATCTCTGTCGAACCTTTTGTTAAAAAAATGGTAGCCCTCCAAGCCAAGGCCGGTCGCTTCAGCAATAAGTTCCTCATTGACCAATATCTTCTACCCCCCATATTCCACAGTTTTCTCCTTCCAATCCTTCGCAAAACACACTGAATTGTTTGGTTGTTACAAACAACTCACGAGATTAGTATTTGTTAGTATAGTAGTTTCCTAATTTATAGGAAACTATGTGCCTATATATTTGTAAGTTCATCCTATGTAATGTATCCGGAATGAATGTAATAGAATATCATTATTCCATGTATTTTAATCTAAATATTTTTATTGTGCATATTTGTGACATTTATTTCACTTTTCAATGTATTATTTTGTTTATTTAATAATAAAAGTTTTTATTTTAACTGTATAAATGAATTTAAGATTTTTTTTCATTCTTAAAATGTGCATAAAATATTGTTGTTTCTTTCTTTAAATTTGAATATTCTTACTGTAAAATAGAAATACAAATGTATTAGTAGTCTATTAGATAACTCACAAACACAGTAATTTATTACAATGTTCACAATATCATGATTTTGCATGTAAAAATTGACATACCATAAGTTTCTCTTTCTCTGTATTTGTAATTAAAACATTAATTTTGTCCTTATCCCAATTATCATAGTAGGTATGGGATTCTACATTAATATTTTCCAACCTGTTCAACATTACGTCCAAAATATCATCATCATACTCATTATAAAAAATTGTGCTTGACTGAGCTTTGTTTAGCAAAATGTGAAGCCTTGCTGGTTGGCTCTCACATGTAGTGAACAATGAATGCCTTTGAGCGTGATTATGGTATCTAGTATTTATTTATTTGATCAAAATTTTCCCTTCTCTCCCAAGTGTGCATTATTTCCACATCTGACATAACAACTTCCGAGATTGTGGCCCCCATACTATCTGATATCATATTTTCAGAGGAAAAATCTGACTTGTGATCATCTGTGAGTGGAGTTTTACTTCGAGGAGGAGATTCTAGAATCTGATGCACATCTCACCATGCTTGTGGTTGAGGAGGTGGGGTAAAGTGTATCAGATTATGTGTGTCAAAGTATCCACCCGTCTCTATGTCACCACTATCAAAACCTAGAAACTCATTGTCAAGGTCGATCTAGTTCAAAACTTGGGTGTCAGTCATGCTAATGACACCACCTAGTGAAAAACTCAGAAATTCAGAAGTTACAAGATAATGTGTTCCTTTAGATTATGTAGGAAACCTTACATTCTTTCCTAGAATTTTTTTTTTTAACAATACGCGTTGATGGTATTGAAGGCCTTTTTAAAATCTGTTGTGATGGTTTCACTGCAAGAAGAAAATTGTAATTTTTTAGAAAAATAATCAATAAATATTTGAAAATAAACAAAAGATGCTAAATATCACTAATTATACAATACCTTGCATGTTTGGAGATGTAATGACCTGATCTTGGCACTAAGAATGAGTTTGATCTATATTCATATCATTAAACTTAGAACTTTCTGAAAACAAAAATGCAAAAATATTAAAATAGTGTACCACTTACTATTAGCTTAATTAATTATTATAAAGAGTAAAGACTAATGTTTATATTTGCAAAGAAGTGTGATGGCATAGAAGATCCTTGCAGTGTAAGTATTGACCCCCTTGGTATTTTTTAACGAGTAAATCGTATAAGGGTTGATTCCTCTAAATCCATATCAAAATCTGAAGAGACCTCGGGATGGACTTTACCCCTAGAAATAGCTTCCTTATGAGATTTTGCAAGCATAATTCTTCTTTGCAAAAGATAACATTACTATAAATATTGCATTCAAAAATAAGTAATCAATATAATGTGAAAATTAATTGTTACCTGTTGTTCTTCAAGAGATAGACCAATCATTTTTTCATTAATTCCAGTCAAAACTTGGTCATTCTACAATTGGAGGAAAGATTCTTGATAGAAATCAAGTAGATAATTGGCACAAGATAAAATTTTTTTGGATTTATCAGATGTATTCTTATTAGCAAGGGCATTGCTGACATCAGTTTTAATTCGATTGGAAAAATATGTGCACAAACTAAATTAATGCCCCACAAGTGTACACATTATATACTGAGCCACACAAAAAGGAATGTCTACAGATCTACCTTGTAACATAATCCTCACCTAAAATAGAGATATCATTTCATAAAATAATTTGTTTGTAATGCATTGTATAGCAAGGCCTATTTTGGAACAATTAGTAGGATCTGCAACAATAAACAAACAATGTTAGAAAAATAATTGTCAAGTAAAATTATGAAAACAAACAATCAAAAATACTTTTGAACTTACCATCAACCTACACATTATAATGAGACTCCAATTTTTTTTTCTTCATCTATAAGGACCGCCTTTGTATTTACGGGTGTCTGGTTCAAGAAAGGTAACATAGTTAACCAATGGACATCTGCAGGCTCAACAATAAAATATATTGTATGATCCAATAGGGGAATGGAAAAATGTGCATCCTTCTGGATGTAAAAATTCAATAGGTAATTGAGGACAACTGTCTCTGTTTCGAATTGGGGCATGTGGAAAAGACCTATGAATTGTGTTTTTTTGCATCCACTCCTTGGGTGTATCATGGGGATCTTAGAGCATTTTCGATGTGGAAAAAAGTGAAGAAAATGAACCTCATATGAGCTTATACATGGATCAAGTGGAAAGTACTAGACACGTGGTGAAAAATAGTTGGTGGAAAAGTTTGAGGCACATGTCTGGGGATGCGTGGAAACTTTTCCCATCCAATCACTAGTGGATGTTTGAACAACCTTCTATCCAACCTATTTTAGGTAGATCATCCAAATATGTTGAGATGGATGAGGTCATCCAACCATGTTTGATGACCATTGGATTCTACCAAGAAAGCATGCAATGGACGGGTACAAAAACTGTGATGGCCATCCAACCACACTAAGACGATTGTCCAACCTAGATGAGATGGACAGCCATCCTTGTTAGACGTTCACTCACCATGGATAATCATGAAACCTTATGGAGATAGCCATCCATCCATGATATATAGTTATCCATCCATGTTAGATGAACATCCAACCATGTTAGGAAACCATCCAACCATATTAGGATGTCGTCCAACCATATTAGGTAGTCATCCATACATATTGGACGAGCATCAAACCAAAAATTTGTATGGAAATGGTTGGATGACTGAACAACACCCGTCTAACCCTGCAAAACTAATTTGAACAAAGAACAATAGATTATCCTTTTCCACGAAATGGTTTTTCAGAGATTCACCATCATTTTGATAGTCCATTTTGGAGATTCACCACCCATTCTATAATATTTTTTAAGAGGGGGGTCTTAAAATGAACCGTGATGAGAACTTACTAAGTGTGCACCATACATTCAAATGAACATAACACATGAGAGAGAACACATAGACACAATATGCAAGTGGTAAACACTCAAGGGTAATAAAACCCACTTAAAAATTTGTTGATATTACACACAACAAAGACTCAAGTGAATATTACACATCACAATATATTTCTTTAGTGAGGCAACAACCCCACAAGGAACAATAAACCCTAAACCCTTGTTGATATTACTCACAAAAATAGACTTGCATGAATATGAATCATAATTTTTTTTTTGAATAATAATACCACTGTAGAAATTCTGCCAACACACATAGCTGATAGTGATCAAATATTCAGCTCATACACCTTCAAACCTTCTTCAAAATCTCTCTCTTCTAACTTGCTCTATCTTACCAAACATGACCTTATTTGATCTCAACCTATTGCACAAAATCTCTATAACATTCCTTAGCCTTTCATACACTTCCTTGGCTCTGAAATAATTCCTTCATACTTTTTTCTCACTCACACTTGGGTCGCACTTTTTCCCTCTCTCTTGTTAGTTCAAAAATGAAGCACAAATTCACTTTTATATGATTCTCTTCTTGAAAACATAAAAAAATCCAATCATATACCAATATCATGACAAAAATTACTTAAAAAATAACATTACACTTATTCAAATTCATACAATGAACCCATATAGGTCGGCCATGTCCTAATGCACCAAACAAGCTCAAAATCAACTCAAAATGCCATCACCTAGATGGGTAAAACTCACAAACATCATAACAATAATTAGTAAAACTCCATAATTTCTCACACATGTCAAATATGACATAAAAGTATCAACCATGGTTTCACAATAAATTTCACCAATAATATTATTCATAACAACAACAAGAAGGCCCATTTTCATCACCAAACAACTGCTTCTAGCAACCTGTCTACACCTTTGGGTCTCAAGACCACCTAATATCAACTCAACTATGGAATGAAACCACTCAATGGAATCCAAAAGGCCTGTAAATCACATCTCATGAAACATACATATGATCAAACCACAACAACTTTCCTCTTCACCAAATAAAGTTGTCAAGAAACTAGTTTTGCAAAATCAACTAGTTTGCACCATTTTTTCAACTTCCAAGACCTTAAAAGGTCTTAAATAGAAACAAATTTCATCCCTCTTCACTTTCCAATTGATTAAAAATATCATCCAATCCATCTCATTCCTCATTCACTTCATTCTTTTAGCCTGAGCAATCATGTCTTAGAAAACCAACAATATTCTTCCTCACTAAGTGACCTAGATGACCCATCATGTATCATCATCAAGAGACAAAAATTATACCATTATAAATCCCTATGAATCCTATTTTCATAAAATATTATAACTCCTTACAACTTCAAGTGGATGGCATTCAACCAGGTCCATCTCTGAAGCTGCTCCAAAACTACCTTAGGACCAGTATTCATAAATAGGGCATAATATGGCCTCTAGAAGCTCAAAAATGATATGAGACCATCATGGACATAAATTAAAACTTCTAAGATAAAAACTATGTTAATTTATTTCATACCTCCTTTGGACAAGTTTTTCCTAAACTAAACATCTTTAGAAACTTTGATATTTGAGTGGGGTCCACTCATCACCACATGCTCTATCTTACCTTTCTAGAAATATGGAGGAGTCCTCTATAACCTAAAATAATTTTAATAGCATAAAATATAAATTATTTTCACATACCATGAATTTATTATCCATCTCTCTCAACCTAGCGTTTCAAAGCCATAACAAGCATTTTACCTTCTTAACATTCGTTCATAAATGTTTGGGCCTCATTCGACCTCATTCCAACTAAGAGATCTTATTATCTCCATGATTCATCATCCCTGAAAGGATTAGGTTAACATTAAAAATTTACACATCTCATCCAAGCATATATTTCCCATATCGAGCTGGAAAACATGCTCTTAAGAACCATGTTTTGGTCTAAACCTCATAGCTTGCAAAATCTTCATCTTGGAAACCTAAATTTTTTCCCAAAACATCACAACACCCTCTAATAACATAATAATTTCTCACCCTACCACAAATATCTCTTTAACTTCATGACCACTATGACTTGAATGATAAGGCATTTGGGTTTTACATGTTCTAAACCAAAACCAACTAAACCGGCACTCTAATCAAGCATGAAACTTATGCTAACTTCTTAGACATGTTGAATATGATGTGACATACCTTACTGAGTGTTTCCAAGATCTAACACACTTCTTCAAGTGACTATCATGCCTTACTAGGCTTTGAAGCACTAGGATAAGACGTAGTTTACACCATGACCAAGGAATCAAACCTCATAGCTCAAATTACAGGATCTCCAAAAGGACCTAACACACCTGAGACAATATGTATCACACTATTGTATGATTATATGAGCTCATATACCTCTAAAACTCACTCTCATGCTCCATTTGGCCTTCAAGAACCTATAATGGGTCTAGATGAACACCTACAAACCATGCTAAAACATTAACCTTCACCTCTTCACCTCATGTTGCATATGCTTCACCTTTACCACATGTTGTAATAACATTATAAAAATCTTTAGACAAACTATGAAGATTTCAAAATAGAATCCAAAGAAAAAATTTCATACTTCAAAGCAAACATTCATACCCTAAAGAAAGCATTCATACTCTGAAGAAAATGAAACAAACTTTAGACTAACTATGAAGCAAACAAGAAGACTCTGAAGTATACTATATTTCACCTTACAGACACTCATACACCTATAATAACCATTATAGACCTCATGAAAACCTCTACTCAATATGGGAGGACTGAAACTATGACCATACACATGAAATCATGCTTCTAGGACCTCAGCAATAACACTAAGTTACCAATCAACCTTCATGTTTGAAACTAAATGACACCTCATCGAGACTCACATAGTATCATGACACCCTTTTCCATTAATTGATTTGACATCAATGACAACACTAATACACAATGGCCAACAAAGACCACCAAAAGGATTGAGGAAAAGGAAATAAATTGGTGATCAACACAACAAAAGGATGGAATCCCAAAAAACAAGGAAAGGGAAAACAAAGAAACAAAAGTATGTACAAGATGCAAGAAAACAAACTTAATGAGAAGGTTCAAGATAGATCCCATTAACTAAGATCTAAAGTGCCTCCCTGTTAAGTTTGGACAACTTGAAAGAGTTGGCCTTCTTACAATCTATCATGATATACGTCCCACTCCAAAGATCATAAAACTTGTAGTGATGCCTTGGTTTAGCTCTTTCTGCATCCCATTTTAAGACCAATTATTTTTCTTTAAAATCTTGTGCTTTGGATTTTTTGTCAAACCATTGCTTAATCGATCTCTAGTCCTCTTCTAATATGATCATGGTATAATTGCCTTCAATTCCTCAGATCTTAACCAACTCTATCATTCTGATTATTATTATGATCTTCACCCTTAAACTCTAACTACTGTTAGGCCAAATCCAATGAAGGTAAATCCCTTAGATAAGGGAAATCTTGGCCTCCCTACCATAGACAATGAAAAAAGGAGAATGTGGCTAATTAATTTCTTTGATGTGACCATATCAGCTCAAAGATGAACTTTATTACCTTAGTGTGACATTGCCTTTGATTTATCTTCCATTATTCCTTTTCATAACTCTGATCAAGTTCTTGTTAGTAGTTTCTCGCCAAGCCATTACCCTGATGGTAATAATTTGAAGCAGGTATTCAAGTATATTCCATGTCTAAGAGCCCAATTAGATATTTTAGAGTTTAGGAAGGATTTTATGCTATTATAAATAATGTTTTGAGGAACACCAAACCTTTTCACAATGTCTTCAAGAAATTCAAGGATAACTGATAAAGTATCTTCCTTGAGCGTCACAACTTTAGTCCACTTGGTAAAGTAATAATTTGCTGCCAAGACCCATTTATGACCAACAATTGACATAAGATGAATCATTCCAATGAAATCAAGCCCCCATTGAGAAAAGGGTTCATCCAATTGAATGGGATGAACATGGGAGGTATGCCATCTTCTTTTTACTAGTGAAGAGAGCACATTTCTTACATTTGCTGACCCATTGATGAGCATTTATAAATAACGTGGGCCAAAAGTAACCAACCTTTATAATTTTCATCTACTATGGTGCTTGGCTGAGAAGTGTCCCATCTTGAGAAGGACCATTGTGTAACTCTTACTATGACGTTGTTTACACTTGTTACCCCTCAATGCACCTTAGCAATAAAACATCGATGCCCTTTCTAAAAATAACCCCATCAATCAACGTTTAGGGGAAAAATTGTAACCTTCGGAGTTCCACCTCTTAGATCTATGCTTAAACCAGGAGGATATATTCCAATGGATAATAAGAATCTAGACATATTGTTAATCTAACTGCTGATATTTTGTGGGTCTATAATTGGTTTCTCCCTTTCTTGATTCTCTTCCATGAAGAAGGAGGTATCTTAATTGTCCTAAGTTCCCAAGGCTAGTTACTTACAAAATGTTCTACCTCTTATTGGTGTGTAGCCTTGATGGTCACATCCTACTCCATAATCTTAATCATCCATGCAAATCTCTTTTCATTGATTTCTTCTCCCATGATGAATTCTCTCACACTGGGGTGTGAGACTAAAATTTTTATGTGGCTAGAGGAAAAGATGATCTTGAATTTCTTGAGAGATATCATGATGTCCAAAACCTTATTTTATACATGATTTTATTGTAGCTCATAATCCTTTAGTGTTTGACTGAAGAAAGCCAATGGTTTCTCGGAAGCCTTATTGTTTTGATGTGTCAGAATTGCGGCAATGCTATCATTAACCCCATATTCATAAAGGATGAAATACTCTAATTAATCAAGGTCCAAAAACATGGACACTTGAGAAATTTCATGTTTTGTCTTGGTAAATATTTATTTTCCTTCCATGGTCCATTTGAAATCCACATCCTTATTGAGCATTAAGGTAATGGGCTTGAAAAGTCCTGAAAAGTTAGGAATAAATTTCATAACAAAATTAATCTTTTCGAGGAAATATTTCAAATTCTTCTTATGAGTTGGAAAGGATAGAGAATGGATAGTAGATATTCTTTGAGGATCAATGATAATTCCATTCTTTGAAATAACATGACCCAATATTTTTCACTGCGGACCTAAAAAAAATGCACTTCTTGGGATTAAGAGACACCCCAAATTCCCTACATATTTCAAAGAATTTGTCAATATGACTGATATGGTCTTTACTATCCTTTGAGAAAACAGTGATATCATCCAAGTAGATGAGGATGAAATCATTTATGTAGCCTTTCAATGTAAAATCCATGGATCTTTGAAATGTGGCACCAACATTTGACAAACTAAAGGGCATATTCTCATATGCATACATTCCCCATTTAGTTGTAAATGCGGTCTTATGTTTATCATCTTCTCTAACCCTAATTTAATTGAAACATTAGTAGCAATCAAGCATAGAATTTTTTTTAGATCCTGTTACTATTTGCTAAATTTGTTGCATAAAAGGAATAGGATAATGATCCTTTAATGATGCCCTATTCAAGTCCCTAAAACCCACACGCAGCCCGAGTTCTCCATTTTTCTTCCTGACAGGGAAAAAATTAGCAAACCCAAGAGGAATACTTGATGGAGAATATAATTTTGGCATCAATGAGTTTTGATAGTTCTTTTCTCATTAAGGGCTCTATTTTTTGATTGACAAGCCTTTATTTATTTATGATTAGCTTGGCATTAGGATCAAGATATATGGTGTGCTGAGAAATTTTGGGGTCAAAACCCTTAAGATCTTCATAATTCCAAAAGAATACATCACTAAATTTTCAACATAAGGAGATGAAAGATTACTTATCTGGTTCATCATATACCTTTCCAAGCACTAATTCCTTATTTTGTGCAATGGTGGCTGAGTGATATTCTTCTTTTTTTTTGTTATGTTCTTTCCTTAACCCTTTGAATTCATCGTCAAGGATGAAATTTTCTTCAAGAGTGACCAACCTTGTCCTCAACTAAATTATTTGATCACCATAGCCATATTGCAAATAAATTGTATTTTGATGATAATTTAGCTTGATTTTGGAAGAACTAAATAATTTGTTCATCATTATCAAAGATTTTCTAGCTGAATTCATTATCTGGAATTGATAGTCTCACAACCATCTTAACATTTTGTTCATAACCTTAGATAAGATGTTTGGTTGGTGAAAACATGATCCAATGGATGTTACTATGACTTACTTCTGTGTTTAGCCTCCTTGGCACTACTTGTAATTTAAAAACATCAAAACTTTCTAAAAGGTCCTAAACTCTATGTCTATAAGATTTTAAAGCTTATTTTTAGCTGCTAACCTTGATCTAACTTTGTGAATAAAAAATTCAGTATCCCCAAACACCTGTAAGGATTTGATCTTCCTTTTCTCTTCTAGAAGTAAACCATGGATCAAAGCCTCATATATTTTCACATTGTTAGAACACGCAATCTATAACATATGATAAAAGAATACTTTCTTGTCCATTGCCAACCCCAACTCCATTTCTGATTCTTGAACCATAAAATAAAATCTTCCATAATCCAAAAGAATCATTATATTCATTGTGTGGTACAAGGATTGTGAATTATTCTTCATGAATATAATAGGTGTCTAGGCCATTTTCCACAACTATGTCATAAGGATCGAACTCATAATGTTCCTTGGCGCATTCATCTAACAAGAGATCAGGTATTGAGCTAGTAGGAGTAAGATGTTTTACTCATATTGGTTCATCCTTTTGATCTTCATGTACCATGTAATTAGATTGGAGAGGGGTAGGGTCATAAGACTCAACATGTTAAGAAGAAATTAGCTCAACTTTAATATGTAAAATCTTGTACCATATATAGTTCTTAGGAGCATATGAGACCAATCAGAAGACAAATATCCACCCACCTTGGCTGTAAAAAATTTTGATAGAAAAATGGAAAACAAAGGAGGCAAGTCAATAATTGAGATATCTTGAGTTATGGTCAAGCTTGGAAAAACATGAAGGGTTAACTCAAGATATTTGATTACTCCTAAAATGTTGATAGTTGAGCCATCAAGTTGTAGTACACCTTTAGAAACTGGATTTTACTCAATGCCTAAAATATCAACAATTTTCTTATGCATGATGGAGGTTCTAGCACCCAAGTCAATCATGCAATTACACACTAGGTGATTTCCAACAATTAGAGACATATAAAAGGGTGGGGGATTATTACCTTACTTACTTGTTCCTCCTTTACGGGCACATATGTGGACTACAGAATTTGTTTTTTGCATAGTTGGTTTAGATTGGGGAAGCTACTTTAAGGCCTCATTTATAAGATCCCATTGAGATGGGATAGATAGGGCATCCCACATTATCAAATTAAGACTTATCTTCTTCATTTTATCAAAAATGTTGAAGGGGATACCTACAGCCTTATGCATCAGAGGTGTGACATTCTCCTTTATAGTTTGCTCCATCTACGAAAGATATTTAGTTGGCAGAATTTATTTTTCTCAGGGACCCGTAGTGCCTCACAGGTTTAGTTTATTCTACGGAATTTTTTCTATAAGTGCATAGTTACTAAGATGAATGCACATATCCACCTAAGCCTACAAATTTTCTGTCTTCAAAATGGGGACTTTGTAATGAAGAGGATGTAGTATCCATTTCAATTTGCCTCCTCTTTGACCTTGAATGATCTGCCACATGGAGTTGTGGCTTTCTCAAGTGATCCATGAATTGGTTAACTATAAAAAAAATCATTTGACCCAAAAAATGAATTTAGGTTGAAGGAAACCTTCTTGTGCTTATGTGCTAGTTGTCACCATTTCCGTCACAAATTCTTGTTAATTGAAGGAATTTTGAAGTATGAGGGTTTGTAATTTTATGCCATTTACACAAGTACTTTTATTATGTTGCTGATTGCATGGAAAACACCATTTAAATTGTTGAATTACATTATTTTGTAGTCATACAAGTGCTTTTCTTGTGTTGGCGGCAAGAAGAGACTGTGCAGGAACAATCATTTGAAGAGGAAGATATATGTTTTATCCTTATAATCTATCAATTTGCTGATTTTTTCCATATCTCTGATTTGGTTATTAAATTCTATACTTCTGATGACCTTGGTTAAAATTTTGGCTTGAAGAATTCCTTTAGTTAGGACATGGGTAACTTTGATAGGATTGAGCTTGTTGCCTCTTCAGAGAGATAATTTTATTAGACACATTCTTAACCAAGGCTCTAAGGTCATCATCATCATTCTATTTTTGGAAAGGATCAGAAGTAGAGATAGAAAATGGGGTATTTGGCTCAGGAATGGGAGAAAAAGAAAGCTAGGTACTTTGTGGCAATTCATGAAATAGGGGCATATGAAATATAGGGGCTATTTCTCATCCCTAATGGCTATTTGATATGCATCAGGTAATTGGATAACATCCATAGATTATATCATTACAACTATATTATAATTCAAATCTCTTAAGAAATATAGAAAATCAGCTTGTGGAGTTGGTCTTAATATACTAGAATTCTATCCCATGTTTTATGAAATATGAAGTTAAAATCTACCATGAGTTCATTTGGGGGCCTCTTGATGGTTGTTAGTTATTATAAAAAATATATGTAATCTACTTTTTCATCAAATTTCTAAAAAAGTGTTATCCAAATCTCATCCCATGTGTGAATGGAAGCAGGCCTCAAACTCCTATACCATTGAAGTGCTTTTCCTTTTAGTGAAGAAGTAATAAGCCTAACTGCAATATCATCTTTAGTAATAAGATGAAATGAACACACATTTACAACATCATGGATATGATTTGTTGGGGTTGTGAGGTTTTCACCAGTGAAGAAAGGATTATTTTTCATAGCATACACTTGTATATCATTTTGGGCATTTAGTACTAAGGGACTACCACCATTGAAACTTACAAAGGGTAGATTTATTTTTTGCACCATGAAGGGGATATGACCTAAATATTTTATGGAAAATGAGGGGGTCTACCATGAGGAGTGGAAAGACTTCTGGTTTAAGGTGATTTTGATATATGACAATGATCTTTCTCTTATTTTATTCTTCTTCTTGGTGAGAGTTGTAAATACTCAAAAGGTTCACATCTTGATACACTATGCCTTTTTTGTATCCTTCTCATGAAAGTGAAAGTGGAATTAGACTTGAAATTAGAGATTTAAACTTGGGAATCACTATATGTGTAAGAATATGCCTCTAAAGGATGAATCCACTAAGAATACACACCAATATTATTGGAATATGGTCTAAATCTCATCAAACTTGCTCCTGTTGGGCATGCCAAAATTATTTTTGCTGAAATTCACACCCTTACTGAATTAGGAATTCAACATTTCAATAAAAACATGAATAATCTCAAGAGTGTGGGGGGAATCAAGATAAAACCTCAGGTGAAAGGGTTGGTTCCTCTCACCCAAGTCCACTGGAACTACACTAACCAACTTCTACTCTAACACTATCAAATCTTAAACTAAGAAACTCCAAGGAGACAAGGTGAGAGAGAGAGAACTGAAATAAAAAGGAGGCGATGCATCAAACTATAAAATGCGTCAATTCTGGATCTAAAATACACAAATGAACACAAAAGTGAAAATTTATGAGATGCACATGACTTGGAAAGAAATAAACTGGAAAATAATGAAGGCATCCAAGAGTACAAATATGTTCACATTAAAGGCATAAAATTTAGAAGAAAAAAGCCACACTTGCATTAATATCAAAACTTAACCATTTATAGAAAGAGATACAAGGAAAGAAATCCTCACATGCGAGTTATAGTGGCCATGAGAAAGAGTCTTGTAATATCATAAGGAGGAGGTGAAAAATTAATAGAAAATAACTCTATTATGTGCCAAAGCACTTATAGTTATAAAATTTGAGAGAGGGGGGGAGAGGCCAATCACATCCAATGATTTAATGAAAAAAACCACCCGCCAACACTAAGGACCAATCACTATAGATTTCACATTTAGAACATACCATCAAATCGCTAGTGCATGAGGATGATGCCACTCATAAAATTTAGGTTGGTGGAGTGGTTGAGCATCTGGTTCACAACAGAACCAAATTTGTCATGCCTCGCGAGATTTAGATTATTTTTCATGATCCACGATTGCCTCTTTCATTTGGAAACTTATCACATCCCGTGTCATTTCAAATATTCTACATATAGCCATTAATGTGTTTGCTATGCCACAAAGGTATTTTCCCCTACATCACAGTTTTTTTCACCCTCGATTATGTTCTTTTGTTCCACGACTTTTGATGTTCCATGACCTAGATGTATTTCGCATTCAACCTACCTTTTTTTATATCTAATGGAACTCTATTTCTTTTCCCTTGTGGATTTTTCATTATGTGGTCTTTGAAAGCCTTGCATATTTTTCAACTTTGTGAAATACTATGTGTTTGAAGTTTGCAAAACAATAGTTCTTTGTTCCGTGACTTCTAAGCTTAGCTGCATTCAAACTTGCTTTTTTTGCTGCACATTGTTCTGTGAAACTTTTTCCTTGCATCATGGTTTATCCTGAGTGGGCTATATGCTTTGTTGTGTATAGTTAAATAACTCTGTGGAATTTTTCATATTTTCCAAGTGTGCATAGTACTTAACATTTTACCAATGTTTCATGGAACATTGAATCCTCAATTTCTTAATTCTGTGGGTCTTTAATTTGGAGCTCCCTAATTCTGAATATTCAATGAGTTGTTCAAATAGCATGGGGTGCTATTTTGGACAACATGTCCCATGTAAAATAAGGTATATTAGGGGAAAACATAGTAATCCTAGTTTCTCCTAGCTTTAAAATTTTTTGGCCACAAACAATTAGTAGTGGAAGTAACACAACACTAGCAAAGCTACCCACTTAATACCGCGTAGAGTTAGGGTTGGTAGATCAATCTATCACCACTTTACATGAGGTATATTGGTGGGTTACTTGTTGCATTGCACACCTATTAATACTACCATATGGATTTTGGATTTATTGACATTGTTTATGTGTTGTGAGAAACCAACATGTTTGCAAATTTAACACTAAAATCTTAAACAAACAACCCTAATCATTCTTCATTCATTACTTAAACCAATTCCATTTACCTCACAACCTCATTATACCATCCTACATTCACATTAAACAAACCACTCATCAAACATCCATTTACTACCAAATCATCCTCTTATCATCCACCAACTACCCACTCAACCAACAACCCTCTTACCATTCATTCTTATTTGATGACATTCCTATAATATTTTTAGACCATTCCAAATTCTAAACAACATAACCTAGACCCAAATTTCATCTTATCTATTATATTTTGCATCCACTAATCATAATTATTATTCAAATCCTACCATTCTTAATCTAAATCCAATCACCCACATCATCCCTAAATCTCAAAGCTAGTATATAATCATCCATTAACGGTTTATCAAAAATCCAATCTATACTATCAAACCTAGGTTCGTCTATACCCTAAACATCAATAATAAACCTCAATCAAACAAAATTTATGAGTTATCACTTAACTCATATCAAAGTATAATTTTAATCAAGCTCTACCAAATTTTACTTCCCATCAAATCATCACTTCATCTGACATCCATACACACCTTACTTCTAACTACATCCTAAAAAATCTTAATCCATAATAAAAAAATTCAATGACACCCGAAATTAGATATAGGGTTTGATTGGGAATCAACAAAAAAAACAACAATGATCATCTCGTGAGTCCTTGGACCAATGATCAAGTTATCAATAATGATGAGGAAATCCTCGTGAATCACGAAGAAGAAATTTAAGGAAGTTGCAATGACTTTCTCTCTACTAAACAAGGAAGATACCAACTTGATCAAAACCTATATGAAATTAGGTAAGACCTCCTCTAATAACTTATCAATATTAGAGATAATATTCCAGAAAATTATGACCTTGAAAACCTTCATAACATCATTATGCAATGTGATCTAGAGAAAGGAAAACCATCTGCAAGATACAATCCCTTTGAAAGAGAATATCTACTCACTGAATTCGTAAATGCAATCAATTTTAGATATAGAAAGGAAGGACCAAATTAGAGTGACAAGTGAAGAAATATTGTAACTAGGCCCTGGCCCTGTATTATAAAATCCAACAAATATCCCACCAAGTGGCCACTTTAGCTTCTGAAAAAACTCTTGATACCAATGAACAACCTGTTATCCAATTTTGCACACCTGGCAAGATTGGACAAGGGGGTCCTGTCACGTTCAAAATGAAATAATAGTTCCAAGAACCCACCTTTGGTTATTAACGAGATGCAATAATTAAAAAATAATTCCTAAATTGCATATGAAGAGATCACCTAGCATCGAAAGGCACCCAGTTGATCTCAACTCAGTGGAGAGTTCAGGGTCGAGTTGATAAAGAACCTGGTGTCAAATAGAAATCATCTCAGTGAGGACTCTCAGTTGTAAGAGCTCGACGAGGTCTTGTTAATGCAAAATATAGCTCGTTGAAAATTGACAAATGAAGGGAACCCTATAAGGATCTCGGTAGAGATCGATGCATGCGGAAGTGAAGGCCAAGTCAGGGAGAGTCAAAGTTTGAGCTATCAATAAAGTCTCAATGAATTGGAAAGGTTCAAGCCACAGGCGGAAGCGAAGGTAGAGATAAGGAGTTCGACTCATCTTCGTGGCTCGTTCATTTTGGAGATCATGTGGTGAGCTTCTTTTAGGACACATTCTGCAGAGCTAGGGTGATTCAAATGCAAGCCAAGGCATCAAGAGTGCCATAAAATGTATGGAGATCGTTGCGCAAACAGAGATACCTGATGGAGCCCTATCAATGGGACTCATCGAGCATGATGGATAATTCAAGGCAACTCGTTTCATGTGGATGCATTAAAGATGGTTTCTAGGATACAATTCCAGGGCTCATTGATTAATGCAAAACTGAGAGGCCTACTCGAGATAATTTTTCAATGGTAAGCTCGTAGAGACAACAAGAATGCTGGGCCAGGGTATTAGTGAATACAGTATATATTTTTTCGTTGGCGTTGTTCAGACCTTCCTCGGCCGAGCATTTGGTGCACAGCCAGTTGACATGTTGCAGTATAGCAGAAGTTCTTTTGAGCACTTCCAGCAAGCAGGTCGCCCAACTATGTTTTTATCTGTTTAGCATCGAATGCATCCTCAAATTTGGGATTTTCCTTCAAGATATTTTTATAAAAATCGATTAAGTGACAGTAAGAGTGTTACCAGGAGACTTGATTAAATTTATTTTACGATGCAACTCATGGAAGTGGATCTCATCGAGGTGGAACTGTTTCATATCAGAATATTCATGGAGCATAATTTGCTTTGCAATTATATGAGCATCTTCAACGAGTCACTAAGTTGGCGAGCATAAAGGTTTCTATTGAAAATTCTCACACCTTACAAGCTACAGCTGAAATTTTTGCACTGAGAGTTTAATGTTATCCTCAAATCTGTTGAAGGAAAACTCGGCAGGAGAAGATTCATGAAGATCCCGCGCGCTGGTGGAAATTGTTGAGATAAGGAAAAAACTTGCCAAATCTACGTGGCAAAACTAAGGCCGGGGCCCGTGGATTGGTGTGGCCGAGCCGTTACGTGGGAGAAGTTTGAGTCTATTGCCAAAAAATGGGAGAAATCCAGTCAAACTGCCAGGTGTGGAGATATTGGTTTGGCAAACCATGACCAAACTTCCGTGAAGGGGAGATTCGGGCAAACACTGCCAAGCGCGGAAATATTAAGGTGGAAAACCATCATCAGACTTCTGCGCAGGCCGTGTAAATAGGATCAGATGGAGGAACGAGTCAAACGCCGAGTGGAGCGGCGAGTGCATGGAGATCAAAGCAGGCGTGTTGCAATAAAGATGAAGCCTTCTTTTGAGTGCTTCCAACAGACACGGTTTTCCTCACGAGGCGTTCATACTGTTTCATCGAATGCAGTGAATAGATGCCCGCCCTGATCAGTTCGCCCTTGCCAGCGTAGATCTCCCAGTTCCCGTTCAGTTCACCTTTGCCAGCGTACAGTTCTAAACATTCAGTGGTCACGGCAAAATCCCACGCATTTGGTGCACAGGCATGCTACAATATAATAGAAGCCATTTTTTAGCGCTTCAAACAGCTGCAGGAAACAAATATTCACTGCCGTGTACGATGGATTGGAGTCATGACCTTCAAGGCTTCATAAAATTTGTCCAAACCAGGAGATGAAGGTTTAAAACAGTGCAGAATGAAATGATTCATATTGTCCAGCATTCCTTCTCCTAGAAACGAATTGAATGTGAAGGTCAACTCTGAAATACCTGGTCGGTCGTTTTGCATGTTACATCCTTGTTACTCGTAAATGGTCTCTTTGAGAAACTCTGAGGGCAGAAGTAATATTTATACCCTTCCATTATGTACGTCCAATCAAACAATAACGGTATTCTTTTACCAGGATCAGAAAAGCTGTGTTTTTTTATAATGGACGGGACGATTATACTGTAGTTTCAAGCTAATTTTATCTAGCTTTATTTCTATTAGCTTTGATCCACGACTAAGGAAGAATTCATATGGTTGTTACCTGTACATTTTTCCAAGGTCCTCTTGGCTGCCCCAGTTGTTCAATGTATTTTTTGAAGGGCTCCTTTTATGTTTTGAAAATTGTAACATGAAGGATCTTTTTAGTTTCTGAAAAAATGAGTATATGGTGTAGCTCACAGCTACCTATGCCATACTAAGATTTCAATAGTGGAATAATTGTTGATTGGAGCCGAGATTGCCGAGTGCACTGCCAAAATACCAAAGGGCTCTTTGGCCAAAAAATCAGTCTCAAGGGTGTCTATCGACATGTTATGGGCATAAGCCTAGGTCATCATCATGGCAGCATTAGGTCTTTATTGATAATGGCATTTTCTCATCGTTTGGAGGGTACAATTGTGCTTATTATGGCAAAGCTAAAACATTCTTACTACAAGTGTTATATGATAAGGAAGAACCGTGAGCATTGTGGTAAAACCATTCTTTTCAGAAATGTTGGTTTAAGCTCGACATTCAAGTGAGTTTGAGCCTAGGAAAGGTAAGATCGTTTGCTGGATGAAGAGCTCAGTGACTTCGCAGGGAGCTCGTGGTGATGTTTCATGAAGTTTGAATGAGGAATGCGTAAATGGCCTTGAGTTAACAGAGGAAAATGATAAGAATCGAGTTTGATAGCTCACCATTCAAAGGACTCAATGCAAAAGAGTGCGATTACCAAAGCAAGGAAAGAGTTAGTGTGGGCTCAAAAATTGAGTGCAACACCGAGTTAGAGGATTCGAAGCTCACCGAGTCGAGATTTGTGTAGACTCTATCCACATGGACCCCCCTCCTCTTCAAGTCAAACGGGTCAACGGGGGGTCCCAACATTGTGTTAATTAAATTAATATTTTTATTTAAATATTTTAATAATAATATTTATTATTATTATTTAAATATTTTATTTAAATATTCTTTTAATTAATTGAGAAGACTTGGTCATCAAGCAATTAATGACCCATGATGGAACCTTCTCAGTTGGTTCAACTAACTGCAATAAATACATCATGGGCCTTCAATTTAGGAAGGTAATTATGACCATTTCCTCTTCTTTCTCACATATTCTTCTATAAATGTAAGTTGGAAGCTCATTTCAAAGGGTTCCAACAGTTCAGACAAGTTGGACAGTTAGATATCTCAGGCAAGAGTGTATACTTTTCAAGGGTCCTCTCTCTTCTGCAAGTTGTTCTTGTGTGT
This sequence comes from Taxus chinensis, assembly GCA_019776745.2. Classification (NCBI taxonomy): domain Eukaryota; kingdom Viridiplantae; phylum Streptophyta; class Pinopsida; order Cupressales; family Taxaceae; genus Taxus; species Taxus chinensis. The sequence continues at coordinate 498,907,659 of CM034153.1, forward strand.
TGAGAGAACTTTCAAGCCTCCTCTTCAAGACTGTAATGGCAACTATTGCCTCTTCTGAATGTATGATGCATTGTGCATGTTATTGAAGCAATAAAAGTGTGTGTTTTGTGACTAATCTCGGTCCTTTCATCCTTCTATGCTTCTTTGTGCCTTTCTCATACTTGCAGGTACACTATGCAAGTTTAAATTTCTATTGCAGGTTCTTGGAGTTTTTTGCTTATCGAGTGGTGAAGTATTGCATGCAGTTGAGTTGTGGTGTCTGTTCACCCTTCTTGAGTTCATCCTTCTTCACTGGGAAACTGGTATATTTCTCAGTCTGATAAAGTTTAACAAAAGGAACGCGTGTCTCTTAGCCTGTGGTATCCTGTACCCTCTCTAATTTGCAGTAGGTGAAGTTGACCTGTGGTGCACACACCCTCTTCAAATTAACCCTTCCTAAATCTAAAGACACCCTTTATTTGGTGCATCACCATCCCTAGCATAGTTTCATTTCTGTAAAACTCTTTCCCTAAAACCCCATGAAAATGTTAGCATAGGACTAGATAATCATTTTTGTTACACTAGGAGTAGTACATCACTTAGTTTAGGAAGAGGAAGCCGGCCTTCTCCAGAGGTTCACCTCAAGCCCAAGTCCCACAGCTTGAGAGGTGATCCCATGTGTCCCAATCACACCGAACGTCCTATTCACATCCTGGCCATTCGGGGGGTGCAGTGATTTGGCGACAACAGTTTTTGGCATGCCCGGTGGGACCTCACAGACATCACAGAAGTTAGAGTTCCATCTTTCAGAGGTGTCTCATTATCAGACACAAAATCTTAAGCCACTGTGCGACCACACACAATAGTTTTTGGCACGCCCGGTGGGACAAAGAGTTGGTACTTCTCTTCTCACTTACACAAGTCAAAGTACCTGGCGACTCTATATCTCTGGATTCCAAATCTCAGTGCAGTAACTTATGCGAAGAATTCAGACAAGAGCTTCTTCAAAGAAAGGAAATTATCAGCATATCAAACTTTCCTTGTCTCCTCCAAAGAGAAGCAGAAGAGGCATTTCCACATCCCCAGTTGCAGATTTACCTAGTAGGGTTCATTCAACTCCTCCTTACGGAAGATTTCCTCCACCCAGGAACAATCAACCTTTCATTGCTATGGCGAGGAACCAAGTTTTTCCCCCTTTCAATGCAAGCAGTCCTCTCGTGTTGGCTCAACGTGACCCGATACCTGTTGTGGCACTCAAAAGTTTACCCTTCTACACGGGGGAAACTCACGTTACTCCAGTGGAGCATATCTTTGATGTAGCCAGCATTTGTGCAGTACATAATATCACCGAAGACAACGTTGCAGTTAGACTTCTTGCTACCTCTTTCAAGGGAAAAGCACTTCAATGGTTTCGCGGGTTAGGTGTTGGCACTATAACCACTTGGGACGAGTTGGGAGAAAATCTATGTAAACAATTTGAAGACAAAAGTGATCACCTATCACTTTTGGAACAACTTACTACCATAAAGAGAGCTTCCCAAGAATACATGAGTGATTTCAACTTCCGATTCCATAGGACTTGGAATAGGATTTCGGTGCTCGTAAAGCCTTCTGCACATAATGCATTCTTGTACTATTTGCGAGCCTTGAATAGCGATGTAGCAGTTATGATCCAGTCCATGGGAGTGACTACACTTCCTGATGCTTACGAAGTTGCCATAAGTGCAGAGAATTCTTTGATTCAGGTTGGAAAGATAGCTCCACGACCACCAATGCCCTTTTCTCCAGATCTTACGAATCATCAGCCTATCATTGCTCCTATTCCAGTAGACTCTAGGCAACCATCTCAATCTTCCTCTGCCTCTTCAAATGACCTATTTGAACTCAAGTCACTACTGTAAAATTTTGGAAATGAGCTCGTTGCACTCAAAAGGCAACAATTTCAATACAATCGTCCGTATCAGCCACAAAATCAGCAGTATCAGGCTAATCGTCCTCCTTTTCAAGGAAAAAATCAGTCTCAAAATCAAACTACAAGTCAAGTTGCAAATGTAAGGCCTTTGAACTTTCAGAACCCTCTTGCAGCTAGCTCATCTAGAGCTATAGTACCTGTTCAAAATAATGTAGTTCAAGACTACGAATGGTGTTATCCTTGCTCTCAACCTCACAATCAAAATCTTTGTCCCAATGGGGTTCTTAGCCAGGCCCTTATGGTTCAAAGTGTATCTGCCCCTTCAGAGTTAACAAACAATTCATCTACGCAAGAAGCAGCAGATCAACCGTAGGCACCTGAAGAATCCGCTTTGCTAAACTGGCAAGAAGAAGATTTTTGTGGGTTGAATACCGATTCTTCATCAGTGGCAGCAAACACTCATTCCAAGAAGAGAGCAATGGAGCCTCAAGCTCCCGAATCTGATCTAGCATCCACTTCTCAACCTGGGTTTCAAATGGCAGTTGATAAAAATGCAGGAAAGAAATCACTAGAAACACCGGCTAGCCACACCACAGGGAAAGATGGTTCTCCATGCATCACGGTACCCAACAAACATTTTCCAAAGGAGGACCCCAATGCCCAAAAAAGTGTCAATAAAGTTGGAGTGATTCCCTTCAGCATAGTAGAACAAATGAAGAAAACCAATCTGAGCGTTACCATGTGGGATGCACTCTCGATTCCTTCTCAAAGAAACCTGTTGTGAGAAGCTCTGAATAGTTTTAGTACAACCAACGGATCACCAAGCCATGGAGTGACAAATGCTACAAATTTGTGTCAACCGGAAGGGAAAATCATTCCTACGGCAAACAAACCACCACCATTCTACATTTCCCTGATCATTGGAGACCACCTGGTACATAATTGCATGATTGATTCTGGTGCAAGTAGCTCTGTCATGCCGAAACAAATTACAGATGTACTAGGCATATAATATGCGCCAGTTACAAGAGGGGTTGTTCAGCTAGATGGCACAGCTGTTAAGACTGTTGGGGTTATCAAAGGACTTCAACTTACCATTCATGCATGCCCAAGTTTGTCATTCACTCAAGACATATCGGTTATTGACCTCCCTCCCCTCTTTGCCATCTGCCTATCACGGGATTTCACTGCCAAGATGGGCGGTTACCTATCAGCCGATTGGTCACATATGATTCTCAGGACTCGATACGGAACCAAAGTAACTATAAGGGCAGAACCAATCTGCCATAATCATGTAGAACCCTACACTTCTACTCCCATAAATGGAAATTACACCATTGGTGATTCAGAAGAGGAAGGTGCCGATCATGAACCAACCACCCTTGTTGAAGAAGTCCCTGATACTTTGCTGGATGAAGTAAGTAGAGATCATCAGTACGATCCCTACGTTGATGTATTGGCAGAAGAAGAAGTTGGTTTGCTGGTCTTGGAAGAAACAGGATTAGGTACCTACTGTATCCATGAAGAAGATACAATCATACCACAACTTGTCAAAACACCAAGTGATTCTAAAGGACTATGGCAATTGTTCTTCGATGGCTCAAGAAGTAAGAATGGATCCGGTGCTGGTGTTATGTTAATTTCTCCAGAGGGAGATAAGTACTTCTCATCTTTCCGATTGCAGTTCAGTTACACCAACAATGTTGCTGAATATGAGGCTCTTGTGCAAGGAATTCAACTAGCCCAAAGGAAGGGAATCAAGGCCCTAACTATTTTTGGAGACAGTGAGTTAGTTGTTCATCAAGTTTCAGCACGTAGTGCATCCAAAAATGATCTTTTAAGATCATACAAGAACCGAGTCTGGGACCTAATTGAAGATTTCGAAGCTTTTGGGATCCATGCAATTCCTAGAGGTCAAAATCAAGATGCAGATAGGCTTGCTACAATTGGTTCACAATATAACATACCATTTGATATCATGAAAGAAGGGCAGCAATTTGTTAAAATGGTGGTTCGACCAGCAGTCCCTAATAATGTGAGTAGTTGGCAAGTGTTCGATAGTGATAACCAAATTGTCCTCTTCCTGCAAGAAGAGGCGGAGTTTGCTGCAAAAAATCAAGATAAGTTGCAAGAGTCATATGGTGAACAAATTATTCAATTGAAAAGCAAAAAGTTACCAAAAGGTTTAGTCACTTTGGAATCCATTTTCAATTCAGATGACCAAGCCAAAAGACAAAGCCCTAACATGGTGGTCAAAGAAGAATATTTTGAGGAAGTCGAAGTATCAAATGAAAAATTTCTCAAGATCGGAAAAGTGTGTACTTCTGAGGAGAAAGAAGCTTTCATCAAACTTTGTCAAGATTATCATGACATCTTTGCATGGAGCTATAAATATCTGCGTGGTTTTGATCCAGGTCTGGCACAACATACCATCGAATTAGATCCTAATGCTAGGCCAGTTCATCAGAAACAGAGACCAATTAATCCCAAAATTGAGCCACTAATGAGAAAGGAGCTAACCAAGCTCATCGAGGCCTGTATAATTTTTCCCATCAAGCATTCCTCATGGGTAGCCAATTTGGTGCCCGTGAGGAAGAAGAACGGAGAGATCTGGTTATGCGTAGATTTCAGGGATTTGAATCGTGCATCATTAAAAGACCATTATCCTCTTCCATCGATGGAGCAGATCCTTCAAACGGTGGTAGGAGCTCAAAGATTTTCTTTGCTCGATGGATATTCAGGTTACAATCAAATCCTAGTCCAAGAATCCGACCAATTCAAAACAACTTTCATTACCAAGTGGGGCACGTATGCCTACAATAAAATGCCATTCGGATTGTCCAATGCCGGAGCTACTTTCCAAAGAGCCATGGACATGGCATTTAAGGGACTAATCAACGATATTATTTTAGTTTACCTTGATGATATAACTGTATACTCTCAGCATGTAGAAGATCACATCATGCATCTAAGGAAAGTTTTCCAAAGGTGTAGGGAATTTGGGGTTTCACTTAACCCCAAGAAATGTATTTTTGTAGTACACGAGGGAAAATTGTTGGAGCATGTGGTTTCAGCAGAAGGATTATCAATCGATCCAGCCAGGATTCATTCAATCATGTCCTTATCTCTCCCAAGTCACAAGAAGGGCCTCCAGAGTTTTCTGGGAACCATAAATTTTGTGCGGAGATTCATCCCTCAATTCGCGACATTGGCTAAACCACTGACAGCCATGCTAAAGAAAAACATGCCATTCTCATGGACAAAGGAAGGACGAGAAAGCTTTGAAGCCGTCAAAACAGCCATTTCTCAAGCTCCCACGCTTGTGAACCCCAGGTTTGACAAAGATTTTATCCTTTATGCTTTTGCAGGTCAAGAGAGCATTTCAGGGATCCTCACCCAACAAAACAACAACCTGATGGAGCAACCAATTGCTTTCTTCAGTCAATCCCTCAAAGACTACGAGTTCAAATACTCATTCATTGAAAAGCAAGTCTTTGCGGTTATTCGAGCTTTGAACAAATTCAAGCACATGTTGTCCAACAACAAGATTCATCTGATGGTGTCTCATCCAGGTGTCAAGGAGTTTTTGCTGAACAAAGAAATCAACGAAAAGTGTGCTGGATGGATCACGAAGGTAATGGAGTATGACGTGCATATCAAAGTCACTAAACTTGTCAGAGGTAAGGGTTTATGTGAGCAACTTGCTGCAGACATGGAATCAAAAGGTAATGAGGATGTGACACTCCTAAATACTGATGAGGATGTTGATCACACTGACTGGTTATCCAAAATGAAGAATTTCATCTTCTCAGGAGCATACCCGGCAAACATGGATAAAAACCAAAGACGAACTTTCCGTATTCAATCTATCCCATATGTTTTGGTAGATAGCATTCTCTTTCGAAAAGATTTGAACGGCGTTCTCCTTTGGTGCATAGGACCGGAACAGGTAAGTAAGATACTAGAAGAATTTCATAATGGCCTATCTGGAGGACATTATTCCGCACGAACAACAGCTACCAAGATCATGCAAGCCGGCTACTATTGGCCGGATTTATTCAAGGATGCCCATCTTTGGGTAAGGAAATGCAAAGAATGTGCCTTTTTCACAGGTAAGCAGAAGTTGGCAGCTCTTCCATTGCATCCAATTCAAGTGGATCAACCCTTTGTTCAATGGGGGTTGGACTTCATCGGAATGATTAATCCTCCATCCAGTGACGGACATAAGTGGGTCCTTACCACAACAGACTATTTTACTCGATGGACAGAGGCGGGTAGCATTAAAAGAGAGCAATGAAAAGGCAGTTCTAGATTTTTTGGAGGGTATAATGACGAGGTTTGGTGTTCCGTTTACAATCATTTCAGACAACGCGCTAGCTTTTATTGGTACGAAATTGAGTGAATGGGCTGTTAAAAATGGGGTATACCTCAAAACTTTGTCCAATTACTATCCTTAAGGAAACGGATTGGCTGAGTCTAGCAACAAAAACCTCATAAGGATTATTAAGCGCACAATGGAGACTAACAAGAGGACTTGGCATACATAGCTTAAGACTGCCTTATGGGCAGATCGGATCACACCCAAAAGGGCCATTGGAAATTCTCCTTTCATTCTTGTATATGGAAGAGAGGCAAAACTCCCACTCTCATTGGAGTTACCTTCTTTGGAGTTAGCTCATCAACTTGAAGTTATAGAGAGTGATCCTCTGACAGTAAGGTTTGCTGAACTCATGGAGTTAGAAGAAGTACGAGACAAGGCTATGAAAACTTTAGAGCAACATCAGGCTCAAGTTAAGAAATCTTTTGACAAGAAGGCGTCCGATAGACATTTTGAAGAGGGAGATTTAGTTCTCAAATGGGATGAAGACAGGGCCAAACCAGGCAAGCATGCCAAGTTTGACGCTCTTTGGAGTGGGCCATACATCATCACAAGTTGCAAAGAGGCAAATTCATTTCATCTATCTAGGCTCAATGGAGAAGAACTGCCCATTCATGTGAATGGGATACATCTCAAAGCTTATTTTTGAGAAGCGTTCCACCCCCTGTACAGTTAAAATTAGGTGTTTTCCTCCAAGTGCTTATGCACATTGTTGTGTGTTGTTGCTTTGCTTTCCTTGTTGTTGTGTTTTGTGTTGTTCTGCACATTGTTTCATCATTGGAAGGTGTCAAGAAGAAGAAGGTTCAATATTTCCATAAGAGTTTCAAAATATGCTTCATTCAAAATTCTTGCAGTGTTCCATGGATGTCAAGCATTCAACAGATTCAATATACTTCATGCTGAGCATTCCAGGGAGGTCTAGGATATCGGCAATGATCAAGGAGATTCCGGGATGTGTCAAAGAAAATCATACTACTTTCAGGATTCCAAAAATAGACTCCATGCCCAATGGATGACTTAAGGCTACTGGAATCATGCTTAGCGGGCAATCATCCCCAAGAGGTCGCCAAAAATGTTATCCAATTTTGCACACCTGGCAAGATTGGACAAGGGGGTCTGGTCACGTTCAAAATGAAATAATAGTTCCAAGAACCCACCTTTGGTTATTAACGAGATGCAATAATTAAAAAATAATTCCTAAATTGCATATGAAGAGATCACCTAGCATCGAAAGGCACCCAGTTGATCTCAACTCAATGGAGAGTTCAGGGTCGAGTTGATAAAGAACCTGGTGTCAAATAGAAATCATCTCAGTGGGGACTCTCAGTTGTAAGAGCTCGACGAGGTCTTGTTAATGCAAAATATAGCTCGTTGAAAATTGACAAATGAAGGGAACCCTATAAGGATCTTGGTAGAGATCGATGCATGCGGAAGTGAAGGCCAAGTCAGGGAGAGTCAAAGTTTGAGCTATCAATAAAGTCTCAATGAATTGGAAAGGTTCAAGCCACAGGCGGAAGCGAAGGAAGAGATAAGGAGTTTGACTCATCTTTGTGGCTCATTCATTTTGGAGATTATGTGGTGAGCTTCTTTTAGGACACATTCTGCAGAGCTAGGGTGATTCAAATGCAAGCCAAGGCATCAAGAGTGCCATAAAATGAATGGAGATCGTTGCGCAAATAGAGATACCTGATGGAGCCCTATCAATGGGACTCATTGAGCATGATGGATAATTCAAGGCAACTCGTTTCGTGTGGATGCATTAAAGATGGTTTCTAGGATACAATTCCAGGGCTCATTGATTAATGCAAAACTGAGAGGCCTACTCGAGATAATTTTTCAATGGTAAGCTCGTAGAGACAGCAAGAATGCTGGGCCAGGGTATTAGTGAATACAGTATATATTTTTTCGTTGGCGTTGTTCAGACCTTCCTCGGCCGAGCATTTGGTGTACAGGCAGTTGACATGTTGCAGTATAGCAGAAGTTCTTTTGAGCACTTCCAGCAAGCAAGTTGCCCAACTATGTTTTTATCTGTTTAGCATCGAATGCATCCTCAAATTCGGGATTTTCCTTCAAGATATTTTTATAAAAATTGATTAAGTGACAGTAAGAGTGTTACCAGGAGACTTGATTAAATTTATTTTACGATGCAACTCATGGAAGTGGATCTCATCGAGGTGGAACTGTTTCATATCAGAATATTCATGGAGCATAATTTGCTTTGCAATTATATGAGCATCTTCAACGAGTCACTAAGTTGGCGAGCATAAAGGTTTCTGTTGAAAATTCTCACACCTTACAAGCTACAGCTGAAATGTTTGCACTGAGAGTTTAATGTTATCCTCAAATCTGTTGAAGGAAAACTCGGCAGGAGAAGATTCATGAAGATCCCGCGTGCTGGTGGAAATTGTTGAGATAAGGAAAAAACTTGCCAAATCTGCATGGCAAAACTAAGGCCGGGGCTCGTGGATTGGTGTGGCCGAGCCGTTACGTGGGAGAAGTTTGAGTCTATTGCCAAAAAATGGGAGAAATCCGGTCAAACTGCCAGGTGTGGAGATATTGGTTTGGCAAACCATGACCAAACTTCCGTGAAGGGGAGATTCGGGAAAACACTGCCAAGCGCGGAAATATTAAGGTGGAAAACCATCATCAGACTTCTGCGCAGGCCGTGTAAATAGGATCAGATGGAGGAACGAGTCAAATGCCGAGTGGAGCGGCGAGTGCATGGAGATCAAAGCAGGCGTGTTGCAATAAAGAAGAAGCCTTCTTTTGAGTGCTTCCAACAGACACGGTTTTCCTCACGAGGCGTTCATACTGTTTCATCGAATGCAGTGAACAGATGCCCAACCTGATCAGTTCGCCCTTGCCAGCGTAGATCTCCCAGTTCCCGTTTAGTTCGCCTTTGCCAGCGTATAGTTCTGAACATTTAGTGGTTGCGGAAAAATCCCACGCATTTGGTGCACAGGCATGCTACAATATAATAGAAGCCATTTTTTAGCGCTTCAAACAACTGCAGGAAACAAATATTCACTGCCGTGTACGATGGATTGGAGTCATGACCTTCAAGGCTTCATAAAATTTTCCCGAACCAGGAGATGAAGGTTTAAAACGGTGCAGAATGAAATGATTCATATTGTCCAGCATTCCTTCTCCTAGAAACGAATTGAATGTGAAGGTCAACTCTGAAATACCTGGTCGGTCGTTTTGCATGTTACATCCTTGTTACTCGTAAATGGTCTCTTTGAGAAACTCTGAGGGCAGAAGTAATATTTATACCCTTCCATTATGTACGTCCAATCAGACAATAACGGTATTCTTTTACCAGGATCAGAAAAGCTGTGTTTGTTTATAATGGACAGGACGATTATACTGTAGTTTCAAGCTAATTTTATCTAGCTTTATTTCTATTAGCTTTGATCCACGACTAAGGAAGAATTCATATGGTTGTTACCTGTACATTTTTCCAAGGTCCTCTTGGCTGCCCCAGTTGTTCAATGTATTTTTTGAAGGGCTCCTTTTATGTTTTGAAAATTGTAACATGAAGGATCTTTTTAGTTTCTGAAAAAATGAGTATATGGTGTAGCTCACAGCTACCTATGCCATACTAAGATTTCAATAGTGGCATAATTGTTGATTGGAGACGAGATTGCTGAGTGCACTGCCAAAATACCGAAGGGCTCTTTGGCCAAAAAATCAGTCTCAAGGGTGTCTATCGACATGTTATGGGCATAAGCCTAGGTCATCATCATGGCAGCATTAGGTCTTTATTGTTAATGGCATTTTCTCATTGTTTGGAGGGTACAATTGTGCTTATTATGGCAAAGCTAAAACATTCTTACTACAAGTGTTATATGATAAGGAGGAACTGTGAGCATTGTGGTAAAACCATTCTTTTCAGAAATGTTGGTTTAAGCTCGACATTCAAGTGAGTTTGAGCCCAGGAAAGGTAAGATCGTTTGCTGGAAGAAGAGCTCAGTGACTTCGCAGGGAGCTCGTGGTGATGTTTCATGAAGTTTGAACGAGGAATGCGTAAATGGCCTCGAGTTAACAGAGGAAAATGATAAGAATCGAGTTTGATAGCTCACCATTCGAAGGACTCAATGCAAAAGAGCGCGATTACCAAAGCAAGGAAAGAGTTAGTGTGGGCTCAAAAATCGAGTGCAACACCGAGTTAGAGGATTCGAAGCTCACTGAGTCGAGATTTGTGCAGACTCTATCCACATGGACCCCCCTCCTCTTCAAGTCAAACGGGTCAACGGGGGGTCCCAACATTGTGTTAATTAAATTAATATTTTTATTTAAATATTTTAATAATTGTATTTATTATTATTATTTAAATATTTTATTTAAATATTCTTTTAATTAATTGAGAAGACTTGGTCATCAAGCAATTAATGACCCATGATGGAACCTTCTCAGTTGGTTCAACTAACTGCAATAAATACATCATGGGCCTTCAATTTAGGAAGGTAATTATGACCATTTCCTCTTCTTTCTCACATATTCTTCTATAAATGTAAGTTGGAAGCTCATTTCAAAGGGTTCCAACAGTTTAGACAAGTTGGACAGTTAGATATCTCAGGCAAGAGTGTATACTTTTCAAGGGTCCTCTCTCTTCTGCAAGTTGTTCTTGTGTGTTGAGAGAACTTTCAAGCCTCCTCTTCAAGACTGTAATGGAAACTATTTCCTCTTCTGAATGTATGATGCATTGTGCATGTTATTGAAGCAATAAAAGTGTGTGTTTTGTGACTAATCTCGGTCCTTTCATCCTTCTATGCTTCTTTGTGCCTTTCTCATACTTGCAGGTACACTGTGCAAGTTTAAGTTTCTATTGCAGGTTCTTGGAGTTCTGTGCTTATCGAGTGGTGAAGTATGTGGTGAAGTATTGCATGCAGTTGAGTTGTGGTGTCTGTTCACCCTTCTTGAGTTCATCCTTCTTCACTGGGAAACTGGTATATTTCTCAGTCTGATAAAGTTTAACAAAAGGAACGCGTGTCTCTTAGCCTGTGGTATCCTGTACCCTCTCTAAGTTGCAGTAGGTGAAGTTGACCTGTGGTGCACACACCCTCTTCAAATTAACCCTTCCTAAATCTGAATACACCCTTTATTCGGTGCATCACCATCCCTGGTATAGTTTCATTTCTGTAAAACTCTTTCCCTAAAACCCCATGAAAATGTTAGCATAGGACTAGATAATCATTATTGTTACACTAGGAGTAGTACATCACTTAGTTTAGGAAGAGGAAGTCTTCCTTCTCCAGAGGTTCACCTCGAGCCCAAGTCCCACAGCTTGAGAGGTGATCCCATGTGTCCCAATCTCACCGAACGTCCTATTCACATCCTGGCCATTCGGGGGGTGCAGTGATTTAGCGACAACACAACCCTGCCAACAGAATCCATCTGAACAATAAAAATCACACATTAACCAAGATAAAGATCATCATGAACCCAAATTCATCTTTCCATCCACTCCCATCATTGGATCATTATTTTACTAAGAATGACAAGAAATGGAGAAAGCTCTACGAGGGTTATGATTAAAATGTTTGACAAGAAGTAAATATTTGAATACTTGTGTCATTATAACTTGGACATCAAGCTAATTCAAGCTCCCTTCGCTCCCTATTTTGAACTTCAAAATTTTTAAAAATACAGAGGTAAATAAAATTTAAAAGAGCATGTCAAAGAATTCTATATGGATTTCTAAAAGGTGGCTTATAATGATGTTTATCTCTTAAGGATTTCTCCACATAGCTTATGGGGTAAGTGCACAAAGATGGGGGGAAAATGGGGGTAAAAAAGGGACACCTTTTTCTTGAAATTAGAAAAACCTGAACTTCATCGAATAATTTGGCATGCCTATGTTCAAAATTTGACAAATTGATAAGATTAAGTACCATAGATTCATAGTCTAGTTTCTAAACTACTATTTTTTTTTAAAAAATGGTTGAGATTAAGAGGGTAAAATGTGGTGTGTACATAAAGTATGTCTATTTTTGTATCAAAAAGATAAGAACCTATTTTGTGTGCACCCCCCCCCCCCCCCATTTTTTTAGTTATATATATGTTTTTTCAAATCCCTTTGCTAGAAAGTTAGCTAAGACCATATACGAGGTCCCATTAAATTTTCATAATTTTTGGATGAATGTATAATTTTTTTTTAATTTTCAAAGTGCACATATCCCAAAAATGAAATATTTGTGTGTGCACCCCCATAAATTTGAGGAAAAAAGTCATTTTTTAGTTTTTATTTTAGTGCATGTAGAATGGAGTTTAGAAAAAACCACTTTTTTTAATTTGGATGAAAAAATCGTAAATTGTGCACCAAAATGTATGCATAGGTTTTTGCAAGCAAACAAGGCACTAGTAAAAGAAAATATGCATGAAAGCCTTAAAATAATCTAATTTTAGAGAGAATTATATCGTCATCAAGGTAAAATCTAGCTTGACATTGTAGTAGAATTTATTTTTTAATATTATGTTTTAATGCATGAGATATTAGGGTGTACACATGAAATTGTGATGTTTTTTTATCAAAAACGGTTTTAAACGTGTAGAAACAATCCAAACCTTTGGTTTGGTAATCCAAGGAAAATCCAAGCCTATGGATTTAGAATTTCAATCCCAAAAAAAGGTAAAATGCAAACACGTTATAACCTACTCTCGTTTCAAAATTTTATGGGGTATATGTGTTTGTGGAATTCTTTTATGTACAAAAATAAATGTTTAGGGCTTAGGACTCAGGGCTGGGGGATCCAGGTTTAGGGTTAAGGGTTCAGGGTTTATGGTTGAGGGTTTATGGTTTATGGTTTTGGGTTTAGTATTTATGATTTAGTTTTTAGGGTTTATGGATCAAGGTTTAGGGCTCTAGGTTTAAGGTTTAAGGTTTATGATTTAGGGTTTAGGGTTTAAGGTTAAGGTTTGAGGATTTAGGGTTTAAGGTTTATGATTTAGGGTTTAGGGTTTAAGGTTAAGGTTTGAGGATTTAGGGTTTAAGGGTTTAAGGGTTGAGGTTTAGGGTTTAAGGGTTGGGGTTTAGGTCTCAGGGTTTAATGATACCTTTCTAGGTGCAGTTCCCCTCTTGAGGATCATATTCATATTCAATGTATCGTTGTCAAAGAGGAAAGATCCCCTATCAAATTGGTTATTCAGTATGACGTGGAAGATGAGTAAAGAAAATGAAACCTAGAGAATTATATTTCATTGGTAATTAGTGCTAAGTATTAACAAGACTAATATGGCTTCTGACTACTTGACTAGGAGGCCATGACAATATTAGGACCATATTTCCTAGTCTCATGCCTAGAACCATCATTGAGTCTTCTTATGGAAAATAAACATAGCGATAGGGGTATGGATAAGAACACAAAGGATTTACCAATTGCCTAGTAAATATTTCTTGTTTAGTTCTAAAGAGGATTCAGTTGGCCTATGACTTAGTGACCTTCCATTCATTGATAATTCCTTTTATGATAAATCCATGGATGCTTTCAAAAGTGCCTTAAAAAAGATAGGGGTAGTCATCAAACCTAATGAAGGTTGTGATGTGATGTTTCAAAACTATATATTCACAAGAACCTCTTCTTCTGTGAAAGTTCCTAGCTTGTCTTAGTAATTATGTCTCCTTGTATCCAAGGATCGAGGACTACTGGGGTATGTGGTAGGATTAGACATTCAGGAATCATCGAGCGTCTGAATCAGAATTTCGTTGCATCTGGAGAAACATTCTCAAACGTTGAAGTAATGCATCTTGGAAAATAAAATTAAACCTCATAAATCCTCTCAAATTTCCAGTCTAAGTTGTGTTCCTGGTCCTGTAGCGGGTATCAACAAAAAAATAAAATAAATTTAACTATAATTACTTATGAAATGCATTCCTTTGCTTTGAGCTTATCTTTATAAATGTAATCCAGATTTCCAAGCTCTCCATATTTGCCAAATTTGGGGCGAATTGACATTTTTTACCTTTGAAGGTGTGAAGAAAATGGTAACTTCATTTCCTCCAACAACCCTTAACCTGGAGCCCTAAACTCAAAACCCTAAACTGTGAACCCTAAACCATGAGCCCTAAATTTAAACCCTAAAACCTCAACCCCAAACACTAAAACCTAAACCCTAAAATCTAAACCTTGAACCTTGAGACCTATACCCTAAACACTCAACCCTAAGCCCTAATCCCTAAACATTAAACCCTAAACCTTGAACTTGATCCCTAAATCCTAAATTGTAAACCCTAAACCTTAAACCCTAAATTTTAAACCCTTAACACTAAAAATACTTGTTGGAAAGACTTCTAAAAAATATACTAATGATAATGATTGAAATTGGTACAAAAATTTTGAAGGAGGGAAATTTCAAATGTCCAAGGAAAATTTGGTACAACCCTTTTCTAAGCAACCCCTTCCCTGTAGGAAGCTTACACAAATAAATGTTACCCAATAGAGCTATCTTCTTTTTTACGTCACATGGGAAATATTTCACTCACTGTAATGTTTTGTGTCTTACCCATTCTTATTAGTATTGACAGAGAGTATTCAACTGAAAAGGGTTCATCTACTTCGTAGGCATAACATTTAAATAGAGTCATCACAACTTGATGGCTTTCATCTACTGATATTTTGAAGGAGGGAAATTCCAAATATCCAAGATTAATTTGGTATAAATAAATTTACCTAATACATCTATCTCCTTTTTTCTATAGTTTGTGAAATATTTGGAGCTCCAAGAGTGTTATAAATAGTGCAATTAAATGCAAAAGATCAAGAAACATTCAATATTGCAAGTATATGTGGAGAGAAAAATGTTTGGAAGAGATGTGTAAAATATAAGGTTTGTTAATCCTTATAGTGCAGTAGATCAAGAGAAGTTTTCACATTGTAATCATTACTGTAGACTGAAGATCAAGTGTAGAAGATCAATACCATTAGATTGTTTGTTCCCTAAACAATGAACCCTAAATCCTAAACCCTAACCCCTGATCCCTTAACCCTAAATCATGGACCCTAAACCTTGAACCCTAAAACCTAAACCTTAAACCCTAAGCTCTAAACCCTAAACATTAATCCCTTAACCCTAAACCATGAACACTAAACACTAAACCCTAAACTCTAAACCCTAAACCCTAAACCATAAAACCTTATCCATAAACCATGAACATTGATCCCTAAGTTCCCTAAACCATAAATCTTAAACCCTTAACCCTAAACACTCAACCCTTAACCGTGCAATATTACCGATAAAGGAGTTCGTACTAGTATTATGGTTATATGAGGGTTGACTCTCGAGGATCATATTCATATTCAGTGTATCGTCATCAAATAGAGAAACTCCCATGTCAAATTGGTTATTCATTATTACGTGGAAGATTAGAAAAGTAAACGAAGTATGGAGAATTATATTTCATGGGTAATTAGTACTAAGTATCAACAAGACTAATATGGCTTCCGACTACTCAACTAGGAGGGAATGACAATGTTAGGACCATATTTCCTAGTCTCACGCCTAGAATCATCATTGAGTCTGCTTGCACAAAATAAGCATAACAACATGGGAATGGCTAAGAACACACAGGGGTTATCAATCACCTAGTAAATATTTCTTGTTTAGTTATGAGTGGGATTTATCTGACCTATGGATTAGTGACCTTATATTCATTAATAATTCCTTCTATGATAAACCCATGGATTCTTTCAAAAGTGACTTAAAAAATAATGGGATAGTCATCAATCCTAGTGAAGGGAGTGATGTGATTTCGAAACAATTTGAAATGCAAACAGATTTAGAGGTCATAACATTAATTTACAAATATCTTTATTATTATAAATGGAAGCCAAGTAATAATTTCTCCATGTATCCAAATATCGAGGACTATTGGGGTTTGTGGTAGGATTGGAAATTTAGGAATCATCAAGTGTCTGAATCAGAATGTCATTGCATCTAGAGAAACATTCTCAAACATTGGATTAATGCATCTTAGAAAATAAAATTGAACCTCAGAAATCCTCTCAAACTTCCAGTCTAGGCCCTGGTCTAGGTCTTGTTCCTAGTCCTATTTCTATTTCAAGTTCTAGTTCTAGTTTTGGTCATCAAATATGGAAGTTTCAAGAAAGGAATCCATACTTAAATAATTATTCCTATTTAGATTGTTGGAAATGCTAATGGCAATGGTAGTGCTTGTGGAATTCGGTTGGTGGAAGGTGGGGTTGTGCTCTTGTTGGGTTTTTATCATGGTGTCATGGGTAGCCTTTCTAGTATTATTAGAGAGAAATCCCCATGCTTATGTGATAAGTTTAAAATCTTCCTCAACTCTTGGGAACTTGTTTTTATCAGGATGCAATAACAAGGCTAGTTTTAGTGGGTATTAATAGAAAAAATAAAATCATTTTGATTAGAATTACTTATGAAATTCATTCCTTCACTTCGATCTTATCTTTATAAATGTAATCCGGCTTTCCAAGTTCTCCATATTTACCAAATTTGGGTCAAATTGACATTATGGACCTCTAAAAGTGTGAAGAAAATGGTGTGTTCATTTCCCCCAACCTTTTTTGAAGTGAATTTATGGTTTAAGGGTTAGATTTTAGGGCTCAGGGTTTAACAATACCTTTCTAGGTGTAGATCCCCTCTTGAGGGTCATATTCATATTCAATGTATCTTCGTCGAAGAGGGAAGCTCCCTTGTCAAATCGGTTATTCAGTATGACATGGAAGATGAGTAAAGAAAATGAAAGATGGAGAATTATATTTCTTTAGTAATTAGTACTAAGTATTAATAATACTAATATGGCTTCCGAATACTCGAATAGGAGGCCATACAAATATTAGGACCATATTTCCTAGTCTCATGCCTAGAACCATCATTGAGTCTGTTTGTGCAAAATAAACATAGCCATAGGGGTATGGATAAGAACACAAAGGAGTTATCAATCACCTAGTAAATATTTCTTGTTTAGTTCTAAATAGGAGTCAATTGGCCTATGGCTTAGTGACCTTTCATTCATTGATAATTCCTTCTATGATAAACCCATGGATGATTTCAAAAGCACCTTCAAAAATATAGGGGTAGTCATTAATCCTAATGAAGGTAGTGATGTGATGTGTCAAAACTATACATTCACAAGAACCTCTTCTTCCTTGATAGTCCTTGGCTTGTCTTATTAATGATGTCTCCTTGTATTGAAGGATCGATGGCTACTGGGGTCTATGGTAGGATTGGACATTCAAGAATCATCGAGTGTCTGAATCAGAATGTCGTTTCATCTAGAGAAACATTCTTAAACATTGGATTAATGCATCTTGGAAAATAAAATTGAACCTCATAAATCCTCTCAAATTTCCAGTCTAGGTCATATTCCTAGTCCTATAGCAGGTATAAACAAAAAAATGAAATAAATTTGACTAGAATTACTTACAAAATGCATTCCTTTACTTTAAGCTTATCTTTATAAATGCAATCCCACTTTCCAAGTTCTCCATACTTGCCAAATTTGGGTCAAATTGACATTATGGACCTCTAAAAGCATGAAGAAAATGGTGATTTCATTTCCCCCAACCTTTCTTGAAGTGAATTTAAACAAAATGAAATTTAGAATTTGTAGGTGGCACATGGTAGACACTGATTGTCCTTATACAAATTTACTTATTGATGATTAATTGTTATTAGGTGGATTTATTTTCAATTATTATGATAAGTGGGTTTTTGAGATTACCAAATGACTATCAGATTCATGAGAATACAACTATTATTGTGGTACGGTTGATGTAACTCCTTAAATCCTCCCATAATTACGAATACCTCTCCTACAAAGCCCCATACAAGTGGATATATGTTAACCAAACTTTTCATACCTCCTTGAGATTGATAATGGTGTTTAGGGATGTTTTTATCTTACTTGAAGATTTTACAATGTAGACAAACCAAGAAGTGACCAATGAACCTTGTTCTTGTGCAATGTAAGGGTAATTTTGGTAAAGACAAGTGAGAGGAGTATTTGGATGAATGTTGAGAAACTAGATGAGTGAAATAGGTGGTTTAGTTGTCTGAGAACATGATGGAATCGTAAAAATCCTACAAATATCAATAACCAATCAATAACACATCTAAAACTCCTACAAATATCAATAATCAATCTAAAAACATTTATTTTTATACATAGAAGCATTCCTCAACCACATATACCATATAGCACACATGAATATGAGTGCGCTATAATGCACTCGCACTTTAATCAAAAGCTCTCGTGTTTTTCTTAAAATCAGATTTGTGTCTTCTTTTTGGCCCCCATCTTGTGTATAGGCCCTACGCAGACACACCCTCAATTGGTTTATGCACTTGCACAAAGGATCCATTACCACCTTCATCAATCTATTAGAAAAAAATTGTGAGACATTTCTCCTATACAATTGAGCACGTGATCACCATAAAAAAATTATTTGACACCAAACAAATAAATGGAGAGAGTTTCTCATCCTTTCTAAAAATATGGAAAAACCTTTCTAGTTGATTCCATTGTATCATTCTGAAGAAATAACTACTCAACATTTTTATCACTAACCTTAATCAAGAATTTCCCTTCCATCTATAAGTACATTGTAATCATGCTTTTGACGAAATAATTAAAGAAGGAATTCAAATTGAGAAGGATCTCATTACTAATGGCCTAATCAAACTTTACTCAAAGGAAGACCACCAACCATTAACAGAGAAGCCTAAAAAAATTAATAAGAACAATAATTTAGTTGAAGAGGGAGTGACCAAATCCAAATACATCCAGACTATCCAAAATGTTTCTAAACCATCCATCCAAAAATCCCCCAAGCCTTCCACTCCATCAAGCATCATTATCCCAAGAGGTATACCAAAGCAAGATTATTAAAACACAACCTATAAACCTCTTGGTGAGCCGTTAGAATCCATATTTCATAAGCTCTTGGTGATAAACATGATTGAGTTCCTTTATACTAATCCCTTTGATGAAAATACACCTAAACCCTCATGATATTAGGGAGAATAATATTATGAGTTCCATATAATTAAAGGTCATAACACAAATCAATGTATATGATTTATAAATTACGTTTAGTACCTCATTGATAAGGGAGACATCGAAATAGGAGAGAATTCCCCATCTAAAAATAGACAATTGGGCATTTACAAGGACCCATTCCCAAAGTAGGAATAAAATAAAAAATCCAAACAATAATTCCAAGGTCAATCTTCCGAAACCAACCACATCAATTACAATAGGACACCTTATGACTATGACTTCGTGGTTGGTTGCATTGATTACCACATAATTAGTATCAAAATCAAGGGTAAGTATTTTTTATAGACCTACTCCCTAAAGTCAGCCTTCCATCTCTATCAAACTGCTATCTCCTAAATTCAATGTTTCCACATGAGGTAACAAAGTCAAAATCCCAAGAGCACCACCTAAAGTCATTATCCAAAAGGATCCTTTGCTCACTCCTGAGGGTTAATATGAAATCATTAAATAACTAGAGAAGACCCCTCCAAAAATATCCACTGTGGAAATTTTCAAAACCTCTTCCATCCACAAATACATCCTTGAAAAATCCCTTAAGGAGTCCAAGGTTCATATGGACATCAATCCTAGCCAATTTTAAGCTCTTGTAGGACACCTCTTATCAAACCAATAACTCACTTTCGACCAAAATGAACTACCTCCTGCCAATCCATCCTACAACTCCCCTTGTATATAAAGGTACTCATCACTAATCACAAGATAAAACATGTTCTTATAGATAATGTCTTAGGTGTAAATCTATGCACCTTAACTCTCCTTAAAAGATTAGGCTATTTAAAGACAAAACTGACACCAAACATCATCACAATTAATTCCTATGATGATGCCAAGAGGAAATAAACTATAACAATCCATATTCTTATCATGATGGGTCTCATTACACCATTCATGTGGTGGATATGGATCTCCCTTATAATATCCTTTTGCAAAAATTGTGGATCCACAAAATGTAATTCATGCCATCCACTCTTCACCAATGTATGAATTTTCCTCACTTTAACATGGAGGTTACCATTCTAGGTGATCCCTAATCCTTACAATATTACAAGATGCTAGAAGGATGCTATTGTAACACCACATATCTTTAGAACACCATGTATCATTCCAACTGACTAGATCAAGCTACATCATCACCATCTTACATCCATCCTAATGACTTACCATCCACCTCTGATGTTCCATCCCTTGAACCACTTGTTAAGGTTGTCTCAAAAGGATTTGGAGACTTTAAGATGCGTTCCATGTTGGTCACCTCCCTCATCTCTGAAAAATCTAAAAAATCCCACCATATACAAGATTAATAATATGACCTACCAAATTGACACCTCTACCTTACACCACGTCATATTATTAGATGATGAAAGAATTGAAAGATCAGATGGCTTTGCATTATCTAATGATGAAGAAAAATATTATTGTTAACATCTGGAGTATCCCAAGGCTAATCACATGTGCCAAATCATGAAGTGTAAGGGAAAAAACATTGGTACATGAGAACTGGGAATCTTAGAGCCTATATCTCCTGAAGAAAATAAAACACATCTTGGCTTAGCCTACAAACCACTAAGTAGTGACTTGTAGGTTGACATTACAAATACTTCTTCAAGCTTTGGGGAATCTTCCTTTGAGTATGACATTGAAATAGGATCTTTCGATAGCCTTTATGTAGATCTTGTCATAACTAATATTTTCAAAGATACCTCCATCTTAACTTAGATTTTTCCTCTATAATCCTTACCTTATATAGTGGCATTAGAAAGATCCACCATCCTTGCATGAATTTCAAAATGACGAAACAATCATCGAATTTATGGGATTCAAAGATCATATACGTGTTAGATATCATAAGAAGGGATTCAAAATAAAATTCAATACTTACACATATTTCGGGGAACAAGTGGATTTCCCTAATCACTCAAAAAAGTAAAAAAAAATAAAAATCAAAAAACATAACCCTATGGTAAAGACCTCTCTAAGGTGCTAGTGGGTGAAACGAGGAAATGTCAGAAAAAATCAAAATAAAAAAAAATACGTATCTATTGGTGAAAAATTATCCGAGGCATAAATATATCAGGAAGTCCACTTTCTTCTTAATTCAGTGAAGAAGAATCGCCAAACCCTAGCACAATACATGATGAATCCCTTAGCTCAAAAGAACCAGCTAAAATTGATCACTTACTCAAAGAGTTTCAAGAGGATATGCAAGAAAGATCATCCTTTTTGGTTGAAGATATAGTTGATGTTAATATCATCACCACAACAGATCCAAAGGTCCTAAAGCTAGGGGTTAGGCTAACTTCACAAGAACATAAAAAATTCACAACCCAACTCAAAGGATAGGCTGATATATTTGCATGGTCATATGCAGATATGTTAGGTTTAGATCCATCATTGGTAGTCCATTATCTTGTAGTACATCCTCAAGCTAAAATAGTCAAGAAAAAACTAAGGAAAATACACCCAAAAATAACCTTTTTATTCAAAGAATAACCACAAAAGCTTTGGGATGTGATCTTCATTCACCCTATTGACTAATATGAATGGATCTCCAAGACTAACCTCTTCAACAAACCCAATGGGCATATTCTTATCTGCACAAATTTTAGAGACATCAATAGAGCATGATTGAAAGATTTTAGAGACATCAATAAAGCTACCAAATATCGACATGATCAAAAAGTATGTAAATGGCCATGAAATTATTTCACTCATGGATGAGTTCTTAGGAAACAATCAAATTGAAATTACAATTGAGTATCGAAAAAAGACTTTGGTCACCACCCCATAGGGAACGTTTTTTTAACAACTAATGTTGTTTAGACTAAAACATGTAAGTTCCAATTATCAAAAAGTAATGATAGTAATATTTCATGGCATGACACATGACATTGTTGAAGATTATGTTGACGGCATCTTATAAAAATAAAAACTTAGGCCAATCATCCTATAGTTCTAAGAAGGATTTTTGAAATGCTAAGGGAGTATGAACTTAGACTCAATCCAAATGAAATTTGTTTTTGGGGTCACAATAGGAAAACTATTGGTATTTATTATATCCAGGTGAGGTATTGAAGTAGATTCAGCCAAGGTGCAAGCCATTATTCAAATACCTCCTAAAAATATCAATCAACTACACAATTTACAAGGGAAAAACTATAAAAGTGAACCATGAGGATAAATAGAACCCATGCACATCAATCTTGTTGCAGTTCAATAGAAATGAGAATGTATTCTAAGTAATAAGTAAGAAAATTAACCATAAGAAATTGTTTGTGAAAAAAAAAGACATCTACTCATTGTCATAGATATAAAAGTACATAAGGGGAGTGTTGTATAACTCTCGTTCCTGGACATTTCATACTCCCATGAATAAGTGAGGAGTTACAATGCTAGTAATAACATGTAAATCCCATATAACAATAACACATATGATAAGTATGGCATATTCTATGATGGAATATTTTATGTCATATAACTCCCTAATAGATCCATGACTCAACTAAGTGAGATAACTCACTATGTGCAAGGTGGAAAATTCCCAATATACTATTAAAATTCAAAAATATATCCTCACAACAACACCTCGTTAATCAAAACTCGGGTAGAGGCATGGAAAGTAACAAAGAGAAATATAACTCTCCTAGACAACTAATAAAGATGTGTCATATGGGTCCCAAAAATAAAGGCCTAATGAGGTACCCATATATAAACAGAAATATTTTTAGAAGAAGATCAAGAGAAGGAAAAGAGTACTAGAAGGCTCAAAGAAGATGAGAAGCTGAAATAGACTTCAACCCAAGAAGAGAGTGCAAGTGAATAAACTTTTCTTTAGTGAAGGGTTTGGTAAATATGTCTACCACTTAATTTGAAGTATAAAAATAATGGAAATCAATGATGTCTCCATGAATCAACTCCTGAATGAGGTGCATGTGTATCTCTATGTGCTTTGTCAAGTTTATCAAAATATATGATGATAGGCCATTGAAATTGAATACCAAACTCTATCTAGAATCCCATGTAGCCAAATACATTTCATGGAAGCATTGACTTCTCTCCTATATTCTTCCTTTGTAGAAGATAGAGAAATCATGTTATGCTTATTTTTGGACTAACTAACAAGACCTAAATCAATAGAAAATTTATATCCATATGTATACTTCTAATGATCGAGATCACCAACCCAATCACAATCTATGATTCCAACTAAATAAATATTTTTCCCTTCTAATTAATAAATTCCATCGGTATAAGTTCCTCTAACATATTTAATAATCCACTTTTTTTCTTTCCAATACATCTCTTGAGGCTCCTACATGAATCTAGACATGATGCCAACAAAAAATGAAATATGCATCCTATTATGAGTTAGGTAGATCAAGATCCCCACTAATTGGCGATAAAGGGTACCATCGACTAAGGGAGTGGATCAATCAACAACTAACTTGAATCTAGAAAGGAAGGGAGTGGGATATGGCTTATAATCAGATATGTGAAACATAGATAGGAAAATCAAGGGTCGTACTTAGTGTTGAGAAATGATGATTCCAAGTCATATTGGGTAATCTGTATCCCAAGAAGTAGTGAAGCAAACCCAAGTCAGTCATGGAGAACTTTTTGGCTAAGGAATTCTTCACGATAATCAATGATCAAGGAAGAACTATGCATAATAAACAATTCATTAACATACTAAACTAAGACGATAAGCATGGACTCATCTTGCCATAATAATGTAAACATTTGGGTCAAAGTGACACCTAAAGAACCTTGATGTAAGAAGAAAGGATTCCATCTTGGCATACCAATCCCGAGGGGCTTATTTAAGGCCATAGAAGATACTTCTTGAGTCTGTAAATGAGGGAGGAATCATGGACATAACTCAAAGGTTGTTCCATATAGATTTCTTCCTCTAGGTCCCCATGAAGGAAGGAACTCTTAACATCCATTTATGGACTTACCATCTATTAGAGGTAGAAATGGTGAGGGTTAGTCAAATAGAAGTCATCTTCATAATGGGATAAAATGTATTTGAATATTCAACCCCAAAAACCTAGGAGAACCCCTTAGCTACGAGTTATGCTTTATAATTTTTGATATTCCCATCAGGTACCATACTTGGTTCGATATATCCACCTACACTCAAACTATTTTTCTTCCTTTAGGAGAGGGATGAGATCCCAAGTATGATTCTTCATGAGAGAGGAATACTTCTCATCCATGGCAGAATCCCACTCAGGAATCCCAGTAGCCTCCCAAAAATACTTGAGGGTTGGAAGTGGAGGTGAAGAAGGTACGGGAATCACAACAAACTATGAATGATTTCGTCTCTCATTTGAAGGATCCCCTATCCAATCTCCAATCACTCTCCAAGGTCTACCTATCCCAGTAAGGACCAAGAGGAGAGGATTCAGGCTTAAAATTTATTGAATATTCACTCGAGTTAGAGGGGACATAGTCCTCATCATCACTATAGTCATAATCATAATATTCTATAAGATGAGGAGTGGGAGGAGCATGAGGATCAATGAGTGGGAGGCTTAACAATATCATCATCAGAAGAGTTTGAATCAGATTCAGAGAGGGGAAGAAGGGACCTTAGTGGGTGGAGAAGTGGAATTAGAAGATGACTCATCAAACTTCACACTTCTCTCAATATAAATTTGATGAGTGGTGGGGTTCAAATAATCTATATCCCTTCACACCATTGAGATACCCAATAAATATACAAGGTTTGGATTTTGGTTCCAATGCCTTGTGTTTATTTTTGGGAATTAGGCCATAGAGATTGATCTGAAGGACATGAAAGTTCTCAACATCATGTTTACATCTATACAAGCCTCAAAGGGTGTCATCCATTTTACTTCGTTTGGTGTGGAATGTGGTTTTGAATGTAACAATCACAATTCATCTTCATCCCAATACTACATAGGAAGGGATTTAGAATGAACCATGTAAGTGGCCATCTCCTTAAGTGTTTGGTTCTTTCTTTCTTTTTGCAACTCTATTTTGCAAAGGGTTGTAAGAAACTATATGCTGCAAATAAATCCCTTCGGAGATGTAGATATCATCGAACCTGTTACTCACATACTCACCTCCATTTTCAGTTTGAAGAACCTTGATAGATTTTTTGGCTTATTTCTCAGTGAGATCCTTGAAGTCTCAAAAGTGATTAAAAACTTCAGATTTATTTTTGAGAAAGTAAACCCGCATATAACATGAAAATTCATCAATGAAGGTAAGTTTATAAAGATACTAAATGAAGGAGATGGAAAGGGCTATAAATTTCACTATGAACAATATCCAATGGATGAGAATCTCTTCATAGAATTTTCCCTTGCCAAAACTTTCTTTAGGGTGCTTCTCCAAGGGCACAGCACCCTCACAAATACCCTTTGAAAAATTGACACGAGGAAGCCCATTGGCCATTTCATGTTGGCTCAATTGTTCAAGGTAACGATAGTTTAGATGACCAAAACACTCATGTCATAGCTTACTAACCTCATCTTCATGAGTAAGAAAGGTAGTGGAAGAATATTTAGAAGTAAAGTGGGAAAAGATGTAGAACCGAGACTGGTGATCTGTCCTTTTCCTCAAGTCATTGTAGTCTCTCAAATGATCACTAAGTTAGGATTAAATTCCACTCATATTACTTCACCAATATGAGTGATTTGGTAAACTAATAGAAGATTGGTAGAGAGATCGGGAACACTTAAACATTGTTAAAGGTTCCACCATCTACTTCTACCGATCCACTACTAGCAACCGACATGGAAGTGTCATCACCCAAAGTGATTTGGGACATACCACATGGTTCAATGTCAGAAAACTCAATATGTGAAAAACCCATGTGGTGACGAGGCACAAGAATCTATGACCCATCTTGATGAAGGATTAAATCTTACTATAAGGGGCCTTTCCTTTCTTCTTCTCAAATTTGGAATCCTTTTCTTTAGAAGACTCAAGTTTTGGAGCATTTTATCTTGATAGACTTAGGAAAACCTATATTATTTTTCTCAAGTAAATGAGTTAGGTGTTCTATTTTTTCTCATACATTGATGCTCTTCATGTCCTGACTTCTTGCAATAAGAACACTTACACTTTTCCTTCTTTACTTTAGGCTCATAAGTAGAAGTGTTCGTGTTGGGTTTGGTTTGGGTGGTCTTAGATTCTTTCTTAGGTTGGTCCTTTTTATCATTTCTTCTTTTTCTATTTATTTTCCTTTCCTTTACCATTACTTGCAATTAGGGTATGTGACTTGGATTTGATTGCTCCCATTTGAATCAACTTGTCTTATTCTCAAACGAGTTGGGATGAAAAGCTGTTAAATGAGGGCATCTTCCAAGCAATCCCTATAGCTTCTTTCATGGCGTGAAAGGTAGAAATGAAGATAGTATTCGGGGAAAAGCTTAGAAGATTGGATAAGATCAATTGGGAATCCTTTTTTTCAACTCCACATTATTTTAACATTAATATATTGTGGAAATTTGAGGAGAAGAATTCCTGTAGGTTATCAAAGTTACTAGGAGTTAATCCTAGGAGTTCATTCTCCAACTCATGATATCTCATGTCATCTTGTTTTCCAAGCATATCATAAAATTTTTCTAGGATCCATCAGGTATTTTCGGAAGACTCGATTATGGAAGATAAACTCAGGAGATATAGACATACAAATAAGAATTAAGTCTTCGTCACATTGGTTGAACCACCTAGATTTATTTGGGTTTGGTTGGTTATTTTTCCACTCCCATAGTGATGTAGTACAACCCTTTACCCCATAGTGTTATAATCATCTTAGATTTACATTTTAATACTTTAAATGGAATGAGAAAAGGAATAAAAATAGCATCCATAGTGGGGAGAGAGAAAACAAAAATGCAAAAAGAAAGGAAACACACACACTCCATAACAATATTTCCACCCACTGTGTGCAGCACTTTATAGTTTAGTGGGTTTATTACAATCAAATGCATTCATGCAATGATAAACAGTCATCCACTGACCTTAAAATTTGTGTAAACATGTGCAAGTGTGTAGCTTACAATGATTTTCAATCGTTTGCAATAAATCGACACTGTAACAAGCACAAAACAAGGAAAAACAAGCAAGAAGGGAAAAATCTAAGTTATGTGTAAGAAACAACATCTCACACCGCTTTGGAGATCCATTTTCACAAAGTTGTGTCGGGCATTCCCACTAACCCACAACCAATAATAAGAGCTAATAACCTCCTGAAATGCAAAAGGGCCTCCATAAAATGATAATCCTTTACAATCACACGTTAGAAAAAAATCCCAGTAACACTAAATTTTAATAGTTTTCCTAATTATTTTTAATTAACATAAATTTATTTTTAAAAATAATAGGGATTAAAAAATTATCTACCCCTAATAGTAATTAGATGACCTAGTTAAAAAAATAATTTCCCTTTGAAATAAACTTAACTGATAGTTTAAAAAATAAAAGCTATTTTAGTTTATAACAAGGCTTTGTTTAGTTCTAACTAAATTATAAATTAAAACAAAAATTTCTAATTTGAAAATTGTGGGCTAGGTTTGGATGGAAAAGGATTAAAAGAGGTCATCAGATAAGTGCTAAACTAGGTGGATAGGAATTAGGCAGAACAAAAATTTCTAATAGACTGAAAATTGTGGGCTAGGTTTGGATGGAAAATTTGATTAAAAGTAGTTTTTTCAAATCAGATAAGTGTTTAAATGGGAAGGGATCGAGGGGAGTGAGTTGGAGCTCAACTTTGCGAATAAGATGAGTGGAATGAAATACACACAAGGGAAGGTTGGAAGATCCAAGTGTTGGGACACCCAAATTTATTCAATGGATGGGAGGATGAGAAGGGTGTAAAAACTACACAAGGATGGAGTAGGTTGATCCAAGGAGAGGGGGGTCTGAGTAGGGTGGGTTCGTTGGTGAGGTGACACAATGAGCTCGATGACATAAGAGACTGAGCCAAGGTACAAAGATAGGAAAGTAGAGTAAGGTTTCCTTCATACAAGAGGGATGAGATAATAGAGAGAGTGAGCTCAGGATAAAAACCAACATGATGAGCTAGGTTGTTCATGGCCTTAATAGGTAGGCACTGAGAAGTTCAAGCTCATCCAAGCAACCAAGTTGGATGAGTCCACGATGATCCTCTGATCCTTGTTTTGCTCTTATAACACCCTTGTCAGATCCTATTGATATCCCATTTATCTCTATTTCCTCTGATTCAAATGTTTTGCTCTTATAACTTACCCTTGTCATGTGTATCCTATTGATAGGTCTCCGATTTATCTGGATTTACGATCCTCCATCAAAAAAAAGTTCCCCCATATTTCTTTGCAATTCATCCAAGCCACCTTATGCTCGGACCATTATCCGTTCCAAACAACTCGGTATCGAGCTCATTTCCTTTCTTGGGCTCTATTTTATTGTTGGGCTCGGCCCTATTTTTTTTCTTTTGGAGGTTTTCTTATCATCAGCTCGACCCTCCATTACCATTAACTCTTATACCATGTGAGATTGAACCACGAGGATCAATGGAACCTGTGCACATCAAGGTTGTTTTACTCCAATAGAAATAAGAAAATGCTCTAAGTAACCAGCAAGAAAAATTAACCAAGAAAATGTTTATGCAAAAATATTAGGTCTCCTCATACTCATATATCAAAAGAGAATTACATATGGGAAGTGATGTGTAACTCCCATTCCAAGACATGTCATACTCGCATGATGGATTGAGGATTTAAAATGCTAGTAATAGCATGTAACTCTCATATGAAAATGACACATATGACAAGTATGATGGAATATGTCATATGTCATATAACTCCCTAATAGACCTATGACTCACCTATGTGATATGACTCACCATGTGTGAAGTGGAAAACACCTAATCACAAAATAAGAGGTGAAAAATATACCTCACACCAACAATTTTGACAAGAATATTCAAACTTCCATAAATTTTGGTTAGGACCATTGACTCGAGAAAAATTGGTATCATTGGAAAGGTATTGAAAAAAATACACATTAGAGGTGTTTTTGGATCATGATAAATCTTGTTTTGTGATCATGTTGGTGAAATAAATTTTTACAGTGCAAATTATTGGTTTTCACCAATAGTCACTGGTTTAATCCCCTCCTTATTTTGTATGGGAAGGCTCTCATTATTGAATGTAAACTACTTAAAATTATGGGGTGATTGTTAGGCCAAGGATTACATAGGAATACTCGCATTAAACATGTGGCAAATTTGCTTTTACGGAGTACAAGGGATGAATATTCTATAAAGGGAGGTAAAGGGGAGTTGGAGAAATTAGGAAGGAGAGGGTTAATGTTGTGAGTAGGTTTACATAATTCACATACATCAGCTAGAATATGATCCACATTCATATTATAAGTAACAGCAAAAATGAAATGTGGGTGTCATATTTTTTCTTTCTTATTTGCTAAAGTTCGAGAGTGCAAGATTTGAAGTTAGAGGAACATAGAAAAGGACATCTAAGAAATTTATGGCTTATTATGCTCTTGATGTATTCTTGTGATTGAACAACTCTCAACTTGTGTTATATACCGAACATTCCATAATTATTGGATCTAGGTTACAGAGATCCAGGTTTTCTTAGAAATGTTAGCTGCTTGATAGTTGGTCCAATTATGCATTCTTCACTGAATGTCTCTACAATGGGGTGTTCAATGCTTGACCGAAGAAGTTTTTTCTATAATCATTTCTCCTCCTTTCGAAAAAATTGATGAGATTTATATCACTTTTCTCCAGCTACAAGAGTTTTGCTATGTTGTGCTTTCTAAGCATACAGTCTTAACTCTCCAACTTTGTAAGCATGGTGATCCTACATAACCAAGAATTAACTTTGTGTCCTGAAATTAGGCATGATCTATAGAAATGTTGTTTCTCTAATTTCTGCTCTTATATAAATTGTATGTACATTGTCTTGTTATGTATAATTGAATTTAAACTAGTAATCTAGTTATTTCTGACTGTGAATTCCATCTACCGTCTTAAACTCAAATATGTGAAACCCATTCTCTTGTATGTATTTTGAAAGATAATGGACACTTATTGATGCTGTAAACCTCCCTTCATTGTAATCATAATTCCTCCCTTGTACTTCATATAATGAAATTCTCCATAAAGTTTAGGTGGATTATTCCTTTGTGATCCTCAAGCTAACATCTAGCCCATGATTTGTAAGAGCGTTATTACATTATGATAATGGGTAGCCTCCCTAGTACATTAAGAAGGAGGCCCCATGACCATTGTTGAAAACTCTGATACATATGCACTGCAACCTTCTTTTGATTTCAACAACCTTATTTTTCCATTTGAAAGACTATAACTGGTTTCATTAATTTGATTACATTCATGTACCCCTTAAAGATCTTTGGAAAATTCAACTCAAAAAATACACATCACCAAAAATTCTAGAAAACAAGTGTCAAAATGTTAAAAACCTACACTAATGGACAATGATTCCTTTGATAGTTAGTCCTTAAAATTGTGTCATAATAGTTGTAGTCATCTTAAACCATGTAACAATTTGAAATACTTTGTGTACTTTCGACTAAAATTGAATGAAATAATGTACTTGATCTCTTTTTAAATTGGTCAACTATGTAAAATCATTATTGTGCATAGATTTCTCCAGAGGGTTCAAGCTTGTAATGATGCATTTGTCCTTATGTGAATATAAAGGTTTTTATTGATTTGTAGTTTTAACTTGATTTTGCAATCTTGTCTCAAGACAATGAGGCTCTATATTTTCCACTAGTGTACTTTAAATATGCTTCTAAACTTGCATCCCTCATTTACGTTTTATGAAGAGTCTATACTTTCAGAACCTTCTGCAACTCTTCTTGATTCCACTGTACTCGATCATCTATTTCAGTTTGTCATGCTTTCTAAAAAAAACATTCTTCTTATGAATTCCTTTTATACTTGACCCTGAGTCAACTGTACTATGAGATGCTCTTTCTAATTCTCACCAGTGTTCTCAAACTTGAAAATATGTACTATGAGAGTATAGTGAAGAACTGTAATTTAATTTGTGACTGTAATTGAGCTTTGCAATTTGCATTTTGTCATGGATAACTCAATCAAAATTTGATATGGAAATTGTAATTTGTACTTAATCTTTTTATTTTATTTGTTTTTCATGCTGAGATACCCTCTACCTCTTTATTTTGATAATGCATTTCAAATTTGAGAGATTGTAGGTTTTATCCTAGTAATGAATTTCATTCTTTAAGCTGTGTTATATTGAACCAAATGTACTTGTAATTTGAAGCTTATATGGGGGGAAAATTTTTCAAGTTAATCTCTTAATCTTTATTGAATATTTGTAGCTTTTTGAACCACATTCCTTGTTTAATTTTTTCTTTGTAAGTCATGAACACTTATAGATATGAACAACTGAAACTGTTGTTTAAGTGCTTTGCTTGATCTTTAACTTGTAATTTTCAAGACATGGTGGACATAGATGGATGAGCCTGTAGATGAAAATTGAAAACATATACTTTGTTTCTGAATCAGCTGCCATGTATGTCATATATCAAAAATTTGTATCTTAAATCCTCCTTTGATTTCATGGCTGCTCGGATTCTTTGCTTTACTATGTTGCTTCATTTACAGTGTAAATTTGAATGTTGTATTTTTTATAGTGAAATCCTACAATTTTCCTGAAAGCTGAAAATGAATTTTATTGAACTTAACGAATGATGTAGAAAAATTTGAATTCCATTCTCTTCTTAGCTTATGATATTCTAAACTTTTACGTAGCTTCTGTAATCTTAAAGTTTGTTTGAGATTGTACTATGAGATGCTCTTACTTGTATGAGATGCTCTTTCTTGTGAATACCATAATTGCACTTTTGAATGCATGTTTGCTGAAACTTGAAATATAAGGAGTTAAAATAAAACCCTGAGCTCAATAATGATGACCATTTTCTTCCCTTTTTCAGGTGTCATGATGCAGTTGGAAAATGACAACTTGAGAAACATTTCAGAAAGAAAATAAAACCTCCTCAAGGTAATGACAAGTTTACTTTACCTCCTTACATTTTCAATTTCATAAGTATATGCATTCATTTTATTGAGTTATTTGTCATGGCTTGTCTAAAAAAAATATGCACAATTATTCCTCACGAATAAATGAAAATATTTTCCTATAATGAGATGTATGTCCTTTCTTTCTATACTTTTCTTCATTTTTATGGATAATGAATGAACTTATACAACTCATAACACTTAAATAATTCACTTAATAAAAAAAAAAATTAAAATCAAGTGTACCTAATTTTTTTTATTAAGGGTAAATAGTTTTGAAGGGACTATACCCTGTATACAAATGGGCTAAAAAGCTAGATACCAAAAGCAGAAGAAACAACCCAAAGAAGGGAAAAATAACCAACACTAGAGGGCTCATCATCCAGATAATACATCATAGTTATAGAAAAGGATCAAGACGTACAATGATTCAAAAAGAAATAGAAGAGACCAAAAAACAAACAAGAGATATCAACCACAAAATATCTCAACCAAAAAACAACACCAAAGCCGTCCGTCAACAGTAACTTTGTAGCCAGTAAAAAATCAGCACAACTCTACATCACTTGATAGCCCTGTCAATCTTAGTTTTGATCACTTGAATCGAGACAAAGAAGGAAATGGATGTGGCCTGAGAAGGGTCTTTCAAATCCGCCTGAGCAATTTCCATATCTCTTTTCTCCTTGGGGCCCCAAATGTTCTCAGTAATCCCACTGAGACTGTATACAATATGAACATGTTGTTCGATGAAATTGTAAATGATTTTAAGGGCAGATAGGAGGTAGTCATTATGGCTTTTTGAATTTCCCAGTCTACCATCCAAAGATTGTAGCTTCTTGAAGACTTCAGCAATAACACCCTCCTCATCATCATCTTGAAGTTTCCCTTTTCCCTTAGCTTTTTCCATATTTTTGATAACACTCTTAAGCTCTTGAATTTCCTTTTCCATCCTGCCCACTCTGACCAACCAAATCCTCCTCCTTAGGATCCTCCTCTAGATGGCTGATGTGTAAGAGGCTCTCAGAAATCTCGAGGTCTTTGTGACTTCTAAGGACCCTCTGAGAAGCAGGGACCTTTATTTTCATACCCTTCCTTTTCTTGCTAGATGAAGCAATGTCAATCTTCCTTTCGGGCAGGGGGGAATGGAGGTAGTGGGGGAAGGGGGAGGAATGAAGGGAGAGGGAGGAGCATAATCTAAGTGGGGACAGGTTGAGCAGTGGAGGTGGATAAGGAGAATTAGCCCTTGATGGAGTGGAGCTGCCCTAGTATGATTTTGCACTTCCCGAACGGATTTCTCCAGTGAGTTTATCAAGTAGTGAGGGAAGCTGATGATTATGTTTCTATGAAATTGGTTAAGAAATATCAAATGTTTTTGAGGAATAGGAACAAATCTCCCCTCATGAGTTACATACCTAATAACCATCTTGGCGAGCTCAGTAAAAGGCTCAAGATTCGAAGTCAACTTGATGTCGGCTGTCACAAATTCAAGATTTTCCCCTTCGTCCAGGAATTTATTTACCTCCACCTCTCTGTCCACCTTCTTTTTAAAGAATTTTGTGCCATCAAGAATGAGCCCCATGACCTGAGTGATAATCTCCTCCGTTATCTCAATGTCAATGTTGTTGTACTTAACTACTTGATTCTTCCATCCCTGTGCAAATTTAATACAAATATCCTTATCAAAACCTTGTATTCTTTCAATAAAATTCGCAAGACCCCCAATTTGAAGATAGTTCTAGATCCCTACATCCTCTTTCCATGCTAGATTATGGGTGGGTTCTGTCTTGTAAGGCAAACCCCCCATTTTTCCAGTGACTCTGCCCGCAACGGTAAAAGTTTTAGCACTATGCATATCAGTCTTAGCTTTGTTTTTGAATCTCTCCCATTTGTGATAAAAGAAGTAATTATTAGACCTGACTTTGTAATTAGTGACCGAATCCTGAGTGTTCTCCCTATGAAAAGTAATGATGACTGTCCAGTTCGCACAAATCACACAAATCACACAAATATTAGATGATGTCATCATTTTGTACTTTAAAATCCGCTCCTTAGCATCAACATTACAACCATTAGTGATTACTTTCCAAGCCATGTAAATCATTGATGATGTCTTTATTAACTTGAGTGGGAAGAATGTCCCCTCTTAGCCAAGTTTGAAAAGTATTGTTAACCCCAAACTTTGCCAAACCATCTGTGAACTTATTGCCTTCTCGATAGGTGTGATTGATTTTAACATTTTCAAAACTCTTGCATATATTAGTAGCTTCAACAATAAAATCTCTAATTGACCAGTTGGGGGGTTGCTTATTGTTTAAGAGATTGATGATGTTCAGTGAATCACCCTCAATAATGATATTTAGAATATTACAATCCCTGAGTATCCTTATTCCCCATAGAGCAGCAAGAGCTTCAGAGTAATGATTAGTATGCCTACCCATTTTCCCAGAAAAAGCAGCAACAAAGTAGCCTTTGTGATCTATGATGAATCCTCCACCTCTAGAATCACCCAGATTTCCCTTTGAGTCCCCATCAAAATTAAACTTATGCCAAACATTGGGAGGCTTAATCCATCAGACAGTGGATCTATCCATACCATTGTTATTCTTTTTGAAGACAGTGTCAATATTCCAAGCAGCCATAATTTATTCTTCTTCCTCAAGGCAAGGTCTATTTTTATGAGGTTTAAATCTTGCAATATTGTCCTGCACAACAATGATAATTTGTTTGTAGACTTTGTTGCATAACTTTCTAGTATTTTTGAATATGCCATCATTACGAGCCTTCCAAACTCGCCACATGGTGCGAGGGTAAAACTAGTTGCCATAATCTCCTCACCACACAATGTTTGTAAGGAGAGTCCCATTGTTCCCAGGCCTAAAGACAAGTAAGGGGAAAGATCCATTTCTGATTAAATTTTTAAAAAACAAGATGCCAAATTTTGGAAGTGTACTTACAATGAAGAAATAAATGTTTTATGTCTTCTGCATCTTTCTAACACATGCAACACCTATTCGGCATGATGAATCCTTTCCTAATGAGGTTGCCATTAGTCAGTATCTTTCCTTTAATGATGAGCTGCTAGAAAAATTTCACTCTAGGGGTTAGCTCTGGCATCCACAGCTTATGACAATTAATTTCACTTTCAAAATAGGCAAAGAAAGAATTGTAACCCGATTTAACTGAGTATTCTCCATCAAAAGAATCTTTCCAAATGAGCTCATCCTTATGATTTTGATTACTAATATGAATTAGAGAAAGTTGATTCTACAGAGATGAAACATCAGTCTGCACATTATCCTCCTCAACTTTGAGTTGTTTCCATTTTCTTTTGTTTTCATCCACCTCAATATAGCCCTGTATTTTCTGCCGATACCTTGTAATTAAGTTGTCTTTAATGTGACCATAAGATTAAGTTCAATTAATATCAGTCCATTTATGAGTCCAAAAATTAATGTCTTGACCATCCCCAAGTTTCCAGCTACATCCCTGAGAGAGAATATGTCTACTGTGTAGAATATTGTTCCAGAAAATAGAACCATTCGGAAGAAACTGATCAGAAATAAAGGAGATCTTGCTTTGGTTCTAAAGGTATTTGATCTGAACCAACTCTTTCCAAGGCTTGTGTTTTTTTATAAGTCTCCAACCTAACTTTGCAATAAGAGCAGCACTCATATGGTTGATTTCTTTGATACCTAATCCCCCAAGCCTCTTTGGTTTACATACCTGCTCCCAAGCCACTAGATGATACTTGAACCTATCCTCAGTACCATGCCATAAAAAGTGCTTTTGAATTTTTTCAATGCTATTCGAAACTACTACTAGTATGTTGAACATTGACATGATATAAATAGGAAGGTTATGAAGAGTTCTTTTTATCAATAAGCACTTGCCTGCACTTGAAAGTAGAGCTCATTTCTAACCAGCCATTTTTTTTTGAAATCTCTTAATAAGATCATTCCAGACCTCATTAGAAATCTTGCCAGTACTCAAAGGGAGACCTAAATAAGTAGCTGGTAATGAATTAATAGTGCATCTGAGAATATTAGCAATCTTTCTTTGCCTTTCTATAGGAGTATTGAAGAAATAGATAGAGATTTTGTCAAAATTAGCTTTTTGTCCCGAGGCTTCCTCATAAAATATAAGGATAGTTTTGATAGCCTTTTCCTCAATTATTGAGGCCATTAGAAGAAGCAGAGTGTCATCAGCAAACTTCTGATGTGAGGAAACCTAATTACTAGAAGTTGGTAGAAAGCCCTTTATCATGCCAATACTAATAGCTTTTGAGATAGATCTACTTAAACTGTCACCCATTATAATGAAAAATAAATGGGAGATTGGGTCCCCTTTCCGAATTCCTCTATTGCTAGAAAAAAAACCAACTGGTTCCCCATTAACAACCACTAAGAATCTAGAAGTAGAAATACAAGAATGAATAATTTTCCTAAATTTATTTTGAAAACCAAACTTGGATAAGACCTCATCCATGAATTTACAGGAGACTCTGTCGAAGGCCTTATGCATGTCTAGTTTGATAACCATCCCTACTTTTTTGCTTTTATCCATAGAATGGATTATTTCATGGACCATGATAATTCCATCCTGAATAATTCTTCCCTGAATGAATCCGATCTGCTATTGTGAAATAATATCCATAAGAATAGGTTGCATCCTAGTGGTTAGAATATTTGTGAAGATCCAATATATTACATTAACCAAACTGATTGGCTTGAAATCTTTAAGGTCCTTTGCATCCAACTTCTTAGGTGTAAGCAAAATATGTGTATTATTTAATTCTTTGATAATATTTCCAGTTCTATAAAATTCATTAACAGCTTTCAATAGATCTTCAGAACATATTTCCTAGCATCTTTGGAAGAAGTTGGCCGAAAACCCATCGGGGCCCGAAGCCTTACCCCCTTCTAAAATGAAAACAACCTTTTTCAATTCTTCAATGGTGACTGTTTTGGAAAGAATCTTAAACCTCTTAGCAGGTAGTGAATTATTGGGAATGGAGTATAAGAGAAAGGAGGCCACTTGTTCATTGTAGGAATTATTCTCAGTGAGCAGATTCTTGTAGAATTTGAGGGCTTCTTATTTGATATCTTCAGAATCCTTCGTAATGCCCCCATTGTCCTTAGAAAATTTAGTAATTATGTTACAAGCTCTATTCTTGAGGGTTGTCGAATGAAAAAAAATTGTATTCCTGTCTCCTGCTTTTAGCCAAAGAGCTTTGGACTTCATTCTCTAAAAGGATTCTTCATGGTTGTTTATATTATGAAAATATGAGAGAAGATTTTTTTACTGTTGATGATCCTCTAGGGTCATACCTTTCAAGGAAACTTTAAGTTCTAGCTCTTCCATCTGCTTCTTAATTTCTTTCTTCTTTTTAAAAATATTCCCAAAAACCTCTTTATTCCAGATTCTAACCTTTTGCTTTACATTTTTCAACTTCTATAGAATCCTGAATTGGGCCGTCCCTGTGCCTTCCCAATACCACCACTCTTTAATTCTATCTAGAATATCCTCATGCTCAAGCCACATTTTCTCAAATTTGAAATTGTAGTGAAAAGGTTTCGACCAATTGAAGAAATTTAGGGCAATAGGATTGTGATCAGAGCCCATTCTAGGGAGAGAAGAGAGATGAAAATTCTTAACTAAGATCTAATTAGCATTGAAATCAATAAATATCTATATTATACTTAAATGCATGTTTAAATGAATATTATGATTTTGACCATGCTACTGATGTGATAGATAGAAAATCTACAATTAGATATGTGTTCAAGTTTGGTACAAGTGCCATTACTTGGAACAACATAAAATAGCTGACAGTCTCCATCTCTTCTATTAAGGTAGAATATAGAAGTGTGATGGAAGCATTGAAAAAAGCCATGTGGATAAATAATTGTAGGAAGAGATTCACATGGAATTTAAAGGAATCTCTCCTCTTTTGTGTGATAGAGTTGTATTTCTCTTGCTAATAATCTAGTTCAACATCAGAGAATGAAGTATATAGAGATACATATACATTTCATCCAAGAGAAAGTGATCTACGGTGATATAGATATCTAGTAATGCCAAACTAAACATCAAGTTGCAGATATGTTTACGAAGCCATTGTGTGTTGTAAAGTTTTGTAAATTTCTTGCAATGATTGGCTATTTAGAGTTGTGATTGAGGGGGAGTGTGCATGAAAATGATACCTCCTAATGCCCCGCCTTGTGTTTACTCCTTCACTGTTGGAAATATTGTCGTTTATGTTAAAGGAATGATGATAAGTATCTCTTATGTTAGAAATATTGTCATTTATGCTTACAGATGTGTGCATCTTATGAAAAATATGTTTTAATTTGAATTTTGCATGTCGTGCACTATATAAAATGATTTTGTAATGTTCCACAGATTCTTTGGTGTTTTTTGGGTTCTCTAGTGTTTTACAGATGTTTGTAATGCTTCACAAATTTTGAAGTGCTCCATGGGTGTCTACAGTGTTTCGTGGGTTGTAGTAGTGCCTCACATAATGATGGACCAGTTTGAAGTATTTTGGCTGGTTTGAAATAATGTCACACAACGAATAAAAATCTGTTAAAGTCAGCAAGTAATATGATACAAAGGATGATAGTTGCACAACAAAGAGAAATTTCCAGAATGTACAATTTTTTCCATGATGGTTATGTAATGCCATGGGACAAAGAGAAAATATGGGTTATCTGCGGGTGTCTTTAAAATTTTCAAATATTCAAATTTTAAAGTATATTAAAGTCAACTCATGATGAATATTCTAAAGGATGCCAACTCATGAAAATTCATATTTTTTCATGAAATGAATATGGTATATAAGTGAATTCAAGTGTGCATTCATGTGTGTGCTCACAATATGATGATGCCATTTTGAAAGAAAAGAAAGAGAGTGACAAGAGAGGAGTGGTTAATGAAGACATATCAAGAGGATTCAAGAAGAAAGAGGAAAAAAACTCAAGCAGATTAGAATCTCAAGTTGTTGAAGAATATTGAAGAGCGAGAAGTGCATAAGCAAAGTGTAAAGCGTGGATATACAAAAACAGAAGGAAGAAGTGAAGAGTTATCTATACTCCATCATCAGGTTAAAGAAGCAAATTCAATGGGTGGATCTTTTGATTTTTGAGTTGGTGCTCGGTATTAGGGATTGGTGTCTCCATTCGGTTGGTGCTCACTTATAATAGCTAAGTTGGTGCTCAAAATTGGGGATTGGTGTCCCCAGTAGGTTGGTGCCTACAAAAATTTGTAAAACAAGTTATTTTGTGGTTGGATTTGGACAGTAGCTCCAAACAACCTTTTCTATATGGTTTTTCTCCGTAAAGGGTTTCCACATAAATAATTTGTTGTGAAACTATTATAATTTTGTAATTGATGTGGATTATGATTATTAAAGTCTAGATCATAAAAATTGGATATTACCGATTGACCCCCCTCTTAGTATAAGCGTGTTTTCTACAATTGGTATCAGAGTAGGTTCCATCTGAAAAATCTAACTACTGGAAGGTTGATATCATAATCACACATGGAAAGTCAAGAATTTTTCTCCTCAAATAAGGCTCCATTGTATGATGGAAAAAATTATGTCTTTTGGAGTATAAGGATGCACACCTACTTAATGGCTCTAAGGTTTGATTTATGTAAATTTGTTAATGATTATACAACTCCAAAAACTCCTCCAATAGATCAAGAAATAAAGAAGACAAGTGAAAGCAATGAAAAATATATGAATGCTATAGTGAGTGGACTGTGTGAGGAAAAATTCATCAAAGTGATGAATTGTGGTTCAACAAAGGAAATTTGGGATAAGCTCAGAAATGTCTATAAAATATATGTTAAAGTAAAGAAAAATAAAATCCAAATACACAAAGGTTAGTTTAAAAGTTTGAAGATGAAGGATGAATAAAACATTGCATCTTACCTTCTCCACGTGGATGCAGTTGTCAATACTATTAGAGGACTTGGTGAAGAAATTAGATGAAACTATTATGCAAAAAGTTCTAAGATCTCTTCCTCTGAGATTTGATCCAAATTTTTATGATATTAAAGAGTTGAAAGACTTAACTATTATAAAAATGGATGAACTGCATGAGATTATCACATCATATCAGATGAGAACTAAAATTGATAAATCATCTAAGTGAGAAGCTGCATTTAAAACAACAAAGATAGTGAAAGGAAAGAAAATTGAACCACATGATTTTCCTAGAAATGAGTCAGATTAAGAAGAAGATCACTTTGTCAAAAGGATGAAGAAAGGATCTAGAAAATATAAAGGTAAGTTATCATTCAAATGATTTTATTGTGGTGAAATAGGATATTATGCCAACAAATAGCCATATAAAAACAAGGATGATAAAGAAAAAGAAAACTTGAAGAAAAGTAACATGTATTATCAATCCAAGAAGAATCATAAGAAAAGAAGCATATCTACAAGCACAAGAAAAACCTCTATACCAAGGAAGAAAGTAACACATCTGAAGAAATTGATGAAAGCGTCTTTGCTAGTGATAAAAATGAATCACTGCTCATGGATTTAGAAGTTAAGGAAAACAAAGAAAATATGGATTGAGAATATGATGAAGATACTGGATTTGAAGCTCAAGTAGATCTTGAAGGTAAACTCATTTCTACCCTAGAATAACTCAAAATCCTAAGAAATAAAATTAAAAAATGAAAACAAAAATTTCAGAAACTAGAAGCTGAGTATAGTGCCTTAAAATCAAAGTTGATACATGATTTTGAAGAGTCCAATAAAATCATTATTGATCTAAAGATTAAACTAGAAGAAATGAATATGGATGAGGATGTGAAGATATAGTTGAAACAGAAAGAATAATATTATGAAAAACTATAAGGTGAAGTTGTTTCCTTAAGAAAAGAACTTAAGAAATCAACTACCAAGTTGAACAAAGGTCTCAAGTTTGAAAAGAACTCTAAAGTTTTAGAAAACATCATCAATGATCATATATCATGGTTTATCAAAGAATTCTTGGCTATAATGAGAAGTTTACAAAAAAAATCCCAAAGATTCTCTAAAAATGACAAGTCTTGAGACATTAAAAAGTTATGTATATGCACTTAAATTTTCTACGAGAGATGAGAACCGCAAGAATGAAGAAATGCATGATTCTCAACACACAAGCACTTCACATGAAATTTTTAGAAGGAAAGAAAGTAATGCTCCATACAGTACTCCTCCAAAGAGCAACAAACATTGTTTACAGGGTTCTTCATCAAATTTTGAGATAGCCTCAGAGATAAGGAGATAGTCGTCAAAGTCAAGTAAAATACGCGGAAGACTAGAACAAGCCATGGGAAACATGAGGAAAGCCGTGGTATATTGAAAAGTACGTGGTACATTAGAAAATCCACAGGATGCTGGAGATAGCCGTGATACATTGTAAAAAGTTGTAGAAGCCAACAAACAGTCGTGGAACAAGTCTAGACAGTACGAGACAGAAGCCGAAAGAGGTGTGAATCAAAAGAAGTGAATCTTGGAATGTTTTGTATTTTGTATATTTATTGTAATTAATCCATTTTCTATGGGGGCATCATAAGAAATATATTATGTGTACCACAAGAGAGATATATGATTGATATGTATGAGTAAGTTATAAGAGAGAGAAT
The DNA here is from genome assembly GCA_019776745.2 of Taxus chinensis. NCBI lineage: Eukaryota > Viridiplantae > Streptophyta > Pinopsida > Cupressales > Taxaceae > Taxus > Taxus chinensis. The sequence goes on from CM034153.1 coordinate 498,949,669, forward strand.
AGAGAGGATTTGTGTATGAGGATGAGACTAGTGTAATGAATATTGAAATATGAATGAAGAGTGATGTTCTGAGAAAATTTTGTTTTGTGATTTTATATTCTTTATATTCACAACTTAGAATAGTTTACTTTTCCTACTTACATCACTAACAATAGGTCAAACTTCTCAAATATCACATTGTTGTCAAGGTTTGAGGTCAACAAAGATGTCAAGCCGGAAAGTTGTGTGAAAGTACTAAGTTTTCCTAGACCATTGGGTTAAGAGGATTTACTGACACCAAGCTCGATTGAACATCCATTGTAGTAATGTAGGTTTAGTATGTACTTATATTCAAAATGTTATAATGGATCAGTTCAACTAGTTTACAAACCTAAAGACATAGGATTTCTTCCGAACTCCATTATCAACACTTGTGTAGTGTGTTTTTATTCTTGCATTGCATTCTATTAATGTTTATTATATCAGGGTAAATTCGGTAAAAGGAATAATTTTCTATAAGGTTTCGTGGTCAAAAATAAAAAAATGTTGGCCAGTTTACGGATCAAGCATAGTGTAGGGCCCTAATCCTTGTATGTAATCATATAAAGATACATGTATAATGAAGTTAGTACACAATGACCCTAGGAAAAAAACTATGAGATGTCATCTCAAATATCTAAAAGCATCTGATAGGAAATGTTGCTAACAAGAGCCATCAAAAACATATGAAACCTCTTTACTAGACCTTGATCATAAAAAATGTCCAAATCAATACAACCTTGACTCACCCACAAATATATTCAACAAATCATTATCCTCATGGTCCAAATCCTCTTATTGTTCCTTCATTACACCATATATCCTTGTAGGGACAATCCATGGATCCTCCAACCATCCTCTAGAGTGATAGTCATCTCTCTTGTTAGAAGATGGAAACTACTTGTCTTATAGTGTCACCTCTTCGCAAGTGTTGTCAAAAGTTCCCTATTTACCCAAACCTATGGAAAATTTATATGGTATATCCCCACCACATGTAGAACCATGATCTCATATGAATTCAATCATGGTAGCAATACTATAAATTCTCACAATGTGGCCATTGCTCTCACGCAACCACCATGTTAAGAATCTCCTACAAACTCATCAAAACACATGCAGTTAGTCAATCATCATAATTTTCTACACAAATCCTATCCTTTCTCCTAAAAATCCACTAATGTTTCTCCACCTTACCCACTAACAACCCTTGTGCCATTTTTGATGAAAAGAAATTTCCCTTAGTGTTGTTTCTGCAAAAATGACATTCCTCCATTGTCATTTTCATGAAAGTGATGTCCCTTATTGTAGTTTTTACGAACATGACGATTCACCAACCTAACCCTAATTTCTCACTAAAATGACACCCTTGAGCATGAAAATGATGATCTCGAGTGTGATAAAGATGCCCCTATAATGTTGTCTTTGCTAGTAACCTAATCTATCCACATTCATTACCCTACTTAATGCATAAAACATCTAGTTTTAATGAAAGAAATCCAATTGATTATTAATTCTTTGTCCCGAATGTGAATTAAAACATTACACAAAGAATCTAATCCAAAAATCTAAGAGAGACAAAGGGTTGTTACCCTTTCACAGAAATACCTTAACCTAGTCAAAAGAATCCTTAAAGAACATAATTAAATTTTGAAAAACTCGATAAAATTTGTTAAAAATTTGGAATAGAAAATTAATATCTCAAACGTAGATTTCCATCACTTGGGGCAATATATCAGGGAAACCTTTTTATGATTCAAAACACTATTTTGTAGGAACATGCTCTGATACCAAATGATAGTTTGGTAGATCTTTACTCAAAATTTAACATAGAAAACACTAATTCTTTGTTACTTATTCAATAGAGATATTAAAAATATACAGGTTTTGTTTTCTCCTAAATAAAAAGAGATAAATCTCAACAAGAATCCTCTAAATCTCTATTATAATGTTTAATTACCCTTATAATATCTCGTGGGTTGTTTATCACAACTATGAATTACAAATATACAATATTATCATATGCATTGTTTTGATTCACACATTAACAACCTTACAAATATTCATTTTTATTCCACGCAAGTTGCTCCTTCAAATTGGAAGAAAATTGATTCTTAGAATTCCCCAATTGTGGCAACATTGATAGAACATATATTCATTTTTGTACTCAACTTTTTGAACCCAGTGACCATATTTAAAGGACAAGCTTATGGAAGTTGGTGGAGACTTGTTGGTGTTAGCCTAAACATAGAATCTAGAAATAACCAATCATTTCTTACATTTGGTAAACCCATCATTATTTCTTCCTCCCAAAATTACAATGGAAGTCTTGAAAATATGACCCAAATAGGGATGAGATGATATTCTTACTCACCGAGTCGAAGCTAGGGGTCCACTTTCTTAGAAGTAGTCCTTCTCTACCAAGGAATATGGTCCGCTTAGAAGTTTTTAGGTACAATCTTCCATGATTGAAAATTTAAACAAGAAGAAACCATTATCCATAGTTGTAACTTTAAAAAATCCTTTAGGTTTCCATTTCATTGAGGCCCTTCTTCAAACAAATGCAATATTTGAATGATATCCCAAGAACTTACCAATCACATGTTGTGAAAAATTGAGGGAGGAAATCTTGATTAATGAATCTAAGACCATCAGCTAGACTCCACCCCTCATTCATCATAGGTTCTAAAGAGAAAATCGTGGTTAGATTAGCTCTTGAGTAGATCTTCCCATGACCTCTACATTGGAGAACAAACATCCTTCATCCTAGCAAACTTGTAGTTCATAGATTATCCTCTAGGATCTAGGGTGACCCCCAATGGATTGTAGTCCATTACATCTTTCCCTTGCTCTAGGTCTAGGATAATATCCTCCTACTTATGTTGTCACATCCTGAAACTGTGCATTTATTATTTTGGGACATCTTAAGAACTGGGTGGCGGTGTCCACCGTGGATGCAACATATTATTACTGATTACTTTTGCTTGATTAACATTATGATGTGTTTTGGATTAAAAAAATTATTTTCACTAATTAAAATAGATATTAGATGGTTATTTAGTATTGAACTACAATAATAGACTATTTTTAATAATAATATGTTGTTTATGATTTATTTTGAGTTGATTTATTTATATGGGACATAATGCACTAGGTATTGTTGTTGGTGTGTGTGTGTGTGTGTGTGTGTGTGTGTGTGTGTGTGTGTGTGTGTGTGTGTGTGTGTGTGTGTGTGTGTGTGTGTGTGTGTGTGTGTGTGTGTGTGTGTGTGTGTGTGTGTGTGTGTGTGTGTGTGTGTGTGTGTGTGTGTGTGTGTGTGTGTGTGTGTTTGTGTGTGATGGTGTTCTCAGAATGTTAGAAAGGGAATCATCACAAAGAGAAAACAAATGCAATAATGGGTATCACAAGAGAGATTTTACATCTATATGTCACTACTTGAAAAATAAGTTAAACCATAATTTTGATCTTAGAATCCCCCTTCTCTGTGACTTAGTTTGTTTCTTTCAAAAAGAGGAAGAGAGTCAATTTTGCACCAAAGTTGGAAAATTTAGTTACAACAAATAATTTAGCTGTGTGCTCCCATTATAGGGACCACATCAACACTCACATAATTTTGGTAAGCAATCTATTCCCAATGGTACACTTACAATCATGATATAGTTGTCGCATTGTTTTATTGGGATTTTAAAAAAACCCAATAGAAGAAAAAAAAAGAGTATAATGATAGTATCGTTAGGAAGAATTAAAAAAAGGGTTGAGATTAAATCCCCATATTAAGCTCTTTTTGCTAGCATCTTCTATCCTTTTGTTCAATTTGCTTTTCATTGCTTATTTCTACTCAAGTTTCCTTGTTAGGAGATTTGGAACCAATTCATATTTCTTCTCATAATATTTACAACGAAATTAAACTTTATAACTAAGCTCTTCATCGAGAAGCCACGTGTTCTCCTTCGGGCAACACAAATTTTTGTTCCAGTTCACGTATCACATTAAATATTAACCTTTGGATTCAAAATTACACGGATAAAGGAGCATACAAAGCCATGCATAGGCCGTGTGGGGAAAAACAAAACACCTTGACTGGCAGTTTGCCACCATTCAATTATGGGGATGACAACAAATAGGAAGAAGGCTAAAAACTTAACATATGGGAACTTAGTTAAAAAATTAAATAAATAAACAAAACTAACCCGCCAAACAAATAACTGGCATTGTTATCAAAAGAATGCGTGGCTGAAAGTGGGATGATGAATGGGAAAAGTGTAGTAGACTATGTAAATTGTTCTCAAAGTTTTATCTCCACACTTCTTGAGTTTGAAATTGGAGATTGTCCTATCGAATTAAATTCATATCATAGTCCTCTCTTGGTAAAGCTTGGGACCGTATTCAATCAGCAACAAAGGAATCAGGCTCATCACATGCAAAAGGCATCTCAAAAATAGGAAAAAATCATTCTCAATAAAGAAAATTAGGGAATATTTGTTGCAGCCCTTAAGCAGTAATTTCAGATAATGAGGAAAGATATAGAGAACACGACGTCCAAGGGATCAAGTGGTTATATACATAGTAATCTACTGATATTCTTAATCCAAAAGGCTCTAAGTGTTTGTGAGAGATCTAAGCCTAGAAAGAGAGTGGCAAATACTTTTCTGACAAACCTTTGGTATGATGAAGAGTGTAAAGCTGCCAAGAGAGCTTTGAAAGAAAATGGGATGAACAAAGAAAATAAAAAGACCTATGAGAGATTGGTACAACACAAAAAAGAAAGCTATGTGTGCAAGAGAAGGACATAATTAATTTCTCTTGGAAAACACAACCCCAAAAGTTTTTGGAAGGAGCTACAACAAAATAAAAAATACATAGAAAATAATATCACTAGTGCACATTGGTTAGAATATGCAAGGACCCTTTATGAACGTTCTCAACAAAAAGATATTCCTCCCATAATCGAGACTTCGATTGAGCTTTTTTTGACAGAAGATATCAAGCAGGGCATAAAGAATCTAGCAAGTGGTAAAGCTCAAGACATCGATGGTCTGTAGGCTGAATTTTTAAAATGGGGGGTTGAGGTCCTCACGCCACACATCAGAAAAATATTCAATGATGTCAACCAGAATGGCTTTCCGACAGAGTGGACGACTAGCGTTGTTATTCCTTTATTTAAAAGTGGTGACATTAATAATCCATCCAATTATCGCATCATTATGATTAACCCTCTTCTTGGTAAACTCTTTGGAGGCATGATAGAACAGAGAATCAATAGTTAGGCCAAAAGAGAGGGTAAAAGAGCAAAGGGGCAAGCGGGTTTTCGACCTAAACACTCAACAATTGATCATTGTATCACTCTTAGGAATTTGATTGAGAAGGTTTGGGACACCCAAGGAGAATAAGTTTTTTGTTGTTTTGTTGATTTCAGGAAGGCTTTTGACACAGTGCCCAGAAAGAAACTTTGGGACAGGATGGAGGAGCTTGGGATTCTAGATGAGTTTAGAGTAGTAGTTCATAAATTGTATGAGCAGGTCATAACTAAAATTAGAACCAGAGAAGGTATGTCCAAATGTTTCGGCAGCAACATCGGTGTCAAGCAAGGTTGCCCTCTTTCTCCCACATTATTTGGGCTATACATTGATAAACTTGAAGATTGGTTAAACAAAACTGAGGGAGGAGGTATTCAGTTAGCAAGTTACATGGTGAAGTTACTTCTATATGCTGACAACCTTATCCTAATTTCAAAAACAACCTAAGGTTTGAGGGAACAGCTAAAAGTGCTAGAGCTCTTCTGCCAAGAATTTAGGATGCAAGTGAACACCAGCAAAACAAAAATCATTATTTTCTCCTTGAAAAGGAAAGAGAGACAAAACATCTTCCTTTTGAGGGGAGCCCTTTAGAAATAGTCACTGAATACAAATATCTTGGGATTGACTTTCACCACAAACTTAGTTGGGCAACTTGTAAAGAAAAAAGGATACAGGGAGGTTGGAAAGCATCTTTCCTACTTCAAAAAAGGTGCAGGAAAGCTGAACTTTGGGACTAGAAAACTAAGAAAACCCTTTTTGGATTGTTGGTCACTCCGGTTGTTCTATATGGCTGCAAAGTTTGGGGAAGTAGCATGTCAAATCATGGGTGGAGATAGATAGAAAGAATCCAAAAACATCTAATCACAAGCTCCCTTAAAGTCAAATCAATTGTTCCTTATGAGATCTTGTTGGCTAAAGCAGGTAATTTCTCATTAGAAGCTTCGGCAATATCTAGGATGATAAGCTATCTGAAAAAAGTTTAAAACATGGACAACCTTTGCTGGCCCAAAATAGTTATCGATGACACATTAGAACACAGAAAGAAAACCTGGATGAATCATAATACTAAATGGATGAACAAATGGAGCATCAACATGCAAGAGTGTCTTAACAGCAACAGGGAAATAAAAAATTATGTGATAGAAAAGTTCAGGACTGCCATGTGGACGGGTCAGATTGGTCGAAAGAAAGCACATTATATCAGGGAATTCAATCCCATTGGGGAACATGATGAAAAAGCTTATCTAGGGGCAGCTATCAAGGGTAAAGCAAGGATTCTAGTGGCACAGTTAAGAACTAGATTACATCATCTTCGATGTGAAATTGGCAGATGGACTATCCCGAAGGAAGATTGGGAAAGGAGAATTTGTCTCTTCTACAGCAAAGGGGTCATCGAGACAGAATGGCATTTTGTCATGGAGTGTTCAGCATATGATGATATCCATATTCAGTATGAAAACAACCTGAGGGTGGACAGACTAGAGGAACTCTTCAAAGGAACAAAGCTTCAAGCGACAGCGGGCTTCATCCTCAAGATTCACAGCCAAAGAGTGGATATTGAAAGGAGTCTGAAATCTTATTAAAATAACTATTTTTGTGGTCCCGTAGACTCTTCAGTCTCGTGGACATCAATAAAATATTTCATTTCAATTCAATTCAATTCTAAAACCACATCGTGGCAGGGATGAATAGTTTTCTTTGGGGATTTAAAGATAATTGTGGAATTAGTAATTGGAAAGGACCAGTTTTAGCATAAGCGCCAGGGTGTATAGATGTTGAATGTTGCATGTCACAATAAAATTATTTGACGGTCTAGAAAATTATATGGATGTCATTTGACGTTTAAAATTTAATATGCATCTCAAATTTGTAATTATAATAATTCTTACAAAAATATATAAATTGAGTTAAATTTTATATGGATGTTGTTGTTCTTTGTAGTATTCTCCTTCCATAGTTATGTGATTTTTATTTAATTCTGGAAAATAGATTAGACTAATCAATTTCATAGTTTTCCACAAAATCCTAAAAATTAATGTTGCAGTAATTTATTTGAATATCCATAATCATCATTAAAATTTATGAGAATATTAAAACAAATTTTCAAATTACAATTTAAAAAAAGTTTATTGAAAAAAATGATAGAAATGACTCACTCATAATCACAGGTGCAAATTTGCAATTATGTATAAAATGAGTTCCAACTTCTAACCTTGCGAGCTCAATCTTCAAGTTTCACCAACATTCCAAATTCAATGCAACTAGTCCACTATCCAATCTTTATTCATAAGAAATTAAACAAATAGAAAAAAATGAATTACAAATTGAAATCAATAAAATATAGATAAACAATAAATCAAATAAAGCTAAAAAAAATCAAACAAAACTAATTAAACATCAAAATTAATAAAACTTGCATTTGAGATGGGTTTACTTCGGCTATGCTAGGGTTTTTTCATGCATTCACTTGCCATACGATAGTGTGTGAACTTTGTCTCCTTAGCTTTCTTAGGGTTATCCCGACGGTCCTATCATAATGAAACGTGACTATTTTCTTGCCGCTAAGGCAAAAATTTGCCTATAAATGGCCACCTCTCCTTCCATTGCAACGATTGTTGCAACTGAAGGTGGAAATGGCTCCTAAGCATGCATAGAAGTTGTTCCAAAATTTTATGACGAGGTATGGATTTTTTATCCTCCCAGGATGTTATTATTTATGCTGAAAATTTAGACCCTATGGTCAAGTGGTATTAAAACAATTCCCTTATTGATTATTTCTTTGACCGCATCCCCTCAGAAGCCTACCTTCAGAACTAGATAAAATACTATTGGGAGTCCAATGATAACTTGGTTTTAGGCACTCGTAACCTCACCAAGGGGTTTTATCTTTTTTCCTTTTATGAGCCTTCTTAGCTTCAAACCCTCCTTATTAAGGTGGCTTGTTTGTATTTGGGGAATACCCTGTTAGTGTTTTCTCAGTGGACTCGATATTTTAGCCCCACCAACCAATTTTCATTAAAAATTTCTGTTTGGATTGAACTTCCCGGTCTTCCTGTCCATCTCTAGTTTTTTTTACAGAGATTGTGAAACCCATTGGCAGGGTGATTTGCCATGAACAAGAGCATTTTTTTTGCTCATCCTAACAAGTGTGTGTGTGCTAAAGTTGACCTTACGAAATATTTGCAGGACCACCTAGATATTCAAGTTGGGTCCCTACGTATCTTTCAAAAGGTGGTTTATTTCAACCTCCCCAACATGTTTTTTCCCTGTCAAGTCTTAAACCACAGCATTCATGATTGTCCACTGCTAGCTCGTTCTAAGCCAGAAGTGACCGAACCCACGATTTCCAAGCCCAAGGATGACCCTTTGACTAATGGTTGGGCTATGATAGGGAATAAGAAGGGCTCTTGTGTGAAACCCACTCAAGAGGTTCCATCTACCCCCTCTCCTTCCCCTTCCCACCCAATGATGAGTTGGGCTCGGAGCCACCCTTCTCGGTAGTTTTCATTCCTTCCAAACCCTCATAAAGTCAAGTTTTTCTTTCAAGTTATGAGAATTCTAGGAATCTTGCTTCAACCTCTCTTCCTTCGCGACACTCTCGCAGTCCACCCGGGAGGTGTCCCACAATGTGCGAGGGGATAATGGGGCCAAATGCCACTCCATTCAAGTCAAGCTTCATGATTTAGACTAGATTCTACTTGCCAACAATTTTTCCATTCTCGGCTCAAAGGATGGAATTGAAGACGGAAAGAGGGAGTTTGCTGTATGATTTTTCATGAATTTCATCTCATGGAATGTTCAGAGTCTGACATAGCTGTCTCAAAAATTCTTTGTCTGTTTAGCTTGCTAGTGTATTAAGAGTTTAGATATTATTTGTTTACAATAAATTAAAATTTCTGGTTTTTTGCTTAAGAATACTCTAACTTGCATTGCCCCTAATTTCATGCATTTTCATACGCAACACATTGATGGTAAAGGTGGTGCTATCATTTCCATTATGCCAAAATTTTCAGCCTTAATCATTGCCTTGGGCCAAGATGTTGTTAACCGAGTTGTGTGGATGATTATGGATATTAATGATATTACTTTTTCTATTCTTAATATTTATGCCCCTAATGACAGCTCCAAAAGAAAAACTTTATGGAAATGGTTAGGTGATAACTTATTTCTTGCTTATTGGCTGGTGTGTGGTGACCTTAATATGATAGAGAATCTAGATGATAAATTTGGTGCCCTCCTTATGTGCTAGTGTGTTGGTGAGCGTGCAGCCTAGTATTTCTTTAAAATCCGTTGGGGACTTTCCGATCCATTACTCAGACAACAGAAGGAATTTAAAGCCCAAGCTTGGTATACTTGGACCAATCTTTGAGAAGGATATGATCGGGTGTTAAAGAGACTTGACCATGTACTTATTTCATAACAGATTTTTTTTATTTTTATATGCAAGGATCCTCCACTGTCAAGGTGTGGTCTGATGTGCTTTTGTCACATGACCACCTGATTACAGTTAAGGTTGTTTAGAAGGGGGGCCCTTTCAAGGTTTACACTAATCAATTTGATCTTAATGTTTTTCTATTGAGTCACCTCGGAGTGGTCCCACTTATTGTAAAGGTTTGGAACATGGTGTCACGTCTATCGTTCGCTTCCAGATAGATCTTGTGGTGAGAAGCGGTGATTCAGCGTACCACTAGATTTCTCCATGAGTTTGGAAAGCTGGTGGCCCAAATCCGTAAGTGATTTGATTCGGATCTGCACAAATAATTCAGATGAATCTCTCTCTTATTCGAGGCCAATGCATTTGATATTACTCTCCAAATTTAGGAAACAGAAATCTGACACAAGCTCAAGCTCATTGAGTCTCATTCAGCCTGTGGCACTCAGATCTGATCAAGGATTCATTAGCTTAAGGTGGGAGAAAAATCCTCTACAAATATTTTTAAAATCCCTTTGAGCCAAACATGCTCATCAATGGATCAAAGTCGTTTATGATTCCCATCAACGGATCACAAAGATACCAAAGATCATAAATGCTTTTATGGAACACTACCTCCTGGTTTTTCAAGCTTAAGAGGTTTTGAGTGAGTGGGTTGCTTCCTTGTAGATATGTATTAATGTGGTTCCTATCAGGCTTTCTCCCCTCGATCAGACTTGCTACAATCTCCTCTTACCTTGGAGGAACTCAATGCTTCCTTTCTCTACTTAGTTGATGAAAAATCACCGGGTTTGGATGGTTTCCCGTGATAATTATACAAAACGATGTGGTATTTTGTGGGGCCTGATCTGCTCCGTGTCTATAATTAATCTCTCTAAATAAATTCCCTTTGGAGTTTCATCAATCAAGGCAACATCAAGTTCATCCCTAAAGTTGGCAATCTTGAGCAGATGAATAATTGACAACCCATCACCCTGCTAAACGTTTCTTATAAAATTCTTGCCAAAACCTTGGCTCTTCACACAACTGGTATGTTGCCCAAAATTGTTCATCCTAAACAAACTGGTTTTATTAAAGGTCGATATATTCTTGATAATCTTCTTGTTGTGTGGAAAGGCATTGAATGGGCTAGGGTTTCATTGCAGAAGCCTTATTTCTCAAAATTGACTCTGAGAAGGCTTATGATTGTATTGAATGGCCTTTCATTTTAGCTATGCTCAAATCCCTTAGCTTCAGTGATTTATTCCTTCGGAAGTCAACACCGCGTTTACCAATGTTTTATCTCATCTTACTATCAATGGCCATTAGTACACTGCAATCATCCTCTTTTGTTCTATCAGACAGGGGTTCCCTCCTCCTCCAACCTTGTTTTTTCTTATTGTTGACACCTTAGGGTATCTTATTATGCACCAGGATACTCAAAGTCACATTCAAGATATTTTCCTTCCTGATCTTGGAACACAACTCATCAATGGTCACTTTGCTAATGATTCCTTCCGTACCATTGTTGAGTCACAACATGAAGTTTCCAATGTTTTTTACTATCTTGACACATTCTATCTTGCCTCTGGATCCAACATTAAAATGGCTAAGACTTTGGGTTACCATCAAAGCTGCTCACCTATCCTGGATTGGTTACAAGATTATCCCTAGAGATGGATTGGCCATGGTAAGAAATTCATTTTTTAAGGAATTCCCTTCACCTTTGACTGTGACTCCGCCACGCTATGGCAGTATGTTATTAACAGAGTGAAGCATAAATTTGTCCTATGATCTTCAAAACCTCTATTCCTGACTGGTAAATTCCAAGTTTACACTAAAATTCTCGTTGTCACTCATGTGTATTACTCTGTGTTTTAGTGCCCTTCTCGTACCTCGTTTTCCAAACTTGCCAAGTTTTTGAGGGACGTTTTATGGTGTAAAAGTTCTAGTTCAACTGGCTTCCAAAGAGTGGCCTGGGATTTCTATTTCCTTCCTCATGATCACAGTGGTATGTGAATCATTGATGTTTACTGAGAAAGCATGACCTTTATGTTCTAAATGGGTGATTCATTGTTTGTTGGGAAACCAAGCCTGGAAAATACTTCTATGACATTGTTTTTCCTCTGGAGCACCATACGGGAAGAAATGTTGGAATAATATTGGGCTACACACCCTTATTATCACGAAAGTTCTAGTCAAAATTACTGGGACCTTTGTTGCCAAAAGTATTTGGAAAGCTTTTGAGATGGTTAAGCCATGGATGTGCTAGATTGATGACGATTTTTGTATAGGGATCTCTTTTAACTCTCATAATCTTTGGTGGTATCTCATCATCACTGATAATAATCTTCCACTTTTGGAAACTTCGGGCATCAAAGATATTCATCTTTCTTGCAAGGGAATTCATACCATTCAGTATTTGGTTACCCGTAGAGATTGGGTGCCTTGGCCCAAGCTCAAGTTGAAATTCAATCTTGTTAATTCAGACCTCCCATTGATTTGTAAAATTCAAGAGCTTCTACCTGATGTTATACTCCAAAATTTGGGGCTTAAACCCCTAGAGGCTTGGTGGCATGATTGGTAGTGGAACCAGGAAATTTTCTTCCTTCACTACAATGCCAGAATAATCTACCATCTTTTGAGCCCACTCTCACCCGCCATTGACAAGCTCAATGCTCAGTGGGGATTACAATCTATGCATTCCACTTGGATTTGTTGACTTTCCCATTCTTGGAATTATCTTCTTGAGCCCAAATTTAATCAATTCCTTTGGTGCCTTGTCTATCAAGGTCTGCCTATGGGAAAACGTCTTAGTCATATCGACATCCCCAATCTTAAATGATCCTTTTATTCCCACCCTGAGTCTTTTAAGCACTTATTTTGGTCATTTCCCCATGCTTAGTCTATATGGACATGGATTCATTCTTTATTCTAGCCCTACCATCTCGAGTTCTTTAATTGGTGTCTAGATTTATTTGGAGATTTTAGTCCTTAGCCTCCTTACATTGATACTCTTTGGCAATTGTTTTAAGCATGTATTTTGTTTCATATTTGGAGAGGTAGTAAAGTGTTAATATTCTAGCATGATCAATCTATTGATTTATTTTCCACTAATGATAAAGTGGTTATATTGTCTATTATGTTCATAAATATTCAAGCTCAAGTGGTGAATGTCACCCTAAAATTCGCTCATCTATAGGATCTTCTGGAGTGTTGTGGGAGTGTACCCTGCACTATGATTCGAGTATCATCAGATCCTCTGCCAACACCACCTCAGCCATCGCTGCCTAGTGGATTTTGTTGTAGAAGCTTCTCATGTAGCCACAGTGCTACCTCTCCTCAAGGTTGCCCTTTAGTTCCATCCTTGTCTAGACTTGGATGAAGCCCACCTCTAAGGGGGAAGGGTGTTGCTAGTTCTCTGTCGTGGGATCTCTGCCACCGGGCATGCACACTATTTATGGTTCTCTTCCCCCTAGTTGGGGGATTATGGTTCCGTTACATATGCAATTGCTAGACCATGATGGCTAGCTGATGGATCCTCTCTCGACTGAGCCGAATAGTGGAGTGTTTATCCCTCCCAAGATGACCCTCATCCTCCTCCTGGTGTTGTAACATGTTCTTGATTTTGGCTGGTGTGATTTTCCTCGTGTGTTCTCTACTTTCCCTCTAGGCATTTTTATGTAGCCCATGCGGAATTTTCTGGGGCTTTTTCTTGCCTTTGTGGAATTTTGTGAGACCCTTATTTTTCCAGTCACCCTACTAATGTAACTCTCTTTATTTTAAATTAATATAAAGGGCAGTTCTAATAGTAAAATCAAAATTAATAGATGTTTCTATTTTGACAATGAGATATGAAGATGTTTATAGTTCATTAATAAGATATTAATATGATTGTATTTTTTGAATTTAATTTACATTTCAAATTTTCTATTTTCAGTTCTTTTATTTTTAATGAATTTGACAAATTTATAATATGTAATTTTTGTGTAATATTTAATTCATTAATTTTTTTTAGATAGATAAACGCTTTTGACTGGAGCTATGAATGAGAGTACATTCAACCAAGATATAACATTTAAGCTCAATAATTAGTGAACCATAACCAACACACTTCTAGCGCAGGAACTTTCGAACCAAAATCCATCTGCTAGTTGTGCCACCTCAGACATTACCACCCCTAACGGGGATTGTTCCTAAGTTTGATTTCAACCTGGGTGGAGCCGGATACAACCATCTGACTTGACCACTCCACCTAGACCCCATATGCTAAAAATTTGGATGGTAATTGCTTTTATTATACTAGAGCTATGAACTAGAGCGGTGGAGGAGCACTTTATCTAAGTCGGACATGGGGGTGGGCTTGGGTCCTTAATGTCCACCAAATGATCTACATTCGGAGAGTCCTACTATGTTTTTTTGGTCCATATGGATAATTTTTACCTCTACCTCAAAGTGTCCCCATGGCCACTTATTGAAAGCATCCAATGAACCCAATGTGAATGGAACTTGGGTTGATGATTACAAACTACTTGTAACTCACCAATAGTCCAAGACCTTGAGTTCATTCATTAATTTTTTTTAATATATATATATATATGACAGTCAAACTTTAAATATACATATCATTTTGACGTTGAAAGTAAATATTTACCTATCAATCATAACGGTCACATTTTAAAGTGGTTATATTTTGACATTTAAAATGACTAAAAATGTCTAAACACCTTGTAAAATCCAAAACTGATGGGGGTATGGAAGTAAAACATTGAGGATAAAGGAATAAACCTTTTGGTGTACTAGTTATTATGAAGGAAATAATAGAATAACTTAGACAAAAAAAAATGAGTTATATAATTACATGGAGATCTTCTGGATGAACTAAGGTGTTAATGTGGTGATAGGTTGTATTAGCAAACTATAGATCTACAATAAAGTGGATTATATTACAATACACAAATAAAAATAAAAAATAAATAAAATAAAACTAAATTCTCAATTCAATGTAGGTCAATAAGTGACTAGTAGAAATTCCTATCACGCATTGAGATTCTACCACAACAATGAGCATGGTTGTCAATAGAGAAAGTTAGGGTTTAAATAAGATAAGTATGTGGTTTACATTCTATATTAATTTTTTCATTTTTAATATCAATATGATAATATTCCTAGGTGGTATGGGACACCTAAGAAGGATGGGATTTCCAGTGTCTTTCTAATGGTTGAATATTCATTAAGGAATAAATGGACTAGAATAGAACCCTATTAGAATTAACCTATACATATGGTATGCGACATTTGGAAGGGTTAGTGTTGTTAGTTATTTTTTTCTTATTTTCCAAAATGATAACTTGTCAATAGAGATGTTTTGTTGAAAATTTCTAGTGGGAAAATAGTTTTTTGAGAGTTGTGTTAAACTTAGGAGGGGGTGATAGTACAGAACTTGATATATAACCTAGTACATAGAATCATGTAAGACAAATGCTAAGAGGGGACACATGATAAGTTGTGGATTGACACATAGGCTACCCTCTTAATTTATCACTTTAGATTATTTCATGCTCTAACATTTTGTTAGACTTAAGGGATTAGGTAGGTACCTACTTTTATCTTAAGACTTTTGGCTAAAAGAAAAATTATATTTTTCCTACCCCGTCTAGGTCTACCAGTTGATTGGGTGAATGTATACACATGAGTCTCTCTCTTTCCTCATTGATTACAACATCTTTCTTCTCGTGAAGGATAGGGGCACTCCTAAGTGTTGAGAGGTGTGTGGGGATCCGTATATATCGTGGTTGGAGGTAAAACTCCCCGATCATGCTATTTCTTTCACTAGTTCAAAAAATAATAATAAATCTTATGACTAGAGATATGGCAATGCTTTGTAAAATTGTATCTTTTTATTACTATTGAGATTTAAGTAAATATTATGAGACTGGAACTTGTAAACCTTGTCAATTGAAAGGTTATATTTAAGATGTATAAAACTATGAAAATATTTTATGTTTGTTCTATGAATGAAAGATGGTATCATTAAAAAAATTGTGTCTTTAATGGTTAAGTAAACTATAGGTGATAGAATGGACTTAATCTCATGGATGTTCAATTGATCATAATATAAAACTAACAAACTAAGGGGATACATCTGGTTAAAAACTAGTGTGATGGATTTTTGTTTATGTTGTATATGGAATAATGGATAAGGGAATAGGTAATAAATAAAATTAATTATATGAAATCACCACTTGGAATATGCTTGACCTTATGCATGGATGTATTGAAATGGAATTATGGATACACATGATTTTAGAGATAACTGGAACACTTTATGTAGTAATGGTTGAACTACTATTATGTGAACTCATTTAAGATAATACTTAGTGATTGCATAGTTAATTCACTTATTAAGTTTAGAGGAAAAATATGTTAGTTAATGATGTCAACAATAAACTTTATTGGACAAAAATGAACCATGAATAAATGTATGTTATTATTATTATTAAATATTTGATGCCTCTTGCATGTGAATGTATCTTTAAGTAAGACTAGGAAATTGTTGGAACTTTATTTTCATTCCTGGTTGAAGGTTGACTATATATTCCCGTTTTTAAAAAAAATAGGAGTGTTTTCCAGACACCTACTAGGGGGGTGTTACATGTGCCCTACTCAGAGGTTCCCTCCCGACCTAAATTTTAAGTCTATTGCCATCTTAGAGGACTTTCCTTGTGATTATTATTGTATTGTGAATAAATGGATTTCAATCAAATTGTAACATAAATATCCATAACCATAAAACTAGGTCTAATAAATATGTTAAAAATTATATCAAACCTAAGTTAATATTCCAAAACTAGAGCAACAAACAAAAAATTTAACATCAAAACCAAAAATAATGAGTGCCAAGTGGAATATTCATGCTTGCGAGTGTTGGCTAGGTGAAATATTGCTTAATTATGAAAGGCACATATGATATTGGTGCGTAAGAAGTCAACACATGGATAGGCATGGAAGGTTGATAGATATGTGCCCCAAGAATTCGTGCCTAGTAAGACAGAGTTTGAGACTTAGCCGTTTTGCATGACATAGGATAGGAATAGGAAAAACAAGGAAAAGGTATGAAGACTTCAAGGAAAAGTGAGGGATATTTTGAGATCAAGTGGAAGATCAAGGGAAATGTAAAGTTTGAGCAAATAATAGGATCGGATCAAGATTTAACTATAGAGATAATCTATTATTGGTGAATCTTGCATGTTTCATAGTTGTCATTATAGTGATGCATTGTTATTTTGAGCATGCAACCTATTTTGAGAGTGCATGGGTGGTAAAGAGAAAGTCCCCACCTCTATATATATGTATTGATTTATACTATTTAGGATCATGTTGTGAGTTGTAATAGAGTTATCCTACTAGTATAATTCATGCACAAGACTTTATGATGGTGTTAGTGATGTATACAGCTACTATTTGTGATGAACTAATATGATGAATCTTTCTAGATGGATTTTGGTAATTTATGTCTCAATTCATGGTTATTACATGGTAAATCTGGTATTAATTCTTATGTGATCAATATTATTTCTTATTATGGGTGTTTTCAAATTGAGATCATGGATCTGGTTATTATGATGGAATATATGCTTTGATTGTGGTTATTATGAATATGCATGTTAACACCTTGCCAAGGCAGTAATAAAGAGGGACCTGGTAGTTTTTCACACTTTGGGTGAGCATTTTGATCTATCTGGATGAAGTGCCAGTGTGCCTAAGCTTGTGGGTATAAAAATAAAGACGACATTTTGGTTATGTTGTTGGGATCTCTTTTCAAACTGTTTTCCAAGATGTTGCATGTTGATAGTGTATCGATTGACTCTTGCGGCCATTGAAGATTGGGTATACAATGAACAAGATCATTTTACACAAAGATATGATTGTGGACCTGATTTTGATGTGCGCAAGTGGGTGGAAGATAATATATATCATGAACTCTAAAAAATGTTCTTTTGTTTCTTTCCAATAGATTTTTACGAGTGGTTGTCCACATACACATCAAAGAAAATATGGAGTTACATATTAAGAGTTTGGACATAGAAAGAGTACCAGGATTTGTTTGATGCAAATGAACCTTGGATGTGTGATGTAGATCATTGGTGGGCTGGTGTTGTGTGTAGTTATACTCTAGTGTACGTTGTTTCTATGTATTCTTGTTAGGAATTTTTTGAGTTTGAATTTTTATGTGAGCCTAGATGATCTTACATCCACGCTATTCCTTTGGAAATTAATATCTTGATGGTGGTGTTGAGTTTAGAGCACCTCTCTATGGCTAGTTAAACATACCACTACATGTGAGGGTAGGAGTAGGTGTGGTGAAAGATGGTGGACCTTTCTGCAGAAAGGTAGAGAGAAGAAAGGGAAATTAAGTACAATGAAGCACAAGAGAGGGAATTGGCAAATCCGCGTGATATTGAGGAGTCTATGGAGTTACAGAGGATGATGTCTCATGAAGTATTTAAGGATCACATGTAAGATGTGGAGCCAGAGCATCAAGATCTCCGCCACTTAGGTAAGCACAGTAGAGAACCCCCTTCGGTTTCTGATGAAAGCACGTTGGAGGAGGAAAGAGTAAGGACCACATGCCGCATCTAATACCACCTAGTGACCTAGCCTTTGTGCCTGGTGTTCTAGTCCCAAAAGTAATCATTGAATATAAAAAGAGTGTAGGTAATCAAGTAGCTTTATGTAGATATAATTTTACTTTTAATACAGAAGTACATCAGAAAAAACATTCATCTATGGCAGCACAAAAGTCATCTTTTTTATTTGGAGGCCCGATTGGAGGAATATTTTTTGGTGCATCATCAGGACAAAGTGTGGGTGTGCAAAACATTGGGAACATGTCTAGAAGTACTACAAATTCATAGGATATGGGATTTAATTTTAGTACTATTGTTGGGGCACAAAGAGGTACATCCACTAGTCTAGCGCCCACTGCTAGAGGATTAGGTAGATCAAGAGGGTCGGGATCAAGTGGATTAGGTGGTTCTGGTAGTGGAGAAAATACTTGTGGTGGTTCTGGTTATGGATGTGGAGGACTGGGCCCTCATCCCCAGTAACCCCCACATCAACCTCAACAAGTATATTACGAGATGTCCTTCCACTTTCCCAAATATACAAGTATTGAAGATGCTACAGAGCATGTGCTCAAGTGCGAGCTGCTATGGCACGCTAAGGGAATCACTGCTTTAGATAGGAAGACGAGTTAGTTTTATACTAATCTTCAAGGGCACGTGTATAATTGGTACATAAAGTATGACCCGCATCAGACTGTGGTGGATTATGATGCTTTGCGCTCTACATTTCTAGTTGAGTTCCATATTCCAGAGTTTGAATAGAAAATTATCAACATGCTTAAAGACATTAAGCATGGCTTATCAGAAAGCATATGGGATTATGACACACAAATTTAAAACTTTGTTGTCAAATTTTTGTTATGACATACATCTAATTCATCATGAACAATGGTTTTTTGGTGTCTTTTTTTACTCCATTATGAAGGGCACTATCTCATAAGACCTTTGTGGACCCGTGTGACAATCTCAAGGAAGCACTGTGCATTGAAGTAGATGGGAGTGTGGAAACCAGAGTGAGTCCGTTTTAGTGGCACACATTGCAGCTATGGAGAAATAGTTAGAGAATCTCTCAGCTAATTTAGCTCATGAGACACACAGTGGAAGATGGTGTACAAATTACAAGGTTGGATGACATACCAAGGATGGTTTCCTCATAATTCAGTTTGCCCCATGTTGTTGGATTGTGAGATTTTTCATTTGGACCATTATGCGAGTAGATGTCCTCTTTTGCAGCATGTGATCTAGAAGAATGATTATGTACTATAAGATTTGTAAAACGCACACTCATGACACTGTTGAATGTAGGGTGATTGATCCTATCCATGAAGCCATTGAAACTGGTATGCACCAGTGTAGTATAGTAGGTGCATCTAAGGAACTAGGAGAACATCATAATGAAGGATGCAATAATCATTATCATTATCAGCGTCAACATCAACATTATCAACATGAATTCCTAGATATAGCTCGGGTGAGGTTATAGCAGTGGAAGAGGAGAATTTCCTAGAGGAACTTGTTATACTTGTGGATGTCCTAATCATTATCAACATGAATTCCCTCAGAATGTGGTTTGCTCATCATGTGGAAAACAACAAAAATTTGAAGAATTTTTAGACTTGTATGATCATATGAGCAAGAAACATAAGTAAGACAACAAAACAACTATGATCAAGATAAAACATGCAAATGGAGATCAATGGATGCCAAAGGCAGGACTGAATTCTGAATTACAACCCGTATTATTCACTACACATGCTGAGGTTGTGCATGCTCGTAAACCTCTGAAGTATAATCTGACCATAACAAAGCAAGAAGAGATAAATGCAAAGTACCATGTTGTTGTACATCAAAAAGAGGTTTACCAGGTATTTTCAAGGAGAGATTCTGAGTTTGAAGGAGTAGTCACACATGATGGAGAAAGAAAAGAAGGTTGAACTACCACTTATGGATGTCGATGATTTGAAGTTGGTTTATTGAAATTTGTGCCAAGAGAACATAATACCCTTGTTAGGAGAGTGGTTGAGAGAAAAATTACAGCACATAGGTAATGAGCGTGAGAGGCAGATACTTCATGAAAATCTACCTCCCTGTAATCATGAGTATGATAAGGCTATTACACTGAATGCATTCATAGATGAATGGATTCTAAGAAACATTATGATAGATACATGTGAATAAGTTAATGTAATCACGTTGGATGCATGGGATTAGATGGGAAGACCACCATTGTAGCCATCTTTGATTATATTATATATGGAAAATAGAACTAGATCTATGCAACCAAGAGAGTTAAAGGATGCGACTATTACAATTCAAGGAACCAAGTTTACTAGGGAATTTGAAGTGTTGGAACTAGCTGAAGCAAATAGTTGCCCAACATTATTTGGGTGCCCATGGTGTTATGTGAATAATGCAGATTTACGCTTCAACAAGGGCTACATTAGCTTTGAGAACAAGGAAGAGCATGTCATTATACCTTTGACAGATGCAAAGGTTGCTCCGTATGTTGAGCCTTTAAGTGAAGAATACTTGAACATGATATACACGTGCACAAGTAGAGACCTTGAGGTAACTGAGAAATCTAAGGAAGGAGTTATACAATGGGATGATGCTCATATAATTACGGAGACCACAAGTATTGCTTGTGATAACTGGTCGCATGAGACGTATGATGTAGTTAGGAGAGATTTTAAGAACATGGTTACTCACATGATCAGGTTGCACATGGTTAGGTGCTTAAGTTATATCCAGGCACCTTGGTACACTGGTGAGGGGAACCATGATGTCTTTTTGCATGCCATGGAAAATCCCAGTGGAAGAATTAGGGAGATAGATAAAATATGCTAGTGTATATTCTACGCGGGACTGTAGTGCATTGGTGAGACACAGACAGAAACAACCTATTGGAATAGTGGGAGGTGAGAATCACCTTTTCTACTAGGATTCTAAGAAGCAATATACCTTCACATATATGAAAATTTCATGGGAAGTCCCCTATTTCACACCATGTTCAGAATTGTGAGAGACTTTGGATGGAGGGGCAAGAGGCCATGCCACCATTACTTTGGTTACATAGTTTCTATGCAACCCAAATGGATAAACGCACACATTATATATCCATGCAGAATTGACACATATAACAGCTAATTGGTAGGAGATGACCTTAGGTATGATTCTTACTTTTGGTTTTTTTTTACTAAACCTTCGG
Organism: Taxus chinensis; assembly: GCA_019776745.2. Classification (NCBI taxonomy): domain Eukaryota; kingdom Viridiplantae; phylum Streptophyta; class Pinopsida; order Cupressales; family Taxaceae; genus Taxus; species Taxus chinensis. The sequence goes on from CM034153.1 coordinate 498,971,227, forward strand.
TCAATGAAGCACTGCATATTATGAAGCACCTTACTTTGGGAGATAATGCAAAGGCTGAGGAACTTCTGTTAGAAATGTTTAGAGAACTAGGTTTAGAGGGGAACCTTGACCTTGAAGAGACTAAGGAAGAAGAAATGGTCCACGCCTGGGAAATGAAGGAAAAGGGTAAAATGGTGTGCATGATAAATGATGATGATGATGAGGATAATAACTTAGATGTTAACCATAATTAAGGTGCGTGTGAGGTGATGAACACATTGGATGAAAATGCGTGCGTGTATCATGAGCCTATGAAAACAAAGAAGGTTAATATTGGAACAAATGCAGAGCCTAAAGATGCCATTATTGGTGATTATTGGTCAGAGCAGGAAGTGGCTAAGATTATTGAACTCCTACATGACTTTGAGGACTTGTTTCCATGGGGCTATCATGAATTGAAAGGATTACACCCTTCTTTAGGTGAGATGTAAATACAACTTAAAGAAGGCATGTTCCTGATTAAGAAGAGGCCTTATAGAATGAATCCTAATCCACACGTCAAGGTAAAGGAAGAAATTGATAAAATGCTCAAGTCTTCTATAATTGAGTCTATTGAGGAATCTGAATGGGTAAGTCCCATGGTCATTGTTACCCAAAATGTGCCCCCTGCTCATTTTGGGTGGCTAACTCCTCTCATTCTTCCCTCTCTTGTGCCTCAGTCATAATTTTTTACTTTTCAGGAACTCAAAACTTTCTAGAAATGGCACCATTGGATAGAGCTCTTTCTCAGCTTTCTAGAAAGGTAAATTTTTCCTCCTAACTCCATGTATTTTTGAAGTTATGGCTCGGCGGAGATTTTGTGGGAAATTTTCCCCTTCAAGGCCCATAGCCAATGAGATGATGCCACGTGTCCAGAGAAGTGGTGGGGGTCGGAGGAGAAATTGGTTTTTTACCAAGTGTTTTGGCAAGGTTTTTAAAAGGAAATTTTTTCCCTACAGGCCCGCCGACGAATGAAACACTGCCACGTGTCCAGGGGGAAAAGCCCGCATGAAAAATTCAAAGGGGAAAACGTGCATCCAATGGGGCTTTGTGACGTGTCCAATGGGGAAAATGGTTAAGTGGCCCAAAAAAAATTCAGGAAGGACAGGCCCGTGCCCAATCAACGTGCGCCACGTGTCCCAAACTCGCTGGCCTAGCAGGAAATTTTGGGAATTTTTTCCAAAGGCGAAAATAAAGGAAAATGGAGCAGGATGGGCCCGCGCCCAATAAAAACGTGCCTTGTGGTACCTAGAATGGTGGAGCACGGGGATTTTTTGGGAAATTTTCCCAAATGCAAAAAAGGTGAAAAAATTCAAATTTTCGCCTGCCAATCCGATTTGGCCCTGTTTTGCCCTAAAAATTCAAACGGCCATATCTTTCGATCCAGAGCTCAGATTTTCACGTTCTTTATATCAATGGAAAGCTGGTGAAATTTTCTAGAAGATTCTAGGGTCATTTTTATTTTTTGATGGATTTTGGAGAGAGAAAATTGAAAAACTCCTCTAGCACGTGGTCATGGATAGAAATGACGTTTCAACCACCGTTTTAATGAATAATGGCTTGCATTCTCTTCCAGCATGGCTAAAAATGTTAGGGGATGGGTTTGTAAGGATGTCCATGCTATTTTGATAGCATTTTGGTCAATGGTTGAATCCCTTCCACGTTTCTCTCTGTTGGGCTCATCCCTTGCAATGTAAAAGCCAGATTTGGCTCATTTTCAAAGGGTTGAACATTTCTTTTGTATTGTAGGCTCTCTCTTTCACCTTGAAAGTGATTTTGTGGAGAAATCAGACCTTTTTTCAAGACTGCAACCTATTTTTCCTCTTAGGTGTTGTAATGCAAGTGATTTTTGATGTTAAAATAACAGTACAGGCCCTGTGATTGAGTTTCCATCTTTTGCTTGTGTTGTTTGACTAATTTCTAATCCTCCATTACAGTTATCAGTTTGTGCATGAAGTTTTGTTGCATTTTTATGAACTGTGTCAATCTACAGAAGTGAGAAATGCTCACCACTCCTTTGGTGCATCACCTTATTAGCATTAGTTTTATTTTTTACATCCTTTATCTCTATCCACTTTGGAATTTAGAGTAGGATTTTGAGTTTCAAACCTCTACAACTTATATGTGATAAATCTGATCAGAGGATTTGAGGAACCAGCCTCTAATATGGAGATTCCCTTCCCATTTTAAAAGTCCCACACTTGGGGAAAGGATTCAATGTTGTGCAATCACACTGGATGCTTAGGATGATCAAACTAGAAATCTGATCAGCATCCTGGGGTGCTGCTAATTTACAACAACAGTTTTGGCATGCCCAGGTGGACCTTAGAGGTATTCATCTTCATTGCAACAAAATTGATGTGCATTTTTTACAAGTTTCTTGCTTTAAAGAACTATAAATTGCACATCTGGCGACTCCAAGGAAGAAGAATCAGTTAGTTTTAGTAGTGCAGACTTAAAAACTCATAAGAAGAATCACTACAAGGACAAGAGCTAGAGAAGGAGAGGTGCTATTTGAATATCTGTAGTTATCTCCAAGAAGAAGGAAAAGAGGGAGGAGTATTCAAAGGTCTCCATCTCCACCAAACAGAACCCTATCAACTCCTCCACCTGGTAGGCCTTCCATTCAATCAATAAGGGTTCTAAGGCCAATCAAAATGGCACAAAACAACCCCTATGTCAATTTCACTGGTAGTAGCCCACTTGCTCTCAATGCACAAAATCCAATTCCAATTACAGCATTGAAGAACATCCCATACTTTACTGGAGATAATCAGACTACTCCTGGTGATCACGTCAAGGATATTGCTAACATTTGTGCGATCCATGAGATCAATGAGATGCAAGTTACTGTCAAATTGCTGGCATCTTCATTCAAAGGGAAAGCTTTACAGTGGTTCAGGAGTCTTGCCTCATGTTCTATTCAAAATTGGAATCAGCTATGCATAACCCTCCATGAGCAGTTCGAAGAGAAGGGAGACAACTTATCCCTTTTGGAGAAATTGACAACCATCAAGAGAGCTCCCAATGAGCAACTGACTGATTTTAATTTCAGATTTCAAAGGACTTGGGAGAGAATTCCAGTGGCAGTCAGGCCAACAACAGAAGGTGCTTTCCTTTATTACCTTAAAGCTTTAAATTCTGATATTTCTATGTTAATTCAATCCATGGGAGGCACAACTATCCCCATTGCTTATAGCATTGCCATTAGGGCTGAAAATTGTTTGATTCAAGCTGGCAAGCTAGCTCCTAGACCTCCAATGCCATTGTTTCCAAGTTTAAGGAGCCCAAACACTAATCAAACACCTAATTTAGCCCTTATTCCCACTCCTAGAAATCATGATTCGAATGAAGCTTCTACTTCATCTTCTATTGCCTCAAATGAACTTCAAGAAGTCATGAAGCAGTTGCAAAATTTAGGTAATGAGCTGGTTACACTCAAGAGGTAGCAAGCCCAAGGTTTTAGACCTCCCTTCTAGCCTCAAGCTCAGCCTAACAAGTAGCCATATCAACCCCAAAGACCACCTAATCCAGCTGCAAATCTAAATCAAGCAAGGCCTCCTGTCGACAGACCATTTTAGCCATATAATCCCAACGCTACATCTGCCTCTAAAGCATTAGTGCCAGTACAAAACAATATAGCTCAAGAGTATGATTGGTGTTTCCCATGTAATGAACCTCACAATTAGTCCATGTGCTTCAACGGTGCCTTGAATCAAGCATTAATGATGACAACAACTAGTGTGGAGGGTGAAGGTAGTCAAAGAAATGACCAGCAATAAGGAACATTCCAGCAACAATCAGCTCCAAATGATACCACACTTGTAAACTGGCAGGCAGAAGATTTTTGTGGCATGAACCAGATAGTTTCCCAAAGTGTTGCAGCCAACACAAGATCAAAAAGGAAAAATTTGGGTGAAGAACATCCATTGGCTCCAAGCAATCCACAATCTTCTATCACTCCACAAACTATTGGCAAACAAAATCCAATCCCAAGCACGCAAGGACTGCCTAAAACAGTTCATAGGCTAGCTCAAATGCCGGTTTTTGCTGCCCATGTAAAAGGAATGAAGGTGAAAGCTAAGGGACAAAAAAGAGATGCTTCATCCCCATTCAATATTATTGATCAGATGAAGAAGACAAATGTAAACATATCAATGTGGGAATCACTATATATCCCAGGCCAAAGAGATTTGTTACAGGATGCCATGAAGGACTGGTCAGCTTCAAATCAACAGGTCCAAATGTAAGAGAAGGTGCTCACAAATGCTGCCTAGTAGGAGGAGAATCATGGAGGACAGAAAGGTAAAATGTTGAAACCCCCTCCATTCTATGTTTCATTGATCATTAGAAATCAACTTAGTACACAATTACATGATTAATTCCGAGGCAAGTAGTTCAGTAATGCCCAAGAAAATAGCTGATCAGTTGGGAATTCAGTATGAATTCATGTCCAAAGGGGTAGTACAATTGGATGGGACAACATTAAGAACAGTTGGAGTGATAAAAAACTTGAGTCTTACCTTGCATGCATGTCCCAATGTTGTTGTTTTGAAATATGTCTCAGTAATAGACCTTCCACCACTCTTCACCCTATGTTTATCAAGGGATTTCACAGCCAATATTGGAGGTTACTTATCTGTTGATTGGCCACACATATTTTTCAGAACAAGATATGGAACTAAAGCCACCATCAGATCTGAGCCTATTGCAAACTTTCACATTGAGCCTTACACTCCAAGCCAAATCAATACCAATTGTTCAGCGTTTGATCAAGAGGATTATCCAAGCACTGATGAAGCTGACACCAAGGTAGGAAGCATCCCAGATCTAACTCTTGATGAATGGGCAAACAAGGTGCATGATTTTGATCCTTATCAAGAAATAGAAGAATCTGAGTTCGGATTCTATTGCATACATGAAGAAAATCAGCCTATTCCTAGCATCACCAAGCCAGACCACAAGGATGACAATGAGGTATGGCAGTTTTTTTTTTATGGATCAAGGAGTAGACAAGGTGCAGGAGGTGGAGCTATCAGGTCTCAAGGAGTGAAGTATTATTCAGCTTTTATATTTCAGTTTGCATGCTCTAATAACACTGCTGAATATGAAGCTTTGATACAAGGATTGCATTGGTCAATCAAGAGAGGAATAAAGAACTTGCAGTTCTTTGGTGATAGTGAGTTGATTGTCAACCAAGTTAAGGGGAAGCATGCTGTCAAGAATGATCTACTCAAATGCTACAAGAATAGGGTGTGGGACCTCATTGAAGATTTTGAGGGTTTTAGCATAAAATCCATTCCTAGGAAAGAGAACCAAGTTGCTAACAGGCTTGCAGTAGTAGGGGCAGCCTTTGACTTTGTTGAAAGCATTCAAAAAGACAAGGTACAGCCAAACATCCATGTGATTGTGAGGCCTTCGGTACCAGACAACAATGTGAGTTGGCAAGTGTATGAAAATGTTCAACAAATCATCCATTTCTTACAAGAGGAGGCTGAGTTTTCAGCTAAAAATTAGGAAAAGTTGGAGTAGCAGTATGGTGACCAAGTGGTACAGCTGAGAACCAACAAACTACCAAAGGGACTTATTACTTTAGAGTCCATTTTCAATCCTAATGATCAGTTTAGGAAGGAGAAAGAAAACATCTAAGTCAAGAAAGAAGATTCAGTGTCCATCTCAGTGGAAGGAGGTAAATCACTCCAAGTTGGCAAGATGAAAACCGAACAAGAAAGGTATGAGTTCATACAAATTTTTCAAGAATTCCCTGATGTGTTTTCTTGGAGCTATGAAGATTTAAAAGGTTTCAATCCCAAGTTATCTCAACACACCATTGAATTATATCCAAGTACTAAACCCATCAGGCAAAAACAAAGGCCAGTCAATCCACACATCGAGCCCCTCATGAGAAAAGAATTGAATAAGTTGATAGAATCAAGAATCATATTCCCAATCAAGCATTCTAGTTGGGTGGCCAACTTGGTTCCAGTCAGAAAGAAGAGTGGGGAAATCAGATTGTCTGTTGACTTCAGAGATTTGAATAGAGCATCTCTCAAGGATCATTATCCACTTCCTTCCATGGAGAAAATTTTACAAGTTGTTGCTGGCTCTGAGAGGTTTTCACTACTTGATGGCTATTCAGGGTACAATCAGATTATGGTGAAGGAAGAAGATCAGTTCAAGACAGCCTTCACAACCAAATGGGGAACTTATGCATACAGGAAAATGCCATTTGGGCTGTCCAACGCTGGAGCTAATTTCCAAAGAGCAATGGACATGGCGTTCAAGGGTTTGATTAACAACATAGTGCTGATATATCTTGATGACATCACTATTTTTTCAAAAAACACAGCAGATCACCTCTTCCATTTGAGACAAGTGTTCCAAAGGTGCAGAAGATTTGGAGTATCCTTGAATCCTAAAAAATGTATTTTTCTAGCCCATGAAGGAAAGCTCCTTGGCCACATTATCTCCAAAGAAGGATTAGCAATTGACCCAGAAAGAGTTGAAGCCATAAGAGCACTACCATTGCCAAGCCACAAGACGGCCCTTCAAAGTTTCTTGGGAAGAATAAATTTTGTCCAAAGTTTTGTCCCAAATTTTGCAACCCTAGTCAATCCCATCATCAAGATGTTAAGGAAAAGCATGGCTTTCAAATGGACAGAAGAAGGCAAGGAGAGTTTTGAAGCAATCAAATAAGCCATCTCTCAAGCCCCAACTCTCACTAACCCAGATTTCTCCAAGGACTTCATCCTCTATGCATTTGGGGGTGATGATACTATTTCTACAATTTTGGTACAGCAGAACAAAGACAATGACGAGCAGCCAATTTCTTTCTTTAGCCAAAGCCTGGAAGACTATGAGGTGAGATATTCTTTCATTGAGAAGCATGTTCTTGCAGTAATCAGAAGCTTGAAGAAATTCAAGCATTTAGTCTCAAACAACAAGGTTCAGTTGCTGGTTTCTCACGTGGGAGTTAAAGACTTCCTCCTCAACAAAGACTTGAATGAAAAAGGGCAGGTTAGATTACTCATGTCATGGAGTATGACATTGAGATCAAAGTCACTAAGCTGGTCAGAGGAAAAGGATTGTGTGAGCAGCTGATTTTGAGAAAACAAAAGGAAGCATGCAATGAGAAGGAGGCTGTTTTGGAATTGCAAGACAGCCATGAGAAAGGAAGCACTCAAGAGGAGTATGGTGATGTCCCCACTCCTTTCTAGACCCAAGGTATAATGCACTTCCTAAACACAGGCCTATGCCCTCTAGAGATGAACAAGACCCAAAGAAGACACTTTAGATTGCAGGCTGTCCCATATGCCCTTGTTAATGGTGTTTTGTTCAAAAGAGATGTGATGTGAATGTGGTATAGATCAGATTCATAGGGTGTTGGAGGAGTTCCATGGTGGACCAGCTGGTGGTCATTTTGCACCAAGAGTGACATCTCTAAAGATCATGAGGGCTGGTTATTATTGGCCCAAGATTTTCAGTGATTGCTATGCATGGATCAAGAGGTGCAAGAATTGTGCAGTCTTCACAAGTAAAGAGAGGCTAGCTGCCCTTCCATTGCATCCAATTTCAGTTGACCAGCCATTCATGCAATGGGGTCTAGACTTCACTAAAGTCATTGATCCCAATTCAAGCCAAGGGCACAAGTGGATTTTAACAGCCACAGATTATTTCACAAAGTGGACTGAAGTAGTAGCGCTAAAGGAAGCAAATGAATCTAGCAAACTAGATTTCTATGAAGGGATAGCAACCAGATTTGGCGTACCTACTACAATAATATCAGATAATGCATTGGCATTCATTGGGTCCAAGGTGACTGAATGGGTTGTCAAGAATGGGATCTACCTAAGTACTTCATCAAACTATTACCCTCAGGGTAATGGCCAGGTCGAGTCTACAAATAAGAACTTGTTGAGAATCATTAGAAGGACCCTTGATGAAAATCAAAGGTCTTGGCATACTAAATTGAAATCAGCCTTATGGGCTGATAGGATAACTCCCAAGAGATCTACAGGTAACTCTCCATTCAAGCATGTTTATGGAAGAGAGGCAATGTTGCCCATGTCACTTGAGTTGCCAACATTAGAACTCATGAAATAGTTGGAGTTGTTGGAGTTTGAGCCCATGGAGGTTAGATATGCAGAATTGATGGAGCTCCAAGAAATAAAAAATCAAGCATCCCAAGCAATGGAGAAGGATCAGGCTTTGATAAAGAAGACCTTTGATAGAAAGGCCAAGAATAGATCCTTCCAAGTTGGAGATATAGTGTTAAAATGGGATGCAGATAGAGAAAAATTGGGAAGGCATTCAAAATTTGATGCCATTTGGAGTGGCCCATACATGGTCACAAAGTGTAAGGACAACAATGCCTTCCAATTGTCTTCATTGGATGGCGAAGAACTGCAGATTCCAGTCAATGGAATTCATCTAAAGCATTACTACTAAAGGGAAATTCTCCACCTTGTAAATATTAGCTTAGGTTTTCATTCCTCCAAGCGCTTGTGCACATTATTTTGCTATAGGTTAGTTTTCTTTCCCTAAGTTCTTTGGCACAAGCTTGCTATTCTTGGAGATGTGTTTGCATGCCTTGCTCCATCAAGTGATATTCCATCTTCCTCCTTGCAGTGTTCTAGTCAATTGGAGTATCAAACAGAGAAAATGGTGACTCCATGCCCAATGGATTGCTCCGGGCAACTGATAACTTCATCCAATAGGTAGGTGACCCCTCTGAGTCACCAAAAATGTTACCCAAAATGTGCCCCCTACTCATTTTGGGTGGCTAACTCCTCTCATTCTTCCCTCCCTTGTGCCTCAGTCATAATTTTTTACTTTTTAGAAAAAAATTTGGAAATGGCACCATTGGATAGATCTCTTTCTCAACTTTCCAAAAAGGTAAATTTTTCCTCCTAACTCCATGTATTTTTGAAGTTATGGCTCAGCGGAGATTTTGTGGGAAATTTTCCCCTTCAAGGCCCGTAACCAATGAGATGATGCCATGTGTCTAGAGAAGTGGCAGGGGTCGGAGGAGAACTTGGTTTTTTACCAAGTGTTTTGGCAAGGTTTTCAAAAGGAAAAATTTTCCCCACAGGCCCGCCGACGAATGAGGCACTGCCACGTGTCCAGGGGGAAAATTCGAAAAAAAATTGGCTAAGTATTGGCGCATGGAAATTTTGAGAAGAAAGCCCGCGGCCAATAAAAACACGCCATGTGTCTCGAAACTTCAGGGGGCAGAGGAGAAGTTGGAATTTTGGCAAAGTGTTTCACAAAATTTCAATGAAGAAAGTTTTGGCCCGCTGCCCTACGACCAATCATGTGTCGACACGTGTCCTCGGGGGTCGGAGCTGCGGAGCGCGGAAGGAAATTGGGAAATTTTCCTTAAGTATTGGCGCAAAGGTGAAAATGCTTGCTGAGGGCCCGTGACCAATGATATACCACCACGTGTCTCAAACCGACAGAGGGCGGGGATTATTTGGAAACTTTTCCAAAGAAAAAACAAAGGAAAATTCAAAGAGGCAAGCCGGCCCCCCTTATTGCGAGCCAATGGAATCTTGCCACGTGTCCATGTGGCACCAAAAAATAAAGGAAAAGCCCGCATGAAAAATTAAAAGGGGAAAAATTACATCCAATGGGGCTTTGCCACATGTCCAATGGGGAAAATGGTCAAGCAGCCCGCGGAAAATTCAGGAAGGACAGGCCCGCGCCCAATCAGCGCGTGCCACGTGTCCCAAACTCGCCGGCCCATCGGGGAATTTAGGGAATTTTTTCCAAAGGTGAAAATAAAGGAAAATTTAGCAGGATGGGCCTGCGCCCAATAAAAATGTGCCACATGGTACCTGGAATGGTGGAGCATGGGGATTTTTTGGGAAATTTTCCCAAATGCAAAAAAGGTGAAAAAATTCAAATTTTCACCTGCCAATCCGATTTGGCCCTATTTTTCCCTAAAACTTCAAACGGCCATATCTTTTGATCCAGAGCTCGGATTTTTTGTGTTCTTTATATAAATGGAAATATGGTGAAATTCTCTAGAAAATTCTAGGGTTATTTTTGTATTTTGATGGAGTTTGGAGAGATAAAATTGAAAAACACCTCTGGCACGTGGTCATGGATAGAAATGACATTTCAACCAAAATTTTAATGAAGAATGGCTCGCATTCTCTTCCAGCATGGCTAAAAATGTTAGGGGATGGGTCTGTAAGGATGCCCATGCTGTTTTTATTGCATTTTGGTCAATGGTTGAATCCCTTCCACGTTTTCCCAAGTTTCTCTCTGTTGGGCTCATCCCTTGCACTGTAAAAGCCAGATTTGGCTCATTTTCAAAGGGTTGAACATTTCTTTTGTATTGTAGGCTCTCTCTTTCACCTTGAAAGTGATTTTGTGGAGAAATCAGACCTTTTTTCAATACTGCAACCTATTTTGCCTCTCAGGTGTTTTAATGCAAGTGATTTTTGATGTTAAAATAAAAGTACAAGCCCTGTGATTGAGTTTCCATCTTTTGCTTGTGTTGTTTGACTAATTTCTAATCCTCCATTACAGTTATCAGTTTGTGCATGAAGTTTTGTTGCATTTTTATGAACTGTGTCAATCTACAGAAGTGAGAAATTCTCACCACTCCTTTGGTGCATCACCTTATTCGCATTAGTTTTATTTTTTGCATCCTCTATCTCTGTCCACTTTGGAATTTAGAGTAGGATTTTGAGTTTCAAACCTCTGCAACTTGTAAGTGATAAATCTGATCAGAGGAGTTGAGGAACCAGCCTCTAATCTAGAGATTCCCTTCCCATTTTACGAGTCCCACACTTGGGGAAAGGATTCAATGTTGTGCAATCACACTGGATGCTTAGGATGATCAAACTAGAAATATGATCAACATCCTGGGGTGCTGCTGATTTGCAACAACAATCATCAATATTAAAAAGGATGGGAAGATAAGGATCTGTGTGGAATATAGAAAATTTAATGCTTCATTTGTTATTGATGCTTTTGCCACCCCATTTATAGAGGAGATCCTTGAGGGCGTTGCAAGGTGCACATTCTACTCTTTTATAGATGGGTTTTTAGGATATCATCAAGTACACATAACAAAGGAAGATTAGGAAAAGACAACTTTCACCATTGAGTGGGGTAGTTTTTCATACACCGTGATGCCCTTTGGACTGAAGAATGCATCACTAGTGTTCTCATGTATTGTTGTATAGGATTTTCAGGACTTCATTCATAAGTTTTTATAGGTATATCTCGATGACTAAACAATGTATGGTTTGGTTAAGGATCATTGTGAAAATCTAAGGCTTATGTTTGAGAGGTGCAAGAAGTTGAACATCTCTATGATTATTAAGAAATGTTTCTTTGCAACACCTTTTGGCACATTAATTGGGCATATTATCTGTAAGGAATTGTTGTTGGTAGACCAAACCAAGGTTGTTGTGAGCTTGGGATTGGAGGAACCGAACAATCAGAGTGAAGTGCTTGGATTTCTTGGACATACATGGTATTAGAGGAAATTCAATAAAGGCTATGCAAATATTTCTACACCCTTGGAGGAATTACTAAAAGCAAAAGGAAAATTCTACTAGTATGACATGCAATAGCAGATGTTTGAAACATTGAAGGAAAGGCCAACCACCACACCTATTTTACACTTTCCTTCATGGGACAAACCATTTCATGTTTGTGTTGATGCTTATGGGATGGAAATTGGCGCAATGTTAGCGCAACCAGGGCAAGGAATTATAGATAACCCTATTTGTTTTGTAAGCAGGAAGTTGACACCAGTTGAACATAACTATACATCTATTGAGTGGAAAGCTTTGTCCATGATTTACACACAACACAAGTTCATAAATACCTATTGGTGACATTGTTTATCTTTTTCGTAGATCATATGACACTTAATTATTTGGTCAAAATGCATATTTTACAAGGGCGCATATACAGGTGGATAATACTATTTTCAGGAATTTTAGTTTACAACTATTGTAAAACCAGGAAAAAGCAACTCATGACTTGACCATTTTTCAAGAATCAATTCTAGGGAGGATGTACAGAGCATTGAGGACACAATGTCAAATACACATCTCTTTAGACTTAACCACACACCCACTGAACTAGAGGACATTTCCGTATTCTTGTGCACACGACACCATACTAGCTCATAGGTGGAGATTTGTATAAGCTAGTCTCTGATGAAGTTTTATGCCAGTGTGTTCTGGAGCATGATCGTGAGGATATTATGGAAGAATCTCATGATGGAATTATAGGAGGTCATTATGAAGGAGATTCCACAGCACATAAGATCTTGATGGTTGGCCTTTTGTGGGAATCTTTGTATAAAGATATCAAATAATATGTCAAGTCGTGTGATAATTTTCACTTCCTTGGGAAGCCTGGAACCATAGATGGGATTCCGTTGAGGCCTATTACAAGTGCTGAACCCTTTAAGAAAAGGTAAATTGACTTTATAGGTCCTATGTCCCCACTAGCGTATAGGACTAATGTGCGCTACATTATAACTTGTACAGACTATCTGATAAGGTGGGTAGAAGAAACACCTTCTAAGGATTGCATAATAGCCACAAAAACAAGATTTATATAAAAAACATTATTATTCAGTATGGATGTCCATTGAGTCTAAAAAATGATAGGGGCACACATTTTTTGAATGATGCTATCAAGATTTTACTGATAGAGTTTATGGTGGCACACCATAAGACAACACCTTATCACCCACAAGCCAATGGTACCGTTGAATCTATCAACAATATTCTAGGACACACATTGACAAAAATATGTGATGTTGGAAGGAAATAATGGGATGATAAATTTTCTATTATACTTTTGGCATATAGGACTACCGACAATAGGTTGAATAAGGATACACTCTTTCAGTTGGTGTTTAGCATGGAGGTTGTATTTCCTATGGAGTCCATGTTCTCATCCCTATGTATTACGCACATAGGAGGATTAGATGATGAAAAAGATGTTGAGAAGCACATATACAAACTCAAGCAATTATATGAGTGGTGTGTTATTTCCCGGCGGAGCCCGACGACAGAAAAAGTGAGACAGAAGGCCTGACATGATAGAAGTATCAGGAATAAAATATTTGAGATTTAAAAAATGGTTATTTTGTATGATTCAAAGTTTACACGCCACCTAGGAAAATTGAAATTTCATTAGTGCGGTCCATTTATAGTAACAAAGATACTTGATTTGGGTGCTTGCCAGTTATAAGCACTGGATGACACTTTATTTTCTCAATATTTCAATGGGAGTAGGTAGAAGCCCTACTATAAATAAGTCTTCTTGGTGTTAGTAATAAGTCATTATTTCTTCTTAGATTAGATTTCCCTTTCATGCATTTCCTTTAAATGTTTTTTATTTCATCATTTATATACTTTGTTAACTTAGTTCAGTGTTTTGTTGTAACACATGCGCTTATGTGCTAAGAGCTAATTACTATCCATTGGATTCATGTTCAAAGGAACGCACATATTTTTAGTGTGGGGTGAAGCAGATATAAGTGGTATGCAAGTACATATATGGGTTGAAACTTGAACCTCATTTGAAATATTGGTGCATATAGAAGAAATATGTTACAAGTTCTCAGATTAAAGGTGCATTTAAGGAAATTTTCTCAAATTGAAGACCACACAAAGAAGGATGATTGCACAGTATAACTTGAGGTAGGTAGCAACATGGGAAATTACTTGGGATGAGTCATAGAGGTTGATGCAATTCATCACATGGAGGTGTGCGTAAGGATTTCTGTGGCTGAGAAGTAGAGGGTGCACTAGAAGGTTATGACTAGGGCATGGAAAAATCAATGAAAAAGCATGGAAAAAGCAAAAATACGTAATCAATGATGAGTACACTGGTAGGTAGAAAGTAATTAATGTAAAAAAAGTTACAACATTTATATAAGGAATGCTTCTAATATCATTTTTACCTTGCATGTTGAAGTATTTGAGCTATGGAGATCATTTCAAAGAGTGATTTATGTGCAAAGTGTGAGAGAAAGCATTTACAGACATAAAACCAGTGTTATTAGTGCATGACCATTAACTAAGCTCTATTAGAAGGGTGTTTGAGCAAGTGAAAGGTGTGGAGGAAGCAGATTTATGGAGCTAGGGTTTGAGGAAGCAAAATTACAGCTAGGGCACATAGATTTGAGGTTAAAGTTTTTGAAAGAGAACAAGAAGTCATATAATCATCGCAATGGCACCCAAAAAAGCACCTGGAGAAGTTACACGAAGTAATAAGTAGAATTAAGAGGAGGTAGAAGTCGAATATGCCCCTGAAAGTAGATTTTCATAAATGCATTACCTTGAGAGTATGATAATGGGGAAAGATTGAGAGTCACATATCAAGAGTAAGGTAAGTGAATTTAATCATCAAACGAAGACAGCCAAGGACAAGATGGATAAAAAGTTGGTGAAGAAGAAAAGTCTGCGCACAACAGATGATAAGTCAATCTATGATAACTCAGGGGAGATTTTGTTAGAGAAAATGGGGATCTTGCAGATTTATGAGTTATCATACTTTGGAAAACCAGATAGATTATACTAGTGGCTGATGTCTCGAGTCTATGAGGACTTATTTTATTTTGTAGGAAGACGGGTGTGTCTCACCGCACGTTTGATTGGTAAGTTGACAGGGTTAAGGAGCTCAGGCACCAAGATTACAAGTGACCATACAGATGATGTCTTTGTGGAGGTGAATTATAAAGAATTATCATATGCAAAGGGTACGCGCACCATGAACATTGAGAATCTGGATTCATATCCTGTGATTAAAGTTGTTGCCCACCTTCTCACTAAGCTAAATAACTAGGAACACTGGACACTGGTAAATAAGAGATGGTTTCATATTGTTAAGAAGATATCTAAGGGTGTTTCATACAATATATCTACTTTCATAGCTAAATTAATCATTGAATAAGAAAAGAAGGGAGATAAGATAATATTTGGCGCCATACTTTTATCAATGATATTTGTGGAGATTGGAGTGCCCGATGGGCAAAATGATAAAATCTTGAAATTCTTTGAGGAAAATAAATATCTCCTAGAGATATTTGTGAAGTACACCTGCGAGGGATCCATGAGTGGCCCTTACAAATAAATACTATAAATTTGGTATAAGCGTATGTGTGAGGCCTTCAATCATGAATGGATAATACCTAAGGATCTTCCCACGGTATTAGAAAAGTAGGTTCATTTTACGGTGTTCCAACATTTTTGCATTGGTAGGTTTGGGATGAAGGATGGAAAGTGGAGCCCATGGTGCAATCTCCCCTATGCCTTCACTGTACGCTACTTTCAAGCTTCAGTGAATATATTATCCAACTTGCGCAAGTTGAATTTTGATGCAAATAGTGTGGACTATGAGTACTATATAATCAGGAAGAAATATGTGTATCCAAGCCAATCTGCCTATATAGAGAAATTAATATCTGAAGATGTAAACATATGTTGAATGAGTTTGGTGGTTGGTGATATAGGAACAGCTAAGGTATATACATACCTTAAGCCCAAACTAGTGAATGGGAAATATATTTAAAATGATTTTAAGCTCCCTGAGTTGCTAAAGGGGAAGCATATAATGGGGACATTACAGGATGAGGAGCCTACATTTTCAGATGAGGAAGAACCTCATGAGGAATAATAATTGAAGGAAGATAATGGCAGCCTAGACCATGGCTCATGGAGGAAACTGAATGTAGGAGAAAATAACCCATGATAAGCTACTCCCCTTAGGAAGAGAGATGTAGAAAAATTGAGAGGAGATGGGTGCAGAGGAGATAGAAAAATATGAGGGAGGTGCGGAGGATCAAGGATTCAGAAGAGTGTTGAGAAAGACAATGACACAAGGCACTGGCACATGACCCTCCCAACTAGTAAGGAAATCACCCCGAACCTCTCCAATGAATCCTAAACAAGTGAAGAAGAGGCACAAATATGTGCCTAATAATGTAATGAAATTACTTATATAATTTAGATTATGAACAGCAATAAAATACCAAATAACACAATATTTCATAATAATGATCTCAATATGTAATTAGAATAGCTTCGCCACTTTGAGGGGGCCACCTCTAAACCATAAAATAATACTCAAATGATCCAATCTTGATGAACTACTACCTACAATCCCTTATATATATTATTCATATGTTATGGCCATCACCATGGCTGACCTACTAATCATGAGAAAGTATGAATGATATAATAATATGATATGGTAATCCACAAGTCAGATACTCATATCCTAATACAAGCAATAGGTTAAGGACGTAGCATGCCCTTCCCCTTCAAACCAACGTTGTCCTCAATGTTGAATAATCTTGGATGTTGTTGCAAAAAACCTTCATCCTCCCAGGTTACATCTTCTATGCTCAGATTCTTCCACTTGATCAAATATTCTTTAATATATCTTGTTCTCAACCTCTTAGTACGTGTTTACAGAATCTTCTTTGGATCCGAAATGATTCTTCCTTCCTCATCAAGTTTTGGTAACTCTATCTGGGCTTCAAATTTCTATCCAATAACCTTCTTTAGGTAGGAAACATGGAATAGTAGGTGTATGCATGAAGATTGAGGCAACTCTAGTTTATAAGCAACACTGCCAATTTTTTATAGAACCTGATAAGTGTCAAAATATTTAAGAGCAAATTTTTTGTCCTTTTTCTATTGATTTAGAGACATCTTCTTGTAAGTCTAGATACGTACAAAAAACCAGTCACCAATTTCAAAATGTCTTTCACTACGGTGTTGATCTACTCATTTTTTCATCGTGTTTTGTGCCAATGTCAAATTATCCTTCAAACTAGCCAAAATGTTTTGTTGATGTTGAATGTGTTGCTCAACATCTTTGACCATAGTTTTCACCCTCAAGGAAGAAGTGATAGAAGGTGGATGGTAACCATATAATGTTAAAAATGGGGTCATTTGAGAAGAGGTATGAAAAGATGTGTTATACCACCATTCTGCAAGTGGTAGCCATGTAATCCACCTTTCCTGCTTATTTGATACAAAACAACGTAGATACCCCTCTAAGCATTTGTTAACCAATTCCATTTGCACATCATTTTGAGGATTATAAGATGAACTATGAGCTAGCTGAGTACCCAAACATGAAAATAATTCCATCCAAAAATTACTTGTGAAAATAGGATCACGATCACTTACAATTATCTTTGGGGTTCCATGTAGCCTTTGAACTGTCTCCAAAAAATAGTTGTGACTGTACTAGCTGCAAGTGGATGTGATAGGGCACAAAAATGGGCATATCTGGTGAGCCTATCCACAATCACCAAAATAAAATTCTTACCCTTTGAACAAGGAAATCCTATGATGAAATCCATAGAGACCTCCTCCCATCTCTAGCTAGGAATTGGTAAGGGTTGCAACAGACCTTGTGTCTTAATTGTTTCCCCTTTTTTCTATTAGCACACCAAACAATCTAATATAAAAATTTTTACATCCCCCTTGAGTCCTTCCCAAAATAATTCTCTTTTTATTCCATGATATTTCATCAAAAACCCATAGTGTCCTCTAAAAGGTGATGCATGTAGCTCTACAAGAATCTTATGCTTAAACTCAGAATCTTTACTCAAGTATAACATGTCCTTGTACTATAGCGCATTACCTTTCCACTCAAATTTCTTAGATGTTATAGAGCCTTTCTTGATATTCTGTATTAGAGATAGTGTATCCTTGTCTAGATCCCATTCCAATCTTGCTTCATCTACCCAATCAGCCTTCAACATGGGCATTCCACATAGTAAGGCATCTGTGGATGTATCCCTTCTGGACAACGCATCAGCTACTACATTTCATTTTTGTATATGATTTCAAAATCATAACCCAACATTTTTTTTACCCACTTTTGTTGTTCCTCGGATAATAACCATTGCTCCAAAAATTATTTGAGACTATCATGATCAAGTTTTACCTTGAAGTGTCTACCCATAAGATAGGACCTCCATTACTTTACCGCATGAAGAATAGCCATCATTTCTTTCTCATAGATAGGTTTGAGCAGATAGTTTCCTTTGAATTGGTTGGTAACTCTCAAATGTAATCGGTCTTCCTCCCTACATTAGTACCACTCCCAATCCTGATCCTAAAGTGTCACATTCAACAATGAAGGTTTCTGAGAAGTTGGGAGTAGCCAAAACTGGGGTGGTGCACATAGCTTCCTTCATCTGCTCAAAGGATTTAGTGGCTACGTCTATCTAATGGAAGGCATCCTTCTTTATCAATGTAGTGAGTGGGGTTGTTATTCTACCATATCCCCTCAAAAATATTTTGTAGTGCCCTGTTAGTCCTAGGAACCCACAAAGATTTTTTAGAGTTTTGGGCCTAGGCCATTCCACCATAGCTTTGATCTTCTGAGGATCAACTTTGACACCTTTATGGGATACAATGTGACCCAAGTACTCTACCTCTTATACACCAAAAGAACATATGGATGGATTTTCATATAGATTATGTTTCTCCAAAACTTCCAACACTTTATTTACATGTTACAAGTGTTCTTCCCATGTCTTACTGTAAATCAATATTTCATTAAAGAAAACTAATACAAATTTCCTTTTAAATGGCCTAAAAATAGTGTTCATCAAGATTTGAAAGGTTGAGGGAGCATTTGTAAGATGAAAAGGCATTACCAAAAACTCATAATGACCCTCATGAGTCCTGAAAGCCATTTTATAAACATCTTCCTCTCTTATTCTAATTTGATGGTACCCTGAACAAAGATCTAATTTTGTGAAATAAATAGCACCATGTAATTCATCAAGTAAATCATCAATTACTGGAATAGGAAACTTATCTTTGATGGTGTATTTTTTGAGTTCTCAGTAATCTAGACACATCCTCCATGTTTCATCCTTCTTACGTACCATGACCACTGGTGAAGAATATGCACTCTAGCTATGCCTGATGATACCTGCCTTCAACATTTCCCGTACCATTTTCTTGATCTCACTTTTCTAGGAATATGGGAATATAGGTATCTGTATGGTCTGATGTTAGGTTTTTGGATCCCTGGAATAAACTGAATGGCATGATCATGATCCCTAATTGGTGGTATTCCCTTTGGAATTGCATCAAAAATAGATGAGTGGGCATCAATAATCTTTTGAAGATTGGGTGGCATTAAAGACTCTATATTTTGTACTTCTATGGAAAATAACTTTGTTATAACTCCATCTACTCATTTTTTGAGAACCTTCTACATCTCATGAGAGCTAATAATCTTTGGAGACTTAGCTACCATCCCTTTTAATTGTATTGTCCTTCCATCTGAATGAAATCACATGAACAATTCTTGGAAATTCATCTCTATAGTACCCAAGGTTATGATCCATTGGACACCCAAAACAATATATTCCCCTCCCATAGAAATAGCGAACATAGGCAAGTCTAACATGTAGTCTCCCATGGAAATATTTATACTATGGAAATTTCATGTACACTTGACTGTCCCACCATCTGCAATCATAACTTGCATTTATGGAGCTCGGTAAATAAAACAATTGAGGTGGGAAGCTAACTTACTATTTATGAAGTTATGAGTACTCTCCGAGTCAATCAACACTGTCACCTTTTGTTTTTTGAGATAGCCAATAACCTTGAGTGTTTGAGGAGTACTAATACCTGACAACACATGGAAAGAAATTATAGGTTGGTGATCCTCTACTTCATCTTCTACTGGCTCCTCAGGCTCTCCTATAATTTCAGCTTCCTCATCATCCTCATTTCCTCCTTCAATATAGAACAACTTCTTCTCAGCACATTTATGTCCCGGTCCATATTTAGTGTCACAGTTAAAACATAATCCCTTTTCTCTCTTTTCTTCCATTTTTTGAGGAGTCAGTCTAATTGGCCAAGTGAATGAAGGGGAAGAGATACTATGGTCTTTGGTGTTAATGAAAGGTTGCATCCTACTACAAATAACTTTTTCCTTTGTTTGACATGCCATGATAAAATAATTAGAAATATTGAGTGGATTAAACATACGTATCTCATGCTCGATGTGGTCCTTAAGACCCCCAAGAAACAAGTCATTCAGATTCCCTTCTAGAATATTCTCCACCCTTAAGGATAAGTTCTGGAATTAATTCACATAATCTTTGACTGATCCTATTTGTCATAAATTTTCCAATTGACTAAATTAGTTCTTTGAAACACTAGAACTAAAGTGCAATTGCAACTCCTCGGTAAAAACTTTCTAAGTGACACTGAGACCATTCTTCTACCTCTAAGCACATAACCATCAATACCAAACAAATTGGTTTGGTTCAAGATACAGGGATGCCAAGGTCATATTTTTTCCTGATGGTGTTTGATGTAACTCAAAGAAGTTCTCCATTTGATTTATCCAATTCAGTGGATCCTTCCCATCAAATTTGTGCATATCCACTTTCAGCATCATGTTATGTGGTTACGAATAAGTTGGATTCTGATTGGGCTGGAAAAGTGATCCAACATGGTTATTTTGTCCATTATTTTGAACTAAAGATCCTCCTTGGTTGATATGAGGCTTATTTGGGCCATACTATTTACCCTTTATATGTTGCATGATATCATCCAACTACTGATTGATTTGGTCTATGTCTCCTTTAGAGGCCATCTCAGATTGTACATTTCATATCTCATACTCGAGTTGGCTCACCTTATGATCAACTGAGGTAAACCCTAGTGCTGAGGGAATCTGTATTTACCCCTTCTGACTCCAAATCTTCAATCACTACCCTATATTTATCTACGGTTTTACCTAGAGTGATTGGATTCTTTTTGGATCTTATAGAAGGCCTTGTCATGATGTCAAACCTTAGGGTTTAGGGTTTCGATACAAATTCAGATGAACAGAAAAAAACACAGAGAAGATACTAATACTATTTTTTTTAGATCTTTACGAAAATGTAAAGAACTCTAAAAAATTTCACAAATTTCAATCTGGGGAGTGATTTTTATGAAAAACCCTAAATTTGCAATAACTTTTGCAAAATTTATCAAAAAGGTCGAAAATGTTCAGATATTTTTACTTGAAATGATTCACAACTTTGGTGAAAAATAATCCCACAAATTAGATTTGGTTTGCAAGATATATTGGAAATAAAAAATTAGGGTTTTTGCCCTAATTTTGGCTCGGATCACAACTCTGATACCACTTGTTATGAAATTACTTATATAATTCAGATTATGAGCAACAATAGAACACCAAATAACAAAATATTTTAGAATAATTATCTCAATATGCAATTACAATAGCTTTTCTACTTTGAGGGGGCAACCTCCAAACCATAAAATAAGACTCAAATGCTCCAATCATGATGATACTACCTACAATCCCCTATATATACTATTCATATGTTATGGCCATCACTTAGGATTACCTACAAAGCATGAGAAAGTATAAATGATATAATAAAATGATATGGTAAGCCACAAGTCGGCTACTCATATCCTAATACAAGCAATAGGTTAAGGACATAGTAAATAAGGAGAGTGAGGAGGAAGTGTCAAATGATAGTGCACATATAATCCATAACACACCTTGTTATTGATGTAGAAGAAGAGGAGCCTCAAGAATCAAAAGCACAGTAAGTCATAAAGGTACATGAGGAGCACGAGGAAGTATGGGGCACCGCACAAGAAGAAAAGGATAAGGTCGAACCATCAAGTGAGCATATTGGAGAATAGGCAGGCATGATAGGAGAAGGCCCAAGTCTTGATATTGTAGTGCATATTCCTAAGGGGCATCAGTTTGGGAGAAATAAGGGAGAAGAGATGTACAAGATTCTTGCACTTGGATACATTCAGGACCCCTCTAAAATCATTCACTTCAGGTTTCAGAGTACTCTGGAGCCTAAGGCATTTTATGGGTGGGAGTTGATGGATCCAGAGGCAACAACTATGTGCATGAGGAAACAATTGTCTTGGGACATGTGGACTCACATGGATGATCCTGAATTTTATGTGAAGTAGGAAACATACATCAAGAGGAAGATGAAGAAAAAGGCCCAAAAAACGCACATAACAGTTAGGCCAAAGAATTTTACTGATGAATAGAAAATTAATGCCTTGACTAAGATGGTGATTAAAGTGGCACATAGAAATGTGGATAAGGTGGCCACACTCAGGTCACTTTTGGAAGATAATAAGAACTTGAAGGAATAGGTAGAGAAATTGACTAAGGGGCGGAGGAAAGATATGGAAAGGAATGAGAAAATTATGGGTTTTGTAGCAGAAATTGGAGGAGATCATACAAGCATATCCATAATTCGATGTAGTTACAGATCAAACATAATCCTGTTCATTACACTTCTTATGGCACTGTGTTCATCTTCTACTTGAGAAGAATTCAGGCATGTCAGAAGATTCAAAATAAATGACTGCAAATAGGGAAAAGGAAGCCACAACAGAGAATGAGAGAAAAAAGAAACATATCATACACCGTATAGTTGAATATGAAGCCTTACTGCAGACTATAAAAGATGAATTAAAAAGGGATAACTTGGTGTTGAACATGTGTGAAGATCCAGAGCTAATAATAAAGTAATGATGTTGATAGAATAAAATGAATTCCTTGTCACCAAAAAGTTTGATACTTTGAAACACAAGGAGAGGCTTAAGTTACTAGCAGAGAAGCACGATGCACTTAAGGATGCCCAAGACCCTCATGATGATTGAGTAAAGGAAATAGGAAAGTGGATAGTGTGGTGGATGGATGTAATGGATGACATGGTTTCGTGTTTGGAAAAAGCAATAAGGGTGTTGAAGAACAGGGGAGAGGATATGCACATAGATGAAATGGACGTAGTGCTTGGTGAAATCCCAATGAAGGTGAAGAATGGACTTAATAACTAGAACGAGTTGGAATCAGACATCAAGAATTAGTACCCTAAGCTATTTTTACCTGTAGAAGAATAACACAATAATTATTGAGCCATTTTGATATTCTTCATTCTTTCTGTAATTCATTTTTATATTCTTCATTCCTTAGAGATATAAGGTGGGAATACCTATTACCGAGGGCAGCCAAGACTTAGTGTGGGGTAATGTTGGCTAGGTGAAATATTAGTCAAGTATCAAAGGTGAATATGATAGTGGCACGTAAGAAGTGGGTGTGTGGATAGGCGCATAAGGTTGACAGATTTGCACCCTGAGAATTTTTTCCCAATAAGACAGAGTTCGAGACTTAACTGTTTTTCATGGTACGGGCTAAGAATAGGAAAAATAAGGAAAATACATGAATAATTCAAGGATAAATGAGAGTTACGTTGAGATAAATTGGGAGATCAAGGGACATGCAAATTTTGAGCTAATAATAGGATTGGACCAAGATTTTAATATATAGATAATCTATTATTAGAAAAGCTTGCATGTTTCATAGTTGTCATTGTAGCGCTGCATTTCTATTTTGAGCATCCAACCTATTTTGAGAGTGTATGGATAGTGAAGGGAAATTCGCCACCCCTATATATATCTATTGATTTGTACTATTTATGATCATATTGTCAGTTGTAACAGAGTTATGTTACTGGTATGATTTGCGTGCATGACTTTGTGATGGTGTTAATGATGTATATGACTACTATTTGTGATGAATTAATATGATGGATCTTTTTGGATGGATTTTGGTCATTGGTGTATCTATCCATGGTTATTTCATGGTAAATCTGGTATTAATTCTTATGTGATCACTAACTATGCTTTCTTATTATGGGTGTTTCCAAATTGAGCTAATGGATCTAGTTATTATGATGGAACAATACTTTGATTGTGGTTATTTTGAACATACATGCTAACTCCTTGGAAAGAAAATAACAAAGAGGGACCCGGTAGCTTCGCGCACTTTGGGTGAGTGTTCAGGTCTATCTGGATGAAGTTCCAGCGAGCCTAGGATTTTGGGTTAAAAAAATAAAGACTACAATGAGAGATGGGTTCTTATGAATCACTCCTCAAGATATATGGTTCAATGTGGATTGACTCAAAATACACAGTTTAATCCTAAAAAATCATTACATAATAAAGAAATATGTATGGTTTAGTCTTGTGTTATTTTTAGGAGTGATAAGGAGACAATATTCATAATCTAACATGAAAAATCAGAGAGACAGAAAACCTATATTAATCATAGAAACCAAACCTAAATTGTCCATACCATACACTTAATGTTTATGGCATCTAAAAATTATGCACTTGAATTTATCGATAGAATTGCAAGAAATAAATATGATTTGGAAAATTAGATGTATTAACTCTAATATTTTAAAATTCACACCTAAAAAAATATTCCTTCATATATATCACAGAGAAATCAACCTTTTTGTTCTTAACTCTAATTGTACAACTAAATAGGAACTTGAAAAATGGGGTTTAGTTTTTAGGATATATTTTCCCAAGTTAATTCTTACCAAATCCCTTTGTTTGATGAAACATAAAAAACAGCACACTAATACTTGAAATAATTCAACCAAGAAAACTAGTGCAATGAAAATGTGTCTCTAAACATGAAATTAAGTGCTAAAATGCATTCTTGGTTCTCTAGAATGTTTGTAAACGCTCAATAATTTCCTTTCATAATTATTTCTTGAAACTACTTGAATACCTTGATAAATAATTTGGATTTCTTGATAGATCCCCAAATCAACTAGGGTGATTGTGTATTTATAGACAATTAAATAAAAGTACAATCCTATTGGTATGTAAGACAATCCAATAATCAAAAATTAAAAAAGGATGAATAAAGATCACATATGGAGGAGGTAAGGGCCCAATAAAGTGTTTCCAGGACCATACACTTCATGTTTTTTGAATTTCCATGAATGTGGAGTCCACATTCTAGATAAAAAGGGATACCAATGGTGAATTATGTAGAGTGGGGTGGTGACAACTAAATGGCACAATGAGATGAGTGGGATCCACTGAAAGTCAGGAATTTTGTTGTAATAAAGCTAAACTTGGGCTAATAATAAATAAATACATAAGTACTCTAGAAACATGCGATTTAACAAAAAGTAAATGCATCTGGTCATTTTTATGTCTACATTTTTACCCATCAACATGTGTGCATGCGTGTGTGCGATACATATACATGAAATACATGGTACAAATATAGGGTTTTGTGAATTTTAAGGTCTTTTGTCCTCTCAATTTTCCCCACCCTTTCAAATCTAATTTCATGAAAATTAAAGCCCTGCCGTAGAAAAAAATCATGTTTTAAACTCTTCAGTTGCTCGTTTTCATTTCCCACAATGTTTTAAATCAAAATTTCCTCAGTCTGCTAATGTTAAAACATTTTCCATTTTTTTAAATGGATGGGAAATGATTTTAGTTCTTCTTTATGTGTTTGGAATGTGTGGGACCTTGCATCTTCCATTTTTTACCTTTTTACAGTGAAAGAAATTCTAGGTTGGGAGCAAAAATGGCATTTTCCCGTTTCCTGCAACTTCCTACGTTCTTTTCCCTGTCAAATTATTGCTTGAAAAGGTGAAGCTACGTGTTTTTTTCCCATTGGATGCGACCGAATGGGTTCCTTTTTAAACTTATCACTTTTGGTGATTTTAGAACAAATGTCAGATTTTCCCTGCATCCCTGCCGGTCCTTGATTGGCTAGAGCATTTTTGGAGAAATTTCGGGGTAGAAGATCCATTTTATTCTCTAAGGAATTACGGAAAAAGGGTGAAATGTTCTAAAATGACCCGTGGCCTTGCCCATGTGAAAGGATAAATTATGAGTTAAAGCCCGCAGTCAATCAGAAAGGGACATGTGTTCATGTTGAAAAGTCAATGTCGAAGGCATGTACTTTCGGGGGAAATGTTGGAATATTTCCCTTTACAAAATAGATAAAAAGTGAAGCACATCCCCGCACCTAGTTAGGTGATGCCATGTGTTGAAAGGATGAAATCAGAACATCGTGCCCATGGAGGAAATTGAGAATTTGAGTCTTTTACACCAAAGGGTTAAAATGTTGCAAATTGAGTCGCGATCCCTTTTTCCAATCGTGGTGTGCCACATGTTCATGTTGAAAATTCAAAGCAGGCCAACAAAGGTTTTTGAGAATTTGAGATTTTTGTTAAAAAGAGTTTAAATGGCAGATTTGAACCGCATTTCCTTGGCCACTTAGATGGTTTTGCGTGTCCAGCAGCTACGGGGGGCGAAGCAAAATGAGAAATCACACTTTTTCTCCCAAATGTTAGGAAATGTAGTTTTCTCCACCAAGGCCATTGTTCCTTGGATCTTGCCACTTGTAGGGTCCAAATTTGAAGGTAAAAGGGGGAAAAGATAGCCAAATGCACTCATCTAGTTTTTAACGCCATTAACGAACTAGAGCTCTACAAAATGCAAAAATGGATCATTCTTCATTCTTTTTCTCTATATTCTTGTCGTTTCTCCATGAGATGCATTTTTGGTTTACTATGGAGCCAAATCAATAAGTTTGAAGGGATGTAAAGTTTGAACATCAAAAAATGGAGTTTATCAGGCTTACGTGATAAAAAAGGAGAAAACTTACCAGTAAGCACTTGAGTGTTATGAAAGTTGTTAAAAGGTAGAAATGGCAGAACCACATGAAGAAGAAAATCATGAGATGCCCCCTACTAAATTAATCATGCTCGAACTAATGAAATATTCACCTTTTTGAACCTCCAATTTTCATGAGTGCGTTTATTTCACGTCACTTTCCAAAAGTGGATCTGTAAAAAACATTATTCCTTTTGGATATTCTTTTCTTAGGGACCAAGTATGGATTTACATGGATTGTTATAAGAACATGGTTTTGGCCACAGGAAAAGAGAATTTTATTCTGGTTTTTGGGGAAGGTTGTAAATTTTGAAGTCATTCAATACAAAATTTCTTTCTTTTCTTATTTTCCTCTATTATATATCTCTCTCCTAGCTCGATTGAATGGATCATTTGTTTTGCATTCAATAGAAACTTTATGTTCTGGTCTGTGTAATCTTTAGAACTTTGTGTCTGCAGATTTGCATTGGTGGTGAAGTAATTGATCATTTTCTATATTTTCTTGGTTCAATGTGAGTAGGGAGATAATCTGCTATCTATATTTCCCAAAAGCATTGTTGTTTTATTCCTTCTCCCATCTCTTTATTCTTACAATCCTTTTGATTGATAATATTTTAAGTATGAAAACATTCCATAATATCAGG
This sequence comes from Taxus chinensis, assembly GCA_019776745.2. Lineage (NCBI taxonomy): Eukaryota > Viridiplantae > Streptophyta > Pinopsida > Cupressales > Taxaceae > Taxus > Taxus chinensis. Next base: position 498,998,423 of record CM034153.1, read on the forward strand.
GTCCAAACATTAGGAGTTATATATCTATACATTTGTTTTTATGCTTTCAATAAGGGAACCTCTCCCATTAAAGAGGAGGGAAATTTTGTCCCCTAACTGTGGTTTCAACCCGTGTTCCATTCTGAAACCCAATAGGTCTAAAAAAGAGCTCCAATGTTCATGTAAGAAAATTTACACATGCATAAGTGATAGTAACAATAATTTGTTAAAATATACAAAGTAATAATTGCAAAAATACACCTAATTTGACTAGATATTGGGTGTGATTCCCCTAGAAATCCAAGTAAATTCAAGTACCTCCAAATATGTAGTAAATTTTGCATCCATTTGTGAGTGAAAATTTGAGTGAAAAAAGAAAAGGCAAACTAAAATATGAGTGTTATCTAAAAAAATTCTAAAATATATTTTGAACATATTCCTTTCTAGGATTAAGTGTCACAACATGTACACCACCCTTTATGAGAATAAGTGAAATGAGTTCCCTTTTACATGAACAAACATTATTGTGAGAGATTCCTTTTATAGGAGTAATATATGAATTCTGGATGAAAATAATGAAGTACAGAATGTATGCCACCTTTTTAAGATTTGTGATGAATATGTAAATCATGTGTCTCAAAAAAGGAGGATTGAGTGCATCATATACAAGATAGGATATTAAATATCTGATAGGTTCTAGGGTTGTTGTAATACCTAAGCAAACACCCACATGTATGCATAATATAAATAATTGAAATCTTAAGAAAAGATAATGCACAAATATTTTTGGGTAGAAAAACTACCACATTATATTAAAAAATCTCTAGTAAAATACCAACATTATAATAATAATTCTCATTCAAAAGTGTACCTTCACCAATATCCCTCTATGCTCTTATATAGATAAAAAGAGGAGGATAATAGTTTTGAAGAGTAGTTGTATTCATGTGTTAATTATATAATTAAATTAGAAACATACACCAATAATAACCTAACCGACAACCATCACAATAATGTATCAAGATAAATATTTTAGAAGAAAAATAATTACACATAAACGTAAGTAAAGAAAAAGATCACATTCTTGCATAGACTTGCTTCAACATAATGTGGATGCTTTAAAACTAATTGTGCAAGATTAAGTAGTGTTGTTGTAAGGAAGAGGATGATGTAAGGATTTTTCCCAAATTGGAAAATAATCCAATTTTAGTAAGATCTTACACCAAGAGGGTTTCGCAATTTCAGCTAGGTTTCTAAAAATAGAAAGATTGTATGGGAGGTGTGCTTCTATCTTTGGAAGGTTCTTTATATATTTTTTAATTAGGGGGTGTTGGTTGATTTGGTGAATTTGAAATAATAAATATGTATGATTAGTAGCTTATTAATTATGATTAGGAGAAATTTATTAGGTTTAATTGGCCATGGCATGTTATGAGAAGTTGATGTGATAAAGGGGATTTAGTTAATTGATGAAAGATTGATTTATGGGATTTAGGAGTGATTTTCCAGTGGCATATTTTGGGTGTCTACATTTTTTCCTCTATGGGATGGTGTCGTAGGTAATGACACCCTTTCAAAGAAAGTAGTAAAAATTTGACAGAATTAGAAAAATAGAATAAAATAATGAAATCAATAGGCCAATGCCCCATTGAGGTACCTTTTGGTGATAGAAGTGGAGGGTATCTTGAAAGGTGGAGAAGTGATCATTGTGGGAGAAAACCATAGGGATGGGGGATACAAATAGGAGGGGAGGGTAGAAAATAAATCATTTTCACCTTACATAGTAAGAATATAAATCTCTATCTTTGTGAGGAGGGTGATTGAGACGATGACTCATATTCCTACCCAATTAAACTGTAGACATTAATACGAGAGTACCAATGTACAATGGATCATGGGCTAATTGATGAGACTAAGAAATAACCCATTTTGTGAAATATTTGACATTATTTTTCCTTGCATATTTACAATGGTTCTAAGTGTAATCTCTGAGCTTATGGTTTATTTAGGATGAAATAAAGGGTATATATCATGGTTATTTCTTTAGAATTAATTGTTTTCTTTCTGATAGCTACTTCTAATTATTATTAGGAAAAATATGTCAATTTGTTATTATGCATTTCATAATTTACTATCATCATTAAATAAGGCATTTTGAGAACCAAGAACTTTCTACAACCAACCTTGGAAGATCTTTAAAATATCTCATATCATCTCCACATATTGTTATTTAATCATTGCATTATATCCAAAGGTCGTTTCACGAGATCCTGGAGATGTTCATAAGTTTTATGAGTGCCTCCTTAAGCATATTTTTGGGAAACAGTGAAAAATATTCATCAATAATATACCCAAACCTAAATCTAATTGCATATTTAGATTCCTCTTGAAAAATTATGTAAGTTAAAAAATAGTATCTTGATTCGAGTTCGTATGCAAAAGTTATAGCCATTTTAAGGTTCCTTCGGAGTCTTCCTAGAATGCCCATCTTGCTTCAGAGTATATCAACTTGCTTCAGAGTATCTCAGCTCACTTCAGAGTATATCAACTTGCTTCAAAGTGTTTTGTCTCATCTCACTATGGAGTATGTGATCTCTCTTCAAAGAATCTCAACTTTCTTTGGAGTCTCTTTGAGATCGCTTCAGATTTGATTATCATAGCTTCGGAGTTGGATATTAGAACTATGAGGATGAGTACTAAAAGTGTACAGATGAGTATAATTCCACGGGTATTATTGTAATTTATTTTTGGGATTCATTCTAAAAATAGATATTTCTATGTTTTTTAATTTATAAAATAAAGAAGAATCGATATTCATTTTGATTCTCAATAAGAAAACAATAGATTCGGCTTGTTAGTTGGAGTTAGATAAGCTCTCTCCATATTTTGTGGAGATTGATGTTTTTTGGATAGATTCAAATCATAGACAAAATTTTATAGAGATGTATTCCTTAAAATAAGGAGGTGGTTGGAAGCATCAAATTATAAGTACAACGTCCCATACCATTTAATGTAATCACCATTTTTTTCTAATCAATTTAGAGATATCATTCCATCCATTTGTAAATAGTGTAGATTAAAATCCTTTTCCGAGGAATGAGTTGGTAACTCATTCCAAGGAATATGAACATGTATATTTATGTTTGTTTTCTCATTCTGTAATTATTTTTTTATCTTTTTCTTTATACAATGTAATTATCCTTTTGATGTACAACCTGTTGTAAACCTACAAGATTTTTTTTGTGTTTTTCCTTTCTTTTCAATTCTACAATTTTCTTTCCTGCAAGTGTGTCTCCCTTCATGAAATGTGTGTTTTAATTTCATGCAAGGGTATTTACCTTTCATGCAAATGTGTTTCAATTCCTGCAAGTGTGAATTTAATTTTTTGCAAGTGCTGATTTTGATAGAAGGGACCATTTACCGAGATCTCTCTCTTTTTTCATATAGCCTTCGAACACCACCCCTGGATTGATATTATTTAATGTTGAGAATTGATGAACCTCATCACCAACAATAAGTGATGTTTTTAAATTTATATTTTTGTAGTTATTAGGGTTATCTATGGTGTGAAACATGGTTGGTCAGAAATGATATTATGGTTTTATGGTCGTAGTGTATCCAATCATGACATTAACATATGTATCAAAGTTATAAAAAAATTAATCAAATTTTTAGAAATAAAATTTTAATATAATTTGTAGCGTATTTGATGTAATCATAGTGTACATGATATAAGTCGTAGCACATTTGATAACATCTTACCAATGTCATAGGAAATTTAATATTATAACGTATTTTATCAATGTCTTATTGCATTTGATCAATGTCATTGAACGTTTGATTTAGTTATAGTGTTTGTGATGTTAGTAGTGACATTTTTTTATTTATCCAAGAAAATGACTAAGTTTTTTTATCTACTTAGTGATTGTATTAGTGTCTTCCTATATTCTTGTAGCCCGTGAGAGGTAGTTAGCAATATTGAGCCTCACAAGAGACTTTATAGATATTCCATGGGGTGTTTTGGAGGACATGGGGTTATATTATATGGAAAAAATGTGGGATATCTAAGTATATATATATATATATATATATATATATATATATATATATATATCTATCTTTTCTAATGGAAATGACTAAGTGGTGGCATATAGAGACTAGTACCTTTCATCTTCTGACTGGGGAGATGACAATCACCTTAGAGGATGTGTATTGTATGTTAAAATTTCAATAGTGGGATATATGATTTATTGGTAGGGGAAGATCCTTGATCAACACTTAGGAAATCCACAAGTCACGCTGATATATTATAGATTTTTTTATCTTTGGATTTGGATGGTTTCCTATAGGTAGATTTAGTGATTTGACTACCCCTAGTTCTCACTACACTTGTCAGTGGAATAGTGTTTCTTGAAAACATGGGTATGATATTCTATATTGTATTTATGGATGTGTTATCTAATATGGTGAAAGATGAATGCTATTTTCCTTGGCACCATGTGCCTTAACACATCTTTAGAGGCACTTACATTTTGTGGTATACAAAGGAGGTTCTAGTGTTGGTGCATTAATGCTACTACAGATATGGTCATAGGAGCATATCACTATGGGTCAGCTAAAGGGGGCACTGAGAGTCTAAGTGGATGATTATCCCAAATTATATGAATGGGTGGTGATTAGAGGGGGCAATAGTGGGAATTTACAAGATTAGATGTATTATGTGAGAGCTCTCAATGAGCTAATTGCATAATACATTACCTATAGGCCTTATGTGGTCATGTGGGGTAAAGAAGAGAATTATGATTAACTGGATTTTGCCAGGACAAAGTGCTACATCATGGGTCAACAAGAGTTCATTGTAGAGAGTTACCTGCGAAAATGGGTCCTGTGAAAATTTGGCTACATATAGGGCATCCCTTCAAATGAAAAATATTTTGTGAGATTACAGCAGGAGAGTAAGTAATGGGGACCTTTAATAGATGTAACAATAATTTTAGTGAGTTAGACCTCTATTGATGAGTTGATGTGGGAGTTACATACAAATGTGGTGGATCTAGGAGTGAAGGATGGGTATGATGCACTACGGTGGTTCATGAGGCTAGTGAGATTGAAATTATTGTTGCTGACTAATAAAATGAATGCACCAATGTACAATGAATGGGACATCCATAAGAGCATGTAGCCAATGGAAACCTAAATGTAAAAACCTAGTAGTAATATATTTAGAAACCAAGAATGGAGTGTTTGTAGTGATAGGTCAAACAGTGATTAGTAGTGTAATACATCAAAAATGTAGTTAGAATCAAGCGTAATGATCTTAAAATAGATACCAAGTGACTGAAGTAATGGCCATGCACAAATGTTATTTGTATGATGCCGAGTAACCAAAAAACCCTAAATAGGAATATGATGAATAGAGGGTGGAATAAATAATGTATTAGAGATAAGTGTACCATCTATATCAGAATTATCAAAATAAATGACTGGTGTAGAAAGGGATGTGCAAGAAATAGTTTCAATCATAACATCCAATGGGTGATCATAAGAAGGTGGTGGTGGCACTGCATGATGTGTGTAACGCTAAAAAATATTAGAACTGGAAAAATGGGGATTTTTTTTAAACATGCATAAAAATAGATTATGCAACTACATTCATACCGATTTATTTAATCAATTCCTTTAAATCAAATTTTTTATTTTGATCTTATCTGATAACATCCATGTAAGCCATGTGCGACTGAGAAGGGTGTATCTAGATCTCCATGATCTCCCTTCGCCACTTCTTCGAGTGGCAATGGTTATTAGCATTTTATCATATGGAGATATTATTACATACAAGGTAATCATCTCTTTATT